>BSBN01001062.1:2500000-5000000 GCA_027924645.1 Cunninghamia lanceolata
GGGTGTACTAGGAGTCACCTTGGGAGTAATGTTGAGACGACCTGATTGTGGTGTGCGAGGAGGCGACTTGCACTTTTTAGGGATGACTTGCTTGGACTTCATAGTTTGCTGGAGCCTAGTGGTTACCATGGAATACACTAGGACAAGACAGGTAATGCCGGGTTTCTGCTTTGTGATATGGAAAAAAGACAAACTCTTGCTACATAGTAAACTGGACCAAAGGCGCTGTACTGTTTGACTAGAGGTGCAGGACTGTGCAACCAAAAGCGTGCTACTATATACCAAAGGCGACGGACTAAGCTACCAGAAGCGAGTTACTGCTATGCCAAAGGCGAGCTATAGTTACCAAAAGCGAGCTACTATTATACCAAGGGTGCTGAAGTAGAGTTTAGCCAGAGGCGAGGTACTGTTATGCCAAAGGCGATCTACTGTGCTACCAGAGACGAGCTTCTGTAATACCAAGGGCGCTGAAGTAGTGTCTGATATTTTTCAAAGGCAATTTTGACAAATTTGGTTATGGTTCTGATGGATTTTGTCTTTGGCAAGAGAAAACACGGCAAACAAGTGGTCAAAAACAAGGGACTGACACAACATATAGTGTATGTTCAAGGCTCCAAACAAGCCCAATGTTTCCACAGGTATAAGACAATTGCAATCAATAACAAGCACTTTTTATCCCTAGAGACAAGGTTTCATTGCAGTAGATTAGCTCACAGCTTAATACTCCGTCGATAAAAATATCATTCCATAAAGGTGTCAGATATTTAGTATCTTTGCGAGAGACGATAGGTAGGGATATCTCACCCTCCCCTTGGAAAGCTCAAGTAGGTCACAAGAGCTTTATGTCCAAGGGAATACTATCTCTTCTCAAGGGAGCCAATGGTGAGTATCTTAAGGGTTTAAATCAATTTCCCTTGCACTGATGATTACCACAATGTTCAGAGGTAGGTCGGGTAGTCTCTATCTAGATTGGTTCTTAGTGACTTTGAGGGACCAACGCCTTATGAGCAATGCGACAAGCTACTAAAAGCTTTAACCAATCCTACTAAGAGTTTCAAACACTTCGCTCAATGTGAAAATCATTTCCACAAAGGGCTAGTACACCTCTTTTCAGTTTGGCATCACAAGGTAAGGCTGACATCGGTTAGGACTTGGCTTTCGCCTTATCCCTCTTATATAGCAGTTCAAAGGAAAACTCTGCTTAGGGTCGTCCCTTTTGGATGAAGCGCAATCCAAAAGCAGGCCCTTCTAAAGGAAGTACAAAAAAATATAAAATCAAGCACGTAAAACAAAGGTTCAATTGTCCCGTTATAAGAAAAATAAGGTGCAACTAAATTAGGCACACACACGGTTGTAGTTGTAAATTGTCCCTTATGAAATGAAGTGTTTGGCATTCATGTCCATTGTCCCTTAGAAAAATGAGGTGTTTGCACATACATGTCCATTGTCCCTTAAGAAAAGTAGTATGTTCCTAAGACTTAGATTTGCAAAAAAGATTTGTTCAATTATCCTTTTTAAGCATGCAATGTGTTTCTAAGACTTAGTGAGATAAAAAAGTTCTTCAATGCTCGTCCTGCATGAACATGTTAAAAACACCTATTGGCTCTATGTGAGTAATAAGAAGCTGTAACAAGTGAGTTAGTTCCACCAAAAATTCACACGTTAGCAAAAATAAAGCAACTTTGACCAAAAGCGCTGCACAATCCTGCCAGAAGCGACTTACTGTTTTCCAAGAGCGCTGTATAACAGACCCAAAAGCGATGCAGAATATTACCAGAAGCGATGTCTAATGACCAGAAGCGCGGTACTGTATTTCTGAAAGCGCTACGATAAATACCAAACGTGTGCAACGATAATACCAAAAGCACTATAAAATATCCAGAAGCGCTTCACTGTGTAACCGAAAGCGCGATACTGTGTAGCCAAAAGCGCTGTGCTGTCTCAGATACAGAAAATATTAGTTTTTGTCAAAATAACCAGATCAAAATGACTTTTCATGGTGGATCTACTGTCTAAAAAATGATATCTGATAGATCTGGGTCGTGAAATCTGGAAAACTCAGAAAATGGGGCAACACAATAGATTAGCACAAAAATCAAGGATACTCCTAAATAAATCAGCTTAGGAGATATCGAAAATCAGGTTTGGAAGACAAATACAACAGCTTGTCAAAACAAAACCACAGATCTGAAATGAGAAAACCCTGCAAAAAACCCCGAATGAGGTCAAAAACCTAATTTTAACCAAAAGCGCCTAACAAGACCGCCAGTAGCGCTTCTATGTGTTACCGAACGCGCTTCTCTGTGCTACCAGAAGCGCGGCAGTGCCTCCAAGGGTGCTGAACTGTTCCTGCAAGAGCATTGAAAGATATTGCCAGAAGCGCTGTGGAATATCATTTGCACCGTGCCGTACTGTGTCTTCAAAAAAAATAAATTTCTCAAAGAAACAAAGGGATTAGTGGGTCCCACCGGGTGTGCCAGAATGTGTATCAGGAAAATTGATCTATTCTAAACTAATAAAACCAAAAATCCAATAACATAAAGAAAATGAATTTAAATAAAAGCCATGACAAATAATCCATGAAATAAAGACTTTTACCGAAATCTGTGTTGTTTCCTTTGGATTGAATGTGGATTGCTCAATGAAATTGCAAAGCCATAGCTACAACAAGCAAGTGTAGTGCTCAAGAGATCAATGTCAAAAGATCGTGAAGTTGCTCAATCGACGCGTTGTGTATGCTCAAAGCGCTGTTAAGTATGCCTGAGGATACGATCGAAGAGAGAGGTTATGAAAGAGATGAGGGAGGTTTATATAGATTTCAATGAAGATTGATCAACGGTCTAGATAATTCAGAAGAATCAATGGAGGAGAACAGTTGAGGAACGTGCAACGAATAAGAAGAAGACAAGTGTCTTGCTTTCTTTTGCATGAGAGGAGTTATCAAGAATAGAAGAATGAGTTAACTGAAGAGATAAATCAATTAAAAGAATAAAACAATCAGTTAAGTGATTTAAAATAAGAAGAAGAGATTTGCATGAAAAAAGAAGATATTTAGCTTTATTAAATATAGAAAATTTGAGTTATATTAGAGATAACTCAAATTAGAAGAAGAAGCAATTTAAATAAATAATTGATTTATTTAAATTTAGAGAAGATATTTTGGAAGAAATAATTAAATAATTGGAATTATTTAATTTAGAAGATTTGAAAGCAAATTAAATAAATAAATTTATTTAATTGTTGTGCATGATTTTGGAAGAATAATTTTGATTTAATTAAATAATTTAAGAATTATTTAATTGTAGATAAGAGGGAATTTGTTGAATTAAATAAATAATTAATTTATTTAATTAATGTGGACCTGATTTTTGGAAAGAGGATAATGATCAAATTAAATAATAAAAATTATTTAATTATGGAAGAATATAGAGGAATTTGATTTAATTAATTAAATAAAGAGAATTTATTTAATTAATGTTGAATTTAGGAGATTTAGAAGAATTTGATGATTTTAATTAAATAATTAGATTATTTAATTAATGTGTGAAATGCAGGTGACTAGGAAGAAATGACGAAATGCAAGTGATTCGACGACACGGTCATTTTAGGGTGTCTACAGTATCTCCTACTCAACCTACACTCATAGCCTATCAGATCTAGGTGGGTGGAACTCTCATCTTTGAGGCATTTTGGCTTGTTTTCTCTCAAAATTTTCTCTAGTTTTCAAATTGGTAATAGTAAAAATGAATTTTAAAATTTTTATATTTACATTTCTAAAAATTAAACCTTCTAATCTTTTCCTAAAGTTTAAAAAACCTCTTATCCTACCTTCCTACGCCTTCAATGGAAACTATTATAAAATTCAAACCATAACTCCAATTTGTATGTGGTTTCTTCCATACAAATCTTGACTCTAGATTTTGTCATAACATATAGCTTTCATGAAGGGGGCATACATTCCTTTTACTTATTCATACTATCAATGTGATTTTTCCAATCAAAGTGCAAGCATGGTGAATGATCAAAAAAGTGTATTTGATCCACCATTATATGTTTGGATCACATAGCAATAGAGAATGCTAGTCCAAGTTATCCCACATTCCATCAAAATATCCAAATAACCCAGCAACAAAGTACACTAGTAAAAGTGATTCATATTTCCAACTAGTTCTCATGATTCCTAGCGATAGAGTAAGTGAGATCTTGAATCATGCATTTCCTTCTCATTTCAACCATTTTCTTTCCCCTTTCTATACATTAGTTTATTCTTTATAAATCAAATATTCTACTTGTTAAATTCTTCTTACCATCTAAGATTTCCTCTCTTGTAGTTTCATTATGTGTGTTGTTTGTCTTTTCCATATACATGTTTGTGATGTTCTGACATAGTTGTTTCGCAAGTTTTATGTTTTTTGACATCTTTGTGTTGTAGGTCATATTTTTTCTAACACTTATGTGTTGCAGGTTCTGTTTTTCCTAACATGTTTTGTAGATATTAGCCTTGGGGCATGGATTCCTCACTTGAAGACTATTGCATATCCTTTTCTTTATCCTCAAAACATTTAATATTTTCCACATTTTCATTTATGTACTTCACCATAGCTAATATTACCTAGTGACATAAAGCTTCTAAAGTGGGGGCAAAGTGTAAGGTCAAACATGACATACCCTACAATTTTGACACTACAAATTATCCTTATTTTAGTGTCAATTCTTGCAGTATGTTTTAGGGACCATTTTATCCCTCTTTCCCAGCCTAGTTCCTAATCCAAATGCTAAGTTTTGTATTGTTTTGTGTATTTATGTTATTGCTATGCATTTTTAATGTTTCCTATTTGTTTATTCTTAGACATTAGCATAGATGCGTAGATGCTTGTGTAGGAATGCTAACATCCCATGACCATATGACCATACAACCTTTATTTGACATGTTGGAAATGTTCCTAAAATTTCTCTGATTCATCCATGAAGGGTTTATGGTTTGATGTGCATTAGGTTTTATCTTGTTTGATGTCTTAAACCCTTAGAATGTTTTATGTCACTACCTTTGCTGCAAGCTTTTTCTATTTTATCGCTAACTTGTTTAATCAATTGAAATCCTTTAATTTATGCACTTAAGCCTCAAATGTTGTCAGTTTAACATCCTCTTTCTATAGCAACCTCTCATTGCTCGTTGCTGCAATATTTTAATGACTAAGCCTTTTATATTTTATTTCTTGGGTAAGTTTCGAGTAAGCAGTCCATGTGCTTGATTTTCATTACATCGTCGATCCTTCACATTGCATACTTGAATCACGAGTCCTTATTGAGTTTGTGATCTTGCATGCTTCTGACATGTGTAAAGTGGTTGCTGAGTAGTCTCAGTAGTTCATTGTGTAGTAGTTGATGCTAGGTGGTGAATCCTTGTTGCATCATTGCCATACTTATCATCATAACTTTGAATGAATGAATGAATGAATTTTAATGATGTCCACGAGGCCAAGAGCCTAAGGGACCAAGAGCCACATCCCTAAGACACTTTTATAGTCTTCTCGATGTCGGCTCTTCTACTATGCAGCTTGACCAAGAAGCCAGCCATTTTGTGGAGATTCGCTTCTTCAAATATTCCGATTAATCTTGTAAGGAAATGAGGGCATCTCAGAATGTATTTCTAAGAACAGTGGTGTCTTCGACAGATTTCAATTCTTTTCAATCACTTAAAAAAACACGCACAACTATGCCATTAAAGCAGAAACTGACATAGAACATTTCCAACATTGACCCTTAGAGGAAAGCACAAGTGAACATTAACCAATTTCAATAGCAGAACAATTAATCATGAAAGATAGAACAAGAACACAGATTTACGTGGGGAAAACCCTTACGGGTAAAAAACCCCACACTCCAAATCATCGAGCCATTGTATTATTCAACAACCAAATAGTTACAATACATTTACAAGCTCATAGCCTTTACAAGAGATTAACATCTTGTTCCTTCTGAAGAATAATTGACAGCATCACCCTTCACAGCCAGAACTCCCTTCATCTGAACTCTATTTTCACTCTCTCCTCAGTCCCTTCATGTACTATTAACAAGTCGTGTACAACAAACAACACAGAACTTCACCGAAGGAGAAAACCAGAGTTCTCAAGGTTAATCACGCCATCTCAAAGACTCTCACTCATTCTGTCAATTGATTTTTTCATTGCTTTAGCAATCCAATCGACACATGCAACCAACCGTTTCAGTTATGCTCACCAACTGTCGAAACAGTCATTTCTGACCGTTCGCATATCTGTGAGAACCCATTTGTCCCACATGTACCAGTTTGCGTTGGACATCTAGGTTTATATACCTGACGGCTTAGTAAGACTATTGTCAGCACTTTTTCCACCAACGACTCTAGTCTATCCCCATCGGCATAGCTCAAACTATCAGCCCAACCACAACCATGCACTCCGATAGTTCCTTGTCTCACCGATACCAAGCCTTTACCCTTCATTGGTGTGAGCCACAACCATCGGCCTAGACACTTAATATAGCGCCGATAGAAATTCTTACATCGACGCCTGACTCCATCAGAGTAACGCATAGCTATCGGAGTGACTTTCACAGCCTTCATCGATAGCAAGCCTCATACCGATGATAAGCCTCACCAACACTTCATTGGACAAACAGTTAATATCAGAGTGACATCCACATCCTTCACCGATAGCAAACTTCATACCAATGACCAGGCCTTCATCGAAGTAACACAGCATATCAGAGAAAGCACTCTAAACCATGCTGATAGTAAAGTCTTCCTGATAGAGTATACACTAGCTCTTCATCGGTAAGACCCTGCACATCAGAAGAAGTCTCCCAAGCTGCTCCGACAATGGTAAGTCCCACCGATCCAAAACCTCCACAGTTCATCAGAGTGAGACAAAACATCGGAGTGACATCTTTTGGCAAGCCTGATAGGCAATGTCAACCCGACAACTTTCCTTCATCGGTGTAACCATAATTGTCAGTGAAACAAGTTAAGTGTTCACCGATGGTGTTCTGTCAACCTGATACAAAGAACATCCATTACTTCATGTGATCACTGAGACAAATGTCGAGCTCTCACCGATGCCTGTAATCTAAGTCATAAGTACTCAACATTCTCCCACTTGATGAAGGAATTATAGGAAACCATCAATGCTCTAGGTCATAGAACCACATCTAATACTGCCTCCACTCCACTGTGCTCACAAGCTACACAGAAGCTTTCAGAACACAGCCATGAAAACATCCTCCAGAAATAAGATAGAACATCAGCTAGAACAACAGTCAGAAAGCTGACTGCTCTCATCCAACTGAACAAAACCCACTTGACTGAAAATAGCACACATAGCCAGTGCTAAAACATCCAATCACTCATACCTTGAAGGTATGAACATCAGTAGATTCATGCCACCTACACATGCACCCTTCAACTGCAAACACAAGCTCCTTGTGTCAACCAGTCAAAGAAGACCAAACACATCAAGAACTCCTACTGCATGGATAATGCAGATCTGAAAAAGATCATGGCACACAAAATCCACCAATAGCATTACATAGAAAGTGTAAATATCATGTAGTATCAAGGAAACATCCACCATGATATGTAAATCAATAACCTGCAAGAACAACTCCTCACCACCAGTCCAAAGCACCCCAAGTTCTCCACATCCAACAAAGAAAGAGATAACAAAACTTCCATGTCATCACCCAAGAGCATAAGTGAAAACACATGACCACAAACTAGTGATCACTTCAGCTCCAATCAAACCTCAAACCAATGTAGTGTGAAACAAACCATCCAGTAAGATAACCAGGACCATAGAGAGTAACTCTACACATCATATACCTGTAGACAATCCTTCTACATACACATCTGAATGCCAACTGTGTCAAGTATGATCTCCTTCAAAACACCCCAAAGAGAACAGTATAACAACACCCAAACAAACATTCAATCTCAGGAGATCAAATAATTTAACATGGATGTAAGCCTCTCAGATCAAAGAAGATCAAACTAATTCATTTCCCATTTCAGGAAATTAGCCCATTAACCATCTCCTAACAGTCCTCATCAATGAATGATATCTCTAAACTCAAATGCAAAAGGAGATAAACATGCTATCCATCTCTCACAATGAATCCTCCAGAACCATATCTATGAAAGAAAGCATAAAACACCTGAGAGAAACAATGGGCTATACCTCTCAAGTGAAACTTATCGAGTAGACCAAGAGTGGGGAAAGAGAATGTTCTTCCAAGATATCCAAGTCCCAATGACTTTCTCCAAGAACAATCTCCTCTAGATCTTTTGTTGAATTTACATTCAACCAAGATAAAGACTCCTCGAACTTCCTGCTGCAAACTCTGATTAAGCACAACATATACAGTCTCACCTTATTCTCCATGTATCCATAAGTACCTACAAACAATCACCTCATGCTGAACTCCAACTGCATCACTACAACACTATGAAGTAATCAAGCAAATGATAAATGTACCCAAACATAGAGAAGTTACCAAACCACTGTCAAAGCTCCAATCAGTTGAATCAAGAACTTATCATGGCATCATGATCTTACCATCTCCCTTAGGAGATTCCATGCTCCAGGTGAACATAACCATGGTCTCTAGATCAATGTATCATACCAAAATTTGAATGCAGAAATCATGATATGAAACAAACCAAAACTCTAAACCAACATCACCTATCAAGCACCACCAACACCTCAGCCAAGGATTTCATGAATCCTCCATGACTTCAAGATGTTACTTATCCTCAAATAGTGCCCCTACAAATGCGAAAGAACCCTTCTACAACAACAAGATCAAAGAGCTCCTCCTAGTAACATCTGCCACACTAAAGAAGATCATTCACCACAAAGTGACGAACACATAGTCAATGCTAAAGCTCCCATTGAACTGTAACAACAGAGCTTTCCAAGCATCCTGACCAAACATCTCCTAATCTAAAAATCTTCCAGGTCCACACATTAACATGTCCATGTGACTAAAAAACTAAGTGACACCAAGATCTCCAAACCAAGGAAATAAACTATCATTGTCAATAGCTTACACAAACCTGTGTATTCAAGCTATACATGACATCATGATACACATACTACAAGTCTCCATAACCAACTATTCAGATACTCTACAACATCCATCCTCTCATCCTGAAACAGTCACACCAAAGCACAAGTGACCAGAGACAAGGCCAGCTAACAAATCTTCATAAACACTGAAATAATCTTGTGGATAAAGATAGTCCACATCCGAGTCATCTCACTGTAGCTAAATAGGTGATCAGCCCACGAAACTACATAACTCGTAGATCCAACCAATGTACCATGCAAATTCACTATCACACTGGAAACTGCAAAACTGAGATTTCAAGGAATAGATAAACCATGTAGACAACATGATTTAAACATCAGATTACTTACAAAACTAATTTGCCAAAAAAGTCCACAACCTGAGCACCATAGTCGAGAAACCAGAAACATTACCACAGAAATGCTGAGTGTCAAATCACATACCAGCACTCCCATGAAGAGAAATCATTTCACCTCCTCACACCATGCACAGAGCATGCATGCAAAACTGCAACTATATCATCCAGCAGCATCCCAAAAGCCAGGGTCTAGAAATAGCTTAACTGCAGCTTCACAAAACCACAAGTTTTTCTTTTGACCGTGAAAACCTGCAAAACCACTATGTTTGAAAAACACCCATGTACATCCATACCCACTTCACATCTGGAAGACCCAAAAGTCTGCAACAAAACTCCATAACAGTTAAACCAGAATAATGGATCATCATGAATATGCATAACCATAGATTTGAAGTAAAAAGCTATAAAACCCCCTCAAATCCAATAAACATGAATCTGAGTCATGCAAGTGCAAAAATATTCAATTAAGGAAACATCAGTTCAAGAGCTTCAGGCCCACTTGTAGACCAATCCCTCAACCACCAACATGCACATGCATCCGAGAGAATCAGGCTATTACAAAAGCTCTCAGACCATCCAATGATCAACTCTATAGCCTACATGTAGTCAGGGTAACAGAAAATTATGCCTTCCAATACCAAGAACAGAACACCCAGCATAAGCACAATACTCCATGGCTGAGCAGTAACACAAACTTCTTCATATCATCAAAGCGCCTCTCACACAGACACCCAATATGAAAGTTACTGCAGCAACACAACCACAAACCAAACCCTATGCAACAGATTAAATACTGTCAACTAAGAGCCTCAGGCCACATCATGACCAGCTCCAATTTCTTCATCTTCACCATCCTTCAAGCACTACTGAAACATGAAGACAAGATTAATAGCAAGACTTTTACTCAAAACAAGGATCAAACATCAGACAATTCCTTCAGATTTCCTCAAGCCTATCACACTGAGAAATCAACACAGAAGGAATACCCAGACCTTATACACCAGGAACTCTTACATGCAAACACATGCAGCACACAAATGTACAAATGTGAGCAATAAAGCAGATCCTAGAAGAAGGCTCTGATACCACTTGTAAGGAAATGAGGGCATCTCAAAACGTATTTCTAAGAAGAGTGGTGTCTTCGATAGATTTCAATTCTTTTCAATCACTTCAAAAAACACGCACAACTATGCCATTAAAGCGGAAACTGACATAGAACATTTCCAACATTGACCCTTAGAGGAAAGCACAAGCGAACATTAACCAGTTTCAACAGCAGAACAATTAATCATGAAAGACAGAACAAGAACACATATTTACGTGGGGAAAACCCTTATGGGTAAAAAACCCCACACTCCAAATTACCGAGCCATTTTATTATTCAACAACCAAATAGTTACAATACATTTATAGGCTCATAGCCTTTACAGGAGATTAACATCTTATTCCTTCTAAAGAATAACTGACAGCATCACCCTTCACAGCCAGAAATCCCTTCATCTGAACTCTGTTTTCACTCTCTCCTCAGTCCCTTCGCATAGTGTTAACAAGTCATGTACAACACACAGCACAGAACTTCACCGAAGGAGAAAACCAGAGTTCTCAAGGTTAATCACACCATCTCAAAGACTCTCACTCATTCTATCAATTGATTTTTTCATTGCTTTAGCAATCCAATCGACACATGCAACCAACCGTTTCAATTACACTCACCAACCATCGAAACAGTCATTTCTGACCGTTCACATATCCATGAGAACCCATTTGTCCCACATGCACTAGTTCGCGTTGGACATTTGGGTTTATATACCTGATGGCTTAGTAAGACTATTGTTGGCACTTTTGCCACCGCCGACTCTAGTCTATCCCCATCGGCACAGCTCAAACTATCAGCCCAACCACAACCATGCACTCCGATAGTTGCTTGTCTCACCGATACCAAGCCTTTACCCTTCGTCGGTGTGAGCCACAACCATCGGCCTAGACACTTAACATAGCACTGATAGAAGTTCTTACACCGATGCCCAACTCCATCAGAGTAACGCATAGCTATCGGAGTGACTTTCACAACTTTCACCGATAGCAAGCCTCATACCGATGACAAGCCTCGCCAACACTTCATAGGACAAACAGTTAATATCAGAGTGACATCCACATCCTTCACCGACAGCAAACTTCATACCGATGACCAGGCCTTCATCGAAGTAACACAACATATCAGAGAAAGCACTCTAAACCATGTCGATAGTAAAGTCTTCCTGATAGAGTATACACTAGCTCTTCATCGGTAAGACCTTGCACATCGGAAGAAGTCTCCCAAGCTGCTCCGACAATGGTAATTCCCACCGATCCAAAACCTCCATAGTTCATCAGAGTGAGACAAAACATCGGAGTGACATCTTCTGGCAAGCCTGATAGGAAATGTCAACCTAACAGCTTTCCTTCATCGGTGTAACCATAACTATCGGTGAAACAAGTTAAGTGTTCGCCGATGGTGTTCTGTCAGCCCGATACAAAGAACATCCATTACTTCATGTGATCGCTAAGACAAATGTCGAGCTCTCACTGATGCTTGTAATCTGAGTCATAAGTACTCAACAAATCTCCCACCTTTTAGGTTGTCCCCATATTGGCTACAGATATACTCATAAGCAGCACACTCAAAAATGAAGTGCCACTTAGTTTCAACCACTCTTTGACTGCAGAAAGTGCATAACCTATCATCCCAGACTTCCTTAGGGACCGTCCATCTACCAGTTTCGTACCTTAGATGATGGGAACCGGTCCTCAACTATGCAATTAAGAGTCTAGCCTTACCTTTAATATCTGCATGCAAGTATGTCTTTTCCCCATGCTCCCATGTGGGGTTAAACTCACTGACATAGTGCAGTTTTTTTCGGCCAAGCTGTTTAGTCCACATGGCAGATCTAAATTTCTCTATCACAAACTATTTAATATTATCTTTGGTATTAGGACAAATTTGTATATTAATATCCCACTTGCTCAACCACTTTCTATTCTGTTTCATCCACGTCTTTTTCCTGCGAACAAGCACTTCCTCCAACACCAATTTAGGATAGCGCTGATTTTCCATGTTTTCCACTTTCTTTAGGTAACAAAGAAGCCTAATAATAGAAAAAGCCTCTAGCGGGAAGGAGCCCGCTTCTGCCAAAAGAATCTCATACGAGACTGTGGCTTTGACTTTAAGACTACAAGTGATAAGATGCTTTTGAATTCTCTCTAATTGCCTCCACTTGTGATTAGACACGCTACTCCCCCAAACCTCGCAGCCATATAAGACAACCGGGATGACTAAGAAGCCAAAGAGAGTCCTCTTGGCTTTCCAATCCCATAGCTCTACTTTTCTACATCTATTTTGAAGCAGGTAAGAAGCTCTCCAACCCCCCTGAATCCTTTTCGTTCTACAAGTGTCCCAGCTGAGCCTATTGTTGAAAACAATACCCAAGTACTTGTACTCTTCAACAATTTCCAAAGAGCTTCCTTAAAAAATGAAATTAAATTGCTACTGCTTCTTTTTCAATAAGAAAATCATGACTTTGGTCTTGCACGTATTCACTTGCATCCCCACTTCTTGACAGAAGAGCTCTAACTCCTTCAAATGCTCTCTTAAATCCTGTGCGGTCTTGGCAAGAAACACAAGATCATCTGCATATAATAGTATTCTGAACTAGAGATCAATTGTATATGAAAGAAGGCCCACTTTTGAGTCTACAATATTCAATAACTTACCAATGGACCTTTTCTTTATGATCTAGAGTACATGGGGTTGATGCTTATTACATTGTACCATCTTATGTGCATCACAAGTTCAATAAAATGCTTCCTATCATGAATGTGATGTGTGATGAATGTTGTGTCATTTGAACGGGCCCCACGGTTCGTGTACCTAGTGTATGCATCTAATTGGTCCATGTAGAGATTCTTAGGATAGGTGGATCATTGTGTCAATGTTGCAGATGAAATTTGATGCCCGTCATTATTTTTGAATTGCTCAAGATACTGTGCACGTCATTGATCTGAACTAGAGATTGATTGTCTAAATTCAAAGTTACACAAGTGGGCAATGGATGCACCTAGGCACATATGTGTATTAATTTTCAAGGTGAAAAATGCATATATGGCCTAAATTATAGTTCTTAAGACATTTTCAAGGAATTTTCTAGTGCAGGCAGAAGATTTATGTGAGCAACTGCTACCAGGGCTTAACAATTTTAGAGGGAAATTATGTTGTAAGCAAAAAGGTGGTATATTTTTGAGTGTGCCAAAATAGGTATGTGTTCTATGACCCTCTAAAGTTTGTAATTTTGAAAGAATTTAGGGTTTTTTAGTTTGGTTAAATACAACCTGGTAGGGTTTCTGTAATTTTAAAATTCTTGAGGCCACTAGTTATTAGAAATGCATTATTCCTATAAGAATTTTAGGCTACCACCATGAGTTGTATTTCATCAAAAATGACTAGCTCCAAAAGAGGCCTAGACTAGGACATACTTGATTTATTGACTGGTTCAATCAAGATGGCTAAGCAGGCCCAAGGCATGGGCATTTTCACCAAGAGATTGAAGGATAGGATGGAAGAAATTACAAACCCAACTATTCCTATAATGGGCTTGGAATTACTTAGGTATTGTTATAACTGTGCTAAAGGGTACATCCCAATCTCAAATATCTAGTGTCTTGATTTGGGGAAACTAGTAGTCTCGAATGTCTTTGTGAATGTTGAATTGGTATATGTCATTAGTAGGCAATATAACCCACAAACCAGATAATTAATGAATTGACAGGGTCAGGAATTGTTCACATTAGACAAAGAATTAATTAGGGAGTTTTTCAACATGAACCCACAGGCAAATGACAAAATTGACTTCAATGAATTATGTTGAGAATTCAAGAGAGACATAAGTAGTTATAGAGTAAAATGGTTGCATCAGCATATACTTAGTGATCGGTATGGATCAAAGAGGATCCATCTAAGTGAGACAGAGCAATTGGTTGTGGAAAATTTTATGGCAAATTTTAGATTCACATATGTGGCTCTATGCCAGGTTTTTGGGATAGATTATAAAGTGTAGATACATGTCCCTCTAATTACGATACCTGCTGATATTCAATATTGGCATCTTAATAGGCTATTTGAATTTGCTTCCTTTATAGTAGAAGTAATCCACAAGGAATTGTTATCTCTCAAGAGGGATAACTGAACCCCATATTTTAAGTGGTGTTCTATGTTGTGTCACATCCTATTGTACTTGGGGAGGGATATATGGCCCTATTCTTCAAAAGTGACACTTACAACACTAGACAACTTACCCATGCAAATTGAGTCAAGAACATACATATGGGACTCACATTGTCCTACATCTAATTACTATATTTTTAAAAGGTATTTGTGCAAAGACTGTTAAATTTACTAGTGCATGAGAGAGATAGGTTGTCTCCCACATTCATGAGATTTTTGAGGCTAAAACAACTAGAGCTAGACAAGGATTGGGAGCACAATTGGGGTGATTGTTTTTTCAATTAGGATTACACGGTTATCAAGATTTATGGGGTTGAGATTGAGCCTCATATACTTCCTCTTTATGTACCATACAGGGTAGCCTTCCTTGAGGCAATGTGGCAATTGAATGAAGCTAACAAGATGCATCTAAGGCAGAGTAAGAAAGGATCATTTTTTTAATCTCTAGTTAAATTTTCTATTTTTTTATCACTTCCAAGGAAGGCCTTGACCAATTTGAAGAGCTAAGTTGATATAATATTGGGTGAAATCAAATAAACAAAGAAGATGTGACCCTAAGAACTTTATTGACCAAGTGATGAAATTAGTGGGAAGGTCGGGGTATGAGCACCAATTTAACATCTTTGAGGATTTGAATAAGAATTTATGACTAGAGAGAAGATTTCCATAAGAAGGAAGCACTAGGTGAGAGTTGGTAACTGTGAAGAGAAGAGGACAAAATTAGATCCAACCTACAAAGGAGAATTTGATACCATAGAAGACCCTATCATTAGAATGGAGCAACTACTGAGAAATGTGGATGTCTTAGGGACTATGTCTCTAGCTATTGCTCAAAACTTAGTTCTCGAGGAAGGTTTATTGGAAATTAGGTTGACATCTCACCATGCCCTAGCTATGAGTGTTGTGTAGATGGAAGAAGAAAGGAGACCCATTTAAATTAAGCCACAGGGTAGGGTCCAACCCTTGGTTGTGTTGCAAGTATGTGTAATCGGTGTTGTCATTGATGTCAACAAGCTTGTGTTGTCATTAGTGTCAACTGTGTGAGTAAGAAATGGTGCAAGAGTATGAGTAGTTAGTGTTGAGTAGATACTGTCTCTAATAATGAGGTTGGTTGAATAGAGATAAGGTTGTTGCAATAGTATGAGTTGTTTGGTTAAGTTGTTTTGCTGAAGATGATTTGGTTGCTTTGTAGAGGTGTTGAAGATGTTGAGATAATGTTTCTATTGGTTTGTTTCCAAGTGCTTTTGAGAAAATTTTATTATTAAAGGAAATAATGTGTTGAAGTGGCATTTTGGCTTACAGAGTAGTGTTCTAGTTTTGCTCCGCATTTCCTCTGTGTTGAAGATCTAAGTTTGTGGTTTGGATATGTTGTTCAGAGATGTTATATTCCAAATTTGGTGTTTTAGTTTGTTGTACAGAGGAAGTTGTGTTCACCAATATGAAGACTATGTTTTTGAGTGTTGCAGATGTGTCTGGGTGAAATGTCCTTGCTCCACATTTCTCTGCAAAGAGGTTTTAGGTCTTGTGGTTCTAGAATTATGCTTATAAGGTTTATATCTTTCTACTATTGAAGTTGTTCATGGTTTGATGCTCCGAAAGTTAATTTCTAGAGATACAATGTATGACAGAGACAGTTAAGCATACTAGATAAACAAGATAAGGTTGTGCAATAGGTGAAAGTTGTTGCAGAGGAATTTGTTGGATTTCAAGATGTTTTAGGATGTTCATGGAATACTCTAGATTGTGGTGAAGCCTTGCATGTGGTATGTGAGTCATTTTTGGGTTTGAGGAAGCGTGTACTTAAAAGTTCATTGTGTTAACATAGGTTTGGCTGACCTTGGGTGTTTACACTATTTATGGAGGTGCTTCAGAGATTGTGAAAGCATGAAGTGGTGTGCTTGGATGAATTTAGGTCTAAGATAAGATGTGTTGTGGTTTGCCTTCATTCCTTTCCGCCGCAGGAATGTTTAGGTCCAGACCTAATTTGAATTTTCTGGGTTAAGGTGATTTGCTGACCTTGGAGAATGCTCTCAAGGTTGAAGATAGTATAAATGAGTGTCAAAGGATCTTGATTGTGTGTGCACATGATGGATGTGATGTGAGTAACAGTGTGGTGTAGTATAAGCCTTCATGTGTTAGATTACTAGACGCAGTGAGCAGAAGGCGTCTACTATTCTTCAGTGATACTGTAGAGGTGATGTTAGTATTGTGGTGAATATTGGTTCTGTATTTTGAACTAATTTGGAATTGTACTCCTTGCATATGTTAGATGCAATTATAATAGTTCAATGCTGGCAGTGAGCCACCTCTTCTATCTCTTTCTTTCTGGTCAGTGAGCCCTCTAGGAAGTAAGCCCCTCTGGTAGTGAGCCTTTTGTAATTCGGTGTTGATACTACTTTATATTGTGATCTAATCCTCACCATGGTTTTTCCCTTCTTGGGTTTTCCACGTAAATATGGTGTTCTTGTGTTTGATGTTGGTTTGATTCAGTTTCTGTTATTTTCTATCATGTTTAATCATCATAACAATCTAAGGGTTAATTGAATCTATGTGGATCTAAATGTGTGTACAGGTTTTGAAAATTTAAGCTACAACTGATTCACCCCCCCTCTCAGTTGTCTTGTGCATTCAACAATTGGTATCAGAGCAAGGTTCCTTGGAAGAGAGCTTAACCGCTTGAGGTAGATTCGGGATGGTGCACAAGAAGGATGATCCCCATTTTGATGGAACATATTATGCATTCTAGAAAATAAAGATGGAAGGTTATCTGATTTCTCTTAGATATGAGATCTAGGAGGCTATTGAAACTGAATACACAATACCGGATAATGGTCCAAGTATTGCAAATTAGATCAAGGCCTTTGAAACCAATGGTAAAGCAAGGTATGCTCTTTTAATTGGTCTTTCTAATTCTGAATTGGTGAAAGTTATGGATTTGAAAACTAGTAATGAAATCTAGAAAAAATTAAAAAGTATTCATGAAGGAGATGATAAGGTCAAGCAAGCTAAAATGCAGAATTTGAAGCTCATGTTTGAAACCGTGCAGATGTTTGAAGATGAAAACATTACAAGCTATTTACAAAAGGTGGATGAAGTTGTCAATGGAATCAAAGGACTTGGCAAAAATATTGATGAAAAAGAAGTGGCATTGAAGGTACTTAGAACTCTTCCTAAGGCTTACAGTCATAAGGTTTCTACTATTGAAGAATTGCAAAATTTGAATCAGTTTACTAAAGATTAGTTTCTTGGCACCTTAACTACTTTTAAAATGAGGGAATTTGGTACAATTAGTGCAAAGGCTGAGACTACCTTCAAGGCTGGCAAATCTGAGAAGACTGTGGAATCAGATCAGGAGGATTATGATGACGTGGAAGCTAACTTTGTGAGAAAAATGAAATTGGGTACTGGTAAGTATAGTGGTAAGTTGCCTTTCAAGTGTTTCAATTGTGGTAAGATTGGTCATTATGCTTCAAGATGTCTAGAAAGAATTTTGAGAAGTAAGAATAGGGAGAACAAAAGTAGAGTGCCTAAGAAAAGGTACTATGTTAGAGAAGATGCAAGTATATCTGATGATGAATCTGATTATGAAAATGAAGAGGATAATGAATGTCTATTCATAGGTTTAAAGGATGACACTATTTCTACTAACTCTGAGAAGTGTGTGAAGGAAACAACTCTTGAGGTAAGTCCTAATACTGAAGGTATTTTGATATATGCTTTTCATACCAGACAGGAAAAGAACCATTGGGTTATTGATAGCAGATGCTCAAATCATATGATCGGTGATAAAGGTAAGTTTGTTAAACTTGAAAAATATGATGGAGGACTAGTTAGATTTGGTGATGATACAACTTCTAAGATATGTGGAAGAGACTCAATTAGCTTTGATGCAAAGAATAATACTATGATGTTCTTTATGTTAAGGGTTGAAAGCATAATCTCTTGAGTGTTGGACAAATGTGTAGCAAAGGATACAATCTTGTGTTTCAGGATGGTGGTTGTGAGATCAGAAAATATTTTGGAACTATGATAGCTAGTAGAAAGAGGATAGATGAAAATGTTTATCATCTCAAAGGTGGTGATGGTTATTGCTTCATGACTCAGATTAGTGAAAGTTGGCTATGGCATATAAGATTGTGTCACGTCAATTCTGATAGCTTGGTAAGGATAAGTTTAGTTCAAGCTGTGAGAGATCTGCCAAAGATTACAAAGCCCATTAATGCTATATGTATGGACTATCAGATTGGAAAGAAAACAAGAAGTTTCAAAGTCAAGGATCAGTCTTCTACCAAACTGTTGGAATTGGTGCATATAGATCTTTGTGGTCCTACCAAGGTAAGGAGTTTTCAAGGTGATAGGTATTTCATGCTATTAATTGATGATTATTCTAGGATGACATAGGTTACGTTTCTCAAAGAAAAATCTGAAGCCCTAGATAAGTTCAAAGCATTCAAAGTCATGGTTGAGAATGAAATGGATATGATAATTAAATGTTTGAGGTTTGAGAGAGGTGGAGAGTTCACCTCCAATAAGTTTAACATGTTTTGTGAGAATCATGGAATAAAGAGGCACTTATCTACCCCTAGAACCCCTTAGCAGAATGGAGTGGTTGAAAGAAAGAATAGGACTATTCAAGAAGCCGCAAGGACAATGATAAAAGAAGAAAACCTACCGGAGGTCTACTAGAGAGAAGCATTTCATACTATTATTTACATACTGAACAGAGTGTAGGCAAGAGAAAATAGTAGAAAGACCCCTTATGAGTTATGGTATGGAAGGACTTCGACTGTCAAGTACTTTAGAGTGTTTGGAAGAAAATGTTATATCAGAAGGGATGAAGAAAATCTAGGAAAGTTTGATGCAAGGTAGGTTTGATGAAGGTATCTTCCTTGGGTATTCTACCAAAATCAAAGCTTACCAGTTCTACAACAAGAGGTTGAGAAGGATTGTTGAGAGGGCAAATGTTAAAGTTGATGAAGACCTACAAAAGAATTCAGAAGTTGATGGATATGAATCAGATGAGTCATCTTGCAGAGAAGAAGAAAATGCTGATGAAAAGGAAGTACATATTAAAGAAGAAGAAGCTCCATAGAAGACTCCTAAAACTCCCAAGTATGTGCAAAAGCATCATTCTGAAGATCAAATCATTGGTGACAAGAATAAAGGTGTGTTGAGAAGAAGGAAAGCTATTGAAGAACAGGTAAATCTATGCTTACTCTCTAAAGTTGAACCTAAGTCAATGATTGAAGCATGCAAGGATGAGTATTGGATTGAGGCTATGGAAGAAGAACTAATGCAGATTGAAAAGAATCAAACTTGGGAACTTGTCCCAAGACCAGCAAACAAGAATGTGATTGGAATGAAGTGGGTATTCTGGAACAGACTAAATGAGAATGGAGAAGTGGTAAGAAACAAGGCAAGTCTTGTGTGTAAAGGTTACTCACAAGTAGAAGGAATAAAGTATGAGGAAACTTATGCTCTGGTGGCAAGAATAGTGGCCATCAAGATGTTTTTGGCTTTTGCAACACATAGGAATTACAATGTATATCAAATGGATGTGAAGTCTTCTTTCTTGAATGGTGAGTTGGAAGAAGAAGTATACATAGAACAACTGGATGGATTTCAGTTATTAGACAAATTGGATATGGTCTGTAGGTTGAAGAAGGCACTATATGGATTGAAGCAAGCCCCCAGAGCTTGGTATGCAAGGTTAGATAGGTATTTATTATAGCAAGGATTCAATAAAGGCTTTGCAAATAGGAATTTGTACATCAAAGTAGGAGAAGATCAGATTCTGATTGTGGAAGTGTATGTAGATGATATAATATTTGGAGGAAATGAAGGTATGTGTAAGAGTTTTCTGGATGAGATGCAGAAAGAATTTGAGATGTCAATGTGCAGAGAAATGAACTTCTTCCTTAGGCTACAGATCAATCAGATAGATAAAGGTATATTTATTTTAGAATTAAAGTATGTCAAGGATTTGTTAAAGAAGTTTGGAATGGAAGACTCTAAACCAGTATATACCCCTATGATAATTGGTTGCAAGCTAAGAAAGAATGATGAATCTCCTAAGGCTGATCAAAGTAGGTATAGGTCAATGATTGGAGGATTGTTATATTTAACTGCTACTAGACCAAATATTATGCATGCAATTTGTCTTGTGGCTAGATTTCAAGAAGATCATAGAGAGTCACATGTTGCAGCAGTGAAGAGGATATTCAGATACTTAAGGGCACTCTAGATCATGGCTTGTGGTATCTAAAGGATAATGACTTTTCTCTAAGTGCTTACACAGATGCAAATTGGGTTGGTTGTGTAGATGACAGGAAAAGTACAAGTGGTGGTGCATTCTTTCTTGGAGGAAGAGTGGTGTCTTGGTTAAGTAAGAAGTAGGATTCAGTATATCTATCTACTGCAGAGGCAAAATACATTGCAGCAGCATCTTGCTGCACATAGGTGTTGTTGATGAGGCAAATCTTGAAGGATATTAGAGTGGTATATGATGAACCTATTCCTATCTTCTGTGATAATACAAGTGCTATTAACATTTCAAAGAATCTGGCGATTCATTCAAGGACAAATCATATATCAATCCGGTATCACTTTCTGAGAGAGAAGGTTGTAGAGAATGAAGTGAAGCTTGAGTATGTGGCTACAAAGGATCAGGTTGCTGATATATTCACCAAGGCTCTTCCTAAGGATACATTTGAGTATCTCTAAGAGAAGTTAGGGGTTATTGCCCCTCCTTCTTTGGACTAGATGCATAAGGAGATGCATCAATCTAGTGGATTTCAAGATTCATTCCTTATTTTGGACTGATGTTGGAGGCTACCTCTCAGGAGGAGCAGATAGTGGTCATAATAGTTGTTGTAGTCAGGGGGAGTAAGTTTTAATGTTGGTTGCTTCTAAGGGGGAGCATGCAGAGTAGTAAAAGAAATGATCTTGCAGAGCAATAGTAAGCAAGTACAAGTTTGAGCAGTTGCCTAAAAGTAATATTGAAAGAGAGATATGTAGGCCTTTTCCATTGATGTCAAAGGATGAGAGAGAGCAATATGAAAAAAAAAAGAAAAGAGTCAATGGTTAGGGAGAGAGAGTAAGATGTGTAAAAGAAAAGGGGAGAGTAAGAAAGAAAGGAAGTTTTGGTGCAGAGTTGTGTCTTGATGGTTTTTCACATTATGTGTTCCATCAATGACAAAGGGGGAGATTGTTGCAAGTATGTGTAATTGGTGTTGTCATTGATGTCAACAAGCTTGTGTTGTCATTGGTGTCAACTATGTGAGTAAGAAATGGTGCAAGAGTATGAGTAGTTAGTGTTGAGTGGATATTGTCTCTGATAATGAGTTTGGTTGAATAGAGATAAGGTTGTTGCAATAGTATGAGTTGTTTGGTTAAGTTGTTTTGCTAAAGATGATTTGGTTGCTTTGTAGAGGTGCTGAAGATGTTGAGAATATGTTCCTGTTGGTTTGTTTCCAAGTGCTTTTGAGAAAATTTGATTATTAAAGGAAACAATGTGTTGAAGTGGCATTTTGGCTTATATAGTAGTGTTCTAGTTTTTCTCTGTATTTCCTCTATGTTGAAGATCTAACTTTGTGGTTTGGATATGTTAAGAGATGTTATATTCCAAATTTGGTGTCCTAGTTTGTTATATGGAAGAAGTTGTGTTCATCAGTATGAAGACTATGTTTCTGAGTGTTGCAGAGGTGTCTGGGAGAAATGTCTTTGCTCCACATTTCTCTACCAAGAGATTTTAGGTCTTACAGTTCTAGAATTGTTCTTATAAGGTTTATATCTTTCTTTTGTTGAAATTGTTCATGGTTTGATGCTCCGAAAGTTAATTTCTAGAGATACAGTGTATGACAAAGATAATTAAGCATACTAGATAAACATGATAAGGTTGTGCGGTAGGTGAAAGTTGTTATAGAGGAATTTGTTGGATTTTAGGATGTTTCAGGATGTTTGTGGAATACTCTAGATTGTGGTGAAGCCTTGCATGTTGTCTGCAAGTCATTTTTGGGTTTGAGGAAGCATGTACTTAAAAGTTCATTGTGTTAACATAGGTTTGGCCGACCTTGGGTGTTTATACTATTTGCGGAGGTGCTTCGGAGATTATGAAAGCGTGAAGTAGCATGATTGGATGAAAGGTTTGAGTTAAGATGTGTTGTGGTCTACCTTCATTCCTTTCCACCATGGGAATGTTTAGGTCTAGACCTAATTTGAATTTTCTAGGTAAGGTGATTTGTCGACCTTGGAGAATGCTCTCAAGGTTGAAGACACTATAAATGAGTGTCAAAGGATTACTCTTACTAACCCTTACTCTGGCAGTGAGCCACCTCTTCTATCTCTTTCTTTTTGGGTAGCGAGCCCTTTGGTAGTGAGCCTTTCTTTTGGGCAATGAGCCTTTTATAATTCAGTGTTGATACTACTTTATATTGTGAGCTAATCCTCACTGTGGTTTTTCCCTTCTCAAGTTTTCCATGTAAATCTAGTGTTCTCTTATGTTTGATGTTGGTTTGATTCAGTTTCTATTATTTGCTTTCATGTTTAATCATCATAACAGTCTCAGGGTTAATTGAATCTATGTGGATCTAAATGTTTGTGAGGGTTTTGAAATTTTAAGCTACAACTAATTCACCCCGCCTCTCAGTTGTCTTGTGCATTCAATAGGTTGACTATGATATTATGCTGATCCCATAATACTATGTCCCACTTTTGGCCAAAGCAGGGCATTGAAATCAACAATTTTAACCAAATTTTAACTTTCTGACACCTATATGAACTAAACTATTAAGAATTTGAAGATGATATGAATTAGTGATTTTTTGAGATTTTGTGTGTAGATTCTAAATGTATTTTAAAAAAAATTAATAAATAATTTGTGATTTTTTATGTAACTATAAATTCGGAACTGGTGAGAACTAGACATAATATCAAGAAACACTGCAAGAGGCCTTTTCACCCCAGAGGCCTTAAGTGAATGATCTCCCTCTAGGGAGGATACTATTGAATTTGCAAGAGGGTGATAAGGTTGTTCAGGATGTAAGAGCCTTAGCTTGTGATATATTCCTCTCTAATGATGGCTTCATTAAGTCTAAAGAGTTCATAATTATGTTATTCAGGAGTAAGGTAGATGTAGAGTTGTAGAGGAAGAAGGATGAGATGCAACAAGTGGAAGAAGATAGTGAAGGAGAATCTATGCAAAGAGGCACTTGAAGAAGGGGGGTTGTTCTCTATTGTCTATAGAAAGAGGGAAGAAGATGGTGCTATCTTGCATCATTGTTATTTCCTCTCAATTTGAAGTTTCCTTGCCTTAAATCTTAGTTTTGGACTCCTGGGTAGCAAGATAGATGCTCGTGTATTTAGTTGGTGAGTCACGGGTGGCAGCATCTCCCTATCCAATCCAACCTTCTTCTTCCATTCTCATGGAACCTATTCATCCAACAAAGGCTTCTTCATCCATAGTGTTAGTGGTAGCAAGGGCAAAGTTTCTCCACATCACCTTGACAAGATGATCACAAGATCCACATCAACAAAGGTGGTTAGAGTTTAGTCTTCTTCTAAATTCTCATTCAAACAACCTCTGTGAGTGCAATCCTCTCCCAAGTGAATCTACTTGTCAACCTCTTGTGTAATTTGTAGATTGATTATATGGATCTTGTAATGTGACAAGTGTCACCCATCCATGGGGACTTTGCTTTGTGGTATTCCTATAAAAGGATGAAGTCATTGTATTGTAAAAGGGGGGGGGGAATGAGGGAAAGTTACATGTGTTGTAAAAGAGTCTTTTATTGGAATAACAATGTCTATTATGTGTAAGAAGGTGTATTCTGTAACACTTGATCTTGACATGAAATATATGAGTGAAAGCTCTTAGTTTACATTGTCTCCAATTGAATCTCTCATATTTATTTGAATAGAGTAGATAAGGGTTACAATATTTGTTTCATACATTTGTTGTGTGAACAATTATCATAGTTAGATGTTATTCAAGGAACAACATAAACCTTTCATTGATAATTGTAGGAGATATGGGTGTGAAATGGATCATTAAGTAGAATGTTGCATTGAGAATCCATACACGTAGGCTATGTTGTTGCAAGGCAATAATAAGTAAAATAAACTATCAAGAATTGTTGTTGTTACAAAACTCTAACATACAAGGATGACTCTATGAATCCCCTTAAGTCACCGATCACTAAAGTATAAGTTTCCCCAATCCATTCACAATTAAATAGAAAATTCAAAATACAAAGTAACTTAATCCTGTAAGTTATTACTTTGGTTCATACCCAGGCATAATTGATACAGGTAGATTGAATAATAATTATCCTAAATCCTATAGATCCCTATCATATTATATGAACTTTTATGTCTACTAACACATTGTGTGAAATATCCTATTTGTTCCTGTATACACCTAAAAGTGACATGACTATGTCCAAATAAATATTCTTAATATTTATTTAAGTCTAATTTCTCTATCAATAAATAAACAAACAAATTTATTTATTTGATTCATATTCTTCCAACAATTAAATAAAATCATTTATTTAATTAAATTCCTAAACCCTCCAACAAATTAAATAAAACCAATTATTTAATTAGTTCTTCCAAATTTATTCTAAATTAAATAATACCAATTATTTAATTGTTTTCTCCAATAATATCTTCTCTAAATTTAAATAAATCAAATATTTGTTTAAGTTATCTATTTCTTCTAAATCGAGTTAGCTCTAAATATAATTCAATCAAATGTGCACATGCAATTAAATATTCCTAATGTTTAATAAAGCAAAATATCTTCTCATTCTCATGCAAATCACTTAACTGATTATTCTATTCTTTTAATTGATTAATCTCTTCAGTTAACTCATTCTTCTATTTTATTAATTCCTCTCATGCAAAATAGAGAAGGACACGTGTCCTCTTCCTATTCGTGCACATTCCTCAACTATCCTATATCGTTGATCTTCTCATTCTTTCTATACCATTGATCTTCATTCTCCCAAGTCTATAAATTGAATCCTATTATTCCATTTCATTCATCCAAGCTTTAGTATTGTTACTCTGCAGGAATCACAGTGCGCCTTTGGCACCAATTCCTTCATTGCTTGTGATCAACCCATTACCATACTACTATCATTGTTGTGAAGCTCATCTTCATGGCGAGACTACCATAGCCATTCCCAATTTGACATTCTTGAAAGAAAGCAAAGAAGTGCACTCTCTGAGGGCCCTATTTCATACATACAAGATCGATTGTGGTAGGCAACCAATGGAAGCTCTGAATTAAAAGAGGTTTGCTTTGTGTTGTTTCATTGTTTGATTTGATCTCTTTTGTTCATTATGTCATTGAGTTATTTGGATTATTCGATATTTATTGATTGATCATTTTGATTTTCTAATAACATTTTTGGTGCCCACCATGAGGCTAGCCCCAAATTTAACCCAAAATTGAGTTTGTGTGTTTTAAAGAGCTGTACACAAGAGGAAACAATGCATCTGACACATCCTACCATGCATATACAGTCTATTTAGGTGCATACATTCTTCTGGTGCATACAGTCTCTGATCCAGCGCATCTGCTTCATGTTCCGGTGCATCCATTATTTCGGTGCATTCATCCTCTGTTATGGCGCATATGTCAGTTCAGCGCATATACACTGTATTCCTATGCTTTTGACCTCTATCTTAGTGCATTTGTACTATTGCGCTTCTATTCTCTGTTATGGTGCATTTACTCTCTGAAGCTGCGCATCTGATCCAAGCAGTGATTATGGGGTTTCCTTGAAGTTTATTTACTAACGCTAATGTCTTTTTGCAAGAACACTCTTGATCTGTTTGCAAGCTAGGTACTAGTTTAGAATCATATAGTTGCACTTGTTAACTCACACTTCGATTTTCTAATGGGACAGTAAATGGATGCTCATGCAAATCTCACATAGTCTTAACTAGGAAGGTGGTAATTGAATCATTACTATATTGCTATCCTTCAAAGTTAACTATCTCATTGGTATCTAAGTAAAATTGGACCATTACTATCTTGTTATCACTTCAAAGTTAACAAATCACTACTATCTGGGTAAAATTGAACACATCATTGCTATCTTGGTAAAATTGGACCATTGCTATCTTGTTATCACTTCAAAGTTAACAAATTTATGTGCTTGCCCAAGTAGATAGCACATCTAGTTTTTCTCATTTTAACTAGGGGAAAGAAAGAACCACTGTCTTCTGTGTTTTGGGAATGATACCAAGCCTATGCTCTCCCCTATCTTGGGTGACCAAAATGCCAGACATATGATTTTTGCATGTGTTTTTCCTTTAGAGGGGCCTGCTCTTGGATACCGTTCATCCAACTAGGAACAACCCTAAGTGGTAACAGGCTAGATACCAAGCCCTTCCAATCCACTATAAATAAATTATGTTTGGAGTGAAAGCTTCAAACAACGAGTGCAGTTGTGTTATACCGACAGCCAACCTCCCCCAAAACCCTCCAAGGTGCAACCCTTGCAGGCTGGGAGACTCCATAATAGAGAGTAGTGCTACTGCATGTATAACCACTCGAACGGTTGCCTTTATTAAACACCTTTGTCTTAGTGGCCAAAAACCCCTATAATCTGGTGAAGGGAAGGGCGATGATCACCTCCCGAAGATGCCTCACCTAGAAATAGGGAGAATTCAATTTTATACTATCCTTTGAAGCCTAGGTTTGTACTTGCTTTCTTTTTAGTCCAAAAAGAGTCAAAAAAATCACAAAAAAATTAAAAAACCATGAAAACATTCTTTGTGTTTGCTGTGTCTTCTTGCCATAATTAAAGAAAATCAGATCAAAAGATACCTTTTTGCAACCAAAGATACCAAAAATTTGCAAAAACCACTGAAAAACCAGTGCGGCGCATTCATCCTCTCTTTCTACGCATTTGTGCCGACTTGCGGCGCATCTGCAGTTTACCAGTGTGGCGCTTTTGTGCCGACTTTCTATGCATTTGCTAGTTTTTTTAGCACATCTATTCTGGCACATGCATAACAGTGAGTACTTCCACAGTCTTTGAGGAGAAAATTTTACCATTTTTAGATACCCATTTCAGTCTTGTTCAGGATTCTGAGATCAGATTTCACCTTGCAGTCACTCTTTTCGTCCACTCATTAGCGTACACTCTCTTTCATCAGTCATCTCATTCACCTTATGTCAGGTCTCCCTAGTCCAAGGTCAAGTGTCCCATATCAAATTAGCATAGGCTCCTTTTTCTCGGTTCACTTTGGATTCAAGTAACCCTAGTAAGTCGCAGAACTTTGCTAGTGGTCTTGGTGCGCGGTTAGTCCCTACATAGTAAGACAGGTATCGAGTACCCTTACTAGTCGCTATCATCTTGTATCAGTTGTCTTACTTGGAATCATTGATCTAGAGAGTCCTTTGTCCAAATCTTGTCGTAAGTATCCTATTCATAGTAGTCTCCACTGGCATCTTGTCAAAATCTCTAGTCCCATCCCACTTCATCCTGCATCACCTTGCATGGTTCGTACTAGATCTCAATACCAAAAGCAACTTGAAATGGTTGTCATCTAACCATAATGTCACTCCTCATGATAGTGATGAGGAAAACTCCCACGAAGATTATCAAGGACACCTCCAAGATAAGAAATTCCAACATTTGCTAGAGAAAGTGCTCCATGTCGACCCTCACAAGTATTTGATTCATCTTGCAAATCTTGGACTCAAACTCCCTACTGATTTTTATCTCAACACACTCAAGAAACCACAGAAGATGGTCATGAACACCACAATGGTGAGGACAAAGGAAAGAAAGTTGTAGACCCAAACACACATATGGAACAAATGAGAAAACAAATAGAGGGTCTAATGCAACAAATGACGGATCTCAAGACGGGTACAAACACTAAAACATACTCCTTGGAAGATATTGCACCATACCCCTTTGATAAAAGTTTGAACATGGTACCATTCGCCTTTCGATTCGAAGTTCCCAAGTTTTACAAGTACAAAGGGAAAGGGGACCCTAGAGATCACATTAGGGAATTAAATGCTGCATGCAAGGAAGTGGCTCGCAATGAGACTTTCTTAATGAGACTATTCCCTAGATCCCTAGGTAGTCAAGCCATGGAATGGTTCTCACAGCTTCCACCGGGCATCAAAACTTTTGATGAGTTGGTTAACAAATTCATCACGCACTTCTCATACAACATTGACCAAGAAATCTCCATGCTTGATCTTTGCAATACTAAGCAAAAGAGTGGTGAGTCATTTGCCTCCTTCCTACAAAGGTGGAGACAACTAGCTAGCAAATGATCATATGATGTACCTGAGAAACAATTAATGGAGATATTCGTCCACAACCTCAACTCCAATCTAAGCTATCAAATCCAAATCCAATGCCCTACGTCATTTTTGAAGGTCATTGAAATGGGATTATTCATCGAAAAAGCTATGATCACCAAGGGGCAAATCAAGTTATACAAGGACACACCTATCTCCAACTACACAACTAACAAATCAAAGTTTTGGACTAAAAATAAAAACATCATCAACGATGGAGTGGTCGATGCCAAGGTGGCGGCTCCCAAACAACAACCCACATTTACTATCAATGCAAAGGCAAGCAATGCTACGCCCAACAAAACATTCTCTTGGGAGCCAAGACCATGGTTCAACTCAAATCCAAGGTGAAAGTTCACACCGTTGGGTGAGTCCCAAGAATCTGCATTAAGGAAGCTATTGGCCAACAATGAAATCACTCTACCGCCAACAAGCGATTACGAACCTCAAATTAAACCTCACTATTGGAAAGACATTGACTTTTGTGAGTATCATAGGGGAAGAGGACATACAACCAACAATTGTATCTGCCTCAAACATGTTATCCAAGACATTCTTGATCAAACTCAAGGAGGCGCTCAACAACATACTTCTAATGAGTCACATGTGACTTACAAAGATCCACTTCACAATCGCAATAGGAAAAATCAGAATAATGGGAACAATAATGCCAATTATGCAAATGTACCATTTGATTATACCATCAATTTCATATCAGAGCATGTCCCACAAATCAACGTGGTAACATCTTCCCAACAAATGGGACCCAACAAAGATTGCAACATCATCACCTGCAATGGTAAGGTCACGTTGAATACCCTCCCTCCAAGATCATCACCTTCTTAGTCCAACCCTCATCAGTATAGCGTCATAGACCAACTATGGAAGATGTCGGCCCGCATTTCAATCCTAGAGTTGTTGCGTCTATCTCCTTCCCATAAAGAGATTCTTAATAAAGACTTAGTGGAAACAATACTACCCACAAACTTGTCCCAAGAGAAGTTCCAAGCCATGGTAGGAAATCTCACTTCCTCCAACACCATATCATTCACTGAGCAAGACGACCTCTCAGTGTCTCAACCCCATAACACCCCCTGCATATCATTGCATTCATCCATAAACACCGCATCAAGTGGGTTCTCATTGATGGAGGTGCTGGTTTAAATATTTGCACGTTGAAGCTAGTCCTTGCATTGGGGTTCTCTAAAAATGTAGTTGATCCAAGCAGGAAGAATACTATCAAAGCCTATGCTGAAGAAGAGAGGACTACAAAAGGAACAGTAGTCTTACCCATACAGATTGGACCAGTTATTAAGGAAGTTGTTTGCCAAGTCCTTGACAGAGAACTAGCATACAACATCCTTCTAGGCAGACCATGGATTCATGCCATGAAGGCCGTCCCCTCTACTTATCACCAATGCATAAAGTTCCCCCATAATGGCAAATAGGTCACCATCCAAGGTGACCTTGACCCCTTCCAACATTGTAATACTATCCACTCCAAGCCAGATTACATCATCCCTAACAACAGAGCCTATACATCCTCTACCCCTCAGCATGACCATACCTCTAAAGCTTCCACATCCAAGCCCAAAGAACAGAAGGTCATTGTCAAAGAATTTGGAGTCGGGGAATACTCCATAGAGCATAGCCTTAATCTAGCCAAAATGTCTCTCTCACAAGATCCTTTGGTCGACCCATGCATTTTCCAAAGCCATCTGCTCCTCCTGCACCTCCCACAACTCCCTTTGTAAAATGGGGGACCTTATCCGATGAAACTGAAGAGAGAGATGTCTTATCCTGGCTCTATATAGAAGAATTGGATACACCATAGGAACCACCTAGGCTCCCAACTGAACTCTATGGGCATGGTGAGACTATCTTGCATAGGATGGGTTACAAAGGACAAGGCCCTATCGGTCTAAGAAAAGAAGGCATAATAGAACCCATCCAACCCTCTTCATCCTCATTAACAATAAATACAAGAGGACTAGGCTTCCAAGAAAAAGGCAAGGCTAAGACAAATGCTTGTTTTGTGGAATAGATTCATGCACTCCAAGATGACAGTGATACAGATTCCAATGAGTATGAGTGGGAAGAACTCACAGAGCATTCCTATGAGGACAAGGGATTGGATACCATTTCAACCTATAGCTTCTACCATGACGGACAAATGCTAACGCAAAGACCATTAGAGTCTGATTTGCCTATTCCTGAGAGTACAACCTTTGAGGAAGGTTTGAGTTCTTTCGCGATAAACAATTTGGAGGAAAGTACTATCCCAGACTCTACCCCTACCAATAATCCTCACATATACATTCAACATATCAATGAATCAGATCTATCCTCCAACTCCCTTCCCCTTGTGCATCTTGAGCTTATCAACTGGGATCTACGAGGCACCCCACAATTAGATATGTTCCAAAATGACAATTCTTATATTGACTATATGGAACTTAGGGATCACCTACCGCAAGGAGATCATAAAGTTGGCTTTGCCATTGAGGTAAATACCGTGGCTTACTTTGGAGAGGGTGCCAAGCCTTCCAGTCGCAAAAATATCAAAATCAAAACCGGATCTGATGGTTAAAACCATTCTACAGTAGTATCAGATCCTAAAAAAGTAAAAAGAAAGGATGCATCTAATGGTGAAAACCTAACTGTGGCACCTAACGATGGAAGGCTTGACACTCTCCCCAGTGACATGCATCAAGAGAGGTCTCAGATTGTGGTTGAACCTACAGAACCAGCCAACATTGGAATAGAGGAACAACCTAAGATCATACACTTCGTAAAGTCTCTCACTCCACTAGAAAAGACCAAGTTTATACCATTCTTCAAACAAAAGTGAGGCCACTTTGCTTGGTCCTATGCAGATATGCCCGATCTTGATCCAAATTTGATCCTGCATCATCTTCCATTGGATCCGGGAGTGAAACCTGTCAAACAAAAGCTTAGAAAGATGCATCCGCACATAGCACTACTAGTCAAGGAAGAACTCAAGAAGCTATTGGAGGTAGGGTTTATTAGAGCAATAGACCACCCGGAATGGATATCCAACATTGTTCTAGTGTCCAAACCTAATGGCAGAGTCTGATTATGCAATGATTTTAGAGATCTAAACAAAACTTGCCGCAAGGATGACTTTCCATTGCCCAACATAGATATCATTGTGGACTTAACAGCAGGGCATACCATGTTATCTCTCATGTATGGCTTCTCCAGATACAATCAGATCAAGATAGCACCTGAAGATCAACACAAAACAACTTTCACTTGTCCATGGGGCACTTTCTGTTGGAACATCATGCCATTTGGGCTAAAGAATGCAGGAGCAACATGATATCCTTGCAAAATCACTCACCAGAGAATCCCACCTGGATATCCTAGAGAAGGTCTTTCAGAGACTAGAACAATTCAAGGTCAGATTGAACCCAAAGAAGTGTGTGTTTGGAGCCACCTCAGGCAAACTCCTAGGTTTCATCGTATCAGCCAATGGAATAGAGTTAGACCCTACTAAGGTCAAGGCTATTATGGAAATGCCACCACCAAAGAATCTACTCAATTGAGGTCCCTACAAGGCAAGCTATAATCTATCAAGTGGTTCATATCATAGCTAGCTGACAAGTACCAACCTTTCAGCCATCTCTTGCATAAGAACATTCCATCTGATGGGATGAGTAGTGTGAAGAAGCATTTGACAAACTGAAGGAGTACCTTATGAATCCACCTATTCTCATGCCACCTATCCAAGGCAAGCCTCTATTACTCTACATATTTGGTATGCCAACAGCTATCGGGGCCCTTCTAGCACAACTTGATTATGAAAACAAGGAAAGGGCCATATACTATATCAGTCGCACACTAGTATGCTATGAACTACAGTACTCCCAGATAGAAAGATCGTGCCTTACGATGTTTTTTGCTTCCCAGAAGCTACACCATTACATGCTGGCACATTCAGTTAAACTTATAGCAAAGATCGATCCACTCAAATACCTCTTAGGCAAAGCAACTCTTACAGGTTGCCTAGCTAAGTGGGTAATGCTATTAAGTGAGAACAACATTGAGTATGTAGATAGAAAAGCTATCAAAGAGCAAATCATAGTGGATCAATTAGTAGAAGCACCATTGTAGGACAACACGCCAATGACATTCGAGTTCCCAGATGAATCCATTTTTAATATAGCAGCATGCTCATGGAAACTCTATTTTGATGGCTCCTACACAAACCATGGATCGGGGGCAGGAATCTTGTTGGTCACTCCTCATGGTGACACTATACCAAAGTCTTATTGTCTATTATTCCCATACACAAACAACATAGCAGAATATGAAGCCTTGGTCATTGGCCTCAAGCTGGCAGCAAAATGGAAAATCAAAGAGCTACATGTCTATGGTGATTCCCAACTTGTGGTAAATCAAGTCAACGATGATTATCAAACCAAAGATGAGAAACTTATTCTATATAAAAGTATGGTCGATGACTTTAAGGTGTACTTTTGACCATATCATTTGAGCAGATACCTCACATTGAGAACAAAGCAGCAGATGCCATGGTGACCATTACCTCACTCCTTGAGATCCCAGAAAATGAGTCACGGTATGAGTTCTTGGTAGAGACAATTTGGGAGCCAACTTATGATCTTCCTAAAACCCATTCCATATGCCTACTAGTTGGATCTGATTCACCTTGGTACGGTAAGACCTACACTTACCTCAAGGATAACACCTTCCCACCTGACCTATCTTCAAACCAACATCGTACCTTCATTCACCAAACTTCTTGATATACCATTATTGCCGATACCCTATACCATCGAGGCTTGGATGGTACTTTACTTCGTTGTTTAGAATGAGAAGAATCTCAAACCGCCTTGTGAGATGTACACGAAGGGTTTTGCAGAACACACTCTAGCGGTCCTTCTTTAGCTAAGAAACTCATGCGTTTGGGATACTATTGGCCCAATATAGAAACTGATTCATATCAGTTCATGAAAAAGTGCAAGTGCCAAATGCATGGGAACCTGATACATGCACCAGCTCAGGAGCTGCGACCATTAATGATACCCTAGCCCTTCTGTCAATGGGGACTCGACCTTGTGGGCAAAATTCACCCACCTTCCTCCAACAACCACAAATTCATAATAACTGCCATAGAGTACTTTACCAAGTGGATTGAAGCCGTTCCCCTCACCACCGTCATAGGTAAACAAATCTCCTCATTCATCCTGAATTACCTCATCAGTAGATACGAGATTCCATCATCCATCATCACAGATAATGGAAGACCTTTCAAAAACTAGGATGTACAAGAACTTTGTGATAAATTCCACATCCAATACTATTTTTCTACTCCCTACTATCCACAAGGCAATGGCCAAGTGGAAGCATCCAACAAAACCATTCTAAAGATCCTCAAGAAAACAGTCGATGATGCTGGCCGTGATTGGCACATTCAACTGAACCCTGCTCTGTGGGCCTACCGAACTAGTATATGCACTCCCATAGGTGCTACCCCCTACGCCCTTGTCTATGGATCTGAATCTATTTTACCAATCAAGGTCGAGTTACCATCCCTAAGGGTGTCGTTAAAAGGTCTTATCACAGATGAAGACTACAGAGTTTCTAGACTCCAAGAACTAGAGCTGTTAGAAGAAAAGACACAAAATGCATTCAACCATCTCAAGGCATATCAACAGAGAATGTCTCGAAGCTACAATCATAGGGTCTGTCCATAAATATTCAATGTTGGTGATCTAGACCTCAAAGAAAATCCCCGCAATCAATAAGAGTGAGAAAATAAAGGTAAGTTTGAGCCCAATTGGCTTGGTCCTTATGTTATCATAGCAGCCTATGGGTCAGGAGCATATCAGCTAGCAACATCAGAGGGTGAGTTGTTTGATGACCCAATCAATAGTATGCATCTTCGCCAATTCTATACCTAAGAGAACCCCAATGCAAGGGGGGCAATATATAAGAAAAATACAAAAAAAGTCAAAAACCCAAAAAAATACAAAAAAATAAAAAAAGTACAAAAAAATCATCCTTTGGTGAAAACCTGGCAAACAGGTGCCTTGGATAGGTACCATGATAAAAACCTAGAAATCAGGCATCATGTGTACTCTCTAGCTTCCGTGCAAATAAAGTAAGTGATGAAAACCTGGCAAACAGGCCATACTAGTGATAAACTGCTTCCTCCATCTTTGGGAAACCCATCACCTTGTGTCCATTCTTCCTTCACTCGTGTCCCATTCGATCCATATCTGTTTCATAATTAAAAAACCTAACGATAACCTATCATGGCTTGCTACTCTATCTCTTTTGTCGCCTTGTCAGCCAAGGCCTTTTCCCATATCCTACCCACAGTGTTAGCCTAGCATAGTGTCTGTCATCAATACCATAGGGTCTATCTTGAACTACGTTGCCTTTGTGTTGTCACGTAGGCAAGGCCATTTTTAATGTACCCCAGAGGCTCCACCTTTCCATCCATCCCATTTCTTGTCGTCTATCCTCTAGTCCATCCATGGTCCATTAGGGTTTACCCCGAACTATGTTGCCTCTATGTCATCACGTAGGCAAGGCCATTTAATAATGAGCCCCCGAGGCACTAGGTCAGTCCCTTAGGGTCTGTCTCACCAATAAGGATTGTGGAACCTTTCACCAGTCAGGCAAGTACAAGGTAAAGCTCGCATCCAAGTGGAAATTTTGGTGCAAGCACCCCAACCTATCCAAAGCAAAGCAAGCAAGTATCTAAAAGCACTCAAACTGGTTCCATCTAAATTATGGCAAGGAAAACACATCTAAATACAAGAATGTTTTGTGCTGGTTAGGTTTAACTTACAACGTCTTGATTCTCATTATCATGTCTTTCTATGCTACTCAAGGATGCCAAAAGCTAGAGATGCTATGATGGGGACATGATTATTTTCTTTTTTTTGTTGTTTGTGGATTAAACTTTAATAATGTGAAGCCTTGTCTCAGGACATGATCAACTGAATGATCATTGAGGACATCATACGTCTAACATGAACGGGGGCAATCCTTGTCTATTGATACGCAAGAAATGCTTAGGTCATCTTGGTTCAATTATACCTTGATGCTTGTATTAACTTGCTAAAGCAAAATCCATGTAAGCGATACTCAAGTCATCTTAGTTCAATTATACCTAGATGCTTATATTAACTTACAACATTCAGAAAAAGTACCCAAAAAAAATTGCCCAATGATGAAATAAGCACTTCAAAATACTTGCATCATCAAGATGTCAAAAGCAAAACATCCATCATACATCCATACATCCATATCCCATGCACTAAATGATCCAAACAATGCAAAGTATCAATACAAATTAAAGCTTGTGAACCTTTCTATCGAGTCATTCTTTCAAATCAATCTTCTATCTATCATTATGTCATCTCTGTGTCGATAGAGTACATTTGGAGATCACAAAAATATAGCATATAGTTGCATATAATATCACATGAGATAGTCATTTACATGATTAAATCAGTTGCATACATAATAAAGTGCATCAGGTCATCCATATACAATCATCACATAATATCAACAGAAAAAAAAACTCAAAAACATAGATAAGTGCATCACATACATTGCATAATCATATAGAAACCATTTGCATTCACACACATTAGAGGAATATCAAGTAAAACATCTCAATCTGCATTAGGTCATATAGCATCACATAGCATCATAATAAAATTTTGCATTAGATAACATCACATAGCATCAAGTAAACATCTAAGTCTGCATTATATAAACATGTGCACCACATCATACAATAGAAATGCATCCATAACATAAAATGAGCAAAATGCATATAGAAAGCATGAAATAGCTGCATCATCATGTAAACGTGTCCAAATGTACAATATCAAAATAGTCCATCTCTAATTCAATGTCATATACAAAAAAATACATCTCAAAGATGGTGATACATGTCTCAAAAGTGCAAAAGTGGTGCATATGCATAATCGGCTATCTAAGCCATCAAAAAATATGTACATAGGAGCCCAAGTCTGGATAGGTGTCTGTTACCCCTGCTGCTACGAACCGCCACTCCTAGTAGTGTCCTCTATATCCTGTCCCCCACTGGCCCCAGACTGCTAGGGGCCCATCACAAAGGTTCCTGACCTCGATCCACCTGCTCTCTGGGGGGGCCATAGACTGGCTCCTGTAACTCAGGGCCCTCTGATTGACTGGCACAGCACCATGGTATAAACCTCGGTAGTACTGAGTCTGAGCCTGCACTCTGGAAAGCTCTCCCTGTGTCTTCGCTAACTGCCCTTGCACCTCTGCCAACTATACCTATGCCTAGGCTAGCTGTGCATGTGCCTGCTGCACCTGTCCAACTAAAAAGGTGCTGGTGCCATCTGTCCCTAGGGCAACTATCGTTGTGTCCCTCTCTACCTAGATATCTCGTATCCTCACCTCTACCATATCTCGCTCTCTGGTGAGCCCTGAGATAACCTTTGCATCTATGCCCTGCCAGGCCTTGGCCATCCTAAGTTGATCTCGCAGCTGTCAAACCTATCCTCGTAGCATGGCAATTGCTCTGTCCTAAACATCTGGCTGCGCTAGACCCTGAGAGGCTTGTGCCTGTGCCTGCCCCTATGGCTGAAGTGCCTACTGTTGTGCCACCTGCTGAGGTGGTGGTATCTATGCCTGCTATGTAACCTACTATACAACTAGCTACACCACCTGCTGGGGCCCGGAGGATCCCTGTCTAGATCTCCTCCTCTACCTAGCTCTCCCTCCATCACCTCCTCCATCTCCTCCATCTCCTCCACCACCTCCTCCATCTCCTCCCCTACCTCCTCCATCTCCTCCCTCTCCTCCTCCATCTCCTCCGTCTCTCCTCCTCCTCCTCCTCCTCCGACCAGCTCTGCCTTCATCCTCTGAATCTTCCTCGTCTATACGAGGCACCAACTCCTCAGGCCCTAAGTACTATGAAAATGGGTGCGCAGTGAACCACTCCTCATAATCCAGAGTCATGCCTGCGTCTGTTATCTCTCTCCTCATCGGCCAGGCTATATGACGGATCTGTCGAAACTCTGCCAGTTCCTCATCGTAAGATACCACTAGCCCCCATCTGAATCTCTCTGCATGTGTCTGAGCAAACAGAGCTTGCCCCTGTGGCATGCCCTGTCTCCTCCCAAACTATCTCTGGACCCTGCTCACAATCTGCCTCTCCAAGATGAACCACATCCTACCAATTAGCCATCGAGATTGATAATAGTAGGGAAGCTCATCTGCCTCATCATCCCATGGCTCGTAGTCTAGATATGGTCGCCAGACGACCACATCCACTCCATCCAAGGCATGCCTCCAATACTCCAGCTTCCCCAGCCTATGATGGGAAATCACTCCTACGTAGCTGTAGCTGTAAGGCTGTCCCTTCTATCTCTGAAAGACACATATCAGTCTAGTGATGGCAATGTGCTCCCATAGCTAGAACTGCAGCAGTGAGACACCTGCTGATAAACTCGCACCTCTATGATATACTACTTGATGCATATCATGGTATAGATGTGCCAGAATATAGACACCCCAGGCATAACAGGTGCCCTTTGTGACCATCTTCTCCATAACCCATCCCTATCCAATCAGGAACCTATGTGATCTCCTATTAGGGCATACAATGCCTCTGATCAACCCTGCCACTATACCAAGAAAGTAGTCATAATCATCATGAATGTCCTGCCAGGAGATAACCTGGCAATCCAACTCAGGGTCATCAAAAACCCACCTGCACTCTGCAAGTCCCACATCTCACTGTGGATCTTACTCCATGAACTCTCCCTAGATCGGCACGTGTAGTATCTTATACACATCCTCTAGCGTCATTGCCATCTCGCTAGTAGGGAAGTGGAAGGTCCCGTCCTCGCTATGGAACCTCTCCACGGTTGCCGTTAGTAACCCTCAATTCGCTCGAACCTCAGGCATAAAGCATACATAGTCTAGCCCCATTGCGCCAAGCGCCTCTCGGTCCATCTCTGTCAGCATATGGTGCTGCAACAGTGGCATAGGGAACTGCTCCCTTGACTAGAGCGTATCTTGTATATCCTCCTGCAAGCATGCAAAGCAAGGCATCAGCTTAAACTGCAAGTACCATACTCAACATATCTATAGACTCATATCAACTAAGTTAACATATCAAATTGATCAAAACAGCACACTACATCTCTTGACTAGATTCCTACAATCTCAAAAATAGCTTATCGATTGACGCATGAAATAGGATGCCAATCGAATCAATTTAGTTAAGTAAACTAACTATCTATATCACATGCGCCATTCTATACTGTAAATGCGTCGCAAGATATCCTAGATGCACCGTAGAATGATGCATGCACCGTTTTATAACCTACATGTGCCGCATAATGACATATGTGCAGTTTCGCATGTGATATGCGCCAAACTGCGGAACGACACATTTGTCCTAGCTAACTTTGCCTATCATTTAATGCGTTCAAAATTGACCCTAGGGAAAAATTTTTGAGATACACACCGAGAGTCCTGCCTCTCCTGGCTAGTCAAATCATCGGACTCACTCAAAGCGATGCTCCTCATGTCGAATATCCATCCTCGTGCTGACTGCTCTATGCTCTATGCTCTCCTAAGCTCTCGGAAGCAAATCAAACTAAGCCAAGTGTGCAAATGAATTATCTTGTGGACCCAGCTCCTATATTAAGCATGCAAACCCTAAATTGGCTATGTGATGGTTGTGACTACTTTCCACACCCATTTCTTCCTATTTTCTTCCTATTTCTCTGAAATGCATCCTATTTTCTTCAAACCTAACCAAGTTTTCCCTTCATCTTCGTGAGATTGTCCATCTCATGCCCTCTACCCTCTTCCCGTCCAATCTCCTGAGGGGGCATCTTACCGTCATTAAACCTGTACCAGGGGCAAACTAGGGCATTTATCATTGTCAGAAAAATTTATTCTTTGAAGCAACGTGATAAAACGCATTGCATCAAAGAGGGGCAAAATGTATATACCTAAAAGTGACACGACTATGTCCAAATAAATAATCTTAATATTTATTTAAGTCTAATTCCTCTATCAATAAATAAACAAACAAATTTATTTATTTGATTCATATTCTTCCAACAATTAAATAAAATCATTTATTTAATTAAATTCCTAAATCCTCCAGCAAATTACATAAAACCAATTATTTAATTAGTTCTTTCAAATTCATTCTAAATTAAATAATACCAATTATTTAATTGTTTTCTCCAATAATATATTCTCTAAATTTAAATAAATCAAATATTTGTTTAAGTTATCTATTTCATCTAAATTAAGTTATCTCTAAATATAATTCAATCAAATGTGCACATGCAATTAAATATTCCTAATATTTAATAAAGGAAAATATCTTCTCATTCTCATGCAAATCCCTTCTTCTTGTTTTAAATCACTTAACTGATTATTCTATTCTTTTAATTGATTAATCTCTGCAGTTAACTCATTATTCTATTTTATTAATTCCTCTCATGCAAAATAGAGGACACTTGTCCTCTTCCTATTTGTGCACATTCCTCAACTATCCTATACCGTTGATCTTCATTCTCCCAAGTCTATAAATTGAACCCTATTCTTCTATTTCATTCATCCAAGCTTTAGTATTGTTACTCTGCAGGAATCACAGCGTGCCTTTGGCACCAATTCCTTCATTTCTTGCGATCAACCCATTACCATACTACTATCATTGTTGTGAAGCTCATCTTCATGGTGAGACTACCATAGCCGTTCCCAATTGACATTCTTGAAAGAAAGCAAAGAAGTGCACTCTCTGAGGGCCCTATTTCATACATACAAGATCGATTGTGATGGGCAACCAATGGAAGCTCCGAATTAAAAGAGGTTTGCTTTGTGTTGTTTCATTGTTTGATTTGATCTCTTTTGTTCATTATTTCATTGAGTTATTTGGATTATTCGATATTTATTGATTGATCATTCTGATTTTTCGATAACAGTTCCAAACTAGTGTTTCAAGTAGGATACTCACCTTGGTCTTGCAAAACCTAAAGTGTAGGAGAGAATACTTATGAATCTCTTGTTCATTGGCCAATCCTTCAATAACCTTGATCATAGAAAATTGCACTTTCCTAGAGATTGTTGATTGCAGGTTGGATAACTAATAGACTGGCAACTCTATTGGGGAACCGGTAGTTGTCTTTGGGTCAATGTCAAGTATCTATCTCATAAAATAATCACAAATATTATGGGTGTTGTGAGTTGAAATATCCCTTTGTGTAACCTTTACATCCCAATTATAAAAATATAAGGAGAATCCCATTTATCTTGTGTTCTATCATTTTTTTTTTACCCTCCTATATTTTCCCTTAAGTCGGTGGAAACTCTTTATCAATGAACCTAATATTTTCAAATATTTCACAATGTATGGGAGGAGATCATTGTACCAAAATGACCCAAACAAAAAGTTGGCAGGAGACATGAAGGAAAAGGAACAACATAGATGGAAAGAGAAGAATGCAAGTAAGTCATTTGATCCCAGTGCTACTCAAATTAAAAGTGACATGCATTAGAATGCAAAAATAAATCATCTAATTATGGTAGTGATAGATCTACTTCTAGGATTAATAAATCAATGGAATAATTTTTTTTAATATGGTTCAAATTATCATGAAATTGTTAATGAAATGGAAAATGAGAAAGAGCAGAGAGAAATAGAAACTAGACTAAATGAAGCTCTTATGGCTAGAACCGTTCCACTAGGTCTAACTACAAGTAGGGATGTATTGTCTAAATATCATGTGATGTCTCCTACTAAAGAAGGTGAGCGTTCTTACTAGTATAAGGGTGAGATTGTTTATGATGATGACTATTGTTGAGGGAAAATTGGATCTAACTGAATAATCAATATAATAATATCAATGATACCCAAAACTCAATGAAATAATGAACAAAAGAGATCAATCAAACAATGAACAATACTAAGCAAACCTCCTTTAATTCTCAGCTTCCATTGATCACCTATCACAAATGATCTTGTCATGAATATGGCCCTCAGAAGGTACACTTCCTTGCTATGATTCCAAGATGTTCAAATGGGAATGGCTATGATAGTTTCACCATGAAGATGAGCTTCACAACAATGATAGTAGTGTGTAGTAACAAGTTTGATTGCAAGAAATGAAGGAATTGGTGCTAAAGGCGCACTGTAATTCCTGTAGAGTAACAATACTTAAATCTTGGATGGATGAAATGGAGGAATTGGGTTCAATTTATAGAATTGAGAGAGAGAAGATCAATGGTATAGAAGACTTGAGAGGAATGTGCACGAATAAGAAGAAGACAAGTGTCACACAAAAGCTATTTTATTTGAGTTAACTGCTTTATTTTCTAAAGATAAGATTTGACTTCATAAATTAGAAATCTTTTTTCTAATTTAAGAGATATTGATAAAAACAAGGTTGATTGAGTCAATTAACTCAACTTGTGATTTGCTTTTGCATGATTTGAGAGAAATTAAATAATAAATTATTTAATTTTGTGTGCATGAAGAAGAAGACTTATTTTTAGAAGATTTGGAAGAATATTTGAAGAATTAGAAGATAAGAAAGCAAATTAAATAAATACATTTATTTAATTGTTTGTGCATGCTTTGGAAGAATAAATAAAATATTTGATTATATTTTATTTTTGGGGATTGAGAGAAAAATAAATTTGATTTGATTTATTCAAATTTGGAAGAATGATTTGATTTAATTAAATAATTAAGAATTATTTAATTGTTTGGAAGAATTTAATTAAATAAAGGATTTTATTTAATTTTGACATTAGAAGAGGTAATTAAATATTTTGATATTTAATTAACTTAGAGGAATATGAATCAAATAAATAAATTTGTTTATTTATTTATTGATAGAGGAATTAGACTTAAATAAATATTAAGAATATTTATTTAGACTGAGTCGTGTCATTTTTAGGCGTATACATTTTGCCCCTCTTTGATGCAATGTGTTTTATCACGTTATTTCAAAGAATAAATTGTCTGACAATGATACATGCCCTAGTTTGCCCCTGGTTCAGGTTATGACGACAGGATGCCCCCTCAGGAGATTGGATGGGAAGAAGGGAGAAGGAATGAGAGACGGACAATCTCACGATAAAGAAGGGATAACTTAGGTTAGGTTTGAAGAAAATGGATGAAAAAAGAGTCGAATGATAGGCGATGCAAGTTAGAATGATAACACACACAAGCAAGTAAGCAAATATGCACAAATGATACAAGAACAAACAAGGTATTGCCCCTGTCAAGCGGTAAACCAACTAATATACTGATAATGATATACAACAGTGTTGTCATGGTGGGGAACAATATATCCCTAGACCAACACGGCAAGTGTCTTGTCATGGCAGGGAATGATAGATCCCTAGAGCAAAGACAAAGGATAGTGTCTGGTTTCAGGAAATGAAGCATGTCGTGTAAGACGCGTGTGTTGGTCTGATTTTGACAATGTTACATCCTGTATAAGACAATTGATTGATTAACTGATCAAGTTTGTTTATGACCATACAAGGATCAAGACCATTGATTGTGATTGGATCATTTGACAAGATTGAGTTGACTCGATTGGTATGGATTAAGGACAAACTTGCATTTGGATCATTACTCGGATTGACCAGATTGAGAAGAATGGATCACAACAATAGATAGAATTTTGATCAATAGAAGAATGACTCGATAGAAGAACTCACAAGCTTTTATTTGTATTGATACTCTGCATTTTTGGATCTTCATTGCATGGGATATGGATGTGAAAAGCAACTAGATATGGTATGGGTATGGATATGGAATGTAAATGCATATGTTATGGATATGGAATGCAAATGGATTTTTGCCATCTTGATATTACAAGTATTTTGAAGTGCTTATTTCATCATTGGGCTTTTAAAATGTTGTAATAAAATACAAGCATCGATGTATAATTGAACCGAGATGACCTGAGTATTGCTTACATGGATTTTGATTTAGCAAGTTAATACAAGCATCGAGATATGATTGAACCAAGATGACCTGAGTATTTCTTGTGTATCAACAGACAAAGATTGCCACCTTTCGTGTTAGACCTTTGATGTCCTCTATGATCTTTTGCCAATCATGTCGTTAAACAAGGCTTCATATTACTAAAGGTTGATCCACAAACAACAAACAAACAAACAAAATAATCATGCCCCCATCATAACATCTCTAGCTTTAGGCATCCTTGAGTAGCATAGAAAGATATGATAACAAAAATCAAGACGTCATAACTTAACCATGATTCCAATCCACAAAACATTTTTGCATTTAGATGTGTTTGTTTCTTGCTATAATTTAGGTAAAATCATTTAGAATGCTTTAGGTATTTACTTGCTTTGCTTTGGATAGGTTGTCTTGCATCAAAATTTCTACTTGAAAGCGGGATTTGCTTGCACTTGCTTGCCTGGTGAAAGAGTCCACAATCCTTATTGGTGAGACGGACCCTAAAGGACTGACCTAGTGCCTTAGGGGCTCATTGCTAAATGGCCTTGCCTACGTGACGATGTAGAGGCAACGTAATTTGGGGTGAACCCTAATGGACCTAAGACTTAGGTGATGGAAAGTGGTGCGGACTCAGATAGATAGAAGGATCGGATGCGGGATGGATGGGAAAGTGGGGCCTTGGGGGCGCATTGAAAAATGGCCTTGCCTACGTGATGACGTAGAGGCAGCGTAGTTCGGTGACTCGGACCATGTGGACCTAAGATATGGATTGGATGAGACACGATATGGAACAAATATGGATCAGATGTGGAATAGATATGACATGACATAGAATAGATATGGATCAGATATGGAACAGATATGGATCAGATAAGACACGATATGGAATAGACAAGACATGATATGGAATAGATATGGATCAGATATGGATCATATGATATTGATGACAAGGAAACACCATGGATAGGTAGATGTACGGGTGATAAAGAATGGAACGGGTAGGTATGAGGATGGGCAATAGTGGATAGAAGGAAACAAGGATGTGATCTCCAAGGACTATGTTGCATAAGAATAACATACTCCATTGTAGGTAGAATACTTAGGATTTTTTATGACAATGCTTGTGATGAAGGATGATGAGAGGATAATGAAGGATTCACATGGTTTGGAAGGATAAGGTTGTTGCAAGTATGGGCCCAATAGGTGTTGTCATTAATGTCAACATACTCATGTTACATTAATGAGAAGGATTGGGTGAGCTGTGTGTTGAGGATATTGAGAAAATTAGTCTCAATCAGGAACAGTGAAGAACATTGATGACAAGAAGGTGAAAGTCCACAATAGGTTGAGGATTAGAGGATGCGGTTTAAAGGGTTTGTAGATATAAGTCTTGAGCTTCTCTAGTCAAGTTTTCAGAGGTCCGGATGAAGATCTAAAGAAGTTATGGTTGCTTAAGTAGAATCAGTTCCGGCAGGTGTTTAGAGGTGACAGGGTGTCACAGATAGGTCCGGTGAGCTCCAGAAGTGCATCATCCCATTCTACAGATTGGAGGGAGTATTGAGGAAGTCCTTGAGAAGTGTCAACTAGATTGGCTCATGGTTTGAAGGTCTGGAAGAGCCTGTTCATTTGTGACAGTGATGACAGACTATGTTCTTGAAGCTCCGGATGAAGGAGAGAAGAATTCCAGTAAGCTGATAAAATGCGGATGTTCTTGGTGGCTCAGGAAAGTCTGTGGTGATCTTTAGATAATGTCTAGTTCATGTTGGTAGTCTGCATTGAAGTTAGAGTTTGGATTTGATGAATAACCACTGGATGTTGGTGTTCTTCCTATGACTGGCCAACTGGATGTATTACACATCTTTCAAAGGATCTATAAGTGTTTGCCGACTTAGATGAGTGTTCCTAAGTCAATGCCTTGTATAAATAAAGGATTGTGAAGTCATTCCAAAGTGTGTCTAGTGTTGATGAGAGTGTGGTAGCGAAGAAGAGAGTGAAAAGTAGAGCAGAGGTTTTTGGGCTTTAATGGAACTAATTCAAGCATGGTGAAGATGCTACTTTCCAATTCATGTATGTAATACTTGTTTCTTTGTAGATAGTGTGTCTCTTGTAGGCAGTGAGCCTCTCGTGAGTAGTGTGCTCAGGTAGTGAGCCCTAATTGGCATGTGCCATTTGTTCTTTCTATTCTTCTAACAGAGAATACATTCTTGGGTTAATCACCCCGTGGTTTTTCCCTTAACCGGGTTTTCCACATCAAAATCTTGGTGTCTTATGTGTTGTTGAGATTCTACTTTTGATTTGAATGCATTATGTTTCATGTTTAATATACTGCTAATCATCAATAAGTCTTAAGTGTGAAAAAGAGAGGCTTTTGGCACAACTGATTCACCCCCCCTCTCAGTTGTGTGCCTTAAGTCTAACAATTGGTATCAGAGCTAAGTTCCTCTAAAAGGAGCTTAACCGCTTGAGGAGATCCAGGATGTCATCATACAAGAAGGATAGCCTGAAGTTTGATGGAACCGACTTTGCTCTTTGGAAAGGTCACATGAAATGTGACCTACAGTGTATGGGAATGGCGTACTGGTCCATGGTCACAAAAGCATATGTACCTCCACAGGGTGTTCTGACAACCCTAAATGAAATTACAGATGCTGAAAACAATCTGCAGACCAGAGAGGCTCTTCTAAGCGCATTAACTGACTCAGAGCTCTCAAATGTTATTGACCTACCAACTGCCTATGAGATCTGGATTAAATTGGAACTTTTGCATGAAGGAGATCAGTATGTTAAATGTGCAAGGTTACAGAGTCTAAAAGGGAAATTTGAAAGACTGAAGATGAGAGATGATGAAAATATTACCACTTTTATGCCAAGAGTGAATGAGCTAGTTTGTGGAATTAGAAATTCTGGTGGAGTCTTGGATGAAAATGAGATTGTTGGTAAAATTCTTAGATCCCTTCTTGCCTCTTACAAAATCAAGGTTGCTTCCATTGATGAATTCAGAGCCCATACAACTGTCACAAGAGACCAATTGGCTGGAAAACTAGATGCTTTTGAAATAACCTAGTTTGGAGATGATCCCCCCAAGACTAAATCTGCATTCAAAGCTAGTGCATCTGTGAAACTTAAACAAAGATTTGATCCGAGACAGAACTCATCAAGGAAACTATCATGGTATAAAAAAGCAAGAAAATACCTGAAAGAAGAAGAAGTAGAAACTACTCAACTTGAAGCTCTCATTGCAAAGAGACTGCCAAGAGGATCCGGTAAGTATGAAGGGAAATTGCCTTTTAAGTGTTTTAACTGCAATAAGATTGGTCATTTTGCCTCAAGATGTCTGGAAAGATTTTCAAAGCCAAATCCTAACAGATCAAGGTTCCAAAAGAATTGTTACTATGTTCATGAAGAAGATGATAATGAAGGAGTAATAGATGATGAATCAGAGACAGGAAACAAATCCGGAAGTGAATGGGTATTCATTGCCATCAAGGAAGAAGAACCAATATCCTCTGTATCTATCAATCATAAAGTTGTAGAAAGAGCTCTGGCTGCCCAAGTTGAAGAAAAGAATGATTGGGTCATTGATAGTGGTTGCTCTCACCACATGACATGTGATAAAAATAAGTTCATAGATTTGGAAAGGTATGAAGGAGGAGTGGTGAAGTTTGGTGATAATTCTGCTAGTAGAATCAGAGGAAGAGGAACTATTTCTTTTGATGGAAGAAATAAAACTGGTAATGTACTATATGTTGAAGGTTTGAAGCACAACCTTCTCAGTGTTGGACAGTTGGTGGACAAAGGTTATGATCTCTGATTCAAGGATGGAAAATGCAAAATCTTTGAAAGATCCGGAATAGAGATTACATCCGGTGCTCAAACTAAAGGTAATATCTTCCACTTGGTTGGTACTGGTAAAAGCTTCTTATTTGTTCAAGTTGATCAGAGTTGGTTATGGCATAGAAGGATGTGTCATGTTAATTTTGATAATATCATCAAGATAGGCAATACTCAAGCTATAAGAGATCTTCCAAAATTGGTGAAACCTACTAATAGCTTGTGCAAGGAATGTTAGTTGGGTAAGCTGAGTAGAGTCTCATTCAAAAGCAAAGAACTGTCTTCAACTAGATTATTGGACTTAGTTCACACTGATCTTTGTGGTCTGGCAAGAACCAGAAGTATTCAAGGTGATAGATACTTCATGCTGCTAATAGATGACTATTCCCGGATGATGTGGGTAACCTTTCTAAAGGAGAAATTAGAAGCTCTTGAGAAATTAAAAATATTCAAGGCTATGGTAGAGAATGAAACAGGAATAAAGTTGAAATGTCTGAGGTCTGATAGAGGTGGAGAATTCACATCCGGTGAGTTCATAGAATTCTATGAGAAACATGGAATTAAGAGACAGTTGTCTGCTCCGAGGACTCCACAGCAGAATGGAGTAGTGGAGAGAAAGAACTGGACCATCCAGGAAGCATCTAGGACCATGATGATGGAAGCAAATATTCCTTAGATCTATTGGAGAGAAGCTGTCAGCACTGCAGTCTATACTCTTAATCGAGTTCAAATCAGAAGCAATACTGGTAAGACCCCTTATGAACTCTGGTTTGGCATTACTCCTACTGTAAGATATTTCAGAGTCTTTGGTAGCAAATGTTACATCAAAAGAGATGAAGATTTAGGCAAGTTTGATGCTAGAAGTGATGAAGGAATATTCTTGGGTTACTCTACTCAAAGCAAAGCATACCGGTGCTATAACAAGAGACTAAGAAAGATGATAGAAAGTATAAATGTGAAGGTTGATGAGGGAATAGAGAAACCCTCAAGGTTTTATGAATATGATGAAGATGATTAGAATGGTGTTCTAGTTCAAGGAGCTCAATCCTCTTCTGAAAGTCAGATTCAGACTGATCCGGTAAATCAGGAAGAAGAGATAGGTCTGAATGAGCCTGATCAAGAAATAGAAGTGCAAGAAACTCCCAAAGTTCCAAGGTATGTAAGACTGAACCACTCTGAAGATTAGATCATAGGTGATAAAAGCAAAGGTGTGCAAACTAGAAGGAAAATTGCTCAAAATTCAGATAAATATTGTCTGATTTCAAAGATTGAACCTAAGACAATAAATGAATCCTGCAATGATGAAAACTGGACCAAAGCAATGGAGGAAGAGTTGATGCAAATTGAGAAAAATCACACTTGGGATCTTGTTCCCAGACCTAGAAACAAGAATGTGATTGGAACCAAATGGGTCTTCCGGAACAAACTAAATGAAGTTGGTGAAGTAATCAGAAATAAAGCCAGACTGGTCTGCAAAGGCTACTCTCAAATAGAAGGAACTGATTTTGAAGAAACCTTTGCTCCGGTGGCAAGAATTGAAGCAGTCAAATCATTTCTCGCATTTGCTGCCTTCAAGGATTTCAAGGTGTATCAGATGGATGTAAAATTTGCCTTCCTAAATGGTGACTTAGAAGAAGAAGTGGACATTGAACAACCGGATGGATTTCAATTATCTGAGGATGGTGATATGGTTTGCAAATTAAAGAAGGCATTGTATGGACTAAAGCAAGCTCCAAGAGCATGGTATGAAAGATTGGTTTCAACAAAGGTACTGCTGACAGTAACTTATATTTCAAAATTGACCATGAAAACATCTTGATTGTTGAAGTATTTGTTGATGATATCATCTTTGGAGGAAGAGACAGTATGTGTAAAACCTTTGCAAATCAAATGAAAAGTGAGTTTGAGATGTCAATGCTTGGTGAAATGAATTTCTTCTTGGGTCTGTAAATTTCTCAATCAAAGAAAGGAGTCTTTATTTCTCAGACCAAATATGTGAAAGAATTATTGAGGAAATTTGGGATGGAAGATTCAAAGCCAATGAATACTCCCATGGCAACTGGATGTAAGTTGAGTAAAGATGATGACTCTCCTAAAGTAGACTAGAGAAAGTACAGATCAATGATTGGAGGATTGTTGTATCTCACTCAAACTAGACCAGATATAATGCAGGCTGCCGGTCTTGTGGCTAGATTCCAGGCTGATCCCAGAGAATCTCATGTCATGGCAATCAAGAGGATTTTTAGATATCTAAAAGGAATAGTGGAGTATGGGTTGTGGTATCCTAGAGATCATGATTTCTCTCTTCATGCATATACAGATGTAGATTGGGTAGGAGATGTGGATGACTGGAAGAGTACTAGTGGTGGAGCATTCTTTTTGGGAAAGAGATTGGTTTCTTGGCTAAGCAAGAAACAAGAGAAAATATCTCTGTCTACAACTGAAGCAGAATACATTGTAGCAGCAGGTAGTTGCACTCAATTTTTATGGATGAAGCAGATGCTAAGAGATATTAAAGTAGAGTATGAGGAACCTATCATAATTTTCTGTGATAATTCAAGTGCAATAAATATTTATAAGAATCTGGTGTTGCATTCTAAGACTAAGCATATATCTATCAAATTTCACTTTCTGAAAGAACAAGTGAACAAGGATGAAGTCAAATTGGAGTTTGTGCCCTCAAAGGATTAGATTGCAGATATCTTTACTAAACCTCTTCCCAAGGAATCTTTTGAGTATCTTCGGGAGAAGTTAGGGGTTATTACCCCTCCGGTGATAAACTAGGATGCACTGATGTTCATCAGTCTGGTGGATATCACAGTCATATCTTGTAATCCAGATTGGTGATGGGGAGCTGCTACTCAGGGGGAGCAGTTGGTATGATTCTGATGTGTTGGACTTGCAAGTATGAGCCCTTTGCCATTGATGTCAAAGGGGGAGAGAAGACATGTGAAAAACAAGTGGTTGCTGATCAAAGAGGGAGTAGTAAAGGAAGAAAATACATGTGAATGGTTGTTGCTGATAGGGGGAGTTGTGACATTAAGGAGAAGTTCTTGTCTTTATGGTTTTTCATATCATATGTTGCCATCAATGACAAAGGGGGAGATTGTTGCAAGTATGGGCCTAACAGGTGTTGTCATTGATGTCAACATACTCATGTTGCATTAATGAGAAGGATTGGATGAGCTGTGTGCTGAGAATATTGAGAAAATTAGTCTCAATCAGGAACAGTGATGAACAGTGATGACAAGAAGGTGAAAGTCCACAATAGGTTGAGGATCAGAGGATGTGGTTTAAAGGGTTTGTAGATATAAGTCTTGAGCTTCTCCAGTCAAGTTTTTAGGGGTTCGCATGAAGATGTGAAGAAGTTATGGCTGCTCAAGTAGAACCGGTTTTGGCAGGTGTTCAGAGGTGATAGGGTCTCATAGATAGGTCCGGTGAGCTCCGGAAGTGCATCATCCCATTCTGCGGATTGGAGGGAGTATTGAGGAAGTCCTTGAGAAGTGTCAACTAGATTGGCTCATGGTTTGAAGGTCCGGAAGAGCCTGTTCATTTGTGACAGTGATGATTGACTATGTTCTTGAAGCTCCGGATGAAGGAGAGAAGAATTTCAGTAAGCTGATAAAATGCAGATGTTCTTGGTGGCTCAGGAAAGTTTGTGGTGATCTTTGGATAATGTCTAGTTCATATTGGCGGTCTGCATTGAAGTTAGAGTTTGGATTTGATGAATAACCACTAGATGTTGGTGTTCTTCCTGTGACTGGCCGACCAGATGTATTACACGTCTTCCAGAGGATCTATACGTGTTTGCCGACTTAGATGAATGTTCCTAAGTCGATGCCTTGTATAAATAAAGGATTGTGAAGTCATTCCAAAGTGTGTCTAGTGTTGATGAGAGTGTGGTAGCGAAGAAAAGAGCAAAAAGTAGTGCAGAGGTTTTTGGGCTTTAATGGAATTGATTCAAGCATAGTGAAGATGCTACTTTCCAGTTCATGTATGTAATACTTGTTTCTTTGTAGATAGTGTGTCTCTTGTAGGCAGTGAGCTTCTTGTGAGCAGTGCACTCGGGTAGTGAGCCCTAATTGGTATGTGCCATTTGTTCTTTCTATTCTTCTAACAGAGAATACATTCTTGGGTTAATCACCCTGTGGTTTTTCCCTTAACCGGGCTTTCCACGTCAAAATCTTGGTGTCTTATGTGTTGTTGAGATTCTGCTTTTGATTTGAATGCATTATGTTTCATGTTTAATATACTACTAATCATCAAGAAGTCTTAAGTGTGAAAAAGAAAGGCTTTTGGCACAATTGATTCACCCCCCCTCTTAGTTGTGTGCCCTAAGTCTAACAAAGGTATGTCAAGAGACACCTAAAATATTTGCCAACATTGTGCCCCCAATCGTTATCAAGATCAAACAAATAGAGGAAAGGAAGATTAAGATGGAAAGACTAGATAGTATAGGTAGGATAGGATAGGAAACGAAATACAGAAGGAAACTGATAGGAGAAGAGTGATATGTTGATGAGACAAACTGTCCCCAAGTGTAGGTGACATAGAAGATCAACTTGCACATGATGCCTGTTTGCCAGGTTTTCATAATGGTACTTATCCAAGGTGCCTGTTTGCCAAATTTTCATCATTGGACGAAGGGATTTTTCTTTACTTTTTTCTCTTTTTTTTGGATAGGAGAAGGTGGATACAGAAGGGAGAGACTCAGGTATCTAGTTCCCTGAAAGGTGATAGTGTCCCACTAGATGGATGTTGTCGCATGGACTATGTCAAGTGTTCTCATAGATGTTGGTAGGAGACTGTATGAAAGGAAGATGGAGCCAGTAGATATGGAATTATAGAAGGTGCAATAGTGGATGATGATGCAGAATATCGACGAAAAGCTTATGCAAAAGCATGGACCACGTGAGTAGGATGGGGAAGATATGTAGGAGGTATATGGAAACGTTTGTGAGACGGAAAGGAATCATGACCAACAGTTGCACATACTGTGATAAACATTAAAGCTGGTGATGGGAAATTAGTGTAGGAAGTAATGAAGACTTTTTCTTATGGATGAACAACTTAGGCATGTAGGGATCCACATAGACTTAATATTTTCCTAATTTTTTCTTGTCATGTGGGATGGGAGGATTTGAGACTTTTGGATGAAAAAGGAGGAAGTGAATGGTTGGGATTCTTGAGAGGTGGATGCCTCATTTGATTTGATGGCTTTTTGCTTAGGCACCCAAACCATTTTTCTTTTAGGTAGTACCTGTGAAGGTATGGGTTGGGGTGTATGCAGCTTTGGTGCAGCTTCAGAGGTAATCATTTATTGGACGCGGACCCACACCTTTTTCAGTTTGGCATATAGGTGTGTGGGTGTATGCAACTCTTGAGAATGATGTTTCTTTGATTCTTGGCTTTTGTATCCTAGGTCATGAGGACTCTTAGGATTTTTGACTTTATACGTAGAGGCATCTAGATTTTTATTGTTGAATTCCTGTGGGATGGTGGAAGTGGGATTGGAGGAAGCCCTTTGTTTAGACAACATGTGCATCTATTGGTCATGATTGGGATTGTTAGAGGATTCATAGATGGGTGAATAAGGTGTTGGAATAAGTGGTGGTAAAATCTATGGAGGGATATTAGGAGTTGGAAGTAGCAGAGGTAGATTAGATGGTGGAACGTGTATAGTCACATGCTTTTGACAGTTGTAGGAAGGTGGCGGAGGAATGGCGACATATGTTTTGGGGATATGATAGGGTTTGTGATGGAAAGTGGGGGATTTAGGAGGAGTGGAGGAAGTACCAACATCTTGAGATTTTTCACCTTGGGTGTGTATCCAAGGCCATATGAAGGAGGAGGAACATTGACATGGACGGGCTCCAAAATACCTTGTTCATGAAGGCCTAAGCCTTTACCTTCATAGTTCATATGTTGGAGTTGTTGGCAAGAGACACATTATAGCTTCATGGTTGTTGTCATTGATGGCAACAAAGTTCATCCCACACATCTGCAGGACATGGTGTGCCTATACCGAAAGTCAGATTGAAGAGTGTTGTGGTCTGGTAAGCAAGAATAGAGCATGTGGCAAGGTCTGATAGTTAGGTCCGGATCTCTAAGAGGAAGTATCTTTGGAAAGTACAGACTTGGGGAAGTCAAGAGGAATACCTTGACTGATAGATTCTAGGATTTGAGCCTCCGGTGATGAAAGAATGAAGAGATATAAGCATTCAAGTATTGGGGTCCTGTTTGGCAGAGCAGACAGAGGAAGAACTGACCGGCAGAGCATCAGACACTATTCCAGATGAGATGTTGATGGTGATCAAGGTTATTAAGGTATCATTCAAGATTGGCCGACTTGTTAGATGACTTCTATAAGTATCTATTTGATCCGCATCACTTGGTAAGCAAGGATTCAGCCGACAGACAAAAGTTTGGGAAATACTGACTATTCCGGATGCCGACTAGAAAGAGGATAAAATCCTTTGTGCAGATATATATACCAAATGGATTTTGATGAGAGGTTGTGTTGTGTGTGCGAAGAAAAGAAGAAGAGTAGAGGGAAAGCAATAAGGAAGGTCTGGTATGTGAAAGGACAGCAGTATAAAAGAAGAGAAAGGATGAAGTGCAATAGATCAGTATACTGAGCCTAACCGAAACTAAACTCTAGCATGTGTGGATGCTTCTCATCAGTTCAAATATCTTATTACTCTCTTTATAACTTGTAGATGTGAGTCTCTTGTAGGCAGTGAGCCTCTTGTGAGTAGTGTGCTCGGGCAGTGAGCCCTAATTGGCAAGTGCCATTTTGTACTTCTATTCTTCTAATAGAGAATACATTCTTGGGTTAGTCACCCCGTGGTTTTTCCCTTGACAGGGCTTTCCACGTCAAAATCATTGTGTTATGTGTATTGACTTTGTTTCTTCTTTCATGTTTATGAATGCTTATTTGCTTTGATGCTGCACTAGTTGTTAAAGAAGAACAAAAAGTTAAATTAATCAAGATAACTGATTCACCCCCCCTCTTAGTTATCAACAATTGGTATCAGAGCCAATTTCCTCCAAACAGAGCCTAACAGCTTGAGGAAGATCTGGGAACTAAAATGGATGTGTATGGTATGAGGGAGCAACTTCAGTCCGTTGTAGATGATCTTGAGTAATCTAACTCTGAAGTCAATGAATTGGAGGAAAGACTCAAACAGGTTGATGATTTCATAAATGAATTAAAAGGGAAACTAAGTCTCTCTATGAAAAAGAGAAAGGATCTACTTCAGCAATTGGCAAGTCAAAGTGAAGAAAATGATACAAATGGAGATCTGAAGGAGAAAACCAAGTTATGTGAAAAGCTATCAAAAGAGATCATTATGGTAAGACATGAAATGGAATCAGGAGTTATGAAATTTACCCAAGAAATTGAAGAGAAAAGAAAAACTGAAGATGATCTAAGACAATCTCTCAAGGAGAAATTAGAAGACTGCCACAAGATGGATAGAATAATCAGACATCTTGAATTTGATCTTGAAGATACTAAAGATAATGAAGAAAAACTTGAGGATCAAATTGTCTCTCTTAAAAGGGATCTTCAAACAGCAAATGAATACAAAGAGAAATTCAAGATAAGTGCTGCTCAACTTGAAGTTCTTCTTGAAAGCCAAAAGAGGGTAGATGACAAGTGTGGCTGGGGATATGAGAAAGGTGAAAGCTCTGGATCTAGTTAGAAGAAGTTTGGATTAGAAAATCCAAGGAATAGGCCTAGAAGACCTCCGGTAAGGCAACCTAATGCTCAAAGATATCCATCCTTCAATGGATATTGCCACAACTGCAATAACTTTGGTCACAAAGCTAATCAGTGCAGAAAAAGAATAAATCAAGCTAATACATCCTTCTCCGGACAGTGTTTCAACTGTAAAAGGTATGGTCACAAATCTCATGAATGCAGAAATATGCAAATGAACAATTCATTCAATGGTAGATGCTTTGTATGCAATAGAATGGGACATATGGCTAATCAATGCAGATCAAGAGGATATCAATCAAATATGCAAAGAAATATTGTTTGCTACAATTGCAATAGATCTGGTCATATTGCCAAATTCTGTAGAAGTAAAAATCAGGATAAAAGGGGTCTGGTGCATCTTCAGAATCAAGACAAAGGTAAAGGAAAAGTGAATGCGGATGAAGTTCAAAGGGAGATGAACAAGATTTGGGTGAAGAGGAGTATAGAAAATGTTGGGGATGGATCCGCACTAGAATCTGGTGCTGATATTCCTTCCAGAAATTAAAAAGTGGGCTCTGGCTTAGGGGGAGACACAAGAAAAAAAACATTTTCCCCAAGCCAATTAATTGGTGCCAGAACTGGCACAAGGGAAGTTGCGAATTAAAGGGTTCACAAAGGGACATCTAAATAAGCTTTGGTTAAGAGATGAAAGATCCGCAAGAAGTTTTAAATAGGTTGAAGACTAATCCGGTTCATTAGTCATCCGGTGAGAAGTAGTTTTTTCACAATTGAATCCGATATGATTCAAACTATGGAATCTTGATCTGTGGATAGATCAAATGATTAAGGAAAGGAAGATAGATTATCACTATTCTCCAAGAATAACTCTAAGTGTATCTCAATGATCCAGAAAAGATCTGTCTCAGAATAAGATGGACAAGGCAACTAGAATGACTTAGGTTGTGCATTTATTGCAGTAATTAGGGCTTTCCCAGAAACAAAAGAGTTCATTCATTCGTCATTTGCACATTTGCACTCAAGAAGAAAAGAAAAGGAGCTCTGCAACAAATTGTCTCAAACTCTCAAAGATCAACCATTGAAGTCGATTCATCCAGCAAATTAATCCAGCTCATTCAGTGAACCCTAGAAGCGTAAAAGGTATTTTTTGTTGTTGAATATCTCTCTATAAATCTTTTGAAAATGGCTACTCCAAATGTGGTGAAGATCTTTGATAGGCCGCACCCAAAATTTAGAAAACATCCCTATAAATCCCTAGAAGTTGACCCTCTAGGCACCTTTTCAAGCATTTTGCATGGAGTTTTACATGTAGAAGACGTTAGGGTTTACATTCACGCAAACATTGAAGAATTTGGTGAATCCAAGCTGGCAGATATCTATCACAATCAATTAATAGATGATGCTTTTGAACTCAAACCACAGTAGCAGGCCATCTGGGATAAACATTTTGGTCAGTGCATTCATTTCCCCTGTTTTGAAGAAGATGAATGGGTCTGGTATGTGTTGAGCAGAGTGCATGATAACTTCTTATGGTTGAATAGACCATTTAAGATCACCAAGGATGCAATTAGGGCTGTAACCAGTTTGCATTCATCTGGAGGGGTACCTGTTCTCAAATTTGTCAAAAACCAAACCATGAGTGAGGCTACTGGATCAAAATTTGATAAGAGAGCAATGACCATAGAAGATATCACTGATCTGGATATCAAGTTTGTATCTATGATAATTGGCTATAAGATATATCACTCCAGCAGGGAGAATTCAGTACGCGGAACTATTGTGTATATTGCTTATAAAATGTTGAGAAAGAATGCAGATTATGATCTCTGTGAACTCCTTCTAAGCCAACTGATGGAAAACTTACAGAAGATCAAGAAGGACAAGAAGAACTCTTTTAAATATGGTGGACTGATATTGTGTTTGTTTTTCTACTTTATGAATGAGCTGCCCAAATCCAGTGGTTGGGTATGGTAGAACGACAGACCTGTTGCCATTCAAATCAGAGACTACTTGCATGGACTTGGGAATGCTAAGGCAAGAAATACAGCTCTATGGGGTTATTTCAAGAACTTTTAGAGTATGATGCAAGCAAGAGAGAGAATTCCCAAATCTCTAGTTGAAAAGTATAAGGATACAGTTTGCTTTATGGTAGAAATTGATCAGTGCCTAATGGAGGTTGTGGAACCAAGGATAGTCTGGATCATGCCCATGGGGTATGAAGTAGATGAGAAAATTATTGAGCTACATGTTCAACACATGTTTAGTCAACCCAAAGATCCCAAGGCAGAAAGGTTTGGAACTTTTGAAGAGTTGAGTGTAAAGATTCATGTGGAACTCAGACAACCGGAGATAAAGAGAAAAGTGAGAAAAGAGGTAGAGAATATTGCCAAAAGACATGGCATATCAAAAGAGGCACTTGATGCACATAGAGAAAAGATGGAAAGGGGAGAGAAAGAGAAGGAAGAAGTAGAAAAGGAAAGTGATCCGGTAGAAGCCCCCTCCTGGACCAGATCCTCTAAGATGTCTGCACCTATAACTGCTAAGACCTCAAAGGCATCAAAACTAAAAGTAAAACCATCTGGTAAAGCAGAGAAAAGAACTAAGACAAAGGCCACAAGGTCTTACATCAGTCAGAAGGATGATGAAGAGACTGAGTGAGATGAGGAGGTAAGGAAAATGAGGAAAAAGAAGAAAGTATCCGGTGAACCCTCTACCGATGAAGATAAGGAGGTAGAGGTAGAAGAGTTTGTTGAAAGACCTACTCTGTCCTTAGATGATGTAGTTAAAGCAGTTACTATGGATGGGAACCTACAATCGATAACAGAATTCTATGATGCATATAATGATGCAGATAAAAAGATTCTAGAGGAAGCCACAGTTAAGTATTTGAACATATACAATAAAGCATTTATTGAAATCATCTCTCTAATTCCCAAAAGTTTAGAGAAAGAACTTGAAATGAGGAAGAACAATGCCTGAACAAAAGATATAAAAATCTGGGAACAAATTGCTATTCAACTTTATCCCTGCATCACTCCAAAGCAAATAAACATGGTCTTTAAAGATTGCAAAGATAATTTCTAGAGCAAAGCTAGAATGAATCAGCTTATGCTTGGAGAAACTGATAAAGTGGCAAAAGAAACTGAAGAAATCCTCAGGAATGTCTATAAAAGATTCAATATTCCTGTCATAGAGGACTTAGGTGATGAAACATCTGCCATGGATGACAAAGATGAATCTACTGAGACAGTGGTAGAAGAGGTAAAGGAGACAGGTGAAGAAAAAGGTAAGGACTTAGATTCCTCTGCTCCGGAAGAGGAGGTCCATGAACAAGCAAACATCTCTCCTCTAGTTTCCCCTACAGACTCCGGATCCAAAGAAAAAGAAAGAGTAAGAGAGAAGATTAGTCAAGAAGCAGAGGAGGAAGAAAAAGAAGATGACAATAGTAAGGCTATAGAAGGAAAGAAAACTCCAACAGAGAAGGCCAAAGATGATAGTGGTAAGAGTGCAGAAGGGGAGAAAACCCTGTCACCGGCAAGAGACACAGTAGAAGCAGTCGAAGAATTCCTAACCAAGGAGATGATGGAATTTGATGAATCAGAACTTCTTCGAGGACCGTTCAATTTTGACTCCCTCTCCCCAGTTCAAACCATGAAGCTAGCATCCTTTACTTCAGCAAAGGAAAAAGAAAAACTTTTGAAGTCTCACATGGAAGACTGCAAGCTCATAGAAACTGCATCTGGTGTATTGGAGAAGATCATGCCATCTTTTCAGAAGGATCCCTTAGCCTCTTCATCCAGTAATCTCAAATCTCTAGTAAATAGTGTTAGTACACATTTTGAATCTCTAGAGAAATCAAATGAGGAGAAGGTCCGGAAAGAGTTTTTGGATAAAAGAATCTTGGAGTTACAAGGTTTTATAACCAATGATAGGAAAGTTATGGACATTGGAATAAAGAGCTTAGAAAATGCTCTTAAATATGACAGAGATATCTATAAATTTTGTTTATCCTGGCCTAAAGTGACCAAGGATATTAAGAAGAAAGTAAAGGAACAAGAGGATAAACTGTCAAGCCTCTCTCAGAATTTTGATCCTCTCACTGTATCCATAGTAAACCAGGAATGTCAAACTATTGTAGTCATGAATGAGATTAAGAAACTTGAAAAGGAGAGGAAGAACATAATAAGTAGGATGGGTGAACTTAGAGGGATCATTATCCCTAAGTTAGAAGCCATGCATGAGGCTCTAACTAATGCTCAGACCACAGCTCGGACTAGTGATCCGATAGATCTTAAGAGGGCAGAAGCTTTTGCATTCCTGTTGAGTGGTCACATCTCAATTTTGGATAGGATGAAGCAAAGTTGGGTGACAGAAGTTGTAAAGTTGACGATAAATTTTGCAGACATACTACAGTATATGTAAGTATAACCGGTTTATATACTTATGCGGCTAAGTATAGTTGAATTTTTGGGCAATTTTGGTGTGCGGACCCTACCCTTTTCCATTGATGTCAAAGGGGGAGTGAGGAATAGTGAAAAATGTGGAATCCAGCTAAGGGGGAGCTCCAGTAAAGTGTATATTAGAACAGAGCATCAACAAAGGGGGAGTATAGTATAACACTTAGTCATTTTTCACTAAGTGTTGCCATCAATGCCAAAGGGGGAGATTGTTGGCAAGAGACACATTATAGCTTCATGATTGTTGTCATTGATGGAAACAAAGTTCATCCCACACATCCGCAGGACATGGTGTGCCTATATCGGAAGTCAGATTGAAGAGTGTTGTGGTCTGGTAAGCAAGAATAGAGCATGTGGCAAGGTCTGACAGTCAGGTCCAGATCTCTAAGAGGAAGCATCTTTGGAAAGTACAAACTTGGGGAAGTCAAGAGGAATACCTTGAATGATAGATTCCAGGATTTGAGCCTCTGGTGATGAAAGAATGAAGAGATATAAGCATTCAAGTATTGGGGTCCTGTTTGGTAGAGCAGACAGAGGAAGAACTGACCGACAGAGCATCAGACACTATTCCGGATGAGATGTTGATGGTGATCAAGGTTATTAAGGTATCATTCAAGATTGGCTGACTTGTTAGATGACTTCTATAAGTATCTCTTTGATCCGCATCACTTGGTATGCAAGGATTCAGCCGACAGACAAAAGTTTGGGAAATATTGACTATTCCGGATGCCGACTAGAAAGAGGATGAAATCCTTTGTGCGGATATATATACCAAATAGATTTCAATGAGAGGTTGTGTTGTGTGTGCGAAGAAAAGAAGAAGAGTAGAGGGAAAGTAGTAAGGAAGGTCTGGTATGTGAAAGGACAACAGCATAAAAGAAGAGAAAGGATGAAGTGCAGTAGATCAGTATACTGAGCCTAACCGGAACTAAACTCCAGCATGTGTGGATGCTTCTCATCAGTTCAAGTATCTTATTACTCTCTTTATAACTTGTAGACAGTGAGTCTCTTGTAGGCAGTGAGCCTCTTGTGAGTAGTGTGCTTGGGTAGTGAGCCCTAATTGGCAAGTGCCATTTTGTACTTCTATTCTTCTAACAGAGAATACATTCTTGGGTTAGTCACCCCGTGGTTTTTCCCTTAATAGGGTTTCCACATCAAAATCATTGTGTTATGTGTATTGACTTTGTTTCTATTTTCATGTTTATGAATGCTTATTTGCTTTGATGCTGCACTAGTTGTTAAAGAAGAACATAAAGTTAAATTAATCAAGATAACTGATTCACCCCCCCTCTCAGTTATCAACAGGAGTATGTGGTGGATAATGGGATTATGTGTAGGTGGAACACTAGACACAAGTTGTTTATTGGATGGCGATGATGAGATAGAGGTTAATGGTTGTTGGTGTTCTAAGGAGGAACACTCATGAATGAAGGTAGTAAGACCAAGGATATACGGTGGGGGATTTACAGCATGGTCGATAATGGATGGCGGAGGATTATTTTTGGTTTGATCTTCTATGCTTGGTTGGGAGGCAAGTGTCTCATCAAGGGAAGTGGAAGTTGTCAGCTCTTGGATAGGACTAGATGGGATTATAGGCTTAGGACCATGGAACGCATGAAGTGGACTAAGAGGATTGTCATGGTCTTCTTAATCATAGATAGGCCCTTGATTGTAGGTGGGATCTTGATCATAGATAGGATTTAGCATGATGGAATTAAGGTGCTCTTGTATAGGTTCTTCATTAATGATAATATCTTGATCACCAAAAGGATAGAGGTTATGGAGAGGTTGGAATTGGATCCCTTGCTCATGTATCAGATCAACTTGCTCATGGATAGCTTCTTCATCAAAGGTAGTATCTTGATCATAAAAGAGATATAGGTTATGGATGGTTTGAAATTGGATTTCTTGCTCATCTATAGGTATAGGATCATCGAAAAGATAAAGGTTATGTAAGGGTCAGATGGGAGTGCTTTGATCTTGATGTAGACAAGGGGTTGATGTTTCCACATGTTCTAAAGTGTGCTCTTGACATAACTCTTGATGTGGTTAAATTGAAGTTGAGGTAGAAGACTCTTGGATAGGCTCTTGGTCAACAACATGAAGGTGCGACAGACCTTGACTTTGGTGCATGGTAGGAGGTTCTTTAATATGATCAAGGGGTTGTAGGTTACATGAAGGGGTTGTAGGATTTGACATGGTTGAAGACTCTTTGATAAGGTCAAGGACCAGAATTTGGGGACATGGTTGGCTCTCTGCTAGTAGCCTTTGGATCACATCATTGGTAGGTGTATGGGTAGAGGAGTGAGGTAATAGATGAGTGGATTTAGAGTTCTCCATGGTAGGATTAGTATGATTTGGGCCATGTGTTCTAGCAGATGGTGAAGGAGGACTAGTAGATGGAGTGGTATATGTTTTCCAACTTGAGGTGGTGCTTGCCTTGTTAAGAGTATCATTAAGATGGGACAAGGATGTATGCTTTTGGGATGCAGTGTAGCTAGTACTAGCTTGTTTAGCTTGTAGGATTGCAAATTGCTATTGTATGGCTTGGAGTTCTTAAGAAATTGCTATATGACCTTGGGGTGAGGTGTCTAAGTTTAACTGCAATTTTAGGTATTTGAGTTCTTGAGCAAGTTCTTCTAATTCGGTTGTCATCTCCATAGAAACTGACACAAGACCGAAATGGGTACTCAGAAAGGTGGAAAATTTTCTCGCAAAAGAGGTGGAGATGCTCACTATCAAAGATGATTAGAACCAGATGCTCAGAAGCAGAGGGTATAAGTGCATCAAGTCATTATGAATGTGCAGTACTGGTAAAAAACAAACTCACAGTAACAGGTGATATATGCGTAGGAAGTCACAGCAAATGCATAGTAGGTTGGAACAAAAGCACAACTTCATAAGATAAATGCACAACTTTGGTCTTTTTAAATGTCTTTGCAACGTTCAACACATTTTTTGGCATTTTTTGGTTTCTTGGTTGCAAGATGGTCTTTTTGGTATGATTTTATCAATTACGGCAAGAAGACACAACAAACACAAAAAATGATTTCATGGTTTTTTAGATTTTTTTGTGATTTTTTGACTCTTTTTCGACAAGAAAGCAAGTACAAATCCTAGGCTGGTTGTGACGGTATAAACCAAATTCTCCCTATTTCTAGGTGAGGCATCTTCGGGAGGTAATAATCGCCCTTCCCTACACTGGGTTATAGGGGTTTTTGGCTACTAAAAACAAGGATGATTAGTAAGTACAACCATTCGAGTGGTTATACATGCGGCAACACTACTCTCTGTTATGGAGTCTCCTAGTCTGCAAGGGTTGCGCCTTGGAGGGTTTTTGGGGAGGTTGGTTGTCAGTGTAACACAACTTCACTCGTTGTTTGAAGCTTTCACTCCAAACACAATTTATTTAAAGTGGATTGGTAGGGTTTGGCATCTAGCATGTTACCACTTAGGGTTGTTCCTACTTGGATGAATGGTATCCAAGAGCAGGCCCCTCTAAAGGAAAAATACATGCGAAAATGATATGTCTGGCATTTTGGTCACCCAAGATAGGGGAGAGAAGAGGCCTGGTATCATTCCTAAAACATAGAAGACAGTGGTTCGTTTCCCCTAGTTAAAAATGAGAAAAACTAGATGAGCTATCTACTTGGGCAAGCACAGAAATTTATTAACTTTGAAGTGATAACAAGATAGCAATGGTTCAATTTTACCTAGATAGCAATGATGTGTTCAATTTTACCCAGATAGCAGTGATTTGTTAACTTTGAAGTGATAACAAGATAGAAATGGTCCAGTTTTACCAAGATAGCAATGAGTTGTTAACTTTGAAGGATAGCAATATAGCAATGATTCAATGATATGCAAGATAGGAATGATTCAATTACCACCTTCCTAGCTAAGACTATGTGAGATTTGCATGAATATCCATTTACTTTCCTATTAGAAATCGAAGTGTGAGTTAAAAAGTGCAACTATATGATTCTAAACCAGTACCTAGCCTACAAAAGAGACCAAGAGTGTTCCTGCAAAAAGGCATTAGCGTTAGCAAAAAATTTAAGGAAACCCTAAAAAATCACTGCCTAGATTAGAGGCACAGCTTCAGAGCTTGAATGCGTAGAAACAGAGCTTAGAAGCACTGCAGTACATATGTGCTAAGACAGAGGTCAAAAGCACAGTAAAATAGTATATATGCGCCGAACTGACAAGTGTGTCATATCAGAGGATAGATGCGCCAGAATAGAGTTTGTGTGTGCCGAAAGGATATATGTGCCAGAACAGACAATAGATGCGTCAGATCAGAGACTGTATGCGCCAAAATGATGTATGTGCTAGAATAGATAGCAGATGCGTGTTAGGATTTGTCAAATGCACAATTTCCTCCTATGTACAGCTTTCTAAAACACAAAAACTCAATTTTTGGGTTAAAAATCAAGGCTAGGCCCCATGGTGGGCGCCAAAGATGTTGAGGGAAAATTAGATCTAACTGAATAATCAATATAATAATATTAATGATACCCAAAAATTAATGAAATAATGAGCAAAAGAGATCAATGAAACAATGAACAATACTAAGCAAACCTCCTTTAATTCTCAGCTTCCATTGATCACATATCACAAATGATGTTGTCTATGATTATGGCCCTCAGAAGGTGCACTTCCTTGCTATGATTCCAAGATGTTCAAATGGGAACGGCTATGATAGTTTCTCCATGAAGATGAGCTTCACAACAATGATAGTAGTGTGTAGTAACAAGTTTGATCACAAGCAATGAAGGAATTGGTGCCAAAGGCAGCTATAATTCCTACAGAGTAACAATACTTAAAGCTTGGATGGATGAAATGGAGGAATTGGGTTCAATTTATAGACTTGAGAGAAAGAAGATCAACGGTATAGAAAGAATGAGAAAATCAATGGTATAGAAGACTTGAGAGGAATGTGCACAAAAAAGAAGAAGACAAGTGTCACAGAAAAGTTGTTTTATTTGAGTTAACTGCTTTCTTTTCTAAAGATAAGATTTGACTTCATAAATTAGAAAGCTTTTTTCTAATTTAAGAGATATTGATAAAAACAAGGTTGATTGAGTCAATTAACTCAACTTGTGATTTTATTTTGCATGATTTGAGAGAAATTAAATAATAAATTATTTAATTTTGTGTGCATGAAGAAGAAGACTTATTTTTAGAAGATTTGGAAGAATATTTGAAGAATTAGAAGATAAGAAAGCAAATTAAATAAATAAATTTATTTAATTGTTTGTGCATGCTTTGGAAGAATAAATAAAATATTTGATTATATTTTATTTTTGGGGATTGAGAGAAAAATAAATTTGATTTGATTTATTCAAATTTGGAAGAATGATTTGATTTAATTAAATAATTAAGAATTATTTAATTGTTTGGAAGAATTTAATTAAATAAAAAATTTTATTTAATTTTGACTTTAGAAGAGGTAATTAAATATTTTGATATTTAATAAACTTAGATGAATATGAATCAAATAAATAAATTTGTTTATTTATTTATTGATAGAGGAATTAGACTTAAATAAATATTAAGAATATTTATTTAGACCGAGTCGTGCCATTTTTAGGCGTATACAACTATAATGTAAGAGATGGTGAAGACTTTGATGATGAAGAACTGAAAGAGGGAAATCCTTCTAGAAATCAAAGTCTCCTTTAAGAATTAGATGCTCTTAAGGATGAATTGGCTAAGTTATAAGTTGAGAAGTTTATGGATGATCTGAGAAGGAGAATAGAAAATCTGAGATATATTGATCATCTTGGCAATTCAGAAAGAATGGAAAGGTCTACCAATGTTAAGGGAGGTAATAATAGACATGGTAGGAAGATTAGAGGACAAGCAATTGTCAGGCCTCCACTTAATTTAGAAAGGTATGGACAATTAGATTTCATCAGGATACCTGGGTATCCTAACCTTGTTCTAGTAGAGGTGAGGTCTAAGCTTATAAAATTTCAAGGAAAGAGTGTTGTGTCAGGTGAAGATCACCTAAGATCCTTTAACAATTTGACTGATGATTTTGAGATTGAGAAGGAAGATGTCCTCATGAATTTATTTGTTCAATCCTTGGAGGATGTAGCTAGAGAATGGTATAAAGGTCTTCTTGATGCCAGTATCAACTCCTAGATAGAATTTTAAAGGGTTTTTAGAGAATAATATGGTGGCAAGGTTGACCCTAGCTTTATCATTAATGAGATCACCAATATTGTCAAAGGTTCTAATGAATCTTTGTTTGATTTTAATACAAGATTTTCTAGGATTATGGAAAGAATACCTCCATATTTGAGGCCTAATGAACCTATGTGCATTGTTCTATATTGCAATGCTTATGATGCAAAGATGAGTTACTTGTTAATGGATAAGGATCCTTGTACCTTGAGAGATGCCTACAAAATTGCAACAAATATAGAGAGCAACTAGAGGGCATCACAAAAAATTCACAAGAGGAGTGATATAAAAATTTTGTCTCATGATAAGGGACATAGTAGTAAAGTGCCTACATTAGATGATAAATTGGACAAAAGTTATGCATTCCTTAAAAGAGTTGAGTTACAAGGTGGCCGGGAATGAGAAAGGAATATCTAATGAAAGGCATAACTATGGTAAGCAAGAAAAAATGTCAAAACTATTAGATCATCCATATGATACTACTAGGCATAACAATAAATTTGTCCACCTAGACCATAAAGGGACCTCAAACAAAGAAACACCTGACCCTCTGAAGAACGTAGGTGTGCACAATGTTGAAAACCAGCCTTGGTGTATGGCATGCCAATTACTTCACTCTTATTTACAATGTGCAGTAGCATTATCACTGGTTGATTTGAAGGAGCCTTGTGATGAGTGTAGTGGTCTTAGTCAAGGCTATGAACTTGACCATGAGAATCAAAACATAAATATGTTGTCATCACAATTGCATACAAGTAGTGATGAATATTCTTCTGTAGATGGGGGTGGGCCTAATATGGACATTGATGATAGAAGGCATATGGAAAATTCATATCATCAAGAGATTTTCTTAGATGGTGATGAAGAGGAACATCATGTCAATAGTATTGAATCTAGTACCTACAAGTTTCAGTTAAGAAGGCCATCAGATGAGGATATTTGATCTCTTACTGCAATTGATGTTGCTCAAGTGAAACGTAATTACAACTTAAGGAATAAGAAAGGTCAGAATGAAAGCAACACTGTAGGAAATGTAGGAAGTTTATTTATCAAAGAGAAACAAGAGGGATAGAAGACCCATGCTCCTAACAAAATATGTATAAAGGGTGAAGTAGAGAACCAAGAGCTAATATAGAAAAACAAGGTTCAACTTGACTCTAACAACAAAATGCAAAATCCCTAAGGAGATCATAATAGCAACAAAGGAGTTGGTGTTGCCAAGAATGTTGCAACAAAGGAGAAGGGAAACATCACACAAACCTCATCTAGTGGTACTATCCCTTTTCATCCAAAGTTAGTAATGCTTTGGATAAACCGCTGCTAAAATATGTCCCATTAGATATGGCATAATTCCTTAGTAAGATAAAATTTTATGTACTTGTACTAGAGATTATGAGAATTTCTAAGCATAAAGATAGGGCGTTGGCCCTTATTGATGAAACCTCTCTCAATTCTTAGAATGCAAGTCAAAGATTTGGCACACAACAAGAAAGGAAAAAAAGGTTCTAAAAAATCACAAGGAGTCATGTGCTAAGATACCAAAAGTATATTTAGGATCTACATTGCATAGGTTTCCTTCACAAGTAGATCCTTTTTATGTTACATTGGTGGTAAATAATAGACTGATAAAGAATTATATTATCGACTCTGGGCCTCAACAAACATTATGCTATTACATGTTATGAATAAGTTGGGGCTGCAAGTAAGCAAGTCGTATGGAAATGCTTTGCAATGGATTCTAGGGAGGTCCCAATCATTGGTGTTAGAAAGGATGTGGAATTTAAGTTGACAACTTTCTTAGACAAAGACTACAATATGAATATAATAGTAGTTGACATTCCCCTCAATATGGGATGTTGTTATCAAAAAAATGGGCTACAACTATGGGAGGAAGTATTCAAATGGATTCCTCTGATGCAATGATCCCTATAATGGAAAGAATGTAAGATTGGATAGGGATAAAAGAGCCTCTTTGGACATTGAGGAGCATAATGACCATGAAAAATAAATTTTTTATGTTGATATTGACCTAGATACTTTAGGGTGGAAGTAAAATCACCTAGCACAAGTTCAAGATTGTCTGCACAAAGAAGTGAGTCATGAAACAACTTCTAATGATCTATGGAAAATGTACTTTGATGGAGCTTTCTCTAAACAAGGATCAGGGCTAGGGGTTTTTATTATTTATCCTTGTGGAGAAACTTTTAGATTCTCTTTCAAGATAGGATTTGAATGTACAAACAATGTTGCAAAATATGAGGCCCTATTGCTAGGATTAAACTTGGTTGTCAAGCACAAGATAAAGAACCTCCAAGTCCAAGGTGATTATGAGTTGGTAGTATCCTAGGTGAGATTGAGATATGCATTTAAAAATAAAAGGCTCAGACAATATAGAAATGTTTTATGAGATAGTATTAAATTATTTAGTGCTTTCTCAATTGATTGGGTGGAAAGAGAAAAGAACATAGTAGCATATTTTTATGTCCAACGTTGCAATTAGGTTAGAAGATCTCACTACCAGGAATCTCAAAAGTGGAGATACTAACAAGACCATCAATACCCGACAACATTTATCATTGGAAGGTATTTAGGGATGATGAAGACATTTTCAAGTTCCTCAATTGTATTGATAAATACCATAACTAGGAGATTGATTTTCAACTCTTTGTTGAAAATAAGGATGGTAAGGAATTGTATTTGGGAATAAAGTCATTCAGTTGAAAACTAATAGGATCTCCAAAGGACTAGTTTCCCTGGAAAGAGTCTTTGATGGAGATGATCAAAAGATAGCCAAGCCATCTACCACCCAAGAGAAGAACTTGAAGGAAATCAATTTACGAATAGAATTTTCACCAAAGAAGGTATATATTAGAAAGAAAATAAGTCTAAGAGTCAGTACAATGCTTATTAAATTGTTGAGAAAATATTACAGAGGTTTTTCTTGGTCATATGATGACCTAAAATCATATAAAGAAGACCTATTCTAGCATGAGATCCCACTGAAGCCAGATGCCAATCCCTTTAGACAAAAGCGGAGGCTAATTAATCCCACATTATCTCCTAAGATGCAATAGGAATTGGATAAAATTAGAGATGGAGGGATAATTAAGTCAATTAGACATTTCACTTAGGTGTATAACCTAGTCCCTATGAGGAAGAAGAATAGTGATATTAGACTATGTGTAAATTTTATGAATCTCAACATCTCCTCCCTAAAAGGCAATTATCTAGGCTTGCTCAACATGGAGGAAATGTTGTAGATAGTAACTAGGTGTGAACTTCTATCTATGATGGCTGGTTTGTCTGGTTACAATCAAGTTAAAGTCAAGGAACCAGAGTAGTATAATATAGATTTCACCACCCCATGGGGATGTATGTCTATATCTAGATGCCTTTTGGTTTAACCAATGTAGGATCTACTTTCCAACAAGTCATGGATGTAGCATTTTCAGAGTTGATTAATATCATCATGGTTGTATATCAAGGTGATCTAATAGCCTTCTCAAAGAAGGAAGAAGATCACTATGGTCATTTGGAATAGATCTTCAAAAGGCGTTTAGAGTATGGGATTTCCTTGAATCCTAGTAAATGCATGTTTGGTGTAATAAAGGGAAAGTTATTGAGGCACATAGTCTCCAAGGATCAAGTTAGGATTGATCCAAAAAGAGTTCTTGCAATTGACAAACTTCCTCAACCTAAAACAATCAAGCGTATATAGTCTTTCTTTGGGAAGATCAATTTTTTTATAAGGTTTGTTCCTAATTTTGCTAAAAATAAAGGCTATATCTAAGATGTTGAAGAAAGGGAAAAGCATAAAATGGGAAGTTGAGCCAACTCAATCATTTCAAGACATCAAAGAAGAAATCAAATAGGCCTCAATACTTACTTCACCTAACTTTTCAAAGCCTTTCTAGTTGTTCTCCTTTGCCTTTTTTCATACCATTTCTATTGTGTTGCTATAGAAGAATCAAGATGGATTTGAACAATCAATCTCTTTCTTCAGTCACTCCAAGATACAAAATTAAAATATGACACTATGGAGAAATAGGCTTATGCCTTAGTCAAGGAAATTAAAAATTTTAAACCATACTTGGTAGGTGCTAGAGCTATTGCTTATGTACCACATGACACTATTAAGGATATCTTTACTTAGCAAGAGGTAACATGTAGGAGATGTAGATGGATCAAAAAATTCAATAATTCAATATTGAAATTTAGATCACCACACTAGTTAGAGGACAGGTTTTGGCCAAATTGATGGCAAAGTCCAACTTGAAGGCTGCTCAAGTTAATCATGTGGATGTAAAAGAAGATGAAAAAGGATGGTCATTAGAAAATTCACCCTAGTATAAAGACATAATTTGTATCATATGAGTTTCCCTAAGGAGATGATAGAAAGATAGAAGAGAACTTTGAAATTGCATGCCATAAGGAATGTTTTGGTTGGTAGAGAACTGTATTGGAGGAACATGGATGGTGTCCTTTTGAAATGCCTTGATAAAGATGAGTTTAGAAGGGTGTTACAAGAAATGTATAGTGGAAACTGTGGTGGCCATTTTATGTCCAGAACAACTACCTATAGATTTATTCATGTAGGCTATTGGTGGCCTTATTTTTTTAAAAGATGCACATAAGGTGGTGAGGAATTATGATGTCTGTTAGAGGTTTTCAGGAAAATTGAAGGGATCTAGGGCCCTACCTCTAAGACCATTAATAGCTAAAGCTCCTTTTCAACAATGGGGTATAGATTTCATTTGTGAAATCACTGAGAATTTGAGTGGTGGACTTAAATGGATCTTGGTAGCCACTGATTACTTTACAAAATAGATTAAGGCAATTCCTACTAGAAGGGCTACTAGCAAGGTTGTGACTCATTTTATATTAGACCACATCATCATGAGGTTTGGAGTCCCAAACAAGATCACCATATATAATGCTATGTGTTTTAGGTCAACAAATTTTAGTGATCTTTGTAGTGAATATGGGGTTAACTTGTCTCATTTATCTCCATATCATCCACAAGGCAATGGACAAGAAAAATCCAGCAATAAAACTCTGATGAAGATTACCAAAGGATGTTAGTAAAGAATAAGAAGGCATGAGATTCCAAGTTCAGTTTAGTTGTCTAGGATGACTGGGTCACCCCTAAGAAATTAACAGGAAAATCACCATTTGAATTGGTATACAGGATGGATGAAGTATTATCAATCAATAACTTGCTATCAGTTTATAAAGTTGTGCAATAATTTAGTGAAGAACTAGATGATCCTATCACTCAAATGATTAATTAGTTAGTTGAGTTGGATGAAAATAGAAGAGGGGTTAGTGTTGTTGATGTGAAGAGATGGCAATAGATAAAATACTTGTTTGACAAAAGAGCCAATAAAAGAAAATTTAAGGTCAACTATTTGGTCATGATGTGGAATGCCAAAGCTTAGGATAAAGGGAAGCATGGAAAGTTTGACCCTTTATGGCTTGAGCCCTATGTGATTAAAAATTCACATGGATAGGACTCATATTTTGTCAAGAGTTTAATTGGAGAATTTTAGGAGTTTATAGTGCATGGACAGTTCATAAAGCATTTCTTTTCTTAGGCTTCATCCTCCTTCACCATGCACATTTATTTTCCCTATAATTGTCTTTAGTGCAACCTTGGTTGTTTGTGACCTATGGTAAAGTGTATGTATGTTTATGTTTGTTTTTCTTGTTGGTCTACATCCTAGAGTTTTTATGGATCCTCATTATGTCTCACTGGAACATACATCCCCAAACATGAGCCACTATTGGAAATGTTCCTAAAATTTCCCCGATTCATCCTTGAAGGGTTTAGGGTTTGATGTGCATTATGTTTTATCTTATTTGATTTCTTAAGCCCTTAGAATGTTTTATGTCACTACCTTTGCTGCAAACTTTTTTTGTTATGTCATTGACTTGTTTAATCGGTTGAAATCCTTTAAGTTGTGTGCTTGAAGGCCTCAATCATCATTAGTTTATTGGCCCCTCCCTATAGCTACATATCGCTACCCATTGCCATAATATTTTAATGACTCAGCCTTTTATATTTTATTTCTTCAGCAGGTTCCGAGTAATTAATCCACATGCTTGACTTTCATTGCATCACACTTATCCTTCACATTGCATACTTGAATTGTCAATCCTTATTGAGTTTGTGAGATTGCATGCTTCTGACATGTGTAAAGTGGTTGTTGTGTAGTATCAATTGATTATTGTGTAGTGGTTGATGCTAGGTGACAAATCCTCATTGCATCACCACCATCCTTCACATTGCAACTTTGAAAGTAGGCCCACTTCAAGTCTGCGATGTGTGATTACTAGCCAATGGACCTTTTATTTTGAGTTGTACACATGGCTAATGCTTATTGCATCACGACAACCTATGTGCATCACAAGTTCAAGAAAATGCTCCTTTTCACAAATTTGATGTGCGATGAATGTTGTGTCATTTGAACAAGCCCCACGATTCATGTCCCTAGTGTATACATCTGATTAGGCCATGTATAGATTGTTAGAATAGGTGGATCATCATTTCAATGTTGGAGATAAAATTTGGCACCCATCATTATTTTTGAAATCCTCAAGATACTGTGTGCATTTCTGATCTAAACTAGAGATTGAAGCTTGAATTCAAAGTTACATGAGAGGGAAATGGTTGTGCCTGGGCATGTACGTGCATTAATTTGGAAGGTGATGAATTGCATATATGGTCTAAATTGTAATTTTTGAGATATTTTAGAGCAAGTGCTAGGTAGAATATTTGTGTGAGTAGTTGCTACTAGAGCTTAACGACTTCAGAGGGAAACTATGCTATAAGCAAAGAAGGTGGTATATTTTCAAGTGTGCCAAAATAGGTATGTGTTTTGTGGCCCTCTGAAGTTGGTGATTCCGAAAGAAGTTAGGGTTTTGAGTCTGGTTAAATACAACCTAGTAGGGCTTATGTAATTTTAAAATTCTCGAGGCCACTAGTCAGAATTGCATTATTCCTATAAGAATTTTAGGATACCACCATGAGTTGTGTTTCATCCCAAACCACTAGGTCCAAAAGAGGCCTAGACAAAGACATACTTGATATATTGTCCAGTTCAGTCAAAGAGGGCTAAGAAGGCCCTAGGCACAAGCATTTCACCAAAAGATTGAAGGATAGGATGGAAGAAATTAGAGACCCTATTATTCCTATAATAGGATGGGAATTATTCAAGTATTGTTACAAACCGCACTGAAGAGTGCATGCCAATCTCAAATATCTCATGCTTTGATTTGGGGAAACTAGGAGTTTTGAATGTCTTTGTGAATGTTGAATTGGTATATGTCATCAATAGGCAATATGACCCATAGACCAAATAATTAATGAATTGACACGGTCAAGAATTGTTCACATTAGATAGAGAATTAATTAGGGAGGTTTTAAACCTGAAACTACAAACAAATGAACAAATTGACTTCAATTAATTATGGCAAGAAGTCAAGAGAAACAAAATTAGTTATAGAGTAAAATGGTTGCCTCAACATAGACTTAGTGACTAGTATGGATCAAAGAGGATCCATCTAAGTGAGATGAAGCCATTGGTTGTGGACAATATTATGGAATATTTCAGATTCATATATATGGCCTTGTGCCAAGTTTTAGGGATAAATTATAAAGTGCAAATGCTTGTCCCTCTGATAATGATACCTACTAATATTCAACACTGGCATCTCAATAGCCTATTTGACTTTACTTCCATTAGAGCAAAAGGAATCCACAAGGAATTGTCAGCTCTTAAGAGGGATAACTGAACCCCATATTTTAAGTGGTATTCTATGTTGTGTCATGTCCTATTGTACTTGGGGAGGGATACATAGCCCTCTACTTTAAAAATAACACTTACAACACTGGACAACATGCCCATGCAAATTCAGTCAAGAACGTATATATGGGACTCACATTGTTCTTCATCTATTTACTATATTTTTGAAAGGTATTTATGAAAAGACTATTAAATTTGCTAGGGCATGAGAGAGACATCTTGTCTCCCACTTTCATGAGATTTTTGAGGCCAAAACAACTAGAGTCAAACAAGGTTTGGGAGCACAATTGGGGTGACTGGTTCTTCCATTAGGATTACATAGTTATCAGGATTCATGGGGTTGAGGTTGAGCCTCATATACTTCCTCTTTATGTAGGGTAGCCTTCCTTGAGACAATGTGGCAATTGAATGAAGCTGACAAGATACATTTAAGGTAGAGAAAGAAAGGATCATTTTTTCCATCTACGGTTAAATTTTTTGATTTTCTGATCACTACCAAGGAAGGCCTTGACCAATTGGAAGCTACTTGTTGATAGAATATTAGATGAAATTAGATAAATGAAGAAGTTGTGACCTTGAACACTTTATTGACCAAGTGAGGAAATCGGTGGGAAGGTCAGGGTATGAGCACCAGTTTAACATCTTTGAGGATTTGATTATGAATTGTATGACTAGAGAGAAGATTGCTACAAGGAGGCACTGGGTGAGAGTTGGTAAATGTGAATAGAAGAGGATAGAATTAGATCCAACCTATAAAGGAGAATTTGATATCATAAAAGACCCTATCATTAGAATGGAGCAACTACTGGGCAATGTGGATGTCTTAGGGACTATGCCTCCAACTGTTGCTCAAAACTTGGTGCCCAATGAAGGTGCAATAGAAATTAGGTCGGCATCTCACCATGCCCTAGTTGTGAGTGTTGTGCAGATGGTAAAAGGAAGAAGCCCCATTGAAATTGAGCCACAAGGTAGTGTCTAGCCCTTGGTTGACTATGATATTATAGAAGGAATTGGTGAGAACTAGGTAGAATATCATGAAATACTACAAGAGGTCCTTTCACCCCAAAGGCTTGAAGTGAATGATCTCCCTCTAGGGAGGGCACTATTGAATTTGTAGGAGGGTGATAAGGTCGTTCAGGATGTAAGAGACTTATCTTGTGAGAAATTCCTCTCTGCTAATGACTTCATTAAGTTTGAAGAGTTCATAATGATGTTATTCAAGAGTAAGGTAAATGCAGAGTTGTAGAGAAATAAGGATGAGATGTAGAAAGTGAAAGAATATAGTAAAGGAGAAGCTATGAAAAGCATCCAAAAAGAGATTGACTTTGATATATCCAAAATGACACTTGAAGAGGGGGGAAATGTTCTCTATTGTCTACAAAAAGAGGGAAGAAAATGGTGATATCAAGTGCATCATTGTTCTTTCCTCTTAGTTTGAAGTTGCCTTGCCTTGACTCTTAGTTTTGGTTTCCTTATTTATTTGGTGAGTCACTGGTGCTGGCATCTCCCCATTCAATCTCACCTTCTTCTTCCAAGCTCATGTCACCTATTCATCCAACGAAGGCTTCTTCATCCACAGTGTTAGTGGTAGCAAGGGCATAGTTTCTCCACATCACCTTGACAAGATGGTCATAAGATCCACATCAGAAGAGGTGGTTAGAGTTTAGTATTCTTCTAATCACTCATTTAGACAACCTATGGGACTATAAACCTCTCCCAAGTGAATCCACGTGTCAACCTCTTGTGTAATATGCAAATTGATTGTATGGCTCTTATAATTTGACAAGTGTCACCCATTCGTGGGGACCTTGCTATGTGTCATTCCTATAAAAAGATGAAGTCATTGTATTGTAAAAGAGGGGAAAATGAGAGAAATGTTCCATTTGTTGTAAAAGTGTCTTTTATTGGAATAATAGTGTTTGTTCTTTGTAAGAAGGTGTACTCTATAACACTTGATCTTGACATGAAATATATGATTGAAAGATCTTAGTTTACAATGTCTCCAATTGAATCTCTTATATTTCTTTGAATAGAGTAGCTAAGGGTTACAATACTCATTGCATACATTTTTTGTGTGAACAATTATCATAGTTAGTTGTTATTCAAGGAACAATATAAACCTTTCATTGATAATTGTAGGAAAGATTGGTGTGAAATGGATCATCAAGTAGAATGTTGCATTTAGAAGCCATACACGTAGGTTTTGTTGTTGTAAGGAAGAAATAAGTAAAATAAATCATCAAGAAGTGTTGTTGTTACAAAACTCTAACATACAAGGATGACTCTGTGAATCCCCTTAAGGCACCGATTGCTGAAGTATAAGTTTACCCAATCCATTCACATTTAAAATAGAAAATTCAAAATACAAAATAACTTAATCTTGCAAGTTATTACTTTCGTTCATACCCAATCATAATTGATACATGTAGATTGAACAATAACCATCCTAAATCCTGTAGATCCCTATCATATTGTATGAACTTCTATATCTGCTAACACACTGTGTGAAATATCTTGTCTGTTCCAAACTAGTGTGTCAAATAGGGATACCCACCAAGTGGTCTTGCAGAACCTAAAGTGCATAGGAGAATACTTTTGAATCTCTCATTCTTTGTCCATTCTATCAATAACCTTGATCATGGGAATTTTTTACTTTCTTATAGATTGTTGATTGTGGGTTGGAGAACCAACATGTCATTCAAAAATTATGTCTTTTCAACTTCCATTTTGTTCATAACTAACATTCACCCACCCTTTCAAGTTTATAACATTCCTTTCCTTATTCTTTTATCTTACATCTTCTACATTCTCAATCTCTCCTACATCACTCTACAACAACATACTAGTTATTTGTTCATTTTTCATTTGTATTATAAATCTCTCTCTACATGCCATTAGACTCCACTCTCTTGGGATGGTATGTTCTCTCTCTTTTATTTATCATTCTATATTTCCTTATTTCTTTGGCATCTCTAGATTAGACACATTTCCTAACTCTTCTACATACAAATAAGGATATTAGTAGATACACTTAGTATTGTTCCTTTATCATTTATATTGATGCTCTTAGTCCTAGATGTACTTAGGGTAGGAGCATGAACACTCTCTCCAATACATCCATTTGACTACCCATGGAGGTCAAAAGACCAAATTAGGACCTTGACCATATTGGTAAGCTCCCAAGTAATTATGAACATTTTTCTTGTCCCAAATACAGGTATTTCTTGGAGGCTATTTTGCACAAACTTTTTGTATTTCTAACTTTGCTTTGTCATTTTGTTATTTTATCTTGTTTAAATCATGCTTATATTATTTTATATTTTCTAGATATTCTTTTTGTGCTTCTCTATATGTGTTCATTTTCCTAGTGTGTAGACATTCCTAGATCTAGCTAGCTACTTTATTTTTCTATTGCTTTCAGATGACAGTGCAACTGGAGGACGACAACACAATTGTAGGAATACAACAATGGCTTACTAGTGTTTGAGTAGAACCACATTCTAGATTCATTTTCCAAATTATTCATGACTCTAGGTTCCTATTTCAATATTTTGTTTTTACATTTCATCTTTGCATTTCTAGTTTTCCCTTTATATTATTATCAACATATTATTTTTCTCTAAAGAATAAACATAGTTTTAATTAGACAAAAGTATATTTAGATAGGGCTAATTATATTCCTAGTTATCTATCATAAGCAATAGTATTTTCTAATTCTTAGTCTTATCAATTGTGGTTTCTAGTTTAAATTTTAAACTAGTTAGAAATCAACTTTTAACTACTAAATTTTTTTTTGTGGTTTTTCAAGTTGCTTTGGGAGATTCTTAGAGAAAATATAAGCTTACGATTGAGTTCAAAGCATTTGTGAATGTTAGTTTTACCTCTTGTTATGTCTAAATCAGACATAGGAGGATAGATCTATAAGGTTTGAAGGAAGGGTTTTTGTTGGGCATCTACAAATCTCTCATCATTCAAAACATTTTGGGGCAAAATCAACCTTGCCATTACATCTAAAAGGCTCAAAAACTTATAGATTAACTATAAAATCATCAAAATCAGACAACTTTTCCTCAGGCTACCAGGAAAAAGTTTTACCTCCTTTGTCATTTGTACAGTTGTATAGTCATATTGCAAAATATTTTTTTTGTGCAAGAATTATGCATGTAGAATCTTATTGTTGTAGATGATCTTGGATGGTGTCATTTGGAACATGATGTATATTCAATATTTTTTAAAGTTTTAAAAAATCTACTTCTTTTCATAGGTCCATACCTATGGTCCTGCAGGTACTACAATACACATAGATCCCTATGGGGGTCCCACATGGTATGTTATCTTTCTAGTTGCTCCATTGGTAGACATCATCAACAACTCTAGTCTCACCATTAGTGGCACATTCCTCTTCCACCTCCCATGTCCCCTTCTTTTCCCACAACAACAACATGACTTCCTACCTCTACGACACAACCCACAACCAGTGGCCAAATTTAGTGGCATCACCTCTTCCAGCCTACATAATCTAGTAAGTGGTTTCTCATGGTTGGATTGATAGTTTTAGATTTCATAATGATAGTTTTGTATACAAAAGGTAAGTTTTTGCATAGCTAATCCAAGAATATTCTATCACTTGCATTTACTAATAACAAAATGAAATCATCACCTTCTTCCCCAAATTTCTACCCCCTCATGGTTTGTAGTTTTTATTTTGTACCTAAAATTTAGAGGCTCCATTCTAGGTTATATTAGCTCATTTTATTGAGTAATTGTTTCTATATAGGATAATTTTTTTAGAGCTTCAGTGTGGTGTAGATGGTTTTTAATTTTAGTGTCTATTTTTTCTAAAAAAAATTGGTTCTCACAAGTGATGTTGAGAAGTTATTGTTTTGGGAACTTATACATCTTTGTTTTAGCTCATAACTTTTTTGGGTGCAACATATTTTTTTGTGTACTTTTCATTGGTGCAATGTAATTTATCCCATTCTATCAAAAAATTATACTTTTAGCACTATGGCCTAATTTATAATCTATAATTCACTAAGATCAAGACCACTTCACTAATTTAGCAAGTGACAACTATAATTGCACTAAGTATAAAGTGTTATCATCATATTTTGATAGGGGGATTTCTTAAATGAGTGATTTTTAGGAGGTGTCATCTTGTGATTGTGCTTCCTTTCATTTCTTTGGGTTACATTATATTCTTCTAATTTTTCCATAGGGAATCCTAAGATCTCTCAACTAACTCCATACAACTATTCATTATGGAAAACATTAATATGGAGTTACTTAAGGAGTGAAGGTCATACTAAGCATATATTATAAACCGGTGCTAAGCTAATAGATGTTAAGGAGAAGCTAATAGATGTTAAGGAGAAGACGGTATGGTTTAATGAACATGACAAATGACTTGGCTATTTATGTACATTTGTTTCACTTGATCTCTATTTTCATGTGCAAAAGTGCAATACACCTAAGGAGGCATGTGACAAACTTGTTGATTAGTATGGTCAAACTAATGAGATTAAGGGTTATCAAACTAATAATGAATTGATGAACCATAAGTCAAGTAGCTTTGACAATATCCAAGATTATGTCACCAAGGTCAATGATCTAAGAACACAACTCAAGGAGTGTGGTATTGATAAAAAGGACACACAATTGGTTCTTAATATTCTTTCCAAACTTTGTACAAAATATGCAGTTTTTTATTTTTGGGTTTCACACCCATCAACTTTCTGTTAGGAATTTCATGTAGAAGATATCATTTAAATGCAAATAAAAATTAAACAGAGGAATGAAAAATACATAGAAATAATAATAGCAAGAGATAATTTTAGCATGGTTCACCTAAACTTGGGCTACATCCACCAATAGAGAGTCCAATATTAATATCCAGCAAATCAAACTGATTACAACCAGAAATCCTTGCAACTCAATACCACTGCAAATGCTACAATACAATACCAACAGAAACCCTAACCCTTAGCCATTTTTATCAAGACTTATGTCAGTTACAAAATAGGGTTTTTTTTATGTTGGCCAATAGAAAAATTAACTCCCGACGCCTTTATAAAATAATAAAAGTCATTTGAGGTTTTAGGGGCACTGCAATATGTTGTTAAGTGTATTATGGATATCCCTAGCAATATTTGATATATGTGTGGCCATAATTAAAAGAAAGAGGTTAGGTGTCAGATTCAACTGATAATGCACCCTTACAATAAATCTCTCCAAATATAAAATAGATTCCAATAATGTCCTTATTTCTTCATTTACACAACTTTTTTTCTTCGAAACAAAAAATCTCAAAAAATAATGTCTTTGATGGATCCAACAGATACCAAAACTTATGTGCAAATATAATTGGAAAATATTTGGTGGGATTTGAACTAGCAACCTTCAATGTCATATCATCATCTTAATTTTTCTTATCTCCAATTTCTCTAAACATTCTCTTGCCAAATAAATTATTAACTTTATATGTGATATGTAGAAATCCTTTAGAAGAAACAAAAGAATGAGACTTGAAATGGTGATCTACCAAACGAAAAATTCTCTCCCAACCTACTATTCTATACCATGATTCTTAATCCAAGTTTCATAAAATAATCATTTTTAATTTATATTTGGAGCACTTCTCTTTTCATAGCATTTTAGTCATCACCTAGACCATATTCACAACATAAATTCTCTATTCAAATGACCAAAATATATCTCCAACCCTCTAATAAATTGTGGTTTGAAATAACTCACAAACAAACCTTCAATCACTAATGCTAAATCACAAATTGCAAACTGTGGTTTTATGTAAAAATCACACCACTATATTCTACTTCAAATTTCTCACTAAATACTAAAACATCTTTAAAAATAATTTGGGTTTTGTTCATCTCTTCATCGTCTTTCCAGAACATTTTAAATTTTTAAATTTCATTAGAAAATGAGAAAGATATCACAGTTTTAGTGAGACTATGTTATGCCAGTATAAAAAAATGCCATTTTAAAATTAGAATAATCTATCAACAACAAAACAACACTCAATGATAACAAGTAATGCACTTGAGGATCTCTGCAATGAATTTGAGTCTTGCACATCTATGAATCCAATCTCCATGACATCTTTTAATATAGTTTGCAATTTCAATGCATTGGATTAAAATATTGCTCCTCCCTTATGAAGGCTCCATTGCATCAATACAAGAATGTGTTGCACTATTCATAGGTATAGGAAGGATAAATGCTCTGATACCATATTGAAAAATGGTAGAGAATATAAAATTATAGACAATCTAAATCATGATAGCAGAAATAATAAACATAGAATAATATAATTGTATTGATTTCTTCAAGATTTCACACATTCACTCAATCTAATGATTTACATTACATTACAATATAGCTTTATAAAGCCATTATTTTCCCATATAAAACTAATTAACTCATCTACAAGAATGTGACTTCCCAAAACTAACTATTATTTTATTTACTAACTATCACCTATTAGCATTTATTTATTATTTAATTTATATAAACTATACTAAGATATAATAATTCCAACACCTTTAGCTAATGTTCATAATTAGGCATGTCATCTGGATAATTTAGAGGATATACAATATGGTCATTTGAAGCTTCAATTCTTTTCATCAATTGAGTTTCTATAGATGTGCTAACATGAGATCTCCTTTATCTCTTGTTGCTTTTGTTGAGTCTAGTGTTGCTTCATCCATGGCTTCAAATGATTCTTTGTAGTGGGTTCATATTCATCATCTTCTAGAGAGAGCTTCTTTAGATGAGTACTTGACATACCTTGTAGATTTGTTTTGTGAGTGTTGTTGACCTATTTTAGTCCTCCAAACTTAAAATGGTCTACCTAAAAATCCTTCACTTCTTCCATCAAATATATCCAATTAGAGACTATTTTAAATCAGGGCCCTTCATAAAATTTCTCAATAAAATCCCCATGTCATTAGGTTTTCCCTTCTTTTGAAAAATGTGTCTAAGTGTTTGCCTAAGTGTTGTTTTATCAGCAAGTTCAGTGATTCGTGAACTTGCCAATTTCCTATTTTTCCTTCAAGAAGTTTTTCTAGGTGTTATTTGATGAATTGACTGGTTCACGAACCGCTGATTTCTCTGACTATGGTTCTTGAAGGTTCACCAATTTGTCATTTTTCCAGTTGGATGACAAAGGAAGGAAGAGGTGAGAAGTTTTGAAGGAAAGAGAGAAAACCAAATGTTAGTTGACAAAGTTGGAAGTTCACGAACTTTAAAGTTCGCCAATGGGGAGAAGCTCCGATGAAAAGGAGAAGAAAAGAGAAGACAAGGAACCAAGCAATCCTTTATCAGAAAAGTAGATGGTTTGCGAACCATAAGGTTCATTGATAGAGTAAGTTACCGACAAAGGGTGATAAGAAAGAAGGAGAAAGAAAGATGAAGTGTTAGTTTGTGCCAGGCCAATTTTGCCGATAGGCGATTTCGCCAATAAAGAAGAAAGAGAAAGCAAAATGGATGGTTTGCAAACCAGATAGTTCACCGACTAAGGAGTTTGCCAATGATGAAAGTTGAAAACAAAGGGTCCAAAATATGGAATATTAAAATCATCCAGGCAAGCATAAAATCAAATATTAAAGGGCACCAAAAGAACAAAATTCAAATATAACACTTTTAAAGTATTGTAAAAGTGCTAAGGCATGGTTTTTTGGTGCTTCTCTAGGAACACACATTCTTTTGTGTGAGGGATTTTCTAGTTGCTTTATAAACCATGAGTCACCATTACTATAGCATTAGGTCAACTCCCCAGTTGGAAGTGATTGTTGGGAGTTTTATTGTTGCAGGTGGATGAGTTAGGTGTTAGTATCCAATGTAGATATTTTCTTCAACGACTTCATCCTCTAGATCTTTTCATATTTATTGTCGCAAATCAGATTGTAGGTATTTCTTGCATTTATGTTTTGTAGAATAGACATGGGTGGACATTCCCTTATAGGAATATCTTCTGGTAGGTCCATGGGTGGATTTATTACAATGTGGGTGACCTAGATTGGCGTGTTGTCTCCATGTTTTCCCATGCTCTGTGTTAACAATGTAGTAACATGCTATATATAGATGAAAAAGAATGTAATGAGTGTTGGAAACAAAGGCTTGTTTGTGCTCCAAACAGAACCCTACCTTGCTATAACCTTACCTTTTGATTAATATAGCACTGGTTACTTTACCTCTTCATGATATCTTTAGCACTATGTAATATTGAAATTGATTTTTGCATTGTGAATATTTAGTTCCTTGCAATTTCATTTTATTCTTTACCTCTATTAAGATTTTTAGAATTTGTGTCGGTTAATTAGTCTTTTGAAATCTTTTGTACATATTAGTTTTGCAAGTGTTCTTCATTTTGAACCTGGTCTATCACCTTTCCCTTTTCATTTTTCTCCTTCTTCCCTTTTCCAAGTGGTGTTAGATTAGGTTTAGTCCATAGTTTTCTTTGAATCTTCTATTCAGAAAGAGGAACCAACCTTCTCTGGAGGTTTGGTCTCATTTGTAGGTCCCACACCTTTAGATCACTCTAATGTTTCACTGGATTGTTGCAGTAAAAAGGACTTTAACATAGGGTGCAAATCCAAGTGACAATAGTTTTTGGCATGCCCGGTGGGACCACTGTACTCTAAGTTAAGAGTTGAGCTAAGAAATTGGTGTTGTTATCAATATTCTACATTTTGTTAGGCAATTTTCATGCACCTAGCAACTCTTTAATATCCTAGTTTCATATCAGTCTAACATTAAATGCCTAGAGTGCAGACTAGGGCTTCTTTAAGAGGTAGGAATTATCAATTTGTTGAACTACCTTTAGCTACATCAGGGAGAATAACTAGGTTATCTAGGTCTCTTGTGAGAGGGAATAATAGTGTTATTTCATCCCATCTAAGATCTCAATCTACACCTCCTCCTATTAGGTTTCAGTATTCAAGAAGGGGCTTGCATATACATGGAATAAACTTGAATATCCTAAATATGGTACAACTAAGAAATCTACCCTTCGTAACCTTCAATGGAGGTAGCCCTTTAGCCCTGGCTACACATAATGATATACTAGTCTTTGCCCTAAATAATATTCCAATCTTCACTAGAGAGGTTTCCACTAGCCCTGCTGAGCATATCAAAGATATATCAAATATATGCTTAGTCCACCATATTCAAGATGAAGATGTGACTATTAGGCTCTTGGTTTCATCCTTCAAGGGAAGAGCTCTTCAATGGTTTTTGGAGTTTACCCTTTGCTTTAGTTCATGATTGGGATGAGGTTGGAGAACTACTTTACAAACAATTTAGAGAAAGAGCAAATAAAATCTCTCTACTAGAATAGTTGATAACTATAAAGAGGGCTCCCCATAAGCTGATGGTTGATTTCAACTTCAAATTTCAAAGAACATGGGAAAGAATTATAGCTCTCCTCAAACCATCTCCACAAGGTGCTTTTTTTAATTTTCTAAGAGCTTTAAATACAGATATAGCTATTATGATGCAATCCATGGGTGCTTAGACTTTGCCATATGCATATGAGAAACTTTGAGAGTTGAAAATTGTTTAATATAGGCTAGGAAAATAGCTCCTAGACCTCATGTACCTATTTTCCCAGAGCTACCTTCACAAGTTGAAACACCTACTATTGCTCCCATCCTAGAGCCTAAAGCCTCTACATCTGCTCTTTCAAAAGAAGAAGACGATCTTAAAACCCTAATGGCCAACTTGACTAACAAAGTCAATACCATAGCATCCCAAACTACCCCTAAACCCCACAAAATTTATAACCAGGGACATTCTTCAAATCAGGCCTAGGGGCAAGGTTACAATTCCAATAAAAATTGAAACTAGAATCAAAGTTACCGGCCAAATAGGTACCAAAATAATAACTCTGTTCATCCTTTGCAAATGGTTAGACCCATTCAACAAAGACTGACTATTAATCCAATTAGGACCCTAGTTCCTATCCAAAACAATCTAACCCATGAGACAAATTGGTGTCATCCTTGCAATCAACTTCATAATCAATCCACTTATGCATTTGGAGTACAAGTATGAGCCCTAATGGTGCAAAATTTTCACAGTCAACAAGCATCATTAGTGGAAGCAGTCAACAACAACCTTGAGGTACCAAATGAGGTTGCTTCTAATTCTAATTTGATTCTTTGGACTCCTAAGGATTTTTGTGTTGTTAACCAGCCTACGGATAGTGTGATCATGGCTGTAAATAGTGTTGCATACAACACAAGATCCAATAAGAGGCAATTAGAAAATAACCCTATACCTATTGTATTACAAAAATAATATGTATCAAAAGCAAAAGAACAAGGTGTTGGTGCTACAAATTTAACTTAAAACAATAGGCCCGCCACTACGAATGAGGTTCCATCATGCCCAAAATTTCCTAAACAAGCCATAGAGAAGTCAAAGAAAGGAACATGGATCCCTTTCATGCACTTGAAATGACACCAATTTCTCTAAATATCGTAGAGCAAATGAAAAAGACAAACCTGAATGTGCCCGTGTGGGATGTGTATATGCTAGAAATCATAATGCAAACAAGACACATAATGATCCAATTTCAATGTCTACATAACTCAAGAAATAATTGAAATGCACAATATTTAAATCAAAAGAAAACAACAATGTATTTTACCACACTATGATATTTATTCATTGGTGTATTGATATATGGATTGCTCTAAATTCAGCATAACCATGGTTGCAAAATGGATGGATGATAAGATCAAAGGAATGCAAGGTGCTTCAATGAATGCTCAAATCTCGAAAGGATGATATGGATGCCAATTGCTCAAAGTTTGTGAAGGATTTGTGAAGAGGTGAATGGGTGTATTTATAGCTCTTATGAAGGATCGATCAACGGTGGAGGAAATTTGATGAAATCGACCGAGGAGATAAATTGAGGAATCATGAATGAATGTGCACATGACAAATGTCCATGAAAAAAGTTGATTTATTGAGTTAATTGCTTTGTTGACTAAAGATGGGATTGATTTTCATAAAAATAGAATGCTTTTTCTATTTTATGAATTGATTGAGAAAAATAAAGATTTAAAACCAATTGAACTTAACTTTTGATTTGATTTTTGACACGCAAGGGATAAAATTATATAATAAATTATTTAATTTGTGTGCATGGAGGAAAAACATATTTTTAGAAGATTGAGAAGATAATTAGAAATTAAATAGATAAATTTATTTAATTTGTTGTGCATGATGGAAGGAAATAAATAAAATATTGATTTTATTTATTGAAAAGATATTGAAAGGTCAACTTAAATAAATTAGAATAATTTATTTAATTTTGTAAGAATAATTAGCCAATTAAATAATTAAAATTATTTAATTGTTGTGGATATGAAGAATAAGATATGTTGAATTAATTAAATAATTGATTTATTTAGTTAATGGGAAAATAGAAGAATAAGGTGGTGAAATGAAATTAATTAAATAATTAAGAATCATTTAATTAATGTTAGATTAAGGGGAATTAAGTGAATTGATGTTAGAAGAATGATGTATGCAAGGTGAATAATGTAATGGTCATTTTTTGGTGTCTACATTTTGCCCCTCTTTTAGACAATGCGTTTCATGGTGTTGTTTCAAAGAAATACTGATGATGTATGATTGATGTGTCAACTACTATGCCCCAGTATAATAGGTGGTAGTAGGATGCCCCCTCAAGAGGAAAACTAGGGAAATGGAAGAAGAACTGGGTTGAGTCGTGACAAGAAGAAAAGACTGACAATGCGGAAGAAAGAGGCTAAGAAGGACAAGATCGAAGGTGGAGGATGACACAATGGAGAAATAAGGGCTAAAACGAAGAATATTAGGACATGGGAGGGAAGAAATTAGGGTTGGAAGGCTATAAGTAGGGCCTAGGGGTCACTTTCAACTCATTTTCACCCTTAGAGTTTAGAGATCTTGTTTGCTAGTGCTTAGAATCTTCAGGAGCTCAGAGCAGACTAGTTTGTAGAGATGACAGGCATTCCATGAGAGGATCATCATGTAGAGAGGGTCATGATGCATGGTCAGCCAACAGTAGTACCATGAGTGGTAAGTATCCTTGATCAAACCCCTAAGTGCATTTTTTAGGCTCATTAATGAGGGTAGGTCCTAGGTTTGACCAAAAGCGGTTGATAGGCTAGAATTGCATTATTAGCTAGTTTTGCAATGCTTTTGGAGTGTACAATGGCACTTTTGGATTTTAAGGTTCACTTTTGGTGTTGACTAAGTGTAGGCTTAAGTTGCTCTTCTGATTAGTGAACTAGCACTAATGGTGGATTATGCTATGCTTTTGGTGAAAGGTGCCACTAATGGTAGATTATGCTATGCTTATGGTGAAAACAGATCACTTTTGTCTAGGTTTTAGGTGGTCATTAGATGCAACTGGCAAAAGGAATCACTTTTGGCATCCAGAATGGTGCTTATGGAAAATAGATTTTCACTTTTGGTGGAAAATACAACGCTTTTGGCTAGGGTTAGGTGCTTTTGGATTTTAAGGGCCGCTTTTCTTTTTGAAGTCAAAGAACCTAATTTTTACATGTGCTGACAAGTTGATCGCTATGAATGCAGATTGTACTTCCTTCGCTGATGTCCCAGGATTGAAATTCGATGATGTTGGAATTGGTTGTAGACCTTGACGAGGATGCAAACCTATTCCTAGAGGTGATAGGCATATGGTATGTTGCTCACATGACATTGGTGTGAGCTCACTGTGCTATGATGACTGCATTGGTTGACAGATGGAAAAATGAGCACAACTCATTTCATTTGCTGACAGGTGAGATCATCATCACCCTAGAGGATGTGTGGAGGATTATGCGCATCCCTATCTACGAGGCCCAAGTGGTGTATGAAACAAATACTAGAGAGGCTACGCTAGCTAGGCTATTGATGACATAGGATCTTGGGATTGAGGACCATGAGATATGACCCAGTCTTATACGACAAATTTTTGATAGGATACAACTAATAGTCACTGAGTTGATTGGCGGGGTACTTGTACCTGATAGATGATCTCATAGATTTTTAGTTGGATGGGGCCCAATCTTGGAGGGAATGTTCACTCATGGTATTAGATATGCATGGGGGCCCTATGTACTCATGCAGATTTATCATGACATGCACTAGGTTGTATATACGTTTGGATTGAGCTTGGCAGCTGGTGTGACACTTCTACATGTGTGGGCCTAGGAGTACATAGTAGTTACTAGGCCAATATCACCATGAAAATGAGATAGAGGACAACCACTTATTCATTTTTATGATGTCACAGTGACACATAGGTGGCTCAGGGAGTTGACCTACTAGTGGTGGACTTTCGATGAGCTAGACATAGTTATCTAGCATCCATGGAAGAACTATGAGATGTGGGATGATGATGCAGAGCAATTGACTTACTCTAGACAGGCTCGATACCTCTTTGGGAGGACTATGTATATCATCAAGAGATTTTTAACAGATAGGGTGCTACGGTAGTTCAAACTCCCACATCCTATTCTAGTGGGAGAGGCCATTTTTGCACGAACATGACTAGATATTCTTGATTGGGGGCTTGAGGTTGTGGTTGCTACCACTCTAGCATAGTTTGACGCACTTGATCTAGTGGCATGGGATCTAGTAGGTAGAGGAGCAGACCTTAGGATGACACCAAAGTATGATGCTTATTGGTTGACACATAGACCGATGAGATTGACTATCCCTAGTGTGGTTGGTGGCAAAGACAGATAGGTGGGAGAGCTCGAAGGCAGGGGATTAGAGGCTGGACCTAGCAGGGCTAGGTGACAGAGGTGGTGAGCTACAATGGTCATAGAGGAGGTGGAAGAGTAGGATGCGGGCTAGCAGGATATCCCTAGGAGCCCTAGACAGGCAGATGTAGAGATGGGTGAGGCAGGACAATAGGATGTTACTGGGAGTCCTAGACATATGAAGTCAGAGCTAGAGAGACTACAACATATCTTATAGGATGAGACCCACATGCGGGCCAAGGTGGAGTTGCTCACTATGAGACTTTTCTAGGAGAGGGATGATGCTAGGGAAAAGCCATAGCAGGCCACAACAGTAGCAACAAGATAGGGATAGGTGTCAGCATAGCCACAGGTGCCAGATATGAGAGAGCTAGCCTGAATTACAGTAGAGTGAGATAGGGCTATATCTATGAGACTGTAGGTTGAGTCAGCCATTCAGAGGATGACTCAGGAGAGATACACTGCTAGGGCTATGATTGGCATAGATCAACCCATCATGGCCTTAGTGATAGAGTTGACTTAGGTTCGGCCTGAGTTGAACTAAGTGATCTGGGAGGCAGAGTATTATAGAAGATTATATTAGAGTGTCGTACCAGTGGATCAAAGGCAAACCGACTTCAGAGAGAGGAGAAGATCAAGGGACTCTTCTTCAAGGAGATCAGGAGGATTTGTTATGGGACCACCACCACCGCAACCACCTCTAGGAGGACCACTACCATGACCACCACCATCAGGGGCTAGGGATGAGCCCTTAGTAGGGAGTTTGACACATGGACATCCTTAGACATGTTTGCTCATATTTTGTGATGACTTGATGATGCCTTTGGGCTATATGTATATATTTTATGGCTCTTGGTAGCCCATTGTATGATACTTATTCATTATATATATATATATATGATGAGATGACATGATTTGATGACCTATATGATGTGTCATGGCGAGACTTATGATGTTTATGATATGTATGATGCATATGATGCTATGACTCTTATGATGCTTATGATGTATATGCTATAGATGTTTGATGAGATATAGGATGTGATGACATGCACTAAGATCATGGATTTATGTGATGACATGCTTATAAATGTTGTAGATGATAGACATGTATTAGGATCATGGATTTATATGATTACATGCTTATAAATTGTATGGATGATAAACATGTATTAGGATCATGGATTTATATGATGGCATGCTTATAGATGTTATATGGATGATAGATGACTATATGATATATATGATGCTTATAAATGTAATGTCTAACATGCATGTTTTTGTAGGACTTCTATGTGGAAGCGAGACAAGAAGATGAAGATGATGTTAGCATGGATAGAAGAAATAATGTCTAGAATAGAGAAGAAATAATGTCTAGAATATTGAAGAAATAATGTCTAGAATATAGAAGTGATAATTGATCAATCTTCATGAAAGCTATTGATTTTATTGGGATATATGGATGGATGGAGAGATTTTGCTTTATAAAATGTAAAGAGCAATCCTTATTTTGATATAACATATGGATATAATGCACCAAGGTATATAGGACCAAGGTGATGATGTATCCAATGCACAGGACATTGTCTCTACAAACAAACAGTTTGAACTTATTCATACTAGACATAATAGAACCTTGTTGGAAACGTGAATGGAAAATTGTCTTAGGGTAGAACAATCCTAATACACATAAGGCTTTTTCAGGACCTTAGATGTAAAGGATATTGATATGCAAGATGCTAATTCCAACACAAACAATATAATATTAGCCTTGGTAGGATAATAAGAACATCCCACAAACAAATCATACGAAAGCAATGACCATGCCCCAATCCATACTTTTATCGCAACATACCAAGAGATAGAAAAATCAACGTAGTCTTGATTAGATATTAAAAAGGAACAAAAGATAAGCCAAAAATATATTGACCAACTGTCAAAACAAATACACATCCATCATGTCTCTTGCCAAAGAGGGTGCTCATATTAGATTGGGACTTATTGTAGGAAAGATATATCTTTTAATGGCTTTGGATTTAGGATAAATAAGTGTAGTGGATGAGGCAAGCGGTATGTAGACAAATGTACTACTTTAGGAGTAGTCTTTTGCTTTTGATTTGATAAGTACTTGAGCTTTCCAAGGATGCGTAGTTCATTTTTTGCTTGAGTTAGTCAAGTCAGGGTGGTAGGTGAATATGATGGGTTGTGATAGATGAATGAAGTGAAATTTTGCTTTATTATGGGTTGTGATGGATGGAAAATGTTTACAAAAATAAGTGAATGAAAATGACAATTCCTCTTGAGATAAAAGAAGGATCCATTCCTAGACCTAGGTTAAGGAAATGTGCCCCCTAGTTAGGTACAAGATTTATTATGGAGAATGATGGATGGGTGGACTGACTATGAATAATGATACTAATGGATAACAATTGACACTGACAATTTCCAAGCCATGATAGATGGGTACGTGGAAATGCAAAGGTCAGTAACTTTATTATGGATGGATGGGGTTTTATTATGGAATGGGATGAAAAGGTATGGATGAAGACTTAGTAGATGGTGGATGTTGAAACTTCCAGGTTTTTACTATGGTACTTATCTAAGGTGCCTATTTACAAGGTTTTCACCAGAGGATGATTTTTATTTATTTATTTTTTTTAATTTTTCTATTTTTTTCTTTTTTTTGGTTTTTCTGCTAGGGATACTCTGAATCTCAAGCATAGAACTTCTTAAGATGAACACTATTGATGGGTTCATCTAAAGGAATGCCTTCAGGTATTGACAATGTATAAGCTCTTGATCCATAGACTGCTTTAACAACAAAGTGTCTTAATCAATTAGGCTCAAACTTGCCCTTTTTGTCTCGATCCTATTGATTTCTCTGATTTTCCTTAAGAATAAGATCACCTACTTGAAACTATCTTTCTTTGATCTTCTTATTGTAGCTGTGATGGAGGTGGTTTTGATAGACTTGAAGGTGATTTAGTGATGTAAGACGTCTTTCATCTAGTAGCTCTAACTCATGCAATCTAGCAATTCTGTACTCATCTTCATCATGAGATGCTGCATGGACACTCTAAGAGATGGGATCTCAACTTTGATAGGTAAAATGGCTTTAGTACCATAGACTAAAGCATATGGAGTAGCACCTATTGGGGTTCTCATACTAGTGTGGTATGTCCATAAGGCGGGATTGAGCTGCAAATGCTAATCACAACCAACTTCATTAACTATTTTCTTTAAGATTTTCAATATAGTTTTAATGGAAGCCTTAGCCTGGCTGTTACTTTGCAGATAGTAAGGGGTGGAGAAGTGATGCTGATTATGGAACTAAGAGCACAAGGCACATACATCTTGATTCTTGAAAGGTCCTCCATTATCAGTTATAATAGCAAGTGGATTACCATACCGACAAATGATGTAATACAAGATAACCTTAGCTATTTTTTTACCAGTAATGTATGTCATAGGGATGGCTTCTACCCACTTCATGAAATACTCAGTGGTGGTGTTGATGAATTTACAACCATTGGAGGATGATGAAAGGATTTTACCTATGAGGTTGAGTCCCCATTGTGAATATGGCCATGGAGTAGTAAGGTGTTGCAACTGGTGTGCTATTGCATGAATCATGTCTCCATGTTGCTAACATTGAAGACATTTCTTGGCAAATTGATGTGCATTTTGTTCCATGGGGGGCCAATAGTATCATGTATGCAACAACTTCTTAGCAAGGTTAGGACTGGTGGAATGTGATCCATAGACACCTTCGTGAACTTCTCATAGAGCAACATTAGCCTCTTCTAAGTTGAGACATCTAAGTAGGATACCATCGAGACTCCTTCGATAGAGTGTGTCACCAAGGATAGTAAATCAAGAAGCGCGATGGATAAAGGTTTTCTTCTGGGTATTGGTGAGGTTTGGTGGAAGGGTGTTATCATGGAGGTAATCATAAATGTCTTGGTACCAGGGAGAATTGGGACCAACAAGTTCATAGATTAATTCAATAGGTGGAACATCGAAAGCTGGTATCAAGAGTTGTTTCACCAAGAATTCACAATGCTAAGTATTAGTAGGCATATCTACGAGGGATCCAATTGTTTCCATAACATCAACAACCTTGTTGTTCAATCTAGGAATTTGTTGAAAGGAGATTTTGGAAAAGTATTGCTTGAAGTCATCGACCATCCTCTTGTAACACAACAATTTGTCATCTTTAGTTTGATATTCATCTGTAACCTGGTGAATGAACAATTGGGAGTTTCCATAGACCTATAACTACTTTATATTCCACCAAATTGTCATATAGAGTCTTGTTATTAAAGATTCATATTTAGCAATGTTGTTTGTGCAAGGAAAAGCTACCGATATGACATGAATATGGTGCAGGAGCACCTACCTGACAGCTGGCCTTCATGAGGCAGTTAGTTGTTTTAGGTCTTGTTTATGTTTTCAAGAAGGTCTGTTGAGACCAAATGCATGTAATAAGGTCATGCCGATCATGATAAGATCATGCTGACCATGCTTTTACTATTTTTAGCCAGTTTGTTAGACAACTGTCATGCTGTAGGATCGGTGGGATCTCCCAGCTGCCTGGAGAGATTTCCCAGCCGCTTGGAGTCAGGTCAGTAGTACTCGTAGGAAAATCTATTTAAGGATGAGGATCGGTTGATATTGCATATAGACAGAGATCATCGATCGATCATAGTATTGCATTTGATCAGGGGAGTTAGATTGTGCTGTGTGAGAAACAGTATATTGTATTGCATCTTTGAAATCAATAAAGATCCTGTTATTGTTCATCCTCTGTTGAATTCCATTATTTGATCGATTTGCTGGTTTGGTGGCTGTATGGATTCACTGATCCATTCCACTGGTTGATTCGTCTGATCGGTGGAATGGTTATGTACAGTAGGGTAGGTGTTAGTTTGTTTGTTTGCATGCAGGTGTGCAGGATCGCCGTCGAGAGATGTTGAAGACCCTAGCATGGGTATGTGCTAGGTCGAGCTGATAAAGTGTGGAAGATCACCCTGGAAGTGGATCGAGTCATCCCTGGAGGATCGGCGAAGTGAAATTTCACTAAGGTTGGAAGTTCGTTAAGACGGCATCATCAGGATATTTCTACAAATATCCTGCAGTCAGCTCGGACATCGTCATCCGGATAAGTGAAGGAGAGCATGATGCAGTTGAGTGCATGAAGTGAATGTGCGTCGGGGTGATCATCATCAGGAGTTGCCGAGAAGGAGTGCATTGGCATAAGGAAGAAGATCGGGTTGATCGCGGGCCGAAGGAAAAAACTAAGATTGGCCAACAGCAGGATATGACGTCATCATCATCATGATATACGTCATCAGGATATTTTGGAGCGGCAGGATATTGAGGAGCTGCGGGTGACGTCATCATCATCAGGATATACGTCATCAAGATATCGGGTGACGTCAGCATCAAAGGAAAGGTGCGAGAAGTTAAGGTTGGTCATCATCAGGATAAATGGAAGGAACCGGATGTTCTTTATCCTGTTGATTATCATGATGTTGAATATCATGATGCTGAAGATAGTGAAGACGGAAGTTGTCGCTGAAGTGAACAGTGGACGTCAGGAGGATGTTCGCGCTGGTCGAACATGATGATGCTGCCGATAATCGAATAAGGTGATGCTGTTGACAGGCGAAAGTGCGAAGGCTTGTCTGCAGGAGGATATCGGTCGGCAGGTGAAATATGATGATGATGCTGACAGTGTGAAGTCAAATATGATGATGATGAGGATGAATATGATGATGATGATGGGCTGCAGACGTCCATGCTATGTGTTAATGTTTTAGTGTGGATGCCTCTGCATCATAGTGGTATCAGAGCTCAGCAAAAGGTCTGGGCTGTTGTGTGTTGATTCTGTCACCGAAAGGGCAGAGGTAGAGTTGATTGTGTGTTGTGTGTTGTGAGTGAGAGGTTGACAAAATGCCTCTGAAAGGTAATGGTACTACAAGGGAATTGCAGGAGATGAAGGAAAAACATGCCAGAGAGATGAGGAAGATGAAGGAGCTTGCTGAAGCACTTCAAGCCAGGCTTGTAGCCCTGGAAAAGAACAAAAAGAGGGAAGTGGCAGACAGTGAGTCTGAAGAAGATGAAGATACTGTTGAAGAGTATGAAGAGGTAGCTGAAGATCTGGATGCTGAAGACCAGAAATTTGTAAAACTGTTAAAGGCAGTGCAGAGTGATAAACCTAAGGTAAAGGTTGATGTTTCCAAGTATACTGGAAGCTTGAATGAAGATGAGTTACTGGATTGGATTGCTGCACTTGATAATCACTTTGAATGTGAAGATGTTGCTGAGGATCAGAAGGTAAAGATTGCAAAGACCAAGTTAGGAGGTCATGCTTTGGTATGGTGGGATTATGTACAATCTGAGAGAAGGAAGCAAGGGAAGTCAAAGATCACTTCATGGGATAAGATGGTAGCAAGGATCAAAGGTAAATTCTTGCCAAGGGATTATGAAATCCAGATGTTTAAGAAGCTGCAATTTTTAAGGCAGAAGGAAATGGATGTGAAGGCATATACTGAGGAGTTTTATAAGTTGAGTATGAGATCTGGTCATCATGAGAATGAGGTAGAAAAGGTGGCTAGGTATTTGGCTGGTTTGAGGTTGAACATACAGGATGAGTTAGTTTTAGCTAACCCTAAGAATGTGGAGGATTGTTATCAAATGGCAATCAGGATTGAAGAAAAGATGAATAGAGGACATGATAAGTCCATGAGAGGAAGAGGAAACAATATGAGGGGAAGAGGAGCAGCCCCTACACAAAAGCAAACCAATGAGGGTCAAGAAGACACTGGTAAAGGACAGGGACAGTCTGATTTCAGAGGTGGATGGAAAGGTAATAGAGGCAGATTTGGAGGTGGTAGAGGTTCTACTACGTTTTCAGGAAAGTGTTACACCTGTGGTGAGTTTGGTCATCCATCTTTCAAATGTCCAGAAAACAAAGGTTCATCATCCAGAAATGATAGAACTAGTGACAAGAGAGTACAACTTGTGCAAGAAGAGAAAGTAGAAGAAAGTGTGCAGAGTTCAAACACTTATCAAAAGGATAAGGAGCCTGATAATTATGGATACCCAGAGAGTGGAGAGTCACTGATGCTAAGGAGAATTAGTTTGCAGGCATCAAAGGATCTGACGCAAAGAAGAGCTCTTTTCAAGACCACATGCAAGAGCAAAGGTAAAGTATGTAAGGTTGTCATTGATACTGGTTCAACAGACAACATGGTATCTCAGGAAATGGTGGATAAACTAAATTTGGAAAGGATTCCACATCAACACCCTTACAAGGCATCTTGGGTGAGTGATAGTCAATCACTTTGGGTATATGAACAGGCATATGTGGATTTTCAGATTGGAGCATATCATGATAGAATTTTGTGTGACATATTGCCCATGGAATGTTGTCACCTACTGTTGGGTAGACCATGGCAATTTGATAGGAGGGTACTGTATGATGGGTATGCTAATACCTACACCATCAAGAAAGATGGGAAAACTATTAAGTTGATGCCATTGCAGGCAAATGCTGCAGTACAGAAGGCAGCCCAAATCATTTTAATGGGAAAGAAGGAGTTTGTGCAGAAGCCTATAGGAGCAGGCATACAGGCAGTTGAGGATACTGTAGGGAAAGGAGTTGTTAAGGACAACAGGTTGAAGAAAGTTTTAGTTGTGACTGACAGAGGTCAGCAGCAGGTTCAGAAACAGGTGTGTAAATAGCAATCAGTTGAGAGGAATGACAAGGATGTTGTCATAGTTGGGACTATTGTTTGTCCTATACAAGTTGAAAGGAAGATAGAGTTGAACATTTCAGAAGTTCAAGAGGCAGATCAGACAGAGGTTCTGGTCAGACAACCTAACAAACACAGGGTATGTGAGAGAAAGGCCTACATTGACAGGCATGAAGATTTACTTGCCAGAAAGCGGGTTACAGTTTAGAAGACTTGGAGCAGCCAAGAGCCAGCAGAGGATAAAGCTGGAACAGGGCAGAACACTGCAAAGGCAAAGTGTAAAGGTGGAGGACTTCCACATACTAAACTCATGGGACATGAGTTCTTTTCTGTTGGGGAGTATGGTGCAGGAGCACCTACCTGACAGCTGGCCTTCATGAGGCAGTTAGTTGTTTTAGGTCTTGTTTATGTTTTCAAGAAGGTCTGTTAAGACCAAATGCATGTAATAAGGTCATGCCGATCATGATAAGATCATGCTGACCATGCTTTTACTATTTTTAGCCAGTTTGTTAGACAGCTGTCATGCTGTAGGATCGGTGGGATCTCCCAGCCGCCTGGAGAGATTTCCCAGCCGCTTGGAGTCGGGTCAGTAGTACTCGTAGGAAAATCTATTTAAGGATGAGGATCGGTTGATATTGCATATAGACAGAGATCATCGATCGATCATAGTATTGCATTTGATCAGGGGAGTTAGATTGTGCTGTGTGAGAAACAGTATATTGTATTGCATCTTTGAAATCAATAAAGATCCTGTTATTGTTCATCCTCTGTTGAATTCCATTATTTGATTGATTTGCTAGTTTGGTGGCTGTATGGATTCACTGATCCATTCCACCGGTTGATTCGTCTGATCGGTGGAATGGTTATGTACAGTAGGGTAGGTGTTAGTTTGTTTGTTTGCATGCAGGTGTGCAGGATCGCCGTCGAGAGATGTTGAAGACCCTAGCATGGGTATGTGCTAGGTCGAGCTGATAAAGTGTGGAAGATCACCCTGGAAGTGGATCGAGTCATCCCTGGAGGATCGGCGAAGTGAAATTTCGCTAAGGTTGGAAGTTCGTTAAGATGGCATCATCAGGATATTTCTGCAAATATCCTGCAGTCAGCTCGGACATCGTCATCTGGATAAGTGAAGGAGAGCATGATGCAGTTGAGTGCATGAAGTGAATGTGCGTCGGGGTGATCATCATCAGGAGTTGCCGAGAAGGAGTGCATTGGCATAAGGAAGAAGATCGGGATGATCGCGGGCCGAAGGAAAAAACTAAGATTGGCCAACAGCAGGATATGACGTCATCATCATCATGATATACGTCATCAGGATATTTCGGAGTGGCAGGATATTGAGGAGCTGCGGGTGACGTCATCGTCATCAGGATATACGTCATCAGGATATCGGGTGACGTCAGCATCAAAGGAAAGGTGCGAGAAGTTAAGGTTGGTCATCATCAGGATAAATGGAAGGAACCAGATGTTCTTTATCCTGTTGATTATCATGATGTTGAATATCATGATGCTGAAGATAGTGAAGACGGAAGTTGTCGCTGAAGTGAACAGTGGACGTCAGGAGGATGTTCGCGCTGGTCGAACATGATGATGCTGCCGATAATCGAATAAGGTGATGCTGTTGACAGGCGAAAGTGCGAAGGCTTGTTTGCAGGAGGATATCGGTCGGCAGGTGAAATATGATGATGATGCTGACAGTGTGAAGTCAAATATGATGATGATGAGGATGAATATGATGATGATGATGGGCTGCAGACGTCCATGCTATGTGTTAATGTTTTAGTGTGGATGCCTCTGCATCAGAATACAGTCACTATGCGGTTTGATGAATATGACTTTAGCCCTTGAACCTGATGAGTACCAGGTAGCACCCATGAAATACATTGTTTTACCCCTCTTTTTCCTTCCTTCTTATTCCATTGTCCTAATGACTGCACCAAAGTAGATTAACAAGATTATTCTAATTATAATTAATGAGAGATGGATTACTTAAAATCATGATTTCTGATTAAGGGACTAATGTGCATTGAATTAATGGAAATATACAGAAATCTTCTCTTTTTGAATCAACAGGTGCAGGTGTTCGGGCAAAGACAATTTTGATCATCTCTGAAGGTGGTCCTAATAATCTCCAGAGCTGACATAAGGATATCACACCAGTCTCCAATATTTTCCAATATGATTGGAGAGATTTTGAGATAAGGGGGTGAATCATCTCCGGAGCTAGACTGAAGTCATGAGCATATCTCTGGGGCTGAACAGAAAGCCATAAAACATATCTTTGGAGCTGCAGATAGAATCATACACCTCTAGAGTCTCCTCAACACAAATGCAAATTTCTAGCACCACTGCCAGTCAACACTTCTAGTGGTAATTAGGGTGCTCCAGATATTACTCAATTAGGACCTGAGTAATCGAATGAAGACCCTAGTTAATTGCTAGATGTCTTATTTCTCTTTTTTATTTTACATGAGTTCTTGACAAACTGATTAAGTACCTATATTTCAGGGCCTAGCTGCCCAGTTGTATTTAGTGAGACTGTTGTTCCATTAAATCTATTTTAATTGCATGACTTTTTACTCTGTAGTTAGACAGTAGTAGAATAAGAGATTGGTACTATCTCGTAGATGAACTAGTAGTTAGGGTAAGTGATATCTCATCACTGGATTAGATATAAATTTACAAAGTAGCAGTAGAAGAAGGCAGTAGATGAATTATTATTATTGTAATCTCATTTTGATATAGACACTTTTCTGAATACAAAATGGTACTGATGGAATTGGACTAAAAGCAAATTGTGATATTATTTTCTTGTGCTGATTCATTGCTTTAGTCTTCAGCCCTAAGGGTGTGGAGCAAGGGCCCACTCCCACCACCAAGGCAAAAGGCTAGTATTGTTGTTTATTATTCTATTTCAGATTTTGTTGTTTGCTATTCTATTTCAGAATCCATTTAGAAAAATAGTTACTATTTTCTCATAGATAAATGTATGTTTCAATTGTATGGAATACTATAGATCTACATTAGCAATTCATTATTTCAGATCTATTTCCAGCATTTCTAGAATTCATCTTCATAGCAGATAGATCAGTAGCATTAGTTTCTTCAATCAGTAGAGATCATTAGAGTTAGTTAAATAGACTAGAAACTGTAGGATTCCTAATTGCAAATAGCCAAGGACATAGCCCTAGATTCGACACATGAAAATATGATTAAATGCTGAGGACCAATGACCCTTGTGATTTTTGGCACCATTGCCAGGGACCTCTATGTTAATTAGGGAAACTTAGTTAAACATTTTTAGGATAGATTGAATCTGTATGGTTAGAGCTAGGGATTCAAAAGGAAGATAAATAAAATAGACACCCCATCGACAAACTATAAGAGAAAGCAGTGGGGTGGCACAAGATCTTGTTGAAGAGAGATACCTAGAACCTACCTTGGAAACTGCACCTTAATTCAATAATCCCTTAAACCCTCCAAGTCCTCCACTCGTTGAATATATCTAGGAATTGCAATAGAAATTCCAGGCAGATCCTTTGACAGAAACTAATTCCTTAGAACCTCACACTGAATCTTAAGGAGAAGAACCAGTATCAAACATGGATGATAATCATGAAGAGGAGGAAAATTAGGATCCAAGAACCTTCTCATATCCCATTGTTCTGGCTACTGGAAATAATGTTCTTATGAAAAATATTTCACCTGCACACTTGCCAAATTTTGGGGGTCTTGCTTCTAAGGATCCAGATCAGTTTTTGTTTGAATTCAAAGTGGTATGCCAGACTTACGATTATGGATCAGATAATCAAAAACTCAAACTATTCCCATCAACTCTGAAAGATTCTGTAATGAGATGGTTCATGGGTTTGCCCCAAAACTCCATCCATTCCTGGGATTAGATGGAGATAGAATTCTTGGGAAAATACCAGGACTACTATAGAGTGAGTGATAAAAATGAGGAATTATTCAAAATTAAATAGAGAGAGAAAGAGACCTTAGAGAATTATGTGGATAGGTTCAACTTTGCTTTGAGAAGGTATGGCAACCCTGTAAATCACTCTTTGGCCAGAACCCTGTTTATAAAAGGATTAGACAAAGAATCAAAATAGGCACTAGATCTAATGGGAAAAGGGAATATCAATAAAATGGATATGCCTGCTGTATAAGAACTCTACAGGAACTATTCCAGAACCCAAGATGGAGTGAGAACACCCAAATCCTTCAAAGGGAAGAATGAAATAGGACAGTTAATGGAGGAGATTGCAAATTTGAAAATAGATATTCTAGTCCAACTGAATACCACATTAGATGGGATTCAGGCAAAAACTAGAACAAATAATCAAGACAAAATAGCTGAACCACTCTCTATCTATTGTCCTAGGTGTAGAAACAAACATCTATTGAGAGAATGCCCTTTGGATAAATCAGAGATCTATCAGATTTGTGACAGGGAAAATCCTACCAGTCAGTGTGATCAACTTCCAGCCTTAAAAAGGCTAAGTAAAAAGAATGCCATTAAAGAGGAGGAGTTGAACTATGTAGGACAAAAACAAGCTGGGAATTTCCCTTATAATCAGTATCCAAACTAGGCCTCTTATAGGGGTCCTTCTAATTGGGGAAATAATCAATGGAATCCAACTTGGCATGGGCCTTAGAATAATCCTCCTTGGGGTCCACAAGATTGGCCAAACCAATATTGGCAAAATCAACCCTGGGGGAATCAACAATGGCCACAATAGTTTGGATCACAAAACATGCAGCCTCATTGGGTTCCTCAACAAGGATATAATTAACAATACTAGGGACAACCTCAACATTTCCAACCTCAACAACAAGCATTACTAACTGGACCCCCCAACACACAAGGATAGTCACAAAATGAACCAGTTAGCCAACCATCCTTACCAGCTCAACCTATACCAAACCCATGGAATAAGCAGGGAGCAACTGTTTACATGACAAAACAAGAAAACATGGCTGCTATTAATGCCATATATTCCAATAACCTCCAGCTGTGTTCTGGGAAAGCACTTCCAAGACCATCTCCTCCAACTATAGTTGAAGTAACCAATGATGAGCAACCTGAAAATCCACCCACTCAACTTCCAAAGGAGATTACTATAGAAACAGTGCTAAAAGAATCATCCTTGGATAACTCTGGAGTTCCTCCTAAAAGAATTACTCCAAAGAACACCCCTGGAAACATTTCTACTAAGAGCTTTGGAGATTCTCCAGAGATAGAAAAACTAGCACCATACCCAAAATGGCTCAAACAACATGTCCCTCAGAAAAAAGGTTTTACAAAAACAAGTCCAATCCACCCTGGAATCAAAACTTTTACAAGAAATTAGACAATTGAACATTGAAATTCTACTCCTACAAGCAATTAGGGATGTACCTGAACTGAACCAATTCATCAAACAGCATTGTGTTAAAACCCAGGGTAGGAAGAAAAACTTTCCTTCCACCATCCAGGTGGAAGGAAAAGTAGTAGACCCCCTAATGGGAGAAATGCTCCTCCCAAAATATGGAGATCCTGGGAATCCTGTCATAACTGTTTATAGCTCAAGGGTAGAAATATCTAATGTTTTGGTTGATTTGGGAGCAGCAATAAATGTAATGACAGTTCATACAATGGACAAATTAGCCCTGACAAGTATCCAGTCCACATCCACAATCCTTCAACTCACTGACCAGTTAGTAGCTATTCCAAAAGGGGTGATAACTGATGTTCCAGTTGTGATAGAATCATGGGAATTCCTAGTAGACTTCCTAATATTAGAACCAAGAAACCAATGAAATGCTTATCCATTGATATTAGGAAGACCATGGCTGGCTACAACAACAACATCTATTGATTGATGAACTAGGGATATGGTCATTTCTAATGGAATAGATTTGAAGAAAATATCTTTGTATCCTCTAGCTAAACCCTCAATACATTATTCAGGAAGAGTATGGGTAGATGAGCCAGATAATATGGAAAACAGTGCCTTAGTAGCTATGGTTACCATCAAAGAACATTTGGGTGAGTTGGAAGAAGAAATCTACTATGATACAATGGAAGATATCACCCACATTCTTATTAAGGAGGATATAATGGAGCTAGCCCAAGATTCAAGGAGAGAATTTTTCACTTCTGCTCATTGTACCCTGGCAAATATCATTCCTTGTGGAGAGACCTTTTATAGAGACTTAGCCATATTCCACATGTTGCTTCCACATTCTTGCCCCCTCAATACCATGACTCTAGGATATGGATTGAATACATCTATGGATCAGATCACAAAATAGGTCATGATTTAACCTGAGAAAACATTGAATATCAACACCCAGTTAGCAGAAAAATAGGAAGAAGCACTTCTCAAACTCCTAATTTCCCATTCAGCAACTTTTTCTTGGGAATACCAAGATATGAAGGGCATCCCTCCTGAGATCTGTACTCATCATATATACATTGAAGATGTCAAACCTGTTAGACAACCCCATAGAAGATTGAATCCTGCTTTAAAAGACATTGTCAAGACTGAAATAGAAAAATTGCTACAAGCAGGTTTTGTATATCCAATCTCAAACAGTCAATTGGTCTCCCCCTTAGTCATAGTGCCTGAAAAGAATGGGAAGTGGAGAGTGTGTATTGACTATAGAGAGCTAAACAAAGCCACAAAGAAGGACTACTTTCCCTTACCATTCATTGACCAAGTGTTGGACAACCTTGCAACAAGGAAGTATTTTTCTTTCCTAGATGGGTTCAGTGGATATAACCAAATCCAAGTAGCACCTGAAGATCAGGATAAAATCACTTTCACTTGTTCTTGGGGAACTTTTGCCTACAAAGTTCTTCCATTTGGACTATGTAATGCTCCAGCTACATTTCAGATGCTTGTTTTAGCCATTTTTGCTGAATTAGCTAATGAGTGCATGAAAGTCTATATGGATGACTTTACTGTGTATGGGGACAACTTTGAAGAAGCTCTCATAAACTTAGAGAAGGTATTAAAATGTTATGAAAAAAATTGACTATCCTTGAGCCATGAAAAGTGCTTCATGATGGTAGAGGAAGGATTTGTATTGGGACACCACATTTCAACAAATGGGATTAAAGTGGACCAAAAAAAAATAGAAGTGATCAAACAGTTACCTTCACCTAAAAATCAGACAAATGTTAGAAGTTTTCTGGGTCATGCAGGCTACTATAGGAGATTTATAGAAAATTTCAGCAGAATAGCTGCTCCTCTATTTACCTTGCTTAACACAGACACATAATTCTTATGGACAAAGGATTGTCAATTAGCATTTGAAACCATTAAAGAGAAACTTACTGTCACACCTATTTTAAGGGGACCCAATTGGACTCTACCATTTCACATACAAACTGATGCTTCAAATGAGACTATTGGAGCAGTCTTAGGATAGAAAGAGGAGGGAGAAGGAATGCATGTCATCTACTACATCAGTAAAAACCTTACCTCTGCAGAAAGAAACTACACCACAACTGAAAAAGAATTCTTGGCAGTCATATATGCTATAAACAAATTTAGGCATTATATCACTGGATGCAAAATATTTGTACATACTGATCATGCAGCCATCAAATACTTAATGAATAAGCCAGTAGTGGGTGCAAGGATAATCAGGTGTTTATTGCTATGGCAGGAATTTGACATTACCATAGTTGATAATGCAAGCAAATTCAATTTGGTTGCTGACTTTCTGTCAAGATTGCATATAGGTGGAGAGAACCAATCAGTGGAGGATAAATTTCCAGATGAACATCTTTCTCTATTGCACCTTGGTTTGCAGTCATAGCTAATCTCTTAGCTACAGGCTTGTTTCCATCCCATTTTACCTCAAAACAAAAGAAACACTTACTTAAGGAAAACTTATCTTACAAATGGTTAAATGGTTTATTGTTTAAATATGGTCCTAACTTCATTTTACACAAGTGTCTAAAAGCTGATGGAATTTTTGATGTCTTAAGGGCTTGTCATGATGAACCATCTGGTGGGCATTATTCTTCACACAGAACCATCCACAAGATTCTGGGAGCTTGTTACTATTGGAACTCTATCCATAAGGATACCAAGAAGTAAGTGCAGTAATGTGATCAATGCCAAAGGATGGGACAACCAACCTTCACCTAGGAAATGTCACTTCAACCTCAAGTAATGTCGAAACCATTTGAGCAATGGGGTCTAGACTTTCTGGGACCAATTTCTCTGCCATCATCAGGCAAAAAGTACATTCTAGTATGCACATACTATGTGACTAAATGGGCTGAAGTTTAGGCATTGCAATTTGCAAGACAAGAGAAAGTTAATGATTTCCTTTATAACAAAATTTTCTTAAGGTTTGGAGCCCCAAGATCAATAGTTTCAGACAGAGGACCTCAATTCACTTCCCAAGGAATTAGAGAATTCACAGACTTATATCAAGTTAAGCACAAAAAATATTCACCCTACCATCCCCAAGCCAATGGGCAGGTGGAGGTGACTAATAAGGAACTGGAGAATATCCTGATAAGGACAGTGGCCATGAATAGAAAGGATTGGGCTAATAGATTACCTGAAGCAGTTTGGTCTTACAATACCACTTGGAAGTCCACAATCAAATTCTCACCATATGAATTGGTTTATGGAAAGAAACCCATCCTGTCTATAGAATTTGAACTGCAAACACTCAAAACTTCATTAGATATTGGTATACCATTGTCTATAGCACATCAGAATAGAATTCTTCAGCTCAATGATTTGGATGAAATCCATACAAAAGCCATACAACAAACAGAACTTGTTCAATATCAAAGGAAACAATGGCATGACCAGCACATCAAAAGGAGGATATTTCAACAAGGTGATTGGGTTCTCCTATATGATTCTAAGTTCAAGGAGTTCAAGGGTGTTAGGAACCTGTGTTTAACCCTTCTCTTTACTTTGCTAGTATATTACATTTGGATGCATATGCTTTGTAAGTCATCCCATGAGCATATCGTATTATCCCACATTCATGGGAAGTAATAGTTGTTTAGATTAGACTTAGTATATAAGTACGTGTTGATGCCAATGAAGGCATCCACGAATTTATTGTATTGAGCTTGCTCAAAGGAGGTTGCCCCCTCGAAGTGGCCTGGGATCAATAAATTCCTTCTGTGTTTCTGCTATTCATATCTATTTCTGTTATTTCTTACATTTTTTATTATATTGTTGCAAGAGGTTCCTCTCATCTGGTATTAGAGTGCTTTCTTGGGCTCGCTGGGTGGAATTTCTACTGAATTTTTTTTCCGCAGTGGCCTCTAGGCACTATGATTATTGTAGTATTTCTTTTTTTTTGCATCTATATTGTTCATTTCAATTACAGGTTCAGATCAGGGAATAATCCTTATCTGCTTAACTGTGGGAAGTCCCTGGGCATAGCCCTAAAACTCATTGTGAGGAGTACCACAGGAACCCCGAAGTAGCTGGCCCATTGAGAGGACCTGCAAGCGAAAAGGGAAACGCCCCTACTTGATTAACTAGTTCCCATCCGTGAGGTAAACCAAGAGCTATTGTTTGTGGCAAAGCAGTTATCAGTTTTACCTAAGCCATGGAGTGAGGGGTACTGCCCCAATACGCAAGCCGTTAGACAACATTGGTAGCTGAGTGAATCCCCTGAACCTTTAGGAAGTCAAACATATCTGGGGCCCATATCTATTGATAGCTGGCAAATCGTAGATTAAATCCATCCAGAGCAGTTGGCAGATAGTTTCCAGAAAAAATAAAAAAAATTCCATATCTTCCTTTCTTTAGCTCCTTTTCCTCTCAAACTCTGCTGGAACCCTTGAAATTCCATTCTGCATATTTCCTTCTTTGAGGACCCTATCCCAAATTCCACTTATCGAAGCTAGAAATCTCATATTTGTCTATTTTTAGGGTTTGCCATAACTTCTTCGATTCTCACCCAATAGCCTTCAAATCTTGTCACAGTGTTCATTTCATATTTCTGCTCCTTTGTCCCTCTTGGACAAATTTTCCCATTCTTTCACCCCGCTTTTGAAATCCCCATTTTCTTCTCCCCTTTCCCTTAGAAAGTGTCCAAAACCTAGTCAAACCCCAATTACCCATCAGAGTTTTTCCAAAATCCAAATTTTCCTTTACTAAAAAAGTTTCTATTTTTGTTTTTCTACCCATTCTAAATAAAAAAAGAGAGATCCTGGTTATGGTTGTCACCCACGCAGGAGAAAAAACATGGAGGATGAAATTGTACCTCTCAAGACCAAACTCCAGGATCTGGATAAAAAAATCCTCAGCCTCAATCTTCAGCATTCAGCCATGAACAATAGATGGCAGCGAGACTCTTCTGCAGACACTGGGTTCTCTTCTTCCAGCAATTTTCATGGGCCGAAGCTTGATTTTCCTCGCTTCAATGGTGATGATCTAACTGGATGGATATACCAGGTAGAATAATATTTCAGTCTACATAATACTTTTTATGTCAACAAAGTCCCCCTTGCATCCTTTCAATTGGAATATGAAGCCCTTCAATGGTTCCGTTGGTACATCAAGGCTCATGACGAGCCAAAATGGATAGATTTTTGCAAACTCATTTTGCAATGATTTGGGCCTAGTGCTTTAGATGACTTCATAGGAGCACTCACTAAACTGTGCCAAACAGGCACTATGAAAGAAACAGAGTTTGAAAAACTTACCAATCACACAGAGGTATTGTCTGATGAATTCTTTAGGAGTTGTTTTATCAGTGGTCTGAAGGATGCAATTCGCTCTGAGGTTAAAATATTCCGTCCAAGCACAATGATGGAAGCCTTAGGGTTGGCTAAGTTGGTGGAGGACAAGATCACAGCTCAACAGTGCTCCAAATCCAATTTTGTTCCATTCAGAAATACGGCTTCCCAATGACCTCAAATAATGCCAGCTCCTAGAACAACTCCTATCAAGCATTTGACTGAAGCAGAGATGCGGGCACGTAGAGAAAAAGGACTTTGTTATAATTGTGATGAGAAATTCACTCGGGGACATAGATGTGTTAAGCAAAAGCTCTATCTCTTGGATGTGGATTCTCCATCTAAAACTGAAGTTTCTATAGATGCTCATGATACAGTGGATGATCAGGTTGATACTTAGCTGCCGCTTGTTGACCCTACTTCTCAAGAAGACCACCCAGAGATTTCTCTCCATGCTTTAGCAGTAGTCACCACCCCACAAACCATGTGGGTCAAGGGTTACTTCAAGAATCTCCCTCTTACAATACTCATTGATTCTGGAAGCACTCATAACTTCATTGACCCTTGGATCACCAAACAGGCTGATTGTTTTGTCCATCCTTGCTCCAGCTTTGGAGTTGTGATTGCCAATGGGGGCACATTACCTTGCAAAGGGAAGTGTTGTAATGTGCGTATCTCCATTGGCAATTATAACCTACACTTTGACATGTTTACCTTGCCCTTAGGTGAATGTGATGTGGTTTTGGGCACCCAATGGTTACATACACTTGGACCCATCTTATGGGATTTTACTAAACTTTGGATGCAGTTTTTAGACAATGGGAAAAAACATAGATTGAAGGGCTTACAACTGGGATCTCTCAGCATCATAAGTTTGTATCACATGGAGAATTTTCTTAAGGAGAATTCACATCGTGTCATTGCTTAGCTCCATTCCATTCAGATGCAACCATCAACGGTCTCCACTACTGCTTCTGATCTACAACAAACTTTGGATAGGTATGCATGTGTCTTTGCCGAACCAGTGGGATTGCCACCTTCAACACTAGAAGACAACCATATTCAGCTCCTTCCTGGAAGCATTCCTCCCAACATCAGCCCCTACCGCTACCCATTTCACCAAAAGACAGAGATTGAGATGCTCATTCGAGACTTACTGAAGCAAGATATTATTCACCCTAGTACCAGTTCCTTTTCTTCACTAGTTCTTCTTGTTCAGAAAAAAGATGGGTCATGGTGCCTCTACATTGACTTTGAAGAACTTAATCACATCACAATCAAAGATAAGTTTCAGATTCCTATTGTTGATGAGCTTCTTGATGAGCTTCACGATGCTCATTTTTTCTCCAAGTTGGATCTTCGTTCTGGGTATCACCAAATTTGGGTTCATGAGGATGATATCCCTAAAATGGCTTTCTGTGCTCATGATGACCACTATGAGTTTTTGGTCACGCCCTTTGGCCTCACTAATGCTCCTTCAACATTCTAGGCATTGATGAATAAAATATTTTGGCCCTACTTGCAGAAATTCATTCTGGTCTTCTTCGATGATATCCTCATCTATAGTAAAACATGGGCTGAGTATCTCCAACATCTGGATCTCATGCTAGAACTTCTCTTTAATAATCATCTTTGTGCAAAACAGTCTAAATGTGTTTTTGGCCAAGAGGAAGTGGAGTATCTTGGGCATATTGTTTCAGTTCAAGGGGTTTGCGTGGATCCTGCAAAAATAGATGCCATGAAAAATTGGCCGCATCCTCAGACACTCAAGAGCCTCCATGGTTTTTTGGGGCTTACTGGCTACTATCGCAAGTTTGTCAAGGATTACGGGAAGATTGCAGCTCCATTAACAGCTATGCTAAAAAAGGATGCTTTTATCTGGACACATACTGCTGAGTGTGCATTTGAAAAGCTGAAACAAGCTATGTGTACTACACCTGTTCTAGCTATGCTAGATTTTTCCAAGACCTTCACTATTGAGAGTGATGCTTGTAGCAATGGACTTGGTGCTATTCTCCTTCAAGATGGACATCCCATTGCATTCACCAGCAAAGCCCTTTCTGGCAAGAATTTAGTACTCTCTACATATGAGAAGGAGATGATGGCTATTTTGCATGCAGTACAGAAGTGGCGATCATGCCTACTAGGGAATCATTTTTGCATCAAGACTGATCACCAGAGTCTAAAATATTTCCTGGAACAACGAGTCTCCTCCCTAGCACAATAGAAATGGGTCAACAAACTCATGGGTTATGACTATGAGATCACTTACAAGAAGGGTAAGGTCAATATTGTGGTAGATTCTCTTTCTCACACATTTGATGCTCAAGCTTCCCTTTCTGCTATTTCTATGCCTGTTCCAAATTGGTTGGAATTTGTCCAGTAGGGCTATGTCAATGACTCTTCATTATCCCAAATCATTCAACAGTTGGCCACTAACCCTTCTGTTGTACTGCATTACTCTTGGGATGGTGCTTCTCTGCGATACAAGGGTTGTCTGGTGCTTCCCCAGAGCACAGATCTTCAGCAGGCTGTCTTCTATGAACTCCATGCTTCTCCATTGGTAGGGCACTCTAGGTTCCTCAAAACTTATGAGTGAGCATGGCATAACTTCTATTGGAAATGAATGAAAAGGGCAATTCAATAGATGGTGGCTGAATGTGATACCTGCCAGCGCAACAAGGATGAAACGACACTCCTTCCTAGATTGCTCGAGCCCTTGCCCATCCCTACACGGATTTGGACAGATATTTCTATGGATTTCATCAAGGGGCTCCCTAAATCTGGAGGAAAGACAGTGATCTTGGTTGTGGTTGATCGTCTCTCCAAATATAATCATTTTTGTGCCCTCAGCCATCACTATACAACCTCGTCAGTCACATAAATATTCATCGACTAGATCTTTCGTCTTCATGGCATCCCTTCTTCCATTGTCTGAAATTGTGATGCAGCTTTCACTAGTCATTTGTGGCAAGAACTATTTTGACAAATTGGCACCAAATTGAAGATGAGTTCTGGGTATCACCCACAAATAGATGGTCAGACTGAAATTATCAACAAATGTTTGGAAACTTATCTTCGTTGCTTCACCTCAGAACAACATTAGTGGGAAAAGTGGATTCCTCTCACTGAATGGTGGTACAATACCTCCTACCACACTACATCTAAAATGACTCCATATGAAGCAGTATATGGTTAGGCACCGCCAGTGCTCCTTCCATACACCCTCAATAGTTCACCAGTTCAAGCAGTCGACATAGATCTTCGAACCCATGATTAGATTCTTCGCATCTTGTAGGACAATCTTCACATGGAAAGAAATCGAATGAAACAAGCTGATCAGCACCGTTCTAAGCGCACTTTTCAAATAGGTGATATGTTTTTTCTTCGTCTATAGCCATACAAACAATCATCCCTAAAAATCAAAGGGCATCATAAGCTAGCTCCAAAGTTCTATGGGCCATATACGGTTCTTCAGAAGATTGGGTCGGTTGCTTATAAGTTGGAGCTTCTTTCTTCTTCCTGCATTCATCCAGTATTTCATGTCTCTTGTCTAAATAAAGTTCTTGGCACCAACGCCAGAGTATAAACTATTTTACCAGAACTGGATAATGAAGGATCCATCATTTTGGAGCTAGAGGCAATCCTTGATAGGCGCACTCATCAGCTTCACTCCAGATCCATCACAGAGGTCTTAATTCAGTGGCACGGAATGCAACCAGAGGATGCTACCTAGGAACCACTCCTTCAGATTCAGCAACAATTTCCACATCTTAAGCTTTGAGGACAAAGCTTTTCTAATAAGGAGGGGATGTTAGGAACCCATGTTTAACCCTTCTCTTTACTTTTCTAGTATATTACATTTGAACGCATATGCTTTGTAAGTCATCTCGTGAGCATATTATATTATCCCACATTCATGGGAAGTAATAGTTGTTTAGATTAGACTTAGTATATAAGTACGTATTGAGGCCAATAAAGGCATCCATGAATTTATTGTATTGAGCTTGCTCAAAGGAGGTTGCCCCCTCGAAGTGGCTTGTGATCAATAAATTCCTTCTGTGTTTCTGCTATTCATATCTATTTCTGTTATTTCATGCATTTTTCATTATATTGTTGCAGGAGATTCCTCTCAAAGGGAAAGCTACAAACTCATTGGATGGGTCCTTATCAGATAAAGGAAATTTTTGAGAATAGAATAATTTTGCTAGAACCCATTGATGGAAGCATAGATACATTCTTGGTGAATGGCCACATAATTCAACTCTATAAAAGGCCATCAACTAAGGAAGAATTCATCAAAGATTTGTGCCTGTTACAGGGGACACATCCTCTGTCACAGATTTGGACTAAAAAAAAAAAAGGAGGTTGAAAACTAGCAAATGGCGGCCTTCTTGAAAAAAAAGAAGAAAAAAAGGGGAAGGTTGAAAACTAGAAAATGGCGGTTTTCTTGAAAAAAAAAAAGATGGAAAACCAGTAAATGATTGTCTTTCTTGACCAAGGGGATTGAAAACCAGTAAATGGCGGTTCCCTTCTTCTTGCCAAATTGGAAACAGAAGTAATCAGGTGCCAAGAGTTACTAAAACACATTTCTGTAACAAACTAGGAGCCCCTCTGGTGCTCCACAAACTTGGAGCACCTCCAACGCTTCACAAATTAGGAGCACCTCCGGTGCTCCACCAATAAAGAGCCATTTTAAAAAATAAAAAATAATGAGGGGACCCACCTCTCCAGGTAATAAAGTGGAGACATCATTCGATGAGGTCAGCATGACTCATCCTCCACTCTATGACATAAACAATGATGAAGTCAGCATGCATATCATCAGTAATTGAGAAAAGCCATCACTCCCGCATGTGCAAGTCATCACGAATGGCTGCACTGACATCACCTGACAACATGTCATTCCCAGACCACTTAGTAGGAATAATTACAGAATATGTGATGATAAGGATGTTGACGCCATTTCAAAGCCACACAGGAGCTGCTCATGTGCTGGGTCACATCAAATCTCATCAAAGCTATGGCGTTGCAGCCAAGTACATCGACCCATCATCATTAAGATTGATTCAGGTAATTCTCTTTGATTAACTTAATTAGTAACTATCTTGTCAATTCTATTTTTAGATGTCGTTATTCTGACACATCCCCCTGCCATTATTTCCCTTCTTAACTCATGCATGCCGCCATATTTGCCACACTGTCGACCTGGCTATGGAGTGTCCCATCACTCTCCTACAATTATGACTACATTAACACACTAAAGTAGTCTCAAGCTTCTTTTCCATAATCTAAGCAGTAAAACAAAATGACATATCAACCCACATTCAAGATTGCAGATTTCTCTAAAAAAACAAATCTTTGTATAAAATTCAAGTCTGTTGACACAGTCCTCTAGAGTGAAAAGAAAAAAATAGACCACAGAAAGAAGCAAGAAGAATTTTAGCCATAGGAGGTGGAAGAGGATAGAGAAATGGGAGTTAAAAAGAAGTCAGAGCCAGAGAATATAATAGGCTTGCTGTAGGATGAAGCTGTGGCAGACATTCTAAGGAATGCAGGGTGGTTAGAGTTCTTGGAGAAATTTGAAGGTTTTCAGGAGGATATTGTTGATGATTTCCTATGTAACCTGAGAGATAATCAAACAATTGTGAGAGGGGTTCCAGTCAATATCTCTGCCACCATCATCAGTCATATCTCTGGATTACTAGAACAAGGTGAGAGGTTTTACCATTTGAAAACCCTATATGTTGATTTAATTAAAAATTTCTCTGAAGAAGATGAACCTGTAATACAATTACATTTAACCAAAAATGAGGTTAAAGGAATTGTTAGGTCTTCACTTCCACACCCATGGCAGTTTGTAGCATTATGGTTGATAAAATACTTGACATGTGATGGCCAATTTTCCATAGTTTTAGGACTAATAATAAAAATCTTAATTTTTTTGAGGCATGGAAATGCTCACCCAAAATTTAGCATAAACATTCCAAACTTTTTGTATAATGCCATTAAAGCATCTACAGACAAGTATCAACAAGGGAAAGGTCCTATGAAAAACCATGGCCTCATTTTTCTGATTGTGAAATATCACTTTCTATCTCAAGTTGATAGGGAAGCATTATGGCAGACATTTTTAGACAACAAACCACAAGACATAACACCAGAGAGGGCACAGAGAATGGATGAGGCTTCCACTACCCAGCAGGAAGAGGAGACAGAGCCTTCAACTTCCTCTCTAGCTACTGAGAAAGATAAAGGTCAAAAGTCCTCACTGGAGGCAACTTCATCTGCTACTCCTATTTCTGGTAGAAATAGAAAAGGGAAGGAAGTTATGGAACCTGTTATAGAACAAACCCCCTATATGACTTGCTCAACAAAGTGGAAGATGACCTTGGCTAAGGAGTCTATTCTAATTAAACAAATAGGGGAAACAATTGTTATAAAGTAGACCTCCACCTAGACTTCTGACCCCAAGAAGCAAAAGAAGAAGACAAGGCAGGGTCAGAAAATAAAAAGAACTTCAAAGAAAACTAATTCCAACATACACTACTAGGCTGAGGAAGCATCTCATGATTCAGATGAAATTCCTCTAGTGAGAAAGAAGAAACAAAGAGAAGTTTCCCCAGAACCATCTGTTCATCCAGGTTCCCATAGTCCAACTTCATAACATTCCCCTGCTCTAGAGACAGAATAGAGAGACACTTTTACTATTTCCTCAGACTTTGAGGATAATATACCTGCTACAGAGGCACCTACTCCACTTGTGCTATGGAGAATCAAGAGATAAAGGCAACTCACCCAAGATGAAAAAGATATTGCTCTCCTAGATGAAGTTCTCTTGGGTTTCAGGACTTCTGTAGATGAGGCTGGGCCTTCATTAGTACCAATAATTGAAGAGAGAAATCAAGAAGAAGCTCAGGATACGAAGATTGCAGGGGAAGGTGAAACAGGGCAAGTAGATGCAGCTGGCATTGAAGAGAAAAGAGCTATGGAAAACCCTGAAGTGGAACAGACAGAAGAAGAAATAGGGACTTATTCTCACCCCTCTGATTAGGAGGATGTTGAGATTTCAAGGGAACAACTGATGCTAGAGGAAATAGATAATCTAAAGAGATTATTATGGGGGAAGAACCTAATTATTATTGACCTCAAGAAGCTCATGAAAGAAAAGGAAATGGAATAAAAACAAATGATTGAGGGACTGCAAGTAGAGCTCCAAAATAAATAGAAAATAATTCAGGAGAAAGAGGCAAAAATGAGAAACAAAGAAACAGAGGTAGCCCAAAGCATCAAGGAAAAGGAGGTAGAGGCAGCACAAAATATTTCTGATCTTACAAAGGCTCGAGACAATAGTCTCACAATAATTGTAGCACTTGTTGAGAAAGTACAAACTCAAGCCAAACAATTAACATGGGCCAATAATAAGATAGATGATCAAGAAGAGTACATTTAGGAGTTGATTGGCCCAGTGGCAACCATGGAACAAGGGGTACAAATAGATCCATACTTAGGCCCAATTCCAATAGATATTCCTAAAGCTCCATTAGGAAAGAAGATGTAGGGAATATGAGGCTTCTAAACCCATGCTACAATTACAAAGGGCAGTAACTGCCATGTCAAAAAGAGTACAAACTTTGGAAGAAAAGGTCCTTCAGGTAGCTTCCAATTCATCTGAGATCCTATCTTACAGACTCCCCCAGTGGAAGTTATGCTCTCTTTCTACAAGAAATAATCCTAAAGAGAAAAATATCTTTGGTTCTATTTGGTTTGACTGAGGACATAGAAACAGGGATATTGTTCATGGAGGTATACATGAGAAGCTCTAATGAGGATAAAGATTTTCTATGTGAGTTATATTTGCATGGTTTCTACATTGATGATATTACCTTCGTTATCAACTATTTTGTGGGAGAATGTCAACTCAGGGCATTCATGTCGTCGATGAGAAATCATCAGATTTGGAATGAAAGGATGGAGGCTTATCTAAAAAAGGATACAGAAACAAGCCTGTTTATTAGAAAAGAATGTCCAAATCCCAATGCTTTTAAGACCCATTTCAGGGCACACATTTACCACCTAGACGGTAAGACCAGGATTTTGCCTTTATATCTAAAACATCTGCAGGAATGCTCCATTGATTTTGGTCTCCTCATAAACAATTTATCTAATCAAATGCTTTCAGTGGCAAAGAAAAGGTGGAACACCTTGACTACAGAACAAAAGATGAGGGAAGTGGTGTCCCCTGCGAACCTCCAAAATCCAAAATGATGGATAAATACCAACTGGAGTGGATAGGTGGCCATTTTAGGCCTCCTCTCATCATTGAGGCACTACCTATCTGGGCTGAACAAATGGAAGATGACAGATTTTAGGAATGGATGAAGCAAGTTGATCAGTTCAGAGGAAATGGTAATATAGACTGCACCACTTGGTCTACTTATGAAAATGACTACAACTTGACTAATAGAATATTCCACCTATATAAATCTAGATTGTGAAAAGCAGGAGGACCTGCTAACCTTTAAGTACGGGGGGATGATGATTGCCCGGTAGCACCCATGAAATACACCTTTTTACCCCTCTTTTTCCTTCCTTCTTATTCCATTTTCTTGATGACTGCACCAAACTAGATTAACAAGATTGTTCTAATTATGATTAATGAGAGATGAATTACTTAAAATCATGATTTCTGATTAAGGGACTAATGTGCATTGAATTAATGGAAATATGCAGAAATCTTCTCTTTTTGAATCAATAGGTGCAAGTGTTTGGGCAAAGACAATTTTGGTCATCTCTGGAGGTGGTCCTAATAATCTCCAGAGCTGACATAAGGATACCGCACCAGTCTCCAATATTTTCTAATATGATTGGAGAGATTTTGAGATAAGGGGGTGAATCATCTCCAGAGCTAGACTGAAGTCATGAGCATATCTCCAGAGCTGAACATAAAGCCATAAAGTATATCTCTGGAGCTACAGACAGAAGCATACACCTTCGGAGCCTCCTCAATATAAATGCATATTTCCAGTGCCACTGCCAATCAACACTTCTAGTGGTAATTGGGGTGCTCCACATATTACTCAATCAGCACTTGAGTAATCGAATGAAGACCCTAGTTAACTACTAGAAGTTTTATTTCTCTTTTTGATTTTGCACGAGTTCTCAATAAACTTATTAAGTACCTATATTTTAGGGCCTCACTGCCTAGTTGTATTTGAAACTAAGACTCAAATTTAGTGAGACTACTGTTCCACTAAATCTGTTTTAATTACATAACTTTTTACTTTGTAGTTAAATAGTAGTAGAATAAGAGATTGGTACTATCTCATAGATGAACTAGTAGTTAGGGTAAGTGATATCTCATCATTGGATTAGATATAGATTTACAAATTAGTAGCAGAAGAAGGCGGTGGATGAATTATTATTATTGTACTCTCATTTTGATATAGACACTTTTTTGAATACAAAATGGTACTGATGGAATTGGACTGAAAGAGAATTGTGATATTATATTCTTGTGCTAATTCATTGCTTTAGTCTTCAGCCCTAAGGGTGTGGAGCAAGGGCCCACTCCCACCACCAAGGCAGAATCCTAGTATTGTTGTTTGTTATTCTGTTTTAGATTTTGTTGTTTGCTATTCTGTTTCAGATTCTATTTAGAAAAATAGTTAATATTTTCTCATAGATAAATGTATGTTTCAATTGTATGGAATATTATAGATCTACATTATCAATTCATTGTTTCAGCTCTGTTTCCAACATTTCTAGAATTCATCTTCATAGCAGATAGATCAGTAGCATTAATTTCTTCAATCAGTAGAGATCATTAGAGTTAGTTAAATAGACTGGCAACTATAGGATTCCTAATTACAAATAGCCAAGGACACAACCCTAGATTTGACACATGAAAATATGATTAAATGCCGAGGACCAACGACCCTTGTCAGAACCATGCTAGGTATATGCACTATCAAAGTAAAGTTTCCAATCAATTGATGGATAGAGATTGGATATCCCCTCATTTGGAAAATCAGAAAGCATATGGTGTGTATCTATAACAGGAGCCTCCGTTAATTCATCAGCGATGACTTGTTCTTGGATTGCTTTACGATCAACATATTCAATATCAAACTTACTAAGAATCATGACCCATTTTTCTCATATGCTTGTAAGAGATGCCTTGGATAGGAGGTATTTCAATAGATTTATCTTGTAAATGAGCTTGGTTTGTTGATTTAGCATGTAGTGTCACAACTTTTGGGAACAAAACACCACAACTGGACATGCTCACTCCATAGGAGTATAATTAAGCTCATATCCTACGAAGGGGTGGCTGATGTAATAGATTGCTTGTTCTTCACCAAAGTCATCATGTTATGCCAAGAGAGCAACTAGTGCAGCTGATGTGGTAGAGATATATAATATTAAAGGGTGCCCTTAAACTAGTGGTACCAACACTAGAGGTGTAGCAAGATATTCTTTCAATTGATCAAATGCCTACTAACACTTACTATCCCATCTAAATGCTACATCTTTTTGGAGGAAGTGTAAAAAGGGTTAACATTTGTCGGTAAGTTGTGGTATGAAACACCTAATTGACTACAGTTTTCCTTGGAGGCTTCTTAGTTGTTTCAAATTAGAAGGTGGAGCCATCTCAACTATAGCCTTGACTTTAGCGAGATCTACTTCAATTCCTCTACAAGACACAATGAATCCTATTGGTATACATATTTGTCACCTAACTCTATATTCTCTTGCCTAGGAAGTGACAAATGTATCAACAATTGAACCAATTATAATGATATTTTATAATTGATTCTCTGCTTCTTTTACAAGGCGCAGCTACCATCAAATGATATACAATGAATTTAAATTTATGTTGCTTTTAACCAGAAAGTAGGTGAAAGGTAAAACTTTTAACTAGAAAGCTTAGAAAGGCAATCATACACTCTATGATAACTGAAATCTACAAGAAGTTCAAAGACTTCAAAATAACCACCTCAATGAAACAATAAAGAATTCCTCAAATATAGTATAGCCATCAACACAAAACATTCACCAAAATATAAATATCTCATAGAAATGAAACGAAACATACATCCAATACTCCAATATAGATAGAAGAATAACCACCGGCAATATATTCAACATAAGAAGAATAATACCCAAACAACCATAACACAAAGTTTATGTGTGTCTGAACTTCACCACATGTATCTTCTATATTAAAGTAATTGAACTGAAAGAGCACAACAAAATTTTGTCTTAATAGAAATCAAAGTTGCCCAAAAAGATCCCTACTTCGTGCCCAAGCACCATATAAATAGCTTTACATGTAATAACTATTTTTCAAGAGGACGGTTTCTTGGAGACAACCATTTTTAAAAAAAGATAATCATAACAAGTCTTTGAAATAAGCTTCCAGAGCCAAATTTAAGAAATAACATAAAATAAACAAACTGATCAAGCAACTGTCTTTTCACCATCCTTGGGGTCTTCAATGCTTCCACCATGTTGTTCTCTTGCATCCATTGAGCTTCCTTGTAAATGTGACATTAAGTCCCTCCTAGAGAGAATGACAACATAACTTCACACACCATTCAAAAATTCTAAAAAGTCATTCACTTAACATGCCATGCACCTTATTTAATGAGAAGAGAGCACCTCAAAAAGTGAGAAGGCCTTTATGTCACAAAGTCGCTAGAAATCCAAACTTGAGAACCTCTAGTCGAAGGTTATGAATTTTTTAGAACCCTCGACTTAGCGACAACAAAGAGACTAAGACATGATTGAGACAACTTAACAAAAGAAAGACTAGGTCAGGAGATTAAAAGGTTAGGAAAACATAGAACCACCTGACTTAGATTATGAAAACTTAGAACCTTGTAACCAAGGATAAGAAAACTTAGAGCTACCCGACTTTGACAGGGATATTCCAAAGAGACTTAGGGAAATTCAAATTTTTATGCACGATACTCAATTTGAATTTAGGGTAACAATTGGATTTGAATGGGGACAAGGACTGGAAAGGACAAAGTAAGGAATCTAGAATCTCAAGCATGGACCAGTGCTCAAATGTATGGGGCAATAGAGTCAGAGAGCACAGGGAAGAAAGGAACAAGAGAAAGCTAATTAAAACAAGGTAAAATAGGAAAAAAAACTAACTACCAGCACAACAAAAACTCCTAACATGTACATGGTAGGAAGACCCTACCTCTAGTGACTCCAAGATGATCATGCAAATCCATTAACAAGCTGGGAGAAGTAGCAGCCTCTGTGAAATAATAGTTGATGAATGAGGAGCCTGCACACAACCAGCTACCAACTTGTGACCACCATGATCAGAGTGATAAGAGTGGAATCATATAAAAACTCTCTAGATATGATCTGATGCTCAAAAAGCCACTCTTCATTGTATACTTCTGCAATTGGATGACTCATATCAGCATTGCCTTGCATATGACTACTAGCATCTTTCTATATAACATTAGATGTGCTATCATATTGCAATTGATTTTTCAAACAAGGGGAAATCAGCCCTCTAATTGGACAACCCACACACAAATCATGAGATAAAAACCCTTCATTGGTGCTATATGTGGAAGTGACTACATTGTTTAAAAATTTTGGATCCCAACTTGTAATATATACCCCAACATGTTCCTGCATAAAATCATCCCTTTCTATAGTAGACAAATCGATATTCCATGTTTGAAAATAACCAGTTGAATCATTGGAAGACCAATCATCGGCCATATGTGTCTCATGCAAAATTGGAAGTGGATCAAGATGAAACTCTACATTTCAAACAATATTTTCATGTGACTTAAAATCACCCCCAACTAGAACCATCTCCTCTTTCTCTATTGGATTTGGCTTGATAATTTCATGATACACTTCATAATCCCTGTCTATAGCCTGCAAATTAGACATGACAACCTCTTCTCCACACAAAAATTCATTCACATGCATTGAGGCACTAGTTCAGAATATAAATAGTATGAGACTTAGCACATTCACCTATTTGATCACTTTCATCAAAGCTATTATGGCTATTTTTAATATCATCTTCCAAATTTTGTTTAAAAATTTTGGCATCCAAGTTTTCAAAATGAAAGGACTCAAAGATAAAATTATTTCTAACCTCTTCTTGCAGCCATACTTCTATATCATCTTTCTTAGGAAACTTGAAAACTTCATACTCAGCTGATATGCAATTTGGAGAAAAGATATGCATCACCTCATCTTCATGTTTTGTAGTCTTGGGTTGTTCTTCATTGCTAGTAAAAGTGAATGATTCCATTTTTGCAGTAGATAAGGATGACAAAATAGTACTATTTGTATCACCCTCTTTACAATTTATACCATGGGAGGATTGTTCATCTTCTACATCACACATGGGTGACTTTTAGATTCATCATTATCCTCTTCATAATGCAACATATAAGCTTTAATTCGCCTACCCTCATGAGGCTTAATTTCTACATCATTTACCTCATTTCTACAAAAGTGTGTTGGATCAAAAATAGTGAGATTAAGACATTCAATAGAGGGAGGCTATGTATTTTGGAATCCTACAAGCTGAAAACTTTGTTTGTGCATGATAGAATTTTTCATAGGTTCACTATTCAAATTATTTACAACCTGATTTGCTTTCCAAGGACCAGTCAAAATTAAGTCATCTTCAATTTTTACAGCCTCTTTTTGTACAACTTCAATGTCATTTACTTTACACCATTTCAAACAAAACTGAACATCTAGATGCAATGAAGAAATAAAAGTGCAAAGTTGGAGTTGCTTACTTGGTTGAATGGAGGCAGGAATCTTTTTGAATAGCCTGTTGAACCTATCCACAAAATCCCTGATGGGTTCACCTTCTTGCTTTTGAATATTGAACAATTGACACAACAAAGCAGCTTCATCAACATGGCCTTTATATCTTCCCAAGAACTTCTTCTTTGGTGAGTCCCAATTGGTAATACATTTATCTTCCAAATAATGAAACCAGTTTGCTACAGGCCCAATAAGAGATTCAATAAATAATTGTACAAAAAAGTTCTCTTCACTTACCCCCAGAATACCACATGCAACCGTAAATGCCATAATGTAAGCCTCTACATCTTGATGGTTTTCTCCACTAAACTTCAAAAAGTGCTTTCTTGATCCTTCAGGTAGAGATGGATATAGTGACAAAGAAAGAGGTCCAAAGTGATTTCCCCATGGCTGAGGAGAAATCAATGCCATAATGCAATTCTAAAAAATAAATCAGATAGGAATCTTTGCTGGAGTAAAATGTTTATGAATGCTTTCCACTTCATAGAGCCGCCAACCTCCATCCTTGGGGAGGCACCTTTAAATTTTTGGGGAAAACAAGAGCACTGTTCTTCAATTTTGAATCCCCATTAGAGTCACCAAAAATCTGTTGGTGTATAAATTTGTCACCTAACTCTATATTCTCTCACCCAGGAAGTGACAAATGTATCAATATTTGAACCAATTATAATGATATTTTATAATCGATTCTCTACTTCTTTTACAAGGCGCAGCTACCTTCAAATGATATACATTGAATTTAAATTTATGTTGCTTTTAAATAGAAAGTAGGTGAAAGGTAACACCTTTAACCAGAAAGCTTAGAAAGGCAATCATACACTCTATGATAACTGCAATATACAAGAAGTTCAAAGACTTCAAAATAACCACCTCAATGAAACAATAAAGAATTCCTCAAATATAGTATAACCATCACCACAAAACATTCACCAAAATACAAACATCTCATAGCAATGAAATGAAACAGACATCCAATACTCTAATATAGATAGTAGAATAACCACCGGCAATATATTCAACATAAGAAGAATAATACCCAAACAACCATAACACAAAGTTTATGTCTGTCTGAACTTCACCACATATATCTTCTCTATTAAAGTAATTGAACTAAAAGAGCACAACAAAATTTTGTCTTAATGAGGAATCAAAATTGCCCAAAAGGATCCCTACTTCGTGCCCAAGCACCATATATATAGCTTTACAAGTAATAACTATTTTTCAAGAGGACAGTTTCTTGGAGACAACCATTTTTTTTTAAAGATAATAATAAGTAGTCTTTGAAATAAGCTTCCAGAACTAAATTTAAGAAATAACATAAAACAAACAAAGTGATCAAGCAACTGTCCTTTCACCATCCGTGGGGTCTTCAATGCTTCCACCATCTTGTTCTCCTGCATTTGTTGAGATTCCTCGTAAATGTGACATTAATTCCTGCCTCAAGAGAATGACACTGTAACTTCAAACGCCATTCAAAAATTATGAAAAGACATTCACTTGATGTGCCGTACACCTTATTTAATGAGAAGAGAGTGCCTTAAAAAGTGGAAAGATCCTTCAAGTCACGAAGTCACTAGAAATCCAAACTTGCGAACCTCTAGTTGGAGGTTATGAAGTTTTAAGAATCCCTGACTTAGTGAATACAAAGAGACTAAGACATGATTGGGACAACTTAACAAAAGAAAGACTAGGTCAGGAGATCAGAAGGTTAGGAAAACTTAGAACCGCCTGACTTAGGTTATAAAAACTTAGAACCGCGTGACCAAGGTTAGGAAAACTTAGAGCCACCCAACTTTGACAGGAATATTCCAAAGAGACTTAGGGAAATTCAAGATTTTACGGCTAAACAATAAACTTAGGACTTGAAAGGAATACTATAATTTTGCACGACACTAAATTTGAATTTAGGGTAACATATCCCAACAATTTCCTTGATGTAACACCAAAGACACATTTCTTGGGGTTGAGTCTGACTTGATACTATTCTAACCTATCAAAGATTTGTGCCAGAACCTGTAGGTGACCCTCTCTAGTAGCTGATTTTTGCAATAGATCATCAACATAATATTTCATGATGGTGTGAAAAAGGTCATGAAATATAATAGTCATTGCTCTTTGGTATGTTGCTCCTACATTTTTCAAGCCAAAAGGCATGACTTTCCAACAATAGGTGCGCCACGGACATGTGAAAGATGTCTTGTACTGATCTTTAGGTGCTATGATAATCTAATTATAACTAGAAATACCATCCATTAAGGAAAGTATTTCATAGCCAGTTGTCAAGTCTACAATGATGTTGATATTAGGCAAAGGAAAATCATCTTTGGGACATGACTTGTTAAGATCCCTAAAATCGGTGTAGATACAAATGCCCCTAGTGACTTTGGATATAAGTACCAGATCAGAAATCCACACTGGATAGTCGATGGGATGAAAGTATTTCACATCTAGCAACTTATAAAGTTTTTCTTTAACAAGTAATGCTATCTAGGGAAGCATTTTTTGAAGCTTATGTTTAATTGGCTTGGCATTAGGGAATACTGCTAAGTGATGGACCACTAATGAAGGATCCAACCCAAGCATGCCTGTATATGACCATGCAAAATTAACTATCCTTTTCATGAAGAAAGATGTAAAATCCTTTTTCTCTTGCTCTAAAAGAGATGCTGCTAGGAAAGTGGTCTTTGGATTATGTGCAGTTCCTAAATTGATTTCATGTGATTTTTCAACCAAAAGTGAAGACTTTTCTTGATATATATAAGGCAAGGGAAGGTCAAATCCTCCATCCTCGGTTGCCTTGGAGAGGTTTTTACCATTGGATATGTCCTTTATTTTTACTATTTTAGGATTTGATGGCACCACAATGTGGTTTTCACTAGGGGATATGATATTTTGATTTTTACTTTTGTGACTAGAGGATTTAGCCTTCTCGCCAAAGTATGTTGTGTGGGCTAGGTCCATAACAAAGCCTACTTTGTGGTCACCAAGTGGAATACCATCTCTTAGTCCCATGAATTCTGTGAGGGCCTCATCATTCTAAAAAATATCAAGAACATGAGCCTCTTGTTGATTCTAATCAATAAGGTCTGGGTATACGAGTGAAAGGTTATGGGATTTTGTCGTGGATGTGAGGGATATGGAGGATAACATGAATATGGAAGTTTCATGAAATAAGTTGGTGAGGTGTAAATAGGAGTCATCAATGGTATCCTCGTTAGAAATCACAACTACGAGAAAAAAATTCACTACTTCGTTGAGAATAAACTCAATGTCTAAGGATCATTGTACCTCCTTTTCGTATCCTAAACCATCCTTATTATTTTTCTTTTTCACAAAAATGGGTTCTATGTTTCCTTGTTCATGTAATCCAAGACCAAATTGGCCTTTGTAACCCATGTTCTTAACAATGCAAAGACCTCTAGTAGACTACTCAATTGGTAATGTGACTGGATCTTGGGCTTCTGTGAATATTCAGGAGGAGATGTCTTCAATGGACTCGTCTTCTAACAATCCCCATCAGATGAATATTATGGGGTTAGCCTGAATGACTACTTTAGGACTTGCTTTTGCTATAGGTGGTTTTCCATATGATCTTGGTGATAGAGGCAAGTTCCCCACATAGCAAGACTTGCGTAGGTCATACTCACCAAATCCTATGTCTTTGTACTAAAACTTGATCTCAGGAAAGGGTGTATCAGCTGTGGCTTTAGTTAATGTGGATGGATCAAGATACGAGGATGACGGTTGAGCTGTAATGTTGTTATGGATTTGATTGGAATTCTTGTATCGACCTTGCATGGCTCAAAAACATTCAAAACAATTAGGATCCCCAAAGATAGTAATTTTTGTACCATTGAAAAGAAATTTCAGGCATTGATGATATGTGGACAATACAGCCTAGCTAGTATAGATCCATGGGTGACCTAGGATGATGTTGTAAGGAAGATCAAGGTCTATTACTTGACAATGAGTCTCTATTATTGTGGGACCAACTTGAATGGGTAGATGGATAACACCTTCAGATTCTCATTCTGCATCATCATATGCTTTTATGGTTATACTTTTGTCAGAATCAATAACATCCTCAGAGTATCCCAATTGCTTTAGCAACTTGAGAGAACAAATGTTTAAGCCAGCACCACCATCTATAAGAATGTGTTTGACTTTGCATTGATGGATTTAGACTTCAGTATGTAGAGCATCATTATGGTAGGGATTTTGCAATGGAAGGTATTTTTTAGTGAAAACCAAGTGGTGAGGTGAAGCAATATGCCCTATTATGGCATGGACTTGAGTAACATCAATGTTATTTGGGATAGATGACTCTTTAAGGGCTTTCTTAAGTATAGCTTTATGTGTGGCTGATGCTTGAAGAAGATCTAAGATGGATATCTGAGCTAGTGTTTTCCCTAGGTGGTCTAAGATGTTGTACTTAGAATTTGGATGGGTATTTGGTGCTACCTCATGAAGGGTAACATGACCATGAAAAGTTGTAATGACACAGTCAGGGGCTTTTCCCTTAATGGAGAAAGTAGACACATGACTTTCTTCTAAATGACCAACAACAAAATCATAGGAACTTGAGCCATGGTTGACACTTTTACCTTTGTCTGAAGTATTTCCTTTACCATGAGGCAGGAATGGATCCTTATAGATGTTGAGACCATTGTTTGAAGTTTCTTTGGGAGGTTCATCAACAATTACTTCTCCTCTATCAATAATATTTTGGATGAGGTTTTTCAATTTCATGCATCCAAGAGTTTTATGTCCTTTTAATGTATGATATTCATAGTATTTATTGTCTTTATACCAAGAGGGTTTGAATACAGGTTCATCATATTGGCATGCTTCGGGTAGCATGATGAGATTGGTTTGGAATGTTTTCTTAAGATGGATTCAATAGGTTCTCCCAGTGGAGTGAATTTGCATCTAGGCATTGAGTCTTGTCTGGTTTCTCTCTGGAAGTAGATATGACATTTTTAGCTGGTTGAAGATTGATAGGTGCTTGGACATTTTGAATGTGTTTAGTATCCACAACACCATCATTGACAATGTTTTTGTTTTTGGACCAGAAACAAGGTTTTTCATTTGATTGTTGAGGATTGTCTTTGGTTTCTTTGAAGATTTTGACTAGTCCTTTTGTGATTAGGGCCTTTTCTATGTTTTTTCCCTTAGAGTAATCTCATCAAAATAATTTGCACATTGGACTTGTAGATGAAAACCTAGTTCAGGATTTAGCTTTTAGACAAATATGCTCACCAATTGTTTTTTGGAAATAGGCCATGGATACTTACTAGCCATATTTCTCCACCATTGTAAGAATGATATAAGGTTTTCCCATTTCTTTGTTTGTTGTTGCATAGGTCGGTCATGGAAATCTCATGTTCAATGTTGAATTAAAGGTGAGTTACAAATATTTCAGCCAATTCATTAAAGGTCTTGATACCTAGGGGTAAATGAGAAAACCATTTTATAGCTTGCCCTCTGAGACTATGAGGGAAGAGGTGTAAAAGATATGTATCATTGTGGACAACCTCTAGACAAGTGATATATAATTCCTTAAGTTATTTTTTAGGATCACGTTTTCCTTTGTACTTGTCAAATTTTAGAATTTCAAAATTAGGAGGAAAAGGTATCATAGGGAGTGACCTATCCAAAGGATAATGACAAATGTCTTCTAAAGAGAATGTTTTCTTGGTATGTCCTAAAGTGAGATCTGAAATCTATTTTTTGAGATGCAAGAATTTTTGATCAATTGTCGATGTGGTATGTTTATTTGGAGCAAGACCCTAATAATTGGATGATGTTGATTGCTGGGACACTTGAGGAGGATTGGTGTGTGATATGTATAAATATATATGTTGTGGATTGTTGGGTAATGTGTAGGTATTAGCAATTTGGGGTTGTGTTGTAAGTGGTGGATTGAGATATGAGATGTTTGGATGGGAAGATTGAGGTTGTGATGTAAGTGGTTGAGTTATATATGAGATGTTTGGAGTGGAAGATTGGGGTTGTGATGTTTTATATGTCTATGTGTGAAATGTTTGGAGTGCATGTGAAATGATAACTTGATTGGGTTGAATAATAGATGACATGGATGGAATGACTAGGGGAATGAATGGTGAAATACTAGAAGAAATATGACCAATTGACATGGGGGGTTGGTAAAGTGGATTGATAAATTGGTTGGTGAATGGTGATGAAGGAATGTTATGTGTAGGTGTAGCCAGTATGGTAGGTGCTATGGGAGACATGGTTTGGATAGAAATAGGATGTGATTCTCCCATAGAAGCAATAGAGATGTTGGTAGGGTCTTGCTCTTTAAGGGTAGATGTGTCAAAGTCCTTAGACAACTTAGCTACTTACTTATCAAGTAAAAGAAAGAATCTATTGGGGTTCGTTGCTAAGAGCCTATCTATAGTGTTTAGGACATCCAAGTCTTGTAATTCTTTAGTAAGGTCTTGTGATATGTCATGTGATTATTGTCCAAAGTCATTGGAAGATGAAGGACCTAGTGTATACCTAGTTGGAAGGAAGACATGAGGATTCATACCTGTGGTGAATTGTGTTGCATCAATGGATGTGTTGAGATCATGTTGAGGATTACTTTGATTAGTCTCCATAGCTTTCCTATATTGAGACCTAGTAAGAGGCATATGATATTTTAGACCTCATAAATGTTGAGGATGGATCAATGGATGGAGTTTTGCATGGACTTTGTTATGACAATGTTGAGACTCTAGGATGATTGGTTGTTTGGATGTTTGGATAAAAGATAAATCTAGATCAATGTTGATTTGGATTTGGATTGAGATTATCTTCCAAGAGATAGACTAATAAACTCAAGGAGAGACACGATGGGGTAGTGAGGTTCACCAACTCAAGAGGATCCACTCTCCTAAGCTATCTATTTCACCAATTTATAGATGCTAACTTATATACTAATCTAAGAGAGGAAACTTCTCAAATCAGAGACAAACTAGTAGATGTGATCTATATTTTGATGATAAACAAACTGATGCTAAAAGATGGGTGGTACCAAATATGTGTGCTAGATGATGATGATAATACCTATAGTCTCAAGGGGATAAAGCTCTAAAGTCCAAATGATGATATGAAGATGGATGAAGATGACTGGATTACTAGAGGACTGATGATATATGGTCTAAAAAGTTTTAGGTCTAGTGAAAAAATCAAATGAATGTGAAAGATCTATGAATCTGAGTGACTGTTTAACTGGAAACTATGTAAAACTAGAAGCATAAGATTGTCTGCCAGAAGCAGGAACAGGATAATGCAAATGTGGTAGCAAGATAGACCAGAGGCACAAATTTGTCAACCATAAGTGCAATTTTGTAGACTAGAAGCACAACTCTATAGACTAGAAGCGATAGCAAGGTAGCTTAAAAGCACAACTCTGTAAATGATAGTGGATAAAAGATAGAACCAGAAGTGCAAGTATGTCTGCTAAAAGTGTAGCTTTATAAGCCAGAAGCGTAACTTTTTCAACCAGAGGTGCAACTATGTCAACCAAAAGCGTAATTATGTGAGCCAAAAGTGTAACTCTATATGTTGGAAGTGCAAATGTATGGACCAAAAGCACAATTTTATTGTTCAGAAGTGAAATTTTGTTGCTCAAAAGAAAAAAATTTGTGATTGTTTGTTTGTATGTAGGATAGATTAAGTTCTTTGGCAAGTGAATCAAACAATAAGACACAATGGTTGTAGACTCTTTCAAAAATTGGATGTGCAAGGCTATGAACCTTCATAGATAACAAATAGAAAATATTGGTAGATCACAAGAAAACACGTCAAACACTCTTGCACAAGCCTAGTATTTATTCAATCAAGGTGTGTCATATCCCGTGGACTCACTCAAGTGCGACTTCAACCCCCACTATTAGATTATGGTGGCTTCCATACCCTTGATACCATCTACCATTGCTTGGATGGGTAAGGAATGCAAGGTCACATACCACCTTACGCCCTTTACTTTGGAGACTAAAGTCTTGCCCAAAGTGTATTCCAACTCAAACAATGGAGGTAATAGCGTGAGCTCTTCTCCCCTTGCTGCATCGATGCACTGTAGGATATGATGGCCGAAGGTCTTATCTAGGTTAAAAAGGTTTCTAGGGAGCCTCCAAATATACACAAGGTATGATGGGGTTCAAGTCTATAAATGGGGGTGTCCCAAACATCCGACCGAGCGCTAACCAAATCAAGTCTCGACAGACTGAGGATCTCAAGGTTTTTGCTAAGCAAGAAGGGGTCCTTCCTTTGAAATAAGTCTTTTGATTCTTATAACATTTATATCCCATGCCAGAACATGCTGTTAAGGTCATCCTTAAGGGTGATGAAATCCCTCAACATGCCTTCTATAGAGGATATCGAGTACTTTTGATTCTCAAGATCATCTTGCAACACGAGAGAAAAGCATATGTATGACTTTTGGGTCCCTGAGAATAAAGCAAATAAAGTGATAAAAGTGAATAATCTAGTATTTTTGATCTCAAAGATCACCTTTTGATGCGAGGAGAGAGAATATGTATAGAGACATTCAAGACATGACAAACAATTGTAAATTCCCTTAATAAAAGGAAGTGTGCTACTAGATTAGTGATAAAAATTGAATCTTTGTCAAGTGTCCTACACCAAACTCATTAGTAGTTTCACTTTCTTGCTTCTTTGACAAGCGATAAGAGGTTGCACAAATGATATTAGTTTCCAAAAAGCCACTTGTTAGATGAAAAACACAAATCAGGACCGTCAGAACCAAAAGCGTCAGTACAGTGACCAAAAGCGCAACAAAATTAGCCAAAAGTGCAATAAAACTAATTAAAAGCATATACACTACTAAGCAAAAGAACAAAAAAATTGACCAAAAGCACATAGATTTATACCATAAGCACAATGAATTTGACCAAAAGCATAATTCTACTGACCAGAAGCACAACTCTGTCAGCCGAAAGTGCAACTCTGTTTCCCAAAAGTGCAACTCTATTTGTGTCTTGTAAAATAGGAAACAAAGGTAGTTAAAAGTTCAATTGTGTTGTTGAAAAGTGAATAATTATGCTTTGGATCCAGGCTAGGGGATTGATTGGAAGTGTAGCTTTGTCAACTCTGCACAAATAAGAAAGCAAACTACGAGATAATGGATTATTTAGGTCAAAAGGAAACAAAACATGTCCATAAACACATTAACTTGTGAAACAAATTAAGATGAATGCCTATAAATACATCAGCTTGCATGCAAAAGATAAATTAAATGCCTAGAAACCCTGCAAAAAGTTAGAAAATGCAAGATTAATAGTAGAAACTAGAAGTGCCACTCTATAAACTAGAAGCGCAACACTGCTGACCAAAAGTGTAATTTTGTAGACCAAAAGTGCAACTATACTGACCAAAAGTGCAACTCTACAGATTGAAAGCGCAACTCTGTTAGCCGAAATCGCAACTTTGTACCTATAGCCTAAAAAATCAAATTTCTCAAGTAAATATGTGTTAAATTCAAGGAGTGGGTCCCACCGAGCATGCCAAAATTTATATGTTAGAAATCAAAATGCAAACAAGACACATAATGATCCAATTCCAATGTTTACATAACTCAAGAAATAAACAAAATGCACAATATTTAAATCCAAAGCAAACAATAATGTATTTTACCACACTACAATATTTATTCCTTGGTGTATTGATATATGGATTTCTCTAAATGTAGCATAACAATGGTTGCAAAATGGATGGATGATAAGCTCAAAGGGATGCAAAGTGCTTCAACAAATGCTTAAAGATCGAAAGGACGATATGGATGCCATTTGTTCAAAGTTCGTGAAGGGTTTGTGAAGAGGTGAATGAGTGTATTTATAACTCTCAGGAAGGATCGATCAATGGTGGAGGAAATTTGATGAATTCGATGGAGGAGATAAATTGAGGAATCACGAATGTTTGTGCACATGACAAGTGTCCATGCAAAAATCTAATTTATTGAGTTAACTTCTTTGTTGACTAAAGATAGGATTGATTTTCATAAAAATAGAATGCTTTTTCTATTTTATGAATTGATTGAGAAAAATAAAGATTTAAAGCCAATTGAACTTAACTTTTGATTTGCTTTTTGACATGCAAAGGATAAAATTAAATAATAAACTATTTAATTTGTGTGCATGGAGAAAAATATATTTTTAGAAGATTGAGGAGATAATTAAAAATTAAATAGATAAATTTATTTAATTTGTTGTGCATGATGGAAGGAAATAAATAAAATATTGATTTTATTTATTGAGAAGATATTGAAAGGTCAACTTAAATAAATTAGAATAATTTATTTAATTTTAGAAGAATAATTAGCCAATTAAATAATTAAAATTATTTAATTGTTGTGGATAAGAAGAATAAGATATGTTGAATTAGTTAAATAATTGATTTATTTAATTAATGGGTGTGTATGAGGAAAAATCGATTTATTCTAAACTAATAAAACTAAAAATTCAATCACATAAAGCGAACCAATCTAAGTAAAAGCCATTATCATAAAATCAAAGACAAATGAAAGCTATTACCAAAATTTGTGTTGTTCCCTTTGGAGATGTGTGGATTGCTCAATCAAGTTGCAAAACCATGGGTTGCAACAAGCAAGTAGTGTGCTTAATGTGCTCAAAGATCAATGTTAAGAGATCATAAGGTTGCTCAATCGACGCATTGTGTATGCTCAAAGCTCTGTTAAGTATGCCTGAGAATACGATCGAAGAGAGAGGCTCAATGAAGGAGATGAGGGGGGTTTATATAGATTTCGAGGAAGATCGATCAATGGTCCAAATAATTCAGAAGAATCAATGGAGGAGATAGGTTGAGGAACATGCAACGAATGAGAAGAAGACAAGTGTCTTGCTTTCTTTTGCATGAGAAGAGTTATCAAGAATAGAAGAATGAGTTAAAAGCAATTAACAGAATGTAATGATCAGTTAAGTGATTTAAAACAAGAAGAAGGGATTTGCATGAGAATTAGAAGATATTTTGCTTTATTAAATATAGAAAGCTTGAGTTATTTTAGAGATAACTCAAATTAGATAAAAAGTAACTTAAATAAATATTTCATTTATTTAAATTTAGAGAAGATATTTTGGAAGAAATAATTAAATAATTGGAATTATTTAATTTAGAAGATTTGAAAGCAAATTAAATAAATAAATTTATTTAATTGTTGTGCATGATTTTGGAAGAATAGTTTTGATTTAATTAAATAATTTAAAATTATTTAATTGTAGATAAGAGGGAATTTGTTGAATTATTTAAATAATTGGGTTTATTTAATTAATGTGGATTTGATTTTTGGAAAGAGGATAATGATCTAATTAAATAATTAAAATTATTTAATTGTAGAAGAATATAGAGGAATTTGATTTAATTAATTAAATAAAGAGGATTTATTTAATTAATGTTGCAATTTTGTGATTTAGAAGAATTTGGTGAATTTAATTAAATAATTAGATTATTTAATTAACGTGTGAAATGTAGGTGATTAGACAGAAATGACGAAATGCAAGTGATTCGACGACACGGTCATTTTAGGGTGTCTACATTTTGCCCCTCTTTGATGCGATGCAGTTTACGGCGTTGCGTCAAAGAAAATGATTGTTGAAGACATGATACAATTTTGGATGCCCCAATGTAGGTAGTTGCCCCAGCGTATGCCCCCTCGAGCGGGAAGACAGGGAAGCGACAGAGAAACAGTGTTGAAGCTCGACTAGAAGAATGCGCGATCAGGCAGGAGGAAAAGTAGAAGGGGGTGGGAAGAAAAACTAAGGGTGGGACACTATAAATAGGCCCCATGGGGACCACCCATCCTCATTTGCACCCTAGGAGATTCTAAATTTAGAGAGGAGAGCTTCTAAACTTAGGTTGAGAGAGTAGAGCAGACAGCGAGGAGAGATGTCGATTCCTGTGCACAGACATCGGGCGGAGCTGGTGCGGACCTACAAGAGGCTAGCAAGAGCTCCGGTAGTGGTAAGTGATTGAAAACCCCTTTGTCATTTGGTGTTTGAAGGGCAGACTAGGGCTAGTTTTGGGTAGGGTTACCAAGTCAGCCAAAAGCGCTTTAGGGCTGTGTGGTGCGGCTGGTAGTCGATTTAGGCGCTTTTGTCGCGCCGTAGTGCACTTGGTAGTCACTTGCAACGCGGTTGGGAAAATCGCATCACTTTTGGTTAATTTTTCTAGCGCCGCAACGCATTTGGCAAAATCCCGCAGCGCGTTTGGTATAGAGGTACAGCGCAAGTGGTAGGTTAGGTTAGCGCTATTGTTGGGTAGGTGGGAAAATCGCGTCGCCTCTGGTAGTGCAGAGAGGCGCGGTTGTTAGAGGGTTATAGCACTTGTGGAAAACAAGGCGCATTTGGGAGAAAAAATACAGCGCTTCTGTATAAACAGTGCGGCACGGTTGGGATAGAAGGCAGCGCTGTTGTATAAAACAAAGCGCTTTTGGTGAAGCAGCAAAAAGGTTAGGTTTGAAGTAGAATAGGGATGGGCATCCTAGCTGACAATAGGGGAGAGGGATGGTGGGGGCGTGCAGGGAAGATGTAGATAGGACTTGGAGGGATTTGGGAAAGAAAAACTGACAATTGTGTTGTTATGGATGTAGAGGATCTTGCCACCACTGATGTCGCGAGAGCGCCACCACACGATTGCGCACGAGGTTGTACAGCTGACATGGGAGGAGGATGCCTTCTTGGAGCATGCGGGATTGTGGCATGTGGCCCACCTGACACACATTAGGGTGAATCTTGCCCTAGTGACTGCAGTTGTAGAGAGATACCATAGTGAGACCTCGTCATTCCACTTTCCGATGGGGGAGGCGACAGTGACACTGGAGGACATATACCGCATCCTGAGGATTCAGATAGATAGAGAGATAGTGGACTTTGACCCGACACGGGGCGAGGCAGGCTTGGAGGAGGTCTTCTGCACAGATGACCTGTGGATAAAGGATGGGGAGATTCGATGGACAGACGTCCCGAGACTCTGCGACAGGATAAGATGGATAGTTGCATCATTGATTGGCGACTTCCTGTGCCCTGACAGGAGATCTAGAGGATTATCAGTTGGCTGGGGGACTATTCTATTAGGGATGTTCACACACGGTAGACAGTATGCATGGGGCCCCTGCGTACTAGGACAGTTATACCATGACATGCATCATTGCATGTACAAGAGAGGCAAGAGCCTCTCAGCAGGGGTGACTTTACTACAGGTATGGGCATGGGAGCATATTCCAGTGATCCGCCCCATGGCACAGCGCCACCAAGACAGAGGTGAGCCCTATGCGTTCTTATATGATGGGGTGATGACACGTCAGAGGATGGGGTCTGTTAGCTATTGGAGGCGGCAGATTGACAAGATGGACCTATTCATATGGAGGCCCTGGCTACTATGTGAGGAGTGGGAGGACGAGCATGAGCAGCTCATGTACTATAGACAGGCTCGCTATCTGTTCGGTAGACGGACAGATATGATAGAGAGATATCTTCCAGAGCAAGTCCTCAGGCAGTTTGGATTGCCACAGGGACTACCCGTGGGGGAGGCCACACATGCCAGGACGCGGAGGGAGGTTGGAGACTGGGACACCGAGATCCCAGTGGCGACAGCTTTGGTGGAGGTACAGGGACTTGTCCCCATGAGATGGGATTGGGACTCAGGGCTGGCAGACCCAGGGACGCTGCCAGAGTACGACCAGTATTGGCAGACTCACAGGCTGATCAGATTGACTACACCAGGTGTAGCAGGGGCAGTGGGTGAGGTACTAGTCCTCAGAGGGGAGGCTAGGATGAGACGACAGGCCAGGGCCGCTAGGCAGCAGGAAGGTGGTCAGCAGGAGGATGTTAAGATGGCAGAGGCAGTGGGCCCAGTCGTAGAGACTGATCTGCAGAGGGTCGAGTGACTGCTGCAGGAGGAGATAGCCCGGAGGACTCGACTAGAGCTCCGGATGGTTCGACTGAGGAGGGATAGGGATGCAGCGCGGGCAGAGGTGAGGTAGGCAGAGGCCACAGCCCAGGCTCAGACACAGGTAGCCTCAACAGCACAGACAGCCCTGGCACAGGTACAGGCACAGCTACAGGCCCAGGTGCAGGCATACAGATAGTTATAGGCCCAGGTACAGGCACAGGCACAGGTACAGGTGCAGCCGCCAGCCGCACCCGCAGCAGATGCAGAGGAGCTAGCATAGGCCAAGAGAGAGAGAGACGTAGAGGTACAGCTACGGTTGACAGCAGAGGCCACACTCTTTAGAGTGAGGCAGGAGAGAGAGGAGGCACGCCATGCACTGGGTGCCAATCAGAGGACCTTATACAGCGAGCTCGTCCGAGTGCAGGCAGAGCTAGTATCAGCCAGCCGGGAGGCAGAGTACTACAGGGGTCTGTACGTGGGAGCGGTGCCAGTAGCTCAGCAGGCACCGAGCTACAGAGAGAGGAGCAGGTCAAGGGCATCCAGATCTCGGCGGATAGGGAAGTCTGTGTCTTCAGTTAGAGGACCACTCTTACCGCCAGGGGGAAGAGGAGGACCATCAAGGGGACCCCCACCGAGCACAGGGGGAGGACAGGGGCCACAGCAGGAGGGCAGCTCTACCCACTAGGGCATGCACATTTTGTATATTGTATCATATGTATCATTTTGGACAGATGACTGCGTGCATTCTGATGTATATTTTGCGGGCACTTGATAGCCTTGATGTACTATTTTGATGTATATTTGGATGTATACATATTTTGTATTATTGATGTAGACACCGAGACATTGTATTATGATGACCATTACATGATATATATATGATGATCTATTCAGCTCACTGTTGTTCATGCTTTTTATGTATGCATTTCCTTGATGTCATGGATGTGATGATATGTATGTATGATTATGGACTCATGTGATGACATATGTTGCTTATATGATGCTTATAGATGTATGATGATAGAGATATATGATGATATAGATGTGATGACTAGTGATATCTGACATGTGGGTTTTGCAGATATGTACCAAAGAGAAGAACAGGAGGAGACGGAGACAGAGACTGTTGATCGAGGACTGCAATGAAAATGATATAAAGGTTGTGGGAATGGATGAATGAGCTTGTTGCAATGGTTTCACATTTGTATATAAAGAGCAATCCTTATTTTGATATAGCACGTGGATAGTTCACCACCAAGGTATAAAAGACCAAGGTGCAGTAATATCTGAGTGCGTGGACGTTGACTCTGCAAGCAAGCGGTTTGAACTTAGATCCTTTAGACATAGTATAACCTTGTTGGAACATGTGAATAAGCCATAGTCTTGAACATAAAATAAACTTCAATACATGTAAATGCAAGAAGAATTATTAATATGTAAGATGCTAGGGCGTAACACACACAAGATAAATAGGATGCTAAGAAAGATACTAAAGATCATTCCTCAAACACGGCACACAGAAAAAGCAATGACTATGCCCCTAATCCGTACTTCATCGCAACATACCAATATTATAGATAAATCAAGGTAGCCTTGAATAGGTATTGGAAAAGGAACAAAAGATAAACCAAAACACAATTGACTGACTTACAAAGTAAACATACAGCCAACATATTCTCTTGCCAAAGAGGTTGCTCAGGATAGATTGGATAGGAAAGATAACAGCCTTATCGTAGGAACTCTGTGTCCGTTAAAGGGGGCTATCTACCTAAAAAGACAATGTCTCGCTGTAGGAAATGCCACATGTCGCAAGAGACGCGTGTGTTGGTCTCGATCATGGAACACTTCGCAGAAGACAAGCCTGTTGATCTAGGGCTTTGGTTAAGCGGTACTTAGCTGATGCTGGCAATCGGTATGCAGGATAGTAGATGACTCTGGAAGGAAGCCTCCTCACTTCAGGTTTGTTAAGGACTTTGGCTTTGAAAGGATGCGCTAGCTTGCTGCTTGAGTTAGTCAAGTCGAGGCGAATGGATTTTGATAGATGGAAGACTAGAAGGACGACGTGCAACTGGATTGAGACGGGTGGAGAATGATGGATCATGTGTGCCTGAGTACTGGATACATCCTTCGTATTCCAGACTGCCTACATACCCTGTATCCATGTGATCAAGGCACACGACGATGAAAGATGAAAAGAAGATAAATATGTAGTTCTGGATAGAGTGATGAGATGGATCGAGGGGGAAGGGGGAGATCTTATGTACCTGAGTACTAGAAATTTCCTTCGTATTCTAGACTGCCTACATACCCATATCCATGGGATCAAGGTACCTTAAGACTGAGAAGAGATAATATGTAGTTCTGGTTGGCGTGATGATGTGGGAAAAGTGTTGAGAAGATAACATCCTTATCGTAGGAGTGATGTGTCCGTTAAAGGGTGTTACCTGTGGAAATGAGAAAAGATTGAAGAACGCGTTGCGAACCACGAACAAGGAACCAATCCTAGACCTAAGTTAAGGAAAGAGTTGCCCCCATTCTGGTAGAGGAAACTATAGGGGTGACTGCTGAAGAAGACATAGAAAGACTTGACCTAGGACAAGGCAGTGTTAACTGTAGACCAAGACCAAGACGTGGGATGACGATGATGGACACTAACAAATTTCCAAGCTATACTAGATAGGGAGATGGAAATGCAAACAAAGTCAATGGTTTTATTATGGATGGATGAAAAGGCGTGCTCTGTGCACTGGACATGGAGGGGACAGGACTCGATAGATGATGGATGCTGACTCTACACATAGCGCCTGTTTGCCAAGTTTTCACTATGGTACTTACCAAGGCGCCCGTTTGCCAGGTTTTCACCAGAGGATGGATTTTTTTTGGATTTCTTTTGTTGTTTTTTTTTTAATTTTTAATTTTTATTTATTATTATTTTTTTTTTGGAATACTCTGAGGATCAGGCATAGAACTTCTTGAGATGGACACTGTTAAGTGGCTCATCCAGAGGAATGCCGTTAGGTGTAGCTAAAGTATAAGCTCGTGATCCATATGCTGCTGTCACAATGAAAGGACCTAACCAATTAGGCTCAAACTTGCCCTTCTTCTCTCGATTTGCTTGATTTCTCTGATTCTCCTTAAGTACAAGATCACCAACTTGAAACCATCTTTCTTTGATCTTTTCATTGTAATTACGCCGGAGGCGGTTTTGATAGACATGGAGATGATTAAGTGCGGCAAGGTGCCTCTCATCTAGTAGTTCTAGCTCAGCTAATCTGGAAGTGCGATACTCATCTCCACCGATCAGGTCCTGCATGGATACTCTGAGGGATGGGATCTCGACCTCTATGGGTAGGATGGCTTCAGAGCCAAAGACCAAGGCATATGGGGTGGCACCAGTTGGTGTTCTGATACTAGTACGGTAGGCCCATAGGTTGGGATTGAGTTGCAAATGCCAATCACGACCAGCTTCATTAACTGTTTTCTTGAGGATTTTGAGAATAGTTTTATTGGAAGCCTCAGCTTGGCCGTTACTCTGTGGATAGTAATAACCTGTTATGAGTATCTTCTTAGCAAGATTAGGACTGGTAGAATGTGTGCCACAAACACCTTCGTGTATGTCTCGTAAGGTAGCTTCGGCTTCTTCCGCGTTAAGACATCATAAGAGGATACCATCGAGACTCCGGCAATATAGTGTATCACCCAGAATGATATAACGGGAGGATCGACAGATAAAGGTTTTGCGTTGGGTGGATGATAGGTTAGGGGGAAAGGTATTGTGTTTGAGGTATTCATAGATATCTTCATACCATGGGGAATTGGGACCAACAAGTTCGCAGATGATTTCAGCAACAGGAACATCGACGGCTGGTATCAACAATTGCTCGATCAAGAATTCACACTTCTGTGTATTTGCAGGCATGTCAATTAGTGACCCTACAGAAGCCATAGAATCCGCAGCTTTGTTATGCTCTCTTGGAATTTGATCAAATGTGATGCTAGAAAAGTGTGGTTTGTAGGCGTCCACTAGTTGCTTGTAGGGGACCAACTTTTCATCTTTTGTTTGGTACTCATCCGTGACTTGGCGAATGACTAACTGTGAGTCTCCATATACTTGTAATTCTGTGATGTCCCATTGAACTGCTGTATTGAGACCTATGAGGAGTGCTTCATACTCAGCTATGTTGTTGGTGCAAGGAAATGCAAGCTGATATGACTTTGGAATGTAGTCATTTTGAGGTGTAACAAATAAGATGCCAGCCCCTGATCCATGCTGTGTATAAGAATCGTCAAAATACAACTTCTACATTATTGAGTTGGCCAGAGTGAAGAGATTCTCATCAGGAAAGTTAGCTACCATAGGATGTGTATCTTTCATAGGAGCTTCTGCTAGTTGATCAGCGAGGGCTTGTCCTTTGATTGCTTTACGATCCATATATTCAATGTCAAACTCACTAAGGATCATGACCCACTTAGCTAGTCTGCCTGTGAGAGCTGCTTTTGCTAGTAGATATTTCAAGGGATCAATCTTTGCTATCAGATTTGTATGTTGGTTCAGCATGTAATGCCGTAACTTTTGAGAAGCAAACACTACTGCTAAACAAGCCCTTTCCATTGGTGAATAATTGAGCTCATATCCCACCAAGGTTCTACTGATGTAATAAATTGCATGCTCTTTTCCTGTTTCATCATTTTGTGCTAGAAGGGCCCCTAGGGCCGAATTTGTAGTGGAGATGTATAATATCAAAGGTTTGTCCGCAACTGGTGGAACCAATACAGGAGGTGTAGCTAGATACTCTTTAAGTTGATCAAACGCTACCTGACACTTCTTGTCCCATCGAAATGAGACATCCTTTCAGAGCAAATGTTGAAAGGGTTTACATTTATCTGCAAGCTGTGATATGAAACGCCGAATGGACTGCAACCTTCCCTGAAGGCTCCTTAGTGCTTTAAGGTTCTTGGGTGGTGGCATCTCCACTATAGCCTTTACTTTTGTTGGATCTACTTCGATGCCCATACGAGATACAATGTATCCCAAAAGCTTCCCTGATGTGACACCGAAGACACACTTCTTTGGATTGAGTCTTACCTGATATTTTTCAAGCCTATCAAAGATCTGTCCTAAAACCTGTATGTGATCTGCCCTAGAGGATTTAGCCAATATATCATCCACATAATCCTCCATGATGTGATGAAAGAGATCGTGGAAGATCACTGTCATTGCTCTCTGATAGGTTGCTCCTGCATTCTTGAGACCAAACGGCATGACGCACCAACAATAATTGCCCCAAGGACAAGTAAAGGTTGTTTTATGCTGATCTTCTTCAGCTATCCTTATCTGGTTGTAGCCCGAGAATCCATCCATGAGAGAAAGCATCTCGTGACCTGCTGTCAAGTCCACTATAATGTCAATGTTTGGTAGTGGAAAGTCATCTTTGGGACATGCCTTGTTGAGATCTCTGAAATCATTACACATGCGGATGCGCCCATTGGGTTTAGATACAGGTACAATATTTGAGACCCAATCTGAATAGTCAATGGGTCATATGAACTTTGCATCTAACAATTTTTGTATTTCCACTTTCACCAAGAGAGCGATCTGTGGGTGCATCTTGCTCAACTTCTGCTTGACTGGTTTCACCTTGGGATCAACTGGGAGATAATGAACTACCAGCTTAGGGTCTAGCCCTGGCATATCTGCATAGGTCCATGCAAAGTTGATGGTTCTCTGTAGGAAGAATGTGTTAAGATTCCTGTGCTCTGTTTTAGATAATGATGCTGCTAGGAATGTAGTCTTTGGATTTTGTTCTGTGCCAAGGTTTATCTCTATAGAATCTTCCACTAGGAGAGCTGATTTCTCTTGATACTTAGATGGTAGGGGAAGGCCAAATCCTCCATCCTCAGGTGCCATAGTTGGGTTTTCACCTTTGGATACGTCCTTTGTTTTTACTATTTTGTGATCAGGAGGTGCCACAGTGTGGTTTTCACCTAGAGATCTTTCTTTATTTATACTTTTACGACTGGAGGATTTGGCATTCTCACCAAAATAAGCTGTCGGCTCTAGTTCCATTATAAAACCTGCTTTATGATCGCCAAGAGGGATACCTTCCCGAAGTCCCATGAACTCAGCTAAAGCTTCGTCATTCTGAAATACATCTATTATGGGGGACCCTTGTTGGTCCCAATCGATAAGTTCAGGGTAGACAAGTGTGACATTCTGGGTGTTTGTGGTGGAGGTTAAGGATACAGAGGATAGTGTGAAAATGGAGGATTCTGCAAATAGGTTGGTCATGTGGAGGGAAGAGTCATCGATGATATCCTCTGTAGACGTCGAATCGGCGGGAAAAGTGTCAGCTACCTCGTCGAGGATGTACTCGATGTCCAAGGCGCGTGGTACCTTCTTACCAAATCCTAATCCCTTCTTATCTAGCTTCTTTGTCACAACAATGGGTTCCATAATTCCTTGATTCTGTTTCCCAAGGCCACCTTTGCCTTTATAGCCCATGTTTTTTACTATTCTTAAGCCATTGCCATATTGCTTGACTAGTATTGTGACGGGTTATTTCTCCTTATAGAGCCAAGAAGAAATGTCCTCAATAGTTTCCTCTTCCAATAACCGCCCATGTTGGAATTGGGTTAGGAATGTTGGGGGAGAAATAGCTGCTTTTTTAGTTACTTTGGCAATGGGTGGTTGGTCGTAAGATTTTGGAGATAGAGGCATCCGCCCTACACAACAAGATTCTGAGATATCATAAGTGCCAAAGCCTATATCCCGGATGCGAGCTGTGATTTTGGGGAGGGGTGGAGGTGCACTTGTAGAGGCTTGCGTCAAAGTTTTAGGATCAACATATAGTGGGGATTCAAGGGCTTTGTCATTTTTAGGCACTTGGTTGCAATTCTTATAGCTTCCTTGCAAGACACGACAAAATTCAAAAGGATTAGGATCTCCTGGGATGGTGATCTCTGTACCATTAAATGGGAATTTTAGGGACTGATGGTATGTGGAGGGAACAGCTTTCATTGCATGGATCCATGGGCGGCCTAGGATAATGTTGTAAGGCAGCTCAATATCAAGGACTTGACACCTGGTTTCAAGCATGACAGGGCCCAGTTGTATAGGCAAGTGGATAACACCTTCTAAGTGGCGTTCAGCATCATCATACCCCTTAATTGTAATACTATTATCAGTGTTGACATGATCCTCAGAGTATCTCAATTGCTTTAGTAATTTTAAAGAACAGATGTTGAGACCAGCACCACCGTCTATGAGTATACGTTTGATTTTGCGCTTATGGATAAGAACCTCAATATGCAGGGCATTATTATGACAAGGATCATGGGATGGGAGGTCCTTCTAAGAGAAGACCACATTGTAGGGTGAAGCAATGTTACCCACTATAGCTTGGAAATCTGTGACTGCTATGTTGTTAGGAACTGAAGACTCTTGGAGGGCTTTTTCTAGCATGACTCTATGTGCAGGTGATGACCGTAGAAGGTCCAAAATAGAGATCTATGCTAGTGTTCTCCCTAGATGTTTGACAAGATTATAATCAGACTGAACCGGAAGCCTAGGTGTAGGTGCACGAATGGTGACATGACCTCGACGAGTAGTAACAGCACAATTCGTAGATTTGCCTTTGATTGTGAGGGTAGACACTCGACTCTCTTCAAAACGACCTACTATGGAATCAAAGGACGTGGAAGCATGATTGATACCTTTACCTCTATCCGAAGGAGGAGGTGGACCATGATGAGGGAATGGTTCCTTGTACATATTGAGGTCTTTGTTTGTGTGCTGAACTAGTGATTCATTCTCAAAAGTGATTTGATTACCGTCGATGAGGTTTTGGATTAGGTGCTTGAGCTTCATGCATGATGCGGTTCTATGCCCTTTGCTCCTATGGAACTCACAATATTCATTGTCTCTGTAACGTGCAGTTTTGTAGACAGGTTCTCCATACAGGGGAGCATCAGGTAAGGTGATAAGCCCTTTCTGCAAGGCTTGCTGTAAGACCGATTCGATGGGCACCCCCAAGGGAGTAAATTGACGTTGTGGAGGGTAATCCTGTTGAGGCCGCTCTTGTTTCCGTTGTTGTTGGTTTTGATAAGGTTGCCTTTGTTGCTGCTGTTGTTGAGGCAAAGCTTGACTTGGTTTGGAGAGCTGCAGCAGCGTTTGCAATGTTTGGACATGCTTAGTATCGACCACCCCATCATTGACCACGTTTTTGTTCTTGTTCCAATATTTGGGTTTATCGTTCGATTGTTGATGAGAAGTGCTATCTTTTGTTTCTTTAAAGATTTTGACCACACCCTTAGCAATGAGGGCCTTCTCAATATTGATTCCCTTGTATGTGATTTCATCAAAGGTTGTAGCACTAAGAATTTGCAAATGGAAACCTAACTCTTGGTTGAGGTTCTGCACAAATATGCTAACAAGCTGTTTCTCCAGAATCTTGAAAGGGAATTTGCTAGCCATTTGTCTCCATCGTTGAAGGAAAGAAATGAAAGTCTCACCATTTTTTTGTTTATTGTTGCATAGATCAGTCATGGAAATCTCATGCTCTGCGTTGTAAGAAAAATGGGTGGCAAACTTCTCTGCTAACTCATTGAAAGACTTGATACCCATGGGTAAGTGTGAGAACCATTCTATTGCTTGACCTCCAAGACTGCGAGGAAAGAGACGCATAAGATATGTGTCGTTATGTGAGACCTTGAAGCAAGCAAGATAGAATTCCCTAAGATGGTCTTTTGGGTCACCTTTTCCTTTGTATTTATCAAACTTGGGAATAGTGAAATTTTGAGGAAAAGGGATCATTGGTAGTGACTGATCAAAAGGATAAGGACACACTTCCTCTAAGGAGAAGGTCTTTTTGGTGTGGCCAAACGTAAGATCAGATAGCTGCTGTTGAACTTCTGCGATCTTTAGCTCCATAGTCATGGGAGGGGTTGGTAACATCTCCTGTTGTCCAAAAAGTGGTTGGTGTTGCCCATACGGAATTTTTATAATGTAAGCCATGCGCACTGGTATTATAAGGGTTGTAAGATTGATTGGGATCATACGGATTGTACGTTTGGTTCAGATTGGGTTGGAATTGGAGGTGTTGATTTGGCAGAGGTGGAGGTGGCGCTAGGTAAGAATGTTGGCTTTGTGATGGTTGAAGAACAGAATGGGGTGGAGGAAAGCTAAAGTGCGGTTGATTGGGTTGCGATGGCGGCACATAGCTTTGAGAAACTTGGTGTTGGGAATGTTGAGGGTGGCTAGGCAATGTGTGAAAGAAGTTGAGCGAGGATGAACGTTGTGGAGGAGGGACATAGGTAGAAGTGATATGCGATGGTTGGGGTTGATTGAGGATGAGAGTAGAAGAATGTTGTGGTTGCGGTTGCTTAAGGACAAGAGTAGAAGAATGTTGTGGTTGGGGTTGCATGACTCTAATTGGTTGAGAGACATGAAGGTGTGATGATATATGAGGTGGCATTTGTTGAGACCCTTGTTGCATGGCTACATAGTTGTTCCCCGGATTGTAATTTGGAGGGAAACCACTTCGCGATGGGGTAACCAAGATTCCACTTATGATTGGTCTAGACACTTTAGGAGGTGGTTGCATATTCAATCGAGCTAAGGAGGCTTGCTTAGCTAACTCTGCTTGACATTGGAGAGTTTCTTGTTGGTCCTTGTAGATCTCCATAGGAGTCAAAAGCGGTGATATGGGCCTCTCCCCTGTTGGGTTTTGAAAAAGGGGATTCCTATACTGCGAGCCTTGTGTAGGTAAGGGTGTAGTCACCATGGACATGGTTTGCACTGCTTGTATGGTATCTTGGACGTTGTTGCTCTCCTTGAGAGTGGATAAATCAAAATCTTGAGGTAGTTTGGCACCTTGCTCTGCAAGCAAGCGAAAGAAATGATCTTGGTTCTCACTAAGGATTTTGTCAAAGGCAGCCACGACTCTAGGCTCTTGTATGAATTCATCAAGATCTTGCCCATCTTCTTGAGAGGATTGACCTATTTCAAAGTGTTTCTCTTCTTGAGATGGGACTAGATCTGAAGTATAACCTTGAGGGATAAAATCTGGAGGCAAGCCGGTGGTGTATTGAGGTGTACTTATCAAAGGGATCCTATCCTCTTGAGGATTGCTTGGTTGTTTAACGTGTGGCATGTTCGGAGAGCTGATTGGTTTTGCCGCGGGTGTACTAGGAGTCACCTTGGGAGAAATGTTGAGATGACCTGATTGTGGTGTGCGAGGAGGCGACTTGCACTTCTTAGGGACAACTTGCTTGGACTTCATAGTTTGCTGGAGCCTAGTGGTTACCATGGGATACAAAAAGATAATGCTGAGACTCTGTGAGGTGCTTTGAGAAAAGGACAAAACTCTTATGCACAATGTACTAGGCCAAAGGCGCTATACTATTTTGACCAAAGGTGTAGGACTGTGCTACCAAAAGCGTGCTACTATGAACCAGAGGCGACGGACTGAGCTACCAAAGGCGATTTACTGCTATGCCAAAGGCGAGCTACAGTGACCAAAAGCGAGCTACTGTTATACCAAGGGCGCTGAACTAGAGCTTTACCAAAGGCGAGTTACTGCTATGCCAAAGGTGATCTACTGTACTACCAAAGGTGAGCTGCTGTAATACCAGGGGCGCTGAAGTAGTGTCTGATGTTTCTAAAAGCAAATTTCTGATAGAGTGTTTCTGTTTCTGATTAGATTTGTTGGCAAGAGAAAACACAGCAAACAAAGTTGGCACACACAAGGGACTGACACAACAAATAGTGTATGTTCAAGGCTCCAAACAAGCCCAATGTTTCCACAGGTATAAGACAATTGCAATCAATAACAATCACTCTTTATCCCTAGAGACAAGGTTTCATTGCAGTAGATCAGCTCACAGCTTAATACTCTGTCGATAAAAATATCATTCCATAAAGGTGTCAGATATTTAGTATCTTTGCGAGAGACGATAGGTAGGGATATCTCACCCTCCCCTTGGAAAGCTCAAGTAGGTCACAAGAGCTTTGTGTCCAAGGGAATACTATCTCTTCTCAAGGGAGCCAATGGTGAGTATCTTAAGGGTTTAAATTGATTTCCCTTGCACTGATGATTACCGCAATGTTCAGAGGTAGGTCAGGTAGTCTCTATCCAAAATGGTTCTTAGTGACTTTGAGGGACCAACGCCTTACGAGCAATGCGACAAGTTACTAAAAGCTTTAACCAATCCTACTAAGAGTTTCAAACACTTCGCTCAATGTGAAAATCATTTCCACAAAGAGCTAGTACACCTCTTTTCAGTTTGGCACCACAAGGTAAGGCTGACGTCGGTTAGGACTTAGCTTTCGCCTTATCCCTTTTATATAGCGGTTCAAGGAAAACTCCGCTTAGGGTCGTCCCTTTTGGATGAAGCGCAATCCAAAAGCAGGCCCCTTCTACAGGAAGTACAGAAAAGTAAGAGCAAGCACGTCAAACAAAGGTTCAATTGTCCCGTTATAAGAAAAATAAGGTGCAACTAAATTAGGCACACACACGGTTGTAGTTGTCAATTGTCCCTTATAAAATCGAAGTGTTTGGCATTCATGTCCATTGTCCCTTAGAAAATTGAGGTGTTTTCACATACATGTCCATTGTCCCTTAAGAAAAGCAGTATGTTCCTAAGACTTAGATTTGCAAAAAGAAGATTTGTTTAATTATCCTTTTAAGCATGCAATGTGTTTCTAAGACTTAGTGAGATAAATCAAAAGGTTCTTCAACACTCATCCTGCATAAACATGTTAAAAACGCCTATTTGCTCTGTGTGAGTAATAAGAAGTTGCAACAAGTCCATCAGTTCCACCAAAAATTCACAAGTTAGCAACAATAAATCAACTTTGACCAAAAGCGAGCTACTGTATTATCAGAAGCGACTTACTGTATTCCAAAAGTGCTATAACATAGTCCAGAAGCGTCAGAGAATATTACTAGAAGCGCTGCAAAATAACCAGGCGCGCTGCACTGTGATCTCAAAAGCATTGCGATGTAGACCAGGAGCGTGAAACAATAGTACCAGAAGCACCGTGAAATATCCAGAAGCACTGCACTGTGTTACCGAAAGCGTGATACTATTATACCAACCGCGCTGCGCTGTCCCAGATCCAAAAAAGTTAGCTTCTGTCAAAAAAACACCAAATCCAAAAATTCCATGATTGATCTACTGTTCTGTGAAGTAGTATCTCAGGGATCTGTATCGTGAAGTGCAAAAAGAATCCCGAAGGTGTAGTAGCAAATAGGTTTAACTCAAATATCGAAGATATCCTAAATAAATCAGCTTAGGAAGTATCACAACAGGTTTGAAAGACAAATACAGCAGCTTGTCAGACAAATCAATAAGATATTATAACGAAAAACCCTACAAAAACACGAAAGCAAAGTCAAAAACCTAATACAACCAAAAGCGCTTAACGATGCTACCATTAGCGCTGTTCTGTGAGACCGAAAGCGCTACTCTGTGCTGCCAGAAGCGCCGCAGTGCCCCCAAGGGCGCTGAAGTGTGCCTCCAATAGTGCTCAAAGATACTACCAGAAGCGCTGTGAGATGTCGTTTGCGCTGTACCGTACTGTGACTTCAAAAAAATAATTTCTAAAAGAAACAAAGGGATTAGTGGGTCCCACCGGGCGTGCCAGAATGTGTATGAGGAAAAATTGATTTATTCTAAACTAATAAAACCAAAAATTCAATCACATAAAGCGAACCAATCTAAGTAAAAGCCATTATCATAAAATCAAAGACAAATGAAAGCTATTACCAAAATTTGTGTTGTTCCCTTTGGAGATGTGTGGATTGCTCAATCAAGTTGCGAAACCATGGCTTGCAACAAGCAAGTAGTGTGCTCAATGTGCTCAAAGATCAATGTTAAGAGATCGTAAGGTTGCTCAATCGACGCGTTGTGTATGCTCAAAGCTCTGTTAAGTATGCCTGAGAATACGATCGAAAAGAGAGGCTCAATGAAGGAGATGAGGGGGGTTTATATAGATTTCGAGGAAGATCGATCAACGGTCCAGATAATTCAGAAGAATCAATGGAGGAGATAGGTTGAGGAACGTGCAACGAATGAGAAGAAGACAAGTGTCTTGCTTTCTTTTGCATGAGAAGAGTTATCAAGAATAGAAGAATGAGTTAAAAGCAATTAACAGAATGTAATGATCAGTTAAGTGGTTTAAAACAAGAAGAAGGGATTTGCATGAGAATTAGAAGATATTTTGCTTTATTAAATATAGAAAGCTTGAGTTATTTTACAGATAACTCAAATTAGATAAAAAACAACTTAAATAAATATTTGATTTATTTAAATTTAGAGAAGATATTTTGGAAGAAATAATTAAATAATTGGAATTATTTAATTTAGAAGATTTGAAAGCAAATTAAATAAATAAATTTATTTAATTGTTGTGCATGATTTTGGAAGAACAGTTTTGATTTAATTAAATAATTTAAAATTATTTAATTGTAGATAAGAAGGAATTTGTTGAATTAATTATATAATTGGGTTTATTTAATTAATGTGGATTTGATTTTTGGAAAGAGGATAATGATCTAATTAAATAATTAAAATTATTTGATTGTAGAAGAATATAGAGGAATTTGATTTAATTAATTAAATAAAGAGGATTTATTTAATTAATGTTGCAATTTTGTGATTTAGAAGAATTTGGTGAATTTAATTAAATAATTAGATTATTTAATTAACGTGTGAAATGCAGGTGATTAGACAGAAATGACGAAATGCAAGTGATTCGACGACACGGTCATTTTAGGGTGTCTACAATGGGAAAATAGAAGAATAAGGTGGTGAAATGAAATTAATTAAATAATTAAGAATCATTTAATTAATGTTAGATTAAGGGGAATCAGGTGAATTAATGTTAGAAGAATGATGTATACAAGGTGAATAATGCAATGGTCATTTTTGGGTGTCTACAAGATGCACTAGCAATTCCCTCTCAAAGAGATTTATTGCAAGATGCTTTAAGGTAATTCCCAGCAGTTGACTCAGCAGTCTATAGGGAAAAGGGCCCAACCAATCTTGTACAACCAAGTGAAGAGTAGGTAGGTCTAGTAAAGAAGCCATCTCCATTCTACTTGTCTCTAATCATTGGAAAGTTCCTAGTGCATAACTGCATGATAGACTTAGGAGCCAATATCTCATTCATGCCAAATAAGATAGCAAATACATTAGGCATCAAGTATACCCCAGTTTCATCATGTGTGTTGCAGCTGGATGATACTTCTGTTAATACTATTGGGGTGATCAAGGGACTAGATTTCACCTTGCATGCTTTCCCAAACTTGACTATTAGTCAGGACATTTCAGTTATAGATCTTCCTCCATTCTTTTGTATTTGCTTGTCAAGGTATTTCATGGCTAAGGTGGGTGGTTACCTCTCTTCTCATTGGTCCCACATGCTCCTAAGGACAAGATATGGCACAAGGTTTACCATTAAGGCTAGACCAGTTTCAACCTATCATGTGGAAAGTTATGATCATAGCCTAGTGAACCCCAACTACATGATTCAAGGTGAGGAAATGATTGACTCAAGGTCTCTTGAGGTAGTATCTTCACCGCTTCCAATCCTAGATATTTTCCTTAACGAGTGGGCAAAAGAGCTTTATATTTTTGACCCCTATGATACAACTGAAGTGATTGGACTGTGCACTTACATGATTCAAGAGGGAAGTTCCTTTATCCCTTCTACATTGAAACTAGATGATGATTCTAATGGCCCATGGAAAATGTTTTTGATAGTACAGAGAGCAGAAATGGAGCCAACGTAGGAGTACTACTGATTTCTCTGACTAGTAAGAAGTTGCACTTTGCTAATAGGCTACACATTTCCTACACAAATAATGTTGTAGAGTATGAGGCATTGGTGCATGGCCTATCGTTAACTGAAAAGAAAAGGATAAAACATCTATAGATCTTCGAAGACATTGGATTAGTGGTCAACCAGGTTAGGGAGAGATGCGCAACACAAAATCAGCTTCTGAGTATATGTGAAAAATTTGGATAAATACAAATTATAGAACAATGAAATGCATTACATTGACTCAAATCTTCAATACCTCAGATTGATGCATGTAGGATTGATTGATTGAGTGATTTGATATGTTGATTGCTCAATTCAACAACATAACATTAAGATAAAGATGATAGATGGAAGATGATAGATGAAAAGACAGTGGATGAAAGATTGTGGAAAGATTTTGACAGCATGTAGATACTTGAAGAATAGATGCCCTCAAATGGCTTGTGAGAGGGTTGATTTATAGGAAGGGTCTGATTTGAATGAAGGGTTGTGATTGAAAGTTATTTTCAATGATGTGGACGGCTAGGATCGAATAGGGTTTCCCACTCCTTAAGGGAGTTGTAGTCATATGATAAGTGTAGGGAGGAGAATAGGGAGACTTAATTTAAATAAAAGATTACTTAAATTAGTTGTGCATGTGAAGGATATTAAATAAAAATTGTACTACCACACATGATTCAATTGAGAGGTGGACAAGTGTTGCAATGAGATGAAAGGTGAGGACCTAATTCAAATATTTTATTTGAATTAGTTGGGACATGTGAATGAGAATTAATTAAATAAATGAGATTTATTTAATTAATTGGCTAGGTGATTAGGATGGGATGGGATTAGGATGTGAAATTAATTAAATAAATAAAATTTATTTAATTAATTGGAAAGTGGGATAAGGATGGTAGGATAGGATGGGAATTAATTAAATAAATAACATTTATTTAATTAATTAGCTAATGGGATAAGTTGAATTAGGAGTGGGATTAGGACAAAATGCTACATGATGTCTCTAATAATGTATCGACTAGGTGTTGCAAGACATGGACAAATTTGGGTGTCTATATTTTGCCCCTCATTGAGATGATGTTCGAGATGATGAGATTTGTGTCAAGTAACATCATTTCAAAGATGCTAAGGTATGAATAGAGGAAAAGGATGGGATGATGATGGATGATGATGCCCCCTTAAGAGGATAGGTGGGTTGGACAAACATGGGTAGGCTCTCGAAATGAAAGGGATTGGTCAAGGAAGAAAGATAAGGGAATTGATAGAAGAAATGAAGGATGTGTTATGCTACAATGAAAGTGAGCAACCATGGTGTTTGATATAGCACTAGACATTATGCACCGAGGTATAAGGACCAAGGTGATGATGTGTCTTGTGCACCAGCATAATACAACCTTGCCTAATGTATGAGGAAGAAAACTTAGAGCATTGAAGTCCTAATGCACAAAAGGTATGATATGACCTTAGAAGCAAAGGGTAATGCAAAAAGCTATTCCAACATACACAAGATATGAATATTAGCTGGAATGATATGAATTTGATATAAATGCAAGATAAAAATGATGACACACACAAGCAAGAAAGCATGCACAAATGATTCAAAAATAAGCAAGGTATTGCCCCTGTCAAGCTGTAAACCAATGATTGATTGATTGATGGATTGATGATGATGATAATGAAACTGTTGTCATTGCAGGGAATGATATATCCCTAGATCAACACAAGGATGTGGGAATGATATATCCCATTGATGATGATGGTGATTGATGATTTGGTTTACGACAAGATTAGGATCAAGACCATTGATGTGATTGGATAATTTGAAAAGATTGATTAACATGATTGGTATGGATTAATGATGACTTGCATTTGGATCATTGCTTGGAGTGATTTGATTAGGATGATTGTGATGATTGGATGAAGATGATGAATTGATTTGATGCAGTAATTTGAAGAAGAATTAGTTTGATGAATTGATTTGAAGAAATGATTTGATTGGTTTGGATTGATTAGAGGAAGTTGTTTGATGATGATTGAATGTGTGATTGATTTGATGAATTGATGGATTGGTTAGATGGAGTAATGATGGTTTGATTGATTGGATTGATGTTATTTGAGTTGATTTGATTTGTTTTGATGGATTGGTTTGATGTGATGATGATGATTTGATTTTATTGCTTGGATTTTTTTTTTTGCATTTTGGGAATATTTTATTTTTTTGTAGTTTTGGGATATTTAATTTTTTGTGTTTTTGAAACGTTTTGATTTTTTTGGATTTTTTTGAAATATTTGATTTTTTTTGGGTTTTTGGATGTTTTGAGTTTTTTTGGACTTTTGAGATGTTTTGATATTTTTTTGGATTTTTGAATGTTTTGGGATGGAATTGGATGACAATTTTGATAGTCTTTATGCTAGACACCAATGAAAAGGGAAAACCAAGTCTAAATTCAAGGATCGAGGTAGGATGGATGGATAAAAGGATCGGTGATAGTAAATGGGATGGAAGGCTCATGATAGGTGGATGGGTAAGAGGATGGACAATAATGGATGAGGTTTATGCATCATAAGGGAGTTAGGATGTGATCTCCAAAGACTATGTTGCATATAAGAATAACATTCCCCATTCTAGGCATAGTACTTAGGATTTTTTCATGACAAAGCCTATGAAAGTAGGATAATAATAGGATTGGATGGAAAAGATGAGGTATATCAAGAGATATCCAAAGTATTCTTCAATATTTTGCCCCTATATCTTCATCAAGATCAAAAGGAGGAAGGGAGGATGAATGGACTCAATATGATAGGTATGTGGGTGTAATGGCTAAGGATGGTAGGATATGGTAAGATAGGACATGATATGGAAAATGATAGGTTGGATGAGACAACATGCCCCCAAGTGTAAGTGACATAGATAATCAACCTACACATGATCCCTGTTTGCCAGGTTTTCATCATGGTACTTATCCAGAGTGCCACCAAGGGTGATTTTCAGTCTTGGACAAATGGATTTCTCTTTACTATTTTGATTTTTCTTTTTTTCTCTTTTTTTTTCATAGTTTTTAAATTTCTCTTTACTATTTTGAATTTTTTTTCTTATGGGGTATTTTGATGGGGTAAGTGGATATGGATAAGAGGGACTCAAGCATCTAGTGCCATGAAAAGTGATATTGTCCCACTAGAGAGGGATGTCATCGCACATGGACCATGTCAAGTGTGCTCATAGATGTTGGTAAGGGTTTGCATGAGAGGGAGATGGATTAGGTGGATAGTGGATTATGAAAAAATGGGGGATAGTGGATTATGATGTGGATTATGTAGGACTTATGGAAAAGGATGGATGGAAGATTTATGCAAAAAAAGATGGATGGAGGGAAGGCTTATGCAAAAGCATGGACCATAGGAAAGTGATTGGGGAGATATGTAGGATAGTGAATGAAGGATGGGGAGATGGAGGTATGTGAGAATGCAATCATGACCAACGTTTGCACACATCAGGATAAACATTGAAGCTTTTGATGGGAAGGTGGTGTAGGAAGCCATGGAGATGTTTCATTAGGAGATGGATGTTGTAGGCATTTAGGGACCCACATAGACTTAGGATTTTTTGATTTTTGTTTTTCTTGTGGGATTTTTGGAATTTTTGGATAGAAGGGGATGGTTGGGATTTTTGAGATATGGATGCTTCATTTGATTTGCTTGATTTTTGCTTAGGGACCCAAACCATTTTAGTTTTGGGCTTTTCTTTTAGAGGTATGGGCTTAGATAGATGTTTGGATGTATTTTGTTTTGACTCTTTGCATTGATGTCCCAAGGCATGAGGATCCTTAGGATTTTTGGCTTTATGAGTAGAGGCATCTAAATGTTTGTTTTTGAATCCCATGGGATGGGTGGAATGAGTGGAAACTTTATGTTTAGATGATGTGTGCTTTTGTTGGTCTTGATTAGGAATGTGAGGGAATGTGTAAATGGATGAATTTGGCACTGCGAGAAGTGTTGGTAAAGTGGATGGAGGGATATTAGGAGTTGGAAGAAGTGGAGGTAAATTGGATATGATTTTGAAATTTGTAGGATGATGGAGGTGGAATGGCAACATATGTTTTGGATATGTGATAGGATTTGTGATGTGAGGTTGTGGACTTAGGAGACATGGAGGAATTACCAACATCTTTAGATTGTTTACCTTGGGGTGTGTATCCAAGGCCATATGAGCGTGGAGAAACTTTGACATGGATTGGCTCCAAAATTCCTTGTTCATAAAGGCCTAATCCTTTACCTTGGTAGTTCATGTTTTGGAATATGCGATGGACAATGGGACTAGGTGTAGTTTGGACACTAGACTTGAGTTCATTATTGGGTGGAGAAGGTGAGGAGGAGGACAAAGGTTGTTGTTGTCCTAAGGAAGAACATTCATGGATGAAGGTGGATAGACCAATAGAATATGAAGGTGGACTTGAAATGGGGTTGATGGTGGATGTGGAAGGACCATTAGGATCTTGACTATGTTCATTTAGATCCAAGCTATTTGCTTGATCATCTATGTTTGATTGGGAGCCAAGTGTCTCATTAAGGGAAGTAGATATTTGTAGATCATGGATAGGACTAGGTGGAGGATGGATAGGAGCAATTTAGATATCTTTCTCATGGATGGTTATGGGAGTAGGGATACATGGAGTGATAATCTCTTGATTGTGGAATACATAAAGTTTGGATAAGAGGATCATCGTAGTTTTCATGATCATAGATAGAACCTTGATCATAAATGTGAGCACAAATAGGATTAAATGTGCTATGAATGGGATAAATGTGCTCGTGAATAGGGTCATGATTATAGATAATATTTTGATCATAGAAAATATATATGTCATGGATCCTCAGTTGAACTTAGAGATGCTTTGATCTTGATTTGGATGAAGGCTTGATGTTTCCACATGCTTTGGATTATCCTCTTGACATAGCTCTTATGGTTTCATGGAAATGGAAGTGGAGGACTCTTGGATAACCTCTTGGTCAACAACATGAAGGTATGATGGATCTTGACTTGGGTTCATGATAGGAGGTTCGTGAATAGGCTTGATGGCTTTTCGGTCGCATGATGGGGTTGGAAGACTAGACATGGTATTGGAGGACTCTTTGGGAGGATCAAGGATAGGTGTTTGATGACATGGCGATGTTTTATTCCTTGCTAGTAGCCATTGGATCACATCCTTCATAAGTATATGGGTGGATGGACAATATAGGGGATGTATAATAATGGTGGATGGTGTTGTAGGCTTCGGATTAGGATTAGGTTGAGGGATGATGGTATTGGACATATTAGGATTTGAATTGGATGGAGGGATAGTAGGGTTGGATGGATTAGGACTAGGAGTAGATGGGGGTGCCACATGGGATTGGGATTATTTGGCATTCTTACTTATTCTATGTTGGTACACCTTGTAAATGATTGGGATAAATATGAGGCATTCATTTGTATTATGACCTTTGCTCCTATGGTATGCACAATAGTCATATTCATTGTAGGCACTTTCCTCACATGGTTTAACTTCAAGAAGTTTAGTGACTTTACTTTTGAGCATCTCTTGTAAAAATATCTCAGCTACATCTTTTGGTGAAGGTGTGATACGTAAAAATTAGGTTAATAAGATCAAGCATACAAATGAAAACCTAATCCTACCACCATCAAAGAATCGAATCCAAGTGAAATCAAAAGCATGCAATTCAAGAACAAGATCACCTAGATTGCATCATTCCTTGTTTGTGATGTGGATTGCTTCTTCAACAATGAACAATTATGAAGACCAAAGCTGCCATGATGGATGGATGATAATGATAATATGCTAGATGAATGCTAAAGTGCTCAATATGCTCAAGATGATAATGTAGACGCTATATGAAAATGATGGATGGATCTAGTATGAAAGGAAGGGGTTTTTATATAGATCTCAACCAAAATCAATCAATGGTAGAGATTTGGTGGCTATGTGAATGGTTGGGATGAAATGATAGTCATAGGTGAATGTGTAAATGACAAGTGGAGGGAAGATAAGGCTCATATGTGATCGTATACATAAAAGGTACTACATATGAAAGATATTAAATAAAAGATGTAGTACCACAGAAGTTTTTAAATAAAAGAGGCACACATGTCGGCTTGTGAAGATAAATGATAAGAGAAATTAATTAAATAAATAAAATTTATTTAATTAATTGGAAAGTGGGATTATAAAGGGAATTTTAATTAAATAAATAAAATTTATTTAATTAAAATAGATGGAATAAAGAGATAATTAAACATTTAAAGATTATTTAATTATAGATTAGAGGAAATAGATAATGAATTAATTAAATAAATATAAATTTATTTAATTAATAGAAGAAATAAGTGATTTTAGAAAATAGAGAAATTGCTCAAGTGTGTAAGACAAATGCAGATGCGATATTTTGTACTAATGATAACTAGGTCAATTTTAGGTGTCTACATTTTGACCCTCTTTGAGATGATGTTCGAGATGATAAGATTTATGTCGAGTAACATCATTTCAAAGAAGTTAAGGTATGGATAGGATGATGGAAAGATAGGATGAAGATGAAATTATAGGATGAGGATGGGGATGAAATGGGATGATGATGCCCCCTTGAGAGGATAGGTGGGTTGGACAAACACGGGTAGGATCTTGAAAGAAAATGAATTGGTCAAGAAGATAAGGGGATGGATAGAAGAAATGAATGATGCATTATGCTGCAATGAAAGTGAGCAACCATGATGTTTGATATAGCACTAGACGTTATGCACCAAGGTATAAGGACCAGGGTGGCGATGTGTCTTGTACCCCAGCATAATACAACCTTGTCTAACATATGAGGAAGTAAACTTAGAGCATTAAAGTCCTAATGCACAAAAGGTATGATATGACCTTAGATGCAAATGATAGTGCAAAAAGCTATTCCAACATACACAAGATATGAATATTAGCTGGAAAGATATGGATTTGATACAAATGCAAGATTAAAAGATAACACACACAAGAAAGCAAGCAAGCATGCAAAAATGATACAAAAACAAACAAGGTATTGCCCCTATTAAGTTGTAAACCAATGATTGATTGATTGATGATGATAAATAGTGTTGTCATTATGGGGAAAGATATATCTCTAGATCAACACAAGGATGCAGCAATGATATATCCCATTGATAATGATGATGATGATGATTGATTTGGTTTACAACAAGGATAGGATTAAGACCAAGGATGTGATTGGATAATTTGACTTGATTGATTAGCTTTACTGATATGGATTAATGATTGACTTGTATTTGGATTATTGCTTTGATTCTTTGGATTGATTTGATTGGATGAAAGGATTGATTTGAAGAATTGATTTGATTGAATTGGATTGATATGAATGTGATTAATGAATTTGATGGATTGATTTGATTTGAGTTTGATGTTATTGATGGGATGATATGGATTGGATTAATGTGATTTTGATTGATTGATAGATTGGCTTGATTTGATGATTTGATTGGATATTTGATTTGGTTTGATTGATTTGAGATTTGATGATGATTGATCTTTGATGAATTTGATTTGATTTGACGATTTGATTGGATTTGTTTTGATGGATTTGTGATTTGATTTGATGATTTTGATTGATGATAGATAATAGTTGATTTAATTGGATTTGGTTTTATTGCTTGAATTTTTTATGGATATTTGATTTTTTTGTGTTTTTGGAATATTTGACTTTTTGTATTTTTTGAATATTTTATTTTTTGTTTGGATTTTTGGGATATTTGATTTTTTTAGATTTTTTTGAAATGTTTTGGAAAATGCCAATGGATTTACAATTTAGGTAGCCTTTGTGCTTGATACCAATGACAAGGGAAAACCAAGTCTAGATGGAAGGATGGATAGATAAAAGGATGGGTGATAGTAAATGGGATGGAAGGCTCATGATAAATGGGTGGATAAAGGGGTAAGCCATAAAAAGGAAAGCTCATGATAAATGGATAAATATAAGAATAGGCTATGGAACGGAAAGCTCATGATAAATGGATAGATATAAGAATAGACTATAGTGGATGGATGTATGCCTTATAGTGGAGCTAGGATGTGATCTCCAAATACTATGTCGCAAAGGAATAACATGCCCCATACTAGGTAGTAGACTTAGGATTTTACATAACAAGGCTTATGATAGGTGGATAATGATAAGATGGATTGATTAGGAAGGGATGAGGTATATCAAGAGATATCCAACGTATATTTCAACATTTTGCCCCCATGTCTCTATCAAGATCAAAAGGAGGAAGGGAGAATGAATAGACTCAATATGATAGGTATGTGGGTGTAATGGCTAAGGATGGTAGGATGTGGTATGGTAAGATGAAAAATAATAGGTTGGAAATGATAAAATGGATGAGACAAGGTGCCCCCAAGTGTAAGTGACATAGAAGATCAACCTACACATGACGCCTATTTGCCAGGTTTTCATCATGGTACTTATCCAAGGTGCCTGTTTACTAGGTTTTCATTGTTGGACGAAGGGATTTCTCTTTACTTTTTTGAATTTTTTTTTTGAATTTTTTTTTATGGGATAGCATGACAATTACACATGGTAGATTTTGCCAAAAGCAATGGATTGTCGTTTAAAAGCGATGCAAATTCTGCCAAAAGTGAATAACTGTTGTTTAAAGGTGATCAGGTTTGGCTAAAGGTGAGAAGTTATGGTTCAAAAGTGATCTGTGTTTGATAGAGGATGTGTTTGAATGATATTTTTGACAAGAAAATAGTGATTTCAGTCACCCACACTCAAAACAATCACAAACTTGTACAACCTAGGCTAGGAAAGGATTGTATTTGTTGAGTCCCCTTGCCATGCTTATTCAAAGTAGATAGCTTCAGGATCTTGGTAGCACCGGCTCCCCTCCACAACACTCACTTCTCACACATACCAAGATCTAGGTTTTCCAAGGCTTGTCCCCCTACCAAACCTTAGGATTGTCCCTGCTATCTCTACTAAGAACCATGAGAATCGGGGTGGCTTCAAAGGTCCCACCTTTTGCATCAACAAATAGAAGGATTTTGGCTACTACACAAGGTTGCTAGTAAGGGCATCCATTCGGGTGGCTATATGTGAGGCGATTCACTCCGTTAATGGAGGCTTCCCAACCCAAAGAGGTTACGCTCTAAGGGGTTTTGGGGGAAACATTCGTTAGTGTAACACAGCAGCACCCGTTGTTTGTGACTTTTGACACAAACACTTTTCTTATATAGTGGTTTGGAAGGACTTGGCTTTAGCCCATTACCGCTTGGGTCGTACCCCTTCTCACATCGGGTAGGCAAGCCCTCTAAAGATAATAACAAGTTCTCATGCACCCAAGATCTATTTGATAGGCAAGGGGAGAGGATACTTTTGCTATTAAATTTGGGTTATAAACATGCACAACAAGCAATCAAGAAAGATAAACAAGCACGGAGCAAATAATGATTCTTTTTAAGCACCAAGCCCAAATGTTCCTAAATTAGTGAGAAAATGCAATGTCTTGGATCGATCGGAGTTGCAATAGATATGTTAGTAGTTTCACAACCTCCTTTTCTTGGACAATTGATAAGATGCTACACAAAGAGATGATTAATAACCAAGAAAACCCAACTGTGAATGATAGAACTGAAAGTGACACACAGTTACCAAAGGTGACTGACTATTGCTCAAAAGTGAAATGTTACTACTCAAAAGTGATGCTAAAAACCTAGATGTGAACTGTTAAGGCTCAAAAGCAACCTATTCCTGCTAGATGCATAAAATCCCTGCAAAAATCAGATGTTAGCCAAAAACCCTAAATTACAGGAAGCGACCCAGACAATCGGAAGCAATCAGTTTCAGATTAAAAGTGATGCAAATAATAACAGATGCAACCACTGTTGGATTAGAAGCGATGTGAAAAGACTAGAAGCGACCACTGTTGGCTTAAAAGCGATCCCAAAAATGCTAAAAGTGATAACTGATAGCTTAAAAGTGATGCAAATGTTCTTAAGGCGACTAGTTTTTTCTTAAAAGTGACCGCAATTTGCTGTAAGTGCTCGAAAAATCTGAACTTCAAAAAAAACAACTTCAAACAGCAAAGTTAATCAGGGACGTGAGTCCCACCGGGTGTGCCAAAATGTGATAGGTAAAAATAAGGTTAATAAGATCAGGCATACAAATGAAAACCTAATCCTACCACCATCAAAGAATTGAGTCCAAGTAAAATCAAAAGCATGCAATTCAAGAACAAGATCACCCAAATTGTATGATTCCTTGTTTATGATGTGGATTGCTTCTTCAACAATGAATAGCTATGAAGACCAAAGCTACCATGATGGATGGATGATAATGATAATATGCTCAAGATGATAATGTAGACGCTATATGAAAATGATGGATGGATCTAGTATGAAAGGAAGGGGTGTTTATATAGACCTCAACCAAAATCAATCAATGGTAGAGATTTGGTGGCTATGTGAACGACTAAGATGAAATGATAGTCATAGGTGAATGTGTAAATGACAAGTGGAGCGAAGATAAGGCTCATATGTGACTGTGTACATAAAAAGTACTACATATGAAAGATATTAAATAAAAGATGTAGTACCACACAAGTTTTTAAATAAAAGAGGCACACATGTCGGCTTGTGAAGATAAATGATAAGAGAAATTAATTAAATAAATAAAATTTATTTAATTAATTGGAAAGTGGGATTATAAAGGGAATTTTAATTAAATAAATAAAATTTATTTAATTAAAATAGATAGAATAAAGAGATAATTAAACAATTAAAGATTATTTAATTATAGATTAGAGGAAATAGATAATGAATTAATTAAATAAATATAAATTTATTTAATTAATAGAAGAAATAAGTGATTTTAGAGAAAATAGAGAAATTGTTCAAGTGTGTTAGACAAATGCAGATGCGATATTTGATACTAATGATAACTAGGTCAATTTTGGGTGTCTATAGAAGGTAATGGAGGGCTTGATGGATTAGAAGGTTGGTGGATTAATGGACTAGGAGTAAGATCACATGGTGGTGTTGGGATAGGACTAATAGGCTCATGGATTGGCTTTTGAGTGGATGGTGATGGAGGGTACTCATAGGATGCAGAATCTAGATTGGTATCTCCCTTCTCAAAGGTAGCATGAAGACTTAAGGATGTTTGATCTTGCTTCATAGGGTAACTTGGGCTCGCATGTTATTGTTGTGGAGGCCATTGATAGTCTTTTGAATGGGTTTGATGGTGAGATGAAATGGTGGGATATGTAAATAAAAGATCTTGGGGTTGGTTGATATTGGAAGAAGTGGGGTATGGTGATGTAGAATTGACATGATATGTGGATGGATTGGATTGATATGATATGTGGATGGATTAGATTGGTATGAAGTTGGACAAGTTGATGGAACATTGACTTGATAGGTTGGTGGATTAGATTGGTATGAAATGGGAGGTGATGACATGTAAGGTTGAGGTGGCATTGGTTGATAGTGAATGGCTAAAGGATGATGTACTTGTTGGACTTGGCAAGTGGCTAAGAAGTGTTGGGCTTGGGCTATGAGGTGTTTTATTTGAGGTGATTGGTTTATTTGAAGTTGTTGGATGATGACATGGACCCTTTGTATGGTTTGTTGGTCTAGAGGTTGCAGAATTTGGTAAAGCTTTTGAAGGAAGTCTTGGAATTTAGGTACTAGGTCTTCTAATGTTGGCATGGTGTCACACATGTGTTTAAGGATTAAGACCCTTTTTGGCAAGTGCTTAACTATGATTATGATGATGATGTGGAGATGGTTAGGATGATGATTTGAATGACTTAGCTTGGAATGACTGGATGATGTGATTAGGAAGGGTGATTAGGATGAAGGTGATTTGGAATGAATGTGTTGACTAGGAAGAATGTTTAGAATGATTTGTTTATGTGTTTGGTGTCTATAGCTTGATTTGGCAATTTGCAAACAAATGACTACACATGTACACACATGAACCACTCCTGCAAGACACATAAGCAATTTAACTTTTAAACTTGAAGAATGTGATGATTAAGCAAGGACACATGGAAGACACATCAACAAGCCCTAGAGTAGTCAAATGGGTATGGCCAGTTAGGTATTACTCTAGGTTGCACAAGGTTGACTACAGAAATGAAATGAAAGCAAAATCCTGCCACACAAGCAAGAGAAAGGGGTAACCCACCCTTTACCTTCACTTCCCAAAGGTATAAAGTTCTTTGGGGCTTAGCCAAGAGTGACAAGATTTTAACTTCCAAAGAGAGTGTCTTTCGATTCACACCTCAGTTGAGGTCGTCCCTTAGAGTGGTGTGTCTCCAAGCAAGCCTCATAAAAGGGGCATGAAAAAAGAAAACCAAGTGAGGTGCTTTTGACCTCCAAGATCAGCTTGCGGTGTGAGGAGAGATAATACACATGTACACTTGATTCACACTCGCACTTGTTAATTTCCCTTAGAAAATCAAAATGTGTGTGTGAAAATGGATGGATTCAAGGTGTTTTTGATTCTCAAGATCGTACAAAGAACATGAGAAGAGCATACACACCTCTAATCACATGTAAATTCACCAAGCAATTCAAGCACTTATTCTTTTTAATCTGAAATCAAGATGTGTGATGAAAGACACTTGTTGATTTTATGCCCAATTTTTTATGTGTGACAACAAATAATGTTCATTTTAAGAGCCAAAAATCCAAATGTGTTTGCAAACAAGATTGATTGATTAGAATGAGAGATGGAAGATGAAATGAGTGTACTTGATAAAATCACTTTCAAATTTTCTATGATGTGCTAATGCAAACGTTGTTCCAGCTTTGTCTAATCACCTACAAGCCACAATTCCCAAGAAGAAACAAGTAAACTTGCAAAGAAAATTGTTATGTGAAAAAGATGAAGTATGATAAAATCTGATTAAGATGACCTAATACAATAAAATAGATTGCATAAATGGAAAATTTAGAAGATTTCATGCATTTAAAAAAAAAAATTGTCAAAATTGGATCAATTTTGCTCAAGATATTTGCATTTGAAGTTTGAAATTAAGTTTGACTTTGAATGATTAAAAAGTACTGAAAATGACACATTCACCTGATAAAAGTTACAACATTGTGAAGTTCACCGGATCAGCTTTCTTACGAGTCTTTGTTTGTGAAAATCTGATATCGTACACCGAAGTTATGATCGAAAGAAAAAAAATGCCCCTCTAGGGCATGTAGGAGGCACAAGGCAAGCTTGACTATTTGATACTTAACCGCTAGTGGTTTAGAAGGATCCGATCACATTACATGGTTAACTCTAGGTGGTTTATCTAGTGGTCTAAGTTTGTGGTTATAGGTAAATTAGCCCACGGTCATTCATATGACTGTGGCCAGACCAAAGTCAAAAAATAAAAAAGAAATTAGAAAAAATAAAAGGGGCCGATGGATAGCCCCCCCCGACTCCTTGTGTGACCTGCTGCTAAAAATTTAAATCCTTAACAGTCAGCATTAAAGTTAAGCCTTTAGGGCTTAGATTCTAGAGAATGGCTAATGGGAGCTCACGGATGGTGGCGTTAAGGAGCAGTTTGATCGTGGGGGGGCAGAGGAATAGGGTACGACAGGTGATGACATGGTGGTTGCCAAAGGTAGTGGTAGGAATTTAACAGGGTGGCACCAAATCTACAGACAATGATGGGGGTTTTTAGATGGTATTAGGGTTTTTCTTTAAGGGAGTGTCGACAGAAAAAAAAGGCCAAGAAATTGACTGAGATACCAGGGCAGTGGAGGGAGATTTTTTGACGGTAGTTTCTCAAAGAGCGCAGGATTGGTAGACAGGTGTGGCCGGATAGGTGACTCACAGGTGGCTAGGTTTTTGGAGATTTGGTAGCTGCCCATAGTGACAGAGCCTAGGGTTAAGTCAAAGGGTCAAACAAAGGGTGGAGAAGGATTTTCCTATCACGGTGATCTGGGTTATTGATTTTAGACCTGCAAGACACCAATTTTAAAACTTGCAAACAAATAATGTGAAGCTTGCAATCAAAGATAATATCAAAACTATAACAAAGATTGATAAGACATAGAAATTAATGAAAACTAAGAAGTTGATCAAAGACCCTTGCGCAGAGGCTATATGGCTCTATACGGTACGGCCTATGAACTAAAAAATTTTAATTTTTTTTCAAAAATTTCACAATCACCAAACCATGGCAAGTTTATAGTCAAAATTCATGGAAACAACCTCTCAAACGTAATGGTGAGATCAATTTCAGCCTAAGAGGTCAACTACAAGAATTCACTCCCAAAACTTGACCCAAATTTTTAATACACCAGATAGATGCATGCAAGGTTGATTGATTGAGTGATTTGATATGTTAATTGCTCAATTCAGCAGCATAACATTAAGATGAAGATGATAGATGAAAAGACAGTGGATGAAAGATTGTGGAGAGATTTTGACAACATAAGGATACTTGAAGATTAGATGCCCTCAAATGGCTTTTGAGAGGGTTGATTTATAGGAAGAGGCTGATTTGAATGAAGGGTTGTGATTGAAAGTTATTTTCAACGATGTGGACGGCTAGGATCAAATAGAGTTTCCCACTCCTTAAGGGAGTTGTAGTCATATGACAAGTGTAGGGAGGAGAATAGGGAGACTTAATTTAAATAAAATATTATTTAAATTAGTTGTGCATGTGAAGGATATTAAATGAAATTTGTACTACCACACATGATTCAATTGAGAGGTGGACAAGTGTTGCAATGAGATGAAAGGTGAGGACCTAATTTGGGACATGTGAATGGGAATTAATTAAATAAATGGGATTTATTTAATTAATTGGCTAGGTGATTATTTTGGGATGGGATTAGGATATGAAATTAATTAAATAAATAAAATTTATTTAATTAATTGGAAAGTGGGATAAGGATGGTAGGATAGGATGGGAAATTATTTAAATAAATAGTATTTATTTAATTAATTAGTGAATGGGATAAGTTGAATTAGAAGTGGGATTAGGACAAAATGCTACATGATGTCTCTAATAATGTATTGACTAGGTGTTGAAAGACATGGACAAATTTGGGTGTCTACATTGAGATCTTATAGAGACAGAGTTTAGGGTTTGTTTGATAGTTTTGATGCTCTCAACCTACGGGTGATCCCAAGGAAATTAAATGTTGAGGCTTACCAGTTGGCAATAGTTGGTGCTCAGTTTTCTCCCCCACAGACCTCTTCCAAGGCCCTGTTCAACATGCCAAAATAGTGGTTAGACCCTCAGTCCCTAACAATGGTGTGAACTGGTAGATATTTTACAGCAATGAACAAATTATAAACTTCATACAAGATGAAGCTAAGTTCTCATCAAATGTGCAATCCAAACTGCAAGAGGGGTATGTCAATCATATTATGCAACTAAAGACAAACAAGTTCCCAAAGGGATTAGTCAATCTTGTGGCTATTTTCCATCACAATGATGAATTCAAAGGTGAAAAGAAGAACATTATATTAAAAAAGAGGACTATCAAAATGTTGCTATTGCCTAGGACAAATTTATTATTGGGAAAGGTATGTCATGATGATGAACAACAAATTTTCTTCCATCTTTCCCATAAATATAGTGATGTTTTCTCATGGGATTATGAGGATTTGAAGGGATTTTACCCTAATGTTGCCTAGCATGCCATAGATCTTGATCCAAACATTAAACCTGTTCATCAAAGACAATAGCCTTTAAACCCCAAAATTGAGCCTTTGATGAGGAAGGAGCTTGTGAAGCTCATTCAAGCTAGAATTATTTTTCCCATCAAGTATTCCACCTAGGTGGCTAATTTAGTGCTAGTGAGGAAGAAAAATAGTGAGATAAGGTTGTGTGTAGACTTTCATGATTTGAATTGAGCTTCCTTGAAAGACCATTACCCCTTGTCGTCCATGGACCAAATCTTGCAGGCTATAGCAGGGGCATAAAGATTCTCATTGCTCAATGGTTTTTCTGGATTTAACCATATTTTTGCAAGGGAAGAAGATAGATTCAAGATAACTTTCCTCACTAAGTGGGGAACCATGGCATACACAAAAATGTCATTTGGGCTCTCTAATGTTGGCACCACTTTCTAGAGGGCAATGGACATTGCATTAAGGGATTCATCAACAAATTCATCATGACCTATTTGGATGATATTATGGTCTTCTCTAAGAAAGGAGAAAACCACATGGAGCATCTAAAGAGAATTTTTGAAATGTGCAGGGATTTTGGGGTGTCATTGAACCCCAAAAGTGTATTTTTGTTGTTTCTCAAGGCAAACTTCTGGGCCATTTGGTGTCCAAGGATGGGATCTCCATAGATCTGGAAATAACTTCATCTCTCCTTTCTCTTCCTTTACTTTCTCATAAGAAAGCTCTTCAGTCATTTCTAGGGCAGATTAATTTTGTTAGGAAATTCATTCCTAACTATGCTGGTTTGGTCAAACCACTAACCCTAATGCTAAAAAAGGACATTATTTTCAGCTAGACCAAGGAGGGAAAAGAAATTTTTAAGAAAATAAATCCTCATGAACCCTAACTATGAGAAGGACTTTGTCCTTTATGCTCATGGAGGAAAGAACAACATTGTAGTTGTTCTGAAGTAACAAAATAACCAATGTATGGAGCAACCACTAGCCTTTTTCAGTCAAACATTGAAGGATTATGAGGTCATGTATAATCCCATGGACAAACAAGTTTTTTCCATTATAATAACATTAAAAAAATTTAGACATATGCTAGCAAATAACCACATTAAATCATTGGTTTCTCATCCCAGTGTGAGAGACTACATAATGGGAATATAAATCAGTGAAAAGAGGGAAAGATGGGTTACACAGATCCTAGAATATGATGTTACCATCAAAGCCACTAAACTGATTAGAGGTAGAGGATTATGTGAGCAACTAGCTCAAACTACAGTAGATGAGACAAACTCATCCTATCTCTTGCACAAAGTAGAACTTATAATAGAACTAGTAGTTGTAAGTTCTTGGACAACAAACATGGCCAAGTTCCTATCCATTGGTGAGTATCCTCATGGATTGGATAGAACTAAGAGAAGAAAATTCAGGTTGCAGTCCATCCCATATGCTCTGGTGGATGGAATTCTTTTTAAAAGGAATCTGGATGAAGTCTTGTTGAGATGCATTGAAGAAAATCATATTGACATATTACTTAGTGAGTTTCATGCAGGCCTATCTGAAGGTCACTTCTTTACAAGAGCTACAACAATGAAGATAATGAGGGCAGGTTATTTTTGGCCCACATTGTTCAATGAGGCCCATATATGGGTAAGAAAATGCAAAGAGTGTGCTCTCTTTGCTAGAAAGAAGAGATTGGCAACCCTTCCACTTCACCCCATCCAAGCAAATCAAACTTTTTCATAGTGGGCCCTAGATTTCATTGGCATGATCAACCCTAGATCTAGTACTGGCCACAAGTGGATTCTAACTGTAATAGACTACTTCACCAAGTGGGTTGAAGCTGTCGTACTCAAAGAGGCTACTAAATTAGAAATCATAGATTTCTTGGAAGAAATCATGACAAGGTTTGGAGCTCCCCACACTATCATCTCTAATAATGCAAGTGCTTTCACAGGTTTTAAGATAGTCAATTGGGCTTTGAAGTATAATGTGTTTTTGAAGTCTTCTTCTAACTATTACCCATAAGGTAACGGTTTAGCTGAATCTACCAACAAAAACCTGATTAGAATCTTAAAGAGAATCATGGAGAAAAATCAAAGGCAGTGGCATAATAAAATTAGATTGGCTCTTTGGGCTAATAGGATCACTTACAAAAGAGCCACTGACAATTCTCCTTTGGTTCTTGTTTATGAAAAAGAGGCTAGGTTGCCCATTTGTCTGGAGCTTCCTTCATTAGATTTGGCCCAACAGTTAGAATGAGAAGGTGAAGGTGCTAGGTTTGTAAGGATAGTTGAGTTAAATGAATTAGAAGAACTTAGATAGTCAACCATGGTTAAATGGAAGAACACCAAAAATAGACCAATACGTACTTTGACAAGAGGGCCAAAGATCAAATTTTCAAAGAAGGATATCTTGTTTTGAAATGGGATCCATCTCAAACCTTACTTTTAAAGTTGGTTTTACATTTTGTATATACTACTTTGTGTTATGTTGTAAATTGTGCTCCTTGGATGTGTAAGCACAATTTCACTATGTTTAGCACCTCCCTTTAGTGATACCAAGCTTAGTTTATTTTTAGGTCTACCCTAAAGTCCTGATTTGGCCCCAATTCTATGAAATATCATGATTTTGGTTAAAATTTTGTCATAACCTGAAAACTAATTTGAAATTTGGAGTTAGCACCACATTATATGCAGTCTTGTACCTAGATTTGCCCCAAGGGCCTAGGGCGCCTAGCACCTTGGTCCCTCTCATGTTTTTTGGGAGGCAAATTGAGTCTCAAAGTCATCTTTTATTTTGGTTAGGTTAACCCTAAAATCAAATTTACTTTATCACATGTATTGCCGGCTCTTTAATTCAAATTACTCATTTCTCAAGCCTTGTATAAAAGCAAGTAACCTATTCATTTGAAACTAGATGTTTTAGAAGTTAGATGTGATCTTGATAAAAGCTCTCTATTATTATGTTGTCTATGCTATTGAATTATTGTAGGTTTCTATTTGATCAAATGGGGTTCATCTTTTCTCTTGGAAAGATTTGTATGAAGACTAGGAAGTGATATCTTGAGTCTATCTCATTTGTTCCTAGGTTGAAGCACTTTGCATGATTGGGAGAAGGGTTGGAACCACCAACTTGAGATTGGCTTGAGTACCCTCCAAGGGTATGGTTGCATCACCTTCTTATTTAGCAAACCTTTAGTGAAACTTCATCCATGAGGTGAAGTTGTGAGCTTCCTTGAGTGAAGCATTCTTTTGTATCATTCCATCCTATTTTCTTGAGTCATCTAGGGTTAGGGTTTGATATATTTGATTAGATCATGCATGCTACTACTCACACTTAGGGTTTCTGAGCACACACAATGTCTTGTTCTAATCTTGGCTATTTGTGAGGTAGGAATAGCAAAACGGGGGCTTGACTAATTCAAGCTCCTATATAGCCACAACCATTTTCCCCTTCTTTTGTGTGTGCAGGTTGAAGTAACAGGTTTCAAAAGACAAGATCCAAGAAGATAGAAGGTTTTGTAGGTATAGGTTAGGCAAAGTTTAGACTTTCTATAAAACCCTAATTAGGGTCTAGGGCACCCAGCACGTTGGTACCTCTGACATTTTGGCTCTAGGTTCCTACTCTTCTCTCTTTCCTCATCTCTATTGTGCATTTGATTTTCTATTTCTATTTTCGATAGTGGTATGTAGCTCAACCTTTCTCACTTAGGGTTTGATCTTTTTCCCTAGTTTGCTTGGTTGAATTTGGTTGACTTCTCCTCTATACAACAAAGATTAAAAACCCCTGTATTTTGGCTCTCCCTCAAGAGTGGAATCCAAGATCAGTTTGTGTCTAAATGTTAATGGAAGAGGGTTTGACCTAGTTTGACGTTTTAAGCTAGATCTCTCTTTTCTACTTAACATTTTGGTGAACCTGACTCTTCTTACACTCTTGCATCCTTCTTCATCTGAAAATACTTTCTTGTTGTCCTACATCTGATTAAAATTAAGTGCATTCATCATTTTCATACTTTCATATATCATACTTTGCATTTAATCCATCATTAAGGTAACAAAAACCTTGCATTTTCCTAGAAATTTAGCTAGTCTTGAACCTAGGGTTTGTAGATTAGTAAGTTGTTTTCAGATATTTGTAGCATTATTAAGTTGATTAAAGTGATTTCATTTGTTTTAACTTATCATCCTTTGTGGTTAATTCATTCTTTTCATTTTGGCATTTGAAATCAGAAAAACAAGCATTTGATTTAGATTTTGAAAAGCTATACTTTTTTACATTGTTTACATTTCATAAGATTGGATCATTGTAACTCAATATAATTTTATGATATGATGCTTTATATCTGATTATAACTGAGTTTGATACATGTTCTTTAGATGCACACCTTTCATTCATTCATATATATTGACTAAGGTTATCAAAAACCTCATTTTTTTAGTAATTCTAGCTTGAAAATTAAAAAATCTTGCTTATGTTTTAGTTATTAAGTGGATAAATTTTGTTGTTCATAGCTTGGTATATTTCATTTTGTGCAGCATAAAATCATAAATAAACTTCATTTCATTCCCTCTTCTTCACTTCATTTCTATAAGGTTTGGAAAAATTAGGTTAGGCAAATATGTCGTACTTCTTTCTTCAAGATTTCAATGCATTTGTTGAGTGGTTTAGTAATGATTTTGACATGTTAGATGAAGCCTTGGATGACTTCATCTCTACAAAATCATCCTCTATGACTCCTAAACCATATCTATTTCAAAGATTCATTAATACAATTTATGTTTCTGATTCCCAAAAAGAGCCTAAGAAACCTAAAATTGTTGTGCATCTTTGTAATGATGCTCGTTAATCACAATCTATCACAATAGGTGGTTCTCCAAAAACACCTACATCTCCTATTTATATCTTCAACTATGTAAGACAAATCTCTCAACACAATCAAAACGTGTTGCAACAACTCATGCATCATGAGGTTGCTCACACATATAACACTAGAAATAATAAATAAAAGAAACCAATCACATTTGTTCCAGCTCCTCTTCCACCTTCTCAACCTATTCTTCCTCAACCACCTCATCTTCCTACTCATACTGGTAGAGATTATGATCTTGTTGAGCAGCTCCATGCTACTCCAATAAATATCTCTTTATGGTAGTTGATACAAACATCACCTACATACCACAGAATGCTCCAGGAAGCTTTACAAAAGGTGATTGTTCCACGCTCTGTTAAGCCAAATGATGTAGCAACCTTGTTAGATTGTATGCATGTGACAAAATCAGATATCTTTTTTAACCACATGAATTTCCTCTCGTAGAAGTTCAAAACTAATATGATCCTCTTATGATATTTGTCATTATCAATAAAATGAGGGTTAGACGTACCATGATTGATGATGGATCAAGTCTTAAAGTTTGTCGCATATACTTGTTACATAAAATCAATGTTGATACATCTCTCATTAAACTAGATAAACCCAACATTCATATCTTTGATAATATTGGTAGACAATCTTTAAGTACTATAGCCTTACATGTTAAGGTTGGACTTGTGATATTGCCTACCCTTATCCATGTCATGCATAATTCTCTTTCATATAATATTCTTCTTGGTAGACCCTAGATTCATGCCATGGGGATAGTCCCATCTACCCTTCATCGATCAATTAAGTTTGTTCATGACAATAAGCTCCAAACAATTGAAGCCAATCCAATTCTAGAAAGTTGTCTACAAACTGAAGCTAAAAATAGACAATATTTTAAACCCTTTACTTTAATTTTTCCTCTTCCTAAAGTTAATTCTTCTCCCCCTTCTGTGGAGGTTATCGTAGAAGAATCTAATTCACCTTTGAATACACTTTTTTATAATGATTGGGGTTCGTTAGACTTTACACCTACCTTTGTAGGGGAGTATGAAGTCTCGTTGTCAAAACCACAAAGTTCTAAGGTTTCTTCAATTTCTACTCCTAAGACACCTAAGATATCTTTGAAAAGTAATGATGACAATACTTATTATTATACTATAGCATATGAGACCTATGAGGTGCCTCCTTCCTCTTCAGAAATGGCATCTATTTATGGTCGAGGTTTTCAAATTCTCTCTCAATGTGGATACAACAGTAATGGTTGTGGTATAAAGGAACAAGGCATTAAAGTCCCCTTAGAAGATAATCCACATTACTCCTTGTTCGGACTTGGATACCTTCCTTTATAGCCCAGCAAAGTTGCTCATCATTCTAATGTAAATGTAAACACAATTTCATCATCAACAAATCATATTTTGACGCTTGATTGGGTTATCTAGAATTAATTGATACAAATTGTGATTCTAGAAATGTTCCTTTGGATAGTTTTTCAACAGATGAAGCTTTCGATGAATTCCTAGGAGATTATGATCATTTTCCTCATTACCATCATGATCATGGATTTCCTTATTGTTTAAATGTGGAAGCATACTTTGGGAAAGATGCTTGTTTATCTAATGGTACCTCAGCATCTCATGAGTCACCTATGGAATCGCTTAATCCTCCTGAGATATCAAGCCATAGTACTCTCCTTAATGGAAAGACTATCGATGTCTTGATGGATAAGGTTAACCTTGAAAAAGTTATCCCTATTGGAAATTGTCTAAATCCTAAAGAAAATCAAGAACTTACTTCTCTTTTGCATGAATATTTTGATCTCTTTTCTTGTACATACTTCGACATGCCCACCATTGACCCTAAGGTGGTAACACATAATAATATCATTCATCCTGATGCCAAACTAGTAAAACAAAAGATTCACAAGATGAATCCTAAGGTTGCATTGTTAGTCAAAGATGAGATAGAGAAGCTTCTTCAAGTAGGCTTTATCTGCCCTATTGAGTACTCACCTTGGATCTCAAATATTGTTGTTGTCGTTAAATCTGGCAACCATATTCGAATGTGAAATAATTTTTGAGATTTAAATAAAGAATCTTTAAAAGATGATTTTCCTCTTCCTAATATTGATATGATTATCGATTCCATTGCAGGTCATGCCTTACTTTCCTTTATGGATGGCTTATTTGGTTATAATCAAATATTCATCAATCCTCAAGAGCAATATAAAATAACTTTTATAACTCCTTGGGGAACATTTTTTGGGTTGTCATGCCATTTGGATTAAAGAACACTGGTGCAAATTACCAACATGCTATGACACTGATCTTTCATGATTTCATGCATAACATTTTAGAGGATTATGTTGATGACATTCTAGCCAGATCTATTTTGTGCCAGGATCACATCAAAACTCTCAGTCAAATCATTGAACATATACACAAATACAACATGCACTTGAATCCATGTAAATGTATCTTTGGCGTTGATAGTGGTAAGCTATTTGGATTCATTGTTTCACATCATGGTATTGAGGTGGATATGAAAAAGATTGATGGCATTGTCAACATGCCACCTAAAAATATTTCACATCATAGTTTACAAGGGAAGATATAGGCCATTTGTTGATTTGTTTCACAACTTGCAGATAGGACTAACCCTTTTACATAACTACTCAAGAAAGAATCTAAATTTAATTGGGATAAGGATTGCCAAAAAGCTTTTGATGATCTCAAAAGCTACTTAGCTAATCCTCCTATATTATAACCTGTTGTCTTTGGATGACCCTTTATTCTCTACACATTGACATCTCCTAAAGATCTTGCAGCATTGTTAGCACAACATGATGATGATGGAAAAGAGCGTGTTGTATATTATATCAGCCAAACTTTGCTCAATTATGAAATACAATATTCTTAGATAGAAAGGCAATGCATAGCTCTCATTTTTGTGACACAAAAATTGAGACATAATCTACTAAATTTTGAAATTAATGTAATTGTAAAATTTGATCCTTTGAAATATCTCTTTGCTAAAACAAATCTTTTAGGACATTTAGTGAAGTGAGTTATGTTGTTAACATAATTTGATCTTAAGGTTGTATCCAAAAAGGCAATTAAGGGTCAAGCGTTGACCGACCACTTAGCTGAAGCTCCTTCGCCATTTTCTATTTCAAATCAAGAATCATTCCTTGATGATCAAATCTTTTCCCTAGATGTTGATAGTAAGTGGAAGTTATTCTTTGATGGTTCTAGATGTCAAACTAGCTCCAATATTGGTGTTATACTAGTACCTCCATTAGGTAATTCGGTTCCTCTATCTTATCATCTCAAATTTTTATGTACCAACAACATTGTTGAGTACACATCCCTTATCACTAGCTTGCATGCCATAATGGATCTCAACATTAAATACATTTGCATATTTGGTGATTCTCAGTTGATCATAAGACAAGTCACTGGATCTTATCAAGCAAATCAAGTTAAGTTATCTTAGTACCAAGACTTGGCCTTATCTTTATTGAAGAATTTATCATCCTTTAAAATTGACATGAATTCATGAAAAGACAATCGATATGCAGATGCAATGGAAAGCATTGCTTTCCTTATGTCCCTTGATGATTCTTCAGAGAATTATCAATTTATCATTCATAATCTCAAAACATCTTCAATATTACAAGTATCTAATGTTGCCTTTTGTAGTAACATAGATTCAGATGCATGGTACTCCCATATATTCCAATATTTGTGCGATGGTACCTTTCCTAATCTAGCATCTAGAGGTGCCTAAATTTGCATATGTGAACTTTCAGCACGCTACATCATCTTATCAAATATACTATATCAACGAAGCTATGAAGGTCTTCCCCTTCATTGCCTTAATAAATCTAAGATCCCAATTGCCCTAGAAGAGGCACATTTAGGTGCCTGTGGAGGATATTTTGGTGGGAAATCTTTGGTTCAAAAATTAATTCATATGGGTTACTATTGGTAGAACATGGAACAAGATTCCATTGCTTTCATCAAAAAGTGCCCGCAATGTCAACAACATAACAATCTTATTCAAGCTCCTACCCAAGAACTTCATGCTCAATTTTCACCTTGGCCATTTTTCATGTGGTACTTGGATCTTATTGGAAAAATTTCACCTCCTTCTCAAGGACACACTTTCATTCTCACAGCTACTTACTACTTCATGAAATGGTTTGAAGTGGTTCCTCTCTGATTCATGATTGCTGAAGTAGTCTGTCGTTTCATCCAAGATAACTTAATATCTCAATTTGACATTCCTTCCACTTTAGTTTCTGACAATGGTGCATCATTTAAGAACAAAGATGTGAAGAAACTCCTAGAAGATATCATATTCAACACTTCTTCTCTACACCTTATTATCCTCAATCAAATGGACAAGCGGAATCTACTAATAAAATAACTAGACAAATGCTTCGAAAAACTATTAACAAACATCAAAAGGATTGGCATACTCAACTATCTTACACATTATGGGCTTACTGAATGAGTGTGTGTATGGCTACAAGTACTACCCTATACAACCTTGTGTATTGTGTTGATGTGATCATGCTTTGGAGTTAGAAATTCTGTCATTGCAAATTTCTCTCAATGAAATTCTTGATTAAAATACTAAAATAGAACTATGACTTCAACAACTTAAGATGCTCAACGAACAATGCATAAACACTCTCAAACATATCCAAGCCCATCAAAAGACTATTCAACACTTGTACAATGAACGTTTTATTCATCATTCATTCGAGGTTGGAGATCTTGTAATCTATGAAAATCAACACAATGTCAATGCACCTCTTGGCAAAAAATGAAAATGCAGCCTAAATTGGCTAGGACCATACATCATCACTAAAGTCTTCAGATCAGGTGTATATATACTATCTGATATGTTGTTATATGGAGCCTAATCATACTCGGAGGTTAAATTTTCCCCACTTTTATTGGCACGGTTTCCCCCAAATTATTTAACAAGGGTTTGGGGGCAGCACCCCTTGCGGGGTCCAGGGGCAGCGCCCCTAGCGCTCTCCCTGTCATGATATAGGGAGGGGTCGAGGGGCAGCACCCCTAAAACCTCAAATGATTTTTATTATTTTATAAAGGCGTTGGGAGTTATTTTTCTATTGGTCGATATAAAAAGCCTATTTTTGTAACTGACATAAGTCTCGATAAAAAAGGCTAAGGGTTACGGTTTCTGTTGAAATATTGTACTATAGCATTTACAGCGGTATTGAGTTGCGAGGATTGCTGGTTGTAATCAGTTTGATTTGCTGGATAATAATATTGGACTCTCTATTGGTGGATGTAGCCCGAGTTTGGGTGAACCATGTTAAAAATTGTCTCTTGCTATTATTATTTCTGTGTATTTTTCATTCCTCTGTTTAATCTTTATTTACATATAATTGATAACTTCTGCATACAATTCCTAACAAGTGGTATCAAAGTGGGTCGTGTTCGATTATCATCTATAGGAAGGTCTCACGGTTGAGTGGGAGTCTCACGGTTAAGTGGGAGCAATGGCAGACGAGGGTAAATTGAAGGTAGATAAATTCAATGGGAAGAACTATCAGTTATGGAAGATGCAGATGGAGGATTATCTCTATTAGAAGGATTTATGGAGGCGGTTGGAAGGAATAGCCAAGAAACTGGTAGCAATGACTAATGAGGATTGGAATCTTTTGGACAGAAAGACACTGGGAACCATTCGATTGTGTCTAGCACCATCTGTGGCATTCAATATAACAGAAGTGAAGACAACAGATGAACCGATGAAAGATTTATCTAAATTGTATGAAAAACTCTCAGCCTCAATAAAGGTATTTCTCATGAAGCGTTTGTTTAATCTAAAAATGATTGAAGGTGGATCTATGATAGATCATTTAAATGAGTTTAATATTACCAGTCAGTTAACTTTTGTAAAAGTGAAATTTGATGAAGAGGTGAGGGCTCTCTCGGTTTTATGTTCTTTGCCAGAAAGATGGAATAGCTTGGTAATGGTTGTAAATAACTCTATCTCTGGTTAAAATACTTTGAAATTTGATGATGTTGTTGGTGTTATCCTTAGCAAGGAAATGCGACGGAAAAGCTCAGGGGGGTCCACATCAGGTAGTGTTTTGAATGCAAAAAGCAGGGGCATATTAAAGGAGAGAGGAAAAGGTTCTGGAGGTCATGGGAAGTCACGAGGAAAATCAAAGGACAAGAGGTCCCAATCCAGAGGATAGAAGGATTGCTGGTACTGTGGGAAACTAGGTCATCTGAAGAAAGATTGCTAGTCTCGGAAGAATAAAGAAGGAGACAAACAAGAAGGCAATAAGATGGCAAATGTGGTAAGTAATAAATCTGAAGATGATGCTTTGATTCTTTCCCTAGATAATGTTGATGATTCATGGGTTTTAGATTTAGGGGCCTCATTTCATGCTACGCCCCAAAGAAGTTATTTTCTTGATTATGTCCAAGGGGATTTTGGGCTAGTATATTTGGGAGATAATGAACCTTGTCAGATTGTTGGAAAGGGAAGAATCAAGATTAAGTTGCAGAATGGGAATCATTGGCTACTACAAGAGGTAAGGCATGTTCCAAGGCTGAGTAGGAATTTAATTTTAGTAGGGTAGCTAGCTGATGAAGGTTGCATAGTTACTTTCAGTGATAAAAATTGGAAAGTTTCAAGAGGTGCCTTAATAGTAGAAAAAGGTGTGAAAGTAGGCACCTTATATCTTTCTACAGGTCATTTTGTTCCTTCTACTTTAGTTGTTGCAGAGAAAAATCAAACAGGTTTATGAACAATTGTTGCAGGTTCGGAGGAAGAGACTGAAATAGTTACTATAGGTTCTGAGACAACACTGTGGCATAATAGACTTTGGCATATGAGTGAAAAAAGTATAAAGGTACTTCATTTTAAGAAAGTTTTACCAGGTCTGAAATATATTAATATGGATTTATGTGAAAGTTGTGTGTATGACAAACACAAGAGAGTTAGTTTTCTCAAGGATGGGAAGCAAAAGAAAGATGAAAAGTTGGAGCTTGTGCATACAGATGTATGGGGACCAGCTCATGTATCTTCTCTCAGTGGCTCTTGGTATTATGTTACATTCATAGATAATGCAACTAGGAAGGTTTGGATTTATTTCCTCAGGCAGAAATCTAATGTATTTGAAACATTTAGGAAATGGTGAAGCTTGGTTGAGAATGAGACGTGTAAAAGATTAAAATTTCTCAGATCTAATAATGGTGGTGAGTATTGCAACAAATAATTTGAGGATTATTATTCCTTTAGTGGAATTCGTAGGCAGAAAATGGTTCTAGGGACTCCACAAGAAAATGGAGTGGCTAAGCGCATGAATAGGACAATAATGTAGCATGCAAGGAGCATGAGATTGCATGCTAGGTTGCCTTTAAACATGTGGGCAAAGGCTATCAATTCTACTGTATATTTAATTAATAGAGGTCCTTCAGTTCCTTTGGGCTGTGGTATTCCATAGGAAACATGGACAGGTAAGAAGGTGAGTTATTCTTTTCTCAAAACCTTTAGATGTGAAGCATTTACACATATAGATTCTGAAAATAGAACCAAGCTGGATGCAAAATCAAAAAAGTGTATCTTCATTGGATATGGCATTGATGAATTTGGTTATAGGCTTTGGGATGTTGAAAATCTGAAAATTGTGAGAAGCGGGGATGTTGTATTCAATGAGGTGTTGTACAAAGATTAGTTACAGCAACATGAGAAGAAAGAAAAGGATTATGTGGTGCTGGATGATACTCCAGATAATGATGTTCCAGTGGTTTCTCATGCTCTGCAACAACAACAAGAAATAGCACAAACTCCAGTGAATGTTAGATGGTCAACAAGGCTAAGTAGACCTCCTAAAAGGTTTTCTCCCTCTTTGTATTATATTTTGTTAACAAATGCTAGTGAACCAGAAGGGTATGATGAAGCTATGTAGGTGGATACAAGGGTTCAGTGGGAGCTTGCAATGAAAGAAGAAATGGACTCCTTCATGAAAAATCAGACTTGGGAATTATGTAAGTTGTCTGCAGGTAAAAAAGCTTTACCAAATAAATGGGTTTATAGGCTGAAAGAGGAAGATGGAGGTAAGAAAAGATTTAAAGCCATGTTAGTTGTAAAAGGATTTGCATAGAAAAAAGGTATTGATTTTGATGAGATTTTTTCTCCGGTTGTTAAGATGACTTCTATTCGTACAGTTTTAAGTATTGTGGCTGCTGAAGATTTGCATTTGGAATAGCTAGATGCAAAAACTACCTTTCTCCATGGTGATTTGGAGGAGGAAATATATATGGAACAACCATAGAGATTTGAGGTCAAAGGTAAGGAGAAATTAGTCTATAGATTGAAGAAGAGTTTATATGGCTTGAAACAAGCACATCGACAATGGTATTTGAAATTTGATAGTTTTATGGTTGAGCAAGGCTACAACTGGTGTAATTCTGACCATTATGTTTATTTTAAGAGGTTGGATAATAACAACTACATTATTTTATGTTTATATGTTGATGACATGCTTGTAGCAGGGTCTAACATGGATCACATAAGAGAGTTAAAATAGCAGTTAACACAATCATTTTCTATGAAGGATTTGGGGGCAACAAAACAAATCCTTGGTATGAAAATTTGTAGAGATAGGAAGAACAAAAATTGACTCTATCTCAAGTTGATTATGTTGCAAAGGTGTTGCAGAGATTCCATATGGAGAATGTAAAAGCTGTCAGCACAACTTTGCCTAGTCATCTGAAATTGACTAAGGAGATGTGTCTAAAGACACAAGAGGAGGAAAAAAAATGTCCAAGGTATCATATGCTTCATCTATAGGAAGCTTAATGTATACCATGGTATGCACAAGACCAGATATTGCACATGTCGTAGGAGCACAAGACCAGATATTGCACATGTCGTAGGAGTCGTAAGAAGGTATATGAGTCATCCTGGATTAGAGCATTGGAATGCTGTAAAATAGATTCTCATATATTTGAGAGGTACATCCAATAAACACTTATGTTTTGGGGGCTCTAATACTTATTTAGCAGGTTATGTAGACTCAGTTTTGGCAGGGGATATTGATACCAGGCAGAGTACTACAGGTTATGTCTTTACTGTAGGTGGGACATTAGTGAGTTGGATCTCACGGTTGCAAAAGGTGGTTGCTTTATCCACCATGGAGGCAGAGTATGTAGCTACAATAGAGGCAAGCAAGGAGATGATATGGCTGCAATCTTTCATGGAAGAATTGGGAAAATAACAGGCTAATAGTTATTTGTTTACGGACAACCAAAGTGCCATACATCTTGCAAAGAATTCCTCCTTGCATTCAAAGACCAAACACATACAATTGAGGTAATACTTCATTTGATCAATGTTGGATGATGGACAGTTAAGGCTGGAAAAGATACATATAGATGAAAATCTAATGGATATGTTTACAAAGGCAGTGACAAGGGAGAAGCTAACCTCCTCTTCAACTTTGGTTGGTCTTCAAGACTAAAAATATAAAATCAGAAAGCAGGGTCCAGGGTGCTTATTTCCAGTGGGAGCTACAGGTTCAGTGGTGTTATGATCTGTTGTTCTCAAAATCAGCTATGCTCGTTTTTGTAGACAACCCCACGAAACTTGTTCGTTTCATGAATCTACACTCTAAGCTCGCAAACCGAGACAAGTTTCTCTTGATCTCACGCAAGTTATTTGACATTCTAAACTGGTTTATGACATCCCTTTGAATAGGTTTCTTGATATTTGTGAAGAACATTCAAGTCATAAATTGGTTAAAATGTTAATTTTAGTCATTTTTAAGTGTTAGTAAAAATCAAAGTCTAGATATGCAAGAACGGCAAAAATTGCCGCTCCTACATACCTCTTTATGGCTTGTTTTCTTATATATGCAATAGCAGTGTTTTTTGCCACTTTTGCATATACTGTTTATTTCGCATGTAAAGGCGGCAAATTCTGCCGCTGCTACATGCATTTTTTTTTTGTCTAACGTGTGAAGCATCGTCGGTGATTTTTGCCGTCTTTACGTGTTTTTCCTTTCTTTGTGTTTGGTCAGTAAATTTTGCCACCGATGCTTCTTTTCCTTTTGTGCATGAACGGCCGAAATCTCCGCTCAAGCGAGATTTTGTGAATCTTCGTCACGCAGTGCCATTAATGGCCACTCGTGCCACTCGCTCACGTTTGTGTTCGGGTTATTTATTGTGTTTTGATGGTTTATCTCTCCATTTCATCTTCTCTCCCAAGCTACCCTTCAGACCTCTCCTCACGTTGCTTGATCGCATCGTCAAAGAGATTGGTCAACATTCATCGCCGACAAACATAGGGTTTTCAAGTTTTAGAATGAGTAAGTTTCTCTTTCGTTTTCCGTTCTCCTCCTTCACGGTTTATCAAGAATGCTTCATTTTGATTTTTGTTTTTGGTTTTCTTTACGTTTTGTCTTTCGCTTTGATCTGTTGTTTTCGTATTTTGTTTTCACCTAGGGCTGCCCTAGGTTTTGCCCTGTATCATTTAGGTTTCTACTACCTAGAGTTTCAACCCTCGCTACATGCCATTATTGTAATATCAGCGGATTTCACCGAGCCTACCTGGATATTATGTGACCCTTGCCGTGTCTAGTCGGTGAATTTCCCGGTCCCTGCACTTAAAACCTACAAATGTCTTGTCAAATGCAATAGCGGCAAAATCCGCCGCTAGAACCTCTACATTCCTTTCGATGCAATGTCGGCAAATTTTGTCGCCGATGTATAAACTTGCAATGTCTTGTCAAATGCAACATTGGCAGTTTTTGCCGCCCCGACATAAAACCGTTTAATTCTTGTTGCCTGTATTAGCGGCAAAATCCGCCGCTCATACCAACTTTGAAATTTTCCCAATACATGCACGGGCGGTAAAATTTGCCGCCAGTGCAAATAATACAAAACCCTCATATGCAAGGGCGGCAAATTTTGCCGCCCGTGCAAAAATGTCTCAAATTTTCCCAACACTGGAAAATTTCCAATTTTGATTTCCTGAGCCCGCTTCTCCTCTGATTTTTGGCCAGCTCGCACTATAGCCCTTTTTCAAGCGCATTCCCATAGTCGTGATCGTCAACATGCAATTTTCCCAGATTGCCCATATTTTCCCTAATTGCATGATCATGACTTTTGTTGCAGTTTCTCTTGCGGAGCTTCGTTCAACGTCAGACTTCTTCTCGTTGAAAGTTCATCCAAATGACTGACTTGTCCCCGAAGAAGGCAAAAGCAATGAAATACAAATATCAAGGTGTTTTCCCAATCACCTCAGTCCATTCTAATGTTGAGGAAATTAGAGATACGGAGATTGGCCATGTTGATATGGCTGAGTTTGTAGAGAGAACCAAGTCAAGCAACCCCAGTGCTATGATGAGGAAGATAGTGGAAAGTAATATTCATTTGGTATCCTCCTTCCCGGTGGCGGCTCACAATACAGAATTTGTTCTTCAGTGTGCCCATTTCTATAACAAAGATATTAGAGCTGTGGTAGATGCCAGTGGTAATGTGATAATCAGGTTGGATCCTGAGTTCATTGACAAGGTGTTCATGTGTCCTCCTGCGACAGAGGTATTAAAGCTTGACTTTGTTGAAGCTCAAAAGGAGTATGACAAGAATCCAGAAAAGGCAAAGAAAGTGATCAACAACAAATGGTTGAAGACTGCAAGGTCAAGTTTGTCAAGGTGGCCACGCAGTTTTCCTCAAAGTGATTTTGTGGAAGAAGTCGGTGACTTGATTACCCTCCTCAGCAGGATAAGAGGTTTGTCCTCCTCTTCACAATTTCATGAATGGATGTATCCTTTCATTAAAGTCATACTCCAGGGCAAGCAAGTTATTTTCTGGGGAGAACAAATCAGTAACGCTTTGCATGATCAACTGACGAAGGTATCCACTACCTCCAAGTTCTTCATGACTTCCTATCTGGTATACATTGCAGCCTCCATGAGGATTTTTCTAGGATTATCATCAGAAGGGGATAGGAGAGTAGTCCCAGTATACCAGTATTATTCTCAGCTGACATTGAAAGGTTCCATTCACCATTTCAGGAGAGTGAATGATGCGTTCTTTGCTATATTCTTGTGTCTTTTTGATCCCCAGCTGGAGCAGAGAAGAATTTCAGATGAGGCATGGACAGTGGTTAATAACTTTGGTTGCATGTTTTTGCAATTTCCATCTTTCTCATACTTGAGGGTTGGCTTTTTCCAAGGCTACCCTTATATGCTTCCTAGGTTTCCTTCAGATAGACTAGTCTTGATGGAGTTGTGTAGGCAAATGATTGTTGTGCATAACAAACAGATGGAACTCAAGAAGCCTGGCTTCAGATTTCCAGTGGAAATCGGCAGATACTCAGTGTTGACTGCTGCAAAGGCAAGGGCTATGGAGACAGAAATGCAGTTAGTCACAATGAAGTAGTTCAAGAGGAGACCAAAATTTGACTACCGGGGCGTAAAAGATAAAATCAGGATGAAAACTCAATTTCATGAACCCATGGTGGAAGATGTCTGGATAGACTTAAGAACAGAGGAAGATATCAGGAAACTGGACTATAGCAAGCTATCTCTAGAACAAATTGAATATCTGGGACTTGCTGATATTCCAGAAGATCTTGTGGATGATGGGGAATTGGTTGATGCCAAGTATGATGCAGAACAGATAGCTAGTACTCCTCTACCTCCAATTCAATGGTCCCAAAAGGAGTTGACTTCACTAAGGAAGAGGTTTGAGCCTATATTGGCTAACACCAATAAATGGCTGGAGTATAGAGGAATTGCGCTGAAAGAATTCCTCACTGGTTCAGAAACTGAAGTTCAAGAGCAGACTGGTAAAAAGGTTGAAAACAAAACGAAGAATGAGAGTGATGCTCCATCATCCTCTAAAACACACAAACCTAAAATCAGATTTGTAACAAAGAAAGCAAAAGCTGTTGAGGAAGAACCTGAAGCGAAAGATATGGAAGTTGAGGAGCCAGCAACTGAGGATCCAGCAACTGAAGAGCCAGCTACAGAAGAGATGGATGTTGAAGACAAGGATTCAGAGCAACAAGATGAAGAGGCTTTGTCTCCACAGCAGAATACACCTGTTGCAGCCCCTGTGTCTGTTTCTCCCATTAACATTCCTTCCTCTAAATCCCCCTCTCCTCCTAAAATAATTTTTGATAATCCCCAAGGCACTTTTGAAACTGTTCTCCATTCTTCTGAGTCAATTCCTAGTTTGTCTTCTTCATCTTTTAATATTGGGGATACGTCCATGTTTGATCATTTTGTGATGAATACTGAGCAAGTTTCAAGTGCAAATGTAACAGGTGCGGTTTTTACCAACACCCTGCCTATTGTTTCTACTACCAGTACAAGCACAGTTCCAGGAATGCCAACAGTAGGAATGGATCCCAATGTGAATACTTCTCTGCTTCCACCTTGGTTATCAGCTTACATGCCAAAGAGGAAAAAGCAAGCCATCTCTCCAGATGACTTTGATTTCACTAAGTTGGTACCTACAAAGCCTAAGGCCCCAAAGAAACCAAAGATCGTTTCCAGGGTACTTGAAGATAAGGGGCATAAATTTCTGGAGATAGCAAAACCTCCACAGGATGCAACTGTTGAAAATTTTGATATGAATGACTATTCTATTTCTAGGGTTGAATTGGGCAAAATCACCCATGAAAGCGCTAAAAATGATATGCAGTCAGCCATGGACATCCTGATCCAGAAGTTCGACAAGGAAAAAGAAATGAAAGATTATTACAAGGCAAAGGCAGAACAGCTGACTGTAGTGGTAAGAAAGATCACTTTGAACTCAGAAGCACTTACTCCAGAGGCTGTATCTGTAGAAGACCCTGTCATTCTGAAAGCAGAAAAGACTCACCTCAGAGGAAAAGTACTGGAAGAGTACTTAGACAGGATGCGAGCGCAAGGAATCTCTTTGCTCACGGATGTGTTTGAGAAAACGGATAAGATGAAGAAAGTAAGGGCAGAACTCAATGATCTCATTGATGCCATCTCTCAAGATATTGAGCGCACGGAGGATATTCATGATAAGTGGGTGGAAATGAGGAAGCTAAAAATAAGTACTTTAATATCCATTGGTGCCATTTCCAACAGGGATTCATACACAGAAACAAAGGAAGCTCTGATGTACAGGAGCAATATGCTAAGAAATTTGATCAAGGATCTTGAAGCTGCAAAGGAAACCAGTGAAGAAAACGATGTTAACATTTTGCATAAGCTGGAGGAGTTGCCTTGTAAGTTGGTATCACAAGATAACCAGTTTCTTTCTGCAGAAGAAATGGTTAAGGAATTTGAAGACATGTTTCAGAAGGATTTGAAGACAAGGCATTTTCAATAACTTCTGTGGACAACATCTTAGACAACCAGTTAACCTTGGACAATCTGAAAACCAGGTTAACTAATCATGCCAAATCAATCACTATAGTGAGGGATGCCGTAGTGAGGGCCAGGATGATCTTCAAGAACGCATTCAACCCAGATAGCATTGAAATGCAAGTAGCCTTCACTATGTATGATCACCACATGAGAAAAAGTGGAGATACAAATTGAAGCAGTTGTTTTTTCCCTTAGTTTATTTTCTGATTTTCATATGTACTTTCAAAACAGTTTTGGACATTTTTACATGTATATTTTTGATATGCAATTACATGTAAAAAATAGGAAGTCCCAAGTCAATAAGGACTCCTATTTTTGAATAAGTCAAAGTAGTTGTAGATTTCCTAGATTTTCTCAAGGTCTTTCCCTATAAATAAAGGGGACCTCTTTTGTAAATATTATCTTTTGTCTATTGCAAGAAAACTTTGGCGAATTGAAAAGCAAATCAAGACTTTGTGCTTTTTGTGCAAATCGATATTCAAATATTTATCAATACAAGAAAGCAAGTTTAATTCCAATCTTTGTCTTGGGATTATTTGTGTTGTGATAGTTTTGTTCTTATGTCTTGCTATCATAATCTTATTTGATAATAATTGAAGTGTGGAGTTTGTTTCAAGTGATTGAAGAGCGCTCTTAATTTGATTATGATAAACTTTGTGTTATCAAATCGGTTGTGGGTTATATGTTCATGTTTGTGAGAATACAATAGTTTGGAGACTTTGTGCTGCAAGTTGTTATATTTGAATTATTTTTATCATCTTGAAGAGGAGTGAAGACTTTGGGCTGCATTCTACTTCAAATAGTTCTGTTTACAAGTAGTAAGTGAGGTAACAGAAAACTTTGTGTTTCTGTGATTTTGTGATAATTTATAAGTCTTTTATCAAGAGTTTGAAAAATAAACATCTATTCTGAAAAAAGAGAATAAGATGAGATGGAACCACCACCAACATAGTTTTTAGTGTACATAAATTTGATAAGTTGTTTGATTTGCAAAAGTTAAGTAATTAGAGGGAACCTCCCCTTGCTGAGAGGAGAGACTTTGTCTCATCATAGCTGTGGTTGATATACCCATTTTGCCATTAGCAAGTTAACGACAAAATATTCACCCAACAGTTTTTTGGTGACTCTACTGGGGAAGGAACGCGCAACTTGAAGCCTCACGCTCTGAGTTGAAGCATTTTCAGTTCTTTTCCTTTTTTCTTGCAATATTCTGTTTAACATAATACAGTCTGGCAGATTCCCGGTACACCAGAAGTAAGAGGGCTCAGGGTATTATTGATCCTGCATTTGAATTAATGCAGCAAAATAATTTTGGATTTTTTATTCCACGACCTCGTCTTCAGCGCACCAGGAGTTTTCCCCCTACAAACACCAGGTCTCCAATACCAGGTGAAGTTTCTATTGCTAGTGCTAACAGAGTTTTGGCTGTGCATACACCACCAAGGTTTGTTATACCACCTTTCAATCGGCACGTCATGGCAGCCCAAGGCCCTTGGGGTAATACCTTTGGTCCTCTAAATTTGACCCCACCATTACATGAACTACCTTGTAGTTCAAGAAAGAATTTCCCCAAATTCTATGGTGACGGCAAAGTTCATCCTGATGAGCACATTGTGGCTTTTTGTATAGCCTGTGGTGTGATAGGTGTCGAGCACGAAGATGTGGCCGTGTGACTCTTTGTAGAAACACTACAAGGCGCTACCACAGACTGGTTTTATCACCTCCAAGCGCAGACTATAATAGATTGGGCTACTCTCAAAACCAAGTTTGAAGCTAGGTTCAAACCTGCAGAAGATGCTCATGCATTGTTGGCACAGCTAACACAGATGAAAAAGGAACCTCATGAACCAATGAGAGATTTCATTGCTAAGTTCAACAAATTGAGAAACAGGATTCCTACCGCCGCTGAGCCCACAGCGGAGAACCTCAAATGTTTCTTTATCAATACATAGCTTCCGGAGGTGAGTTTCCTATTGAGGCGAGCTACTCCTAATGATCTTGCTACAGCTCAGATTCTGGCAACAGAAGTAGAAGATGATCTTATCCTGGCGGGTAAGATAAGAAGGGATACTAATAGAAATAAAAGCTCCTCTTCTGCTGAGAATGCTTCCACAAGCACCACGGATCCCATGGTGCAAAAGCTAGCAAATGAATTGCTGGCTCTCAAGAGACAAATGTCCCAAGGTATATCTGTGCCTCCTTCTTACCAAGATATACCAAGGAGGACATTTCCAAATAATTCATATCAAGGCAATGCTACTAGGAATCAAGGACAGCAAAACTATCTTCCGCCTACTCAGGGGAAGCTTGCTATTGAAGCAGTGCCGGTCAACTCTGCTGTTGGCTACTATGAAGCTGAGAATGAACTTTCTTTCCAACCTGAGTTGGAATATGAAAATGGTGCTAATCTCTTCACAGAAGGAGAAGAAGAGTTAGCTGGTGACTCTACCATCAGCTTTCTGAACTACCAGGACGAAGCTGAAAAAGGAGAAGTGAGTGAAGGAGCATATGCTGTTTTCACTAGGTCTCAAAATTAGTCAGCTCTTCAAGCTGATAAAGGGAAGGCAAGAGAAGAATCTCAACCGGTGATTTCAATCGCTAAATGGGGGACTCCGCTACCTTTCCAGTCAAAAGATCCAGTGGTCAATAAACAAGTAAGTGCCTCTAATGAATTTGTACCTTCCACTTCTACTCCTTAGACTAGTGCTGTCTCTACCAAAAATCAAAATGATGGTTTTTCTTCCTCCGTATCTAATTCTTTTCAGCAGTTCGATATAATAGATCATGCTAGGAGAACTAAGATACAAATGTCTAAAGTTGAATATTTATAGGCTAATCCTGAACAATTTGATAGATTAGCCAAATATGTCAAAAATAAGGCCGTCCCTGCAGGACAAGAGTTTCCCAAAGCTACTCATGACTCCTCTAAAAGTAAACCTACCCAAAACAATCTTGTGAGTAGTCCTTCTGAAGCCTCTGGGAAAATTGAACCCTTCTATGTTTCCCTATTAGTAAATGGTCATAAATTGAGCAATTGCGTGATAGATTCTGGAGCATCAGACAATGTTATGCCTGCTAAGGTAGCAGATGCCCTTGGCCTCACCTTAACCAAAACTTTTGGGAGGTGTTTCTCTATGGAGAATAAGCAGGTTCCACTTTTGGGTCAAATCAAAGACGCCCAATTTGCATTTGCAGCCTTTCCGGATAAGAGAATCAAGATGACAGTCTTGGTAGCTGATGTTCCAGCTTCATACGGCATTCTCCTTGGACGTAATTTCTGCAAGGATGTGGGTGGAGAGTTGAACATGGATTTGTCTGAAGCTAGGATACCTGTTAAAGGTGTCATGCAGAAGCTGCTTCCTGAGAAGGAGGCGAAATACATTGTTACTCAAACTTCAAACCCCAAAGCTCAAATTTTGTTTGAGTCCTCGGGAATGGGTAACTATTTTCTATCTACTGAAGATTGTTCTGATTCATCAGATGAAGCTACATCAGGTGATAGCTCCGATATGTCAGATGGAGACTCAGAAGAGTTTTCAGATGAAAGTTCAGGTAAGGGTATAGCAATTCCAGATTCTTCTCTCACTGATGAAGAGGAATTTTCTGACCAGAGAAAGACCAAAAAATCAAATTCTGATGGAGTCTGGATTTTAGAATTTGATGGCAGCTATTCTTCTACCGGTTCTGGAGCTGGAGTGGTCTTGATATCGCCACAAGGTGATATTTTACCTTTTTCATACAAGCTACAATTTGACAATACCAATAACACCACCAAATACGAGTCCTTGTTGCTCGGATTGGAAGCGGCGCGTGCCAGAGGTGTTAAGATTCTTCATGCTCAAGGGGATGCCGAATTGGTGGTATGTCAAGTAAGAAATTTGTACCAAACAAAAAATGAAAGATTGAGACACTATCGCAATCACGTATGGGATTGTATTGAAGATTTTGATGCTTTCAATATTTCAGCAGTGCCAAGAGAGTTCAATGACCGTGCAGATTCATTGGCTGTTTCAGCCACTCTCATGGTGCCTCACAAAGATTTCAAAGGAAATAAGTACACTATTGAACTGGTCTTCCGACCAAGTGTACCTGATAACATTGACCATTGGCAGGTGTTCAATGGCGATAATCAAATCATTGCTTTCCTAGAAAAGATGGATAGTTTTGATGAACTGTACTTTGAAGGAAGTGAATCACCACCTCGTGAATATGTTTCTGAGGTAGATTCAAAAACCGGCGAAGAATTTCTACAATTGAAAGGAAATAAAATCCCAAAAGGTTTGGTTTCCCTTGAGAAACTCTTTGATAAACATGACAGGTATATCAAGCAGTGGCAACAACAACAGGATTCAAGTTCCTCCATGGAATTTGAGTAGGTCAATTTGGGTTCGGAAGCGGATCCTAAGATGGTCAACATCGGAAAATGTTGTACTACTGATGAAAGATTCAAATTCATTACCCTCCTCCGCCATTACATTGATGTTTTGGCTTACTCCTATGATGATCTGAAGTCCTTCAGACCTAAGGAAGTTCAACATGAAATTCCCCTCAAGGCTGGATCGTTGCCTTACAAACAGAAGCAGAGGCAATACAATCCAAAGATATCAGGTACGATTCTTTCTGAAATTCAGAAGATGCTGAATGCAAGGATAATTTTTCCAATTCATCATTCTACATGGGTTTCAAATATAGTACCTGTAAGGAAGAAGAACGGAGAAATCCGTATCTGTGTTGATTTCAGAAATCTCAACCAGTCTTCCTTGAAAGATAACTACCCTTTGCCCATCATGGACCAAGTATTGCAAACAGTGACAGGTTCAGAAATGCTATCTATGTTAGATGGTTTTTTGGGGTATAACCAAGTGGAGGTAAATGAAGCTGATCAGTTCAAGACTGCCTTCACCACACCACGGGGCACATTTGCATATCGCAGAATGCCTTTTGGTCTGATCAATGCTGGCGCAACATTTCAGAGAGCGATGGATCTTGCTTTCAGAGATGAGATGGGTAAGTTCATCGTGGTGTACCTCGATGACTTGACTATTTTCTCCAAAAACCATCATGATCATGCGCATCATTTGCAACAAGTGCTGGAGCGCTGTCGGCAAAATGGTATTTCCCTCAATCCCAAGAAATCAATTTTTGGGGTGACGGAAGGCAAGCTTCTCGGGCACATTGTATCCCAGGAAGGTACTAAGATTGACCCGGAGAGAGTTAAATCTATTCAAAGTCTCACTCTGCCAGCAAGTAAGACTGCTGTTCACTCTTTCTTTGGAAAGGTGAATTTTCTGTGAAGGTTCATTCCTGAGTTTGCAGAAAAAACTCGTCACATTGTTAATATGATGAAGGGTAAGGCCACTTTCCGTTGGACTGTGGAAGGTAAGGAAGCATTCGAGGATATCAAGAGAGCTATTGCTCATGCTCCAGTTCTTGTTTGTCCAGACTACACTAAGGATTTCCTAGTCTATAGCTATGCTTCAGAACACACACTTTCAGCTATTTTGGTTCAGCAGAATGAAGAAGGCGTTGAATCCCCCATATCATTTATGAGTTGTCCTCTCAAAGCTCATGAATTGAAGTATTCGAATATGGGGAAGCATGCCTACGCCATAGTCAAAGTGGTTAAACATTTCAGGTTCTATATTCTAAACTCACACACTGTTGTCATGGTGCCTGATACAACAGTCAAATCCATCCTAACTCAACAAGAGTTCAGAACAAAGAGAGGTAATTGGATCGCTAAGATCCAAGAATTCGATCTAGATATCAAGCCTACCAAGCTTGTGTGCGGTAAAGGTTTGTGTCAATTGATCGCAGACAACGTTCCAAAAGAGACAGGGACGAACAAGAGGAAGTTGTGGACACGCCAACTGTTCTTTTTGTTACTACAACTGACGAGTGGTATCCCAATATCGCTCATTTCCTTACCTATGGTGAGTGCCCTTCTCACTTGTCTTATAAGGAAAAGAGAACCGTCAAGTTAAAAGCTGCGAACTACGTTCTTTGGGACAATGGTTTGTACAAGAGAAGTCTTGACGGTGTATTTCTCCATTGCGTGGATAAAGCACAACAAGGTAGACTTTTGGAGTCTTTCCACAATTTGGCTTGTGGAGGGAATTTTTCAGCACATGTGACGGCTCACAAGATTCTGCGAGCTCGATACTATTGGCCCACATTATTCCAAGATGCGTACAATTAGGTACGCAGGTGTGAGTTATGTCAGCAGTTTGTTGGGAAACCAAAATTGGCAGCCTTACCTCTAAAACCAGTGGTGATTGAGGAGCCTTTTCAGCAATGGGGTATTGACTTCATTGGCACAGTGAATCCATCATCAAGTGTCGGACATAACTATGTCCTCACTGCTACAGACTATTTTACCAAATGGGTGGAAGCTATTCCAGTCAAACACGCCACTTCAGAGGTGGTATGCAGTTTTCTTAAAGAGAACATTATTTCCAGGTTTGGAGTTCTAAACAAGATTGTAGCAGACAATGCTACTTGTTTTTCCTCTTATGAGATTACTGAGTTTTGCTACGAGTATGGGATCACCCTTTCCCATTCTTCAGACTATTATCCGCAAGGGAATGGTCAAGCAGAATCAAGCAATAAGAATCTGGTCACTATCATCAGGAAGCTGGTAGATGAGAATCAGAGAACTTGGCATAAGGCATTGTTTGATGCTTTATGGGCAGATAGAATTACACCCAAAAGGGCGATAGGCATGTCGCCTTTTCAGCTTCTATATGGTCTGAATGCAGAGATACCAATTACCTTGGAATTGCTAGCATTGAAGTTGGTAAAGGCATTGGAAGATAGAACTTTTGATAGTTCCATTGATAAAAGGATCATGTATTTGACCGAACTTGAAGAGCAGCGCACTGCTGTGGCGGACCGTATTGCTGAGCACCAAAATCAAGTAAAGAAACTCTTCGACAAGAAGACGAAGGCTCGTGAGTTTCAGGTTGGAGATCAAGTCTTGTTGTGGGACAAGAGGAGAGAACCAAAAGGAATGCACGGAAAATTTGATTCCTTGTGGAGAGGTCCATTCACCATTCATCAGTTCTGTGGTGAAAACAGTTTCTTGCTAGAGTATCGGGATGGGACACCATTCTTGCTACCTCACAGTGGACAACATCTGAAGCACTTCAATCCTTGAAGTTTTAGATAAGTTAAATTATACATTTGTATAGTTTTGTGCTTTATTTTTGTGTTTTCGTTTAGTCTTTGTGTCTTTTTCTTTTCTTCTTGACTCTATAGCCCAATGGCATGGATGAAGGCACTTAGAGATTGGATTCTACTCCCCTCAATCGTTTCAAAGTTTGATTGAAGGAAGTTCCCCAGTTAGAGCCAGTTGTTGTTCTCAAAATTAGCTATGCTCATTTTTGTAGACAACCCCACGAAACTTGTCCGTTTCATGAATCTACACTCTAAGCTCGCAAACCGAGATAAGTTTCTCTTGATCTTGCGCAAGTTATTTGACTTTCTAAACTGGTTTATGACATCCCTTTGAATAGGTTTCTCGATATTTGCGAAGAACATTCAAGTCGTAAATTGGTTAAAATGTTAATTTTAGTCATTTTTAAGTGTTAGTAAAAATCAAAGTCTAGATATGCAAGAACGGCAAAAATTGCCACTCCTACATACCTCTTTATGGCTTGTTTTCTTATATATGAAATAACGGTGTTTTTTGCCGCTTTTGCATATACTGTTCATTTCGCATGTAAAGGCGGCAAATTTTGCCACCGCTACATGCATTTTTTTTTGGTCCAACGTGTGAAGCATCGTCAGCGATTTTTGCCGTCTTTACGTGTTTTTCCTTTCTTTGTGTTTGGTTGGCAAATTTTGTCGCCGATGCTTCTTTTCCTTTTGTGCATGAACGGCCAAAATCTCCGCTCAAGCGAGATTTTGTGAATCTTGGTCACGCAGTGCCATTAAAGGCCACTCATGCCACTCGCTCACGTTTGTGTTCGGGTTATTTATTGTGTTTTGATGGTTTATCTCTCCATTTCATCTTCTCTCCCGAGCTACCCTCTAGACCTCTCCTCACGTTGCTTGATCGCGCCGTCGAAGAGATTGGTCAACATTCATCACCGACAAACATAGGGTTTTCAAGTTTTAGAATGGGTAAGTTTCTCTTTCATTTTCCGTTCTCCTCCTTCACGGTTTATCAAGAATGCTTCATTTTGATTTTTGTTTTTGGTTTTCTTTACGTTTTGTCTTTCACTTTGATCTGTTGTTTTCGTATTTTGTTTTCGCCTAGGGCTGCCCTAGGTTTTGCCCTGTATCATTTAGGTTTCTACTACCTAGAGTTTCAACCCTCGCTACATGCCATTATTGTAATATCAGCGGATTTCGCCGAGCCTACCTGGATATTATGTGACCCTTTCCGTGTCTAGTCAGTGAATTTCCCGGTCCCTGCACTTAAAACCTGCAAATGTCTTGTCAAATGCAACAGCGGCAAAATCCGCCGCTATAACCTCTACATTCCTTTCGATGCAATGTCGGCAAATTTTGCCGCCGATGTATAAACTTGCAATGTCTTGTCAAATGCAACATCGACAGTTTTTGTTGCCCCGACATAAAACCCTTTAATTCTTGTTGCCTGTGTTAGCAGCAAAATCCGCCGCTCATACCAACTTTGAAATTTTCCCAATACATGCACGGGCGGTAAAATTTGCCGCCAGTGCAAATAATACAAAACCCTCATATGCAAGGGCGGCAAATTTTGCCGCCCGTGCAAAAATGTCTCAAATTTTCCCAACACTGAAAAATTTCCAATTTTGATTTCCCGAGCCTGCTTCTCCTCTGATTTTTGGCCAGCTCGCACTATAGCCCTTTTTCAAGCGCATTCCCATAGTCATGATCGTCAACATGCAATTTTCCCAGATTGCCCATATTTTCCCTAATTGCATGATCATGACTTTTGTTGCAGTTTCTCTTGCGGAGCTTCGTTCAACGTCAAACTTCTTCTCGGTGAAAGTTCATCCAAATGACTGACTTGTCCCCGAAGAAGGTAAAAGCAATGAAATACAAATATCAAGGTGTTTTCCCAATCACCTCAGTCCATTCTAATGTTGAGGACATTAGAGATATGAAGATTGGCCATGTTGATATGGCTGAGTTTGTAGAGAGAACCAAGTCAAGCAACCCCAGTGCTATGATGAGGAAGATAGTGGAAGGTAATATTCATCTGGTATCCTCCTTCCCGGTGGCGGCTCACAATACAGAATTTGTTCTTCAGTGTGCCCATTTCTATAACAAAGATATTAGAGCTGTGGTAGACGCCAGTGGTAATGTGATAATCAGGTTGGACCTGAGTTCATTGACTAGGTGTTCATGTGTCCTCCTGCGACAGAGGTATTAAAGCTTGACTTTGTTGAAGCTCAAAAGGAATATGAAAAGAATCCAAAAAAGGCAAAGAAAGTGATCAACAACAAATGGTTGAAGACTGCAAGGTCAAGTTTGTCAAGGTGGCCACGCAGTTTTCCTCGAAGTGATTTTGTGGAAGAAGTCGGTGACTTGATTACCCTCCTCAGTAGGATAAGAGGTTTGTCCTCCTCTTCACAATTTCATGAATGGATGTATCCTTTCATTAAAGTCATACTCCAGGGCAAACAAGTTATTTTCTGGGGAGAACAAATCAGTAACGCTTTGCATGATCAGATGACGAAGGTATCCACTACCTCCAAGTTCTTCATGACTTCCTATCTAGTATACATTGCAGCCTCCATGAGGATTTTTCTAGGATTATCATCAGAAGGGGATAGGAGAGTAGTCCCAGTATACCAGTATTATTCTCAGCTAATATTGAAAGGTTCCATTCACCATTTTAGGAGAGTGAATGATGCGTTCTTTGCTGTATTCTTGTGTCTTTTTGATCCCCAACTGGAGCAGAGAAGAATTTCAGATGAGGCATGGACAGTGGTTAATAACTTTGGTTGCATGTTTTTGCAATTTCCATCTTTTTCATACTTGAGGGTTGGCTTTTTCCAAGGCTACCCTTATATGCTTCCTAGGTTTCCTTCAGATAGACTAGTCTTGATGGAGTTGTGCAGGCAAATGATTGTCGTGCATAACAAACAGATGGAACTCAAGAAGCCTGGCTTCAGATTTCCAGTGGAAATCGGCAGATACTCAATGTTGACGCCGCAAAGCCAAGGGCTATGGAGACAGAAATGCAGTTAGTCACAATGAAGCAGTTCAAGAGGAGACCAAAATTTGACTACCGGGGCGTAAAAGATAAAATCAGGAGGAAAACTCAGTTTCATGAACCCATGGTGGAAGATGTCTGGATAGACTTAAGAACAGAGGAAGATATTAGGAAACTGGACTATAGTAGGCTGTCTCTAGAACAAATTGAATATCTGGGACTTGCTGATATTCCAGAAGATCTTGTGGATGATGGGGAATTGGTTGATGCCAAGTATGATGCAGAACAGATAGCTAGTACTCCTCTACCTCTAATTCAATGGTCCCAAAAGGAGTCGACTTCACTAAGGAAGAGGTTTGAGCCTATATTGGCTAACACCAATAAATGGCTGGAGGATAGAGGAATTGCGCTGAAAGAATTCCTCACTGGTTCAGAAACTAAAGTTCAAGAGCAGACTAGTAAAAAGGTTGAAAACAGAACGAAGAACAAGAGTGATGCTCCATCATCCTCTAAAACACACAAACCTAAAATCAGATTTGTAACAAAGAAAGCAAAAGCTGTTGAGGAAGAACCTGAAGCGAAAGATATGGAAGTTGAGGAGCCAGCAACTGAAGAGCCAGCTACAGAAGAGATGGATGTTGAAGACAAGGATTCAGAGCAACAAGATGAAGAGGCTTTGTCTCCACAGTAGAATACACCTGTCGCAGCCCTTGTGTCTGTTTCTCCCATTAACATTCCTTCCTCTGAATCCCCCTCTCCTCCTAAAATATTTTTTTATAATCCCCAAGGCACTTTTGAAAATGTTCTCCATTCTTCTGAGTCAATTCCTAGTTTGTCTTCTTTGTCTTTTGATATTAGGGATACATCCATGTTTCATCATTTTGTGATGAATACTGAGCAAGTTTCAAGTGCAAATGTAACAGGTGCGATTTTTTACCAACACCCCGCCTATTGTTTCTACTACTAGTACAAGCACAGTTCTAGGAACGCCAACAGTAGGAATGGATCGCAATGTGAATACTTCTCTGCTTCCACCTTGGTTATCAGCTTACACGCCAAAGAGGAAAAAGCAAGTCATCTCTCCAGATGACTTTGATTTCACTAAGTTGGTACCTGCAAAGCCTAAGGCCCCAAAGAACCAAAGATCCTTTCCAGGGTACTTGAAGATAAGGGGCATAAATTTCTGGAGATAGCAAAACCTCCACAGGATGCAACTATTGAAGATTTTGATATGAATGACTATTCTATTTCTAGGGTTGAATTGGGCAAAATCACCCATGAAAGTGCAAGGAATCTCTTTGCTCACGGATGTGTTTGAGAAAACGGATAAGATGAAGAAAGTAAGGGCAGAACTCAATGATCTCATTGATGCCATCTCTCAAGATATTGAGCGCACGGAGGATACTCATGATAAGTGGGTGGAAATGAGGAAGCTAAAAATAAGTACTTTAATATCCATTGGCACCATTTCCAACAGGGATTCATACACAGAAACAAAGGAAGCTCTGATGTACAGGAGCAATATGCTAAGAAATTTGATCAAGGATCTTGAAGCTGCAAAGGAAACCAGTGAAGAAAACGATGTTAACATTTTGCATAAGCTGGAGGAGTTGCCTTGTAAGTTGGTATCATAAGATAACCAGTTTCTTTCTGCAGAAGAAATGGTTAAGGAATTTGAAGACGTGTTTTAGAAGGAATTTGAAGACAAGGCATTTTCAATAACTTCTGTGGACAACATCTTAGACAACCAGTTAACCTTGGACAATCTGAAAACCAGGTTAACTAATCATGCCAAATCAATCACTACAGTGAGGGATGCCATAGTGAGGACCAGGATGATCTTCAAGAATGCATTCAACCCAGATAGCATTGAAATGCAAGCGGCCTTCACTATGTATGATCACCACATGAGAAAAAGTGGAGATACAAATTGAAGCAGTTATTTTTTCCCTTAGTTTATTTTCTGATTTTCATATGTACTTTCAAAACAGTTTTGGACATTTTTACATGTATATTTTTGATATGCAATTACATGTAAAAAATAGGAAGTCCCAAGTCAATAAGGACTCCTATTTTTGAATAAGTCAAAGTAGTTGTAGATTTCCTAGATTTTCTCAAGGTCTTTCCCTATAAATAAAGGGGACCTCTTTTGTAAATATTATCTTTTGTCTATTGCAAGAAAACTCTGGTGAATTGAAAAGCAAATCAAGACTTTGTGCTTTTTGTGCAAATCGATATTCAAATATTTATCAATATAAGAAAGCAAGTTCAATTCCAATCTTTGTCTTGGGATTATTTATGTTGTGATAGTTTTGTTCTTATGTCTTGCTATCATAATCTTATTTGATAATAATTGAAGTGTGGAGTTTGTTTCAAGTGATTGAAGAGTGCTCTTAATTTGATTATGATAAACTTTGTGTTATCAAATCGGTTGTGGGTTATATGTTCATGTTTGTGAGAATACAATAGTTTGGAGACTTTGTGCTGCAAGTTGTTATATTTGAATTACTTTTATCATCTTGAAGAGGAGTGAAGACTTTGGGCTGCATTCTACTTCAAATAGTTCCGTTTACAAGTAGTAAGTGAGGTAACAGAAAACTTTGTGTTTCTGTGATTTTATGATAATTTATAAGTATTTTATCAAGAGTTTGAAAAATAAACATCTATTCTCAAAAAAGAGAATAAGATGAGATGGAACCACCACCAACATAGTTTTTAGTGTACATAAATTTGATAAGTTGTTTGATTTGTAAAAGTTAAGTAATTAGAGGGAACCTCCCCTTGCTGAGAGGAGAGACTTTGTCTCATCATAGCTGTGGCTGATATACCCATTTTGCCGTTAGCAAGTTAACGACAAAATATTCACCCAACATGATCAATCTCCAAGTGGGAGGTGATATGGTGTGGAGTCTGATCAGTCTCCAAGTGGGTGATTGTTGTTATATGGAGCCTAATCAAGCTTGGAGGTTAAATTTTTCCCACTTTTATCGGCACGGTTTCCCCCCAAATTATTTAACAGAGGTTTGGGGGCAGTGCCCCTAAGACTGGGTCAAGGGGTAGCGCCCCTTACGAGGTCCAAGGGCAGTGCCCCTAGCGTGCTCCCTGTCTCGATACAAGGTGGGGTCGAGGGGCAGTGCCCCCAAAACCTCAAACAATTTTTATTATTTTATAAAGGTGTCGAGAGTTATTTTTCTATTGGCTAACATAAAATACCCTATTTTTGTAACTGACATAAGTCTTGATAAAAATGTCTAAGGGTTAGGGTTTCCGTTGAGATATTGTATTGTAGCATTTGCAGTGGTATTGAGTTGCAAGGATTGCTGGTTGTAATTAGTTTGATTTGCTAGATAATAATATGGGACTCTCTGTTGGTGGATGTAGCTCGAGTTTGGGTGAACCACCTTAAAAAATTTCTCTCGCTGTTATTATTTTTGTGTATTTTTCATTCCTCTGTTTAATCTTTATTTACATTTAATTGATATCTTCTACATGCAATTCCTAACATGATATGCATGGTATGCCTCTCAACGAACCTATTAACACAATACATTTGCATAAATATTATGTCTAATATTTACTTTCATTTATATGCTAGTACTTTCTTTGTCAAGAAAATGATTGTTAGATAGTAAATGTCATTTTTCTATTTCATTGTTTGCTTCAACCTTGTCTCGATTCATCAAGGCATTTTTCTTAGTTTAAAAACATTACTTGGTTATTACCATATAAAATGTTAGATGTGCACCATGTTTAATAATCATTGTTGTATCTAACTTAACAATATCACAATGTTGTTAATTCGATAACAATTACATTATTTAAACATGTGTGTAAATTGCAATAAAATATATATGTTTCTTTCTTTAATTGCATACATGTATCAATTAAATCATTGTTGCATTTGTTAAACAATTACATGCAGTTGTTTAAATCACAATTACATTTATTTTGATATACATTTTAATATTAATTAGATTTTTGTTGCATTTACATGACAAGTAAATAAAAAATAGAATCTAATCTTAAATCAAATCATAACATCAAATCAAACCATCATATATAATCATAAGAGTTTGAGAACATGATAGTAAAAAATGCACCACTACATCAAAAAATGGTGTATCATAATACAAATACATAAAAATCTCATCAAGATGTTGGACTGTGGCATCCAAATCCCTTAGGACCCAATGGAACCTAAGTGATAGAAGGATGTCTATGTGAGGCTACGGATCATGAGTAACTCCTAGTGGTACTTCACGATTGTACACCCCTAAGCTTGCCTCTAATCTCTCCCACCTCCAATGTAGAATCTGTATATAACTATTGAAAGCAATCTCTCTTGACTCGTAGCCGGTCCACCTCCACCTCTAGATAAGTCATAGAATTGTGATCAGTCCCTAGTATCACTACCGCTCTATGTTGATCTAGCTATATCTAAAGCGCATCTTGTAACTCTTTAGTACTCTCTGCTCTCTGGATCACCTGATCTCTCTCAATCTCAAACTAATCTCGTGCTACCTGTCCCTCCTCATAGGTTGGTCTTAGCCATGCGAGAGGATCAAATAGCTCTGCATGTCAAACTACTATGTGAGGTAGCCTATAATAAGCCCACAATGGTTGCTCGGTCAACTCAGTAGGTACCATCTCTGTTATGACTTGACCCACAAGTTCATGCCATGCCCTAGTACCAATTGCAAAACAAAATAAAATGTCATCAATATCTCAATAAAAAATCATTACTACATTCAATACTTCAACAAACACAAATAAAATAATCAACTATTCACCAGGATCACCCTCCTTCCAATCTAGATTGACTGGAATGATGATTGTGTTGATGTCTGCAGTCATCCCCACTATTGGGGGCACCATAGTGGCACCACCACTAAACACCCCATGCTGGAATTGACATTGTACACCTTTGGCAGCACACAGTGGTTGCAGGCTGTGAGGTCAGACCCTAGGTCTCTCCTCCTTGGCACTTACACCCTCCACTCCCTGACATTGTCTCCCTCTTGACACTGACATTGGCACTGGTAAATCCTCATCCTCCTCCTCCTCCTCATAATCATCACCTCTAGCATGATCTCTATTGCTATCTTACACCCTCCTCTAACTCATCCCCTCACTCCACCAAGGATTTGGGATTGCCAATGGGATGATCTGTAGGAAATATCAGAGCAAGACATGTTGTCTCCCAACCAAGATGTGTATGTTGGGCTAACACCTACATTTTCAGCCTCAGAGACAAGATCATCACCCTCAGTAACATCATTTGGATCACTCAATACCACATCTATGATGGTAAGTCATGCCTAATCACAGCGATGCACCATGCAACGTGAGGACTGTGCATAGAATGGTCACATGGCAAGAACTTCTTGCACTCTCCTGAACTGCCTCATAACTATGTCATAATAGAATGACTCTACGATGTGATCTCTGTGACTAGATAAATATTGATCTCTCTGCATCCTTGCTAGCTACCTCATCTATCCCATCCATGATATGCACAACCTATATGGTTTCCAGAAGATGATCTCTCACTATAGCCTGTCAAATACTACTCTCTAGTATAGCAAACCACCCCATCTCCATGGTCTCCTTAGCTCATAGGTGTGCACTCGTGGACATGTCCTGATAGGCTCTATCAGATATCCCACTGGCCATTTGCACATGATGTGCCTGAATGCCCACACTTGTAGGAGCATGCATATCATCAAGCTATGTGCCTCATAATGCACATAGAAACCCAAATCATAATACAAGTGAGCTAACATACTCCTTCCCCAAGAGTATACCATCCTTTGCTCCTCCATCGTTATAATTATATGGACAAGGCCCCTGTGAAGGTGTGTGCCTCTCCCATCCAGTTTGACAACTAGTACAATGGTAGAGATCATGATGCGACAAAGGATTGGTGTAACAACCGCACCCTACTTCAGCCATCTAATATCAATGTGTCCTCAATCACTCAATGACATAGTGCAACCAAGATAGTACATCTGGCTTGCCTGAGTGTAGTTCTCAGACCACTACTCGATGATTCTAATTGTCTCACCTTGCACAAGTAATCATAATATCTAGTACACATCCTCTAATGTAACTGTCATCTCCCCTATCGAAAGATGAAAGGTGGAAGTATCTGAGTTCTACCACTCCATAAGCACCATCAACACCATAAAATTATGTCATTGTGGGCATTGTATACACCCACCACAATCTAACATCTCACAGATGCCCCATCTCCGCATCAGTAAGTGTGCCTGAGCGACTATGCAATAGTGTGAATAAATGATCGCCAACATGCTCTCACATCCCTAGGGGTACCTGAAGCATGATAATCAAAGTATACATCAACTTTCAACCCTAAGAACTTCAAAATCAATCATATAAATCAAAGCAAGCCTTGATCCTAGACTAGAGTACCCTGAAAGGACTAGGGCACTCAGGGAGAATTTGGGTGCTCTATAAGGTCTAGGACACCCCAAGAGGACAATGGCACCTTGGGATGACATCAAAAGTGTCCCCCTGACCCATTTTGGCTTGGAAAATGACAAAAAGACATTAAAATAATAGAATAATTAAAATTACAAGTTGGATAGAAGCCTACCTCATGCTCGTCTAGCTCCTAAGCCACTCGACGCTATAGTGCATCCAACGTTGGTGGTCGATATGGCCTTTGGCTTGGCATGATCTCTATCCTCCTTCCTCAATCTCCTCCAAAACTGAAAATGACACATGAATAGTAAAAAGTGAGAACTTTCTTTTTCTACTTATAATAGGAAGATACAGAACTCCTAATTACTATCTAGGGTCGAAGACCACATCTCATTAACATCTCTTAATCTAAACATCGATAACTTAGGCTAGTGAACTTAGATTTGAGTGTTTTTTGTTGCGTGGAAATCCTAGTTTCGTTGTCTCTACAATAATATGTTTTGCATCTTGGTGTTATTTAGTAAAATGACCCTACCAAAGCATATTCATCAACCTTTTCTCTAGAAATTCGAAGTGGAAAGATCGCCACCCTGTTTCTACATCCTAAAGAAGTAAGTAAAAATAGAGGGGCATATATCTACCCATGAATTTTTCTTTGATCATGTCTCATCACCTTTCCCCTTTAGAGTTTTGAACTAACACATACATTTATTGGTTGTAGGATGATTTTATTTCGCTAACAATTCTTGTTATAGGATCTGATTTCCTAACGCTATGGTTTGTAGGATCACAAACAGGGGGCTTCATTGTATTTCTTGGTGAGGATCTTCATCCTCTACATTATCAGTTTTGGTATCCTTATTATAATGTTTTACTTTCATGTCCTTTAGCTTGCATATGCATGTAGTGTCATATGATCGCTAAAGTGGGGGCTAAATGTTATAAATTATGCTCCTTGGTTGTGTAACTATTTTAGCACCTCCCTTTAGTGATTCCAAGCCTAGTATATTTTTAGGTTTACCCTAAAGTCTTGATTTGGCCCCAATTCTATGAAATGTCATGATTTTGGCTAAAGTTTCATCATAACCCAAAAACTAATTTGAAATTTGGGGTTAGCACCACATTAAATGTGGGCTTGTACCTAAATTTTCCCCAAGGGCCTAGGGTGCCTAGCGTCCTGGTCCCTCCCATGTTTTTAAGGAGGCAAATTGGGTCCACAAGTCAAATTTTATGTTGGTTAGGTTGACCCTAAACTCAAATTTGCTTTTTCGCACGCATTGTCGGCTCTTTAATTTAAATTACTCATTTCTTAAGCCTTGTATAAAATAAAGTAACCTCTTCATTTGAAACTAAATGTTTTAGAAGTTATATGTGATCTTGATAAAAACTCTCTATCATTATGCTCTCTATGCTATTGAATTTTTGTAGGTTTCTATTTGATCAAGTGGAGTTCATCTTTTCTCTTGGAAATATTTGTATGAAGGCTAATAAGTGAGATCTTGAGTCTATCTCATTTGTTACTAGGTTGAAGCACTTGATATGATTGGGAGAAGGGTTGGAACCAGCAACTTGCGATTGGCTTGAGTACCCTCCAAGGGTATGGTTGCATCGCCTTCTTATTGAACAAACCTTCAGTGGATCTTCATCCATGAGGTGAAGTTGTGAGCTTCCTTGAGTGAAGTATTCTTTTGTATCATTCCATCCTATTTTCATGAGTCATCTAGGGTTAGGGTTTGATATATTTGATTAGATCTTGCATGTTACTACTCACACTTAAGGTTTCTGAGCACACACAACATCTTGTTCTAATCTTGGCTATTCGTGAGGTAGGAATATCAAAACGAGGGCTTGACTAAGGCAAGCTCCTATATAACCACAACCATTTTTCTCTTTTTTTGTGTGTGTAGGTTGAAGTAACAGGTTTTGGAAGACAAGATCCGAGAAGATGGAAGGTTTTGTAGGTATAGGTCAGGCAAAGTTCATACTCTCTGCAAAACCCTAATTAGGGTCTAGGGTGCCCAGCATGCTGGTGCCTCTGACATTTTGGCTCAAGGTTCTTGCTCTGCTCTATTTCCTCATCTTTGTTATGCATTTTGATTTTTGTTTCTATTTCTAACAGCCGTCTGTAGCTCAACCTTGATCATTTATTGTTTGATCTTTTGCCCTAGTTTTCTTGCTTGAATTTGGTTGACTTCTCCTCTATACAACAAATAGGCAAAACCCTTGTAGTTTGGCTCTCCCTCAAGGGTAGAAGCCAAGCTTAGTTTGTGTCTCAATGTTAATGGAAGAGGGTTTGACCTAGTTTGACCTTTTAAGCTAGATCTCTCTTTTCTACTTAACATTTTGTTTTGTTTTTGTTTTAGTTTTCCTTTCCCCTAATTGTTGCATAGGCTGCACTCTCATTAGGAGAATGTAGGCCTCATTTTTCCTTTTGTTTGGTGTTGTTTTTTTAAGGCAAGTTTCCAGTTGTTCCCAACATACTATAGTCCCTTTTGAATCCACATCCAATGGATGCTTTGGGCCACTAGTTTCTTAGTTTAGCATGTAAACTTCCCCTAGAGGTCACCAAAATGTTGATCTATTTTAGTCCTCTAGACTTAAAATGGTCTACCTAAAAATCCTGCACTTCTTCCATCAAATATATCCGATCTAAGACTATTTTAAATGGGTGCCCTTCATAAAATTTCTAATTAAAATCCCTAAGTCATTAGTGTTGAACACCCAAAATATTGAGAGGGTGGGTGAATCAGTATTCTCTTAAACCATTCACTTATTAAACCATTAATCCATTTGCCCATTCAGCACCATTAAAGTAAATTAAACATAGAATGAACAACCACAAAACAAAACACATAGACACCATGATATTTATGTGGAAAACCCAAAATGAGAAAAACCATGGTGAGTGTTAGCTCACAATATATTATGTAGTAACAATACCGAATTACAAAAGGCTCACTACCCAGGGCTCACTACCCTTAAGGACTCACTATCCAAAGAAGGATGCTCACTGTATACAGGCTCACTGCCATAAGAAAAGAAAGAAAGAAATGGTGGCTCATTGCCAAAATGAACTACTATTGTTGCATTTGCAAATACATGGATACAACTCCAATGTCTCTCAGAAGACTGTCTCAAAACTCTTCGTCCTAAACTGCTCTACTACACTACTCTGTTCTTACATGAGAATAAGATCTCTCTTCTTCTACACTTTTTACCTTTACAAAAATGTGCAGACCTTCGCATGTCACACACTCACCTCTTCATATTCACACCACACACTTCAAACATTGGATTACATCTCATATAAATATCTGCAACACTTGCAAACTTCACATTAAGTTGGCCTATAAAGATGAGGTGTGTAGTTATGCCTTGTGTAGCTTGTCAGCCTAATCCTTTCACCAAAATACTTTGCGGACCCAATTAACACTTGAAACACACTCTCATATGTTAGCTTCAATTATAGAACCACTTAAAATGAAGTTCCAATCAATAGAACTTACCGTACACTGATCAAAGTATCAGGTCAACCTTAAACTCTGTTTATCACTGGTTCAATCCATCTGTTAGATTACAACTTTCGATGTGAAACACAAGACTTGTTCAAATTCATATCCAAGACTCTTCAAACATCTTAGAACATAAATCTAGAACTATAGAACATAATATCAACTTACGGCCAAAAGCGGACCATTAGAGCACATGCTCTATCTCAGTCAAACACTGTCAGACCTTGTAGTGATACTTAGATGCTCATAACTATCTTTCTGGTGCACTTCAAACTTTGCAAATTTGGATTTAGAGACTTCATATATGTGTTACAACACCTCAAAATTACATAACAAAATATTCAATACAAGAAGAATGCGAACCAAAACAATTGTGTTCTGCTTTGATTACTGTTGTTCTCTACTATGTTCAACTTGTGCAACTTGAAGGTACACTTCTAGAGATGATCAAGAGATGAAAATTTGGATTTAAGATCATCTAAGGACTATAGACATCTTACCAGAACCACAAGACTAGAGCTTCAACTACAGACCAATGCTGATCAAAATATTGTCTCTCTGTACTCTACCAATACTTAGCCAAAATGCCTAAGTCTGCTTTGCCAAACCAAAATATCTATTCCAACCTTGTTGAATCTTTGTTCCTTTACTTTTTGTCATCAATGAAAACACTATTAAGCATCATGCTTAGCCAAACTTCATCATACCAACAGTGTCTCCATTAATGAAGTATGCCAAGTTGCCAGCAATTAGGTTTTCCCTTCTTTTATCAACAAGTTTGGCAATTCATGAACTTACTAATTTCTTGTTTTCCTTTCAAGATGTTTTTTCAGGTGTTAGTTGGCAAATCAGTTGGTTTGCAAACTATCAATTTCTCTGACTATGGTTCTTGAAGTTTTGTAGTTTTTCATTTTTCTGATTGGATGACAAAGGAAGGAAGAGGGAAGAAGCTCCAAAGGAAAAGAGAGAAAACCAAATGTTAGTTGGAAAAGTTGGAAGTTCACAAACTTTAAAGTTTGCTGATGCGGGGAAGCTCTGATGAAAAGAAGAAGAAAAGAAAAGACAAGGAAACAAGCAAGCCTTTGTCAACAAAGTAGATGGTTCATGAACCATAAGGTTCACTGACAAAGGGAGATAAGAAAGAAGAAAAAAGGAAGATGAAGTGTTATTTTGTGTTGGGCCAAGTTTGTAGATAGGTGATTTTGTCGATAAAAGGAGAAAGATAAAGACAAACGGATGGTTTGCGAACCGAATAGTTCACCGATTGAGGAGTTTAGTAATGGTGAAATTTGGAGACAAAGGGCCCAAAAGATGGAATGTTAAAATCAACCAAGCAGGCATTAAATCAAATATTAAAGGGCTCTAAAAGAACAAAATTCAAATATAACACTTTTAAAGTGTTGTAAAAGTGCTAAGGCCTAATTTTCTGGTGCTTCTCTAGAAACACACATTCTTTTATGTGAGGGCCTTTCTAGATACTTTGTAAACCCTAAGTCGCCATGACTACAAGATTGGGTCAACTCCCCAATTGGAAGTGGTTGTTGGGTATTTTATTGTTACAAGTGGATGTGTCAGGTGCTATTATTCAATGTAGATATTTTCTTCAATGACATCATCCTCTAGATCTTTTCATATTTAGTGCTGGAGATCAAATCATAAGTATTTTCTGCATTTATGTTTTACAAAATAGACGTGGGTTGACCTTCACTTGTATGAATATCTTCTGAAAGGTCCATGGATGGATTTATTATAGTGTGGGTGACCTAGATTAGCATGTTGTCTCCATGTTTTCCCATGCCTTGTGCTATCAATGTAATGAAATTCTATATATAGATGAAAAAGAATGTAATGAGTGTTGGACACAGAGGGTTGTTTTGTGCTCCAAACAGAACCCTAGCTTGTTGTAACCTTGTCTTTTGATTAATATAGCACTAGTTGTTTTACCTCTTCATGATATCTTTAGCACTGTGTAATCTTGAAACTACTTTTTGCATTGTGAATGTTTAGTTCCTTGCAATTTCATTTTATTCTTTACCTTTGTTAAGATTTTTAGGATTTGTGTGGGTTAATAAGTCTTTTGAAATATTTTGTGCATCTTTTGTAGGTGTTCTTCATTTTGAACCTGGTGTATCACCTTTCCCTTTTCACTTTTCTCATTCTTCCCATTTCCTAGTGGTGTTAGATTAGGTTTAGTCCATAGTTTTCTCTTAATCTTCTATTCAAAAAGAGGAACCAACCTTCTCTGGAGGTTTGGTGTCATTTGCAGGTCCCAAACCTTGAGATCACTCCAATGTTTCACTAGATTGTTACAACAAAAAAGACTTCAACACAAAGTGCAATTCCAAGTGACAACAAGTCCCTTCTTGTAAATTTGGAGGACACCCTTTAATGAGACCCTATAATGCCCTATTTTGACAATGTATACCCTCTTTTTCCTACCATCACCTTAAAACTTTTTAGTGGATATGATCAAAAGAAATAGAATTTATGGTTTAAATTAGAAAAATAGAGTAAATTTTTTGTTTAATTTTAGTTGGCATGAATAATTCCAATCCTAATTTTCTAACTATGTGCACTATTCAAGACATGATGTTTGTATCCTAATAATATTCTTTACCAAGGACCAAGGAATGCACCCTCAGCTCTATACTTTTAGGTATGAAGTGTCTATTCTATGTTGGACTCCTCTGTCGCCATCCAAATCCTCTCAAACATGTATCCATTTGTTAATTTCTATCATTCTATTGCCACAATCCAAGGAGGATGCACAAGTTCACAATAATGCATTTGAAATATGTTCAATTAAAAAGTCTTTTATTACTATGGTGTCAAAAGATTTATGCATCATGCCCTTTTATTCAAAAACAATGTAGTTAAGTAATCTTGTTATTTTTCTACAAGAGAAGACATGTTCTACTTTATTAGGATTCTAGGTATACTCAATAAAAAGAGAAGGCCTTTAGAACTTAAATTATTGTGGTTATTTTTAAAAATATATGATATTGCTACTAATTTCTAGTTTTTCTCTCTTTCTAAAGTTAATGAATGAAAAAGATAGTTGGTCGATCATATGCATTGATTTTGAAGTAAATTTAGAACCTTCAAAGAGTAAGGGCCCTACTTTCCAAAGAAGAAGGATAAATGTTAGTATGTTGTTGTTTTGTTATGTTAAATGTTGTGATTACTTAACTGTGCATTGATATTGTGTTGTAATCGTACTCTATTTCATGTAAATTCTTAAGTTAATGTTGTAGTGATATTTCTTTATGGATGTTAAGCTTACAATTACTACATTTAATTAATATTTTTTGTTCCATTGTGTTGATCAAGCTACAAAATGAAAAAGATGAATTGTTTCAATATTATGGTTTCCCTTATTCTCTACTAAAAGCATAGCCCTTTTATTTAGATTATTATTTTATGAATTTGAGTTAAGTGTGATAGTAATTAGATTTCTTTTCAAGAAATTTTAATCTTAGAAGTGCATAACAACTTAGATAATCTTAGTTTAGTTTTTTTTTAAAAGATAATGTGCCTAGTAAACTTTTTAATGTGACCGACAACGCTGGTGCGACACGTCCTCCACCTCCACGTGAATGATTTTTCCCAGAGCAATGAACCGGTGATGCCACAACATGGGGGACCTCATCCCCTAGCAAGAACACTTCAAACCCACGAGCTCATTGGCCCAGTGAAGGCGTAAAACCTGCGAGCTCGTTGACCCAGTGGGGGTTTGAACTCTGGTGGCCACCACTACAAATGAGCGACTTAACCACTGAACCACGCCCTCATCAAAAATAATCTTAGTTTAGTTAATTTTCAAAGTATAAGCAATTTTCCTTTGAAATAGGAGAATTAACGATTTAGTTTCCCTTACTATCTTCATTGCAAATAGCCCTAGGACACCACCTTGGAGTTGCTAGTTTTATTTAAATGAGAGGTGTACAATGATCCTTATCACCCTTGAGGACATTCATATCCTCTTTGATGACAGTTTCATCACAACTATTATCTCTCCATCTTTATTTTTAGATCATGTTCTATATCTATTTCCATAAGATTTTGGATTGTCACTTTCTTTAGTTAGGCCTAAGACAAATCATAATCAGATTGTCACACCTCTTGACATCGACATGGTGACTGTTGTTATGAGGATTGCACCCTGGCTAAGTGTCAAACTTATCTATCCTGTGAAACATTGGATTATCTTCAAGTTGTCGGTCACTTATGGTGAAGATAAACCTCTTGGTTCTGTGATGGACCTCCTAAAATCTTACTGATTTGGTAGGAAAAAGGATAGAATAATTGAAACTAAGATTAAATGAACTTAGAAGGTGATGCACCAATGATTAAATGATCTTGTACTTGTCTTATCTCACAATTCCTCTCAAAAACTACTCTATTCCATGCACGACTCAATTTTTTGACAAGTTCATACAAAAGTGGTTCAAAGGAAGGTTATGTTTCAGGTTTTATTGAAGGAAAACTATGTTTTCATAGCTACAAATTCTAAAAAATAGTTAACACAACCTATGACTTGTATGAGTTTTTCATATTCTTGCATAAAGATGATTTCAAATGAGACATAATTTAAGGATTTAATTTTGAAAATCACAAAAATTAGATCAGATCCCTCATAATATCACTTGACACATGAATTTTGAGAAGGCAAATATCCTATTTTTTATTGAAAATAGGAATCACTGCTAATACAAGTCTAAAAATGCTTGAAAAATACATAAAATTGCTGTTCTCTATTGAAAAATCTATCTCTAATTGAGTTACAATCTCTTCTCTTGCATAAGGAAAAAAAGAAGAATAGAAAGAACTAACTCTAAAAAGAGCTGAAAACTTGCTTTTATCTATTGAAAGATGTTGAGCTTGCATGAATGCAAAACTCCTTCTGAACTGGTAGAAAATCATGCAAAGCTTTGGTGATGAGTGAGTTCACTTTGACTTTGACCTCTTCCCATTGCATGCTCCTTGAAGTGTGTCCTCAACTGAACTTGAATTGATCTTCTCAAAAAAGCATGAAGATTGATTGAAAAGTTATGCTTAAACACTTTGCATGAAGTCTTCAACTTGTTAGGTGTACAAGGCAAAAAAGCCTCTATTTTAGGACCTCAAACTGCCTCAAATTGTATGATTTTGGCCTCAAAATCCTCCTAACTCCAACTTTATCCATATGGGCTTCTTAAGTAGGCCCAAACTTCCTATAAGTGCCTCTAAACTAAATATTTAGGCTAGTAAACTTGCCATTATCTTATGAATATCCTTTGCATGATAGGCATGTGATTTGTTTATTTGAAGAAGACTAAAATCCTTATGATGGCATAGGAGAAGCTTCAAACCATTAAATGAGGCATGTTTTTGCAACTTCACTTAACAACATCACCATTGCACTTGACATGTAGCTGTCTTCAATCATGACTATTATTTTAAAACCTTAACCTAGGTTTTAGCTAAGGTTTGGATATGTTGACTGTCCTTCATCTTTGATTGTGACTTGACTGTCTTTTGCATTGGTTGATGACTGTGCTCAATTATCTTGATGACTTGATTATCTTTCGATTGCCTTTGACTATCTTTTATCCTTGCTTCTATTTCTATGAAAATGTCTTCAAACCCTTGGTGATGACTGTGACTATGGCACTGTCTTGGATGTGACTTTTAAAAACCCTTATCTGTGTACAAGACAAAGATTGTCTTATTGCATGAAGTTTTGGTTTCCTCTAGGTTCTTATTGTCTTCATGAGAACCACAATGATATTTCTTATAGTTAACTCTAGATGCTTGGTGACTGCCCTTATTGAGGTTGATTGCCATATAAAAACTTTGTTACACAATCTGACAAGGTGTCGTTGTACCTCATCATTTAATCATATTTTAGATGTCAAAATCTAGGGGCTGTGTCCTTAGCTATCTGTAATTAGGGATTCTACAATTACAAGTTTTCCTAGCTAATCCCAATGACTTCTACTAATTTAAAGAGATTGATCTGTTCTACTTACTCAATGAATTTAAGGAATGCTGAAAATAGAATTTAACAGGAAGTCACTTAAAGCAATCTTAAAAACAACAACATGCATTTATCTATCAAAATCAGTAAATACTTTTCACAGCAAAATCTGAAATAACAAAATAGTGGTACTAGCCTTCTGCCTTGGTGAGTCTTAATACATTTGGGCAGTGAGGCCCTGAAAATATGGATATTGAATTAGTTTTATCAGTAACTCATGCAAAAACTTTAAAAAGATAAAAAATCCAGTAGTTAACTAAAGATGACCCTTCACCACTCAAGTGATGATTTGAGTGAAATGAGGGGTATCACGATCACTGCTGAAGGTGCCTGACCGGTAGCTTATGCTAGAAATATGCTCTGCTCTTAGGAGGCGCCGGAGATGTATGTCCCTGTCTGTAGCTTCAGAGATATGTCTGTAGCTCTAGAGATATGTCTGTAGCTCCAGAGATACCATTGTGGCCTTCTTGTTCAGCTCTGGAGATGCTCTAGACTCCCATCTAGCTCTGGAGAGGCTTTTCTCCTTACTTCAAAACTCTTGGTGTCATGATATTCTGGTATTGTCTCCAGAGATCATTGAAAACTACCTCTGGAGATGCACAAAAATTGTCGTTTCAAACATCTACACCTGTTGATTCAAAAAGAGAAGTTTTTCTGCATTTTTCCATCAATTCCATACACATTAGTCCTTTAATCAGAAATTATGATCTTAAGTAATTTATCTTCAATTAATCATTATCTAGAACAATCTTGCTAGCCTATTCGAGTGCAGACATTAAGAAAGATGGGATCAGGAAGGAGAAAAAGAGAGGTAAAAAGATGTAATTCATGGGTGCTACTTGGCACTCATCATGCCCCCATACCTAAGGTTTGGCAGGTCCTCCTGCTTCTCACAATCTAGATTTATTCTGGTGAAGTAGCCTGTCAGTCAAGCTATAATCTTGTGCATAGGTAGACTAAGTGGTGTAGTTGGTATTACCATTGCCTTTGTATTGATCAATCTGCTTCAACTAGTCCTGCAATTTCTCATCTTCCATCTGCTCAGCCCAGACAGGTAGTGGTTCAATTATGAGAGGGGACCTAAACCTTCCACCTATCCATTCCTGCTTATGCTTATCCATCATTTTGGATATTAACTTTTCTTTTCTCATAATAATCTTAAGTTTGAAGGGGTGACCACCTCTCTCATTTTCTACTCTGAGGTCAAAATATTCCATCTTTTCTTTGCTATGGCAAGTACTGGATTTGCTGAACTATTCATGAAAAGACCAAAATCGATGGAGCTCTCTTGCAACTTTTTAGGTATAATGGCAAAATTTTGTGCTGACTTTGAGGGTGATAGATATAGGACCTAAATTGGATCTCAAAAGCATTGGGATTGGGACATTCCTTCCCGATGAAGAGATCTGTTTCTGTATCTTTCTTGAGATGATCTTCCATTCATTCATACCAGATCTGATGATTCCTCATTAGGGACATAAATGCTTTAAGTTGGCATTCCCCCACAAAATAATTAAGAATGAAAGTTATATCATTAACACAGAAACCATGCAGATATAATTCAGATAGGAAATTCTTGTCTTCATCATTACTCCTTGTATATGCTATCATGAATCCTTCTGTTGTCTCTATATCCTCAACCAGGTCAGATAGAACTAAAGAGAATTTCCTCTGCATGACTCTTTCTTGTAAGAACATAGTATAGCTGGCATTTGGAGGCCTGCAAGATAGAATTTCAGAAGAAAGGGAGGCCATCTCAATGATTTTTCCTTCTAGAGTTTCTATTCTTCTTGTCTTGGCAGTGACTACCCTTTGTAATTGCAGCATAGGCTTGGAAGCCTCATATTCTCTACATTTCTTCTCCCAATGGAATAGGGCCTTAGGAATGTCATTGGGGATTGGACCCACATATGGATCTGTTTGTATCTCCTGCTCATTGGTTACCCTTGGGCCAGCCAACTCTTGAATATATTCCTCCTAATCATCTAGTTTGTTGTTGGCCCAAGTCAACTGTCTATCTTGGCTATGTATTTTCTCAATTAATGCTGCCATTATTATGAGGCCATTGTCTCTAGCCATGGCGAGCTTAGAAACACTCTGTGTTGCCTCTATCTCCTTTTCTTCCAACAGTTTGATTGCCTCAGTTTTCTGGGCCTCCAATTCTGCTTCTTTCTCCTAGATGATCTGGTTTTTGCTCTGGAGCTCTGTTTGTAGATTTTCAATGACTTGTTTTTGCTCCATTTCTACCTCCATTCTGACCTTCTTGAGGTCAGTAATAAATTGATTCTTCCCCCAGAGTAGTCTGTTTAGGTTGTCAATTTCTTCTAACATTTGTTGTTCTTTTGAAATCTCAACATCCTCTTGATCAGAGGGATGAGGGAAAGTTTCTTCTTCTGCTTCTATTTACTGAACATCAAGGTTTTCCATTGCCATTTGCCCTGCACCATCAACCACACCCATTTTCTCTATTTCATCTTTTTCTATAGACTCCCTATCCTTAGGGTCCTCTTGGGGTTCCTCTGCTTTTGATGGCACTGATGAAGACCCAGCCTTCTCCTCATATGTTCTAAAACCTAGGAGTACCTCAACTAGGAAAGCAACATCTTTCTCAGCTTGTGAGAGCTATCTTTTCCTTTTGCTTCTTCGTAGCATAGCTGGGGCAGGTGCCTCCAGAGCAGGTCTCTCAGCCTCAGAATCTGAGGAAATAGTAAGAGTTTGTTTGTGCTCTATCTCCAGAGAAAGTGATGGATCTGAAATTGGACTTGACCCCAGATGGACAAATGGAGCTGGGGAAACTTCTCTTTGTCTTCTCTTTCTAACTAGAGGGATCTCATCTGAATCATGAGATGTTTGTTCAGCCCAGGTTTTCTCTATTTTTTGTCCTGACCTCTCCCCTATTAATTCCTTAGGGAAAGATTCCTCAGTTAGAGTCATCTTTCTCCTAACTGAGAGAGTCATGTATGGGGTTTGTTCAGGAGCAGGCTCTCTAATTTCTTTGCCTTTCTTCTTTTTATCAGGAACAGGGGTTGCAGATGAAGTTGCCTCCTGTGAGGACTTCTTTCCTCTTTGAATAGCTATGGAGGAGGTTGAAGGCTCTGTTTCTTCTTCTTGGTGGGTAGAGGAACCCTCACCTTCTGTCTGTGCCCTCTTTGGTTCTTTGTCCTAGGAATTTTGTTCAAGAAAATTTTGATAGTTCTTCCCCATTGGCTTGAGACAGGAAGTGGTGTTTAACTACTAGAAAAATGAGCCAATGATGTTTCATGGGAGCCTTGTTTTGTTGATATTTGTCTGCAGTTGCCTTAATGGCATAATACAAAAAATTGGGAATGTTTATGCTAAATTCAGGGTGTCCATTCCCATGCCTTAGAAAAATTAGCATTTTCATTATTGGTCCTAAAACTAAAGAAAATTGACCATCACAAGTGAAATATTTCATCAGCCAGGTAGCTACAGATTGCCAAGGGTTTGGAAGTGTGGACCTAAGAATTCCTTTTACCTCATTTTTATTTGAATGCAGTTGTATTGCAGGTTCACCTTCAACAAAGAAATTCCTAGTCAAATCAATATATAAGGTTTTCAAATAATAAATCCTCTCACCTTGTTCAGGCAGCCCATAAATATGACTGATAGTGGTTGCAGAGAGATTGATTCAGACTCCTCTAGCAGTTGTTTGATTGTCCCTTAGATTTCTAAGGAATTCATCCACGATATCTTCTTGAAACCCTTCAAATTTTTCTAGAAATTCCAACCATCCTGCAGTTCTCAGAATGTTTGTTGTAGCTTCATCTTGCAAAAGACCCGCAACACTCTCTGGTTCAGACTTCTTCTTTACCCCCATTGTTAAATTGGTTCCACCTTCTGTGCTTAATTCCCCACTCTTCTATCTGTAGTTTGTCCCTTCTTCTTAACTCCATAGGCTCCGGAGGACTGTTCAATTTACTTTGTTCTTCAGGGTATTTCAGAAGTTTGAATGAGGATTATTATGTCTCTCAGCTTAGGCTTATGGAAGATTTGCAGATTAGTTAGAGTACCTAGGCGGTCATAAATGCAACAGAGTGATAGGACACTTTGGAGGCAAGGTGACAGTACAACAAAGATGGCGGCATGCATGAATTTGGAAAAGAAAATGATGGCAGGAGGACGTGTCATAATGACAGCACCCAAAACAGAAAGACAAGACAGTTGCTATTTAATGCTTAATTTAAGATAGAATTACCTGAACCATTTTTAATGATGAGGAGAGATATACTTGGCTAAGATGCTGAGGCATTTAATGAGACTGCACATGATGTGGCACATGAGCAGCTTTTGGTGGCTTGAGATGATGCCAACTACTTCATTGGTACACAACCTGCAATCATTTCTGTTGAGTGGTTCGAGAATCCACGTTCCTTGGGTGATGTCAGCGCTGTCTTTGCAAATACCCCTGCAAATGAAATGCATGCTGATTTTATTTTATTCATGTCATAAAGTAAAGGATGAGTCATGATGACCTCATCATATGATGTTTCCACTTTATTGCCTGGAGAGGTGGGTCCCCTCCCCCATTGTTGTAAATGACTTTTTATTGATGGAGCGCTGGAGATGCTCCTAGTTTTTGAAGCGTCAGAGGTGTGTTTGACTAACATCCAACACCTGATCACCTCTGTAGCTCAATTTTTTTCAACTATCCTGAAGAAGGGAACATCCATTTGTTGGTTTTCAACTCCCTTGGTCGAGAAAGACAACCATTTATTGGTTTTCCATCTTTCTCTTTTTTTAGAAGGCCACCATTTGCTGGTTTTCACCCTTTTTTTTGTGTAGTCCAACACTGTGATGGAGGAGGTATCCCCTGTATCAAAACACAAATCATTAAGAAACTCCTCTTTAGTAGATGGTCTTTTATAGAGTCTGATTCGGTGACCATTTACTAAGAATGTGTCTATGCTTCCATCAATAGGTTCTAATAATACTGTTCCATTTTCAAAAGCTTCCTTTATTTGATAAGGACACATCCAATGAGTTTGTAATTTCCCTTTGAACTCTTTGAATTTAGAATCATAAAGAAGAACCTAATCACCTTGTTGAAATGTCCTCCTTTTGATGTTTTGGTCATGCCATTGCTTCTTTTGATATTGAACCCGTTTTGTTTATGGCCTATGTCTGAATTTCATCCAACTCATTGAGCTGAAGAATTTTGTTCTGTTAAGTTATAGACAATGGTAGACCAATATCCAATGCAGTTTTAAGTGTCTGGAGTTCAAATTCTATAGACAAAATAAGCTTTTTCCCATAAACCAATTCATATGGTGAGAACTTTGTTGTGGACTTCCAAGTGGTATTGTAAGCCCAAACTGCTTCAGGTAATCTGTTAACCCAATCTTTTCTGTTCATTGCTACTGTCCTTGTCAGAATATTTTCAAGTTCCCTATTAGTTACTTCTACCTGCCCATTGGCTTGAGGATGGTAAGGTGAAGATTTTATGTGCTTGACTTGATATAAATTTGTGAATGCTCTGATTTCCTGTGAAGTAAATTGAGGTCCTCTATCTAAAACTATTGATCTTGGGGCTCCAAACCTTAAGAAAATCTTATTATAAAGGAAATAAACAACTTTTTCTTCTCATGAAAATTGTAATGCTTGAACCTCAACCCATTTAGTAACATAGTCTGTGCATACTAGAATGTACTCCTTGCTTGATGATGGTGGAGAAATTGGTCCCACAAAGTCTACACCCCACTACTCAAATGGTTCCATCATGACTTGAGGATGTAGTAACATCTACTGGGTAAAGGTTGGTTGTCCCATCCTGTGGCACTGGTCACAGTGTTGCACATACTTCTTTATATCTTTATGAAGAGAGGGCCAATAGTAACCAGCTCTGAGGATCTTATGGACTGTTCGGTGGGAGGAGTAATGGCCACAAAATGGTTCATCATGACATGCTCTCAATACATCAAAAATCTCATCAGCTTTTAAACACCTACGTAGAATGAAATCAGGACCACAGTTAAATAGTAAACCATTCAACCATTTGTAAGATAAACTTTCTTTAACTAAATGTTTTTTCTATTTTGAGGTAAAGTGGGATGGATACAAGCCTGTAGCTAAAAGATTAGCTATGTCAGCAAACCAAGGTACAATAGAGGAGATAGCAAAAAGATGTTCATCTGGGAACTTGCCCTCCACTAGTTGGTTTTCTCCTCCTGTATGCAATCTTGATAAAAAATCAGCAACCAAATTAAACTTACCTGGATTATCAACTATGGTAATATCAAATTCCTGCAATAGCAATAACCACCTGATGATCCTTGCACCCACTACTAGCTTATTCATTAGGTACTTGATGGCTGCATGATCAGTGTGTACAAATATTTTATATCCAGTGATGTAATGCCTAAATTTATTTATAGCATAGATGACTACCAAGATTTCTTTTTCAATTGTGATGTAATTTCTTTCTGCACAGGTAAGGTTTTTACTGATGTAATAAATGGCATGCATACTCTCTCCTTCCTCCTTTTGTCCTAAAACTACCCCAATGGACTCATTTGAAGCATCAGTCTATATGTGAAATTGTAAAGTCCAATTAGGTCCTCTCAAAATTGGTGTGGCAGTAAGCTTCTCTTTCAAGGTTTCAAATGTTGATTGACAGTCTTCTGTCCATAGAAATTCTGTGTCTTTGTTAAGCAGGGTAAACATGGGGGCAACTATTTTGCTGAAATTTTCTATGAATCTCCTATAGTAGCCTGCATGACCCAGAAAGCTTCTAACATCTGTCTAATTTTTGGGTGAAGGCAACTGTGTGATCACTTCTATCTTGTTTTGATCCACTTTGATACCATTTGCTGAGATGTGGTGTTCCAAAACAATTCCTTCCTCCACCATCATGAAGCACTTTTCATGGCTAAGGGATAATTGATTTTTCTCACAGCATTTCAGTACTTTCTCAAGGTTTGTGAGAGCTTCTTCAAAATTATCCCCATACATAGTAAAGTCATCCATATAGACCTCCATGCATTCATTAGCTAGTTCAATAAAAATAGCTAAAACAAGTCTCTGAAATGTAGCTGGGGCATTGCATAGTCCAAAGGGAAGAACTTTGTAAGCAAAAGTTCCCCAAGAGTAGGTGAAGGTGGTTTTGTCCTGGTCTTCAGGTGCTACTTGAATTTGGTTATACCCACTGAATCCATCTAGAAAAGAAAAATACTTCCTCCCAGCGAGGTTGTCCAGTACCTGGTTAATGAATGGTAAGGGAAAGTAGTCCTTTTTTGTAGCTTTGTTGAGCTCCCTATAGTCAATACACACCCTCCATTTCCCATTCTTTTTAGGCACTATGACAAGGGTTGAGACCCATTGACTGTCTGAGACTGGATATATAAACCTTGCTTGCAGTAATTTTTCTATTTTAGTTTTAACAATGTCTTTTAAAGAAGGATTCAATCTTCTTTGGGGTTGTCTAAAAGGTTTAATATCCTCAGTGTATATATGATGGGTACGGATCTCAGGAGGTTTTCCCTTCATATCTTGGTATTCCCAAGAAAAAGCTGTTGAATGGGAAATCAAAAGTTGGATAAGTTTTCCTTCCTGATTTGTTGTTAACTAAGTACTGATATTAAGTGTCTTTCCTGGTAAAATCATGATCTATTTTATGGTTTGATCCATAGATGTTGTTAACCCATACACTAGAGTCATGGTATTGAGAGGACAATAATGTGGAAGCAACATGTGGAAAGTGGCTAACTCTCTGTAAAAGGTTTCCCCACAAGGAATGATATTGGCGAGGGTATAATGAGAAGAAGTAAGAAGTTCTCTCCTAGAATCTTGGGTGAGCTCCATCACATCCTTATTGATTAGGATGTGAGTAATGTCTTCTATTGTATCATAGTAGATTTCTTCTTCTAACTCTCCCAGATTTCCCTGATGGTTACCATAGCTACTGAGGTACTGTTGTCATTGTTCTCTGGTTCATCCACCCATACTCTTCCTGTATAATGTATTAATGGTTTAGCTGGAGGATACAGAGATATTTTCTTTAAATTTATCCCATTAGAAATGACCATATCCCTAGTTCAACAATCTATAGATGCTGTTGTTGTAGCCAGCCATGGTCTTCCTAAAATCAGTGGGTAAGCATTTCTCTGGTTTCTCAATTCTAATATTAGGAAGTCTACTAGAAATTCCCATGATTCTATTACAACTGGTACATCAATTATTACTCCTTTTGGGATAGCTACTGACTGGTCAGCAAGTTGAAGGATTGTAGTTGTGGATTGGATACCTGATAGAGCTAATTTGTCCATTGTGTGAACTGTCATCACATTAATTGTTGCTCCCAAATCAACCAAAACATTTGAAATTTCTACCCCTGAGATGAAAATAGTTATGACAGGATTTCTAGGGTCTCCATATTTTGGGAGGAGCATTTCTCCCATCAACAGATCTACTACTTTTCCTTCCACCTGTATTGTGGAAGGAAAGTTTTTCTTCCTACCCTGTGTTTTAATACAATACTATTTAATGAACTGATTTAGTTCTGGTACATCTCTGATTGCTTGGAGGAGAGGAATTTTGATGTTTAGTTGCTTGATTTCTTGTAAAAGTTCTGATTCTAGGTTGGTTTGGACTTGTTTTTGTAAGATCCTTTTCTAGGGAACATACTGTTTAAACTGTTCTGGGTATGGTGCTATTTTTTCCATCTCCGGAGCATCTCTGGAGCTCTTGTCAGAATTGTGTTTAGGAATGTTCTCTAGAGTCAGTCTTTTAGGAGCAACTCCAGAGTTATCCAGGGATGATTCTTTTAGCACTTTTTTGATAGTAATCTCCTCTGGGAGTTGAGTGGACAAATTTTTAGGTTCTTCATCATTGGTTACTTCAATTATAGTTGGAGATGGTCTTGGAAATGCTTTCCCAAAACGTAGCTGGAGATTATTTGAATATATAGCGTTAATACCAGCTAGATTTTCTTGCTCTGTCATGTAAACAACTGCTCCCTGTTTATTTCGTGGGTTTGGTATAGGCTGAGCTGGTAAAGGTGGTTGGCTAACTGGTTCATTTTGTGATTGAACTTGTATGTTGGAGGGTCCAGTTAGTAAAGCTTGTTGTTGAGGTTGGAAAGGTCTAGGCTGTCCCTAGTATTGTTGATTATATCCCTATTGAGAACCCCATTGAGGTTGCATGTTTTGTGATCCAAACTGTGGTGGCCACTGTTGATTTCCCCAGGGCTGACTTTGCCAATTTTAGTTTTACCAATGATGATTTGGCCAATCCTTCTGTCCCCAAGGAGGATTATTCTGAGGCCCATGCCAAGTTGGATTCCATTGATTATTTCCCCAATTAGAAGGACCCTTGTAAGAAGGCTGGTTTGGATACTGATTATAAGGGAAATTCCCAACTTGTTTTTGTCCCACATAGCTCAATTCTTCTTCCATTATGGCATTCTTCTTACTCAATCTTTTCAAGGCTGGAAGTTGACTATATTGACTGGTAGGATGTTCCCTATCACAAATCTAACAAATCTCTGATTTATCCAAAGGGCATTCTCTCAACAGATGATTGTTTCTACACCTAGGACAATAGATGGAGAGTGGTTCAGTTGTTCTATTTTGATTAGTTTTTCTAGTTTTTTCTTGAATCCCATCCAATATGGTATTTAATTGGACCAAAAAGTCTGTTTTTAGATTTGCAATCTCTTCCATTAACTATCTTATTTCATTCTTCCCTTTAAAAGTTTTGGATGATCTCACTCCATTTTGGGTTCTAGAATAGTTCCTGCAGAGTTCTTCTATAGCAGGTATATCCATTTTGTTAATATTTCCTTTTCCCATTAGATCCCGTGCCTGTTTTGATTCTTTATCCAATCCTTTTACAAACAGGGTTCTAGCCAAGGAGTGATCTACTGGGTTGCCATACCTTATCAAGGTGAAATTAAACCTGTCCACATAGTCCTCTAAGGTCTCTTCCTCTCCTTGCCTAATTTTAAACAATTCTTCATTTTTATTACTGGATCTATAGTAATCTTCGTACCTTCCCAAAAATTATATTTCCATCTAATCCCAAGAATGGATAGAATTCTAGGGTAAACCCATAAACCATCTCATCGCAGAATCTTTCAGGGTTGAAGGGAACAGTTTGAGTTTTTGGTTATCTGATCCATAATCATAAGTTTGGCAGACTACTTTGAATTCAAACAAAAAATGATTTGGATCCTCAGAAGAAAGTCCTCTAAAATTTGGCAAGTGTGCTGGTGAGATATTCTTCATAGGAGCATTGTCTCCAGCAGCCAAAACAATAGGATATGGGAAGGTTCTTGGAGCCTGATTTTCCTCTTCTTCATGATTATCATTGTCCATGTTTAGTATTGGTTCTTCTCCCTAAGGTTCTAGGAAATTAGGTTCTATCAAAGCATCTGCCTAAAACTTTTGTTGTAATTCCTAGATATAATCGGTGAGTGGAAGATTTGGAGGATCTAAGGGATTATTGATTTGAGATGTAGCTTCCAAAGTAGGTTCTAGGTTTCTCTCTTCAACAAGATTTTGTGCCACCCCGCTGCTTTCCCCTATGACTTGTTGATGGGGTGTCTATTTTATATATCTTCCTTTTGAATCTCTAGCTCTAACCATACAGATCTAACCTAAAAACTGTTTAGCTAAGTTTCCCTAATTAACACAATACATCCTCGACAACGGTGCCAAAAATGACAAGGTGTCATTGTACCTCATCATTTAATCATATTTCAGATGTCAAAATCCAGGGGCTGTGTCCTCGGCTATCTTCCATTAGGGATTCTACAGTTACCAGTTTTCCTAGCTAATCCCAATGACTTCTACTAATTTAAAGAGATTGATCTGTTCTACTTACTGAATGAATTTAAGGAATACTGAAAATAGAATTAAACAGGAAGTTACTTAAAGCAATCTTAAAAATAGAAACATGCATCTATCTATCAAAATTGGTAAATACTTTTCACAGCAAAATCTAAAATAACAAAACAGTGGTACTAGCCTTCTGCCTTGGTGGTGAGAGTGGGGCCTTGCTCCACACCCTTGGGGCTGAAGGCTACAGTAGGGAATCAACACAAAAGAATAAGATCACAACTAAATTTGATCCAATTCTATTCACTTTGCATTCATGAAAAATATTGATATCAATGAAACTGAGATTACTGAGAATCAGAATAATCCAATCATTGTATATATTTTCTGCTGTTTCTATAAGTATATATAAAATGAGTGATGACATATCACTTATCTTATCTACCAATTCTTCTATGAGATGACATCCATCTCTTTATGATACTAGATGTCTAACTATGGAAAAATAACCATGCAATAAATAGATTGAGTGGAACAAAAGTCCACTCTAAATTCTAAGTTTGAGTCTTAATACATTTAGGCAGCGAGGCCCTGAAAATATGGATATTGAATCAATTTTATCAGTAACTCATGCAAAAACTTTAAAAAGATAAAAACTCCAGCTGTTAACTAAAGATGACCCTTCACCACTCAGGTGATGATTTGAGTGAAATGAGGGGTATCATGATCACTGCTGAAGGTGCCTAATCGGCAACTTATGCTGCAAATATGCTCTGCTCTCAGGAGGTGCCGAAGATGTATGTCCTTGTCTATAGCTCCAGAGATATGTCTGTAGCTTCGGAGATACCATTGTGGCCTTCTTGTTTAGCTTCGAAGATGCTCCAAACTCCCGTCCATCTCCAGAGAGGCTTTTCTCCTTACTTCAAAACTCTTGGTGTCATGATATTTTGGTATTGTCTCCGGAGATGATTGAAAACTACCTCCGGAGATGCACAAAAATTGCCATTTCAAACATCTACACCTATTGATTCAGAAATAGAATTTTTTCTACATTTTTCCATCAATTCCATGCACATTAGTCCTTTAATCAGAAATTATGATCTTAAGTAATTTATCTTCAATTAATCATTATCTAGAACAATCTTACTAGCCTACTCGGGTGCAGACATTAAGAAAGATGGGATCAAGAAGGAGAAAAAGAGAGGTAAAAAGATGTATTTCATGGGTGCTACTTGGCTCTCATCACAATCCCTTTACATTTTCTCATGACTAAGGGTTTTGTCATTGCTCATAATTTTGACTGCCTTGTTTGAGAAACACCTTGGCTTTATTACTGTCCATCAAGATTGAACTAGACCTTCACAGTAAAACTTGCCATTTTCTTCATAGTGACTATCCTATGAGCCTTCTTGATGATTGTTCATGATCTATGCATTTTTCTTAATGGCTGTGGAAGTTACTGCCTTACATGAGCACTGTCAAGTGGACCATTTGAAACTGCTCTTGGTCATTTAGTTTAAATGTTTGTTGTACTTATATCTTCAATATACATACCATGCCCACATTCACCATGTGCAAGAATTATGATACAGTGAGACCCAAAAACCAAATGGAAGGACAACTTACATCATTTATGCACAAAACTTGAATAGGGCATTGGTACTTGATATTTGATAAGGATTGAAGCAAATCTTGACACACTGTACATTTCTTTCTTGAAGGTCATTGATATTTGTAAGATTGTATTGTCCACGATAAGCTACCTTCTATGAATGAGGAATGTGTGATGAAGTGATTGCCTTTAATACAGTCATAAATGTTATGACTGTGTTTTTACCTATACTGCACTATCTTCTTTCCTTTACACTCTTGCATGATATGTATTTAGGACTGCCTTCTTTTGATTTATTCATGAACTTAATTTATCTACAAATTTCTCTCCTTTTTCTTTAGCTAGGGTTTACCAAAGTATGCTTATAAACCCTATGACTAATATCTAGGTCTTATATACAAATATTATCTTCAAAGCTTCAAGATATATGCCCTTTTCCCTTGGCCATTTTTTGAAGTGACTGTATTTAACTTGCAAACTCTGCCCTCTTTAATTGAATTGTCATTTGGTCACTATAAACCCCTGTTAGTGAATTGTAAAATTTCCACTATCTTCATGATCATAGACCACTATCAAAGTCACAAAACACAAAGGGTTTATTACACAGTCATAAAGGAAGTCAATGATATTGTCAAGAAGGTATTCATCACATGTAATGAGGGTGTCATGGGGTCTTTATCATAGTGGTTATTGAAAATCATAGTCCATTAGTGACTCATTGTTTCCCTTTCCTAAAGACTCTTGATTGTCCTTCATGATCATGTTATTTACCTAAAGGATTGTCCTTATTTGTTTGACAGTGAGTTCCTTTCATCCTTGAGGTCTGCCTTTCTATGATGTTCAAGACTGTGAATCTTTGCATGGTGATTGCAAATACATCAAGATTGTCTCCCATTGTTGACTGTATTGATTGTCTCTCAAACATGAACTTCAATGTGGTTTCTCCTTGATTTTCTACCTTACATCCTCTTGTTGTGAATGCCTCTGTTCTATCTTTAATGCTCTACTTTTCCTTTGATTTGACTAGGGTTTCAAAACTTTGGTGAACTTCAAACATATTCAATGGTGTTTTGGCTGTCCTTTACTTGCACTGTACCCTAGATGAGCTACAGGAAGGCAGTATGCTAAGCTCAACCCTTGAGGGAACCACATTTTCTCCACATACAACAAATTTTGAGCAGGGTTTTTGTGCTATGAAAGCCTTTCATCTGTGACTTTCCTTTGTTGAATCTTTTTTATGAAAACTAAAACTATCATTCTATGTTTTATATTCCAAAACTTTGAACACCTTGAATGACCTAAGAAAACTACATGTGTTTCATGGTCTTTGGTTTTCCCTTTTTTGAATTTGCTCATGAAACAACAAAAGATATCCACAATAACCTGTTGTGTATGCATTCAAGAGTGTTGAATGAAAGTTAATATGTAAGAAAGAAGGGTTTATTCAGTGCACCTATCATAATGGACCCCATATCTTTAATTTTGCATAGTTGGGTGTGCTTGAAAGGACTCATAATCTAGTTGCAATTCCTTGTCTTCTTGTCCTCATGGAGAGATACTTGCAAATACTTATCCAAATCCTCATTCAAGCTCCTTAAACCTCCACTTATCCTTGCATGCATCTCCTTCATTGAAAACTAAAGTTAATAAACGGATAACTCCATTGCATGTGTCTTCATTCTAGCCGCCATTAGTTTGCTCAAGTTTTTTCCTTCTAGATGAAACAAAAATCCCTAAATCTCTTCCTTAATGTGAAGTATTTTCTCACAAACTCCTTATTGGCTTTTCTTTACTTGGTGCTTAACTTCACTTTCATTTTTTCTTTATGCAACATAAATTTTTGCTTTTGTCTTGGCATGGAAACTTGATGTTTGAGGAATAATACTTAAAAAAATGAATCTTTAATACGACCTTTAAATTAAAAGATCAACATTCATTTTTTTTAAGCCTTAAGACCAAAACAAGATTATTTAAATGAAACATTTAAATAATGCAAATTTTACAAAAATGGACTACAATGACACCTATGCAACTTATAGAGACATCATTAATTTTGATCTTTCTTCCCTCGTATTCCTTTCAGAAGTGAGAAGATGTCCTACATACACCTTTGTGTTTGCTTCCTCATAAGAGGATGAGCATTTTTTGGCATTAATGGATCATCTTTAGCATTCGCAATTGAGCATATACCATTGGAGTATGACACTCTGCATTGATGGGGGCTATTGTGTCCTCTTCTTTGTCTTTCTATTTGGGGGCCTTCTTTTTGGAAAGGACTTTTCCCTAATATGAGGTTGTATCCTTCCCAGTTCCTTGAGGGACACATTTTATACATGGGTACCTAACATGGATACACATTTGTTGGGACCCATCCATCTTTCTTTCCTACCCATCTAAGCTACACTTATGGGAGGTGTTGGTGCATTATTTTATTTCATTGCATTTAATTAATTACTTTATTGTATAATGTGAAACTAGGATAGGATAAGTTTGCTTAGGTTGGTTGAATTTGCATCATGCAACTTGTACTTTACTAGTTTGATCGAGATGTACACACATGTGACTACATCTCCTATTATCCCACATTAGCTATACATTCACGTCTCTTGGTGGTGTATCCTATAAATAGCCACCTATTTCTCTCATTTGAATAATCTCTCATCATTGTGTGTTTGTATTCTTTAATAGAATAGAATTATTCTCTCATTTTGGGACCCTTTTGTGTTTTCATTAAAGCTCCTTGATCTTGGGTGGTGATCTCCATAGATAAATATTACAAGTAGACTCTCTACAATTGATTTGTGGAAGGAGACATGAAGAAGTCAAGTTGGGAGCTTGAAGGATTCATTGATTTTTTTTTTATGCACTTTATGGAATTCCTCAATCATTCTCCTATAGATAATTAAATAAATTCTATTCACTTAATTAATTATTTTGATTTTCCTACCAACATTAATTAAATTATTTTTAATTATTTAACTATAAAATCACCAAAGTTTGTGTGGAGTGTGCTCAAGTGGATGGACCACTTGTTTCTTATGATGGAGACTAAGGTTCAAATCTCCCAAAGTACACGTTACCACTGAATGGTGTGTTGCATGTATACTGTTGTTTCATGTACTTAGTTCATAGATTTGGTCAAAAGAATTTGCCCAACAAAAAAAATTGACCCTTCCTCTAGCATTAATTAAATAAAATAGGGATATTTATTTAATTAATCAATTTGTCCATCTATCTTCTATAGTCCAACCTTAGTTAAATAAATTGAATTTTTATGCACCTAGTTTAATGTTTATTTAACTAGGTTCATTATCTTCATTCCAAAAATTAAATAAATGCATCCTATTTACTTAATTCCTATTTTTATTCTCCCAATCATTAGTTGGCTAAAAATAATCATTTACCTAGCTAATCATTTGCACAATATAAATCTTGATTAATCAAGTTAAATCTTGCACAAGGCTAAAAATTATACATGGGTCAAGATTTGTACATCGGATAAGATTTCCACATGACTCCAAAAATATTTTTTTTGGATAATCACCCTCCACTTTCTCCAAGGAAATCCTCAACCATTGATCTACCTTAGATCATGGGCCTCTAGTTCTGCACACCTACCATAAGGTGCCACTTGGAGGCCTCTCATGCACCCAATCCTCTCAAGCATCCTAAGCCCTTGATATCTCCACCCAATCCTAACCATTGATTTTACTCCATGGAAGTCTATAAATTGACCCTCTCACATGTCATTTCATCACAATTTGGAATGCAATGTTATGCTGCCATTTTGAACACCTACCATACTAGGGAGTTTGCTATGTCTTGGAAGACCATAACAATTTATGTCAGAGGTTTGTCTTTTAGGGTTTCAGAGGAGTTGATTTTTATGGCTACCGGGATCCTTTTGGAGGGAAAATGTTTGCCAAAAAAGATTAAGGGGCACAATCAAGATGCCATGAAGTGGTTTCTCCTCCCAGGGGAGAACATTGACAAACTTCAAAATGACTTCAACAGAAATGATCTTATGGGGTCTAGAAGGATGGAAGAAGCTATCATGAGGTTCATAACCCCAGAGGGTAGATACACAAGGTTTTATTCTTACCATTTTTTGATTCTTAACCACCTTAGGCAAGTCATTAAATTGAATTTTTCTTTCTAGATTCACTCCTCTCTCAAGGATTTAATTGTTCAAGTGCTAGTTAGTAACAAGGCCCTTCCCCTACATGAAGGCCTCATATATCGCCTATACAAATTTTAGTTGGCCCACACCTTGACCTTGCCCCTGTTCCCATGTATCTATAACGTCTCTATCATTGATCAACATATCCTAATGGGCCCTTCAACTAAGAAACCTAAACTTTTGGTTGATAGTGATAGGAACCCTCCCCATGGGGTCAAAATTCAAAACCCTCTTTCTAGTCAAGGGGTTACAATGGAGACTATTTCCCAGGATTCCAAGGGGAAGGGTAAACAAGTCACCATGGATGAGGGTCCCTCTGTTACTATGAATGCCAAGGGGAAGGGGAAAGAAGTTAATTTTATTCTCCCTGATATTGCTAGGATGTCTAGTGCCTATATGGAAGATTTGAAACCTATTAAGATGACCTCCCAAAACCCCAATGAACCCTTGGACAAACCTTCTAAGTGGAGCATGCATTCCTAGCTGAAAGGTAAATCTCATCATTTATCTAAGAGTTTCTCCCATCATGCCAACCCTACCCTAGCCGACACCTCATAGCCCACCAATAGTGATGTTAAAGAGTCCCCTAGTGGCCCCCTTGAGCTTGGGAGTGATATCTCTGAACACCATATGGCCACTCCCCTGGTCCTTGTTGACCCTTTGGGCTCAACCCCTATTTTACCTACCGAATCCACCCTAGGGCCCTCTTTCTGGCACATTCTAAACTTGGTCACCCCCATTGTAACTCATGTTTGAGGATGGAGAATAAGTTGATTAACCTCCAAAAAGACATGTGTAATCTACAGAAGAGTTTGGGTCTTCAAAATGATGTTTTAAAGTGGTATCTGTCGCAATTCAAAATTGCTAAGCAGAATATTCAACATATGGAGAAAGTTAGGCAGAAATATCATACCAATTGGGATAATGAGGAGGTCGATGAAGACATATGGACTGAGGTGGAGAAATTCACATCTACTTTCAAAAAGTGGGAGTCTATTGAACATGAAATTGATGTCATAAAAAGAATTAAGACAAGATCATCAGAAATATGGAAGAGATCATTACTTTTAGTAGAGAAATGGTCAAGAATTTAACCACCACTCTTTATGTGTTCTAGTTGGAATTGGAGAAAAGAAAGGCCAAGCAGTAGGTGAACAAGATTGATGCCATCTAGAAAGCTTTAGACAAGAAGATTAGACTGAAAAATGAGGAGGATAAAGGTAACCAGGTATCTAGCTAGGCTATGAGTTAGTATGGCCCTACCAACAGGACTAGATCCAAGGACAAGGGCAAAGATGGTATGGTGAATAACAAACCTATGGATGCTACAGTCAATATTCTAGAGGATGTTTTTTTAAATGATAAGCTTGAGTTTTTGAGCTATGAGTGGTAGGCCATCAGTGGCTTGAGAAAACTCGTTGACATTTAATTGGTTCTGTTGTGGTTCCCAATGATCTCTCTCAGTCTTTTGTATGTTTTCTGGTTCGATCATTGTTTTGTTGTGTATTTGGACTTTTAGTCTCATTTCTCATGAGATTCTCTCTGTTTGCCCTTGTGGCATCCTCATGTAATGGGTCCGGGCCCTTCTTGTGATTTTACTTTATCAAAACATACTCTCCTCTCAAAAACAAAAATCCTTTGAGTGAAACCACTTAGATACAAGGATTGGTGTTGGTGAGAGCTCTTTTGCTTTAGTTGATGTAACTAATCCTTGTGCTTTATCTTGAAGTTAATTTTGAGTATAGATCAAATAGGTTATGCTAGCATTTCTTATTTATTTAGGTTTATATTCACTTACATACATTTTGGCACACCTGGTGGGGACCACATCCCTTTTATAATATTTTTTGTATCTCCTTTGTGTAGTTTTGTGTTGTAGATTGACAATTTGGAATGTGTGGACCTAGTTCTAGTGTGTACATTCATGCTTAGAAACATGCATTCATACTTTGGTGTGTCCATTGACCCCCTATTCAACTCTTCACCTAATAGCCTTAACTTGTTTTTTATTGATTTTGAAAGACTTTTTAGCTTCTAATCATCTATTTGTGGAATGTTTCTTAAGTTACAATCAATTTTTATGCTTTTCTAACCCTTGTGCATGTAGATTTCATCACATTTCCTAGCCATTGTTTTGGTTTAGCATATTTAAGACTGGTTTCAACATGTCCATAAACATGTGGTATGTTAGTTTATAGATCAACACCTCTATTCCCGACCCTAAAACCCCTCTATTTGCTACTTTCACTAGCTTTGCTTACTATTTTCCTATGTTTTCCAATTTGTAGGGTGGCTAATCTATTGTTTTTGTCATCATTGCTAATTATTTTCTTACAAGTTGTTTTTATCAATTTTAGCCTAATTTATGATGTTTTGTTGTGTAGGTTTCACACTTTAGTGTGTCCATTTTTCTTCAATACCTATATCTTCAAATCAACATCTTTATTTCACAGATCAACACAGTAGAGGTAAAGACTAGTAAAACCTAACTTGCACCCTTTAGCACATTAGAGACCTGTTTTAGCATTTTAGTTCTATTTTAGCATTTCTATTTATGTTTTAGAGTAGGTGTTATAATAGTAGAATTACATCTTTTCTCAATTTTCATGCCTTAGACTAACCATTATCTATTGTTTTCTATCTCTAACATTCTATTTGTGCAACTCTTTCACTTGTCCAAGATATTGTTGGCAACTACTAACTTATTTTGTGTAGTTATGCTTGTCGAAGGACCCATCTTTTATCACCAGTGTAGTTGCACCATGAACATGCTAAGGGTGATGGACATGTGATTGCTTTTTTTTTAAAGATAATTTAGTGTGTATGCTCTCTCCTCGCACCCTTGGGTGATAGTAGAGATCAAAAGCACTTCTTTGTTCTCTTTTTATCACTTTTCATCTCAAGAACCCAAATTGTGTATGTTCTTCCCTTGCATCACAATCTTGGGAATCAAAAGAACTATTAGCGGGCCTACCCTTAGATTTCATCACCTTGGCGGATGACCTAAACTACCCATTCTAATGAGGTATAGAAAAGTAGAAAATCAAAATATTCACCTCAAAGGAGGACCATCATGCTTAGCATAACCTTGTTTCCCACCCTATGGGGGCTTGAGGGGACAAGGTGAAGTGGGAGTGGACTTGACCCAAACCACATGCATGTAGATTGGACTCTTGTTCATGGATATTGTCCTCTTGTACCCTTGGGTATATTGCAAACATCCCCTATTAATTTCTATATCCTAGATAGGACCATCAGTTATATATGTTTGTAGTGCATCGATTAGTGATTAGCATCAATAAGTTACTGACTCCTTGCCCCTAGAACTAGGTATGTATTTCATGTATTCTTTCCTCTTGTGCCATTGAGCAATCTTGAGTGATCAAAATCAATTAGTTCTTCATTGTGGGCATTATACTCCATGTCTAGACAATCCATAATGACAAGCCTACAAGTGTATACACACCTGTACTTGAATAAAATAGGCTTGTTTAGGTGCTTGGTGTGTCTTCTTTGTGTGAAAATCATGAATACCATTTGAATCTAAAACATTAAAACATTTGCAAACCTTTGAAAACTTCAAGTCAAAATCCAACTTCAAGAAGAATACAAAATATCTTTGCCAAAGGTTGAAACATTAGACATCCAAATATGTGAAGTATAGAACTTACTCTTCCACCTTGTGTGGAACCCATCCACTTTCCAAGTCAAATCATACCTTCAACATTGAATTTCCTTTATTCAGCTATATAAATATCAACACCAATCAGTGTAATTGTTCACCTTTTGATGACCTTCTTTACACTTTGTCATATCCGTTAATCTTTCATCACACCCATAGTAAGTTGCTAGTAATTCACCCTAACAGGTTGTCATTTCGACCTAACACTTTAGCTGAAAATATATCAGTTTTATCGACCGGGTTGTGTCCAAGGATGTATGCCATAGGAGGGGGGTTCAAACATCTCAGCTTAGTAATAATTTTCTGAATTTTATAAAATAAGTCTAAACTACAAAGCATGGAAACCTAAACTAACAAAGCATGGGAACTTAAACTATAAAGCATGGAAACTTAAACTATAAAGAATGGAAACTGAGACTATGAATTGAAAGAAACATTTTAATCTATGAAAGCATATGAACTTCAAATCTAGATTTTATACTATCAATTTCTACTGAACTCCTGAACTATGCAGGAGCTCCAAAATTTCTTTACACAGAAGACAAACTCTAGAACTCTAAAAATTTTTAAGATGATACATAGAACTACAGTAATTGTAAGTTATGCTTCACTAAAAGCTACTAATCATGACACCCTGTAGGTTAATCACCATTCTACCATAACACTTCATAATAGAATAACTTAGAATATAACATAAATGCTACAAAAGAAAACAAACACATTCACAAAACATAAAAGTACTTATCTATTTCCTTCGAGGGGCCAGCTCTCTGGAATTCTTCTATCAACTCAGATCACATTTACCATCAACAGAATTTGATTTAATCTTGCATGAACATCATATAGTAAGCTATATTGATGCAGAGCAATTGTGATTCACTTCATTCATAGTATCTTAGTTTGAAAAAAAAGTTTTTATCACTTCTAAAATCCTAAGATCTAGGGCGGCCCATTATTGCCACAAAAAGTCTTATAACCAGATTGTTGAAAAATAGTTCCTCAAACTTACTGGCAAGAAGGCTATTGGTTTGGCATTTAGGTCCTCATCAGGTTGACAGTCTCATTTTCGTGAGATAGTTTTGTTAGTCTCCTCGACAACCTGATACAAAGCATTGGCCCTCCATCGGTGTGACCTAGCATCTTTAGCGGGACTCTGTCTTGAGTCTCCTCGATGGTCCAATGGAGTTGTGAACTCTGTGTGAAGGACTCCTATCGAAAGGACTAAAGGATGTCGAAGGGACCTTGGTTTAAGTCTCTTTGATGTACCGATGGACTATTCTGAGTGTCATACGTGAACCCACGGTGTCTATGGTAGGACCCAAGTAGTTCCTTGTGGGGAAGTGGTAGTTGGTGTAAGCAGTAATGCCATGGAAGTGGGGATCACGGTGGTGGTTATAAAATTTATTAGTAGGACATCCTTATATCAGTGGGAGATAATATGCAGTCCCCCTGATATGACCGATAGGTTTGACTTCGCAAGCCGCAGGCTCCATGGTGGTGCCTGATCAATGTCATGCATAAGTACACTATTGGCTGAGATCATTGTGATCTAGTGGCACCCACTAGCCCGTGATGCCTTGGTGGGACCCGACCGGTGCTAAGCGGGAGAGTAGGGATTACATGTAGTCAATGGAGGATGTTTGACTAGATGAGTTGGCAATGCATATCACAAATATTGGCTGAATGGTGTATGTTTTTGGCTGTATTACTTGGCATGTAATATGGTTGTTGAGAGGATTTTGAGAGTTTAGAGAGAGTGTATTTGGTCTCTTCGATGGCTTGCAATGGTTGTGGCAGTTAAACTGTATCGTAACTGTTGTCTGGTATGGAAGTTGAAGTGGTTGTCCTTCTTGGTAATATGAGTCGAATGTGAATGCGTTGTAACATAGGGTGTAGAGATTGTGTGAATGTGACGAGATGAGAAGTTGCATTCATAGGGGGATTGTGCTGCCGGACTATCTCCAGATGGAACAAGTTGTAAATCTCCATGAAAAGGCTTAGAGCCTACAATTATATTGTAACTGTATTTTCTAGTTACTGAATAATACAATGGGTCTGAGCTTTTGGAGTGTGGGGTTTTTTACCCATAAGGGTTTTCCCCAAGTAAATTTGTGTGTTCATGTCTTCTGGTCCATCTTTCATGTTTTATGATTCTGTTGTTGAGTCTGTTTCTGCTTGTTGTTGAAATTGGTTAAAACATGCATGAACTTTTCTCACTAGGATTAATGATGGGAAATGAACTATGTCTGATTCCACTTTGTGGCATAGTTGTATGTGTTTTTGAGGCAATCTAAAGAAGTTTAAACCTATTGAAGAAACTACTGTTCTCAGATGTTCATTCTGAGATGATCTCATTTCCTTACACAGATAACAAAAAAATTAACTGAACAAGATGTCTTTTTAATTCCATAAAATAGAAGCTCTAAATGGAGCTTTGAATGTCTCATTGTCTTTGAAATAAAAATATATAAATAACTGCCAAATTGATGAGCGATTCACAAATGACTAGAGTCATTTCATTATGAATCTCCTAGATTTCAAGTGCTCTCTAGATCTAATGTTGTTGACTTCAGTTCGAATTAATGTCCATCTCCTCCACTTCATTGCTTTCAAAAACCTATTGGAAACAAAACATATCTTTCATGAAACTTTGTCAATCATTAGTGGTAAAAATTGATCAAATTAAGAATGCAGATTTATACACGATTCTTTAAAAAATAGACAACTTCTATCATTAGATTAATGAATTTGCATAAAGTTTGGGTTGGTTTATTAGTAATAAAGGGTAATTAGGCCACTGCTAGGATGAGGTTGTTTGTACCTCATCACACCCCAATCCTATTTGGCATTTTCATCCATAATTTAGCACCTTCATCTTGCTTTGGCACATGCACTTTGTTTTTAGTAGATTCATCTTGCCACACATCATAATCCAAATTCAACATCATTCATCTATTTAAACCTCCAAATCAAACCATTCCCTTTAATTTTGAAGATTGATTAGTGCTAAAACTCCAATCACACCCATCCTCACAAACCAAATCCTAAAATCCACTCAACATCCAAATAACAAGCCTAATCCAATTTTCAGCTCCTTGGTCCAACCCCAAAATCAAAATCTAGACCTTAAATCAAAATTTTTGTTGAAGTCACAGATGGGGATCTAGGGAAAGGACTGTCCAACTGTGTAGCCTTAGAGTAAACACAATGGAATAAACACAATGAATGAAACAACAATTTGGAATTTTATTTGATTCAACTTCACAATGATTACAATAGGGCTCACAGGCCTGTTGCATGGGTATTACAATCCTCCTTACAAATAGTTATGTGAAAGATATGACAATTGGGTACATTCATCTTTCAGAACTTCTAACTCTAGAACTAAAACTCTAAACTATCCTATCTATGAGAACTACTTCCAAAAGAATCTAGGAGATGTTTGTATATCCTTCCCACACTCTTGGAGTGATCTGCATTGGCCACAAGAGGTTTCAGATCTCAATGCTTGATGAAACATGTAGGTCAGCCTAATTCCACTGGTGAAGCTCCCAATGTTGAAGATACACATTGTGGTTCTAAATGAAGGTGTCATGCCCAACCTGTAATACTAGAGCGGGAAACTTGAAACATAGATTAATATCACACTTTGAATTCCAAATGTTAACTTTAGTTTCAAAATATAAAAGACCATAAAAAAAATTTAAATTGATAATCCATAAGTACAATCAACATTTAATAAATTTGTACATTAACATAAGTTGTATCATTCATCCTATATGAAAATCAAGATTTAACATTTCTTATATAGTTATTCTCAACTACAATAAACACCAAATGCTCATCCATTCACAAGGTGAGGAAATTCTTTCTTAGCTCCAGTACTCTACCCAGGTAACAGTTCTAAATCTGCACAACTCAATAAAATCATTAGTTTCACAAAGTTGATAAATAACATCTCAGATATCAATGCATGAACCCAAAGGCCCTAAGGGGCTGACCTAATGCCTTGGGGGCTCATCCATGATGGACTTGCCTATGTATGCACAGTGCAGAGGCTTCATAGTTCGGACTAGGCTTCCAATCATATTAGGTTGTCTAAAAAACAAACATTCTAAAAGGAACATAAATAATACAAAATTGGATTCATTGCAAGAATTCTAGGGACCCTTTTTAACTCAAAGAAAGGATGCAATATCAGATGGGCAAGGTAAGTTGATTTCAAGCTGGGTTATCACATAACACAATTTCCAAAAACATCAAGTTGATCAACATTTTTAGACATTAGCCTTGATACTTATGATATTATTGACATAAATATGACCATAATAGCTTCCCAAAGAGATAACAAAATTCATTGTAGTTACCAATGAATCCTACTCTAACAACACACACCACCATATTTGTGTGAACATTAGACTCCAAAAAAAAAACAAGAAGAGACCAACCCATGTTTTTAGAAACTTAGGGAGTCATAATTCCACAAGTATAACCTTCATGAAATAAATTATAATTAAGGATACATATTGAATCATCTCTAAGGGTTCATTATCTCATGACTTATCAACCTTTATAGTCCTAAATGCAAATCGATTACTTATCTTAAAACATAGCATTACTAACATATAGAGTAACGACCCCAAAACCTATCATTTAACTAACATATATACCTAAAACATAATCCATAAAAGCATGATTACTCTTGTTGGAATTAGGGCTGACAATTGAGAGGGGGGTGAATCAGTTGTCTTAAAACTTTAATACTTATTGTAGTTAATTCTTCTTTACCAATTCTTAACAGATTGATGATATAATCATGAAAAGCAAAAATCAATAACACATGAGCAGAAACACTGATAACACACTTGACACCAAGATTTTTAACGTGGAAACCCAGTTAAGGGAAAAACCATGGTGGGGGTTAACCCACAAAGATTATACTCTGTTAAAAGTATTACAAAAGGGGAAGGCACATGGCTTTGGACTCACTGCCTAGAGCTCACTGCTCAAAAGAGGCTCACTACCTACAAGAATGATTACAAAAGGGTTACAGATTGTTTGAATTGAAGAGTAGCATCTACCAATGCAAGAATTTAGTTCCGGTTAAGCACTGAATACTAATCTTACACACTTCATCTTCACTCTGCCCTGCTTACTGTCTTTCCATAATCCAAACCTTAGATATTTTCTCTTCTGCACTTTAATCTACCTTTCTTGTACTTACTCCATCATTGCATACATCTCTCACCCACAAAACATTTGAGTCCATCGACTATATATATCCGCTTCAAGAAATTTAATCACTTTTCTGTCAGCCTTATGAAGAACTTAACAAACAATACAAGTACTTTGTTCTGTCGGCTAAATCCATACATCAATATTGATGTGTACCAGAAATAACACTTCCAAGTCACCATACATGTTGGCCACTAACATTATATCCCATACGCAACTCACCAAAACACTTCTACTAGATTCACATAAGGATCTAACACAAGTCGGCCTGTTCTTCATAGAATTGTTCTGTCATATTAGGACCTGGTACTCAGATACTCATAAGTTTAATCCCTTTGTCACTGGAGGTTGAAATATTGGATTTAGATTGTCCTGACATTCCTCTACACTCCCTCAGATTTGCAACATAAAATGATTAACTGGAGAGATCCGCTGACTAAAATACTGAACTCTGCCATATACCCTGTTCCTATCTATCCAGACTGGACAAATCTTGGAACTGACTTCCGGTATGATCTGATACTTCACTGTGGATGTGTGGAATGGACTTAGTTGCCATCAATGACAACACATGACATGCCTTGTAGTCTCTCTTGCGAACAATCTCCCCCTTTGGCATTGATGGCAACACTTAGTGAAAAATGACTGTCATGACTGACTCCCCCTACTATGTACACTTATATATTCTTCCATTGCTCCCCCTTTGATGGATTCTTCATTTTCTTTCATTTTTCACTATCTCTCACTCCCCCTTTGACATCAATGGCAAAGGGTGGGATCCGCAAATCAAAATTTTCACAAGAAATCTATATATAAGGTCACATATGTACAAATAATCCATGCATTATATTTACATGAACTTGAGGATATCTGTAAAACTATTTTTCAACTGCACAAGTTTAGAGGCCTAACTACTTTTCATGCCATCTAGAATTGAGCTTTGTTCTCTTAGTAGGATTACTTGTGTTTCTGCTTTCTTTAGATCTAAAGGATCACCTGTCTGGACTGCAACTTGGGCTTCTGATAAAGCAGTAAACATTGTTTCTAACTTGGAGGCAATCAATCCCTGGAGCTCACACATTCTCTCCACAATATTGCTCTTTTCTTTAACAAGCTTCTTTATTTCATCAGTCAAGCTGATTGCTTGACACTCCTTACTTAATGAAGAAACTGTTAGAGGATCAAAATTTTGAGATAGATTTAACAATCTTTGTTCCTGCTCCTTTATCTTCTTCTCAATATCCTCAATAATTTTGGGCCAAGATAGACAAAATTTGTATACATCACTTCTGTCATTGAGAGAATTTTGAATACTCTTTATACTGATATCAAGTATTCTCTTATCATTCTCTATTAGGCCCTTTAGCTCACTAAATCTCTTATCCAAAAATTCATTCCAAATTTTTATCTCTATAGACTTCTCAAAGGACTCAAAGTGTGTACTTACAAAATTTAAAAGGCTCTTTAGATTTCTGGAGGGAGAATTAGATGGATTCTTCTAGAAAGTTGGCATTATCTTCTCCACTATACCGGATGCAAGGCCTAACAGCTCACTGTCCTCTATGTGAGATTTCAATATCTTTTCACCTACCTTAGCTTGTGTGAAAGATGTTGTCTTCATCATTTGGACTGGAGAGAGAGTATCTAGGATGATTGGTCCTTGAATCAGTTCTGGTTCATCAAACTCTAGCATCTCTTTACTCAGGAAACTCTTCATTGCATCTGCAGTGTCTCTTGTCACAATTTCAAAGCCATCTTCCTTTCCTTGAGTTTTCTTAGTTTTAGTATCAGGACTATTTTGTTTGGGTGCATTAATATTTGCACTATGTTCTTCTGCTTTATCTTCCTTACCCTTGACTTCTTCTTCTTCCTTTTGATGTGAGCCAACTTTAGTGGGAATTTCTATTTCCATGTTTACTTTTGTGTTAACTCCATCTATTTGATCCTGGGTATCCTTTTTGCCTTCTGCCTCTCCTGTCTTCTGATCCTTGTTCTTCTCAGAGTCATCTTGAGTGGGACTTAGTGTCTCCACATAGGTTTTCTCAGGAAGATCATTTCCCTTTCCAGTCTCTTCTTCTAAAGTTTCTTATTTCAGAATTGAAGGATTGCCTTTCTCAACTTGTTCCTCTAAAACAACATAATATTTATCTTTATCTAGGGCCTTCCTCAAAATTTCGTCTATTTCCTTTACAACTTCCTCAGTTTTACCAAGCATTAGCTTGTTCATCCAAATCTTGCTTCTGAATTCCTCCTTAACTTCCTTGAGGATTTTATTTGCTTCCCTTCTGGTCATTACTTGACACAAGGTGGAGAGGACATGTTCTCTGAGTTCTAGGTCTTTAGCCTTGGTGGCTTCCTTCCTCATCTCTAGTATATTCCTTAAACTTTTAGGAATTTATTACAAAATTTCTAGTAGAGCTCTATTTAATTTATTCAAGTACAGGATGGTGGCATCCTCTAAGACTTTCTTATTTTCTTTATCAAAATTATCATAATATTCTCTGATAGGCCTTAGATTTCCATGAATAGTAATTATTTTTACAATTTCATCATCTGTCATAGCAATCTTACCAGTTTCTTTCTTTTTACTTGCCTGTTTGCTTTTGGAAGGCTAGTCCTCAAAAGGCTTTGAAGTCTTGGCTCTCTTAGATCTTATTTCTTTAACTTCTTCATCTGTCTCCATCTCTTCATCATCTTTTGTGCTCATATACATTCTTGTGGCCTTTGTTTTCTTTGTTTTTGTTCCTTCATCGGATGATATGTCTTCCAATTTCTCTTTGGGGGAACAGGGGTAGCAACAGAGCTCCTCGTAGTACTTAGAGTGAAGGAGGATTTTGCTGGAGCACTTTCTTGTTTCTTGTCTTGTTTCTCCTTCTCTATCTTTTCACTTCTTTCCCTGAATTGTCTCATAGCTTCCTTTGTGAGGCCTAGATTCTCAGCCAACTGCTCAACTTCTTTTCTTACTTTTCTTTTAGTTTCAAGTTTTCTAAGATCATCATGGAGTTTTACACTTAGTTCCTCATATGTCACAAATCTTTCAACTGTTGTGTCTTTTGGCTTGCTCAAAAGTTGTTGAGCATACATATTCAAAATTTTCTCATCCACTTCATACCCCATAGGCATGATCTAAACAGTTCTAGGTTCTATTGCTTCCATTAAGCATTGATCAGTGTCTACCATGAAACATATTTTATTTTTGTACTTCTCAACAATTGTTTTAGGGATTCTTTCCCTTGAATGCATCATACTCTAAAAGTTCTTGAAGTATCCGCAGATTGCAGTTTTCTGTGCTTTATAGTTACTAATGCTATGTAGGTGATCTCTAATCTAAATACCAACTGACACATCATTAGTCCAGTACACACCCTTTACTCCAGGAACTTCATTCATATAGTAGAAGAAAAAACATAGAACCAATGTACCATATTTAAAAGTGTTTTTCTTATCTTTCTTGATTTTGTTCAAGTTATCAATCAGCTAGTTCTGTAACAGCTCACATAGGTCATAATCTGCATTCTCCTTCAACATTTGATATGCTGCGTATATGGTAGTTCCAAAGACAAAATTCTCCCTGCTGGAGTGATAAATCTTGTAGCCAATCACCATGGACGCAAACTTAACACCCGGTTCTATAATGTCATTGATGGTCATTTCCCTCTTGTCAAACTTTGCACTAGTTGCATCGGTAACAGTTTGGTTTTTCGTAGATTTCAACATTGGTAATCTACCGGTTGAATTTAACCTAGTCACAATTCTGATAACATCCTTGGTAATCTTGAATGGTTTTAACAACGATATGAATTCATCATGCATCCGACTCAAAACATACTGGACCCACTCATCTTCATTGAATGTTGGAAACCCCATAATCTGAATAAACTGTTTATCATGTAGTGCCTTATACTCAGGTTTAAGATAATGATTTTCATCCATTAGATGACTCTCAAACAAATCTACAAACCTTGAGTCCCCAAATTCATCTATGCTCGCATGAATATAAACCCTAATATCTTCAATATGTAGCACACCATATGGAACACTTGAAAATGCACCTAATGGGTCAACTTCTATTGATTTGTGTGGATGTTTCTTAAATTTGGGTCGAGGCCTTTCAGTAATATCAAGAACCAAAGGTGTAGCCATTGCAAAAAGATTACAAGTTCAAAGCTTCATAGATAAATATCTTTTTCAGAAATTAGGGTTGATGGATAAATTTGTCAATCATACTTCAATTCCTTGTACTCTCAACTCAGACACTATTCTTCTTGCTCTCTTCGAATGCAAAGTGATTCAAATGAAGAGTGAACACCTTTTATGCTCCGTAAAACCTAATTTGCCTTTGTAATAAATGCTCTGCCCTAACACATCTGGTTACATTGTTTCTTCATGCAGTTAGTCCTCAATTACTTCATAATTAATCATATTTGCTTCTTTTCTTCTAGAAGTTTCTTTGAAAGTTATGTAATAAGCTTCTCAAGCTTCATTCATTGTGCCAGATTTAGGCACCTACTTACTAGCTGGGGAAATTTGATCTTCCATGCATCTCCCCCTGAGCCAGAGCTCCTGATTTAATTCTGAGAGGAATTGTTAGCACCATATTCTGGTGCGGACCCATTGTCAACATTCATTTCACTTTTCTTTACCCATGTTTTATTCATCTCATTTTGGATCTTATTCACATCAATTTTGCCCTTGCCTTTGTCTTGTTTCTGCTCATCCAGTTTTCTGTTTACCGGACCTCTTCTTTCATTCTTCCTACTACAAAATCTTGCAATATGACTAGATCTATTGCAATTAAAGCACACAACATTTCTCTACTTATATACTTGATTTTCTCTTGATCTGGACTAATTAGCCATGTGTCCAAATCCATTGCAAGAAAAATAGTATCCATTGAAAGAGTTTCCATTTCCTCTATTGTTAGAATTATTCATTATCATACTTCTACATTCATTTGATCTATGACTATACCTCTTATATTTCAAGCATTGAATGGAGAGAGATGGACCATTTTGATTTGCTCTGCTTCTACACTGAGTAGCTCTATGACCAAATTTATTGCCATTGAAGGATGTATATCTTTGAGCATTAGGTTGTCTTACCAGAGGTCTTCTAGGTTTGTTTCTCCCATTCCTTGGTTGAAAATTTTCTTTATCTAAATCCAAAGCTTTCACCTTTCTCATATCCAAGACCATGCTTGTCATCAGCCTTTTTCTGATTATCAAGCAGTGCTTCAAGTTTTGTTGAGCTTATCTTGAACTTCTCCTTGTATTCATTTGCAATTTCTAGGTCATGTCTAAGAATGACAATTTGCCTCTCAAGTTATCTCTCGTTGTCTCTTCTTTCTTATAAATTAGACTCTAGGAGGCCAGCTATTCTATCCAATCTGCAGCATTCTTCAGTTCCTTCTTTTAGATTTTGATTCAGGTCTTCTTCAGTTTTCTTCCTATCTTTAATTTCCTTGGTTAGCCTCATCACCCCGGATTCCATCTCATGTTTTAGTACAACTTCTTTAGCTAACTTCTGACATTCCTTTGTCTTCTCTTTTAGGGCCTTATCCTTGTTATTGTCTTTATTATGATTTCCTAGTTGAAGAAGTTGCTCCTTTCTCTTTTCATTGGATTTTCTCAATTTTTCTTTTAAAGTCTCAATGAAGTCTTCAACATCTTTAAGGTTCTCTTGTAGTTCTCTGACTTCTACTCTGGACTGATCATGATCTTCTAAAGTGAGTTTAAGTTGTTCCTGGAGATTGTATTCATCCATTTTATTGCCTTCCCAGATCTTCCTCAAGCAGTTAAACTTTGTCAAAGGAACCTTGCTCTGATACCAATTTTTGGAATCAGGGTTGACAACTAAGAGGCGGGTGAATCAGTTGTCTTAAAACTTTAATACTTACTATAGTTAATTCTTCTTTACCACTTTTTAATAGATTGATGATATAATCATGAAAAGAAAAAATCAATAACACATGAACATAAACACTGATAACACACTTGACACCAAGATTTTTAACGTGGAAATTTGGTTAAGGGAAAAACCACGGTGGGGGTTAACCCACAAAGATTATACTTTGTTAAAAGTATTACAAAAGGGGAAGGCACATGCCTTCGGGCTTACTACTCAGAGCTCACTGCTCAAAAGAGGCTTACTTCGTACAAGAATGATTACAAAAGGATTACAGATTATTTGAACTGAAGAGTAACATCTGCCAATGCAAGAATTTAGTTCTGGTTAAGCACTGAATACTGATCTTACACACTTCATCTTCACTCTGCCTTGTTTACTGTCTTTCCATAATCTAGACCTTAGATCTTTTCTCTTCTACACTTTAATCTTCCTTTCTCGCACTTACTCCATCATTGCATACATCTCTCACCCACAAAACACTGAAGTCCATCAACTATATATATCTGCTTCAAGAAATTTAATCACTTTTCTATCGGCCTTATGAAGAACTTAACAAACAATACAAGTACTCTATTCTGTTGGTTGAATCCATACATCAATATTGATGCGTACCAGAAATAACACTTGTAGGTCACCATACATGGCAGCCGCTAACATTATATCCCATACACAACTCACCAAAACACTTCTACTAGATCCACATAAGGATCTAACACAAGTCGGCATGTTCTTCACAGAACTGTTCTGTCATATTAGGACCTGGTACTCAGATACTCATAACTTTTAAACCCTTTGTCACCAGAGGCTGAAATCTTAGATTTAGATTGTCCTAACATTCCTCTACACTCCCTCAGATTCGCAACACACAATGATTAACTGGAGAGATCCGCTGACCAAAATACTGAACTCTACCTTATACCATGTTCCTGTCTATCTAGACTTGACAAACTAACTTCCGGTATGATCTGATACTGTACTATGGATGTGTGGAATGGACTTAGTTGCCATCAATGACAACACATGATATGTCTTGCAGTGTCTCTTGCTAACAACTCTTTCATTAAAAAGATCATCATCCCAAGTAAATCAATCGTATATGCAAAAAAATTCAAAGCAAGATAACATTTTGGTATTCACAATGAAATCTATTACTCTATATGTACTCTAAGATTATCTATGACCAAGATGAAATCAAAGCTAATTTTAACTAATCTAGTTACCAAGGAAATAATAACTAATACAAATATTATACATTTATCTATAAATTGAAGGTAAAAGAAAAATCATAATCAAATAAAAATATAGGAGATAATATATAAATTGGATAACTCATATTTAAATACATCATTCCATAATGTTTCTATTTAGACATCATAAGTTCTTCAATATTTACAAGAAAATCTTAGAAATAAAATTCCTATTTTTTTCAATGAAAGAAGATAGAATCTTTTATTTTTAAATAAAATAATTTCTATTTAAAACAAAATAACCTTCTTTATTTTCAATGTAAAAATCAAGATAGTATTCTTTCTATATTTAATAACAAGATAATCTCTCTTTTATAAGAAAACAAATTCATATTTATTTATTCTTCTTTTTTTTTATAAATAAATTCTCCTCTAATAGATTAAAAGAGTAATTTAAAAAAAGTATATGATTTAAGGACATGAGTTATGAAGAAAAAGAAAACTAAGACTAACTTTCCATATTCACAGTTATTTCTTAAAATCTAAGAGCAAACGTAATGAAGTAACAATATATTACAGTAGTAATTAATATAGGTTTCAAGAACAATATATGTAACCAATAAGATGCCAAAAATTAATACAACGCATCCTAAGTTAATTTTCAGAACAAGTGAATCCTTTCCACAGTCACGTCAATGGATGGTAGCCTAGGATTAAGAAAATTAGATTCTAATTCAATTAAATTCTAGCATGTGTTCTAAAAATCTCAAATCTTCAAGTTTAGCAAGAGTTTGACAGGCAGGTAATATAAAAAAAATCAGCTAAAAAGAATAGAAACATGCACAAAGCACATGAACCGTTTGACAAAATGTCAAAAAGAAGATTTCAAGTCATAGACTGCAACGATTGCAGGATAGGTACAAGATGGAATTGTTAGAGTCATAACATCTAGTTAATCAATTGGAACTATTGCATTTATCCATTTATACATTTATTCACAACTAAATATTTAATTTAGTCAAACTCTTAAAATTAATTATTCTATTTATAATAAATTATCTTTCACAACACCACACACACTACATCCGAGAACATTACTATTATTATTATTATTATTATTATTTCAAATTCAAATATAAACTAGGATGATATCACCATCAACATGCACAACTCTTAATCTTAACATCCATTTATGACATATCTTAGTGTTATAGCCTATTCCCTATCCAGGATGTTGACTGACTTGGAAGAACATGGATGTCATGTCTATCATTCATTAACTTGCATGAGAAGAGCATGTAAGTACGAATACAAATATATGTTACAACAATTTTGAATATCTAAAACATTTAAATAATTATACGTTACCTTCATCGATGACAAGATGTGACCAATAACCTACCTTAACCCTCTTCTCACAAAGGTTTCAATAATTAAGGTTATTAGATAGGGTTTAGGTGACCTTACACTCTCCCCTCCTAAGAATGGACTTCCTCTTGGAAGTCCCCAAGAGGAATGAATCTTCCTTAACTCCAACACATCCAAAAAGGGTTAGATATCATAGAAATATATTGTTGAAATTTTCAAATAAAAGTAACAAGATGTTGATGCTTAATTTAAAACCAAACACACTACAAGATACAAAATAAACCTAATATTCATGATATCATCTTTTTGTCAATTAGCAATTTCTACAGTTACTAATAACAACAAAACAATTTCATCATTTCAAAATCCAGGTATATCATAATGCATAGTAGAATTCCATCATTTCCACTACATTATCACTTATCATAAAACATGTTTGCATCACTTCTATTAGTAACCAAGAATATTATCGTTTATCACATTTCATTGTAGTCACATTCCTTCATACAACTCTTAACAATTAAACATCATAGATCTCAACTCCATACATAATGTTGCAAGTATGAGGTGAACCAGTGTTGTCATTAATGTCAACATACTCATATTGCATTGACAAGAAGGATTGAATGAACTGTGTGCTGAGGATATTGAGAAAATTAGTCTCAATCAGAAACAGTGAAGAACAGTGATGAGAAGAAGGCAAAAGTACTCAATAGGTTGAGATTCAGAGGATGCGGATTAAAGGGTTTATAGATATGAGTCATGAGATGATCCAGTTAAGATTTCAGAGGTCCGCATGAAGATGTGAAGAAGTTGTGATTGATCAAGTAGAACCGGTTCCGGGAGATGCTCCGGAGTGACAAAGTTTTACAAAAAGGTCCGGTGAGATCCGGAAGTGCATTGTCCTATTCTGCGGATTGGACAGAGTGTTTGGGTTGTCCTTGTGATGTGTCATCTCGATTTATTCATGGTTTGGAGGTCCGGAAGCACCTCTTGCAGTATGACAATGGCGACAAACTGTGTTCTTGTAGTTCTGAATGAGGAAGAGAAGAGATCCCAGTGAGGAAAGGAAGTACGGATGTACCTGGTCACTCAAGCAAGCTTGTGAAGGTTCTTGGATCATGTTGAGGTTATGTTGTTGGTCCGCATTGATGGTAGAGCCCGGAATTGAAGATATTCTTCCAGATGAAGTTCTTGTTCAGACTAGCCAACCGGATGAGTTGTTCATCTTGCGAATGTTCTTATGGTGGCTGATCGGATGTGTTATTCATCCTGTGAATGTTCTTATGGTTGATTGCCGACTTAGATGATTGTTCCTATGTCGATGTCTTGTATAAATAAAGGTTTGTGAGTTCATTTCAAAGTGTGGTGTGGAGTGAATGAGTGTGATATAGCGAAAGAGTGAAAGGACAGAGTAGGTGTGTTTCGAGCTTAAATGGAATTGATCCAGACATAGTGAAGATGTCATTCTCTAGTTCAAGGTTGTGATACTTATGATCCTGTAGACAGTGTGTCTCTTTTGTAGGCAGTGTGCCTCTTTGTGAGCAGTGTGCTCGAGCAGTGAGCCCTGACTGGCATGTGCCATTTGTTTTTCTTATTCTTCTAATAGAGAATAATCCTTGGGTTAATCACCCTATGGTTTTTCCCTTAACTGAGTTTTCCACGTCAAAAATCTTAGTGTCTAATGTGTTGATGTTTATCTGCTCTGGTGTTTATGCTTCCTACTTTCATGAATGGTTATTTTATATGCTGTTAACTAACAAAGAAGAATCAAGTGTTTGAAGTAGAAACAAGTTTTTGCACAATTGATTCACCCCCCTCTCAGTTGTGTGCCCTAGATCCAAGAATTGGTATCAGAGCCAAGTTCCTCTAAAAGGAGCTTAACCGCTTGAGGAGATCTAGGATGTCATCATACAAGAAGGATAGCCCAAAGTTCGATGGAACCAACTTCACTCTCTGGAAAGGTCGCATGAAATATCACTTGGAGTGTATGGGAAAAGCATACTTGACCATGGTCACAAAACCATATGTACCTCCACAGGGTGGTCCAACAACTCTGAATGAAATCACAGATGCTGAAAATAATCTGCAGACCAAAGAAGCTCTTCTAAGCGCATTGAATGACTCAGATCTCTCAAATGTTAATGACCTACCAACTGCATATGAGATCTGGACTAAACTGGAACTTCTGTATGAAGGAGATGAGTTTGTCAAGAGTGCAAGGTTGCAAAGTCTGAAAGGGAAATTTGAAAGATTGAAGATGAGAGATGATGAAAATATCACTACCTTTATGCCAAGAGTGAATGAGTTGGTGTGTGGAATCAGGAATGCTGGTGGAGTTCTAGATGAAAATGAAATTGTTTGCAAAATTCTCAGATCCCTTCCTGCTGCCTACAAAATCAAGGTTGCTTCCATTGATGAATTCAAAGCCCATACAACTATCACAAGAGAGCAATTGGCGGGCAAACTGGCTACATTTGAAATGACTGAGTTTGGAGATGATCAACCCAAGACTGAATCTGCATTCAAAGCCAGTGCCTATGTGAAAGGCAAACAAAGATTTGATCCGGGAGAGAACTCTTCAAGAAAGCTGTCATGGTATGATCAAGCAAGGAAAGACATGGAAGAGGAAGAAGCAGAAATAGCTCAACTTGAAGCCCTCATTGCAAAGAGACTACCAAGAGGATCCAGTAAGTATGAAGGAAAATTACCCTTTAAGTGCTTCAACTACAATAAGATTGGTCATTTTGCTTCAAGATGTCTAGAAAGATCTACAAGGACAAATGCTAACAGATCAAGGTTTCAAAAGAACTGCTATTATGTTCATGAAGAAGATGGTAATGAAGGAGTAACAGATGATGAATCAGAAATAGGAAGCAAATCCAAAAATGAATGGGTGTTTATTGCCATCAAGGAAGAAGATTCAATATCCTCTGAATCTGTTAATCATAAGGTTGTTGAAAGAGCTTTGGCTGCCCAAGTTGAAGAAAAGGATGATTGAGTTATTGACAGTGGATGTTCTCACCATATGACAGGTGACAAGAACAAGTTCTTAGATTTGGAAAGGTATGAAGGAGGAATGGTAAAGTTTGGTGATAATTTTGCTAGCAGAATCAGAGGTAGGGGAACTATTTCTTTTGATTGAAAGAGCAAAACCGGTAATGTTCTATATGTTGAAGGATTGAAGCACAATATTCTCAGTGTTGGTCAGTTGGTGGATAAAGGCTATGATCTCCAGTTCAAGAATGGAAGATGCAGGATCTTTGAAAGCTCCAGAACTGAGATTGCATCCGGTACTCAAACAAAAAGGTAATATCTTCCATCTAGTTGGTTAAAATAAAAGTTGTTTGTTTGTTCAAGTTGATCAGAGTTGGTTATGGCATAGAAGAATGTGTCATGTGAATTTTGACAACATCATCAAGATAAGCAATACTCAGGCTGTAAGAGATCTCCCAAAATTGGTGAAACCTACAAATAGTTTGTGCAAAGAATGTCAGCTAGGTAAATAGAGCAGAGTCTCTTTCAAAAGTAAGGATCAGTCCTCTACCGGATTATTGGAATTAGTCCATACTGATCTCTGTGGTTCGACAAGAATCAAGAGTATGCAAGGTGATAGATATTTCATGTTACTGATTGATGATCATTCCTGGATGATGTGGGTTACCTTCCTAAAAGAGAAATCAGAAGCCCTTGAGAAGTTCAAAATCTTCAAAGCTATGGTAGAGAATCAAACCAGATTGAAACTGAAATGTTTAAGGTCTGATAGAGGTGGTGAATTCACATCCAGTGAATTCATAGATTTTTGTGAGAAGCATGGTATAAAGAGAGAGTTGTCTGCTCCTAGGACTCCATAGTAGAATGGAGTAGTTGAGAGAAAGAACCGGACCATCCAAGAAGCAGCCAGGACCATGATGATGGAAGCAAGTGTTCCTCAGATGTTTTGGAGAGAAGTTGTCAGTACTATATTCTATACCCTTAATCGAGTTCAAATCAGAAGCAATACTGGTAAGACTCCTTATGAACTTTGGTTTGGCATAACTCCCACTGTGAGATATTTCAGAGTATTTGGTAGCAAGTGTTACATCAAAAGAGATGAAGATTTAGGAAAGTTTGATGCTAGAAGTGATGAAGGAATTTTCTTGGGTTACTCCACTCAAAGCAAAGCATACCGGTGTTACAATAAGAGATTGAGAAAGATGATAGAAAGTACAAATGTGAAGGTTGATGAAAGAATTGAGAAGCCCTCAGGATTCTATGAATGTGATGAAGATGATCAAAATGATTCTCTGGTGCAAGGAGCTCCATCCTCCTCTGAAATTCTGATCCAGACTGATCCGGTAAATCAGGAAGAAGAAGTTTGTCTGAATGAGCCTGATCAAGAATTAGTAGTGCAAGAAACTCCCAAAATTCCAAGGTATGTAACTCTAAATCATTCTGAAGATCAGATCATAGGTGACAAAGATAAAGGGGTACAAACAAGGAGAAGAATTGCTCAAGATTCAAATGAATACTGTCTGATTTCAAAGATTAAACCTAAGACAGTTAATGAAGCTTGCAATGATGAAAACTGGACCAAAGCAATGGAGGAAGAATTGATGCAAATTGAGAAAAATCATACTTGGGATCTTGTTCCCAGACCTAGAAACAAGAATGTGATTGGAACCAAATGGGTCTTCTGGAACAAACTAAATGAAGTTGGTGAAGTAATCAGAAACAAAGCTAGATTGGTCTACAAAGGCTACTCTCAAATAGAAGGAATTAATTTTGAAGAAACCTTTGCTCCGGTGGCAAGAATTGAAGTAGTCAGATTATTTCTTGCATTTGCTGCCTTCAAAGACTTTAAGGTATATCAGATGGATATCAAGTCTGCCTTCCTAAATGGTGATCTGCAAGAAGAAGTTTACATTGAACAACCGGATGGATTTCAATTGTCTGATAATGATGATATGGTCTGCAAGTTGAAGAAAGCACTGTATGGATTGAAGCAAGCCCCAAGAGCATGGTATGAAAGGTTGGATAAGCATCTTGTGTAGATTGGTTTCAACAAAGGTACTGCTGACAGTAATCTATATTTCCAAATAGATAAGGAAAACATCTTGATTGTTGAAGTATTTGTTGATGATATCATCTTTGGAGGAAAAGACAATATGTGTAAAACCTTTGCAAATCAAATGAAAAGTGAGTTTGAAATGTCAATGCTTGGTGAAATGAATTTCTTCTTGGGTCTGCAAATTACTCAGACAAAGAAATGCATCTTTATCTCTCAGACCAAATATGCAAAAGAATTGTTGAGGAAATTTGGAATGGAAGATTCAAAGCCAATGAACACTCCTATGGCAACCGGATGTAAGTTGAGCAAAGATGATGACTCTCCTAAGACAGACTAGACCAAGTACAGATCAATGATTGGAGGACTATTGTATCTCACTCAGACTAGACCAGATATAATGCAGGCTGTTGGTCTTGTGGCAAGATTTCAGGCTGATCCTAGAGAATCTCATGTCATGGCAATCAAAATAATTTTTAGGTACTTGAAAGGAACAGTTGAGTATGGTCTATGGTATCCTAGAGATCAGGATTTGTCTCTTCATGCTTATACAGATGCAGATTGGGCAGGAGATGTGGATGACCGAAAGAGTACAAGTGGAGGAGCATTTTTTTTGGGAAAAAGGTTGGTTTCTTGGCTAAGCAAGAAACAAGAGGCAATATCTCTGTCTACAACTGAAGCAGAATACATTGCAGCAGCAGGTTGTTGCACTTAGATCTTATGGATGAAGCAGATGCTAAGAGACATTAAAGTTGAATATGAGGAGCCTATCACAATTTTCTGTGATAATTCAAGTGTAATAAATATCTCTAAGAATCCGGTATTGCATTCTAAGACTAAGTACATATCTATCAAGTTTCACTTTCTAAGAGAACAAGTGAACAAGGAAGAAGTCATATTGGAGTATGTACCCTCCAAGGATCAGATTGCAGATATTTTTACTAAACCTCTTCCCAAGGACTCTTTTGAGTATCTTCGGGAGAAGTTAGGGGTCATGGGCCCTCCGGTGATGAACGAGGATGCACTGATGTGCATCAGTCCAGTGGATATCACAGTCATATCTTGTGATCCGAATTGATGATGGGGAGTTGCTACTAAGGGGGAGCAGCTGGTATGATTCTGATGTGGTAGAATTGCAAGTATGAGCCCTTTGCCATTGATGTCAAAGGGGGAGAGAAGACATGTGAAAAACAAGTGGTTGATGATCAAAGGGGGAGCAGTAAAGGAAGAGAAGACATGTGAAGAGTTGTTGTTGATAGGGGGAGCTGTGACAAAAAAGAGAAGTTCTTGTCTTGATGGTTTTTCACATCATATGTTGCCATCAATGACAAAGGAGGAGATTGTTGCAAGTATGAGGTGAACTAGTGTTGTCATTGATGTCAACATACTCATATTGCATTGACAAGAAGGATTGAATGAACTGTGTGCTGAGGATATTGAGAAAATTAGTCTCAATCAGAAACAGTGAAGAACAGTGATGAGAAGAAGGCAAAAGTACTCAATAGGTTGAGATTCAAAGGATACCGATTAAAGGGTTTATAGATATGAGTCATGAGATGATCTAGTTAAGATTTCAGAGGTCTGCATGAAGATGTGAAGAAGTTGTGATTGATCAAGTAGAACTAGTTCTGGGAGATGCTCCGAAGTGATAGAGTGTTACAAAAAAGTCCGGTGAGATCCAGAAGTGCATTGTCCTATTCTACGAATTAGACAGAGTGTTTGGGATGTCCTTGTGATGTGTCATCTTGATTTGTTCATGGTTTGGAGGTCTGGAAGCACCTCTTGCAGTATGACAGTGGCAATAGACTGTGTTCTTGTAGTTCCAGATGAGGAAGAGAAGAGATCCCAGTGAGGAAAGGAAGTACGGATGTACCTGGTCACTCAGGCAAGCTTGTGAAGGTTCTTGGATCATGTTGAGGTTGTGTTGTTGGTCCGCATTGATGGTAGAGCCTGGAATTGAAGATATTCTTCTGGATGAAGTTCTTGTTCAGACTAGCCAATCGGATGAGTTGTTCATCTTGCGAATGTTCTTATGGTGGCTGACCGGATGTGTTATTCATCCTACAAATGCTCTTATGGTTAATTGCTGACTTAGATGATTGTTCCTATGTCGATGTCTTGTATAAATAAAGGTTTGTGAGTTCATTTCAAAGTGCGGTGTGGAGTGGATGAGTGTGATATAGTGAAAGAGCGAAAGAGCAGAGCAGGTGTGTTTCAATCTTAAATGGAACTAATCCAGACATAGTGAAGATGTCATTCTCCAGTTCAAGGTTGTGATACTTATGATCCTGTAGATAGTGTCTCTTTTGTAGGCAGTGTGCCTCTTTGTGAGCAGTGTGCTCGGGCAATGAGCCCTGACTGGTATGTGCCATTTATTTTTCTTATTCTTCTAACAGAGAATAATCCTTGGGTTAATCACCCCGTGGTTTTTCCCTTAACCGGGTTTTCCACGTCAAAAATCTTGTCTAGTTTGGATTGATCCGCATTGAAATATTATGATATACGGATCTAGAGGTGTGTTTGGGATGTTAGTGTGTATCCTTAACTCAAGTGGTTCATGGTTTGGAGGTCCACAAGCAATCTTTCTAGTTTGAGATTCATGACAGTTGATGTTCTTGAGTTTCCAGATGAAGGTGCAAGTGGTTCTGGTAATCTGAGGTGGTGTGGTTGTTCCTGTTGATTTCATTGTGCTTGTGGTGGTCTTTGAATCAGGTTCCTATTGTGTTGGTGGTCTGCATTGAGGATTGAGCTCGTGGATGAAGATTTCTCCTTGGGTGTTGCTGTTCTTTCCAATCTTGGCTGACCGAATGTATAATGCATGTTGTGGATGATCTAAAAGAAGTTCTCTGAGGTGTGGTGTGTTGTTCGAGGAAGATTTGGATCCCAACTATGTTTGGTCGATAGTATAGTGATTCACATTAAGTGAGATGTTTGTAGTGCCAACCTTGATATTTATTCCAAGGTTGATGAAACATATAAATATGTGTGGTTGAGTTGTGGAAAATCATCCTTGTGCGAAAATGACAAGATCATAAGAAAGGAAGAAAGGCAGAGCAGAGAAGAGGAAGAGTAGAAGAGAAAGAGCAATAAATGATGAGGATTTAGAAAAGAAGTGTTTAGGGGGTAGAGCAAAAGTATTGTGTGCATCGATGGAACTGACCTTTGCATGAAGAAGATGTTGCTTTCCAGTTCAAATCTTTCTGTGATAAACTTATAAAAATCTCTATAGGCAGTGACCCTCTTGGAGCAGTGAGCTCTAGGTAGTGCTCCCTGAAGGCATGTGCCTTCCCCATTTTCTATTCTTTTAATAGAGAATAAATCTTGTGGGTTAACCCCCACCGTGGTTTTTCCCTTAATCAGGTTTCCACGTAAAAATCCTAGTGTTATGTGTGTTGATTTTGTCTCTGCTCATGTGTTGTTGATTCATGCTTTCATGGTTATATCATTCATCTGTTATTAAGTGGTAAAGAAGTTTAATTACAGCAAAGGATAAATTTTTTTGTGACAACTGATTCACCCCCCCTCTTAGTTGTTTGCCCTAATTTCAACAATTGGTATCAGAGCTGATTCCTCTAAAAGAAGCTTGACCGCTTGAGGAGATCTAGGATGTCAACTTACAAGAAGGACAATCTGAGATTTGATGGAAGAAATTACTCTCTTTGGAAGAGTTACATGGAGTGCCATTTGCAATGCATGGGTGATGCTTATTGGTTGATACCTAAGGATGAGTATAAGCCTCCGGAGAAAGGTCCTTCAACTCCAGATCAACTCAAAGATGCTGAAAACAACATTCGAGCAAAAGAAGCTTTGTTGAGTGCCTTGATTGATACAGAAATGACAAATGTCCTAGAATTGAAAACTACTAATGGAAGAAGTTGGAAACTCTATATGAAGGTGATGAACATGTCAAATGTGCTAAGTTGCAGATCCTGAAGGGTAGATATGAAAATTTGAGGATGTGTGAAGATGAAAACATTACTTACTACATGCAGAAGGTGAATGAACTTGTGTGTGGTATCCTGTGTGCTGGTGGAAAATTGGAAGAATCAGAGATTTTTGGTAAGGTGCTCAGATCCTTACTTTCTTCATACAAGCATAGAGTTGCTGCTATTGAGGAAATCGGGACTGTGACAACTATTACAAGGGATTAGTTGGTTGGCAAGCTCCCAGCATTTGAAATGAGTGAGTTTGGTGATTCTCTTCCTAAATCTAAATCTACATTTAAGGCCAATGTTCTTGGAAAGCAAATATTTGATTCAGGTGAAATCTTTTCAAGAAGATTAACAAGACTTGAGAAGGCAAGGAAGGATTTTGAAGAAGATGAACTGGAGCTTGAAGAACTTGAAGCTCTTTTTGCCAAAAGACTACCAAGAGGATCCGGTAAGTATGAAGGAAAGTTGCCTTTCAAATGTTTTGCTTGCAACAAGATTGGTCATTTTGCCTCAAGATGTCCGGAGAGGGTTTCAAAGCTAAACCCTAACAGACCTAGGTTTCAAAAGAAATGCTACTATGTCCAAGAAGCTACTGAAGAAGGAGTCACTAATGATGAGTCTGATAAGGGAAGTACCTCTGGAAATGAATGGGTGTTCATTTCTATGAAGGAAGAAGATCCAGTACCTACTGAATCTGCTAGCTGTGTGAATGTGGAAAGAGCCTTGGCTACTCAGGTTGAAGAAAAGGATGAATGAGTGATTGATAGTAGATGCTCTCATCATATGACAGGTGATAATAGTAAATTTGTAATTATGGAAAGGTATGAAGGTGGAATTGTAAAGTTTGGAGATAATTCAGTTGGTAGAATCCATGGCAGAGGATCCATCTCTCTTGATGGTAAGAATAACACTAATGATGTCTTGTATGTAGAAGGATTGAAGCATAATCTTCTCAATGTTGGACAATTGGTTGACAAGGGATATGATCTTTGATTCAAGGATGGTAAATACAAAATTTTGGAGAGCTTCAAAACTGAAATTGCATCTGGTACACATACTAGAGGTAACATCTTTCATTTAAGTGGTACTGGTAAAAGTTGTTTGATTGCTCAGATTGATTAGAGTTGGCTATGGCATAGGAGAATGTGTCATGTAAACTTTGACAACATTATCAAGGTAAGTGCTACTCAAGTTGTAAGAGATCTTCCAAAGCTTGTGAAACCTACCAATAGCATGTGCAAGGAATGTTAGTTGGGAAAAGAGTAGAACTACATTCAAAAGTATAGAACAATCTTCAAGTGGATTGCTAGAACTTGTGCACACTGATTTGTGTGGTCCTACCAGGGTTAGGAGTTTGCAAGGAGACAGATACTTTATGTTGCTGATTGATGATCACTCCTAGATGATGTGGGTCACTTTCTTGAGAGAGAAATCAGAGGCTCTTGACAGATTCAAAGTGTTTAAGGCTAGGGTGGAGAATGAGATTGGTGTGAAGATAAAATGTCTGAGATCTGATAGAGGTGGAGAATTTACCTCTAGTGAGTTTGATGCATTTTGTGAAAAGCATGGAATAAGAAGACAGCTGTCTGCTCCTAGGACTCCTCAGTAGAATGGAGTTGTGGAAAGGAAGAACCAAACTATTCAAGAGGCTTCTAGAACCATGATGATGGAGGGAAATGTTCCACAGGTCTATTGGAGAGAGGCTATGAGTACTGTTGTCTACACTCTTAACCAGGTGTAGATCAAAGGTAATTCTGGTAAAACACCTTATGAACTATGGTTTGGTAATGCTGCTTCAGTGAAATATTTTAGAGTTTTTGGTAGTAAAAGCTATATCAAAAGAGATGAAGATCTAGGCAAGTTTGATGCAAGATGTGATGAAGGAATATTTCTGGGTTATTCTAATCAAAGCAAGGCATACTGATGCTTTAACAAGAGATTGAAAAAGATTTTTGAAAGTGCTAATGTCAAGGTTGATGAAAGCCAGGAGAGACCTTCAAGGTTTTGTGGATATGAATCAGATGATCAAAATGAAAGTCCAAATGAAGGAAAATAAGTTCAGTTTACTCCAGAGAATTTAGTGACTCAAGAAGTTAATGCAGATGTTGAGGAACAAGCTCAAGAATTAGAAGTTGAAGAAAATCCCAAAACTCCCAGGTATGTAAGATTGAATCATTCTAAAAATCAAATCATAGGAGATAAAAATAAAGGTGTTCAAACTAGAAGAAGAATTGCTAAAGAACAAGAGGAGTATTGTCTGATATCAAAGATTGAACCAAAATTAGTGAATGAAGCTTGTAATGATGAAAGTTGGGTAAAAGCAATGGAAGAAGAATTAATGCAAATTGAAAAGAATCATACTTGGGATCTTGTTCCTAGAACTGAAGACAAAAATGTAATTGGAACTAAATGGGTCTTCTAGAATAAATTGAATGAGGATGGTAAAGTTGTGAGAAATGAAACAAGATTGGTGTACAAAGAATATTTTCAGGTAGAGGGAATTGATTTTGAAGAAACTTTTGCTCCAGTGGAAAGAATTGAAGCAGTCAGATTATTTCTTGTCTTTTTTGCTTACAAAGTTTTCAAAGTTTACCAGATGGATGTCAAGTCAGTATTCCTAAATGGAGAGTTGGAAGAAGAAGTCTACATTGAGAAACTAACAAGATTCCAGTTGTCTGATCAAGGAGATAAGGTCTGCAGATTGAAGAAAGCATTGTATGGACTTAAACAAGTCCCAAGAGCCTAGTATGCAAGATTAGATAAGTATCTGCTAAAGTCAGGTTTTAACAAAGGCACTGTTGACAGTAATCTTTATTTCAAAATTGATCATGAACACATCTTGATTGTTGAGGTATTTGTTGATGACATCATCTTTGGTGGAAATGAGAGTATGTGTAAAAAATTTGCTGATCGGATGCAAAGTGAATTTGAGATGTCCATGCTTGGTGAAATGAATTTCTTCTTAGGTCTGTAAATCATTCAGTCAGAAAAAGGCATCTTCATATCTTAGTCTAAGTATGTGAAAGAGTTGTTGAAAAACTTTGGAATGGAGGATTCAAAACCAATGAGTACTCCTATGGTAATCGGATGTAAGTTGAGTAAAGATGATGATTCCTCTAAGATAGATTAGAAAAGGTATAGATCAATGATTGGAGGACTACTTTATCTTACTCATACCAGACCTAATATTATGAATGCAGTTGGCCTTGTTCCTAGATTTCAAGCTGATCCTAGAGAATCTCATGTTGTAGCAGTCAAAAGAATTTTTAGATATCGAAAGGGAACATTTGATTATGGCTTGTGGTATCCTAAGGGTGATGATTTCATTCTTCATGCATATATAGATGCTGATTAGGTAGGAGATGTGGACGACCGGAAGAGTACTAGTGGAGGTGCATTTTTATTGGGAAAGAGATTGGTTTCTTGGTTGAGCAAAAAGTAGGAGGCAATATCTTTGTCTACTGCAGAGGCAGAGTACATAGCAGCAACAAGTAATTGTACTCAAGTTTTGTGGATGAAGCAAATGCTGAAGGATATCAGAGTTGTGTTTGAAGAACCTGCTACAATCTTATGTGATAATTCAAGTGCAATAAACATTTCAAAGAATACGGTGTTGCATTCAAAGACAAAGCATATATCCATCAAATTTCACTTTTTGAGAGAGAAGGTAAATGAGAATGAAGTCAGATTAGAGTTTGTCTCTTCAAAGGATCAGATTGCAGATATCTTCATTAAGCCTCTACCTAAGGATACTTTTGAGTATCTCAAAGTGATGTTAGGGGTTATTACCCCTCCTGTTCAGAACTAAGGTGCACTAAGGTACATTAGTCTAGTGGAATTCACAGTCATATCTTGTGATCCAGATTGGTGTTAAGGAGTTGCTACTCAGGGAGAGTAGTTAGTATGCTGATTTTGGATTAAGAAACAAAAAGAGGAAGAGATGATTGAAAATATGTGCCCTTTGCGATTGATGTCAAAGGGGGAGAGAAGTCATGTGAAAAACTTGGAAGTAAGCAATTGATGGTGAAAGGGGGAGCAGTAAAGAAAGTGGTTATAGGTGTGATAAGAGAAAGGGGAGAAGTTCTTGTCTTGATGGTTGAAATAGTTTTTCACACCATATGTTGCCATCAATGACAAAGGGGGAGATTGTTGCAAATATATGCCTAATCGGTGTTGTCATTGATATCAACATATCCTTGTTGTCATTGGTGTCAACTGTATCCCATTCTAGAAGACTTGTATGTTGAGGATATTGAGAAAATTAGCCTCTCTGAAAGAAACAAGTGAGTTACATATCTCTCTGTAAGAGACAGTGAAGACAGTGCAGTTCGAGTGAAGTAGTTTGCTCTGCATTCCTAGTAAGATGAAGATTAAATTCTACGGATTAAAGGGTTTGTAGAGGATTGTCTAAAGTTGCTCCAATCAAGATTTGAGAGGTTCACATGGAGAATTGGCAAAGTTATGGCCATCTGAGTAGAACCAGGTTTTGCAGTTGTTTAGAGGTGATAGAGTGACAGTAATTTGGTCCGGATTGATCCGCATTGAAATATTATGATCTACAGATCTAGAGGTGTGTTTGGGATGTCAGTGTGTATCCTCAACTCAAGTGGTTCATGGTTTGGAGGTCCATAATCAATCTTCCTAGTGTGACAGTCATGACAGTTGGTGTTCTTGAGTTCCTAGATGAAGGTGCAAGTGGTTCTGCTAATTTGAGGTGGTGTGGTTGTTCCTGTTGATTTCATTGTTCTTGTGGTGGTCTCTAAATCAGGTTCCTATTGTGTTGGTGGTCCACATTGAGGATTGAGCTCGTGGATGAAGATTTATGCTTGGGTATTGTTGTTCTTTCTAGTCTTGGTCGACCAGATGCATAATGCATGTTGCAAATGATCTAAAAGAAGTTCTCTGAGGCATGGCATGTTGTTCGAGGAAGATTTGGATCCCAACTATGTTTGGATGACAATATAGTGAATCACATTAATTGAGATGTTTGTAGTGCCGACCTTGATGTTTATTCCAAGGTTGATGAAGAATATAAATACATGTGGTTGAGTTGTGGAAAATCATCCTTGTACAAAAATGATAAGATCATAAGAAAGGAAGAAAGGCAGAGCAGAGAAGAGGAAGAGTAGAAGAGAAAGAGCAATAAAGGATGAGGAGTTAGCAAAGAAGTGGTTAGAGGGCAAAGCAAAAGTATTGTGTGCATCAATGGAATTGACCTTTGCATGAAGAAGATGTTGTTTTCAAGTTCAAATCTTTCTATGATAAACTTATAAAAATCTCTGTAGGTAGTGAGCCTCTTGGAGCAGTGACCTCTAGGTAGTGCGCCCTGAAGGCATGTGCCTTCCCCATTTTATATTCTTTTAACAGAGAATAAATCTTGTGGGTTAACCCCCACAGTGGTTTTTCCCTTAATTGGGTTTCCACGTAAAAATCCTGGTGTTATGTGTGTTGATTTTTTTCTGCTCATGTGTTGTTCATTCATACTTTCATGGTTATATCATTCATCTGTTATTAACTGGTAAAGAAGTTTAATTATAGCAAAGGATAAAAGTTTCTGTGACAACTGATTCACCCCCCCTCTCAGTTGTTTGCCCTAATTTCAACAGTGTTCTCCTTTTGTGGTGGTGTTTTCTACACTTTGAGTACCACACTTCTTTGGAATCAATGCAAAACTCATGTTCTCATGTCTCAATCCATCCAAAAATTTCCTTCCATCTACCAAACAGATTCTAGCATTGCCACATACTTCACTCTTGTTCTCTTCTTCCAAAGGTATCAAGATATGTCTTTTCCAATTTGATATTACAGTAAAGGTATTCTTCCTTCCATCATGTATTGCCTTTCTATCATACTACCATGGTCTTCCCAACAATATATGACATACATCCATTGGCATAATATCACACAATACTTCATCATATAAGATCCTATACAAAATTTCACCAAACATTGCTCACTTACTAGTATCTTGTGTTCATCTTGAATCCATGCTATTTTGTAGGGTTTCAGATGTTCCAACCTCTTTATATTTATCTTCCTTACCATCTCTTTTGAAACCAAATTATTGTTACTTCCACTATCAATGATAACTTTACAACACTTACCTCCTGATTTGCATCTTGTCCTTCCTCAATTGTTTCTTCTTTCAACAAAGCTCTCCTCATAACCAACAATTTACCCCTTTATATTTCCCTATCAAACTTGGTGATCCATCTGGTTCTTCCTCTACATATGTTGTCCTTGCACTATTCTCTATCCTTTTGATAGTACTCCCTTGATAGCATTCAAATGATCGGTGCCCTTCGACTCCACACTTGAAATAGGTTCCTTTGAACAATCACTTGTCAAATCCTCTTTCATCCCTTTGGTATCCTTCATTGTGATAAGAATTATGACTCCCTCTACTATTGTGGTAGAAACTCCTGTCATCTCTCCCTTGGTGATATGAATTGTTGTCTCTTTCTTCTTTGTAGTATGGGCTATTTTCCTTATTATGATCTGTATATGACCTTCCTTCATCGCATTATGTTCTGCCTTTCTAAAATCTTCCTCCTCTACCTCTCTGTCTATGCTCAAATCTCTTATTCAACTTTTCTTCAACCTTCAATGCAAACTAATATGCCTCTTCCACTGTTGTCATCCATACCAAGCTTAGTTCTTCTTGAATGTTTGTTCTTAGTCCATTAATGTATCACACCACTTTCTCCTTGCTTGCTTCACTATGCCCAGTCCTAATAAACATTCTATGAAATTCTTCAGTATACTTCTTTACCATTTTCTCATTTTTCCTTCATTTTTGCAATCTCTTCAGCAGTTCCAACTCATTATAAGCAGGTATGAGTTGATTCTTCAATTTTGTCACCATTCTATCCCACTTTGTGATTCTTTCTTTTCCTCTCCTATTTCTATCCAACTAAACTTCTTTCCACAAAATAGCAGCATGTCCTTTCAACTTATTTTTTGTGAATATCACTCTTTCTAGATCTTCAATTTTTTCATACTCAAAGTATTCTTCTATGTCATTTATCCAGTCAATGAACTCTTTAGGGCTCAAATTACTTTCATAGTTTGAAATCTAAATTCTAGGTCTCTTTCCAATCTTATAAGAAATAACTTTCAACATCTTCACTTGATCTAACTCTTCTTCCTCTAGGGTTTCTTCATTTTGATCTGCAGCTTGAACTCCTAATTCATCATCATCACTCTCATCCTCATGTCTAGGGTCTATGTCTCTCTTCCTATCCTCTTCTACAAAATCTAATAAGAATTTCATTGTTCTCATCATTTCTAACATTTCTTCCATCCTTCCAGCAATATTGGACATACCAGGAATCCTCCTCAGTGGCATCTTTTCCACAGATCTAGTGCAACTGCCTCAATTCAGTGATCTGTCTACAAGGTTGAAATTGCCTCACAATTGGCACTTTATTGACAAACACTTGCAGGCTGCCTTAGTTTGGTGATCTATTTACCCTAGGATATGTCATAATGCCTTCTTTCCCAAAGGATTCAAAATTTTTTCTCTAATACCACTTGGTGAAGTCACAGATGGGGGGTCTAGGGAAAGGATTGTCCAATCATACAACCTTAGAGTAAACATAGAAGAATAAACACAATGAATGAAACAATAAATTGGAATTTTATTTGAATCAACTTCACAATGATTACAATAGGCTTCACTAGCCTACCACATGGGCATTACAATCCTCCTTACAAATAATTATGTTAAAGCTATGATAATTGGGAACATTGACCTTTCATAACTTCTAACTCTAGAACTAAAACTATGAACTATCATGTCTATGAGAAATACTTCCAAATGAATCTAGGAGATGTTTATATATCCTTCCCAAACTCTTGGAGTGATCCGCATCGGCCACAAGAGCTTCCAATTCCTAATGCTTGATGAAACATGTAGGTCAACCTAATTCCACTATTGAAGCTCCCAATATTGAAGATACATGTTGCGGTTCTGAATGAAGGTACCTCTAGTCTCATAATGTCTTGTGAAATGTTCTATTAGGTTCCACAAGTCACAGTAAGGTACCACAAACTTCATATGCTCAAACTGAATGTCAAATGCTCTAAATAGTGAATCTTGATGAAGCTTCTTACAATGATAACTTTCTATAGACAATTACAAATCTCCTAAGATCTGGATATGATGTAGATGAGACATTGTAGAGTTTTTATCCTGTGCCAGGAGATGTGAAGTGATCATGTGGTGAAATGTGGTGTAATCTACTGAGATTGAACTAACTAAAATGCAAGAAAAGACACAAAATATTTTTGGTTGATGCATGATTGTATTTCAACCTGGGATGCTCCTACATCAATTGTCATCTTTAATCCAATCTTGCTTAGGAACTTAGCCTATACTAAGTATAGTTATCCAACAATCCTTCATCTAAGGTCTTTGTACCTTAATATATTATGAAAATCCAACCTCCAATCAACTCTTTCTTAAGAACATATTCTATCTTAAGTATAGAAATGAAACTCACTCATTCAACCAAATAATCACCCTAAGGTCTTGGAATTTGATTTTAATCATCCATCACCTGAATCAAATCATTGGACCCAAATCTAAAACCATATCATTTCACAATAATTCACCCACATCAAATCAAATCCATAATCAACCTCAACTTCAACACTCATCCAAATCTTTCATAAATACATTCCAACTACATCACCCAAATTATACCATCTTTTCATGCCCCCAATAACTAGATCATGAACAAAAAAACATGGATCCCAAAACAAGAACCCTTTTAGCTCTAGTTTTGGACACAACTCACAAGTGGGTCCCTCTTTGCCTCATGGATATCTTGATAATGCAAGTGACCTTAGAAATCTCATGAATCAACTTGAATATGGTGAGCCTAAAAATATCATTAATTTACCCTAATACTCACCTTAGTTTGTAGACTTCCTTAATGATGAAGAGACACACAAAAAAAATTAATAATTTCATAGACGACCATAAGGATGTCTTTCTTTTGTGCCTCATTGATGAAGGGGCCAAGCTTCCTTTCTATTTTGACAAGGATAGGCTTGAGAACCCCATTTGACATGACTCACCATAATCACCTACATTTGAAAATCCATGGGGTCACCTACCCAAACACTCAAACTAAGACTTCACCAATTACCATGTCAATCAAAAATTAGGTGGTAGTGTGCCTCCCCCTCCACCTCATCACAATTATTCCTCATCTTCTAACCCACACCAACAATCTCATCAAGGTAAGCCTTCATTACACTTACTGAGAATCACAATCCCTTCTAGGACATCTAATCAATACATCCCCATGATTTCTAATCCACCCCAATCTTCATTTGCACCCATGACAAGTCTCATCCAATCACTTTCACCCTTATCCATCACTCAACTTATCCATCACTCAACAAACTACTCCAATTCAACCCACATTACCACCATATATTTCACATCAACTAACCTCATATCAACCCACATCAAATTATGCAACAATGTCATATCCACCACATCAATCATACCAACTAAATCAATCAACATATCAAACCAATCCAACATCCATCTATCCCATGACTTCTTATCAACCTATAGTTCCTCCATTCACCTCACATCAATCAGAACCTTAGTATCCTTTCCCATCATCCAACCCCATTCATCACACCATCCCACAATTGTTGCCATTTAGTTCAAGCAATTATCAACCTCCTAATCCACCTCTTAGGACCCCCTTCGACCAAGAGTGGAAATACATGATGAATTCCCTCAAAGGGATACAAAGTGTGACACAATGCAAACAATATAGATTCAAGGATCTTTATCCCTACCCCTTTAACTATGCTATCACAATGGTATCCTTTCCCCATCACTTTGAAATTCCTAAATTTAAAAAAATACAAGGAAAAGGGAGCTCCCTGAGATCACATTAAAGATTTTTTCATGTCCTAACAAGTGACAAGAGGTTGCATATAGTGGCATGTACTTATTAAGACTCTTTCCCCAAATTTTAGGTGGTCAATCCTTGGGGTAGTTCATGCACGTAGCTGTAGGTTTTATCACTACAGTTGCTAACTTATCAAAACAAATTGTTTCACACTTTTCCTATAATGTTGAGAATGAGATTACAATGTTAGATATATGTAACATTAACAACATAGTGATGAAATCTTTTCCACCTACTTATAATGGTGGAGGGGTCTTGCAAGTAGATTCCCTTAGCTGACCCCTAAAAAATAACTTGTTAACATCTTTGTCCAAAATCTTAATCAAGAGATGGCATTCCACCTCCAAGTCCATTGTGTCTCTACATTCAATGAAATCATTTAAAAGGGGTTTACCATTGAGAAGGACCTTATCACAAAAGGTTTAGTCAATATATACAAAAAAGACAAATAAAATAATCAAACAAATGACAAACCTAAATTCTAGGAAAAGAACAAAAATGTAATTAGTGATGGGGTCACTGGCTCAAAACATGTTCAAACCATGTAAGCATCACAAGAAAACCAAACAATATAGGCTATCCAAAATCCTATAAATGCATTCATCCTTCAAGGACAACCAAAGTAATCCCAAAATCCAAAATGCTTATACACCTCCTTGGAGGAACCTGTGGAGGTAGTATTTCAAAAACTAGTCCAAGAATACATGGTCATGTTTCATATAACCAAACCATTTGATGACACAAAACCCATTTACATACATGGTATAAGGATAATGACTATTATAAATACCACCACATTAAATTCCACTCTCCTAGTAAGTGCATGAAGCTTAAAAACTATATCCAAGATCTTGTTGAGTGCAGAGAGATCGAGGTACAAGGCAATTCATCCTCTTCATCAAATGAGAAATTGGGTATTTATCAGAACCCTCTTCTATTTGGAAATGGTAATGGCATATGCAACCTTGTATTGTGTGCTACACTCTTCACTACTTGACACATTCTACATCCATTGACAAATTTGTGCACATCTTTGCACAATTCATGCTAGTATAATTTATCCTCTAATAAGGCATGCATCTATTTGTTCTAAAGTGACCTCCAAATCCACCATTGTGTAGCTTTCCAAAGAGATTATCCCTAATTAAACTCCACAGGAAATACAACTAATATTTATATATCATGAACCCCTCTTGTGTGAAGTATTCATCATATGGGATTTATCTTTGACCCAAAACCTTATGCATGCCTTTCATGCATCTATAAAATCTAGTCTAGAACATACAAATCCTTCATTACTTCCATGCCCTCTAACTCAACATTCAAAGTGGACAACAACACCTGCTTCTTTTGGAAGGTGTGTATGACTTTGTTGGACTTACATCTTATATCATTCACCATAAAAGAATAGCCATATATCTCATGTGTCTTTGGTTTAACTTTGCCTAAATGTTGATGAAATTTAGTAACCAATGGTCTATGTACAAAATGAATTTCTTGGGAAACAAGTAGTGCCTCCACTTCGAGAAATATTGAATGATGAGATAGAAATATTAATCATAGACAAAGTACTTTTTTCCTTTCATAATTCAACTTATTACAAAAATAAGTATTGGCCTTCCTTAATGGCTAAGTAATGTTACAATAGCAATCTTTCTAGCATCACAATCAAATTATAAATACTTTACAAAGTTAGGGAGCACCAACACATGATCCTCAATATCCTTCAAAAGCTCAAAACTCTTGGTAATAACAATGTTATAGTCAAACCTACCCTTCCTCAATAGTGTGTTAAAGGTACACAAATCTCATCAAAATTCTTGATGACCATTCTAGAAAAGCTTGCCAACTTGTGGAAAATTTTGACCTTGAATGCACTTTTTGGCACTAACCACTAAAATATTGCCCTAAACTTCTCTAAGTACATCCACAATCTATCTTAATATTGTTAGAGTATGATACCACTGAGAAGGGTGGGGGGGTTAATCAGTGGTATGACAAATTTCAAACAACCTTGAGATTTATCTTTAAGACTTTGCTCTTATAAATGCAAGATCAAGTGCAACATCATGTATGTAAGGTTATCAGACTTGACTCAACACAAAGAGTATAAGGCTATCAAACTTGACTCAACACAAAGAGTATACATAGATCTTCAATTTGACTTAATCAATTTGTACCAATTTTTTCTCATGTTATTTCAATGATACAAACATTCATTTATTGACTATAACATCATAACAATTAAATGTGAATTACTTGAGCAAACTCAAAGATAATCAGAAGAAGACAATCACACCATAACACAGTTGTTTGTCATGAGTGGAAAACCCTCAAGGGGAAGAAAAACCACTTAGAAATTGCCTCACTATCTTAATCATGAAAAACACCAAATACAGAGCCTCACTGGCTTTTATGTCTCACTGACTTATTTCATTGCCTCATTGACATATCATTTTCACTTCCACTACCTCACTAGCAACATGAGCCTCACTGGCAATGATCATATTGTCTCACTGACATGATTACTTACAACTTCTCAAAGATTAAATGAAGATATAAAATACAGAGGGTTTCTCTGTTTCACTATAAAACATATCTTGACTATCTCATTTCATTTGAGACTCAAGAATCCATAATCATAAATGTGCACATACAACTCAAAAATAATTTTGTAATGATACATAGTGGTGCTATCTTAATAACATTGCAGGAATATACAATCTCATCCACATAACATTGGAGTGTTCTTACATTTTATACTATCTCTGTATTTCTTTTTCCTTTCATTAAAATGTATGTACAAATAACTATTTTCCCAAAACTGCTTACGACTGTTCTAACTTGGTTAACACTTGTCATGGCAAAGAGATTGAACAGAGCCATTTTAGGAGATATCTGTGAGTTAAAAACACATTAAAAAACCCCTTTTTCTTTTCTTTAAAAAATTGTTTCATAGTCAAACTCTTAAATCATTGTTTAGGCAGAGTGTAAAGCCCCACAAATCATGAAAAAGCATTTAAACCAACTCAAGAATAAATGAAGTAAGAAATCCACTTAAATACAACATCGCAATAACCAAAATCAAAAAGATGTAAATAATCCACTTAGATACAATATTCAAAGGTAAAAGGCATAATTAATCCTCTTAATTAAAATATTAAAATAAACAATAACTTCATCAATAAGATTCAATAGAGTCAATAAATCTTCACAAAGAAAATTCCATCAATATAAATCAAATAAGTCATTAAATCTTACATCTCGCGTTCTCATTATAGGTAAAAGCACTATAAAATCATATACATAAATCCATTGGCAAGCATGCCATAATACATCCAACAATCATGAAAAACATGAATAAATAAATCAATACACTCTCTAGCTACACAAACCAAGTGGCCCACCACCCGTAAGCCGAGAGACAAGAACATGGCTTAGGTGCTTTTCCACCCAACCATGAAGTATTTACACTTCCCTAGATCCCTTCCTAAAATGAAGGAAACCCAGCCCTACACGAAATGTCTAGCTACCTAGAAAGAACTGGCAAGAGGGAGCTTCTGATGCAACCCTAATGTTTGAATGTACAACTCTAAATAATGAAATGTAGATTGTCTCACAATAGGATGTGGCAGAGATATATATATATAAATAAGTTTTCTACACAATAAACATCTATTTCAATGTTATTTCGATTAGATATAATCATTTAAGTAAATTGGTCAAATCCTGAAAAGAGGAAAAGCCATCTCTGAATATCCACATTCAGCATTGCCATCCCAAAAGTAACCCAGTACATTCCTAGATAAAAATCTACCTTCTTTCCCTAAGAAGAAAATAAGCAAGTAATTAAATAATACAAGGAATAAAGATCCAAAATCACCTATGACTACTTCTGATCCCTTTCCCATGCATTAATGAAGAAATAACACTTTTCAATCAAGCAGTAATGAAGAATCATCATAAAGCAATATACCTGATTATATTCTCAATTCATATTTTTATGGTTAAATAAATTGTAGAAACTAATGATTATGCCTCATATCTAAATATTGTTTCATAAATCAAGCAATAAATCAATGATGAGGTTTGACTACTCCACTCTCTCACAATGAGGTTTCATACATAATTATGTCAAATATTAATTCTATCTTTTCTCAAGGTCAAGTAAAAAGAATAAAACAATAAATGTTCTCCCATAAATCATTTCAAATCCCTTTTTCCAAAACTCTAATCATAGAAACACACTTTACAAGCAATTAATCCATATTCAGTCATAATTCTTTGTACAAAAGTCATTCTAAGTTTTATCAGATCTACTGTCATATTTGTGACAGGAACTAACTCAGTCTACCTCCATAAGTTTTATAATTTAATCACAAGTTCCTTTTTCCATACCACATTCCAGAGATTACACTTTTCCAATCAAGTCATTCTTCTTTGTTTGCACTCACAAGTACGTCAAACAGATATATTATCTAATCTAAGATTTAATCTCAATCTTCAAATAAAAGACATTCTTGTTATAATTTCACTTTGTTGTCCTAATAGTGACAGGAAGTCTAGATCATTAAAAGCAGTCCATAGGTTTATCAAAATGATACAATTTTCTATCTAGTATTTCAGTCATTAAGTCTTTCAATGAATAATCATTCTAACATAATAATCTATCTTGTTGTTATTTCTATGGTAGGAAGTTTCAAGAACAACAATAAAAATAATAAAGATAGTCTTCCTGTCGCTGCTGCGACATGAACTAACTCAATAATAAAGAAAGAACTCTAAACATAGTTTTAATCTGATTACTAGTCATAAAAACATTATAAAAATCTCTTTCTTAGATTGCTCTAACTTATTTGTCATTCTGGTGACAGGAAACTAGTCTTTTTAAGCATGCAATTTTAAACACATAATCCTTCTAAAACCTTCCTGTCATTGTGGCGACAGGAACTGTGGCAGAAAATGAAATTTAAAATTTAAACATGGTTTAGATCTATTTTCTATCATCCAAGATACTGGTAAAAGTATAGTGTTTGAACAAAAATTCGTAAAGGAAAATGTTTGTAGGAATACAATGGTTTTCAATCTATTTAAGAGTTTGCATTTCATCATTTAGAAGCCGATTTCCAATTCCCAAACTAATATCAGCCAGTATAAAAAGAACAACATTCATGTTATGTTTAATAGTGAGCATCCTAACAGCGATTTGCAGGTTTGTAATAGTTTTCAATCAGTTTTATCAAGATGCAATTAAAGGTTATCATCTTTGTCTTTGACAATTTTAGACAAGTAAGACTAGAATGAGCAGCGGCTATCCAAGGTAAGCGGCCATGGCAGAAACATAGATTGACTTGGCCAAAGAAGAAAATTAGTCCAAGGTTGCTACTTTTTAAATGGTGATAGCAAGAATTCGAGGGTTGATCTGTTCAAATCGCCTAATTTCTTAGCAAGTCAGCCACTAGGAAAGTTGACATCCTACAAAACATAGGCAGCCAAGATAAAACCTATGGCCATAAGTAAATGAACGGCTAGCTAGAGAACGACGGCTAGAGAAGACAACATCTAGGCAAAAATAAAATAAGTGGCGAAAAGGAGGGATGGCCCATACAGGTTGATCTAGGTTAGAATACTAGCCAAAAGGAATATCACAAGTCACCTAGGCAGAAACAAGAGGGGATGCCTAGCTCAAAACAGGGAATGACTAGACCAAGGCAGTCGCTCACCCAATAAGTAGAGAAAAATCAAATTTTAGACAGTCACAACCATACCATTTTAATGCAATCAAAATAAAGAAGAAAAACCTAGAAAATTCATGGTCGAGAGTGTATATGCATCTGTTGTCACTACCTCACTATCCTTCTCCTATTGCAACTGCAATTCTCCTTCCCGTCGCTCTGAAAATAGTTCTCTCTGTTATTCATGGTAGTTTTTCCTAGTTGAATGATCCCTTTTTTATTTAATTTCTCTAACTCTTTATTTCAGTGATCCAAAATTTAGGTTTTAAAATTGAAGTTGTATTTTAGTTGCATGATATTTCCACCAATAGAATTTGAGAAGAAAGTTATTTTAAAACAATAAAATAATATCTTCTTGTGCAACTCACTGTCACATGGGTGACAGGAATATATATTTTAATTCTTTCATTCTTGTTCTAAATATAATATTACTATTTTTAATATTATTTAACTATTGTTATTAAAACAAAACTAATCAAATATTCAAAAACAGAGTTGCAATATAATATTGCATATTTATCTATATAATTTAATATAAAATATCTATTTATTTTGATAATTCAAGAAGAAATAAAATAATACAAAAGTACACACATATTTTAATATAATATAATTATTTAAATTTATTTCACATATTGTCTTCCAAACATCTTATAAACAATATTTTATTATTTATTTAATTAACACACAATACATCTTTTAAATATACTTCGAAAAGATATTAAGTTAAAGTAATCACATCATGCATCCCAAAACAATTAAATTTTATGCATTAAAGCAATCAAAGCCATTCAATAATGCATATGCAACTACATTATGTGTGTGATTGCATCAGGGTAATCCATCCATCAGTTCTTGCCAAGTGGCTAGAAAATTTCTACCTTAGCCATGCTCTCGTCTTCGACGAGTACCTGCATCCATTTGCACTCAACTCGACCTCAATAGGTTAGTGTCTCCAAAACATAGCCAAAGCAAATCATTGCATCAACATCAATATTCAATATTTAAAAACAATTTCCAATTTTTATCAATATAACTTATAATAATTACCTCCACGTATGCAAAATTACTTAGAGTAAAGTCAATCACAATGATTGTTCAATAAACTAGAATACTCATATTATCCATAAAAAATGAGACGAGACATCCTTCCCCACTTAGAGGAGACATCGTCCCAATGTCTTATTAAACATCAAAACAATAAAGTGTCTATCAAGCACCAATAAAGTATCAAGGTATCATTAAACAATAACATCAACTCAAAGTATCAAAGCATAACTGAACTCAAAGTATTTCAAACAATAATCAAACTCAAAGTATCATTAAGGTATCATCATTTCTAACAATGCATATTAATTTCCTTTTTCATCCTCCCATGTCGCACCATCCACCAAATTATTGGTCCTACTCGACCTTACATAAAACAATCTCTCAATTTCACATTTAACATTATGTCCATCAAATAAATCCAAGTATAAAATTAATCAATCAATTCACATGGCACAACTACCAATTCAATGTCTAATCCATCACATGGTACATCTACCACTCAATTACATTCTTCTAGCATAAGAATGACAGTCACATCTTTAATGCACACCAAGAAGGCATAAATCAATCTATCATAGGCACTTACAAACATGAAACAATCATCACAATGCACATAGTAATGCAATATAATATCAAAGATCAGTCCTCCCAAATGAACATTGGTCGAGATCTCAAACAACATAACAAAACTCCCAAGGTACACTAACTAGGTCATATCCACTTAGTGTGCAAACAACTCCTCTGAAGATATACCTGTCATATCATTCCTACCAATGGAATCCATTTCCTCTTCATTACTCATAACCAACTTTATCTTCATCTTAATTTAAAATTCAAAATTCTTGGAAAACTCTTTGTCTTCCTCATGCTTTTGCTCAAAATAAAACAATTCAATTTCATCAATTTCTTTCTATTCTATGTACTTGGTTATTTATGCTATACGGCTATTTTGTTTTTGTTGTCCAACTCTTTTCCTTTTCTCCACATGAGAATATTATATCTATAAAAGATTCTAAACATTCCAATGCTCTTTGTCATTCAAAAACATCTGTCCAAACATGATTTATTTTCCAATAACTTGTCTTTCACTTATGATTTCTTTCCAAACCATAAAATTTTGCAAAGATGTAAATTTCAAAAAAAATCTCTTCTATGTCCTCTATCACAATGTGAACAATGTAAAAGCTTCTTAAATATTTGAAATGACTTCTTAGTATTTACAAAAAAAAAAAAATTGCCTCTTCTTTTCTCTACTTTGACAACTGAGACTTTCATACTTAGTCCCCACAATTAACTCAATGGGCTCTTTCATTCCTTGCCGATGCTTTCCCAAAACCTTTGCCTATATATTCAATTTTCTTTCTATTTGTACTTTCTCCTTCTAGGTTTTTTAACTTTTCTTGTAATTATTCATTTCTTTAAACAACTCCAACTCTTCTTTCACCAACTCTTTTCCCAAAAAGGTCATTTTCACTAAACCTTTCATACTTTTTCCTTTCCTAACTCTTTTATTCATTCCGAATAATCTATATTACTCCTTTTAACATTCATCAATTCTTTATTAACCTTTTCCAATTCTTTTATCAAAAATTCCTTCAAAATTTCAACTTACTTCAGTGAGCCAAGGTGACACCCAAAATCCAATTCAGGACTTCCTCAACACTGCAACAATATTAAAATATCTAACAACATTTAATAAACTTAATCTACACTCACTACGAAATAGTACATTCTCCGCATCCTACTCCCTTACACAACCTATCAGAGGCCCATCATGGACATGATAGAAAATATAACATGATACATGAGGAACAGTTTTAAAAACATTTAAGCATAGCCACCACCAATAAATAAATAAATAAATTTTGAAGAAAAGAAAATTTCAATTCCAACAATAAAGTATAAAAATATGCATGATCTCAACAGTAAATCCAACGTGACCATCAAGGTCGCAAAATAAGTAATTATCAAGTTTTGATGGCTATACTTTTCATAAATAAGAATTAAAATTTTTGATGTTGGTCATCACAACATTTAGAGAAATTATCAAAGTCAAAAAGATAAAAATTAATTTCAAAAATTTTACATTACATGAACTATGTGACTAATTCTAGCCACAAGAGAGAGAGAGTATGATGCTACACTATGCCTAGTACCAAATTGGGGTGAATTAAGAGAACACACTCAATCGCACAAGCAACCTAGTCCTCTAAGACTCCAAACCCTTCTATATCATAAGATCATTTCCACACAACATCACTCAAGATGCTTAGCAACAAAGATTGCATTCCGATCTAGGAAATCACAATCAAACTAAAGAATGCCCGACCAAACCTGGTGCATTTCTGTTAACCTACATGCATCCCCAACTTGAATGCAACATCTCATTAACAGGATATGGGAGGGATTTAAATAAACAAAACCAATTAACGGTGGGTAGGTTTTTGAAAAGGAGACCTACCTCCCTGTTTTTCCCATATTCGACACCCATCCTGGAAGGCAACTTCCCAAAGCATAGAAAACAAAATTGCCATTCTCCTTCCAACAAAATATATAGCATAATAAATCATTCATACAGTCATATACTTGCAACATTCCACAACCAAGATTTAGGACAAAATCAGGTTCACGAATCAAGATATCACAACTCACCATTCTTTCCTACAAGCAATGGTTATCATTTCTTTCTTAAAACTTCAATCAGGTAATGCAATACTATCTTTCTTATAATCACATAGTGAGTCCATATTCATGATCATGCTCTCAATAAAACAATGCAACATGCATTTCAAGCAAGCATTCACCAGAAGGCAAAACAAAATAAGTCAAACATATGATAAAATCATCCTCTTTCACATACCAATGCATAACTCTAAAAGAAGAAAAGGACCTAGTTTTTCATACTCAAGAACAATCATCAGGGTCTATCTAACCCTGTAAAAAGAAAAGAAGGCACATGCTATCCATAGTAGGCCAACACACAAGGACCCACACATGCACGATCATTTGAGCAACACACATATACCCAGAGCTCCCAATGTTGGAACCGCACTCTAATACCAAATGTAAAGCCTCACAAATCATGAAAAAGCATTTAAACCAACTCAAGAATAAATGAAGTAAGAAATCCACTTAAATACATCATCACAATAACCAAAATCAAAAAGATGTAAATAATCCACTTAGATACAATATTCAAAGGTAAAATGTGTAATTAATCCACTTAATTAAAATATTAAAATAAACAATAACTTCATCAATAAGATTCAATAGAGTCAATAGATCTTCACAAAGAAAATTCCATCAATATAAATCAAATAAGTCATTAAATCTTACATCTTGCTTGCTCATTCCAGGTAAAAGCACTATAAAATCATATACATAAATCCATTGGCAAGCATGCCATAATACATCCAATAATCATGAACAACATGAATTAATAAATCAATACACTCTCCAGATGCACAAACCAAGTGGCCCACCACCCACAAGATGAGAGATGGGAACATGGCTCAGGTGCTTTTCCACCCAACCATGAAGTATTTAAACTTCCCTATATCCCTTCTTGAAATGAAGGAAACCCAGCCCTGCATGAAATGTCTAGCTACCCGGAAACAACTGGTAGGAGGGAACACCCGATGCAACCATGATGTCTGAATGCGCAACTCTAAATAATGAAATGTAGATTGTCTCACAACAGGATGTGGTGTATGTGTATATATATATATATATATATATATATATATATATATATATATATATATATATATATATATAAGTTTGCTAGACAATAAACATCTATTTCAATGTTATTCTGATTAGATCTAATCATTTAAGTAAATTGGTCAAATCTTGAAAAGAGGAAAAGCCATCTTTGAATATCCACATTCGGCATCGCCATCCCAAAAGTAACCCAATACATTCCTAGATAAAAATCTACCTTCTTTCCCCAAGAAGAAAATTAGCAAGTAATTAAATAATACAAGGAATAAAGATCCAAAATCACCTATGACCACTTCTGATCCCTTTCCCATGGATTAATGAAGAAAGCACACTTTTCAATCAAGTAGTAATGAAGAATCATCATAAAGCAATATACTTGATTATATTCTCAATTCATATTTCTATGGTTAAATAAATTGTAGAAACTAATGATTATGCTTCATATCTGAATATTGTTTCATAAATCAAGCAATAAAATCAATGATGAGGTTTGAATACTCCACTCTCTCACAATGAGGTTTCATGCATACTTATGTCAAATATTAATTCTATCTTTTCTCAAGGTCAAGTAAATAGAATAAAACAATCAATGTTCTCCCATAAATCATTTCAAATCCCTTTTTCCAAAACTCTAATCATGGAAACACACTTTACAAGCAATTAATCCATATTCAGTCATAATTCTTTGTACAAAAGTCATTCTAAGTTTTATCAAATCTACTGTCATATTTGTGACAGGAACTAACTCAGTCTACCTCCATAAGTTTTATAATTTAATCACAAGTTCCTTTTTCCATACCACATTCAAGAGATTACACTTTTCCAATCAAGTCATTCTTCTTTGTTTGCATTCACAAGTACGTGAAACAGATTTATTATCTAATCCAAGATTTAATCTCAATCTTCAAATAAAAGACATTCTCGTTATAATTTCACTTTGTTGTCCTAATAATGACAGGAAGTCTAGATCATTAAAATCAGTCCATAGGTTTATCAAAATGATATAGTTTTCTATCTAGTATTTTAGTCATTAAGTCTTTCAATGAATAATAATTCTAGCATAATAATCTATCTTGCTGTTATTTCTATGGTAGGAAGCTTCAAGAACAACAATAAAAATAATAAAGATAGTCTTTCTATTGCTGCTGCGACCGGATCTAACTCAGTAATAAAGAAAGAACTCTTAACATAGTTTTAATCTTATTACTGGTCATAAAAACATTATAAAAATATCTTTCTCAGATTGCTCTAACTTATTTGTCGCTCTGGTGACAGGAAACTAGTCTTTTTAAGCGTGTACTTTTAAACACATAATCCTTCTAAAACCTTCCTGTCGTTGTGGTGACAGGAATTGTGGTAGAAAATGAAATTTAAAATTTAAGCAGGGTTTAGATTTGTTTTCTGTCATCCAAGATACGGGCAAAAGTATAGTGTTTGAATAGAAAGTCATAAAGGAAAATGTTTGTAGGAATACAATGGTTTTCAATCTATTTAAGAGTTTGCATTTCATCATTTAGAAGTCGATTTCCAATTCCCAAACTAATATCAGCCAATATAAAAAGAACAACAGCATGTTATGTTTAACAGTGAGCATCCTAACAGCAATCTGCAGGTTTGTAATAGTTTTCAATCAGTTTTATCAAGATGCAATTAAAGGTTATCATCTCTGTCTTTGACAATTTTAGACAAGTAAGACTAGAATAAGCAACGGTTGTCCAAGGTATGCGGCCATGGCAAAAACATAGATCTACTCGGCCAAAGAAGAAAATTAGTCCAAGGTTGCTACTTTTTAAATGGCAACAACAAGGATTCGAGGGTCGATCTATTCATATCACCTAATTTCTTAGCAAGTTAGCCACCAGGAAAGTCAATAGCCTACAAAACATAGGCGGCCAGGATAAAAACTACAGCCAAAAGTAAATGAAATGCTAGCTAGAGAACAACGGTAGGAGATGATAACATCCAGGCAAAAATAAGATAAGCGGCCAAAAGGAGGGATGGACCATACAGGTCGATCTGGGTTAGAATACTGGCCAGAAGGAATATCACAAGTCACCTAGGTAGAAACAAGAGGGGATGGCTAGCCCAAAATAGGGAATGACCAAAAAAAGGTAGTCACTCATGCAATAAGTAGAGAAAAACCAAATTTCAGACAGTCACAGCCATACCATTTTAATGCAATCAAAATAAAGAAGAAAAACCTAGAAATTTGTGGTCGAGAGTGTATATGTAACTGTTGTCACTACCTCACTATCCTTCTCCTATTGCAACTGCAGTTTTCCTTCCCGTCGTTCTAAAAACAGTTCTCTCTGCTATTCATGGTAGATTTTCCCAGTTGAGTAATCCCTTTTTTTGTTCAATTTCTCTAACTCTTATTGTCAGCGATCCAAAATTTAGGTTTTAAAACTGAAGTTGTATTTCAATTGCATGATATTTCCACCAATAGAATTTGAGAAGAAAGTTATTTTAGAACAATAAAATAATATCTTCTTGTGCAACTTGTTGTCGCATGGGTGACAAGAATATATATTTTAATTCTTTCATTCTTGTTCTAAATATAATATTACTATTTTTAATATTATTTAACTATTGTTATTAAAACAAAACTAATCAAATATTCAAAAAGAGAGTTGTAATATAATATTTCATATTTATCTATATAATTTAATATAAAATATATATTTATTTTGATAATTCAAGAAGAAATAAAATAATACAAAAGTACACACATATTTTAATATAATATAATTATTTAAATTTATTTCACATATTGTCTTCCAAACATCTTATAAAAATTATTTTATTATTTATTTAATTAACACACAATACATCATTTAAATATACTTCGAAAAGATATTAAGTTAAAGTAATCACATCATGCATCCCAAAACAATTAAATTTTACGCATTAAAGCAATCAAAGCCATTCAATAATGCATATGCAACTATGTGATGTGTGTGATTGCATCAGGGTAATCCATCCATCAGTTCTTGCCAAGTGGCTAGAACATTTCTACCTCAGCCATGCTCTCATCTTCAACAAGTACCTACATCCGTTTACACTCAACTTGACGTCAATAGGTTAGTGTCTCCAAATCATTGCATCTACATCAATATTCAATATTTAAAAACAATTTCTAATTTTCATCAATATAACTTATAATAATTACCTCCACGTATGAAAAATTACTTAGAGTAAAGTAAATCACAATAATTGTTCAATAAACTAAAATACTCATATTATCCATAAAAAATGAGACGTGACATAGATTTTTAACATCAAAAATCGAAACAAGAGAGATATCACCTGAGAATAACTGACCAAACCACTATTTTCTTGTGCTATGCCTTCAAGCCAACAAAAATAACTAACTGAGCTCCTCTTCCCTTCTTTCCACTACTCACTGTGAGCTTTGTCACATCTCAGACAGGACCAACAAAATAATTTCACAAAATCTTAGTCAAAAACCTCATAAACTTTCAAACCCTAAGTTCAAGCTCTTTATTTTCCAAACTTCAACATTACAAAAAGACCAACAATCCAAGCATTTTCCACATTATACAACTGTCATCAAATGTTCCTATTTGCCCTAAAAGGGCTGGTAACTCCTTTACACAAAATGCCTCCTTTTACCTGTTATTAATGCCAAGACCTACTGATCAGGTCAGCTACTTAAAACACATGACCTTCGAATATGATGGACCCTTTATCATATTGAGTTAAATGACAAATATAGCCCTTTACATATTATATGCATTTTTTCACTCAATCAAAATGAAACTATAATCCTTTTAACAAAGCCCTTTAATCAAATGGTGTCACTTCTATCACATTTGCTTAGACAAGCAATAATCCTTGCAACACTTCATCTCAAACAAGAATCACTTACGATATGTCTATTAAGACTTTAAATGTTGTGACTGATCATAAAAGGATTATGCAAGAATATCAATGATCAACATGCTAAACCTGTACCGACATGCCTACTCAAACTATATCAATAGGCCAAACTGTCTGTGTACCTATTTGACATCCATGCCAACTGCCAATGGGGTCAACAAATATATGATAAAATCACAAGTACATGAAATTTTAGTCTACATGATTTCATTTCTTCCATGTTCACATGTAGTTTTTCCTTCCTTGACTACATGAAATCCTATTGCAAGTGTGCAAGAAGCTCCTTCTTCATCTTGTTGAAAATTGAGATTCCATCCAAGTATATGACCATATAGCTACCAAGAAATAGCTTCAAAAATTCATTCATCAATCTCATGAACAAGACAGGGGCATTCATTATTCAAAATGGCATCACCACTCATTCATACAAGCCTTCTTTTATTCTAAATGTAATCTTCCATTCAACTCCTTCCTAAATCCTTATTTGATGATATCCAATCTTTAGGTCAATCTTTGAAAAATAACACACTCTTCTTGAACAATCCATAAGATCATTAATCAGTGGTAACAAAAATCAACATTTGATAGTGATCATGTGGATTTTCTAGGAATCCATACACTTTCTCCACTCCACACCCATTAGTGTGAGTACTATAGGTAATATGTGAGAACTCATACTTTATCTTGCTGAACCTTTCTCTATAGAATCATCAACCTTCCTATTGATTTTTACACACATATATTTGGGCTCATTTGGTGTGGTGCCTTTTTTGGTAAGATGGAACTAGGAATTAGATCCATGCAATGTGAGATGCTCAAAATTGACAATGATCCCTTTGGTATCCTATTATCCATGACATCCATGTACTCTTTGAGTAGTACTTCCATTTTCAACTTTTCTATGTCGTGTGGTTTCTCCTCCTCTAGTGCAATCTTGTATATAAGTGCATAGCACTCCAACATGTCTCTCACCACTTTGAGAAACTATTTTACTAACACCACTACCTTTCTGTATGTGTCATCTTCTTCCTTCATGGGAAACATCTCAAACTTACTCCCATCTTTCATGATAGTTATGACATTCTTTCTTTTGTGATGGATTATGTTTCTTCATATTTCTATGGTCTACCTAATAACACATGGCACACATCCATGGGAACATCACACCATACCTACTTTAAATATTCTCTAATGTGAAATGCAACACTACATGTTGTTTCATCAAACTAATCTATTGTCCCTTCTACAACCAAGAGACAATATGGTGTGGGATGTGTGACAACCTTTATCCTCAATTTCTAAACCATCTTAGTGGATAGTAAGTTTTCAATGCTACCTTAATCAATTATCAATATACAACACTTACTTCCCAATTTACATAGTGCAGAAGATACTCTTACTTAACCATGATCCCTTCTCTTCTTTGGTTGACTCGCGTAGAACTTGTGCATTGACATCATTTTCTCCTTAGCCTCATAGAGTTGTGCCTTCTACTTTAGTCTACATAATGTTGGCACACTTATTCATGCACCCTTGATCATGATCTACTTTAGGACAATTAAAATCTCAATGACCTAGTTGCTCATATTTGAAGCAAGTCTTATTGAATCATTTTCTATAGTTCTTCATTCCTTTACCTATGCCTCTATCAAGGGTCTATTTTCTTTTGGAACTTTATGCAAAACTATACTCAATGTTCTCCTTATCCTTTTTTATTTATTTTTGTTTCCCTCTACCTTGGTTTCTCTTTCCACCCTTACCCTTATCATGCACTCTATTGTCTTCAAGACCGCTTTTCTTCTACTTTGAGCATGGGCTTATAACATTACTCAATGAAACACACTTACAATAAATATATCTTATTTTGAATTGCGATATGTAACTAATTGATATATTTAGAGACCCTCTCATCATCATCTTCCACATGACCCACCTAAATGTTGAGTTGAAGGAACTATTTCATGTACTCCTTCATAGATGATTCCTCTTGATGCAAGTTCTTGAGTTTCTTAAACAAGTCCAAAGTGTAGTTCGTCAAAATGAACTTTTCCTTGAACTTAGTAACCATGTGATCCCAACATGACATATTTTTCTTACTGCTTCTAATGTGGTTTCTATGCTTGAAGTCCCACTACAAGGTGACATGGTCTTTCAACTTGGTGCTTGCATATTTCACTTTTGTGGGGTCTTTTATCTACTCAAATTTAAATTATTTATCTAGCTTAATGATATAATTAATCAATTCCTTTGGATATAAGTTGTCTAAGTAGTTTACAAGTTCAAACGTTGGCTTGTTTCCTACCCTCATTAAGGCTCTGGAAAATTTCTCTTCTACACACTCTTCCTCAAAATTAACATCAACACCAGCTTCTTGCACAGCAACATCTCTCTCATCATCACTGATATTTGTCATCATGGTTAGTCTTGTCCTTTGTGTGGTCTCCAGGAAATCAAGCCTTACCTAAAGGGCTCTCAACATATTAGCAAGGTTTACCACATGTAGTGTTTTACAATTTCAATTGTTTCCTACTATTCTTTCTATATGTGCTATAGCTCTTTTAGTCTACCTAAAATATGAAACACACAATGCAATTCATTATGGAGTTTACACAAGTCACACTCATAGGACCCAACTCCTACTTTGATACTAAATGATGCAAATATTAAGTGAATCAATTTAATAACCAACTAAAACTTGCTCAAAGTTACACAATGAAAGTATAAGAACAAGGAAAACAACATATCAAGAAAACACACATTCTAAAATATTTGTTGACGAATTATGAATTCTATGGGCCACTCCAAAATCAAATGAAATCTTAACAATCTATACTACTAAGTGTAGTTAATATTCAACCAATATGAATAGACTCTACTGTGAGAGTCACTGATTGACTCAAGCCACCAGGATCACCTGCAAAACCTAGGATTAACCTTCTACAAGAGAAAAAAGCAAAGAGAATCAATTTGCACAATATTGGATGTGATTAATGAATTGGATTAATGAATTACATGTGAGAACTTGCTTTTATATTTGTAAGTTAGAAAACCCTAATATGACTTAAGAATAACCTAAGACTAAAATTAGCCCTAAGTTAACTTACTAAAGTGTAATTAAATATTTAATTACACCAGCACCCCCTTAAGTACAACTTAGGAAGAAATGAAAAACATGCAACTAAAGCAAGAATGAGTCTCAGCTACAAGGCCATGTTAGGTACCCATGTACAACAAGAATCTCTCATAAAGTGGAAAAAAGGAGGAAAACCCAGTGGGAGAAAAGTCCTCTCCAAAAGAGAGAAAAATACAAGTACATGAACATGTGACGGAAGAAAGACTAACACTAAGACCCCCCAAGAACTAAATCCATCACAAAAGTACAGTCATGAATGCCCCGATAAGAGAGGAAGTAGAGAGAAGGTCTGGTGAGCCCCCCAGAAGTGAGAAGGATGAAACCCCATGCGAGGAAATGCTCCCTCCCAAAATAGAGATGAGAAGAGAGACCATGCATCCTCTCCTCAAGATGACTCCTATAGTGTTGGAAGATGCTCGACAAAGAATAAAGATGAAGACACATGAATGTCGAAAAACATTTATCCCCTTGGGAAGAGATAGAATTGTAGATGTGTGCATAATGTCTTCCCATCCTAGATAGGAATATACAGGAAGAAGGATAAATGTCTCTGAATTCAGCACATGATCCAAAGACAACAATGATGCTCCTAAAAATTGCTCAAAAGTCTCCAATCCACTGCCAAACTGTCACTGAGTAGGATGATGAAGAAGAATCTCTAAAGAAGATGAGGGTGATGCAAATCCATCAAAGCTATCATAAAAGAGAAGATAAATGTCATCAATGTGGTCCTCCAAATCTGCAAGGTGGGGACTCTACAAACAACAATGATATATCTAGTAGATATGTGTCCCAATGAGCTATCTTTGGAAGATTGATAATGTCCTGCTGCAAAGAAGATGATGTAGCAATAGGTAATAAAGATGTGATCTCGATAAGGGGAGAAGGAGAAGCAAGTGAAGTCTCTTTGTCACCTAAACTAGCAAGACCTGTCAAATATGCAAGCTCCTCAATTGTATTATCATCAAAAGGTATGCAATTTGCATCATCAAGGGGTATGTGGCAATCCATAACAAGATCATCTAGGAATGGAGAGATATGTGGGTCTCCATAGATCTCCCAAATGCTAGTCCAAAGAGCGCGTGGGCACTTAATATGTGAGATAGAACACATAGTGTCAAAATCAACACTAGAACCAATCAATACTACAATATGATCAACATAATTTCCCCATGCAGATTTCCTCCCAGGTGTATCTAGTTCAACTATGAGTCCATAAAGATAAGGCAAAAGATTAAGCCACCTGAGATGTGTCAAGATGCCCTTTTGCCAAGACTCATAATTATCCTTACCCAATGTTACCACAGAAGGGTGAATAGCAAAACTCATGATATCTTCTCAAATAAATCAGATCATAGATCAACAATCTAAATATGAATTAATACTGATAATGAAGCCCAACAAAACAAATAGAACTTCTCCAGGTGCCAAAATGTCCAGAATATCAAATAGAAGCCATAAAACTGACAAACTAAATAAAGAATACCTAGGGATGAATCTAGAAAAAGTGCATGGATGGCTATGTAGAACTCCTCAATACCTTTCCAACGCCGCAAGAATCGCAAAAAATCAGAGATTGTGGCAAAAAGATATGAGCTCGAAGGTCAAAAATGGTACCTGGACTTCAAACAACAATAAGATGTGAAATAGTGAGATTAGGAAAAATTGATCATACCAACAGAAAGTATGTAGAACTAGCTTTTCGGCAATATTTCATTGTGAGAAATGAACTCCGTTTGCTCGAGTTATGCTCTCCAGAAAAAATAGCCTCCTTTGCCATGTAGAGGAAAAAATAAGCCCCCCTCAGCGAAAACCCTGGTCGCATGGGCAACTTGATGTTGGAGGACTGGGGGCTGGACAGAGCAAGTATAGGCAGATAATATAATAGTTTTTTTATTTAAAAAAACTATAAAAAAATGAATTGATGTTTATTAAATTTTTTAAAAAAATATAAAAAGGGTGTGTGGGGCTTAGCCACCCCACAACCCTAAGAATAGGGTGTACAAACCAAAAGGGGTCCACAACCCCTATAGGGGGCAGGTCCCTAAGGGACCAGTGCCCCTATGGGTGTAGGGCCCTAGAGCCTGCAACCCCTATTGTAAGAACAAGCGTAGTACCCTGCGCAGGTCCTGCAATAATTTTTTTTTGTTTTCAACTTTAAACAATAAAAAAATTGTGAATACAATTATGATTTGATTTTTTTTAGAATTTTTTAAATAAAATTTTAATATTGCAAAAAAAGATTTTTTTAAAAATATACCTCGTACTACGTGTTGGGCAGGCCGTACGACTTGCCTGGCAAAATCATTTTTGCCCTAGATGATCCTGAGGCCGATTTCAATGATTTGATACTCAATCTTAAGGTTTTTGGGCCTTTTGAGCATGATGGCAGGGTCAGATTTGGCCCAAAATGCTTCAAAAATTAGCTTTCCTCCGGATCCTAAAAAAAGAGCACCCACTGAAACCCTTGCAGATCTGGCCTACGAATCTCAAATCAAGCCAAATAAAAGGATAATCTAACTATTTTGACTACTTTGAATCTAATGGAAGACTTTGTTTTACATAGAAACACACCCAGCAAATGGCTCTTGCTCAAAGTTTTCTTTGGATCTAAGAAGGGGCTTGCAAATTTGGAGCTCTAATACCATGTGAGAGTCACTGATTGACTCAAGCCACCAGGATCACCTGCAAAACCTAGGATTAACCTTCTACAAAAGAAAAAAACAAAGAAGATTAACTTGCATAATATTGGATGCAATTAATGAATTGGATTAATGAATTACATGTGAGAACTTGCTTTTATATTTGCAAGTTAGAAAACCCTAATATGAATTAAGAATAACCTAAGACTAAAATTAGCCTTAAGTAAACTTAATAAAGTGTAATTAAATATTTAATTACACCAACATCTACAATATAATAAAACCCTTTTACAAGTTCAACTATGCAATGAACTATTGGAGTAGCCAAGATCAAATTGCAAGATCAAACAATCCACAAACAAGAATATGAAAGATAATAGAATTATCATACACAGTGTGTTAAAATGTACATAAAAGCCCTTGCATATAAAGGTAAGGATGAGGAGGTGAGAGGGTAGGTCTCAAAGACTAACTACCCTTCCAAAGGTGTGACACATTTTATTTCACTTGAGACAAGTGTGAGGACACATGTAGAGTCCACATGAGGTGAGACAAGAAAATAAAAGTCTCTCTAAGTGAGCTTAAGTGGAGTGTGAATAGGACTAACTAGTTAGGATAATTTTTAGTTAAGTAATAACACTTTTCACACTAACAACCCCCCTTAAGTGATACTTAGAGAGAAAGTTAAACACTGAAAAATGCAAAGATATAAGGATGGGTTCCAAGAACAAGGCCTGATGAGGTACCCATGTACAAAAGATCTCTCATAAACAAAAAATGAGAAAACCCTATGGGAAAAAACTCCCCTCCAAAAAAGCGAATGATAAGGACAAATAAACCTCCTCAAGGATGTTCTTGAAAGATGATGTACATGAAGAACTCCTAAAGCATGTAGAAACTATAAACTTTGTTGAAGAAGAACTGGTGTCTGTTGGAACCAAAGAACCCTCCAATGACTATAGACAAAAATAAGTGAGGCATAAAACTCTACATGAGTGCCCTCAATTACACTACTCAACCATATGTTCATAGATGGAAACAAGGAAAAATAATTTGTGGTAAAAAATTGTAGATGGTACAATGATCAAAGAGACACAAAACATTACATGAGTTCCCTCAGTTACACTATTATATGTGCATGTGGTGCTCTACAAAGATACCAGAGTATCACAAATACTGATCAACTAAATAAGGTAGAAGGTTTCCTCCATAAATAGGAATGCAAGATTGTCTATATGGTATGTGTTTCATCTCACTGAAATGCATGGGTAACCAACTGTTGCATTCATATAGTGTATAGGAACAAAAAAATGGATACATAACTCACTCCAAAATGAAATCAAGGGAGCATTAGCATAACCATGTGATTATATCCCTCATAATGTTGACAAGGAAGAGGTATTAGCAGATCAACTAAAATGTGGCACAAAGGTGTGCAAAGGGATGTAGATCCAACATTAGCTCTAAGATGATGTACATGCAACTGAAAAAGGGTGTGCAAGAACAAGGCACACATACATGAGAAGACAAAGTTGTGATGGCAAATAACAAGGCACATACACAACTCCCCATGGCACTTTATAAAATAGTGAGAGTATAAAAAGGCACAAAATGATGTGCAAGATTTCGCACCAAAGAACCCAAATCAGATATGGTACTTTATGTTAACGTGTTTACAAACAAATGTGTTGGTAGAGTTGTTACAAGTGTCTTAAAAGGGACCACATGCTAAAATATAATTCTGCTAGAAAATGGAAGGAAACTGATGGAATCGCTATGAAGTACACAAAATATGCACTTTTAAAAAAGATTGGACTAAAAAATGAGTCAAGATACAAAAGATATAGCTTGTCAAAGTTCCCAAAATAAGAACTACATAGTAAGATGTCTAATAAAATTGATTTTTAGAAAAAACAAAAGTCTAAACTAAAAATGGTTTGCACCATCATGGAAAGCATAATTTTTTTCTCCATTTAAAAAAATGCTAAAAAAAATCCCATGTGAGCAAGAACAAAGCCATTGAAGTTGAGCCTAAAAAATCAAACTGCCAACAATGAAGGGGCAAAAAATCCAAAGAACACTGCTAACACTATCATGATGTCACCACCAAATTTGAAAAAAACTATTGTCACATTTAGAGATCCACCAAGGCTAGATGTCACCAAATAAAAAAGAATCTCCACAAGATTTAGACCCAGTGCTAAATATAGAGAAGATGCTAGTTTGGTGTAATTTACAAAAAAATGGCCAAATTTGGTAGATTGTTGGAGGCCATGGTGTATAGAAATTTTTTTTATTTACTAAAAAACTTGAAAAAAATTGTTATTTTTCTATTTTAAAAAGTTTTAAAAAATATATTTAGGGTATAGGGCCCTAAGGCTCCCACCACCTCCATATGGGTGGGTGGGGCCCAAGATCTCACCACCCCACCATATATGTGGTGGGGTTGGGAATATCCCCACATCAACTTGCAAAATCAAACCATTCCATAAATAAGAATATGCAAGATAACAAAACTATCATACAAATTATGTCAAAATGTACATAGAAGCCCTTGCATATAAAGGAAAGGATGAGGAGGTGAGAAGGTAGGTATTATTGTGATGTTCACAACATGCCCCATTTTACCCTCTAGCAAAATGAGGACCCTGTTTTCTTTTGCTTTCATGTGGTTTGGTCCTGCTTGGTGGTAAAAGGGAAAAGGTACTTGGTGCTGGAAATACTTAAAAAATTAAATTGCATAGTACTAGAGAGAAACAGGGGTTACTAGTGAATTTTGCATGAAAAATGATTTAGGGTTTTTCTTTGAACCAACTTGAAATTCCTAGTATTTTGTGAAATAGGGTGGTTTTGGTGAAAGAGAAGTATTTAATAAAATTTTTATTTCATATACAAATTTTGTTGCATATGAGATGCTAATGTTGTCATATTGTGGCACAATTGGGGTTTTGTATCATTTTTTTTGCATGTGTATCTTGAATGCTCAAACTTAAAATATGCAAATACAGACCCGATTATGTTCTGAGGTGAATTGAATAGGCATTGGATTCTGTGATTGTATTTGTGTATTGTATTGTATGTCTAAAGTCGTGCATTCAATATACAAATAATGGAATGTACATGACCGGACTTGAGAGGAATATATAGTCCGGTTTATAAAAGTCAAAATCCGAACAAATGTTATATGGTATATCTGTATGTATATTTGTTTGTATTCAAAATGCAGGTACACTATCAGGTTTTAAAAAGAAGTTAAAAGTGATTAACTTTGGTGGGGCCCACAGGGGCATTATCATAAAATGTCTCCAATATACAAGGGGTAATACACATAAATAGAGTTACAAAGGTAGACCCGACAATAATTCAAATGTGGTTCATAATAAACTGAGGTCCGCGTTGTTTGTATGTATGTTATGTTGTATGTACTATGCAAACACGATATGCAAAAGGTAAAGATACAATGCCGGAATTAACATAAAGTCAAAACTAGTTGATACATCCTTCAAATCCACACTTGTATGTTTGAATGTATACATTGCATATACATTGCGAAATACAAAAGTTAGATACAAGGCTAAACATGAAATTAAATGAAATATGTTTCATAAACCCGCTGGAGTTTGAGTTTGTATGTTTCGATGATTGTATAAAATATACATAGGAATATACAAAATTTGATATGGAAAATTTCAAACGATGAAATATGTATGCATAATATACAAAGTAGGGTGTGGGAATTAATGTATACAAAGTTCAAAATATGAATTAAATGGGAAAAGTTAGACACAGACTGAACTATATGCATTAATTACAGCATTCAATGTGCATCTACCACTAGAAACTTAGAATTTGAACAGGTTAAAAGTGAAATTCAATTATGTTTAGTTTCATAATTGCATTCAAAGGTTAAAATTGTAGAAAATTTCACAAAGCTAGGGAAAGGGTGACTCAGGAGCTGAACGGATATTCAAGAACGATAATGGGGTGAGGTTTGAACGGTAAATTTTGTCGACATTCTTAAGGTCAAACTAGTTGCAGATATAGGTATGTACCTCAAATGCCGATGAAATTCAGTCAAATAAAATTGGGATTAGTTACAGTAATTTCAATTAAGAAAATAATGTAAGGTAGTGCACATTACTGTAGTTAATTATAGGAAATGATTTGATATCGTTAAATTCTATAAATTCCAAATAGTGAAAATGACAAAAACCCTAGGGTAACTGTTAAAAGAGTAAAAATCTGTGGTGAAACCCTAAGATTGTGTGCAAATGAGAGGGTAAAATGTATAAATTTTCTTGACAGGATGGCACCTAAGCAAAAGAAGGTGGATACCAAGTCGGCTAGTGAAGAAGAGAAGGATAAAAAGGAAAGGAAACCGAAGAAAGAAGTGGTTAGGGAAGAATTGTTGTTAGTCAGGGGATATTCATCTTTGATATATAGTACGAGGGGAACAACCACATATACAAACATTGGTCAGTATGATTTAGATGATGTGTTACAAAAAATCATGGCACCAGATGCCACTCCAGACATGAGAAATATTTTGAAAAAGGGGTTGTACAAGGCTGCTGGTTTTCTGTTGGTGATGGAGGCCAAAGATTTGATATTAGAGTGCATAATCTGATATGATTTGAATACTAGGAGAGTAATACATAATGGGGAGGTTGTTGTAGATTTGTCCACAGAGGGAATAGCTAGAACATTTGGCTTAGAGATTCATGATCAAATGATGGATGTTGATATAGATCAGTATGCTTTGGATTTTACTAATAATGAGAAGAAGTGCAAAAGTGCAATTTTCTATGGGTGGTATATAGAAGAAAATAAACCAAAGGCTGCAGTAAGAGTGCCAAAGACTTTATATAGGATTGATTTGAAGGAAGAAATACACATAATGATCACATTGTTGAGTAGGATGGTTGGGCTAAAAGATGCAACAACATTCGAGCCATGGATGTTCACCATCATTCAATATATCAGAGAAAAGCCTGGAACAATTCACTGGGCTAAGGCTATTAGTACTGCAATATATAAATAAATAATGGCATTTAAGAAGAATAGACAATTCTATCCATCTTCTTATGTGATTTATGCATGTTCAATTCAAATGCCATATCCTGATCTACAGGAGGAGAGTGCATTACGAAAGTATGCAAGAGTCAATGATGTATTCTATACTTATTTGGTAAAAGTTTTAACATGAGATAAGGATAGAAGTTTATCAGAGGAGGCAGCAAGTGCCATAAGCCAATTCAGCTCTTGGTATATCCAATTCCCTACCTTCATATACATAAGAACTGAGGGGTTTGAGGGAAAACCATTCAAATTACCAAAGTATCCTCTAGACAGATTAATTGTATTAGAATTTTCTAGGCAGATTCTGAATGTGTTCTGAATGTATAAGAAGAAGTTTGGCAGAGGAAACATTAAATTCCCTTGGGTACTTGGTAAATATTCATGTTATAATGAGGATGTATCTCAACAATCAGAGAAAGAGCTAAGATACTATGGGTTTGAAGAATTTGACTTAGCCAGGCATTTTGACCCTTTCCATAGGATCCAAAACTACATTGATAATAATTTTAGACACCAAGTCCACATTGAGGACTTTTGGTCAAATTGTGAGAATGACAAAGAGGTGAGGAAGAGGGCTCATCAAAGATTGACTTTAGAACAAATGAGAACCATGGGGAAAATCAGTGTACCCTAAGAAATTAAAAAATATGATGGTAAGGTATTACACAATAGATATGAAAGCAAGGGATTGACACTATTGCCCATTAATGAACCAAATTGGGAAGAGCTAGTAGAGACATCCTTGGAGGTGATATCCAAGCCAATTATTTTGTTTTCCAAGACATGGCTAAATGATAAGATGGAAGATATTAAGGCTTAGGCTATTATAGCCCCATATCAAAAGAAGGGAAAGAAGAGAGAAAGAGAAAATGAGGATGATTTGCTGTGTTTCTATGAAAAGAGGAGGAAAATTGCAGAAACTACAATGCTTGACAAGGAAAAGAATGCAACACTTATTGATCCTTATGCTCTTGGTATCACAGTTGCAATTGCTTCAGGTACATTCATAGAAGAAGGGACATCAAGCCAAGGGGCTAATGCAGAATAGGTACAAGCACCAAGGGTTTTAGAGGAGCAAGGTCCATTGACAATTGTGATCATTGATACTCCAAAAGGGAAAGCACAGGTACCTACTGTGATTGTGGATGCTCCATGAGTACGAATAAGAAAAAGACCTATATCCACTGACTCTACATATGAAGAGAGGAGACAAGGATACATAAAGGTCAAACAAGAATTGACTGAGGAGAAGCTACAAGAGTCAAAAGCCTAGGAGGTCAAAAAGGTGGGTGAAATTGTAAACATTGATAATGATAGTAGTGATGAAGAAGAGGCACAATTTGGAGCAAATATAGGGGTAGAGAATGAAGAGGAGGAAGAAACATCAAAGAGCTCCCTTATACTGGAAGAACATAGTGCTCAGGTGTCTATGCAAAGGGCACAAACCCCAATGAAAAAAGAGAAAATATACAAGAAGACCTAGAGGTAGAGGACCCTTTTGGTCAACTTGTGTCATAGGAAATTATAAAAGAAGTGTAGCTTGTTGCACAACAGACAACAGAGGAAGGAGGAGAAGAAGAGAAACCTACAGAGAGGATTGATGTATCTCCAAGTCAATCACTATAGTCAGGCCAGGCAAGCATGCCTGAAAATGTAAATGTTCAAACTGAGGTGCCAACAGGGGCAACAATGTCATCAAGTATTTCTAATATTAATGTTTCAAGTGTTCCAAATATTAATATTGAGCAAAGCAAACAAAAGGAGAGCTCAGAAGAGGAAGATATAGAGCAAGATACTAGAGAAGATACAGAAGAGGAGGAAGAAGAAAAGGAGAATGAAGGGGAGGAGCCACAACAGCAAAACAATGTATCACCATCACTACCACATGAGCCACCACCTCCAGATCAGAATCCTCCACCATAGCAACAACAACAAGAACAAATGGAGACAAAAACCTCAAGAAGAGGTGATAAATGAAAAAGGGGCAGAAACTAGCAAGGAAGCACCAGCTTGGATGGACTCAGAAGTCAGAAGAGAAAAGGCAGAGGTGTAGCTAGTCCCTATAGACATAAAGAGCTTATTGGGTGGTCACATCTCACAAAAAGAAAGAAGAAAAGCAAGGACCATGTCTGCTATAAAGAGAGACTCATCTAGATTAATAACTTTAGAGCTGGCCATACCCTAGAAAGACAAAGCAATAGAAGAAATGGGCTTGGATGATTATTAGTTGCTCAACATAGATCTTGGGTATGTGACTAGAGAACAACACATTACAAAGTGGGAGGATATGAACAAAGTGACCATTGAAATTATGAGAAAAGATAAGGATAAATTTGATTATTTGAAGGGACACATTGTCCAATTGCAGCAGATCATTTAGGGAATGTTTGACCCCAATGTTAGTATGCCAAATTTACCTGCAAAGCTGGCCATTTTATCAAAGGACCAGGTGAATGAAATGGAAAATAAGAAAATTGAGGCAAACATTTTTTAGGATTGGCTCAGTGCATTCATTCAAAAGGGAGAGAATATAGTAAGATAGGCAATTACCAATTGGGCCATTGCCCTTGCAGAGAAAAATAATTGCAATATCAATATACATCATTGCCAATCCAGAGTGAAAGAAGGCAAGTATGAGTTGAAGCAGGTTAAGGCCATGAATGACAAGGTTGAAGAATTGATAAAAGAAGGAATATTAACACCTCAAATGGAAAACCAAATACAAAAATATAGATTAGAGTTGAAATTTGAAGATGACATCTTAAAGGGTTGCATTGAGAATACTCGGGATTCAGAGGAAATGGTTGATGATATAATAAAGAAACACATGAAGATAATATAAAGACTTATTGGGCATGAGTGCCTGGAAATACCAATGTATGATGTAGTTATGGCAGTAAAAGAATTCAAGGCCATCTATCTACCTTGCCTAGAAAGTCCTGCAGCTAATCTGAGTACTGAAATGATTGATTCCATTATGGAACTAAATGCCAAAATAAAAAAGTATCAGAAAAATAGAGAGGATGTAGAAAAGAAAACAAGGATATTGAAAGAAAGAGTTGAATTACAGCAATATACATGGATAGAAAGACAAAGGAGTACTCATACTTCTATGGTAGAATTGATAGCCAGGTATGCAGAATACTTGAAGAAAAGGGGAGAAGATTCAAAGATAGACACTAGAGGCAATGGGTAATTCCCTTTTGGGATATTTCAAGTACTTTGATGTTTTCAATTTTGTATTTTGTGAGAAGTCAGCAGACGGGGAAAGTCAAGGGAAAATATTTCACATTTAAAAGATCCCAATGGCATCCTTTGAAACAAAGGGAATATTCCTAAAGATATTTTGAAGAGCACTGGTTGCAAAATGCTTTCCACCATTGTTTTGGTAAGTTTGAATTAGAACCGTTGATTGGCCTTTTGTAACCATCACAGAGGGGGATTCAAATCTATATAAAGAATCCTACTACTTGTATTTTAGTTACACATGGATTCATAGCATTTAGCCTAAGACTATAATTAGCAACTTTACTGCAAAAGGAAATGATTCTTAAGTGAATACTTTGAGCATTAGTGATTTAGAGAGGAGGTCACCTGTGTCTGCATAAGGGAGTGTGTGGAATGTCCAGCCTCTTTCATGCATCTGTACAAATGTTTGTGAGTTTTAATAATTTTGATCAATCCAATAAAAGTCATAGCTACATTGTAAATTCAAAATGACTTTATATATCAAATGAATGCAAACCTCAGAATTCTGCATCTATTCCAAAGTGTTTTTTGATTCAGGCATTTGTTTGATGTATCTTTCTTTAAAACATTGCAATTCTTTATGTATGTTCATGAAAATGCTCAAGATTTACATATAGGAATTTAATTGTTGTCAAATTGTTCAAGATCATTTAAGCTTGTCATACATGGATAGCAGAACATTCTATCCTGTCTAAAACAGAATTTCTTACCCTATCTTTCTATATTTTCTCCAAAATCTTTAAATAAGTAGCATGCACGTAGTCATCTAAAGGAAATTGCTATTGATTTGCATAAATACTAGTGAATTATAAAGATCTTAGTAGTTTTCATATAAATTTGAGATACAAAGTGAGTTTTATTCATATTCATGTAAAGCTTTGTAAGAAAGTAGTAAATACATGCAAAGAACATTTACTTTGATGAAATCTAAAATTATTTGCATACAATAAACTACTCCAGTCATTACAAGATATTTAAGTCACGTAAGACCCCTTAAAACAAAATAGCTTTGCATTAACCCTTGAGTGAATTCAACACAACCATGAACTAGTTAACATAGACTTGGAATTGAGAAGTATTTCCAATAGTTCTCTATATTCTTCAAGATAAGCTAAGATTCTTTGTGAATTTTATCTCTGTTATGCTGAATAAAACCAACATCAACAAGTATGGAAGACTGACTACCCCTCCAAAGGTGTGACACATGAAGGCTCACTTGGGACAAGTGTGAGGACACATGTAGAGTTCACATGTGGTGAGACAAGAAAAGAAAAATCTCTTTAAGTGAGCTTAAGTGTAGTGTGAATAGGAATAACTAGTTAGGATAGTAACCAATGAAGTAATAACACTTTTCATAGTAACATGAAATACTTTATTCTCACTCTTAGTTTCCTCTCCATCTCTCCTTCTATAGTTTTTCACCCTAATTTTAGCACAAACTTTAGCTTGACTCTAGCAACCTCTATAGAAGGAATTGTTCACTTTTACCATGATGCAGTAATTGTTGACCTTCCTCATAGATGCTAGAGCTGAAAGGTCTTTATTGTGCAAAACATTTGTAAAGAAGCTTTAAGAAACTTGATGCTCCAACTTACATCCTATAATTATATAAATTCATTATTGTTCTTGTATGCCTTTGGATACCACTCAAACACTTCTGACCATTTTGGAGAGTCCAACATAACCGATGAAGGAATGTTTGTCATTTTCCATTTGTCAACTAGGGAACTACTTCTCAACATATTTAACTTCTAATGCATAGAATGGATCTTATATGGCTTCAATAATCTTGTTGGATAACACACAGCACCTTGGTGATGCACTCTTGAGAAGTTTCACTCAATCTTTACAAAGGAAACAATCTTCTTTAGCCTATATGCCCCATACAACACTATTGTCACAAGTAATAGCTCTCACAATAACATTGTGGATCACTTAGGCTCCCAAACATGCAAAACCAAAACTACACTAAAAAGCACACATATCCCACACTTCTAACCAACATTGAAAAAAATTAAGAAAATACTTTTGAGTGACACAAGATTACATAACTCCTAAGATGCACCTATATCAACAACCCAATTTGACCAACTCAAAAAACTTGCACAAAGTTATTTTCTTATAAAAATACTACATACATGAAATGTGCTGATCATTACATTGTTCAATCTTATCAAATGGTAATGAGAAATCTTGATATAAAATGGTACAAGAAAACTTGAAATGGTAGGAGATGCATTATTAGTATAAAATCATTAACATGTATCCATAATAATCAAGGTGGAAACAAACTGGTGATATGACTTAGGGAGTCACATCATTTCTTTCTATTTATGACTTAGCACTATATTTCTTATTATTTTAACATTTTTCTCCCTTATTATTTTATTTTTTGTATCAATTATGAATCTCTAGGCATTTTTAATTATTCATTCAAAATATAAAAATCCCAAAAATTGACATGCTCCCCATAACATATTTGAGTTTAGTTGCTTAAAAGAATAATAATCACCAGATATTTGTAATGGTAAAAAATGCATCCTCAATGTATTTCCCATTTATTTTTATGCTTAATTTGGGGAAAATATCTTAATGCATTTATATAGCTACAAATGGTATATTTTTGTTTATAGCTGGGCCCACATACCTATCCTTGATTACACCTAGCCCTATACTTATTGGTTATCCCTATGCTTATGTGCATGCACTCCCAATCCCATTTCTTATCTATTTCATTCTTATAAGTAATCTAGTCTTAATCCATAATTCAATCCTACTAGACACTTATCCAACCTAGCTATTTAACCCAAGTCATGTTTGTGGGTGCAAGGCCATCCTTGCAGCCATGATTTTAATCATTTTAAATGTAAAATCAAAATCAAACATTTAGTTTATTGGCCCCATATTACACTTTGGTCCCAAGTTGAATTTGCATAAATCTTCACATTTTGGTGTAATGTTCATTATAAAAGGACATCAACTTGCATGTATTTACAAAAAGAATAACTGATTATCACAAGAACAATCATTCACATTTGCACTCAAATCAAGAAAGGAATATCACACATTTGATCACACGCATTCTAGCACATGGAATTCACCTAGAAATCATTCTATAATTCATGTGTGTGTTTAAGGCTCATTATTTGCCATGACATTATGTTGTCTAGAATCAACCCAAGCACAATGCAAATGAGTCAGACCCGACAACATATGTGTTGCACCCTTGCTAGTGGTGATCTAGCTGAATTACTTTTACTCTTATGAGAAAAGACAACTAAGCTATGGAGAATTTAATTAATCACTCTCTTTGTGTGGAAGAAGAGTGTCATAGATGGTAGTGAAATGATTATCTTAATAAGGAGTCACACCAATAGGTTTTCTCACATCTCTAGGGAGGAACACCTAGTGGTGGATAGTTGTGTTGATTTTTTGAGGTGGAGGTTGATGTTGTCAAGTGAAATCTAATTTTAATGTGGGCAAGAGGGTCATTGGCTCCAATCATGTTAAGTTTGTTCTTGGTGAAGAGATAGAAAGTGTTTGGCCTTCATTGTTCTAGCTCTATCAACTCTTCTAATAGTGTGAGTTCCCTTACATGGAACTCCTCCCTCGCATGCCTCCATTTGTTAGCTTGTTGGATCTCCACTTGTTGGGTGTTTTATTTGATCTTGTTTTCGCTTGTTTGTTTGATTGTTGCACAATTTGATTTTTTGGATGTTTTAACTTGTTGACCTTGTTTTGGGTTTGACTTGTTTGACTTTTGGTTAGGTGCCTCTTGATGTTACTGAGGGCTTCTATCTTCTTTGTTTTCTCTTTTTTCATTATTTTGATGATGATGCTTCTAAATGAACTAAAGTAGATGATGAAAAAGCAAATCTATTTTGTATTTTTTTGTTTTTCTAGAAATCAAATCTTTTCTAATTAATCTATTTGTAGAAAAGATATCTCTTTATATAAATGCAACTAAATGGATTTTCCTAAATAAAACATAGTCAAATGTTTTTCTTTCTTTGGTTTTGGAATGTGATGGTTTAAATGTTGTTTGCCTCATGTTGGAATCGAGGGATTTTCTAATAATTTCCTCATGTTGGGATCGATAACTTTCTATTTGAACATGAACTGAATTAAATCTAATTTAGTCTAGTCTAATATAAAAGATAAACAAATTTTCCTAATCTAAGAAAGTGGTAAAAAATTCTATTCTAACCAAGAATGAATAATGGAGTATTACTATCCTTAGGTAATTTAGATTTTCTAATTACTACTCTAATCTATTTAAAAAAAAGAAATGAAAGCTTATGTAAAACATGGACCCTTTACAAATATTTAAAGCTTCTTTGAAGAAATATGTGGTGTACATTCTCAAGAAGTCCACCAAAATATGTGTTTTCTAGAATCGACCCAAGAACAACATGAATGAGTTAGACCTAGGACAACACATGCACTACACCCTTGCTAATGGTGTCGATTGAATTAGTCCTCTTCCAAGAAAAGCCAACTAAGTAGAGGAGAATCCATTTGATCACTCTCTTCACATGGAAGAAGAGCATCATGGATGACATTGAAATTATTGTGTTGAGTGGGAGTCATCCCAGTAGGTTTATTCATTTCTCTAGGGAGGAGCACTTGGTGGTGGATTATCATGTTGATTTGTTGATGTGGAGTTTGATATTGTCAGGTGAATCTTTGAATTGGATTTATGGTTGTGATTCTAATGTGGCCAAGTGGGTCACTATTTATAATCCTATTAAGTTTATTCTTGGCGAAGAGATGGAAGGTGTTTAGCCTTCATTCTTCTAGTTCTATCAACTCTTCTAGTAGTACGAGTTCCCTTGCACAAAAATGTTCCCTCACATGTCTTGATTCATTATCTTGCTATTTGAATTGATAAGTTTTCTTGGATCTCACTTAACATTGTCTTAATCCAATATTCCTTTATTCTTTGACACATCGAGTGTAAAATGATAAGTGATGAAAAAGGAGATCAAAATAAGTATTCTATTATTTTATTTGATCCTACTTCTACTTGTTTATTTGATCATTACATAGTTTTATTTGTTTGATGTTTTAACTTGTTGTTTTTTGCATTTGAGTTGCTTGACTTTCAATTGGATGCCCCATGATGTTACTAAGGGCTTCTATCTTTTTTATTTTCTTTTTTTTTTGTGATTTTGATGATGATGTTTCTAAATGAACTAAACTAGATGCAAAAGCAAATCCACTTTGTATTTTTATGTTTTTCAAGAAATCAAATGTTTTCTAATTAATGTACTTGTAGAAAATAAATATTTCTTTATATGAATAAAACTAAATGGATTTTTCTAAATGCAATGGAATCAAATGTTTTTGTTTCTTTGGTTTTGGAATGTGATGGTTTGAATGTTATTTTCCTCAAGCTGTAATAGAGGGCTTTTTTATAAGCACCTCATGTTGGGATTAAATGATTTCCAAGAATGTGAACTAAATTAAATCTACTACAATCTAAAAGATAAATAAATTTTCCTAATCTAACAAAGCAGTAAAAAGTTCTATTCTAACCAAGGATGAATAATGGAGTATTTCTATCCTTAGGCAATTCATATTCTCTAATTACTACTCTAATCTATTTACAATTTAAAGAAATGGAAGATTTTGTAAAATGTGGAACTTGTACAAATCTTTGAAGCTTCTATGAAGAAAATTATGTTGGTATGCATCCTCAAGAAGTCCTTTCTTTGTATCTTCTTTTGCAACAATAGGGTGCTCCTTCTTGATGGAAGTGGGATATAGGGAAAGATAGATCTATGTAAAATTGAATAATGATTTGGTAATACAGAGAGAAGGTTTGAATCTTCTAATAAAAAATGGAAGTATGAATGGTAATCTTGTGTAGATCATGAGAATGTTGTGAAGATTACAATTGCAAGGATAGCCTAGTCTTCTAAAGGTGATATGCAATCCTTGTTGTGTGAGAGAGGGAAAGGAATGAGAGCTTCTAGCAAAGAGTTGGCTATAATTACAAAAATGAACAACCTCTTGAATTCCAATGGAAAATGGGGATATTTATTCGTAAGAAGCTTCACAATCGGGGGGTGGTGATTAGGAGACAACTAGAGAGATAGTTGTACTCAAGAGGAGAGGATAATTAGTGAGGGTAATATGAGGTTCAATAAGGACTAGAATCAACTCCCAATTAGAAGAAAAAATGGTGGAGAAATGATTGGAACTAAATTAATCATGCATCCTCCAAATATGATAGGTTTGCCCCTTTTAGAGGTATGGGTTTCCCCATTTGTTAGGACAAGTCACTCGAGTGACCCTATAGTTGTGTAATGACCCGACCCGTGTTACCCAAATTTATCACTATTTTTTTCTTATTTATTAATCAAGTTGTCATGTGTTCAATTCTGATGGCACGCTTTCTCACACATGCTCTAATACCGACTGCAATAGCACATATTCAAGCATACATTCTATTATCTTAATACTTGGACCCTTACCATCGATAGACCTCTACAGACTTATAGCCAAACTCATGACAGGAGATAATAAGATTCACACAGTACACTAATGATAGGAAATGTAAATTTGATGTAACATCATTAGAAAATTAAATGGATTTAACCATACTCAATATATGTCCATTCATAGAATAATCATTGATAGCGTGAGAGACCGAAGCAAAACAAAACAAAGTCTATATTCATTAATTTTTTTCTTTCTTACATTTCTTTCCAACATCCCACACTTCCTCGAATCTCCTCGATACACATTCATGGCTCTGCCATGATTTTCTCCTTATTACCCCGCTCCTTCAGCTATTCTTCATTTCCTCCATATCGGCCTCTTTTATCAATTGCTCCCATTTTCCTTGGTCAGCCCTCATTAGATGTTCTCTCTTAATCCTATCGGACTCCTAACATTATCGACCTCTTACATATTCCTTCTGGCTACTTTTTGCTTTAACTAATTGGGCCCCTTCCATATTATATGGTCACTACTCTATAACTGTTCAATCTCCTTTGAATTTGAACCGTCGCCCTCTGAGGTTCATCCAACCACTCTCTTCATTTCATCGGCCCTCCTCTTTACTGTGCTTGGCCCCTGTTTCTTTCCTCACGGCCTCCTTCATTGGCCTTCACTCTCGACTTCATTTTTCAAGATGCTCATGATCATATCAACTGATCTGGATCGCTCTTCCACTCTTCTTTTTTTTCTCCCATCCTTCCTCTGACTCACGACCCTCTTATTTTCTGACTATCGGCTGCCTCTCATTTGGCATTCCTCTAGATTGATTTTTTATTCTGAATCCGCCTTCTTTTCCTCTTCCGACCTCTATCTCCTATTCTCTTTCCAACTGACTATCTTTCCACCTTCAACCTTTTCAAAGAGTCCCTTTAATTACCTTCCAGTTGTAATGTAATTATTCTCTACTCCTGACCTTTCATCTGCCTCAAAACTGTAATTGACAATATAAATTTGATTTTGGAAAACAACTAACTCTCGGTAGTTTCTATCGCTTGGTGATAGGAGAGTTCTTTGCTGGCAACATGACATTGTTTACTATCTTTGGTTACTGGCGATAGGAAGTAATGAGCCACCACTAGAGACAAGGTGTTAACATTGACAAAAAATCAAAATCCACAAGAAAATAAAAATCAAGCATGATGCCCCTGCATCAGATTCAATCATATACTTAGGTACTTCTATCCAAATGGGATAGGCATTCATCCAATTGGGACAAGCATCTATCCTTACAGGATAAACATCTCTCCATAATGGATAGGTGTTCTACATCCAAGCAGGATGGGCATCTATCCTTAAAGGGAATAGGAAGGTGCTATGGCAAGAGACTTAGGCCCATCGAGAATCAAATGGATCCTAAGCCACTCGCTAAAGACTACACACCCCTCGACTAATGGGAGTGCACTGAGGTCGTCATCATTCAGGAGTAATATATAAGTTTTTAATAGCTTGAGTCCCACCTCAGAATTTGGCCTAAAGCCTCAGGGAATCAAGTGAATCCATTCAAGATTCTTTTGAGTTATATGTTGAATGTTTTTCTATCTCATCTTTATATTAAGGTTCTACCTTTTATTCTCTTGTTGAAAACTTATGCCGCAAGGTTGGATCAATTGAATGAGAGTTTACACACCTCCCAACCCCATGCCTAAAAAACTGTGCATTGAGAACATTCTTTGTTCCCCAAGCTACCTACATACTTACTTCTGAATGAGATCAAGGTGTAGTTTATATGTAGTTCTATTTACTATTCTATGTTTTATGTGAATTGTTTAATGTGGGTATGCAACCCTTTCTAGGGCCCGATTTCCCCAAACAATTCCTCTACAATTGTTACCAACGAAGGGAGCATTTAATAAGTAATTGGTCATCTCGACCAATACTTGTTTACCTAAATTTCACTATTCCTAATCCTATAAAATAGAACTTTACAACTATATGTTTAATGATCTCTTTTTCTCTCTTTTGAAGGTTTGTACCCTTGTACAAATAATTTTCCAAATTTTGTTAATGCTATACAGTGATTCCTTAATCATGAAATGGGAGATGTTTTCTAAGATGGATCAATTTGTTTATTTAGGTGATTTATCTTGTTAGTTTAGTGTTCAAGGGAGATTACTCATCCCTCAAACTTAACTTTGTGGTGTTCCTTATTACTTCCTGGTGATTTAAAGGGTTGATGCCATTGACGTCATTAATGTAGCTATGTTAGGTGATATGTGTAGTACCTCAACGTGACGAAATTACCTGTAAACATGACCCAGAGGCACCATAAATACAGAACACTGCGAGATGGTTTTTGTTTCATTGTCTTGATTAAGTAGTTTACCTAACTAGAATTAAAAAGAAAATACACATTCATTGCATAACATTACAAAAAGAAACTTGGAAACTAGATTAAATAATTATTGAAATATTGCAAATCTAGATTTCATTGAATTTGAAATAATATCTAACTAATATTTTGGAGAGTAAAAATAAGAAAAATATAATTCATGACTAACTAATTTTCATTAAATTTTGAAGTCACCATATAATTGTACCTAAAATGAATCTAAAACTAAAAAATGAATTCGTCTCTTAGAATAACTTCATTTAATAAGAGTACATACATGGACTTGTTTACTCATTGGGAGGTTAGGTTCTTATTAGGGCATATAGTAGTTTAAGGTTTATTCAAAAGGATTGATAATCTCAATTATACTAAAGAGTATCTTGTTTTTGACACAATCATGTAGTGATTGGGAAGTTGCCCTAAAGTTTTTAAGAAGCTACTAAATTTTGGAAGTATTTTTAACTAATTCACATTCAGATGGAATCTTACAACTTAGTAGATTCTTAAAAACTTTAGGGCAAATTCCTAATCACTACATGATTGTGTCAAAAACAAGATACTCTTTAGTATAATTGATATTATTAATCCTTTTAAATAAACCTAAAACTACTATATGCCTTAATAAGAACCTAACCTCCCAATGAGTAAACAAGTCCATGTATGTTCTCTTATTAAATGAAGTTATTCTAAGAGATGAATTCATTTTTTTATTTTAGATTCATTTCAAGTACAATTATATAGTGAATTCAAAATGCAATGAAAATTAGTTAGTCACGAATTATGTTTTTCTAATTTGATCAATCTCTAAAATACTAATTAGATATTATTTCAAATTCAATGAAATCTAGAGTTGCAATATTTCAATAATTATTTAGTCTAGTTTCCAAGTTTCCTTTTAGTAATGTTTTTGATAAAAGGGGTAAAACAAGTTTTGAAGGGACCTCAAAACCCTACAACAAAATGTTGCCCATCAGAATAAACAATACAAACTAGCAGCTAGCAAATACAAAGCAAAAAACAAACAGTAAACCACCAGCACAGTCACAGCTTCTTAAGAGTCTCGGTAGCTTCCAATTCTTGTTTATAAATCTCCTCATGCAGCTTCATGAAGCCCAAGAGTTCATATTTCTTAGCCTCAAATGACTTTTTCTTGCTACCTCAAGTGCAGGAACTCGGTCAACCTTGCTCAATGCTCTTGCCCTGTTACCTTTGCCTCCACTTAACTGCTCCTTATCCCCAACATCCTTCTAACTGGCCTTGCCTGTAATTTTCTCCTTTTTGAGCTCCTTTATCTTATTGGTTAGAATTCTAATACCTTCAACACTATTATGAATAGTGCACTTACGAATTTCAACTACCCTCTCCAAGTTTTGCTTAATCTCATTCAGTTCCTTCTCCAACCTAGCAATATAGGTTTCAAAGTCTTGGATGCACTTCTCCAAATCCTTTTCCAACTATCCCACCCTTGGAATGGTATCCCAGCTAAGATGGATTTCTGAATCAAGTTTGTCATCAATATCCACCTTGCTGCCCATTTTCTCCTGCAAAGCACTCACAATATCCTTTTTGTAATGTTGTGCAATGAATATGTATTTTCTTTTTCGTTCTAGTTAGGTAAACCACTTAATCAAGACATTGAAACAAAAACCATCTCGTAATGTTCAATATTTATGGTGCCTCTAGGTCATGTTTACAAGTAATGTCATCGCATTGAGCTATTGCACATATTGCCTAACATAGTTGCATTAATGACGTCTGTGGCATCGACACTTTAAATCATCGAGGACTAATAAGGAGCACCATGAAGTTAAGTTTGAGGGACAGGTAATCTCCCTCGAACACCAAACTAACAAGATAAATCACCTGAATAAACAAATTGATCCATCTTAGAAAACATCTCCCGTTTCATGATTATGGAATCACCACGTAGTGTTAACAAAATTTTGCACATTATTCATACAATGGTACATACCTTCAAAAGAGGGAAAAGGGGATCATTAAATGTGTATTTCTAAAGTTCTATTTTGATAGGATTAGGAATAGTGAAATTTAGGTAAACAAGTATTATTCGAGAAGACCAATTACTTATTAAATGCTCCCTTTGTGGGTAGCAGTCGTAGAGGAACTATTTGGGGAAACTGGGCCCTAGAAAGGGTTGTGTACCCACATTAAACAGTTCACATAAAACATAGAGTAATAAATAGAACTATATTTAAACTACACATTGATTCCATTCGAAAGCGGGTATGTAGGCAACTTGGGGAACGAAGAATGTTCTCAATGCACAAGTTTTGAGGCATGGGGTTGGGAGGTGTGTAAACTCTCGTTCAATTGATCCAATCTTTTGACATAAGTTTTCAACAAGAGAATAAAAGGTAGAATCTTAATATAAAGATGAGATAGAAAAGCATTCAATGTATAACTCAAAAGAATCTTGAATGGATTCACTTGACTCCTGAAGGCTTTAGGCCAAATTCTAAGGCGGGACTCGAGCTATTAAAAACTTATATATTACTCTTGAATGATGATGATGTCGGTGGCTCAAGATCCATTTGATTCCCAATGAGCCTAAGTCTCTAGCAAGAGCACATTCCTATTCCCTTTAAGGATAGATGCCTATCCCATTAGGATAGATGCTCATACTGTTTGGATGGAGAACACCTATCCCTTATGGAGAGATGCCTATCCCATAAGGATAGATGCTTGTCCCAATTGGATGAATGCCTATCCCATTTGGATAGAAGTACTTGAGTATATGATTGAATCAAACTCATGATAACTTGATTAATAAACAAGAAAAAATTAGTGATAAATCTGGGTGACTCGGGTCGGGTCGTTACATGTGGTATTAGAGAAATCAAAAAAGTCATCTCACACAAAGAGCTAGCCTAACACCTTTTTCATTCTAGTTAACAAATTAATCAAAAATTACTAACTTGTGCTCTCCACTAATTTCTCTTTTTAACTCAAAAATGATTTCAGTTATCAAACAATTATTTATTGAAATTATTTTAATTCATTTTGTTATAATTTTATATTTTATAATTATTGGAATGATTTTAATATTTTTATTATTAATTCATTATTATTTATTTATTTACTACTTACATATTTATTTTATTTAATAATTAAACTAGTAAAAAATACTTCCTTCCTTTAATTTAATTATCCATCTATTTTTTGCCGATGATGGCATGGTTCGGTGGTTAAGTCACTCAGGATGTAGTGGCGGCCACCAGAGTTCAAACCCCCGCTGGGCCAACGAGCTCGCAAGGCTTTACGCCTTCGCTGGGCCAATGAGCTCGTGGGTTTGAAGTGTTCTTCCTAGGGGATGAGGTCCCCCAGTTGTGGCCTCACCGGTTCATTGCTCCGGGCAAAAGCATTCGCGTGGAGCCGGAGGGCATGTCGCACCAGCGTCGCCGGTCACGTTAAAAAGTTTACCAGGCGCATTTTAAAAAAAAAAATAAAAATAAAAAATAAAAAAATAAAAAATTATCCATCTATTTTTTCCTACTTAAACAAAATAAATTAATTTAAATGTGGAAAAATGGGTCATGACAAGTTGAAGGTCTTCAAAAGGGTTTCAGAGTGGCATGAAGATTTAAAAGCCAAGTTGAGGGATAAACAAGGTGGACAAGAGGCTAAGTATGGTTAAGAAATTGCCATCAAGTCAAAAAAATGCTAAGAAGCAGTGTTTTTCACACTATGTGGGTCATGAGCTGGACTATGAGGTCATCATCAAATTGTTATGTCAACTGGACTAGTTTGTTCATGTCAAATGTTGTGAAAAACTCATTGATAAGTTGTTGGAAAGAGTGGATTGATGCCTCAAGAATTCTATAATACCAATCCAAGGTGATGCACTTCAAGGTCTTTCGAAAGATTCTTGCAACCACCCCATCCCAAGGGAGAAGTTCTCGCATTTCTATTGTGTAATCTTTAATAATGTGTGAGTTGGGATCTCCTACCCCTTTGAAATTAGGAAGTTGGGGAGTAGTCACAATAACATGATGTTGTGAATCATGTGGTATAATGGCTCCTTGAGATACTTAAGGTATGTTCCTAAAAAAGGATCATGCATAGAGGGAGTCATTCCTCCAAACATAAGGTCTTGCAGGTGGAGCCTATTGAATTTTTTTGAATATGAAAGAGCATGCATGGTTGTTGGTATTCAAAAAGACTAGATAGTTGGCCAACATTGTGTTTAAGTTTTGAAAACCAAGTGGAATTGTTTGGTTTAGATTTTGCTTTGTAGGTATCCCCCTTGATTGGTTTAAACTCACCATATTGAATGACAAGGGAAGGGGAGGCACAAAAGACTCATTTATTTCATTACACAAATAAAATTTTATGTAGGGAGAAGTTGAATTGCCCCCTAATTTTGTTCATTTGTTTTAGATGCAAAAGGATTTATGGAAGGATGGTGCCTCTGAGTCCTTAGTTTTTAATTAGCTTAGGCTAGATTATGAATTGGTTTCTTAGCACCCCTACCTCAAGAGTCTTGATCCATTCAAACAAGGTTTCTATAAGGGCATAAGAGGTGGTTTCTCCTACAATTCACATTTCTCCACCATGAGGCAGGTTTTGTTCAAAGTGGGGGGGTTGAGTGGCCCCATGTATTTTTATTCTATGCAGTTTTTGAACCTTGCCCTCTACGTAGAGGCTTGGTCATTTTGAAACATGTTTTTGAGGGCTATTCGAGCTAATTGAGATTTTATAATATTTTTTTGAGTTGATCAACCTTATTTTCAATGCATTTGGCTTCCTAAAAAAATTAGGTTCTTGCCTATGAATTTCTAATTGTCCTAGAACTCTACGAGATCTTATTAGGCTAAAGCTTGGTTGAATGCCAAGACCTTTATATTCTCTCAATGAAAGGTTGTCAAAGGTCATGAATTCATGGCCCATGTGGGAATTGTTATTGTTATGCTCTAGTCCTCCACCATCAGAGTCAATCTCCTCAAAATCATACCTATTAGAAGTAGGCACCATGGGATTAATGGGGACATACCAACAAAATAAGGTAGGACTAGCCTCATTTGAGGGACTTTGTCCCTATGGCACTACTTGCCTTGATATATTTGGGAGTACCTTAGGTGCCAAAAAATAGATGGGATGATGAGAAGAAATGGAAATTAGATGGAATGAAGAGAGAGAAAAGGTAAGAGCTTCTCCAAAAGGATTTTCTCTTCACATCAGGTTCACTAAAATATGTGTTGTCTATAATCAATCCAAACACAATGTGAATGAGTTAGACCTAGGACAACACATGCACTACATACTTTCTAATGGTATCATTTGAATTACTCCTACTCTTTTTGGAAAAGATAGCTAAGCAATGGAGAATCTAGTCTATCACTCTCTTCACATGGAAGAAGAGTGTTGTGGATGGCAGTGAAATGATTGTGTTGAGAGAGATTCACACCAATAGGTTCACTCACTTCTCTAGGGAGGAGTATGTAGAGATGGACTATTGTGTTGATTTTTTGAGGTGGAGTTTGATGTTGTTGGGAAAATCATTGAAGGAGATTTGTGGTTGTAACTATAATGTGTCTGGTAGGGTCACTCACTCTAATCACGTTAAGTTCATTCTCGGTGAAGAGATGGAAGGTATTTAGCCTTCATTCTTCTAGCACTATTAGCTCCTCTAAAAGCATGAGTTCCTTTGTGTGAAAAATTTCCCTCACACACCTTCATTCGTTAGCTTGTTGGATCTCCCTTAGGATCATTGCTTGTTCTTTGTTTGACATTTCTTGAATTGGCAATTTTTCTTGGATCTCACTCAACACCACCTTAATCCAATATTGCTTTATTCCTAGACACATCAAGCATAAAATATTGAGTGAGGAAAAAGGAAGATCAAAAGAGGTATTAGGGTCATCCCACAATAATGGGTTACACTTTTTGGCCAAACTTGACATTGAAATCAACATTTTGAACTAAATCTTCACTTTCTGACACCTATAGACGCTAAACTATTAGGAATTTGAAGATGATGTGAACTAGTGATTTGTGAGATTTTTTTTGTAGATTCTAAATATATATTTTTAAAAAAATTGGGGCTAAATTGTAAATTTTTTTGTCTCATTTGATAACTAGTTTTTAATAGTAAACAACTTTTTTTTAAAGTGATGTGTATTCTGTAGCACATAACTTTTTTTCTACAAAGGATAAAATTCTGATTCTTTTGAATTTAGATTGGTAACACTGATATATATAGGGCATGCATTTGGTTTCATAATATTTTATTAAATATTTTTTTTAATTAAGTTTTGAAGTCAAACCAATTATAATTTAGACATAGGCGTATTCTGTAAAACATAACTTTTTCTGTATGTATCTAAATTCATTTTTTTTGTTGAAACAAGGACATCAATACCTAGGGCATAGATATATTTCAGATTTTTTTTTCACTAATTTACTAATTTTCCATGTGTGTAGAACTGAGAACTTGATGTTCAGTGAAAAACCTACATTCACAAAAAATAAAAAATAAATATAATAATCAAATTAAGTATATTTAAAATTATACTTTTTAGGAAGCTTATAATAAGGACTACATACTTATAAAACATAAATTTTAAATGAATTCATTTGATCCCCCAAAAGGTAAATCAAAAGTGGTTTTTTATCAACATTTTAATAGGTGTAGAGGAGACTCCATTATAGGTATGGTTTAAAACTAATGGGGTTCTATCCAAGGGGGTTTGAATCTAAGGGGGTTTGATCAAATCCTCTTCAATTAAAATCTTTTAAATAGAACCTTTCATGGCTTAAATCAATATATTTTCTAAAAATATGTGATTTCAACAAAAATCAGGATGTCCCAGAAAGTGTAACCCATTATTGTGGCAGCACCTATTATGGTGTTTTGTTTGATCTTGTTTCCATTTGTTTGTTTGATCATTGCATGGTTTGATTTGTTGGATGTTTTAACTGTTGAAATTAGGTCAGACAACTGAGAGGGGGGGTGAATCAGTTGTTTCACATAATTAAACTTTCTTTTCTTTTAATCTTCTTTCATAACTTGTAAATAGATTAACAATGTAAACATTAAAGCATGAAACAATAACATGATTAGAAACATAATCAACACACTTGACACCAAGATTTTTGACGTGGAAACCCAGTTAAGGGAAAAACCATGGTGGAGGTTAACCCACAAGAATTATACTCTGTTAAAAGTATTACAATTGGGAATGCACATGCATTCGGGCTCACTACCTAGAGCTCACTGCTCAAAAAAAAGGCTCATTGCCTATAGGAAGAAGATTACAATGTGTTTGAACTAATAGTTAGCATCTACCAATGCAAAGATTCAGTTCCATTTAAGCACATAATACCGAATTGATACACTTCATCTTTGTTCTGCCCTGTTTACTTCTCTACCATAATCCGGAGCTTAGATCTCTTCTTTTTCTCACCCTTTTTCTATTCTTTTTGCATTTACTTCATATTTGTACACACACACACCTTCAACACTTGAATCCATTGGCTATATTTATCCACTTCAAGTAATTCAATCACTTTTCTGTCGCCCTTATGAAGAACTTAACTAACAATACAAGTACTCTGTTCTGTCAGTTGAATCCATGCACCAATAATAATGCATACCAAAAATAACACTTGAAGGACACCATTCATGTTGGCCACTAACATTATATCCCATACACAACTTCACCAAAACACTTCTATCAGATCCGCATAAGGATCTAACACAAGTTAGCCTGTTCTTTATTGAAATGTTCTATCATTTTATGACCCAATGCTCAGATGCTCATAACTTTTACTCCCTTTGTCACTAGAGGTTAAAATTCTAGATCTAGATTTCCCTAACATTCCTTATGACTCCTTCAAATCCACAGTATAATCTGATTTTCCACCGGAGATATCCGGACCAAGATACCAGACCCTATCACATGCTCTGTTTCTGGCTACCTAGACTTAGATAAATTCTGATTCTAACTTCTGATATGAACAAATTATGTTATGTGGATGAGTGGAATAGTCTTAGTTGCCATCAATGACAACACCTGTCATGCGAAGCAGTGTCTCTTGCCAACAATCTCCCGCTTTGGCATTGATGCCAACACTTAGTGAAAAATGACTAAGTGTTACTCCCCCTTACTCTATACTCTTATGCTCTCCACTGATTCTAGAGCTCCCCCTTTGCCGGATTCCTCATTTTTCACTGATCTTTACTCCCCATTTGACATCAATGGCAAAGGATGGGGTCCACAAGCCAAAAAGGATCTCAAAAATTATGTATACAATGTCGCATATATACAACCTATCCTTAAGTTATATTTACATGAACTTGAGAATATCTGCAAAACTAAGTTTCAATTGCTCAGGTTCAGAGGCCCAACTTCTTTTCATGCCATCCAAAATTGAGATGTGTCCACTCAATAGAAATGCATATGCATCTGCCTTTTTCAAATCTGAAGGATCACTTGTCTGAACTGCAGTTTGAGCTTCTGATAATGCATTAAACATTGTTTCTAACTTGGGGGCAATCAATCCTTGGAGCTCACACATTCTCTTCATAGTATTGCCTTTTTCTTTAACAAGCTTCTTTATTTCATTGGTCAAGCTGATTACTTGACATTTCTGACTCATAGGAGAAACTGTTAGAGGATCAAAATTTTGAGATAGATTTGACAATTTTTGTTCTTGCTTCTTTATTTTCTTCTCAATATCCTCACTGACTTTGAGCCAGGAAAGACAAAATTTGTAAATATCACCTCCATCACTTAGAGAATTTTGAATAAGCTTTATACTGATACCAAGTATCATCCTATCATTCCTTATTAGGCTCTTTATTTCATTAAATTTCTTATCCAAAAATTCATTTCTAACTTTAGTCTCTGCAGACTTTTCAAAAGACTTAAAGTGTGTACATACAAAGCTTACAAGATTCTTCATATTTTTGAAAGGACAGTTAGAAGGATTCTTCTAGAAGGTTGGCATTAACTTTTCCAATATTTTGGTTGCAAGGCCTAGCAACTCACTGTCCTTAATGTGAGATTTCAACAACTTTTCTCTTGTCTTGGCTTGTGTGAAAGATGCTATCTTCATTACTTGAACCCGAGAGAGAGCATCTAGATTGACGGTACTTGAAACAGTTCTGGTTCATCAAACTCAAGCATTTCTTTACTCAGGTTACCTTTTACTGCATCTACAGTGTCTCTTGCTACAATTCTTGAACCACCTTCCTTCTCTTGAGATTTCTCAGCATCAGAATTTAATTGTGTGGGTGCATTAACATTTGCACCATCTTCTTCTACCTTATCTTCTTTACCTTCTTATGTATCATCTGTAGGAGGAATCTTTTGTTTGTCTTCACAACTTGCTACTTGTTCTAGAGGACTTTGAGTAGTAGCAATATTATCTTCTTTTCTAGATTGACCAGGTGGAGTTGGAGTATCTCCTGCATCATCAATTTTTTCTACCATCTCTATGTCTTCTTTGTTCATTTGCTCCTCTTTCAAAATAGAGGAGTCATCAAGTTTAGTTTGTTTCTCACTGATGTTTACTTTTTCAACATCTAGAATCGATGAATCAATCCCATCATCTATCTCCTCATAGGTTTGCTCCGAAGGATCTAAAGTATCACCTTGGTCATCATTTCATTTTTTTCAATCTCTTCTTCTAGAGCTTCTTGTTTTGGAACTGAAGGATTGTCCTCCTCAACTTGTTCCTCTAAAACAATATAGTATTTATCTTTATCTAGGGCCTTCCTCAAAATTTCCTCTATTTCCTTTGCAACTTCCTTAGTTTCACCAAGCATTAGCTTGTTCATCTAGATCCTTCTTCTGAATTTCTCCTTAACTCCCTTGAGGATTTTATCTACTTCCCTTCTGCTCATTACTAGACATAGGGTGGAGAGGACATATTCTCTGAGTTCTAGATCTTTAGCCTTGGGTGCTTCCTTCCTCATTTCCAATATTTTCCTTAAACTTTTAGTAAGTTCTTGTAAAATTTCCAGTAGAGCTCTATTGAATTTATTCAAGTACATGATGGTGGAATCTTCCAAGATTTTCTTATTTGCTTGATCAAATTTATCAATGCTACAGTGGATGTATGCACTAATATCCTCAAAATGTAGTACGCCATATGGGACATCAGAAAATGCACCTAACAGCTCAACTTCAACTGAATTGTATGGATGCTTCTTAAATATTGGTTGGGGCCTTTCAATTACATCAACAACTAGAGGTGTAGCCATCTCAATAGATTTTAGATTCAAAGCTTTACAAAGAAGTACCTTTTTCTTCCGTGGGGTTAGGGTTGATCAATTGCCGGTTGAATTCGCTCTTCATGCTTCAATTTTTGGATTTACAGCTCAGACACTCTTTTTCTTGTTTCCTTCAAATGCAAAGTGATTCAAATGCATGACCAAGTGACCTTTATCCTCTGCAAAACCTAATTTGGCATTGTAATAAATGTGTTGCCCTAACTTCATCTGGTTACTCTATTTCTTGAATACTTCTTCATGAATTACTCTGCAAATTTCCATATCAACATCTTTTCTTTTGGAAATCCTTCCAAAGTTTCTAAAACAATTCAAAATATCTTCTCTTATTGTGCCATATCCAAGAACCCACTTATTGGATAGAGGAATTTGATTTTCAATGTAGCTCCCCTTGAGCTAGAGCTCCTAATTCAATTCCCAAAGGAATTATTAGCACCAGATTTTGATGCGAACCCATTACTATGGTTCACAATGGTTTTCTTGACCCATGTCTTACTCATTTCATTTTGGATCTCATTCACATCAATTTTTCCTTTGCCTTTGTCTTGTCTCTGCTCATCTGGTTTTCTGTTTACCAGACCCCTTCTTTCATTAATCCTACTTCTGCAGAATCTTGCAATATGACCAGATTTATTGCGATTAAAGCACATAACATTTCTTTGGTTATATACTTGATTTCCTCTTGATTTGTACTGATTAGCCATATGTCCAAATCCATTGCAAGAAAAATAGTAGCCATTGAAAGAATTGCCATTAGAGTTATTCATTATCATACTTCTACATTCATTAGATCTATGACCATACTTCTTGCACTTGAAGCATTGACCGAAGAAGGATGGACCATTTTGATTTACTCTACTTCTGCACTGAGTAGATTTATGACCAAATTTATTACAGTTGAAACAATTTCCATTGTTGGATGGATATCTTTGAGCATTTGGCTGTCTTACTGGAGGTCTTCTAGGTCTATTTCTTCCATTTCTTGATTGAGAATTTCTTTGTCTAGATCTGGAGCTTTCACCTTTCTCATATCCAAGACCATGCTTGTCATCAACCTTTTTCTGTCCTTCGAGTAGTGCTTCAAGTTTAGCTGAGCTTATTTTGAACTTCTCCTTGTATTTATTTGCACCTTCTAGGTCATGTCTGAGAATGACAATTTGCCTTTCAAGTTCTCTCTCATTGTCTCTACTTTCTTGTAGATCAGACTATAGATGGCTAGCTATTCTATCCAATCTACAAAATTCTTTAGTTCTTTCTTTTAGTTTTTGATTCAGGTCTTCTTTAGTTTTCTTCCTATCTTCAATTTCTTTGGTTTGCCTCATCACCCTAGATTCCATCTCAATTTTTAGAACAACTTCTTTTGACAGCTTCTCACATTCCTTTGTCTTTTCTTCCAAAGCTTCATTCATTCCATTTTCTTCAGTTGAACTAGATAACTGCAGAAGTAGCTCCTTTCTCTTTCCCATAGATTTCTTTAATTTATCTTTTAACATTTCAATGGTATACTCAACATCTTTAAACTCATCTCTCAGATTACTAACTTCTGCCTTAGATTGATCAAGATCTCTTAGGGCCAACTGAAGTTGATCTTTGAGTGAACCCATTGAAAACTCCTTCCAAGATCTTTTCCTCAAGCTGTTAGGCTTCTTTTAAGGAACCTTGCTCTAATACCAATTGTTGAAATTAGGTCAGACGACTGAGAGGGGGGGTGAATCAGTTGTCTCACAGAATTAAACTTTCTTTTCTTTTAATCTTCTTTCATAACTTGTAAATAGATTAACAATGTAAACATTAACGCATGAAACAATAACACATGAGCATAAACATAATCAACACACTTGACACCAAGATTTTTGACGTGGAAACCTAGTTAAGGGAAAAACCATGGTGGGGGTTAACACAAAAGAATTATACTCTGTTCAAAGTATTACAATTGGGAATGCACATGCATTTGGGCTCACTGCGCAGAGCTCACTACTCAAAAGAAAGGCTCACTGCCTACATTAGGCTCACTACATATAGGAAGAAGATTACAATGTATTTGAACTGATAGTTAGCATCTACCAATGCAAAGATTCAGTTTCGGTTAAGCACAGAATACTGACTTGATACACTTCATCTTTGTTATGCCCTGTTTACTGCTCTGCCATAATCCAGATCTTAGATCTCTTCTTTTTCGCACCCTTTTTCTGCTCTCTTCACATTTACTTCATATTTGTACACACACACCTTCAACACTTGAATCCATTAGCTATATATATCTGCTTCAAGTAATTCAATCACTTTTTTGTTGGCTTTATGAAGAACTTAACTAACAATACAAGTACTCTATTTTGTCAGCTAAATCCATGTACCAATAATGATGCATACCAGAAATAACACTTGAAGGTCACCATTCATGTCGGTTACTAACATTATATCCCATATGCAACTTCACCAAAAACTTCTATCAGATCCGCATAAGGATCTAACACAAGTTGGCCTATTCTTTACTGAACTGTTTTATCATATTATGACCTGGTACTCAGATGCTCATAACTTTTACTCCCTTTGTCACCAGAGGATAAAATTATGGATGTAGATTGCCCTAACATTGCTTATGACTCCTTCAAATCTGCAGCATACTCTAATTCTCCACCAGAGAGATCCGGACCAAGATACTGGACCCTGTCACATGCTCTGTTTCTGGCTACCCAGACTTAGATAAATTCTGATTCTGACTTCCGGTATGAACAAATTATATTATGTGGATGAGTGGAATAGTCTTAGTTTCCATCAATGACAACACCTATCATGTGAAGTAGTGTCTCTTGCCAACATTAACTTGTTGACCTTGTTTTGTGTTTGAGTTGCTTGAATTTTGATCAGGTGCTTCATGATGTTACCAATGACTTCTATCTTCTTTGCTTTATTTGTTTTCATGATTTTGATGATGACACTTCTAAATGAACTAAACTAGATGTAAAAGCAAATGTACTTTATATTTTTATGTTTATCCAAAAATCAAATGTTTTCTAATTAATCTACTTACAAAAAAGAAATATTTCTCTATATGAATGCAACTAATTGGATTTTCCTAATGCAAGGTAGTCAAATGTTTTTATTTCTTTGGTTTTGGAATGTGATGGTTTGAAATTTTTTTTCCTCATGTTGGAATTAATGGGTTTTTGATAAGTTCCTTGTGTTGGGATCAAACACTTTCCAAGAATGTGAATCGAACAAAATTTAATTTAATCTACTATAATCTAAAAGATAAACAACTTTTCCTCATATAAGAAAGTAGTTAAAAGTTCTATTCTAACCAACAATGAATAATGGAGTATTACTATCCTCAAGAAATTTATATTTTCTAATTACTTATCTAATATATTTGTAAAAGGAAGTGAAAACTTCTATAAAATGTGGAACCTAGACAAATATTTGAAGCTTCTTTGAAGAAACCTATCCTGGAGTGTGTCATTAGGAAGTCTAGCCTCTGTGTCTTCTATAACAATATGATGCTCCTTCTTGATGGTAGTGGGATATAGGGAAAATTAGATCTATGTAAAATTAAATGAAGATTTAGGAATATAGTGAGAATCTTTGAAGCTTCTAAGAAAAACTTGAAGTAGGAACAAGAGCCTTGTGTAAAGCGTGAAAATGTTGTGGGGATTTTAATTGCAAGGATAACATAGTATTCTAAAGGTTATTTCTAGTCCTCATCATTAGAGAGAGGGAAAGGAATGAGAGCTTATAGCAAATTGTTGGCTAAAAATGCAAAAATGAACAACCTCCCTAATGCCAATGGTAAGGGGAGTATTTATAGGTAGGAAGTTTCATGATAAGGCAGAGGTAATTGGAGACAATTGGAGAGATGATTGTGAGTCCAGAGGAGAGGAGGATCAGTTAGTGGAGGATGAGGTTTAGTCAAGACTTGAATTAACTCTAAATTAGGCAAAAAAATGGTAGAGAAATGGTCAAAATTGAACAAAATCACACATCCTCCAAATACAACAGGGTTGCTCTTCTTAGGGGTCTAAGTCACTTGGTTACTAGGGAAAATCACCTATGTGACCTTACAACTCAAATTAGGTCACCTAGGCAACCTTATAGTTGAAGGTATTCAAAAGGGTTTCATAGTGATGTGAGGATTTGGAAGCTAAGTCAAGGGATGAACAAGGTGGACAAGATGCTAAGAAGTTCTAAGGAACTACCATCAATAAGAGACATCAGATTTCCACGGTCCATGATGAATGTAGTTGAATACTTTAGGAATTAACTGTGCACAAATTTTTACCTCAATGTTTCGAATCACACTCCATGATCCATCATCAAGTCAAAGAGCAAGAGAAGAGAGAAAATGTTGAGAAGTGTGATATGAAACATTGAGGTAAAAATTTGCACATAGTTAATTCCTGAAGTATTCAACTACAACTACCATCAAGTTAGAAAATGTTGAGAAGTGTATTTCACACCACATGGGTCATGAGCTAGACTGTTAGGTCATCATCAAATTTCCATGTTGGCCCATATGATTTTAGGCACTTCTATATCTTCCCCGTAGGTACAATAGTCTATATAGAAGGTAGGTATTTTTGTTGAAGATTGGAGTTGTGGGAGTTGCACTTACATGTACTTACCTTTGTCATTGTCTTGTAACTAGACCTATAAAACAAATCAGGTAATCATGTGTAATATGACAATCTAGAAGGTGACAATGAAAAATGACAAGAGAACTTTCCTTTGATGTTTGGTTTGAGAGATAGTACCATTGTCGCTTGCCCCCTTCACTTGACTATAACCTATAAAACAAAGATCAACAAACCAACTCAAGTGCATATTGATAAATGATTAGCTCAAAGTAAGTGGGAAACAAAGACCAGAAGATGTATCATTGATTCAAGATTTGATGTATATCTATATTGCCTTGCTCCTCCTTGATGACCTACAAAAATGATCTACATATGGAAACTCATAGTGTATGAGTCCTTTGCATGTGATTAATTTACCGTACTTCATTACATTTAAATTTTCTTGAAATGCATGTTTTCCGTGTTTGAAAAAAATATATTAATTATGATTTAGTAGAAAAAGGCCTTTGGTATTTTCTTATTCTAAATGAAAAGAAAAATTATGTGAATTTACTTGTTTATGAGATTAGATTATTTGGATAAATAAATAAAATTGCTTTGCAATTGGAAATTTAATTTAACTAAAATTAAAAATAAAGAATATAAATTGTACGTGATTTAAAAAGAATTAGTTTTATTTTAACTAAATGTGTGGAATTACCCTTGGAAATATTTATTTTTTTTCAAAAAGGCATTTAAAAAATTAACTAGTTGTAGTAGGTGTTGGAGCTCAAAAATGCAGGGCCTCTCCTCTAGCACCACAACCAAGAGTAAGACAAGGGGAATAAGGTATCTCGGGTAGGGAGAGTGATACATCAACAGAGAGAGGGTATTTTTGGAACAAAACATGAGATTAGGGTAGATCCTCTTCTTCTTCAAGTTCTATAAAACCTAGGGGGTATTCCCTTGAGGTATTAATATATGGTAACAATTGGAATGGGGATTTGACTACCATGCCCTAATGGCGGTCAAGAACAAGCCTACTGGACCTTATTAACAATGAGTTACAAGCAAGCATATAAGTGCACCCAAAATAATAATCAATTTGAATCACTAAATATGAACTCCCTTAAGTCACACACTTATATCTTGTAGCCTCATCATTATAGCCCTCTATATATCTATCTAACATGAGATCACTAGAGATATGCAGTTGCAAATAAATGAAATGTAATATGATCAAACTCTTACATGAACAAACCTTTGAACCTCTCATTCAAGTATGAATCTATTAAGATATGGTGAAATTAATAATATTGGTTTGTGTATGCAAGTGAAATGGAACCTAAACTACCCCTACAACTAACAAAGGAGGTGGGTAAAATGAAAAGGTGTTGATACTTCACCAATTTGGCTGGTGCCGACTCCATTGATCAATAGAGTCGTGAACTACAAGGAGAGAGGAGATACACTAGTGATACAAAACCAAAACTAGATGTGCATATACATACAAATCAAAGATAACATTGCATGCAAATGGACATACATAATAGTCCATCTTAGAACTACAAGAATCCACATGGAACAAAGCAAAGACCATCACAAATAAAACATTTGCAATGCACTATAATTCTACAAAATTAATCAAATCCTCATTACATTCATACCAACAAATGTGGCAAGAAAGGATCAACAATTAGAATCAATCATCCCTTGAATCATTACAAACTGCCATGAAGACATACCATTTACAAGATATGGGAGTTGAATACCCTTCCTATGATTTAAAAAATGTATTCCTGGCCCTTATAGATTAGATGTGTAGTGTTTGATGCCCTAGAACTATGTTGAAGCATTTGTGGTCAAGAAATTGGTTCAATAACCAACCCTTTGAATGATAAACAAACTTGTATTTATAGCATTTTTGTTTCTTACCCCTGGTTGTCCACTAGGAATTCAATGTACTATAGGAGGTAGAAGTATTGAATGCAAACTAAATGAAATATGCATCTAAGATGTTTCTCATTCAAAATTGAATAGCCTAGAGTTTGCATGAAAATTATTGATAGATAAAATTCACCTACCACATTCATTGCAATTAAACCATCCTTCATCATCCACCATTGAAAAATGTAAGATGAGCGATGGTGTTTTGGTGGGAAAAATGCATTTGAGTAGTTGCAGTGTTGAAATCTCATCATTAAAGGTGACCCAAGATGTTGTTGAGGCGCTCTAGAGAGTATTAGAGAAGTTTACAAAATTTGTGAAAATTTGATGCAAGACTAGACATGAGGACTAAACATATGGAGTGGTAGACAAAAATCCTATAGGATGGGAAAATTCATAAATGGAAGGGATTGAATGAGAAGAGGAAGTGGGAAACATGTGGGAAAGGGAGATAAGAGTAGATGTGGAAACATATGAAGGAAATCTAGAAGTCCATTGAGTTTCTATAAAGGAGGACAATGAGTGATTTCATGAAGAGGGGAAAAGAGGGATTTCGTTATGGAACTAGACACCAGGGTAGGACATGAGGTGAAGGGAAGACATCTAGAAGTCTAAGGAGTAAATTCCACAAAGATGAGGGAATGAAAGATATGAAGGTGTAGGAAAATCATGGGGGATCAGATGTGGGAAGTGGAGGTACGAAATGGAGTTAGAAACCTTGAGGAGAATTCTTGTGGAACTGAAGGTGGGAACCAAATATGGAAAGTGAAGATGTCCAATGGAGGAGATCCAAAAGTAAGGCAATGCCCCACAAAGGAGTCAGGAAGAATGCAAAAGAATGATGAGGGACCTGAGGTAGAAATATCTGGTTCCAAGAGAAGACTCTATGAACATGAAGGAAAGTGAAAGGAAGAAATGTGGTGGAAGACTACAAAATAGGATTTTAGGATGAGATATAGGACAAGAGTTGAATGTATCTAATCCATAAGGGAAATTATAAGAAATGATATGGGAGGTGAACTAAAGAATTATAGAAAAGGAAAAAGTTCAAGAGCTCAAGCGACTGGAAGAAAATGGAAGTGGTCTAGAACGACTGAAAAATGCAAAGTGAAGAAATTTTGGAAGCAAATGACTTGAACAAGAGTTTTGTAGAAAGGGATAGGAGGATCAGATGTGGGAACTTGAAATATGATGTCTGGTAGCCTACTGGTATCCTATAAAATGGAAAAATTAAGGAAAAATAATGGAATGAAGGGCTTGATGAAATCTGTGAGGATTTCATACAGAATAGGAGATAAAGATGAAATGGAAGATGAAGAGGAAATATCCAGTAGTACCTAGAAAGCCCATCAAACACTGGAAACTAACCTAAATTTCCACAAACTTAGAATAATTTTGAATTCCTGCAACTTCCAACATATGGTAGAAACATGGGGGATGACAAGGAGCATCACTTAGGCAAAAGTTGACCAAGGCAAGACCCACTTAAATTTTCTCAAATTGATTATATATGGTGGGAAAATTAGGGAAAGTGTACAAAGGGGAACTAGACTTAGGAATTTTGCATTTTTCAAGTTGGGTCCCAACACTGGCTCTAGTTGGGGATGTGTGCCTCTTGTAGGCATAGCGAGGACTCAGTTATCTCTAAGAACAAACCAAAAATACAAAAGGGACAAGGAGGGAGGGGAAACCAAACAAACCAATATGTACAAGGAAAGGCACAACAAGGGAGTATGTACTAGACAATTTACAACTAATGACATGGGGGCATAAGAATATAATGACAAGTATGGTTGTAGATGAAAATTGAAAATATTTGCAAGTTAGACCCTGCAAAGAAGATCCACGGCTCTAGACCATGCACAAATCACTTAAAATCACTTTCCTCTCTTAAAGACAAGTTTGATGATGTAGTTGCTCTCCCTCAAATTGAAATTACATTCATCTCCAATGTGCAACAAATGGTGTTTATTGCATGCATGCACATACAAACTGCAATGTTAAGATCATCACATGCTAGAATTTGAAAAAACTATCATTTGAACATGGAAACCATAAGTAATATGGATCATCATCATGCTCACCCACTTGGATACATACACCTTCAATCTCTTAGTAGCATGATACACATCCATATTTGCACACAAATAAGAATTAATAAAAAAAGATACCAAGTGCAACCTCAAGCTGGGCCATATCATGTGAGTGCTCAAATTGATCAAAATTTTGCAACCCATCTATACCACAAGTGTTGATTTACTCATCCATGATTGAATCGTAAAACTGATTCAAATCCATTTTTGTATCCTCAACATATAGATTAGAAATTTGAGGCACTTGACATGAAGACTCATGATCTTCAAATTGCCTCTATATTTTGGATCCTTCAATACAACCTACTGTAAAATATTACTTCTAAGAAATTGATCTATGATTTTCTCTTCCTCTTCTCCCCATAGACAAGAATCTAGACCCTTTTGAGAACACAAAACTTCAACATCAAAGTGTTCAACCAATGAGTTCAAAAATATGTTCTCAACACAATCCTTGTCAGTAAAAGACAACTATGCCAAACCAAGGTCTAATTTTTTTTAGGTTGAAATCTTCATGACTGAGAGTAGTTAGATCATGCAAACCTTCACATTGATCTTTCACACTTGTAACAAGGAAAGTGTGAGCATCATCTCCTTCAGGATCAATAAAGCAAGGAAGCACATTTAACAAATAACAAAGATTTTGCACTTCAACCTCCTTACTTACATTGGAAACATCAAGATCACTATCAAGAGGGACAAAGCATGGGAGTTCATCTAACAAACAATTATCATCATTATCATCCTCATGAATTGACCCATCTAAGCACAAATTAGTGCAATCTTCATCATCTACTTTTCTATCATATGGTATTTCATCACAAATGTATGCCCTCCAAATTACCCTCAACCTAATCCACTATATTGATGCCCACAAAAACTAGTTCATCTCTTACAACACTTGCCTTTAAGGATAGTAGTTCCATCATTTACTTTCTCATCATTGTTCCAAGGGAGTCAAGGCATTGGTAAGCTTGGTGCATACTTGTAATCTTTAGACTCTTCTACATTGAACTCAAACCAACCTCATATGCTTCAAAGAACATGTTAATGTAGATAGAGGAATCAAGTTTGGAAGAATTTGGGATTCTAGAAAGAGCAATAAAAAACCTATGAATGAAGTCCATACTAGACTCAACCTCTTGCCTTTTGATATTTGTCAATTCTTGGACAAGAGCAGCAGGGTCTAGATCACTTACATACTTCTCATCAAATGCACCCATAAGGTCCTTCCAAGAAGAAAAATAATGATTTGGAAAACCTTCAAGCCATTTCCTTGTCATCCCATATAGAGATCTAACAAATAATCTCATGCACATGTCTTCATCTTCAAACTAAAAATTCTCCATAAATTTTGAAAATGCATCAACATGTGTGACCCCTTTGTGAATATCACACCCATAAAATCTATGCATCTAGTTGGATACCTTGGATATCATGGTTTACATTTCATAATCAATCCAAAAGAGGTCTAGATGTTTGTAAGTGGTGTTAAGGGGAATGAAAGGAGACTAAATAACTTGCCCTTTTGTGGCAACATGATGAGCATTGGATTGAAGTAGTTTAATTTGTTTTTGAATCTATTTATGATGCCTAACAAGATCATCATGATTCTAATGGAGTATGGAATCTTGGTCTTGTTGGGAGTAGATTGGAGATGCATTATGACTATTAGAGTTGGAATAGGATGTATCATTGTAATAGTGTGAGTCATACTCATCCACATGAGAAATAGGGCATGATTCATTAGAAGGAACATAAGGAGGAACTACCCTACCAATATATTCAGACCTAAAGGTCATGATTACAAATCCATAACATGCTAAAAAAAGGATATTACTTCTTATAATAAAAATTTTATATTAAGGAAGAAACACAGTCACACCAAGGAGAAGAGAACCTTCACATACCTTAACCTATTGTAGCACTAGTATGAAAGGTATAAAATGAGGATATCCTTGGAGTCGACAGAACAACCAAGATTAAAATGCTTATGTGTCTTCTCAACAATAGAGTTATCAACTTCTTGTAACCTAAGGTAGAACTAATTGAAGTTGGTCCCCAATGGAGTTTCCATTCTATTGAAGCTCAAAAATGCAGGCCCTTTCCTCTAGCACCATGACCAAGAGTGAGACAAGGGAAAAAATCTATCTCAAGAAAGGAGAGGGATACATCAACAAAGAGAGGGTGGTTTTGGGCCAACACATAGGATTAGGGTAGATCCTCTTCTTCTTCAAGTTTTACAAAACCTAGGCAGGTATTCCCTTCTAGTCTTAATATATGGTAACAATTAGAACAGAGCTTTGATTGGCATGCCCTAATGGTAGTCAAGAATAATCCTACTAGACCTCATTAACAATAGAGTATAAGAAATCACATAAGTGCACTGAATACCTAAATAATTTATATCACTAAAGATGAATCCTCTTAAATTAGTTACACACTTATATCTTGTAGCCTTGTCATCACAACTTAAATTAGTTACACACTTATATCTTGTAGCCTTGTCATCACAACCCTCTAAATATCTATCTGACACAATCTCATTGGAGATATCCTCTTGTAAAGTAATGGACTCTAATTATGGGTTGAAATCTTACATGAAAAACCTCTAAACCTTTCATTCAAGTATGAATCCCTTAATATATGGAAAAAGTAATAATGTTGGTTTGTGTATGCAAGTGGAATGGAACCTAAACTACCTCTATAACTAACAAAGAAGGTAGTTAAAATGAAAAGGTGTTGGATCCTTCACCAATTTGATGGGTGCCTACTCCATTGGGAAACAAAGTCATGAACTACAATGAGGGAGGAGATATGCCAACAAAACATAACCAGAACTAGATGTGCATATACATACAAATCAAAGATAACATTACATGCAAATGGACATACTTAATAATCCATCTCAAAACTGCAAGAATCCACATGGAACAATGGAAAGACCATCACAAGGAAAACATTTGTAATGCATATAATTTCACAACATTAGTCAAACCCTTGCTATATTCATACCAGAAAATGTGACAAGAGAGGATGAACAACTAGGTTCAAGCACCCTTGAATCATTACAAACTACTATGGAGACATACCATTTACAAGAGATATATATTGAATATCCTTCCTATGAGTTAAAAATGTATCCCTACCCCTTATGGACCATACATGTAGTGTTTCATTCCCTATAACTAGCTTAAAGCACTTGCAGTCAAGAAATTGGTTTAATGACCAACCATTTGAATGACAAACAAACTTGTATTTAAAGCATTTTTGTGTCTTTCCCTTGGTCTTCCATCAAGATTTAAATGTACTACAAGAGGTAGAAGCATTGAATGCAAATTGAATAAAATCCCATGAAATTTCAATCTAAGAATCAAACAACCTAGAGCTCGCATTAAGATTATTGGTGGATGGAATTCACATATTGTATTCATGGTGATTAAACCCTCCATCATCTATTATTGAAAATTGCAAATAGAATTGCACCCTTGAGTAGTTACAAGGGTTAAATCTGGGCATCAATGGACACTCAAGAAGTTTTTTAAGCACTCTAGAGAGTATTGGAAAAGCTTTAAAAATTTATAAAAATTTGATGTAGGATTAGGCATGAGGACCAGACATATGGAGTGGCAAAAAGAAATCTTGCATGATGGGAAAGTTCCATAGATGGAAGGGATTGAATGAGGAGAGGAAGTGGGAAATATGTGGGAAAGGGAGATAGAACTAGATGTGGAAACATATAAGGAAATCCAAAAGTCCATTAGGTTTTTACAAAGGAGGGCAATGAGTGATTTCGTGAAGAGGGGGAAGTGGTATTTGGTTGCGGAACAAGATACTAGGACAAGATATGAGGTGAAGGGAAGACATCATGAATTTCAAGGAGGAAAGTCTATAAATATGAGGGAATGGAAGATATGAAGGTGTGGGAAAAGCATGCTGGACCAAATGTAGGAAGTGGAGGTGCCAAATGGAGTTAGCAACCTTGTAGAGAATTCTTGCGAAATTGAAGGTGGGAACTAGATATGGGAAGTGAAGGTGTCTAATGGAGGAGATGTGGAAGCAAGGGAATTTCCCACAAAGGGGTCGAGAAGAATGCAAAAGAATGATGAGGGACTAGAGGTAGAAATATCTGGTTCCAAGAGAAGACTCCACAAATAGGAAGAAAGGTGAAAGTTATAAATGTAGAGGAAGACTATGGAATAGGATGTTAGGATGAGATATAGGACAAGAGGTGAACATATTTGATTTGGAAGGGAAATTTTGAGAAACTGGGTAGGAGGTGAATTGAAGAATTGCATAAAAAGAACAAAGGCCAAAAGGTCAAGTGACTAGAAGAAAATGGAAGCGGTTTGGAAGTATCTGAAAAATGATAAGTGAAGGAAGTTTGAAAGAAAATGACTTGAATAGGAATTTTGTGTAGAGTGATAGGAGGACTGGATGTGGGAACTTGAAATATGATGTCCAATAGCTTAGCAAGATTCTACAAAATGGGAAAATGAAGGGCTTGATGAAATTCATGGGGATTTCATACAAAATAGGAGGTCAAGACCATATGGAAGGTGAAAAGGAAATGTCCAATGGTACCCACAAAGTCTACAAAAAACTAGAAATTGACCTAAACTTCACAACACTTTAGAATATTTTTGAATTCCTACAACTTCTAACATATGGTTGGAACAAGAGAGATTATAAGGAGAATCACTTATGCACAAGTTTACCAAGGGAAGACCCACTTAAAATTTCTTAGATTGGTTATATATGGTGGAAGAAATAGGGCAAGTGCACAAAGGGGAACCAGACTTAGGAATTTTTTATTTTTCAAGTTGGGTCCCAACAATGGGAAAATGAGGGAATGTGGGAAGGGGTTTAGGGAATTATGACAAAAGAAAAGAAAAGATATTTCTTTTGCACTTTCTACATTTTTATTAAAAAACCCTCTTTTCTCTCCCTCTTTTAACAAAAATAATAATTCATGCTCTTGGGGAAAAAAGAAAAGGATTGTAAATTGCTTGGGGTGGGAGCTACTTGGATGGGGATTTGTGTGTTTTTGGCAAGGAAAGTGTTGTTGGTGTGACTGATTCAAAGGATAATTCCTCTCCATTGTTTTGAGTTCTTGTTGAAGGTTTTTTTCCCTTTGTGTTCATGCTTTAAACTTTAATTTGAATTGAAATTTCTCCATAGCCATACCCACAATAGGTGGTTACATATGGCTTCCTCATTGAAAGAGTTAAATTTAATTGTAAATTTATGTTGAAATTTCCACTCGCTAAATTTTATGTTTTCAAATTTCAAAATAGAGCCATTACTAAGGAAATTTTTTTTTCTAGAATTCCTTTCCCCATATTTTATTAAAGATTGGTGTTATTGAGTGAACTGTACATAAGAAGGCAATTTTAATTTTTACAATTTCGTTCAGAATCAAAATGTATGAAAATTGAAGGTTGCAACAATCTCCATTAGTGGAGTGGAAAATATTATTATTTTGCAAGTCTTGAGAAATATAAGTAAAATTATATTTTTGGACTTATTTGAATGAATTATTTTGGGAAAAGATTAGTTTTCCTTATGAATTGGAATCTTCCATCTTTTAGAAATATGTTGTAAAAATGTTGCATTGTGTTGGCACCCTCAAATTTCACAAATTTGAAGTGCCTATCTCCTCTTGATGTGTCAACAGAGGTTAGGTCGACATGCTGCTCAATCTTTCCTGGAGCCCACCTTAGCTGATTAAAATCTTGTAACTCAAAGGTCATCTTGCAAATCCATATAGTAGGAAGTTCTTTACTACATATGGTAATATGCCTGTTCAGTTTTGCACTCCCTGGATAAGTTTTGATGTGCTATTTAATGTTTCTCTGACTGCAACCGGGCTAGATTTGGCATTCTAGAAAGTTATAAATCTCATAATTCTGAGGGTGACCCATTTCTTGTTTTGGTTGAAAACATCTCCAGTTTTAGTTTCATCAAAATCGAAGACTATACAATCCAATATTTTAATGTATTTTGATCACGGCGAACATATTCTGCAGGCTAGTTTACAAAGGAGGCCCCTAAAACCTTTTGGCGATGCGAGTTTTGAGGAAATGGGTATGTTATAAATAATTAATAATGGCCCTATGCAAATTTTCACGGCCTCCAGATATCTAGTATGCCCGCAATAAGGAGGCGTTGTTTGCCTGAGAGGAGAAATAGAATATTTGCCAATTGCCAAAGTTGAAAATGCATTTTTAAATATATTAGCACATATAATGTTTTAAAATGGCAAATATTATAAAGGATACATTATAACATAATGTTTATGCTTTATAAGAAATAAAAAAATGCATTTTAGTGCTTTATCGCAGCAGTGCACAGGGCATTCTGCTTCTCTTCCTCTTGGTTGTGCTCATGCGATAAGCCACTCTTTGCACAAATCTTTGGCCTAAATCACTTATGAATAGGTAAATTTGGTCTGCCATCCTCTGTCGAGGTGTTTTCTAGGGCCTTATTGGTTAATTTTGAGCAGAGATTTTTTTCAGAATGGAATGTTGCTCATGTTTTTGGTTTTCTGGCAAATTTTTGGAGGCTTTATTTGGCCCAAAATTGTTGCTCCATGCTCTGAATTCATCCCCTAACCATTCCTAAAGACTAAACATAGATTTCAAGTATGTTTGTAATGGATTTTGAGTGCCAGAATAGCCAAAAACACCCAGTACTATTAAAAAATGACCCAACAATGAATGAATTGGGCAGATATGGTATGAGAAGCTGCTGAATTTTGTTCTTTGACATCTTAAAGATTGGATGCCATCAAGGAGGAGCTTGAGGAAGGGCCCATCACCTCATATCGTAGCATTGCAGAGGGATGAGGAGCCCGCTGATGTGCCTATGCGGTAGTACAAAAATAGAGGTGCCCGGCAGCTACAAATTAAAGTGGACAAGTAAAAAAGAGGAAAGACAAATTAAAGGCATTTAGTTCCATGATTTATTTATTTTTGTCTTTTCCTCATTTTTGTGAATTTTGTGATATTTTCCTAGGCTCATTGGTGGTAGCTAGTCATGTAAAACTCACCTACCACCATAGTGTAATAAATTTTTAGGGCAACATGTTCTTGTATCTATAAGAGAGCAAGTTGTTCCACTTTGTAAAGGAGATTCTTCTGGGATTTGGATACAAGGTGTCCACATTTTTGGGAAGTAGCTTTCTATAGGAGAAGGTGACTAGATTTTGGGTTGCAGAGGCATATTTTGTTGTGTAAGTGAATAATTTATGAATGATAACTCTCTTTCCATGTTGAGTTATATGAGTAACACATTCTGTGTGGATTATTTATGACTTTCTCCTTGGGTATTAGCATTTTTCTTTTGAACAAAGTTGCTAAGGGCTTCTGAGTTCTTCAATATACATTTGTTATGTTGCATGTTTGATTTTCTGCATCTATTTAAGGAGTAGATTAAATTTGCTTTAGATCAGACATGGAGGAAAATGTGTAATATCAAGGGATTAGTGAAGCATATGGTCATAGATGATTCTCTTTCTTGGACAAACTATTGTAAGACAGTAATTTGATTATTTTCATTCCATTAGTTATGAGTTTTTGTTGTCATAAGGAAACATTTACATTGTTGAGTCTGACTATATTGCCCAGATAAAGCACCGGTCTAGGAAAATTTTCCCAAAGGTCCAAGAAACCCAACATTTAAAAAAAAAGTAAATCATACAAACCATTTTATGTTTTACTTTGTTTAGGTTTAGAGGCTGCATGTTCTCACATTTAACTAGTGGAGATAATCCAAGAACATTGCCAATCTCATCCGATTGATCTTATAAATCTTGGTGCATACATGAGAACATTCTCCTTGGTATTGAAAGGTTATATCTATGGATTATGAATGAGGGAATACCCCCTAGGTGCAGCAAAACCTAAAGTGAAGGGGAGATAAGATATAATCTCCCACTCTATTGGTCGAGTCTTCCATTGAACTTGAGCATTCGAAGTGGCAACTCTTTAGAGTTTGATGTGTGTAGATTTGGGCACCAACACATTGAATTTTGTGCCACACTCAAATCATGGATTTGGCATTCGAGACTTTCTACAATTGAGGTAGATAGTAAGATAGAAGTGGGAACTCACTATCTGTAATGATTCAAAGTGATCAGCTATATGAGGGTGGTGGAGAGTTTTAACCAAATGAAAATATAATCTCATTGGGTAATTAAAACATGCTTAATTAAGATTATGTATCTTGATTGAATTCCTTATAAAGGTTCAATCTCAATTGTGTAGGACATGTCACAACTCTTGGAAGTTGGTGAATGTGATAATCCTATGAAGTCATTGTGCTACTATGTTGACACTCCCCGTTTGACTTCTAGGATCCTCATCCTTATCTCTAGTTAGATTGTTCATTCGACATGAATTGTGATCATGTATTTTTTTGCTTATGTGATTGATGCATTTATGCATGTTGATTGGCATGTGTTTTTCCATACTCCCCTTGTATTGTGTGAGTGTGCTTGTACCCATGCAACTGTCTCTTAGTTCAATGAGATGGGCCTGAGAGTTTCACATGGTTGGATGGCACTATACCTTCATTAGGGACCACCTAGACCTTTGAATTACTTGGGAAGCATGATGAGAGCCTTCCCTTCTTGATGGCATTGTGGGTCTTTAGAAATAGAAGTATTTATATTATTTAATTTCACTCATGTATTTGCTTTCTTAAAGTTTTGTTAGTGGAATGTACTTTCCATCTTGTTTCATTAGAATTGTTCCCTTTAGGAGGCTCTCGTATGGCCAAGTCAAATCCCACAATCCCTTGAATGTTTTCCTAAAACTATTTCCAAACAACTGTAAAATCAAGGAAGTTACGCCTCGTTGAGTGTGGAAATTAAACTTGTTGTCCTTGCCTTAACAATTCTCAAATTTCAATTTTTGCAAGTTAGAAAAATAGTTCAGACTGCATTACAATCTAAGGTTACTAGTCCAAACTACTTGTTGTAGTCAATTCCCCAAACCTGAAGAGGTCTAGAGTTCAGAAACCCATCACACTTTGCATGTTGCAGTCAACTTCAAGATTCCAAGGTCATAGATGATTTGGGGTTTAGAATTCATTTGCATCTTGCAGAAGTGCGAAACTACAAATAGTTTCTAAAGGCTAGCAGCATTCTAAGCTAAGAATTGGATATCTTTTGAACTTTGTAGATGTACAATTGCAAATATTTTTTGGATCCCAAAGTTGTCTTAGGTTTAGATTTTTAGGGCCAGTTTGTCTATTGCATAGTGTGATAGGCAAATGGAACTCAAAGTTTCAAAGGGTGTAGTTTGCATTTGCAACCTGAAACCCAAACTTGAGCTAGTGTTTCAAGTTACAAGGTGCTTCCCATTTCTGAAACTTGGCCCTTGTGCAAGTTCTTCCAAAAAAACCCAAACTTTGATAGTTTTGGTCTTTTTGCCTTCCAAAACTCCAAGATATCAGAGGAGTGGCTTAATGGAGATGTTTTAAGGTTTTTCAGTGATATTGGAAATATTGACTCTCCTCCATGCCTCATTTTCTATGCCAATCATGGTGTTTAGTCCCATGGTACCACTAAGTCTTCCACTTGTGTTACCTTGCATTATGCATTGGTATGCATGCCAAGTGTGTCATCATAGATTATTATGACACATGAGGTATGTTTTTGATAAGATAAGATGGGAAAAGGGTCCCAATCCTTTACATAAATAGATAGTTTAGAAACATAGCATAAAACAAGACACTAAACAACAAAGAACAACCAAAAAAAGCACTAGATGGAAAAACAAATCCAAACCAGGTAACACTACAAAAAATAAACTAGCAAACAATCCTAAAATAGTAGAGAAGCATCACCAAGAAAAACACCAAGACAACACCAAATAGCATAAATTCACACCCTATACCAAGAAACCAAGGTTTGCCAATCTTTGCACATTGTCTTAATTTTCTCCTCCCACTTAGCAATGGACATGTCCCTTTGCAAATAAATCTTTTTCATCTTTTCCTTGGTCTAATTATCTTCCTCCTAAGTTTATTTCTATTTCTTCAACTCTACATGGAGAATAACAATCCTCGAAACAACTCTTCTCATCACGTCATCATTGACATTAACCAATTCATTCATTGCCTCAATTTTAGACAACCTGTTTTGGAATGTTTTCATATTCTCATACATATTCTCCCACTTTTCATTACAACTGTCACAATTATGGTCTTTCCCAATGTTCTATTCAAACTTACTCATTCTAAAAAGAATACTATCCAACTTGTTAGTCATCTTAGCTAACTTTTCATTGCTTTTGAACTCATTGAAGGTATCCTCCCTCATGACATCTTCAAAGGATTCAAATTCCTCAGTATCCTCCTCCTCAGTTTCCTCAATATCCTCCTCAACTTCCTCTTCGGATTTATTAGGGGAAAGAGACACCATGTCATTACAATCCTCAAGGGGCAATCAAAACCTTCTTCATTCTCAAAGAGAGCATCATCGATACTTTGGGAGTTATAGGAGGGAATTGAATCAGAGGTAATATCTTGCACATTAACAACCCCTTCCTAATTGACATCCTTACTAGAATAGCCAATCCCACCACTAGAAACAATAGAGTTCTTAGCCAACCTGGCTAACCTTCTCCCACCACCAACAGTCCTAGCATAAACCCTTGCAAGGTTATCATCTTTCCCTTGGGGATATGATGCACAAAGGCTACACCAATATCAATATTAGTAGTGGCATATTTGATTCTTATAGTTCTCTTCAAACTCTTTGGTGGAGATCCCTTACCAATCTCATTCTCTTTAAGTGACAACAAAATTTGTTCAGGAGTATCCACATTTTTTATTTTTCTCTTGTTGCCCTTAGTTGTAATAGTAGGGGTTAGCACAGGACTAACATTATCAGTTTCAATATCAATAGAGGTGGGGGAAATTAAGGGACTAGAAGCAACACCAGCAGGAGAGAATTTCTTCTTACCCTTATCCCTAGGAACTTGAGACTTAACAGGATTAACGTAAGAGTCTTCGAAATAAATAGGGTTTCTCTTGTTCTTGCCTCTACCACTATGGTTAGGGTGAGGGATCTTAGGAGGTGTTTTCTTAGTAGGGTTTTGCAATGAAGAAGAGGGAACAAAAATGGTGGGAAGGATGGTAAGAGTTAAGCCTAGATTATATTGGTAAAGATAATAAATTAATCCCTAATGCAGTGGATGGGAAACCCCATTGTTGATACAACAATCCAAGGAAGATAGAAGAAAAGTAGGAAAACTAATCAAGTTGTTGTGCCTAAGATGGTATAGTAGAGGGAAATGGTAACACTGAACAATAGAAAATCTACCTTCCAAAGTAAAATACTTGATGAGATACCAACTTACCATGGTCCAAGGTAGAGGTAAGGATGCCCTCTCATACCCATTTTGATGATGGACCAGGGACTCATCTTCCTCAAGAAAATAATCAATAAATTGTTTCTCCTTGTTTCTCCTCAGACACGGCACCTTTCTACCATTGCAACTAAGGCTTGTAACTTGGCTAGTCATACTCTTCATTACAATAAAGTGAATACCTCCAATAGCAACCTATCATTTATCCTAAGAGGTTACAAATTGAGTCGTAGGGACCTCATCATGCCCCTTCATTACCTAAAAATAGGGAGATATGCCACCTTGCTCGAAAATGTTCTAAATTTGATCATTTTTCTTAAGTTTAGTTAACGAAGAAGGCTCCATTGTAAGTCGCTTCCCTCCCATTATACTATAACCATAATTGACACTACAAACTTGGATACAGTCAATGAGAAAAACCATAGAGACTAAATCTCCATTATCAATATTAAGCTCTCCATGTGAGTACTTATAGCTGGAAATCATTATGAAAAAAACCCCTTCGCTGTTAGTTTCCAAACCATCATTATTCCCCTCAAGATCAACTAGAGGACTACATTTATTCTAATGATTTTCATGCACATGTGTTTGTTTATATTCTAACTTCTTATTATATGAGTCCATAATGAACATCCAGTTTATACATTAAGATGTCTCCATCAATGATGATCATGTTCAAAAGATTATTACACCTATCAATTGATCTCATCATTAAGAATCATTCTCATAGAGGTTGAGAGGTCCTTGCCATCTGTCAAATATATCTAGCCATCCATCTCAAGCCCAAGGTTAGCCAATCTATTAGCAGTCTTATTTCCTTCACAGTAAACATGCCCAATGGTTTAGTTTTTTAAAATTTTCAAGGAGTTCCTAACTTCCTCAATATATTCCCTTATCTTCTAAGGAGTAATTTCATTATTCTTAATTAAGTGTATTATAATTTTAGAATCTCCCTCTATTTTAATTTGTTGAATGCCATAATATAATACTCGTTTAATCCCCCACCATAGAGAAATCATCTCTGCTTCATTATTGGTCTTCAAACCAACACATTTAGCAAATCCTTCTAACATGGTTCATTTTTCATCTCAAATGATACCACCAAAAACTACTTTTCTAGGATTACCTTTTGAGCAACTGTCAAAGTTTAGCTTCATCCAACCCTCTTTGGAACACTTCCATTTCATGCATTTCTAGACCAAATATTGTTGAGCATCAACATTAAATAAGTTCTTAGTAATGCCCTAGTTTTTATTCTAAACTCTTGAGCAATTGGAAAGTTTTTAGGTTTATCAATATTAGCAATATTCACATTCTCTTGGATGGCATGGCAAATAAGGTGAGACACATTCATGGAGTCTCTACTTGTATCACAAAACATTCTATTATTCTTTTCTATCCATAAACCCTAGGTAATACGAGGGGGGTTTGGTTCCATAAATCCCTTATGACAAAATGCTTAAAGGGATAATTACCATTCCAATAGTTCACAAAATTCCAAAGATTAGTAAGCATAATCCACTAGATTTCAAACTTGGTCAAAATCTCCTCCCATACTTCCTTGGAAAAACTACAATGAAAAACAAATGATTAACAATCTTTTCATGGGAACAACATATTGAGTATTTATTCAGGAAATTGAAACCACATTTGAGAAGATTATCTTGAGTAAAGATCCTATTATGATTAGCAACCCACCAGAAAAAATAATTTTGGGAATAATTCTATGATTCTAGATAATCCTCCAATCAAAATGAGAATTAAGAAGATTAGTATTTCATAGTATAACCAGAAGCCACAATATAACTCCCAGAGGAGTGGGGAGCCCATATAACTTCATCTTCCCTTCTAGGAAAGAAGAAGTTAAAAACATTAAGATAAGACTAAAAATCAGCAATAGTATCTTCCAAATCATTCCTCTGAGAAAAAAATCTTGAAAAGCCTTCCACTTAATAATGTGACCTTGACAGTCAGCATAGTCATGTAAAACATTCCCAAATAGTTTAAAAAAGGTTGCATCAACCTAGAGAACTGTTGGTGTGAGGAGAGGATAGTATCATTTATCCAAGTATCCTCCCAAAAATTAATCTTTTTACCATTACCCACTCTCCATCTAATACCTTGTCTGAGAATGCCTCTAATTTTCATCAAGTTGTTCCTGATCACAAAGCTATGAGGAAGATTGGAGTCATTAAGAAAGTGGATAAGGTCTCTATTATGGAGGTACTTGGCCTTTATCATTAAAGACTAATCCTTATCATCATTTATTAAGTTCCATCCAATTTTGGCCAGAAAGGCTTTATTAAAATTATGAATGTTTCTAAAACCCATACCCCATTTATTTTACTTCTACAAATATTATCCCAGCTAACCACTACCAACCTCTTCTTTTGCTCCATCCTAGTCCAAATAAACTTCTTCTGAATTTATTCAATTTTGTCCACCATATTTCTAGAAATCTTGAAAAGGGATAAATAATAGACTGGAATGTTTTGTAGAGAAGCCTTCAAAATTTGATATTTCTCATCTTGACTAAAAAGCTTTCCTTTCCATCCAGCCAATTTTTCTAATTTCTTTTAATAATGTCATACCATAAATTTTTAGTAATTTTCTTGGTAGTTAAAGGAAGAACAAGGTAAATAGCTGGTAACTCTAATTTTTCACACCCAACAATCCTAACAATCTTCTATGAAGAGATTCCTTTGTATTGAAAAAGTAAAGAACATTCTTTTCATAGTTAATTTTTTGACCCGACACTTCAACATATTGATTAAAAAGATCCTTCCATAACTTGACTTCAATAGTAGAGGAGGCATAAAAAATGATGGTATCATCAACAAACTATTGATGAGAAGAAGGGGATAAGAAGGAGACATATCTAATTCGAGTCAGAGTTTGGGAAGCAATCAGCTTAGAGATATCCCTACCAAGAACTTCCATAATCAAAATAAATAAATAAGGAGAAATTGGATCTCCTTGTCTCAGACCTCTACCACTTCTAAAAAAATGCTCATAATACTATTGACAATAACAAAAAAAATTAGGTGTAGAGACACATTCTTGAATAAGTTGAAGAATTCTACCTCTAAACCCAAATTTATGTAGGATAGCAAAGAGAAAAGACCAAGAAACCCTATCATAGGCATTTAAAATATCCAATTTGAGAACCACACTTGCTTTCCTATTATTATCCATGGAGTGAAGAATTTCATGAGTAGCAAGAACATCCAGAATTTGTCGGTCAGGAACAAACCATTTTTTATTGTGAGAAACAAGCTGATGGAGAATAGGTTTAATTCTAAAAACAATAAGTTTAGAAAAGTCTTTATAAATAGTATTGCATAAACTAATAGGCTTGAAGTCATTCATAGCAACAACATCACATTTTTTGGCACAAGGACAATAAAGGTATTGTTGAATTGTCTAAGCAACTTTGCTAATCTAAAAAATGTTGCAAGTATGTGCCTAATTGGTGTTGTCATTGATGTCAACATATCTGTGTTGTCATTGGTGTCAACTATGCTCTTATTTTGCTGCTTGCTTATCATAAGTGAGATGCTTTGTATTTACCTATGGAAGTGATCCTGATGTTGAGGATATTGAGAAAATTAGCTCCTCTAGTAAAAATAGTAAGTTGCAATAGAAATAGTATAATGCATACAAAAGATCAGTCTAGAAGTTTGCTCCATATTTCCTATTGAATGAATATCTTTATCTATGGATTGGAAGACATTTAGAAGTCTGTTTGAAGATATTACATCTTGATTTTGAGCCTCTGATATGAAGATTTGAGTGAGTTATGTTCACCAGAGTGAAAACTATTTTTCTGTATGATTGATGGTGACAGGGAGAAAGTATTATGCTTCGTATTCCTCCGTATTCCTCTGCATTAAAGTATTTTGGTCTGCAGTTCTAGAGTTAAGTTTGGAATGATATTATGTGCCTTCAACCTCAATGGTTCGTGATTTGGTGGTCTGCAAGCTATTCTTTCCTTATGACAGTGGCTGACAGTGTTATTCTTGTGCTTTGGTTTGAAGAATCTTCTTGACAGAGTGGTTGGAGATCATGTGGTTGTTCCCAGTGATTACAAAGTGCTTGTGGATGTCTCCTGATCATGTTTCTACCTTTGGATTGGTTTGCAAAGAGTAAATTGGATCATGGATGAAGAATGTTCTTAGCAAACCTAGTGTTCTCACCAATCTTGGCTGACTCAGTTGATTTCACTAATTGCAGAGATATCTTGAAGATTGTGAAAGCATTTCGTGGCATGAAGAAGTGCATTTGAGTCCCATCTAAGACATGGTGTGATTCACACACATCTTTACATCTTTTCCTTTGAAAAACTTGTATTAGGTCCAGACCTATTTTCATGTATGATTGTAATGCCAACCTTGGAGATTGTTCCAATGGTTGATGAATGTAATGCCAACCTTGATGTACATTCCAAGGTTGAGAAATTGTATAAAAGCATGTAATGTAGTTGTAAAAAAGTGTATGCGTGCAAATATGAGGAGATAAGTGCCAAGGTGTGAAAGAGCAAGGCAAAGAAGTTTTATTGTCCTTCAAAGGAACTGAACCCAGGCATGGAATAGATGCTACTTAATTAGTTCACCATTTTGGTAGTGAGCCACCCTTTGCAGTGAGCCACCCCTTTGGCAATGAGCAATTTGGGTAGTGAGCCCTATAGGTAGTGAGCCTCTATTTTTTGGTATTTATATAACTTATATATTTATGTGGGTTAACACCCACTGTGGTTTTTCCCTTTTAGGGTTTTCCACATAAAAATATGGTGTCTTCTATGTTGATTATGTTATTGTGTTGAGCTTCTCATTTTATGCTTTCATGGTTATATCAGAATATAAGTAATTGATAAGTTGATGTTCATAATTGGTTAAAAGTTTTAGGACAACTGATTCACCCCCCATCTCAGTTGTTTGGTACAGTTCAACAATTGGTATCAGAGCAAGGTTCCTCAGAAGAAGGCCTAGCAACTTGAGGAAGATCCAAGATGTCTCATAAAAGGGAAGCTCCATAATTTGATGGGACAAATTATGCTCTTTGGAAGGTACAAATGAAAATCCATCTCCTCTATCTTGGTTATAAAGTATGGCTGGCTACATAGTCACAATTTGTCATGCCTGTGGTTTGACAACTGAAGATGATATCAAAGAATATGAGTTGGATGTCAAAGCTAAGAATGCCATGTTAAGTTCCTTAAGTGACACAGTGTTGACAAAAGTTGTGGATCTTGAATCTACCAATGAGGTATGGGAGAAGCTAAAAAATCTATATGAAGCAGATGATTCTATAAAGAAGCCAAGATACAAATCTTGAAAGTAAAATATGAGGGTTTGAAGATGAGTGAAGATGAGAACATAACAACCTTTATGCAAAGAGTTGATGAACTTGTCACTAGAATAAAAGGTATGGGAGGAACTCTCAGTGATAAGGAAGTTGTGATGAAAATTCTCAGATCACTACCAAATTCCTACAGTCACAAGGTAGCTGCAATTGAAGTAATGATTGTAAAAGCTATTGACAGAGATCAATTACTTGGAAAGATTACAGTGTTTGAGATGAGAGAGTTTGGTGATGCATTGCCAAAAGTTGAGACTGCCTTTAAAGCCACTACTTCAGAAAAGATCTCCAAAGTTGAGAAATATAAGGTGGAACCTGGTGATTTTGATGAACTTGAAGCCAATTCATTAATAGATTGCAAAGAGGTTCCGGAGGCAAATTACCTTTCAAATGTTTTTCTTGTGGTAAAGTAGGTCATTATCCTTCAAGATGTCCTGAAATAATATAAAGGAATAGAAAAAGATTTGAGAACAGGCCTAGAGCTCCAAAGAAATGATACTATGTTAGAGATTTTGATGATGATGGTGTGACTGATGATGAATCTGATGATGCTAGTACTAGTGCAAATGAGTGTTTGTTTATTACCATCAAGGAAGAACCTATGTCTACTAATCCTACTAGCTATGTGAAGGAAGAGAAACCAATAGAAGAAAGTGCTTTGGCAGTACAGGTTGAGAAAGATAAGGATGAATGGATTATTGATAGTGGATGCTCACATCATATGACTGGTGACAAAAGTAAGTTTGTGAATTTGGAAAAGTATGATGGAGGACTGGTTAGGTTTGCAGACAATGCAACTGGTAAGATTTGTGGAAAAGAATCTATCTCATTTGATGGTAAGCATAATACTGATAATGTCCTGTATGTGAAGGGTTTGAAGCATAATCTTTTAAGTGTTGGTTAGATATGTGACAAAGGTTATGATCTGAGATTCAAAGACAATGGATGCAAGATCATAGAAAGCTTTGAAACTGTAATTGCTATCGGTAAGAAGACCAGAGGTAACATTTATCAATTAAGAGAAACTAGTGACTACTGTTTATTGGCCCAACTAGATGAGAGTTGGTTGTGGCATAGAAGGATGTGCCATATGAACTTTGGCAATCTGGTAAAGATAAGTTCAATTCTGATTGTCAAAGATCTACCAAAGCTTGTAAAACCCATCAATACCATCAGCAAAGAATGTCAATTTGGGAAGCAGACTAGGACAAGTTTCAAGAGCAAAGAGAAATTTTATGCCGGTTTGCTGGATCTAGTGCATACAGACCTATGTGGTCCTACAAGGGTAAGAAGTCTACAAGGTGACATGTACTTCATGTTGCTTATTGATGATTATTCTAAAATGACTTGGGTTACTTTCTTAAGAGACAAATCTAAAGCCCTAGAAAAGTTCAAATCCTTCAAGGCAATGGTTGAGAATGAGTTAGAACTAAAAATCAAGTGTTTGAGGTTTGACAGAGGAGGTGAGTTCACTTCAAACGAGTTCAACATTTTTTGTGAAGAGTAAGGAATTAAGAGGCAATTGCCTACACCTAGAACTCCCTAGTAGAATGGAGTTGTGGAAAGAAAGAACATGACTATTCAAGAGGCTTCTAGGACAATGATGAAGGAAGGAGGTCTGCCAGAAGTCTTTTGGAAAGAAGCTATACACACTGCTATCTACATTCAGAATAGGGTTCAAGTGAAAGGTAATGGTACTAAAACTCCCTATGAACTATGGTATGGAAGAATTCCTACAGTAATATATTTCAAAGTCTTTGGAAGAAAATGCTATATCATAAGAGATGAAGATCTAGGAAAATTTCATGCAAGATGTGATAAAGGAATCTTCCTTGGGTATTCTACAAAGAGTAAGGCTTACTGGTGTTACAATAAAAGACTGAAAAAGATTTTTGAGAGTGCAAATGTGAAGGTGGATGAAGACAGAGGAACAACATCAGATCAGAATGGCTATGAACTAGATGAACCTACTGCTACAACTTATGAAGATAAAGTTGAACAAGAAGATAGACAAGATGAAGAAGAAGAGGCTTTAGAAAGTGTTGCTAAAACACCCAGGTATGTAATAATCAATCACTTTGAAGGTCAAATTATTGGAGATAAAAGAAAAGGTGTACTGACAAGAAGAAAAGCTACTAAAGAACAAGTAAACTATTGTTTTCTCTCCACAGTTGAACCAAAAACTATGAATGAAGCCTGCAATGATTAAAATTGGGTAAAGGAAATGGAGGAAGAACTATTGCAGATAGAGAAGAATGAAACTTGGGGACTAGTTCCTAGACCTACTAACAAAAATGTTATTGGAACCAAATGGGTCTTCAGGAACAAGCTAAATGAAAATGGAGAAGTTGTAAGGAATAAAGAAAGACTTTGGTGCAAAGGATATTCTCAAATTGAAGGGATAGATTTTGAAGAAACTTTTGCCCCAGTAGCTTGGATTGAAGCAATCTGAATGTTTCTAGCATTTGCAGCTCACAAAGATTTTAAGGTATATCAGATGGATGTGAAGTTTGCATTCCTGAATGGTGAGATAGAAGAGGAAGTATACATTGAGAAACCAGATGGATTCCAACTATTGAATCAAGATGATATGGTATGCAGGTTGAAGAAAGCATTGTGTGGACTCAAACAAGCCCCTAGAGTTTGGTATGCAAGGTTACATAGGTATTTGTTGCAATTGGGATTTAGTAAAGGTACTGTAGATAGCAATCTATACTTCAAAATCAATGATAATCAGATATTGATTGTTGAAGTCTTTGTTGATTACATTATCTTTGGAGGGAATGAAGGTATGTGCATAAAGTTTTCTAGTGAGATGAAAAGTGAATTTGAAATGTCCATGTTTGGTGAAATGAATTTCTTTTTGGGTTTGCAAATTAACCAATCAGATAAAGGAATCTTCAAATCTCGGTCTAAGTATGTGAGAGAACTTTTGAAGAAGTTTGGGATGGAGGACTCTAAACCAGTATGTACTCCTATGGTGGCTGGCTACAAGTTAAGAAAAACTGATGATTTACCCAAGGCTGATTAGAAAAGGTACAAATCCATGATTGGAGGACTGCTTTATCTAACTCAAACTAGACCTGATATTATGCATGCAGTTTGTCTTGTTGCAAGATTTCAAGCTGATCCAAGAGAATCACATGTGATGGCAGTTAAGAGAATCTTAAGGTATTTAAAAGGCACATTGGATCATGACCTATGGTATCCAAAAGATAATGATTTCACACTCAGTGCTTATACAGATACTGATTAGGTAGGAGATGTTGATGATAGAAAAAGTACAAGTGGAGGTGCTTTCTTTTCAGGAAACAGATTGGTTTCATGGATGAGCAAGAAGCAAGATTCAATCTTTTTATCAACAGCAGAAGTAGAGTATATTGTAGCAGCATGTTGTTGCACTCAAGTATTATGGATGAAGCAGACATTGAAGGACATAAGAGTTGTGTATGAAAATCTAGTTGCAATCTTCTATGATAATACAAGTGCTATAAACATCTCGAAGAATCATGTGATGCACTCAAGAACAAAGCATATATCTATAAGGTATCACTTTTTGAGAGAAAAGGTAAATGAAAATGAAGTAAAGATAGAGTATGTATCCACAAAGGATTAGATTGCAGACATTTGTACTAAGCCTCTACCCAAAGATACTTTTGAGTATCTTAGAGAAAATCTAGGGATCATTACCCCTTCTACTCTAAACTAAGATGCATAAGAATGCAACAATCTAGTGGTATCCAAAGCCTATTTTTTATCTGGATTGATGTTTTAAGGGCTATCCCTCAAGGGGAGTATCTTCTAATGAAGAAAGTGTTGAAAAATAGTGAAAGTTTAGTTGATTAAAGCAGCAATATGCAAGTATGTGCCCTTTGCCATTGATGTCAAAGGGGGAGAGAAATCATGTGAAAAACTCAAGGGGAGAAAGAATGAAGATGTGTAAAGAGAAAGGGGGAGAATCTTTTCTTGATGGTCTTTTCAGTTTTTCACATCATATGTTGCCATCAATGACAAAGGGGGAGATTATTGCAAGTATGTGCCTAATCGGTGTTGTCATTGGTATCAACTATGCTCTTATTTTGCTACTTGCTTGTCATAAGTGAGATGCTTTATATTTACCTATGGAAGTGATCCTGATGTTGAGGATATTGAGAAAATTAGCTCCTCTAGTAAAAATGGTAAGTTGCAATAGAAACAATGTAATGCATATAAAAGAATAGTCCAAAAGTTTTCTCCGCATTTCCTATTAAATGAATATCTTTGTCTGTAGATTGGAAGACATTTAGAAGTCTATCTAAATATATTACATCCCAAGTTTGAGCCTCTGGTATGAAGATTTGAGTGAGTTATGTCCACCAGAGTGAAAACTATTTTTTTGTATCATTGATGGTGACGGGGAGAAAGTATTATGCTCTGCATTCCTTTGCATTGAATTATTTTGGTCTATAGTTCTAGAGTTAAGTCTGGAATAATATTATGTGCCTTCAACCTCAATGGTTCGTGATTTGGTGGTCTGCAAGCTATTATTTCCTTATGACAGTGGCTGACAGTGTTGTTCTTGTGCTCTGGTTTGAAGAATCTTCTTGATAGAGTGGTTGGAGATCATGCAGTTGTTCCCAATGATTACAAAGTTCTTGTGGATGTCTCTTGATCATGTTCCTACCTTTGGATTGGTCTGCATAGAGTAAATTGGATCATGGATGAAGAATCTTCTTAGCAAACCTAGTGTTCTCACCAATCTTGGCTGACTCGGTTGATTTCACTAATTACGGAGATGCCTTGAAGATTGTGAAAGTGTGTTGTGGCATGAAGAAGTGCATTTGAGTCCCAGCTAAGGCGTGGTGTGATCCGCACACATCTTTACATCTTTTGCTTAGTAAAACTTATATTAGGTCCAAACCTATTTTTATGTATGATTGTAATGCCGACCTTGGAGATTGTTCAAATGGTTGATGAATGTAATGCCAACCTTGATGTACATTCCAAGGTTGAGGAATTGTATAAAAGCATGTAATGTAGTTGCAAAAAAGTGCATGAGTGTGTGAATTTGATGAGATGAGTGCAAAGGTGTGAAAGAGTAGGGCAGAGAAGTTTTATTGTGCTTCAAAGGTACCGAACCAAAGCATGGAATAAATGCTACTTAATCAGTTCACCATTTTGGTAGTGAGACACCCCTTTGGCAGTGAGTCATTCTTTGCAGTGAGCAATTTGTGCAGTGAGCCTCTATTTTTTAGTATTAATATAACTTATATATTTCCGTGGGCTAACACCCACCATGGTTTTTCCCTTTTAGGGTTTTCCACATTAAAATATGGTGTCTTCTATGTTGATTATGTTATTTTGTTGAGCTTCTCTTTTTATGCTTTCATGGTTATATCAGAATATAAGTAATTGATAAGTTGATGTTCATAATTGGTTAAAAATTTTAGGACAACTGATTCGCCCCCCCCCCTCTTAGTTGTCCAGTGTAGTTCGACAAAAATAATCTCTACCAACAATAGTGATATCTCCACCAACAATATCCCAAAACTCCTAAAAAAATAATGGAGGAAACCATCTAGTCCAGGGGCCTTATAGGCACCAAAAGAGAGAACAATTATTTTAACTTCTTCTTGAGTAATATTTTTAATCATATCTTCATTGTCATCTTCAATCAAAATAGAAGGAATAACTTCCAACATATTGTTAAGAAGGCTAGAGTCGTGCTAGTGTTCCTGAAGGTTATCTCTAAAAAAATTAATAGCAATGTCACCAATTTGTTTCTCAAACATAATAATAGTGTCATTTCTATTAGCTAGTTTAGAAATAGTATTCCTTTTTTCTGTGTCTGAGCATTGATTAGTGGAAGAATTATGTGTTTTTGCCACCCTCAGTAAGCCATTAGATATGTTATTTTTGAGCCTAGAAAATTTCTTCCCTTAACATAAGCTTATGTCATTCATCCCTCAAATTTTTCTCCTACTAACAAACTTCCAAATCATTCTAACTAGAGTCCATTCTATCTTGAATGTCTTTAAGCTTCATCAAAACCTATTTCTTTTATTTTAAAACATTACCAAAGATAATCTTGCTCCATCCCTTGACTTTGTCTTTCACATATTTATTTTTTGAGCTAAACAAAACATAGTTGAACCCTTAAAAAGGGTATTCTACCAGTTCTCTTCAAGGTCACAAAATTTGGGATGAAAATCCCACATGGTTTCATATCTAAAAGGATAAGAACATTTTCTTTTCTAAGTTAACCAATCAAGAAGAAGGGGGTTATGGTCAAAACCTACTCTCGAAAAATCAAAAAGGTGAAAGTTGGCAATAATGTTCTAAGAGTTAGAAATAAGAACTCTATCAAACTTAACTTGGATAAGAATATTACCCATTCTTCTATTAGATGAAGTGAAGGCGCTACCAGTTAGTTCGACATCAATAATCCTAGTACTAGTTAAAAAATCTACTAAGTCAACCATGCTATCAGAATAGTCTTCTAAACCCGCGATCTTTTTTGAAGGAAAAAGAGGAGTATTAAAATCTCTAGAAAGCATCCAATTATGGTTTGGAAAACTACCTAAAGTATTGGACATCTTCTCCCAAATCTATTTGATAGTTGCTTTTGAATTGGAATCATACACATTTGCAAGCATCCACACCTCATTTGTCAACAAATGAGAAAAAAATAACATGACAATTTTTGGATGAATCAACCACCCTACCAGCAAGGAATGAAGGATTCTACATAATAACAATCCCTCCAGAAGCACCTTCTGCGGGACTAATGCAATACTTAGAACATTGACTTACCTTATTAGCTACTTGAGAAAATGTGGAGTCAGTCATCTTTACCTTTTGAATCAAAATAATATCAACTTTGTTATCAATAATACATCTCTTAAGAAGGAACTGCTTATGGGGACTATTTAGTCCTCTAACATTCCAAGAGATAATTCTCATTTTCAAAGAGTGTTTTTTTTAAGGTTAGATCCTATTGCAACCACCAACCTACCAACCAAATTATTAGTATTCCATTTATAAACAATCTCCCCAAAAGTACCTTCCTTAAAAGTAGTGTATATCATAGCACCATGCCAAAAATCACTACCAACTTGAGGAAAAAAGAAGTCATTCATATTAGTTTCATGACATAAGATAACAACCTTATTCTAAAGAACACATAATCTAAGAAGAAATTGCTTGGGGGGGCTATTAAGCCCCCTATTTTTCTTAAATAAATTTCTCATTTATGGGATTTCTTGGAGGCAATTAACTCTAGGGTTCTTTATTTTCCACTAGTGATAGCACGCATCCACACACATGCATGATTATGCTTGATGTAACACCTTCACCCAAATTAGCTCTGATACCACTCTAAGGGATAGCCTTTGCTAAACACTCTAAAGCAATGGATTCAATCATAACTTCAAACACATCTTGCAATCATGATAGGGAATTAAATTTCTAATAATCAAGAACAAAGTGGTATTCACCATTCAATCATGAAACAGAAACACAATACACTTCATTAAATTGGGACAGGAATATAGACTCAGATTGCAATCCTTTATTTCTTCATACAGAGGGCTATAGAATGAATCATCAAATTGCTTACATACAGTAGGGGGCTTCCAATCTTCAATAGACATTCAGATTATACATAACAATTCCCTTCCTTCATGTAACAGAGATAACCCCAAACTGATTCCCTCACGTTCTCTTTCTCTTCCACATCCAATCTATCTTCTTTTCCTTATTTCTACCTGTCGCTTCATGTCCTCATTGTCTGATCTCCTTTCGTTCTCCCTTTCTATCGCTTGCCTCTCCTTCCAATATCCCATTTCTCTAATGTACCTTCTTTGCCTGCGGTTTATTTTAGCATTCATGATGAACATCTACAATACTCCATTCTATAGATTAGTAAAATGGTTCCTTCACCATGGCCTTGCCTTCCATTCTCCTCCTTCAATCAACAAACTATCGGCCAATTTTCCTTTCGGCCCTCTAGCGTGTTGGCCTCTTCCTTCCTACAGTACTATCAGCCTCTTTTTACATCACTTTAGCTTCCTCTCTTTATAGGTCAGCCTCCTATGGCTCATCATCCTCTCTTTGCTCAGTGGCCCTTGATACTTTGGCCTTCAGCCTTCTTTGATCAGCCTTCTTACTCACGTATACATTTGACCTCCTCCAGATATATCATCGACTCATCCTCTTCTAGCATTTTCAGCCTGTTCTTACTTGCCCCTAGCCATAACGGCTACTTCTAGTCTACTTGCCATGTCTCTTCCTCCATTTATCTCCCCTCAATAACGGTCGCACTTTCTTTTCATCTATCACTTCTATGACATTAGCCTTATTCAAACATCTGTCGCTTCTTCTATTGGCCTTTCTCAGCTAATTGTTGTCATTCCTCCATGTACCTCTTATTCCCTCTTCGTTTCTACCTTCCTGTCATTTCATCTTCCTCATCAAACTAGCTCCACCCTTGCCAATAGTTGTCCAGAAGAATCTACAACTTACTATAGTAACTGTTCATTTTCCCAATCTTGTCCACTTCCTGCAACTGTTACAACTTCCTCAACCCGTTCGGGTCTCTTGAAAGTTAATAATTAACTATTAATGTTCTTGTCGCTGTGGCAATAGGAACTTCCTTTTGCCTATAACCTATCATCTGACCCAACACAATGAACCCAAAAATCAACTGCTAACACAAATTTTGAAAATTAAGAAGATGCCCCTGCATCAGACTCCCTAGGGGACAAAAATCATGTGCTCCGACACATGGAGTCATCGATCAAACTTATTCCTCACTATTCCTTTTCTTCTGCTTCTTCCATAGTCTTTTTGGTACAGCTATCATATTTCTCTAGCATTGATGTGCCACTTTCATCTCTCCATTCATAGCTAACTTCCTCCAAAAATTTATTTCCCACTCAACCACATATAAATCAATGCAAATGATTCTAAATATATCGCCCAACTGTCTTTCAGTCTGATCAAATTCATCCTTCCACCTTAACTCATCTTGGACTTCACCATATGTATTACAACTCACAAAATTCTTACAAAAATCTGCATATCTCTCTTCATATTTCTTTCCTAACAGATCATAATAAAACAAAACAATGTACTCATATAGGACCAAGAATTTTACCTCTTCTTGTGGCGATGACCCCTTTATCATAGCTTTCAACCCTCATTTCCATGTCCTTCGCTATTTCATTTGTCTTCATGTTTCCATCAACATGCTCTGTCATTTCAGTTATTGCACATTTAGAAAATTCATCTTCAACCAGATTATCTATTGTCCTCTTATTTAAATTTGTATTTTCACTTCCATCTCCTTTTTGAGAATCCTTTTCAATCTCAAGACCTTCACAAATTCTTATACTTTCATTCCTTATTTCTTCAACCTTGGCAACAGCTACAATCTCACTCTTTGCCTCTTCATTGTTTTCATCATTCCAGGTTATTGTTGTCCTATTTTGTTCTTCATCCTTCTTACCCCATTTGAGTTTTTCAAATTGCCTCTGTTTACTTCCTTCTTTCCTTTTATATTTCTTTCTCCTCATTTCTTTTTCATCTACAAGCCTCCACAACTCTATTTCATATTCATAAATTCTATCTTCCCCATTCATTTTTACATTCTTCTCATTTTCTTCAATCAAACTCTTATCTTCAACTATTTTGTCTATAAATTGAAAATCTTCGAAAGCAATTTGTCTACCTTTCATTTTGCAGGCATCCTCTTCTATTCTCCTCCAAGTTGTTCCATGCTCTTTCTTCTTTTGTATGATGCTAGTCCATGTTTTAATGTCTTCATCATCTCCTTTCTACTGTTCAAGTTCTCTTGTACACTTCTGTACACCAATTTCCTTTCCATCTGCATGGTATAACAAAGTTCCTTCTCTTTCTTCTTCATAGTTTCCATCTTGTCTCATGCTTTCCTATTGTAATGTTCTCTCTTCCTATTTCAACACATTCTTTTCTTCTTCATGGTTTCTATTCTCTTGAGAGGTTTTCTTCTCATTATATCTTGCTACACCAACTTCATTTTCTGTTGTCCTAGACTTCACCATCCACACTTTGCTTCCTGAGACTCTTGGCTGCTGCCCTTTTATTGTTGCACTTTTCCTCCATGATCTATGATCTATTTTCTTCCTTAAAACACTTTCATTACACTTCTTCTCTTGCCAACTTGTCCTCTCATCTTGTCTCTTCTTTAATTCTATCATGCCTCCCATGCTTGGAATAGGTTTACTATCATAAACTTCATCATAACCAACATCTTGTTTACTCTTTCTATGCTGCCCCTTAAGCCAACTTGGTACTATATACCCATGTTCTTCTTTCTTTCCTCTATTAACTTTCATAACCACATTTTAAATTTCACCTTTAAGACTAAAATCAACATTTGTACTCACATGTACCTCATCTTTGACCTATTGACCAGATTTGCTATCATCCTTGTCTTCATTGCCTGACAACTTGTCTTCTTCGTAGGCTTCCTCCCTTTCATCTGCAAGACCTTCTAAGGCATCCTGATACTCTAAATCATCTTCCAAGTCTTTAGCATCAACCTCCTTTCCATCCATAGAGTCTTTTCCACACTTCTCTGCTGCAAACTCTCCTTTCCATATTATTGCAACAAGTCTTCTTTCACTCTCATCTTGATCATTGTCCACATGTGCTTTACTTGTCCTTTTTCTTGTCCACACAAAGGCCTTATTCTTGACCTTCATTATACCTGTCCACACATACTTAAACATAACATTAGTAAATAAAACAAAGGACCAACATATCCTCATAAGTGCCTCCTTCATGGACACTCTCCAATCTTCATTACTCTCTTTCTCAAGTGCTATTTGCTGCACTTCTTCTTTTCTCCTTTCCTTCAAGTCCTCCACTATGAGAAGTCCTTTGGCCTCCTCTAGTCTGTGTTTCTCAATAGGCAACTCTCTATTGTCCCAACCTCTATGGGATCCTCTCATACTCCTTCCTCTTTTCAAGGCATTCACCTTTTGTCTTTTTCTTCTCTCCATGATCATCTTCATAGGCCAGTTTACTTTCTTTTCCATTGGCCATACCAAAAAATATTCTTGGCTTTCTTCTTCCAACCTTTGCTACCTTACAATTAGGTATTGTGATAAATCTTTTCTTAGTTCTGTCAGCTCTCTTTCAAAATCTATATTTTGCTTCTTCATGTTTTCCTTTCTATGCTACCGTAGGTCCTAGCTAAGTTGCCTCACTTCGGTGATCTACTCAACACTTAGAACCTTTTGTGCTTTGATATCAATCTGATAGCACACATCTACACACATGCATGATTCCACTTGATGAAACACCTTCACCCAAATTAGCTCTGATACCACTCTAAGGGATAGCCTTTGCTAAACACTCTAAAGCAATGGATTCAATCATAACTTCAAACACATCTTGCAATCATGACAGGGAATTAGATTTCTAATAATCAAGAACAAAGTGGCATTCACCATTCAATCATGAAACAAAAACACAATACACTTCATTAAATTGGGACAGGAATATAGACTCATATTACAATCCTTTATTTCTTCATACAGAGGGCTACAGAATGAATTGTCAAATTACTTACATATAATAGGGGGCTTCCAATCTTCAATAGACATTCAGATTATACATAACAATTCCCTTCCTTCATGCAACAGAGATAACCCCAAACTGATTCCCTCGCGTTCTCTTTCTCTTCCATGTCCAATCTATCTTCTTTTCCTTATTTCTACCTGTTGCTTGACGTCCTCATTGTCTGATCTCATTTTGTTCTCCCTTTTTGTCGCTTGCCTCTCCTTCCAATATCCCATTTCTCTAATGCACCTTCTTTGTCTGTGATTTCTTTTAGCATTCATGTTGAACATATGCAATACTCCATTCTATAGATTAGTAAAATGGTTCCTTCATTATGGCCTTGCCTTCCATTCTCCTCCTTCATTCAACAAACTATCAGCCAATTTTCCTTTCGTCCCTCTAGCATATCAGCCTCTTCCTTCTTACAATACTATTGGCCTCTTTTTACATCACTTCAGCTTCCTCTCTTAACAGGTCGGCCTCCTATGGTCATCAGCCTCTCTTTGCTCAGTGGCACTCAATACTTTGGCCTTCGGCCTTCTTTGATCAGCTTTCCTACTCCTGTATGCATTCAACCTCCTCGAGATATATCATCAACTCATCCTCTTCTAGCATTTTTAGCCTGTTCTTACTTGCCCCTAGCCATAACGGCTGCTTCCAGTCTATTCACCACGTCTCTTCCTCCATTCATCTCCCCTCAATAATGGTCACACTTTCTTTTCATCTATCACTTCTATGACATCGGCCTTATTCAAACATCTACCGCTTCTTCTATCAGCCTTTCACAGCTAATTGTTGTCATTCCTCCTCGTACCTCTTATTCCCTCTTCATTGCTACCTTCCTGTCATTTCTTCTTCCTCATCGAACCAGCTCCACCCTTGTTGACAGTTTTCCAGAAGAATCTACAACTGACTATAGTAATTGTTCATTTACCCAATCTTGTCCACTTCCTGCAATTGTTACAACTTCCTCAACCCATTCAATTCTCTTGAAAGTTAATAATTAACTATTAATGTTCTTGTTGTTGTGGCGATAGGAACTTCCTTCCACCTGTAACCTATCATCCGACCCAACACAATGAACCTAAAAATCAATTGCTAACACAAATTTTGAAAAATAAGAAGATGCCCCTGCATCAACTAGCAATGTTCTTGGCCACCTCTCTTGATCTAGTTTCCCTTTGTGAAGGTCAACCTACATTGTTATCTAATCCAACATCTGTTGTTTTCCTGTTATCTTTTTATGCTCATCCTTTCCTTTTCCCACAGGGGTCCATTCATCCAAGATTGACTATGAAATTTGGGCCATGACTTTGAAAATGGGTTCATTGTTAAGAACAGTGGTAGTTCATGTTCCCCGAATTTGAACTTGCTCCATTACAGTTGTTCTTTCACTACCCTACCCACTAGTTTGTTCCAAATGAGTACCACCTATGTTGTCTTCCTTAGTTGAAACGAGGTCATCCCCTTTCTTCGCATCTTCTTTGTTACTGTTCTTGTCTTTAGATCCTTCATCCTGATCAACATGGTCTTCATTTATTTCCCCTTCTTCCTTGAAAATAACTCCTTCTAGAGCATCACATTAGATTCTAGGGTGTGGCTATCATTGTTCTCTAACACTATGCCTCACAATTGTTCTTTTATTTCATGAGAGTCATCAAGTATACTCATTATCTCTTCCTTGAAGGGATACCCTTTATCCTCCTCATTTACTCCCTTATTTGTGGACTCATCTTTCTTTGGTAGGGGTTTTTGGCACTTATTGATCAAATGACCAAACCTTCCATAGTTTTGACAATATCGACCTGAGTTTTCATAGACAATCTATTGGGTCCACTTCCCAAACGTAGACTGAAGGATTATCTATGAAGATAATACTTTTTTCATTTCTACATTAATACAAAATCTTGCAAACACTAATCTTGTTTTTTCCTTCGTGACTTTATTTATAGTCAAAATTTGTCTAAATGAGCTAGCTCTACTTTGAATAACCTTCAGATCCTAGTATTCAAGTGAAAAACTAGGTAACCTCACGAAGGTTGGGGCAACAACACAAAAAGTAGTTGTCAAGTCAAACCTAGGTTTCCATTTGCAAAGAGAGAGATTATTATGAAAAAATAGGGTCCTTTAGCCAAAACCTTGATCACATCTTCCTAAAGAACAAAGTGAAATAAAAATAATCCTCGTGCCATAGCACTAACAGAAACACTCCCTTTCAATTTTTAGACCTCATTAGCCCATTTATGAACTAGATCAATGTTGGGCTGAAATGCAAAAAACTTACCCACTAAGGTGTTCTCTATAGTTGAAACAACTTCATCCATTAGTGAATTAGAAAGGTTGACAATGATGTCTCCTCTATCCATAAAATCTTTGGTAAATTTGTGCATCCTACGCTTGAGGTTCTAGGTCTTTTGACATAGTCAACCCAACTATTCTAACTCGTCACACCATTCGATCCTTTTGACGGAATGTTAGTACTATTGCATGGGAAAAGGGGAGCCCCTAGAGGGCCCCCCAAACTGTCTCCCATAAATAAGAATCCTACCAATTCTTCATAAATCTAAAAACCCTAGTAGAGCGCTTAGTTTTATTTATTTGTGAGTGTAGTATGGTTTATTATTACCACCTTTGTATCACAAAAAATTTGTTCAATCAGTTTTTAAATGTTAATGTCTTGAGTGAAATCTTGGGGCATTACAAAGAGAGGAGAAGAGAGAAAAGAGGGAAGAAGAGGGAAAATGGGTAAATGGTGATGAAATCATGCAAACAAACAACAAATACCAACTCACTCACAATTCGGGACACCAATCCAATCACATTCATAGATTCACACCAGTCCCTTTATAGGGACACTCTGACATAATACATAATAGGAGGAGACTATGAAGTAGGAGTCCTAGAGGATCTATGGGCCAAAGCTAACCTTGAGGTCTTTCAAAGACCTGCTTATTATTTTAGAGTTTTTTACTTGCCCCCTTTAATGGGGAGTTTTGCATGCTAGTGTGCACATTTTCTTCTTCGGTTCCCTTCGTGGAGCCCATTATACTCAAACACTTTGATACTTATATATCACTTATTTGTGATGATATCAAGGATTGGTGTTTGTCTATACATAGTTGCAATTGACATGTGTTACATTGCTGCCCCCTTGTGCACATGAAAGGTTTTTAAAATTTATATTTATTTATTGATAGATGTTTATGCTTCTACATGTATAGTGCTATGCTCATGCCTTTTTTGTAATTTTTTGTTATATATGAGATGTATGCAATGAGAACTCAGTATGTATGGATGCATAAAAAATATATAGATGAAATTCAATGTATTATGCTATTTTTTCCCTTTTAATGGATGTCAATCTGCTATGACATGATTTATTTCTTCTTTTTATATGATATGCATGTGGTACTAACATTGTGCTCTTTAATAGGAACTTTGACCTGGGGTATTATGGGTTGACTAGCATAGGGTGACTTGCCAAACTTATGAAATAGGAATTATTAGGGAATCAAGTTGGAATGGGGAGGGAATGGAACAATTTAGATGAAGTTTTATACAAGGATAAATACTTATCCTTGTCTAGACCAACCACTTAGACTATTTTTTGACATAGACAAGCAACAAATTTTATTGGTACCTTCTAAAATTAGACCAAAAGAGATGTTCAATAGGTCGGACCAAGGGTAAAGGATGGATTCCTTAGCAAGGATCACCCTAGGAGGCAAGCTAGACTCATGGTTGTTTCACATGACTTGTGTGTATTTATGTGCTTAGTTTATTTTTATCCTTTTCTTTTTTCTATTTTGAATGTCACCCTCATAGCTTTGATTTTGGGTCTCCACCCAAGAGTAGAAACATTTGCAATTTTTCTTTATTTTTTGCTTTTTTTTTTTTGAATGTTAATTGTTTGTGAAGATTTGACCCCCTAACCTAAATATTAAGCTAGGTGAGTAAGGGGCTAGGCGTAACCAAATGGGTGAAACTAGCTTCGAGGAGCTTCCCCCTTACTAAGTATAATTGGAGTGACTTGTCTATCAACTTCTATTAGGTACTATGGGTTTGAAAACTTCATTTGTTTAGACTTGACTAGATGATAGCTAAGACCAAGATCATTTTAAAGCATTGAGCTGTCTTTATTTTAAATTGTTGGGAGTAATAATGATTTTGGGAATCTATGGTTTAGTGGAGGCAACCTATACTAGAAACTTTTAGACTCTTTGCTAGGACAAAATCAAACAAGAGCAAACTAGTAACAAATACAATGGTGAAGTGAAAAAAATGTAATGCATGTTTTTTTCAACATATATGTTTTTATGATTTGTTTGCTTTTGGTTTTTTTGATGATTTTTTAGTTATTTCATTTTTTATGCCTTTTAGATGTAGTACTTATTTAGATGGAAGGTGTTAATTCTTCACCCTCCATAGTGAAAAAGCAATAGGCACCATTGTCAACATCTCCCTTAACCATGTATAAACCTATCCAATTTGGTTTAAACTTCCAACCTTCACCGACTATTTTCTCAATGAGATTGGCAATTCTAAGTATGAGTTCTCTGACCTTGAATAGTCTAGGGACTACCATTTTATTATACCATTTTCTCACAAAAGTTAAGTATGATTCATGCATTTGCACTACTCTTAATCTTCTTTCATCATCCAAAAGTCCTTACAAGGACACTTGGAGATTTGGTATAAAAATTTCTATGAACTTAGTGTTGGAATTAAGGAACAATGAGAGGGGGGTCAATCAGTGTTCTGCAAAACTTATTACTTTGTTCCTTTATTAATTTACCACATACATCCAAAAGAAATAAGCATAAACACAAGAATAGAAATAGTAAGATCACAACACATGAACACCAGGAATTTTATGTGGAAACCCGGTTAAGGGAAAAACCACGGTGGGTGTTAACCCACAAGAATTTATACTCTGTTAAAAGTATTACAAATGGGGAAGGCACATGCCTTCGGGCACACCACCCAGAGCTCACTTCTCAAGGAGGTTCACTACCTACAAAAATAATTACAAGAATTCACTGGAATGATTGAACTAAAGAATAGCATCCAATAATATAGAATTACAGTTTCAGTTATGCACAATATACTAACTTTACACACTTCATCTCTTTCTGCTTTGCTTCACTACTCTGCCATGTTCCAGAGCTTAGATCTCTTCCCTTTGCACTTGATTCTACTATACTTCACACTTATCCCTTCATATTCGTACAAAGACACACTCAAATGCTCAAATCCATCGATTATTTATATCCGCTACATGAAATAACATCAACTACAATCAACCTTGAGAAAAACTTAAAGTCTTTTTAAGAACACTATTTTGTCGGTTGATTCCAAGCACAAATACCAATGCAAACCAAAACCTATACATTGAAGTCATTACACATGTCGACCAATACCATTGGATCTCACAAATTGCTTAACCAACAACTTTTTCTAATCCATACAATGATCAAACACTAAGTCAGCATGTTCTTCACTGGACTGAACTATTTAACCAGAACCTGATACTCATATATTTGAAACTTACACTCCCTTCATCAATGGAGGGTAAAAACTTGGATTTAGATAGCCTTGACATCCCTTAAAATTCCTTCAAATCCACAGCACAATATGATTTTCTGTGGAGAAATGCGGACCAAAATGTTGAACCTTGTCATATGCCTTGTTCCTATCTATCCAGACTTAGACAAATCTGCAATGTGACTTCTGGTATGATCCACTAATGAAATGCAGATGTGTAAGATAGATTTAGTTGCCATCAATGACAACACTTGACATGCCTAGCAGTGTCTCTTGCCAACAATCTCCCACTTTGGCATTGATGGCAACACTTAGTGAAAAATGGCTAAGTGTTAGAACAACTCCCCCTTACTTTATACACTTATGATTTCCAATGCTCCCCCTTAGAATAGTTCTTCATTTTTCATTGCTTTTCCTCTCCCCCTTTGACATCAATGGCAAAGGCTGGGAACTGCATACTAAAATTCATGAAAAAATTTATGTACAAGGGTCAAAACTCTACATACTTCCACCTACAGTTCTTAGGCTTTGTTCATTAGCAAAATATATCACCAAAAATGTTTTTCAATTGTGACAATTCACTATCCCAGTTCCTCTTTATGCTGCCCAAAATGGATATATTCCCACTAAACAAAAATACATGTCATTCTGCCTTTTGAAGATCAATAGGATCACCAGTAGCAGTAGTAACTTGTGATTCTGCCAATAGATCATACATAGTTTCTAATTTGGGAGAAATCAATCCCCAAAGCTCATCCAATCTACCCAAAACTTTGGCCTTTTCTTTCTCCAAATTGCTCAATTCATCACGCAAACTCACTACTTGACATTCTTCGGTTATTACAGACTCTGTTAGAGGACTATAGGATTGAGAGATGTTATACAATTTAAGCTCTAAGTCATTAATCTTCTTCTTAATATCCTCAATAGCTTTGGACCGAGTTAGACAAAACTTGTAAATCTCTGTACCTTCAGAGAGGGCATTTTGGATACTCTTTATACTAATATCAAGTCCTGATCTATCATAACTAATTATCTTCTTTACTTTAGTAAACCTCTTCTCATTAAATTCATTCCTGATTTTAACTTCTGTTGACTTCTCTAAGGTTTTAAAATGACAACTTCCTAAGTTTATCAGATTCTTTAACTGACTAGAAGGAGAGTTGGATGAATCCTTTTGAAAGGTTGGCATAATCTTTTCTAGAATTTTGGAGACAAGACCAAGCAACTCACTGTCCTCAATACGATTTTTTAGAATCTCCTCTCTTGCTTTTGCTTGTGCCACAAATGCCAGCTTCATCTTTTGTAGAGGGGAAGGAGTGTCAAAATTGATAGGTCCTTGAATCAACTCCGGTTCATCAAACTCAAGCTTGTCTTTCTCAAGTAATTTCTTCACTACATCTATAGTGTCTCTTGCCAAAAATGTAGCTCCATCTTTCAGATCCTTGCTGGTACTATCATTTTGCTTTTGTTCTTCAATATTCTTTGATGTTTCTTCTTCTTGTTCATATTTGTCCTTAACCTCTTTTGTTTCTTGCTCTTTATTCCTCACAAAGTCATCTTCACCAGGAGCATTTACTTATGTATCCATCTCTGTATATTTTTCAGCAGATTGGTCTAGAGGAATTTGAGTGTCCTCTGTACCATCAAAATTAACTTCCTCCACCATCTCTTCATCTCTTTTATTTAGCATTTCATCTTCCATAATAGAGATGTCAGCATGTTGTTCACTTTCTTTCAACTCCTCAACATTTGGAATGGATGCTTCATCAGTGTCAATTTGTTCTTCTGTGACAATATTGAATTTATCTTTGTATAAAGCTTTCTTCAAAATTTGTTTTGTTTCTTTGACTACCTCATCCAATTCTCCAATCATCATCTTATTCATCCGGATTTTGATTTTGAATTCCTCTTTGACTTCTTTGAAAGTTTTATCTGCTTCTTTTCTAGAGATCATCGGACATAGACTAGACATTACATGTTCCCTCAACTCCATATCCTTTGATTTGGCAGCTTCTTTCCTTATTTCCAGAATGTCTCTTAAACTTTTAGGAACTTCTAACAAAATCTCCACTAGTGCTCTGTTGAATACATTCAAATATTTTACAATAGCATCCTCTAAAATTCTTTTGTCAGTATCACTATAATGATCATAGAATTTAGTCATTGGTTTTAGGTTTCCATCTACAGTGATTATTTTAACGATGTCATCTACTAAAGAAATTGGCTTCTCAATATTAGTCTCTGACTTATGCCTCTTACTTAGCTTTTTGCTTCTAGAGGGCTTTTCCTTAGACACTTTAACAGCTTTAGTGCTTGAGGCCTTCAACTCTTTGACCTCATCATCTGAATCAATCTCTTCATCATCCTCCTCCATACTACTATATGACCTCTTGGCCATTGCTTTGGTTCTTTTTCTTTCCTTATCGGTAGGTTTTTCTTTGGATTTCTCTGTAACAGGAGAAGATGATGCACCAGATGTTGAACTAGAACTCCTAGTAGTCCTTGACTTAGGAGGTTCTACTAGAACAATTTTTAGTTCCCTGTCTTGCTTCTCCTTTTTAGCCTTTTCTGTTCTTTCCCTGAATTGATTCACAACTTCCTTAGTAAGGCCTAGATTCTCAGCCAACTACTCAACTTCTTTCCTTACTTTCCTTTTGATTTCAAGAGCCTTGAATTCAAGATGTAGTTTTTGTGAAATTTCTTCATAAGTTCCAAATCTCTCTTCAGTCGGATCTCTAGGCCAACTCATCAAATGTTGTGCATATAGTTCCAACACACACCCATCCACTTCATACCCCATGGGCATGATCCACACAACTCTAGGCTCTATTGCTTCCATTTTGCATTGATCAATAGTAACCATAAAACAGATTGTGTCCTTGTATTTTTCAACCATAGCCCTAGGTATTCTATCCCTAGCTTGCATCATACTCTGGAAGTTTATTGAAGAATCCCCAAAGTGAAATCTTTTGTGCATCATAACCACCCAAACAACTCAATTGATTCCTAATTTGAACTGCTACCAGTTCGACATTTGACCAATAGATATTCTTGTTTCCTGGGAGCTCACTCAAGAAATAAAAGAAAAGACATAGAATTAGCATACCATATTTGAATGAGTACTTTTTGTCCTTCTCTATCTTGTTTAGGTTCTCCATGAATTGGTTTAGCAATAGTTTGCAGAGATCATAGTTTGTATCTTCTTTCACCATCTGGTATGTAGTATAGATGGTTGTTCCAAACACTAAATTTTCTCTACTAGAGTAATATATCCTATATGCTATCACCATTGATGTGAATCTAACTCCATGATCCTCTATTTCATTTATAGTCTTATCTCTCTTGTCAAATTTTGATCCAGTTGCCTCGGTGACTTCTTGATTCTTCACAGCCTTCAACTGAGGCAAGGTACTAGTTGAATTCAGTCTTATAACTGCTCTTATTGCATCCTTTATGATTTTGAATGGATGTTTCAACCATAGAAACTCATCATGGATACGGCTCAAGACATACCGGACCCACTCATCCTTTGCAAAACATGAAAACTCAACAAATTGTATGAACTTCTTATCTTTCAGGGCTTTGTATTCCAGTTTGAGCTTAGAATCATCACCTCTTAAGTGGTTCCTAAATAGATTAGCAAACATTGAGTCACCATGCTCTTCTAGAGGCACATGAATATAAGTCCTAATGTCCTATGTATGAAGAACTCCATATGGAACACTAGAAAACGCTCCCATTGGATCAACTTCAGTGGACTTGAAAGGATGATTCTTAATCTTTGGCCTAGGTTGCTCAGTGATAGTGATGACCAGAGGTGTAGCCATTTCAAAAAAATCAGAAGTTCAAAGCTTCGAAGAAGAATACCTTTTTCTTCATTGAATTAGGGTTATTTGTTGAATTCGTTCTTCGCACTTTAATTCTCTGAAATTTTAGCTCAGGTGCTCTTCTCCTTGTTCTCTTTGAATGCAAAGTGATTTAAGTGTTTGAAAGAATGACCTTTTATCCTTTGCAAAACCTAATTCTTCATTGTAATAAATGTTTTGCCCTAATACATTCAATTACTCCGTTTCTAGATACTGTCAATCTTCAATTGCTCCACAATAAATCACTTTAGCTTCTTCTCTTCTGGAATTTGCTTCAACCGATCTAAAATAGGTTTCTTTATCCTCATTCATCATGTTAGATTTAGGCACCCACTTATTGGCTGGGGGAATTAGATTTTCAATGCAGCTCCTACTGAGCCAGAGCTCCTGTTTCAATTCCTAGAGGAATTATCAGCACCAGATTCTAGTGCGGACCCATTCCCATCATTCATTTCATCTTTCTTCACCCATATTTTGTTCATTTCATTTTAGACCTCATTCACATCAACTTTACCCTTGCCTTTATCTTGTCTCTGTATGGTTTGGTTTTTGTTTACCAGACCTTTTCTATCATTATTCTTGCTTCTACAAAATCTTGTAATATGACCAAATCTATTGCAATTAAAGCACACAACATTTATTTTCTTATTTACTTGATTTCCTCTTGATCTACATTGATTAGCCATGTGTCTAAATCCATTGCATGCAAAATAGTAGCCATTGAAAGAATGGACGTTTCTTCTGTTGTTAGAGTAGTTTATCATCATACTTTTGCAATCATTGGATCTATGACCATACCTTTTACAATTGAAGCATTGACCAAAGAAGGATGGACCACTTTGATTCACTCTACTTCTACATTCAGTAGCTCTATGACCAAATTTATTGCAATTGAAACAAATTCCTTTAAAAGATGGATACCTTTGAGCATTAGGTTGTCTTACTGGAGGCCTTCTAGAATTCCTTCTTTTATTTCTTCCTTCAAGATTTCTTTGACCAGATCCAGAGCTTTCAACTTTCTCAAATCCCAGACCATGCTTATCATTTTCCATCTTCTGGTTATCAAGTGGCACCTCAAGTTTAGCTAAACTTATCTTAAACTTCTCTTTGTACTCATTTGCAGCTTCTAAGTCATGTTTGAGAATGACAATCTGCTTTTCAAGTTCTTCTTCATTGTCCCTTCTTTCTTGTAGATCAGACTCTAGAAGGCCAATTATTCTGTCCAATCTGCAACACTCTTTTGTTCTTTCTTTTAGAGATTGATTCAATTTTTCCTCAATCTTCTTCATTTCCTTAATTTCCTTGGTTAATCTCATCACCTCGGATTCCATCTCATGTTTTAGGACAACTTCTTTTTCTATCTTCTCACATTCTTTTGTCTTCTCTTTCAAGGCTTCATCCATGCCATTATCTTCATTCTGATTTGCTAGTTTATGAAGTAGCTCCTTCCTCTTTTCATTAGATTTCCTCAGTTTTTCTCTTAAGATCTCAATGAAATCTTCAACATCTTTAAAGTTCTCTTGCAGATCTCTGATTTCTGCTTTGGACAGGTCAAGATCATCTGAGGCTACTTGTAGTTGTTGATTGATACCATCAAAATGCTTGAATGAACCCATTTAAAACACTTTCCTGAATCTTCCTCAAGCCATTAAACTTCTTATAAGGAACCTGGCTCTGATACCAATTGTTGGAATTAAGGAACACTAAGAGGGGGGTGAATCAGTGTTCTAAAAACTTATTACTTTTTTCCTTTATTAATTTACCACATACAACAAAAAGAAAGAAGCATAAACACAAGAACATAAACAACAAGATCACAACACATGAACAACAGGAATTTTATGTGGAAACCCGATTAAGGGAAAAACCACGGTGGGGGTTAACCCACAAGACTTTATACTCTGTTAAAAGTATTACAAATGGGGAAGGCACATTTCCTAGAGCTCACTACTCAAGGAGGCTCACTGCCTACAAAAATAATTACAAGAATTCACTGGAATGATTGAACTGAAGAATAGCATCCAATAATGCAAAATTATAGTTTCAGTTATGCACAATATACTGACTTTACACACTTCATTTCTTTCTGCTCTGCTTCACTACTCTATCATGATCCAGAGCTTAGATATTTTCCCTTCACACTTGATTCTTCTATACTTCACACTTATCCCTTCATATTCACACAATAACACACTCAAATGCTCGAATCCATCGATTATTTATATCCGCTGCATGAAATAACATCAACTGCAGTCGTCCTTGAGAAAAACTTAAAGTCTTTTTAAGAGCATTGTTCTATCAACTGAATCCATGCACAAATACCAATGCGGACCAAAACCTATACATTGAAGTCATCACACATGTCAGCCAATACCACTAGATCTCACAAATTTCTTAACCAACAACTTTTCCTAATCCGTACAATGATCAAACACTAAGTCAGCCTGTTCTTCACTGGACTAAACTGTTTAACCAGAACCCGATACTCAGATGTTTGAAACTTACACTCCCTTAATCACCGGAGGCTAAAAAATTGGATTTAGATAGCCTTGACATCTCTTAACATTCCCTTAGATCCACAGCACAATATGATTTTCTGTGGAGAAATGCGAACCAAAATGTTGAACCCTGTCATATGCCCTGTTCCTGTCCATCTGAACTTAGACAAATCTGCAATCTGACTTCCGCTATGATCCACTGATGAAATGCAGATGTGTAAGATAGATTTAGTTGCCATCAATGACAGCACCTGACATGCCTAGTAGTGTCTCTTGCCAACACTTAGTGAGAAGCTTTGTGTACTTAAATGTTTCATCGTCTGATAACTTGGACCCTAGATTTATCATTTTTTGTTCTTTTGGTGTTCCAATGTCTGTTTCAATAGTTTAATCAATTAATAATGGGTCACCTTATTTGAACTTCTAAGGGGCAACTAGTATTAGTCACAAAATATTTTTTGATGACTCTCCCTATTTATGTGTGGGTTTTGGTTCTTCTTCTTCTTCTTCAATAGTGATCTTAGCTATAGGGATTCTCATATCTGACTTGAAAGGAATGGCCTCCAAGTTAAACAACGTAAGATTTTATTGAGTGGGGATTGTTATCACTTGGAATTGTACCTTTCCTAAACTAGGTTCAAGCATTCCAATGACACAATTGGATTGATCTCAAGGTGTGGAACCTTGCAGATGAGATCAAACCTCCAGAGAAGGCCAGTTCCTCTTTCTAGACTTAAGGTCTAGATAATGTTACAACTAAACCTAATGCTAATGATCACAAGGAAAAGGGGAGAGAGAGATAAATGGAATGTAAAAGGAGGTGATACACCAGGTTTAATTTGTTTAACTGCTCTTGCAACAACACAATAATGATCTCTAGAATAGATAACAAATTACAAACTTAACTGACTTAGTAGAGGTTTGAGTAGAAGCCTATAACTTAGAAGGAACATTCATTCACAACACAAACATGCAGAAACCAAATGAACATAGAGAAAAGATGTCAATAGAGGTAAATATAAGATCTTATTAACCATGCAGGCTAAAATCCATTCCAAAGAGAAGAAGAGTTAGATGTAGAAGGAATAGACATAAGGTAATATTTACATTCATAAGTGGACAAGTGAAGACGTGAGAGGCTTAAAGAAGAGCATAGTTCACTTAGTCCCTACAAATCTTTACAAGGTCTTGAAATTCAACTAAGCTCTTATGCATGTCTGATAACCCAAGAGAACAACCATCCTTCAAATGTTTTGGTTACATGCTTATATAGTTCTTTTAATACTCTGTTGCAGCCTTGGGCGGTGGAAATTGGGTCAAAATGGATGTGCGACCACCCATACTGCAATAAACTTTGGCCCATGTCACCTACCAAAGAAAATCTAGAATCGGAGTGTCATCCCTACCCTGTAAATCCTTTAGGATGATCACCCATGCTCTCAGGTACAATATTTTAATGTAAGAGGGCCTGTGATCAAATGCATCCCAAGGAAATTTATCTTTCTAGGCACTTGCATACATTGTTTCATCTTCTCCATCCACCTCTAGTACTGGCACATTAAAGTCGAGCACTATTTGAGCTACCTTGGAGTCCATCTCTTTCCTATAGTAATGGTGATGGTGTTGAACAGAAGTCTTCGCATGAAGGAGATTTTTTTCAAGACAAGAACATAAGAAGTGCCCCTTGATGAAGTTTTTACAATACTTCAAAAGTGTTTATATTTTGATTTTTCTCTTTGGCATCCTTTCTAACATTTTGATTATGCTTTTTGACTGATTTCCTCTTTATCAACTGACAATGGCAGTAGGAAACTGACTTTGCCACTTTTGGAAGTTAATGGGATGGTTCTGCAAGCTTAACAAGATATATCCAATTGGGTCTTGTTCAACTAGATATGAGATGTTAGGTTTGGATGCAATCGATCCATCTGGATGTTGTTCTATATTCTATCTTTATCCTGATCCACATCCACTTCTTGATGTTCTTGATGTTGATCATCTAGATGTTGATCCTCTATATGCATACTTTGTGCTTCAAGCGTATTCTCCTATTTAGTCGGATGTTGGGAAACATTGGGTTGGATGTTCACTTGCTAAGCCCCTTTCTCCTTTTGATCATTTGGAAGATGTCCGGTTGGAACTACATTCTTGAGAAATATCTAGTTCGAAAGACCACTTGGAAGACATCTAGTTGGAAATTCAAAGTCAATCGAATATTCAAAATTCAACTAGATATGCAATTAGATCTAGAACAATGGACATTCAATTCATTTCGTGTTCCACATCCAATTAGAAATACAAAGGAACATCAACATCTAATAGTGTTTAGATGATGTCACCCCTCAACTTGACATATTCCACTTCAACATATGATAAGTGCAATAGGAACTTGAAAAGTCAACCGAAACCTGAAAAGTCAACTAGATGTTGAAAAGTCAATGAAATGTGGAATTGAATTTGGAACAATGGACATTCAGTTAATCTCGTGTTCCACATCCAGTTAGAAATACAAAGGAACTTCAACATCTAATAGAATTAGAAACAGTGCAACCAGATGTGGAAGCGTAACTAAATGTGGATGTGGAATATACAGATGGAAATGTCTGGTTGGAGCCAGAAGTCTTGTAAAAACATAACTTAGTCAATTTTCAATAGATCCTAAACAAATCTGAACTGTGAATACCCATTTGGCTCTTTAACAAGATGAAATGTGATGTGACTAGATCTGGACATGAAATACAATGTGATAGAAATAAGGCAATTGGATCTAGATGTCCTGATATCCAATTGGAGCGATGAGCATAACTTAGTCAAAATTCATCAGATCTTTACCAAATTTGAACTGTAGGTACCCATTTGGCTCCTTAGAAAGATGCACTTATCATTTGGCCATGATTCCAATTGGATCAATTGAAAATTTTAACATCTACTCCTACGAACTTGACTTAGGAATTTTTAGGATTTTTATAGGAAATTTTTTTCCATTTAGGGTATCTCATATTGGATATATTTGATGGAAGAAGTGTAGGATTTTCACAGGGTGGAAAACACTTAGGATTTGGCAACATTTTTGTAGATCTGAAGATGGGCTATTTTGGCCTGGGGAAAAATAGGACAACATTTTGATGACTATGCATGGGGGGTTTGCCTGCTAAACACAATGAGAATTAGTGGCCTTATGTAATCCATTAGACATAGAGTCAAAGGTACTGCAATCAACATGATCACAAGACTGGATATTGCCTCAACAACAATAGGACAAAACAAAAAACACAATTTGAACAGAGCGAGAAGCCTCCTAATGAGGATCCAGCCATGCGCAGATGTACTTGGAGGAAAGAAACCTATCACAAAACAAGCCTACTCTAATTATTTACAAGATCCCAAAACCAAACTTAGAAGTAAGGTTTGAGATGAATCCTGTTAACTAGGATTGGAAGTGACTCACCAGTCATCTTAGAGAGGTTGAAAGCATTAACTTTCTTACAAGTGGTGATAATATACAGGCCACTCCATAAGGCATCAAACTTCGTGTGCCTCCCATCTTTGGCTCTATCCTCATCCTATTTGACCACTAAATCCCCCTCTTTGAAGACCTTCTCAACTAAACTTTTATCAAAATTCCTCTTCACTTGCGCTTGTTTCTCCTCTAGTGTCTTCATGGCCTGGCTTCTTGTTTCTTCCAACTGCATTAGTTCGGCTAACCTCACAGTCATGGCATCATCCTCAAATAGTTCTAACTGCTTAGCAAGTTCGAGTGTGGGCAACTCAAATGATATTGGGATTTTTGCTTCCCTCCCATAGACAAGAATGAAGGGTGAATTGACAATGGCTCTCTTGGGTGTGATCCTATCAACCCAAAGGGTCATTTTCAACTTTGAATGCCAAGTCCTCTGATTGTCCTCCATTATCTTCTTGATGATCTTGATTAGATTTTTATTGTAAGACTCCACCAGACCATTCCCCTAAGGGTAGTAATTGGAAGAGGTATTTATATAGATGTCATACTTGACTTCCCAATCATTGATTTTTGCACCCACAATGGCCTTGGCATTATCTAAAATAATGGTGGATGGGACACCAAACCTTGTAACAATACCTTCAAGAAAATCCAAGACCAATACCTTAGTAGCATCCTTCAAAGTGGTTGCTTTAGTCCATCTGGTAAAATAATTAGTGGCAATCAAAATCCACTTGTGACCAGTGCTAGAAGGTGGGTTTATCATACCAATGAAATCTAAACCCCATTGAGTGAAAGGCTAGTCTATTTGAAAAGGTGGAGAGGAAGAGCTGCCAACCTCTATTTTCCTGCAAATAAAGCACATTCCTTGCAGCTCTTTACCCATCTATGGGTATCGCTAAACAAATTGGGCCAGTAGTAACCAACCCTCATGATTTTTATTGTAGTTTTCCTTGGTGAAAAATGGCCGCCTGCAAGGCCATTGTTGAATTCTTCTAGCACCCTGCTAGTTTGATTTTGCTCTATGCATCTAAGAAGAACTCAATGATGTCTTTCCTAAATAAGACACCATCAACCAAGGTGTAGGGAATGAATTCAATTCGAAAGTATCTCTTTTTTTGAATGATTCAATCCATCTGAATACTTACCTGACTATAGAAAGGTGACCATGTCCTAATACTAGTCATCTGGGGTATTAGGCTCAGTTGGCTAGGCCCACTCCAATGCATAGACTACATCATTTATAGCTCCTACATCCACTGACATCTATTCAAATATCCCCTTACCCCTAACTAACTTCATGATGTTGATGTCAATGTCATATTCCATGACCTTCGTAATCCACCCAGCCCTTTTCATTGATATCTTTTCTCACCATGAACTCCTTCACACCTGGGTGGTTGAACATCAACTAGATCTTTCTGTTTGAAAAAATATGTCTAAACTTTTTAAATGCCTTTATAATTAAAAACACTTGTTTCTCAATAAAATCATAGTTCAGTTCATAATCTTTTAGGAGTTGACTGAAGAAAGCAACAGGATGATCCATTTTTTCATCATTCTACTGCGTTAGAACTGTCAAAATGCATTCCTTGCCTCCAAAGGCATAAATGATAAAATACTTTTCATAGTTGGTGTTAATCAACATTCAAGCCTATGAAATTGTCCTTTCCTTCTTTGGACCAGCTAAATTTGGCATTTTTCTTCAACATAGCTCTGAGAGGTTTGGCTATTGTAACAAAGTTGGGTATGAATCTTCTCACAAACTTGATTTTGTCTAGGAAACTTTGCAGACCCTTTTTATGGCTAGGAAGGTGAAGGGACAGAATTGCATCCACTCTTTTTGGATCAATTACCAACCCTTCTTTTGAAACAATGTGTCCCAACAACTTATCTTCTGGGACAACAAATACACACTTCTTTGGATTTAGGGAAATGTCATATTCTCTGCATCTTTCAAAAAATTTCTCAGAGGGCCTAAGTGATCAACTGCATTCCTTGAATAGACAATTAGATCATCAAGATATACTAGAATGATATCATTGATTAGGCCTTTGAAAGCCAAATCCATCACTCTTTGGAAGGTTGCACCAGCATTGGTCAACCCAAAAGGCATCTTTTGATAAGCCAAGGTTCCCCACTTGGTGGTAAAGGTTGTTTTATGCTAATCTGATTCTTTTACAAGAATCTAGTTATACCCTGAGTAGCCATCTAGGAGGGAAAATCTTTCAGTTCCTGCTACTATTTGTAGGATTTGTTCCATAGAGAGGAGTGGGTAATGGTCTTTAAGAGAGGCCCTATTTAGGTCTCTAAAGTCGACACACAGCCTGATTTCTCTGTTCTTCTTCCTAACTGGAACTAGGTTAGCCAACCAAGAGGAATGTTTGATTGGATAAATAATTCCAGTCTCTATGAGCTTGGACAACTTTTTCCTCATCAATGGCTCGATTTTGGGGTTGACAAGCCTTTGGTTTTGGCAAAGAGGTTTTGCATTGGGATCTAAATAAATGGTATGTTGGATTAAATTAGGGTCAAAACATTTTAGATCCCTATAATTCCAAGCAATAAGATCATCAAATTCATTACAAAGCTCAATGAAACCTTCTCGTTTAGATTGATCACATACCTTGCCATGCTTTAGAAAATTGTTCTATGAAATCTCCACCTCTTCATAGTCTTCTTTTTTACTGTCATGTTCATTCTCTCTCTTTTGGGCTGATCATCAGCACCAGATATGTTCTCCAAGGTGATCAATCATTTGGGCAACTTGTTTGTCTTCAGCTAGATCACTTGGTCACCGTATTACTCTCGCAACTTTCACTAGTTTCTAGTACCAAACTTTGCTTCCTTGTGCAAGAAATTGACAATTTTCTAGTTACTGTCAAACACCTACCACATGCTTATATTATCAGGTACAACAAGTTGCACAAAAACCCTCACATGTTGATCTGAATTTTGTTTGATATTTTCGAGGATGTCAAACTGGGCACCAGCTGTATGCATCCTATCTGCATCCTTGTTTTTCTCTCTGGGAATAGACTAGATGTTGAAGGCATCAAAATCTTCTATTAGATCCCAGACTCTATGTTTATATGACTTCAACAAGTCATTTTTTGAAGCACTTTGATTCCTAATTTGGTGGACAATCAGCTTCTTGTCACCAAACACTTGCAAATTATTTATTCCTCTTTGCCTAGCTAGTTGCATACCTTGGATTAGTGCTTCATATTCAACAACATTATTTGTGCATTTGAACTAGAAATAGAATGCAAAGAAATATTTTTCCTTTTGTGGTGAAACCAACACCACACAGGCTCCTGCTTCTAGAGCTATCAAAGTATAGCTTCCATATCCCATTTGGATCCTCATTAGTCTTCATCAAGTTAGGGATAATGGCATCCTCCTCATGGATAAAATATGTACCCAGTCATGTTTTCTCAATGTGATCAATTGCATTAAACTAGAAATAGTCTACCCATTCATCCAATAGGATATCTAGAATATCCTCTATAGGGGTAGTTGTTTCATGCACACAACCATCATCCTCTTAATCAAAGATAGTGCAGTTCATATTGATCAGGATAAGGGAATAAGCATCTATGTGATCTTTGGCAATAGGCTCAACCTCAATGGTCACCTTCATGTCATATCTTGTTCTAAAGATAAAATGTGACTAGTCATAGGATAAGTAGCCACCTATCTTGGTAGTGAAATCCCTAGACAAACATATGCCAAAGTAGGCAAGCAAATCAATGATAGAAATATCATATAGGACAATGTAGCTGGGACAAGCATGCAAGGTAAGATTCATGTCTTTCACCATCCTAACTTTCTTCACTGCAATGTCATCCAACTACACTACACCTTTGCTCACGGGATGATATTCTATGCCTAACTGATCAGCAATGTTCTTGGGCATGACAGAGCTACTTGCTCAAGAATATATCATACAATTATGCAGTAGTGTATCACCTATGATCAGAGAAACATAGAAAGGAGGAGGTTTATTGGTCTTACTTGTGCTTTTCTCCTCTTTTTGTTGGCACAAGTTGACTAGATTTATCCCCTCCTTTGATGTTTCTTTTGGTCGATTCAAGTTCTTGAGGGCATCCTGCAACAAGTCTCATTGGGATGGAATAAACAAGGCATCCCAGATGGTGGTGTTTAAGTTTGTCTTCTTCATTTGGTCCACTATGTTGAATAATATGTGGCTAGCACTTGGAGGAACCTTTGGGATAGTAATGTCTACTTTATCTTGTTGGTTCACGTGTTTTTATTGCATTGGATTATCCTTACTAATTGTCTGGTTTTCCTAGGATGAACTGGCTTTAACCGCTATAACTTCTTTTGTAGCTATCAAGGATGGTTGAGAGGTTGACATTGGACCATTCATTGGGATTGAAACCTCTTTTGTTTCTATCCTCTTCACACTTGTGTTGTGTGTTATTAGGTTGGTACTCTGATTGAACCACAAAAATCATCCTCATGCCAATTCACCAATGTGGATTCATTCTACCTTTGCTCCTGCTCTCCCACAATCTTTTTATTGAAAATAACTTGTTGTTCTGAAGCCATTGGTGGATCTTGGACTATTAGAGCCTGGCTAAATTGTCCACCTTGGCATAAATTTTGATTGTGGGCTGATTGTATGTATAGAACTATTTGCCATCCTAAGCTAGATTGTTTTGTATGAGAACAAGAGCTCCAAATGTGCTTGCAATGGTAGGGTTTATAACATTTAGGGGCCTAGCATAGCTAGGTTGGTTCTACCTTTGCATATTATTTTGATAAGGCTGCCTATTAGGCTAGTGAGCTTGATTAGAAGACTGATATAGCCTCTTGGGTTGTGCATGTTGCCTCCTCAATGCAATTAGCTCATTTCAAAAATTCTGCAATGTGGCTTGGATTACGTGCAATTCATTTGAAGGTGTGGCTAGGGGAGGTGCAGGGGAAACCATTATAAGACTTGGAGCCACAATTGGCTAGATGATATGAGCCTCTAGAAATAGAGGCATCATTGGTCTTGGAGCAATCTTCCCAGCTTGAATCAGACTATTTTCATCCCTTATTGCTATGTCATATGCATCCAGTAACACAGTCCCTCCCATAGATTGAATCATGATAGCAATATCATTATTTAATGACCTCAAGTAATATAAGAATGATGTATTAGGAGAGGTCTTCACCAACAAAGGGATCTTGTCCCAGGTCTTCTAAAATCTATAGTTGAAGTCAACCATAAGTTTGTGGGGAACTCTTTTGATTATTGTCAATTGTTCCATAAGAGACAGGTGGTCACTTATATCCTCAAAATCTTGATAGATCCTCTCCTCTAAATCATCCCAATCATGACAGAATTTGTGGGTAAACTCTTATACCACTAAAGGGACTTTTATTTGAAGGAAGAAGCAAGGAGCCTTACTGCAACATTGTCCAGGGTGACGTTATGGATAGAGCATACACTCGCAATATCTTGGATATGTTATACAAGTGTAATTGAGTTTACAATAGTAAAGAAAGGAATGGATTGCAAAGCTAAGGTGGGGATGTCATCATACTAGGCTAATTTAAGTTGGTTCCCCCCATTGAAGGCTACAAAGGCTTTATTTCTTGGTTGAGCCATGCTTTAGGTGTTCAAACTTATTCTAGGTATATGCAGACTTCTTCTAGAATACTAAAATATAATAGGAGAGGGGGTGGATTGGGCTCTCGGAGGAGATGATGTAGGACTATTAATTTTCCTCATAGGGGATCTAGATAACCTAATTCTTCTTCTTGAAGCCGCAAAAGATAGTTCTACAAATTGGAAATTACCTAAAGAAGAGGCCCTGGTTTGCACTCTTGGCATGAAATTTGAAACTAGTTTGGACCCAGGAGTCACATAGTCACCGGGTACTTGATGAATGTCTTCATTGCTACAATCAACTAAGAATTAGCACCAATCTTCTTATTTCTGCTCTTACTTAGAGAAGAGCATCCCACCTAGTGTGCCAAAAACTTTTTTCACTTAGAATTGCACCCTCCCTAAACTCAATTCAGGGATTCCAATGACACAATTGGATTGATCTCAAGGTGTTAGACCTTGCAGATGAGATCAAACCTCCAAGAAGGTTGGTTCCTCTTTCTAGACTTAAGATCCAAAGAATGTTGCAACTAAACCTAATGCTAATGATCATAGGGAAAAGGGGAGAGAGAGATAACTGGAATGTAAAAGGAGGTGGTACACCAGGTTTAATTTGTTTAACTACTCCTTCAACAACACAATGATGATCTCTAAACATATAACAAATTACATAGACTTCATTGACTTAGCAGAGGTTCTAGCACAAGGCTACAACTTATAAGGAACATTCATTCACAATACAAGTATGTAGAAACCAAATGAACATAGAGCAAAGATGTCAAGAGAGGTAAATATCAGATCTTATTGACCATACAGGCTAAAATCCACTACAAAGAGAAGAAGAGTTAGATGCTGAAGGAATAGACACAAGGTAATCTTTACATTCATAAGTGGACAACAAGTGAAGACGTGAGAGATTCAAAGAAGAGCACAATTCACTTAGTCCCTACAAATCTTTACAAGGTCTTGAGCTGCAACTAACCAACTAAGGTCTTGAATTTCAGTCATGGTGCCAAGCATTGACGGAGTCACTTCATGGTTTGGTGGGAATTCTTGATCCAACATCCCTCCAAGATGCAATCTAGAAATTATTAAGATTATAAGTCACAACAACTAAGAACAAGACCTATCCCAAGGATGTACCATCTAGGCCAAACTATCAACCATCATATAAGAGAGATGAGAAACTAAGGATAGGGCCTCCTAAATATGATGATCTTCAAAAAAAGGGTTTATGTTTTAAATGTAAAGAACCATGGGGACTGGGTCATCATTGTGCAAAAAGAGGACAAGTGTACAACCTAGAAGCCATGACAGATGAAGAATTGGAGGAAGGAGAAATGAAACCTAAAAAGAAAAAATAGAAACAAGACAAAGAAGAATTGACAAATAGTACATTGGCAACTCTCTCAGGTGCACCAAAATACCACCCTTTTAGGATTCGTAGTGTATTATAAGGCCAAAAGGTTATTGTATTAGTGGATAGTGGTGCAACCCATAACTTTATAGATGAGGGTTTATCAACAAGAATGAAACTTAATGTTGAAGACTTTGAAGGGTTCAAAGTAGTGATGGCCAATGGTTACACTTCCCCTTGTACATAAATGATAAATCAACTCACCCTTACTTTAGGAAGACACCAAATAAGGGAGGACTTTTATGTAGTGAACATGGGTGACATGGATGTAGTATTGGGCATTCAATGGTTATATTCATTAGGTGGATATAGTCAAGACTTCCAAAAGATGGAACTATGTTTCCAACACAATGGGAAGGAAGTAGTACTACAAGGTCTATCAGATGGGTCTCCCAGGGTGGTGTCATCAAAAAGGATGGAAAGAGCCATTAGGCATGGGCAAGTCAAATGGTTAGCACAATGTTTAATCCTAGATAGATCATCACCCAAGGGACAAGTTACTCGCATTTATATCCAATCCATTTTAGGCAAGCATAAAAGGGTTTTTAGCAATATTCCTCTAGAAATCCCTCCTAAGAGAGGCTTTGAACATACCATTGAATTAGAAGAAGGGGCCAAACCCGTCATCACCACACCATACTGCCACCCAAGGAAATATAAAGAGGAAATTGAGAAAACCATAAAAGAGTTACTTGAAATAGGGCATATCCAACCAAGTTCTAGTCCTTTTGCTTCTTCTATGGTATTAATAAAAAAGGATGGAACTATGAGAATGTATGTAGACTATAGAGTACTTAATAAGAAAACCATTAAAAATTGATACCCCATACCCCAGGTGAACAAACTGATTGATGAACTACATGATGCCAAATATTTCTCTAAAATTGATCTACTCTCGGGTTACCATCAAATAAGAATGAGGAAAGAGGATGTTCCTAAAACTACCTTTAGGTGTCATTTTGGGCATTATGACTTCTTAGTCTTACCCTTTGGACTTACCAATGATTGAGCCACTTTCCAATCATGTATGAATCACCTATTTAGTAAACAATTAAGAAAATTTCTTTTGGTATTCTTTGGTGATATCCTGATCTACAGTAAAACATAGGAAGACCATGTAAGGCATATTGAGGAAGTATTGGGAATCCTTGAACAACACTCGTTGTTTGCCAAAGCATCCAAATGTGAATTCAAAATGACCTAAGTCTTATACTTAGGGCATAAGATCAATGCACAAGGAATGAGTGTGGATGAACAAAAGATCAAAGCAATTTTAGATTGGCCATGGCCTAAGACATTAACCCACTTAAGGGAATTCTTAGGACTATGCAATTACTATAGAAGATTCATCCAAGGGTTTTCAAAATTAACTGTCTGACTGACTAACTTGAGAAAAAAGGGGGCTTTTTCATGGTACGATGAAGCACAAGAAGCCTTTCACAAACTTAAAGAGGTAATGAGTTCCTGGCCAGTGTTAGCCATTCCTAACTTCTCCCTTCCATTTGAATAAGAATGTGATGCCCTAGGAGAGGGTATTGGAGCAGTGTTAATGTAAAGAAAACACCCAATAGCTTTTGAGAGCCACAAGCTTAAAGAAACAAAGAAATTACCTGAAGAAGAGACCTTGGTTTGCACTCTTGGCATGAAATTTGAAACTGGTTTGGACCCAAGAGTCACAAAGTTACCAGGTACTTGATGAATGTCTTCAATACTACAATCAACTAAGAATCAACACTGATCTTCTTAGTTCATCTCTTACTTAGAGCAGAGCATCCCACTCGGTGTGCTAGAAACTTTTTTAACTTAGAATTGCACCCTTCCTAAACTGGATTCAGGCATTCCAATGACACAATTGGATTGATCTCAAGGTGTCATACCTTGCAGATGAGATCAAACCTCTAAGAAGGTTGGTTCCTCTTTCTAGACTTAAGATCCAAAGAATGTTGCAACTAAACCTAATGCTAATGATCACAGGGAAAAGGGGAGAGAGAGATAACTAGAATGTAAAAGGAGGTGGTACACTAGGTTTAATTTGTTTAACTACTCCTGCAACAACACAATGATGATCTCTCAAACATATAACAAATTACATAGACTTCACTAACTTAGCAGAGGTTCTAGCACAAGGCTACAGCTTAGAAGGAACATTCATTCACAATACAAGTATGTAGAAACCAAATGAACATAAAGTAAAGATGTCAAGAGAGGTAAATATCAGATCTTATTGACCATACAATCTAAAATCCATTACAAAGAGAAGAAGAGTTAGATGCAGAAGGAATACACACAAGGTATTCTTTACATTCATAAGTGGACAACAAGTGAAGACGTGAGAGGCTCAAAGAAGGGCACAGTTCACTTAGTCCCTGCAAATCTGTACAAGGTCTTGAGCTACAACTAAGATCCAACTAAGGTCTTGAATTTTAGTCATGGTGTCAGGCATTGATGGAGTCACTTCATGGTTTGGTGGGAATTCTTGATCCAACATTCCTTCAAGATGCAATCCAGAAAGCATTAAGATTATAAGTCACAACAACTAAGAACAAGACCTATCCCAAGGATGTACCATCTAGTACAAACTATCAACCATCTTATAAGAGAGATGAGAAACCAAGGACAGGGCCTCCTAAATATGATGATCTTCAAAAAAAGGGTTTATGTTTTAAATGTAAAGAACCATGGGGACCGGGTCATCATTGTGCAAAGAGAGGACAAGTGTACAACCTAGAAGCCATGACATATGAAGAATTGGAGGAAGAAGAAATGAAACCTGAAAATAAAAAATGGAAACAAGATGAAGAAGAATTGACAAATAGTACATTGGCAACTCTCTCAGGTGCACCAAAATACCAGCCTTTTAGGATTTGTAGTGTATTACAAGGCCAAAAGGTTATTTAATTAGTGGATAGTGGTGCAACCCATAACTTTAGAGATGAGGGTTTATCAACAAGAATGAAACTTAATGTTGAAGACTTTGAAGGGTTCAAAGTAGTGATGGCCAATGGTTACACTTCCCCTTATACACAAAAGATAAATCAACTCGCCCTTACTTTAGGAAGACACCAAATAAGGGAGGACTTTTATGTAGTGAACATGGGTGACACGGATGTAGTATTGGGAATACAATGGTTACATTCATTAGGTGGATACAATCAAGACTTCCAAAAGATGGAACTATTTTTCCAACACAATGGGAACGAAGTAGTACTACAGGGTCTATCAGTTGGGTCTCCTAGGGTGGTGTCATCAAAAAGGATGGAAAGAGTCATTAGGCATGGGCAAGTCGAATGGGTAGCACAATGTTTAATCCTAGATAGATCCTCACCCAAGAGACAAGTTGCTCACATTTATATCCAATCCATTTTAGGCAAGCATAAAAGGGTTTTTAGTGATATTCCTGTAGAACTCCCTCCTAAGAGAGGCTTTGAACATACCATTGAATCAGAAGAAGGGGCCAAACCCATCATCACCACACCATACCGCCACCCAAAGAAATATAAAGAGGAAATTGAGAAAACAATAAAAGAGTTTCTTGAAATGGGACATATCCAACCAAGTTCTAGTCCTTTTGCTTCTTCTATGGTATTAATAAAAAAGGACAAAACTATGAGAATGTGTGTAGACTATAGAGCACTTAATAAGAAAACCATTAAAACCTAATACCCCATACCCCGAGTGGACAAATTGATTAATGAACTACATGATGCCAAATATTTCTCCAAAATTGATCTATGCTCAGGTTACCATCTAATAAGAATGAGGAAAGAGGATGTTCCCAAAACTACCTTTAGGTGTCATTTTGGGCATTATGAATTCTTAGTCTTACCCTTTGGACTTATCAATGCTTGAGCCACTTTCCAATCATGTATGAATCACCTATTTAGTAAACAATTAAGAAATTTTCTTTTGGTATTCTTTGATGATATCTTGATCTACAGTAAAACATGGGAAGACCATGTAAGGCATATTGAGGAAGTATTGAGAATCCTTGAACAACACTCATTGTTTGCAAAAGCATCCAAATGTGAATTCAGAATGACCTAAATCTTATACTTGGGGCATAAGATTAATGCACAAGGAGTGAGTGTGGACGAAGAAAAGATCAAAGCAATTTTAGATTGGCCATGGCCTAAGACATTAACCCACTTAAGGGAATTCTTAAGACTATGCAGTTACTATAGAAGATTCATCCAAGGGTTTTCAAAATTAACTGTCCGACTGACTAACTTGAAAAAAAAGGGGGCCTTTTCATGGTACAATGAAGCACAAGAAGCCTTTCACAAACTTAAAAGGGTAATGAGTTCCTGGCAAGTGTTAGCCATTCCTGACTTCTCCCTTCCATTTGAATAAGAATGTGATGCCTCAAGAGAGGGTATTGGAGAAGTGTTAATGCAAAGAAAACACCCAATAGCTTTTGAGAGCTGCAAGGTTAAAGAAATAAAGAGAATCTATTCCATTTATGACAAAGAAATGCTAGCCATTATGCATGCACTAGCTAAGTTTAGGCAATACCTAGTTTGTGGCAAGTTAATTGTCAAGACCGATCATAATAGTCTAAGATTTTTCTTGAATCAAAAAGATTTGAATGATAGACAACAAAAATGGGTGAGAAAGATATAGGCCTACGATTTTGATAATTGAATACATGAAGGGAAATTACAATGGCGTGGCTGATGCATTATCTCAAAGACCCCGCTTATATTCTATAACTGAGATCTCTATAGATTGGAAGCATACAATCCTTGTTGAGTATGCCAAGGATGCATTCACCAGTAACATATTAGAGGGTAAATTACAAGAAGACAAGTATAAGGCGGTATAAAAACTCATCCTCTACAAGAATCATATACACCTTATCCCAGGATCAAAAATAAAAGAAAATATTATAAGAACATATCATGATGCCCCATTAGTAGGACATCAAGGCTACTACAAGGCATACAACAAGTGGGAAAGATTCTCATGGAAGGGACTTAAAGGAGATATTTTCAAGTATGTTATGGAATGTATGGTTTATCAGAGGAACAAGGTAGAGCAAAATTTTCTAGCCGGATTGTTACAACCTTTACCAATCCCAAATAAAAAATGGGAGAGTATATCAATGGATTTCATCACTGGTCTCCCAAAGGTGCAAGGAAAATATTTTAACTTTGTCGTAGTTGATAGACTCACAAAGTATTCTCATTTCTTTTCCATATCTTCCAAGTATAGAGCCACATAAGTCATCAAGTTGTTCTTTAAAGAGGTGTTTAGATTGCATGGGCTACCTAGAAACATTGTGAGTGACCAGGATAGCAGGTTTATCAGCTTATTTTAGCAAGAATTTTTTGTCTAATAGGTACAAAATTGACTCCAAGAACTAGTTATCACCTCCAAACTGATGGGAAAAAAACAATTGTGAATAAATGGCTTAAAGGGTACCTTCAAAATTATGCGACGGGACGGCAAACAACATGGATCAAATGGCTACATCTTGGAGAGTATTGTTACAATTTGTTGGGTCTCAAAAATGCAGGTTGTGGGTTCTAAGGGGATGCCAAGCCCTATGGTCAAATCCACAACGTTTTTGAACCAATGACTGGAGTTTGATCTTAACGATCAACTTCTCCCTACGCTTCAGGTCCTGCTACAACCTAGGCGGGTGAACCTTTGATTATCAAAGCAGGTTGTATGATTAAATCGATGTTGGTTTGCTACTAATTTATCCGATTACAATGGCATACTTGTAAATCAGATGAAATACTATAAACTATTTCTAAGGAAAAGTAAATGATTTAATCTAAATTTTAACAGAAATAACAAATAACATGAAATGAATCTACAACATAGCAAAGATTTTAAATGTAAAATAAATCAATAATTAGACTGGTGCTTTGTCTGTTTGGGCAACGGAGTCAGGATATCAAAAACAAACAACTTGCATCAGGTAATAACTCGATCTGATTGGCACATATAACTGTTTGCAACTTGTACAAACGTGCAAGGAAGAAATCATTAATTCATTCTTAATAATCCAGAGGACATAATTGTATTAAATGCAAAACATTAAAAAGGATTTTAATCTTTCCGGAAAGAACCAATTTAACTTTGCAAAATAATAAATTAGATCAACTCTGGAGACAAATTAATAAACCTAATCAATTAATCGTACTTAATAATCCATTCAACATTCTAAGATTACTATAATTGATGAGAAAGGATTTAATTCTACTTGAGAAACCAATCAAATCAACTATACTAGATTAGCAAATGTAATCAGACAATTTGAACACATCCTTAACACATTCAAATTGAATAATCAGAAAATGAATGACATGGAGATAATTAAATTGATTGAATTTAAACAACAAACAGATGATACCGTCCAATGTATTTCGAATTCGAATCCTCAACAACGCTGCCTCAGAATGTATCATGCACCATAGTCTTTCTCAGAACGACATTGCACAGGAGGATCAAATTTGCATCAGATTGAATAAAATCTAACCTAATTTAATCCTAAAGTATTTCAATTGTGTTTTTGTGAAAATCCCTATTTCTAACCTAATTCTAACTCTATTTCTAACTCCTTATTCCGGGTCCTGGGATCTCTATTTAAAGAGATGCAATAAGCCTCAGACCCGTTACAACATTCATGACGGTTAATGATTGGTTGAACCAACCATGAAAACCGACATTATTGATTACATAAATTTAAATAATTTGATTTAAAAGACTTAATGATCATCTCAGGCTGAAAATTAATCTTTAATTTTCTCGAGCCGGTTCATTTAACCGCCGATCGAAAACTGCTTCAACATAACCAAAATCCTGCATAGAAAACAAAATATTCATTAGATAAGCAATATATAACATATAATTTGCATTGAAGTGAGCCTTGGACCTGTGGCGTACGGTATTGTTGTATATTTTATCATTGACGAGTATTTAGGGTTTTCTCTTGTCCATAGAAATCCCGTATGTCTTTTATTTATGTTGAATGCCTTTGGCAGAAAATAAAATATTCAATATTAACCTTCGCTATAGTATCACAATAAGATAATTATTTTATTTTGGCCATCAATTATTATTTTATCATTTGTTTGTATACATTTTTCATATTTGTAGTGAAAATAATTATCCTTGGCTAGGGTTTGCCGATAACCTTCACATTGTGAAAATAATAATAATTATTTCTCTTTGCCTTCCCCTTTTAGGGCTCCAATAATTTCAGAAAAAACTTTGGCAAAATAGAATATTTAATCGGTTGTTTTTGCCAAATTAAATATTTAACTTAATCTTCATCATGTTTGATAATCAAATATTTCAATCCCATGCTTTATTAGTTTCTACTTCATTTCTTTATATTTACTTGCATATTTTTCACTTCTATTTGGCAGAATTAAATCACCTGAGTGAAAACAATTACTGCTCCTCGGCAAGAATGTTTGACCCACCTTTGTATACATTTGAAAAGGGATTAATCACTTTGGTTAATTTATTCTAGAAAATATTTTTATCTCCAAGTGGAAATAAATTTGATTATTGAATCTGTGTTTGGTGATTTGATTATATCCCCGAGTAAAATGATTCTTTACCTTGTATCCGCATTCATATTTTGGTGAAAACATTTTAACATCGTATAATTCTTTATCACATTCTTCATCATTGGTAAATTTAATTAACTCACTCCCAGAAAATCTTCATTTTGATGGGAAGCCCTTGTAATTCTGGACAGTCATATATCTTGAGCATCTCCAGAACATGTTAACCTCCTCGACTCTTCCATAATCTCTGTGGTGGAATCGTTCCATTGTTGATAACAATGCATGCAATCAGTGATATCTTCGGAGACAATATCTTCTTCTGCAGTATTTTTCTTATATAAATTATCAGCAAAATGGCTGTCTTGAGAATTTTCCAGACCAATCATTCATTGCTCCTTATTTGAAAGAATTTTCTCCTCGTTTACTTGCCTATATGGCTTCAATTCACTGTGACCATTTATGGAAAGTCTAGATATATTCTTGCTGAGGTTGGGTAAAATATCTGTAACATTGTCATTCAAGACCACCTTTGTAATACCCAAATTTGCAAGTAGTAAGCCACAAAGACCACGACCACTTCCAAGTTCTAGGACATTCTTTCCACGAACACTTCTTAAAGGATGACAAATCCAACGTCTTAAAAGTCATTTTCAAAAGGAGTGATGCAATGATCTAGATGTCTTAAAAGTGTCCCTTTGTTGCGTCCATCTGCATTATTGTAAAAGATCTCAAGGTTCGAAAGAGTTTGACCATCAAGCCGAAGTGAGCCCTTGTAGACTTCATAAGGACAAAACAGACCCTTTCCAAAGGAGATCTTCCAGCTTCATCCGGCACAAATGTAAAACCAACCCTCCAAGGGCACTTGAGACAAGTTCTTTGTGAGTAGAGTTCTCAACTGCAGTAAACCATGATGTGTTACCAGATCCTTTAAAGTAATTCTTTGACCGGATAAGACTTAACACTGAGGAAGAATCCATGAAATCCATGCCCGGCTGAAGTGCAGTCAACTCTAAAGCCACAGACCCTAAACTAGAATACTTTTAAAATGCCTTTCGAGTCTCTCTCGAGATTCCCCCAATCTCATATGATAGCTCCCTAGGAGATACTTGCATAAGCAGAGCTCCCAAAGTAGAACAAGATGAATCATCAGATAACGAACCAACAAAGAATTGGCAAGTAGCGGCATCAACAAAGGAAAGTCCATATGCAACTAAACCATCATTTGCCCTTCCAAATGCTTCCTCTTTCAAGGCAAGCAGATGAACAGCTTCAGCCTTTAAGTTTTGATCCATTTCTGTTGAAGGTGTTGAAATATGAACCAACTCTCATTGCACAGTAGCTATTGAACCCCTTTTGGCCTTGGCCTGCTCTCCAGTTTCAAGCTGTTCCATCCTCCGATTTGTAAAAACTCAAAAAGGTTCCAATGAATTATCACATCAAGATAGGATAGCATTTGGGGTACCTATCCAAAAAAATTGCTCATTCTAGGAGTCATGGGCGATCTTTAGGAGAAACTTGCAAAGAAACCTAATTGTATGACAGGAAATAGTCTCGATGGTGCATGAAATTCACAAATATGCATATCAGGAAATGTGTTTTTCGCTTTGTAACTATGTAATGAAATGAACTGTCTCTGCGTAATAAGATGAAAATAGTCATTCAATAGTTTGGTGGTTGTTGTGTCAACTCGTGATGTTATTAAATGAACTGCCAATTTGCCAAAACGAAGGAAATGACCAGTCAATAATTTTACAAGAAATTACATGTTAACACATGCTTAAAATGGAGCACTTTGGAGTCTTTCATACAAACAAATCCATTCGCCTACTTTAGACTGACTTCAAAAATCGTGAGGGTTTTGGAGGTTTCCTTATGCAACCTGCAAATTGCTACTTCCAAACACACACATATTATATTGTGCGCTTACCACACACGATGGCAAAAGGCGACAGAATTTGCAGATAACAATCTTTCTTTATTTGAATAGGCCACAACCTTAATCTGAATAGGCCACGGCCTATAACCTTGTGCATCTTCACCTCGGATGAACACCTGAATGTTTCCATCCATCTGCATGTTTGTCAATATGCAGACTATATCAAAAGAAGCTTTGCATAAAGATATGCAGTTTCCACGGCCAATATTATATCATTTCAATGCAATACCGCATCGTTTAAAAGATGTGTCCATATCTTTAAGCAGTCTTTACAAACACAGTTAATCAACGATCCTGTAGTTTACCTGCAGGTCCTGTTTAAGCTCTGTTACTGTGTTAATTTTGACATGCATCTTTGATTTAAAATGAACAACAATCTCACTTCATTAGACAACATGACACAAAAAATTGTGTTCATTTTGACCTATCTGTTTACTTCGCAAATCCAACCATTATATTCTCATTTCAACACCCACAATACCAAAGCTCTGATCTAAATTTTCAATAGCAGGAAGATGCAATGAAGCTCTACAACCATACTTGATCCAAAAATGGATCAGTCAAGTTAGTGAAATCAACTAACTTAGTCACCTATTGTTCTCAGGAAAATTTTCCTCATACTTCACACTCTTAATGACTCATTCTAGCAAGAAACATGACTGAACAGATTTGCAGAGATAAATTATAAGGGCAGAACACAGACAGAGGTGCGCTGAATGATCCAGACACTTAGGGTGTTGACATCAATGCAGAAAACAGCCATGTATAACAGATTCGACCTCAGTCAAACATACATGACCTGTTAGTCCCCTGTCAAACCCTTCCTGTGTAGAGACAGTGCCACAGCTGAAACCGTCCCAGAAATGACAATAATACAGATCCTGTGGGATTTTAAGAAGCTCAAACGTTCAGATTCTTTGGTTTCGGTTAGAGAGTAACTTTGGACTGCCCTCTAATGTAATTAGAAAAGATTTTATTTAGTGTGTCTTTATTGTTGCTTTGGCCTGAGTCTTAGAGAAGTGATAGTGTGATTAAAGAAGTGTGAGAGCAATTGCAGGGCTTGTATGGTGGTTGAGCATTGCTGGCTGTGCAAGAGAAATCTATGAAGACTTCTCGAAGGCAATAAACCATTACTACAATTCACGAAATAGTAACTTGAAGAGATACCTCTCTCTTCTGGACTTTTCTCCTTTCTTGGGTTTCTCTTCATACATAGGAACTGTTTTTCCATTATTCCATGTGTGCGCTGGGAGGATAATGGTAATTCTTTCATTTGCGAAGCTGCGTCATTCTTCAAATTTGAATGCTGCCTTATTAACAAGCTCGTGCAGTGCCATTATGGGTTTCTTTAATAAATAGCACCTTAATATGGAAGTCATGCATTATGCTTTGGAACTCAAATAGTGTTTTGAGGACCTAAAACAATGCCTCAATTTTCATGACATTTGTGCTATGGTTTGAGATTGCACCATGATGACGGTTGTGCCTTTATTGCAACTTCCTCAAAATCTGCCATTGTAATACTATGATTGTTCATTTCTTCTTACGTCCATGCCCCTTTCACCACCTTTTGCCTCTCAACTGCTATTAAAACTTTTGTGCGTTCTTCCTCCATTTGTTCATAATTGTGAACAATGCTTGTTGGAACTGTGGGTTTTGTATCGTGATAAACCAATAAACTGTAGTAGTTTTGAGGAATGTCCATATCCTATTCCAAAGCTCCGATGCGAACTGACTAGGTTGGAGACTTGTGTGCTGCATTTGATGGAATAGTGTGATGTCGCCTTGAGGATGCGCATGTATTTTTTAATGTTGCAATAATCATTTTCCGTGATATACTATCTTATTATTTCATGTGGTCAAGCATTTTATGGGCATACATCACACCAATACTTTTGAAATACATGTAATGTGTGCAGTGGATGCAAATGTGAGCGATGAAAGAGTGGTCTTTTCATGTTTTCTTGAGAGAATACTGCAGTGCCTCCTTCTGTCTCCATGCAATACTATAAGATTGAGATGTGTATTGGATGATAGAGGTATTTGTGACATGTCTTTCATATTGTGCATCATACTGAATTGAGTGCACCACGATTTCTAATGCCCATACTTAAAAAGTTGTGAGCCTAATGTATAATATGAGGCATTCCAAGACCTCTCGATTTCAATATAAATCTGTGAAAGTTGTTTGGAATGTAAAAATGTATTTCCTCTATAGCAAGTTCATAATTATCTATGTTCATATATTCATAATTATTGAATGCTACTTGGTGCAATGTATTATCATTCTGTAAATATTGGAGTTGCTCTGAATGCCTGTCAATAGGATGTAAAAAGGTCTCCTTTTGTACTGAATCATCAAGCCTTTGTAAAATTGGATCACTCAAGCCCTTCTTAGCAGTGCAGATGTTATGAAGCCAAGTTATGTGTCTAGGGTTCGTCTTCAAGATTACTTCAGCCATGTTATATAAGCCCAAGTAATTTGCTATGTAGATCAATCCGAACACCTCAATATGTGGGCTATTGTCAAATCAATTGTTGATCTTCACCTAAAACTAACTATATTTTCAAAAATTTCTCAAAGCAAGTCACTGTCGCAGATTATACAGGTACATTCCTGAGTGTTGTAACTAATTTTCTCACATGGGAATCTGAAAATTTTGCAAAAAATTGATTGGGAATTTCCAGTTCCAACACAATTACACACATCATATGTCAATAAGGATATCAACTTTCAAAGCATTATATGGTTATGAAGCTTTGTCATTTGTGGATTTTGTTCTCTCAGATAGTAGAGTGTCTGGTATAAAAGATTTAGTGCAACAAAGTATGGACATCTTGAATGAACTCAAAGAGAACTTACAACAGGCACAAAACTAGCATGTCAATTGACATCATGTGGAAAGAACATTTGAAATAGGAGACCTAGTTTTCCTAAGACTGCAACCCTATAAACAATCCTTCCTTAAAGGAAGTAGTGCATAAAAGCTCAAGACATGTTTTTATGGACCCTACTTAAAGTTATAAGAAAGATTGGAGAAATTACCTATGAGTTGGAATTACCAAAGAATAGTCGAATCCATAATGTCTTCCATGTATCCCATCTCAAGAAGGTACTAGGGAAACATGTTACACCTTGTCCAGAGTTACCCCCACTTGATGATGAGGGAAAACTAATCTTGGAACTAGAGACCATCCTAGACATGAGAGAAAAAAGATTGAGGAACAAGGTTATTCTGGAATATTTGGTCAAATGGAAAAATCTACCCATGGAAGATGATGCTTGGGAGGGAGCAAATATTTTTTATCATCCCAATTTTAAATTTCTTGAGGACAAGAAATCTTGGGAAGGGTGAACTATCATGCCCCTAACTTCTTAAAGAAAAGATTAAATAAAATAAACCCACCGCTAGCCATAATAAGAAAAAGGCCAATGCTAGGACACAAAGGCACTAGAAGACAAAAAAGAGGGAAACATTAACTAATATGAATCCAAAGGGTAGTGGTGTTTGTCAAAAGGCAACGGTTGTGTTAAAGACATGCGATTCCTTGTTATGAAGGAATAAAACAAAGATCCAAAGTCCATTGAAGACATCAAGGGATCATCAAGAAATATATCTTTGGTAGAGATAAATTTGCAAGAAATATATTAGCAATGATATATATATGCAATAGTTCATAACGAAAAAAGTATAATATATAACAACAAAGTATATATTGCAGTTATTTGGACTAAACTTGTCAAATAGTCAAGAGGTTCTTTATATGAATAATCTAACCAATACCCAGGCAATTCATTTTGAGTTAAGGAGATGTTTTGTAGGTAGGAAGGATAGCCCTTCTGAGTTCATGAGGAGTGAGTGGATGGGGTGTGCTCCCCCCCTCATGCTCTCATCAAGTCATCCAAGTAGTGAGGGTGTGTGGCCTTACCATGGTTGGGGTGTGTGGTCCTACCATGCATGGTTTGGGATGTGTGGCCCTACCATGTTCTTGAGCCTAATCAAGTAGGGTGTGCCTCTTGAGCTTGATCAAGGAGGGTGTGCCTCCAAGGTAAACTGGGAGCTACAAGGCAGGGTGTTTGGCTCACTTACATGCTCTCGACAATATTGAGGAGGACCAGCCTTAATATTGCTACCTGCATTGACTCCTAAGAATTCACTATTAATTGCCTTGGGCAATTGTGGATTGAACCAAATATTGCTTATACTATAATGTCTTGATCTCATTATTTCTTAATTTATGTAGTATTGATCTCATTAATGATATTATGATGTATTGATTTATTAGCTATGCTCTCATATATATGATGTTAGGTGTTATCATAATTTATGGATTCTAATGTCCCTTTTTAGTGATTATTATTGTTGTAGGTTAAGAAATCCAGAATATCCCAAAAGGGGACATTACAACTATCCTCTATCAATTTAGATTTTCTAATTACTACTCTAATCTATATGCAAAAAAGAAATGAAATCTTCTATAAAATATAGAACCCATACAAATATTTGAATCTTCTTTGAAGAAACCTATGTTGACATGCATCCTCAAGAAGTCCAACCTCTGTATCATCTTTTACAACAATAGAGTGCTCCTTCTTGATGGTAGTGGGATACAAGGAAAGCTAAATCTATGTAAAATTGAACAATGATTTTTGAATACAAAGAGAAGCTTTGAATCTTCTAAGAAAAAACTAGAAGTAGGCATAAGAGTCTTGTGTAAATCATGAGAATGTTGTGGGGATTGCAATTGCAAGAATGGCCTAGTCTTCTAAAGGTGATTCATAGTCCTTGTTGTGAGAGAGATGGAAAGGATTAAGAGCTTCTAGCAAAGAGATGGATACTACAAATGCAAAAATGAGCAACCTCTTGGATGCCAATGGCAAGGGGGGTTTTTATGGGTAAGAAGCTTCATAATTAGGGGGAGGTGATTGGAAACAACTGAAGAGATAATTGTGAGTGAAGATGAGATGACAATCAATCTGTAGAAGATGAGGCCCAATTAAGACTGGAATCAACTCTCAATCAGGAGAAAAATGGTAGAGAAATGGTCAAAACTAAAGTAATTATGCATCCTCCAAATACAACAAGGTCACCCTTTCGAGGGTTTGGGTCATTCCTTTTGCTAGGGAAATTCACTTGGTCGACCTTACAACTTAAACTAGGTCTCTCGAGCGATCCTAGGGTCTCTTAGGCGACCCTATAGTTGAAGGTCTTCAAAAGGGTTTCAAAGTGGTGTGATAATTTAGAAGCCTAGTCAAGGGTTGAACAATGTGGACAAGAGGCTAAGGACTAAGGAACTGCCATCAAGTTAGAAAAATATCAAGAAGTGTATTTCATGCCACATGGGTTCTGAGTTGAACTGTCAGGTCATCATCAAACTACCATGTCGACTTGTATGATTTTGGGCACTAAAAAGTATTTTTAAATACTGTCATCCTGATAGAAAAATCTTGAGAGTGTGACAAAAAATATCAACTAGCAATGTATTTTTCAAAGAATTTACAAAGCAAGATCCAAAGAACATCATAAGTCAAGTTTGCAACCACAAGGCAACTTTGCAGTTGTGAACTAGATCTAAAACAATGAACTCAATATGAAACAAAGTCGAAATGAATATTTAATTTGGATCCACATACACAACTGTCTTGAGTATTTGTAGATTTTAAAGGCGCATCAATATCACTACCTTTACCCATTGGCATACAATCTTTAGTTCATAGAGCTAAGTATTCTCTCATTAATTTTTATGGCATGATTGTACTTACTATTTGATGTGATCCATTTTATTCCACTCCATATATACATCATAATCCAATACTTAAATTGATTTTTACCTAATTGTATTTATTTACCTAATTAACCTAAGTAAACATTATTTCCTTTACAATATGCTAATTACTATTAATTCTTAACTAATTAAACTCAAATATATTATCAAGGAACGATGTCATCTATATATGTAAATATAATTTTCCTTTACAATATAATAGTTACTATCGATTACGTTGAGAGGAATAACTATAGTAGTAGCAAGGGATGGATTACAATGGTATGAGTGTGTTAACAAAAACCCCTTAACTTAAACATCACATCCAATTACATGTCAAATTATTTGATTTTTGATTAATGATAAAGGTGGGATTTTACAAAGGGATGCCTAGGACAAAGACCAAAATAGATACATCAATCAAACCTAGAAAACAACAAAGAGATGACAAGAACCTAACAACACTAAGGTTGTAAAACCAACAACAGCCTTTCAGCACCCCACAAGGAGCGAAAAACAACTAACATAAGGTATACCACCCAATAAAAATAATAGACCAATAGGCTCAATATAGCTTGAAGTCATATCAATTTAGGGAGATCTAAACATTAACAACCCTATTCATTGAGTCATTGAAGCATATGTCCTTCCTAGTTGTTCTCTCATTTTTATTTGTCAATCCTAAAATAGAAGAATTTAATGGTCTGCTAGTTAACCTCTATTTTGATTTTGTCTTCCTTTTTTCCTTAATTGTGGAAGGTGAGATAGGTGAATGCCAAATCCGTTGTGTTGGGCTAATGACTTTTTGGATCACACCAACTAGACACTCACTAACAATTTCCTTCTCCCTACATACCTCCTCCAAAATTCTCAAATCTAGATGAGACCTACTCCCAGAAACAATATTAATAATTTCTTTAGAAATAATTCTAACCAAAGGAGGGAAATTCTCGTTGCAACTACTCGTCAAGGGTAGCACATCATTCATTTGAGGATGACTAGGCTCCATGTATTCTTTTTTCCTCCAAAATTTGTCCTTCCTCCTATTGTTCAAGCACATGATAGAGGCATGACCAGCTTGGTGCCATTTTTGGCACATAACCAAGGAATATTCATAAACAACCAATTGCACCCATTCACCCAATTTAAAGGATAAAGTGACCAAAGAAGGAAGCATTATATCCAAATTTTCATTCACATAAAATCTAGCAAACAACAATCATTTTTTGATTTAGTCATTGCATCAAAAGCAATGAGTTGACCAAAAGAGTTAGCAATACCCATCAATACCTCCTCCCAGTATTCCAAGAGCAAACCTAGAAGCCTAACCCAAATAGGAACCCTATTAATGCATCCTTCTCTAGATCGAAACCCAATTTCCACTTTTTAAGGAATAGCCTAGACTTACCAACTGACCATCCAAGAGGGTCCGAACACAATTTTGTGGTTTAAAAAGGAGATAAAAAAGAAGCCCTTTATCATAGTTGAGATCTCCAATTAGCCATGTGAATTCTATTTTCTCTTAGCCCATTTTTTTGAAAACATCAATATTTATCCTAGCTCTACTAAATTTCCCAATAAGAGAATTCCCTAGCCTAGAGGATGACCTTTCAACAATAGAAGAGGATGACCTTTCAACAATAGAATTGGAGGCTCTAAGCAAAAAGTCCTTGCCATCCCCACCTAGAACCAAAGATAAGGATAGAGAAAGAATGGAGCAAACCTTACCTTTAACAACATCAATCCAAGATTTCTTTAGTGGCAACCCACTACCATTTCTAGTAGCATCTCTAAGATTTATCGATGCCAAAAAGAACACCTCCTTGGCTTCCATACCTTGAGCAAGTAATGTCCCTTGCAAGACCCTTAGCTCAAATCCACAAATTTTTTCAATCACTAAAATTCTAACTCTTTCAGATCACTAAGTTCCCGATGTGGACAAGGTGAGAGCATATAGAGAATAGAATGAGGATAATGGAATTAAATTGAAATATATTGGCAACAAGATAACCAATTTACAATATAAGCAAAGTCATAGAATCGATCGAGCCAAATTGGCTGATAGTAATGTAAACCCTGATTAAGCCAAACTAGTTGAATACAAACGGAATTATGTCAATGCCAAATTGATGGACTAATTCACCCGATTTCAATTCACATAAAAAATGGTGAATAATGAAAAAGCAATCATTACCAGCTACATTATCCAAACAATGATTACAATGCAAGTACAAGAGAGAAAAGGATCTAGCGGAGAACCTTTAGGATTATTTCAACAATAAACTACTACTTTCTTAAATATTCCCAAGGAAAAAAACACTCAGGAAAAATACAAGGAAAGAACATAAGTCCACTAAACCATGAGAGATGAGTTTGCGTGAACCAGTACTCATGAAATATGGGTCATGTGTTTGAGTCAAAAACTAGGCAATTGAACCCTAATATAAAATATCATAATAAGTCCAATGAATCAGCCACCAATACATATTTGGTTTTCAAATTATTCCTCCAAGATGTAATGAAAACTCTCAATAATATTAGCAATGACAATAATATAAAATAGCTTAAACATCACTAGTTGTAACAATTGTAAGTAATTATTGATCAATATATTACTCACAAATTTGGGTGTCCAACTAGTATAGTACTAATTTGGAACATAAGATTGTAATTTCAACAAGGTACCACTTCTAATAACCCATGAATTTCATTAATACAAGATGCAAATATAACAATTATTGAAATCCTTGGTGAAAGATAGCGATTCACATCATGAATGTTGCGGCTAGCTTTGTAAGGGCAACGTGGGTATTATTTCACTCTAGGTTGCACCAACATCATTTAGTAGTCCCCCACATAGCAATGACTCCTTTTGAGACCCCTATGTCCAACAATCAGCTTGTACAATCTGCTAAAAGGAGAAACAACAGCAACTATATATTTTTGATAACAATTAGCAAGAAAATGCTAATCAATGTCTTCCAAATCAATTTTCACATAACTGTAAATAACAACACATTGAAATTGAAGCACACCAAATTGAATATTTTCTATAGTTTTTGAATAAGTAAACACCCACACAACCAACAAACTAAAAACCACACAAAATCCAAAATCTCACAACTAGGCAAAAACTCTCTAGAAATCACAAACTCCTAAAGCTTAATGGCAATTCCTATGTAGAATTGCACTTAAAGGCTAGGAGGGTTTTCATCATTGAAACTTGTAATACCAGAGGGATTTTATCCCTGGGAAAGAAAGAACGTGCATTCATTCTTGGGAAATGAAATTGATAACATGAGCAGGTAATCCTTTCCTGGGGACAAAACCTCCTTTTATAACTTTTCGAGGGGATATAATATTATTTTATATTATTTTCTTTTATTTATCCCTTCAAAGTTTTTAACTCACTTTTTGCACTCCCATGCCTAGTGACACTTTATAAAATCAAATTTTCTCTTCTTTTCAAAACAACCTTTTAATAATAAAACATAAGTTGTTTTAATAAAATAAAGTTACTTTTAACAACTTAAATTATTAATTTATGGAATGTACTACAATATATAACTTCACCCAACTTATGGTATGTACTGCAATATATAACTTCACTCAAGTTCTAATATGTACTATAATAAATAACTTCACCCAACTTATGGTATGTACTACAATATATAAATGCACCCAACTTACGGTATCTATTGCAGTATATAACTTAATACCCTAAAGAGCACTAGCACTGCAACAACCCTACATAGAATTTGCTCCATCTTTAATCCCATTAGTTTTCAACACATCCAACTTAGCATGATGCCTATAGGCAGAGCTTTCGAGGGATCCATCAAGAAAAACACTACCCCCAATGCACATGAGAGTACAAGCGATCTAGAGAGATCTGTCATCCCCATCTCAACTACATAAATCATGCTTCAATTCAACAACTGAGTCAAATAGACCCCTGCCAGTACATTTGAGGGTCTCCCATTTCAAGCCTTTCTTCAAGCTACTGCCACCAAGGCAATCCCACCCTATAGTAACCAAACTTGCCATAAAAGGGTTGGAGACAATGACCACCACAAAATTATTAATAATTTGAACATCAAATTATTAATATTTAATAATAAATATAATATTAATGATGCCTTATTAAGTAACTTAAATCAAATAGCAATAATTGTATTTAATTTGTTTTTTATTTAAATGTTTATAACTGTTTGCATTTATTATATTATTTGTTTTTCACTATGAAAAAAATAGTTCTTGAAGTAAAAGTTAATGTTTTTTCTAAAAACTATTGAAAAATAAAACATAGAGTTGGAGCTCTGCTAGGGTTTCTGGGCTTCCTTATGCTTATGCCAAACTGCAGCTTTCTGCAGGATTCTTTTAGTGTTAATCTCCATTTATTACAGCATGCTTTATGTTGCTAAGCTTGCAGGCATTTTTTGTCCACTTTATATGGCCTCAACCTTTCATTCCTCCGCAGTTGTTGTTGCTAGAGTTGAAGGTCTGATGGTACAATCCAATGGCAACTCTGCTCAAATGTCCTCAAAAATTTGTCCCCAAGGTGTTCAATGATGTACATCCCCTAAAACACCTCTAAATATTGTTCTTCCCATTCTAGAGTTTGATAATGCTTGCAAATGGCTAGAGAATTTCACTTTAATTAGGTATTTTGTGGGTAGTGTCCCCCCTGAAAGCATGCTTCAAAACTAGTTTGGTAGGTCCTGGACCCCACATTGGGTCCGCCTTGATGCCATGCAAAATCTCACCAAGGAGTTTTTTTTTGTTCTATCAAGCCCAACCATGTTGAGGTTGTTCTCAGTCAGGGCCCATAGTTGGTCTACTCCTTGCTTGTCTTTAAACCCTAGACTCGAGACTTTGATGCCTCTGATGAAAAGTCGTTTCAAGTCCCCATTTAGGTTGAATTTTTTGGTTTACCCTTATCCTGTTGGAATTTTCTAAGCCACATAGCCTCCTCCTTAGGTTATGTGGTTTGCATAGAACTGGAGCATTTTTACTCAGCTCATCCTTACTAGCAAGTTTGTGTAGAGGTGGACCTCTCCAAAGATCTGAAGGATTTGATTGACATTCAAGTTGGTCAAACCCACTATACTCAGCGATTCTAGTATATCAACCTTCCCAACACTTGTCATCAGTGCTATTCATCCGCACACAAGATTCAGGATTGCCCTTTGGCCTCTCCACGACCCAAACCCTCTATCAACCCTTGTCTGGGCTACCACCTCCTACAAAAGAAGGTTGGTCTGTAGTGGTTTCTTGCAAATCCAAGAACACTAGCACCTCCAAGCCCACCGCCAAACCTTTGGTTATGGCCGATTTAACTTCAAAGATTGTCTCAAAACCCTCTGAAGTTTGAATGGCAAAGGTGGTGACAATTTCCAATTCTTCGCAAGTAGCTTCAATTGTTTCTCAACCACTAGCTATCACTACCTAACACGCTTCCCCTCCTCCTATTGGGTAGAGGAGGTCTCAAAGATCATTTGGACGATTGGAGACCAGTGAATAGGTGTCAAGGAAATGACAACCTATGGAACTCAGCTTCTAAGATTGGAAGCTTTGAGGCACATGATGTGGTATTGTAGAATAGTTATCATGCTCTTGAAAAGTTGGATAATGAGGAGATGCCTCTCAACACTCATTAAATGAACTATATTTCTTGGAATGTGCGGGGTCTTATAGACCTCTCATAGAAATACTTCATCTGTAATGCTCATCTTCAATTTCTAGGTTTAGACATTCTCTGCCTCTAGGAGGTCAAAGTGGGTTTTTGCTTTCCATAGCTTGCCATATTATTTGGCCTTCCAGCTATTTTCTTTGAAGTAACTATGAAGTTGGTTGAGGGGAGTTTCACATTTCTCTCTCCCACGTGGCATCAGCTATTGGTTGATCATGGATGTGACCCCACCAACCATGCACTATGGGCTCTTTTCCACATTAATAATCATTCCTTTGGGATTATTAATGTTTATGCTCCCAATGATGTTGTGGAGCAATCTTCCCTTTGGAGATGAATTACAAATTCAATGTCTGCTGCCAATTGAGTTTTGTGCAAGGATTTTAATATGATTGAGAGGGCTTATGATAAATGTGGACCCTTTCCTATGCACTGGATAGTTGGTGAAAGAGAGGCTTGGTTTGTTATGCATAATAAATTAGGTCTTTTCGACCCCAATGTTGGTTGCTGCCAAGATCATAGGTACACATGGAGCAATTTGAGAGGCAACCCTGATAGGGTCTTAAAGTAGTTTGATTGGGCTATGCTGTTAGTGCACTCCTTTACCTTTGCCAACTATTTCACTTTTCCAGTTGAGTTGTTGGTAAACCTCGTCATATTTGACCATTTATTGATACAATTTTGTATCGAGTGGCAGGTTTCCAAGCCCAAAGCAATGAAAAGTCAATTTATCTAAACACATCTCTACTCAATCACAAAGCCACATTGGTTCATATTCAATGTGTTTGGAATTTGAAACCACGTCCCTTGCATGGGGTCAGGTGGATAGCCTAGTGGAATAATGCCATAACTCGTACTTCACGATTCCTCCATAGTTATGGGCGGCAACTTGCCTATTTCTATTGCTACTCCTATGAAGCCACCACTCATGAGCTCTGCCATGCCACCACTGCTTTGGTGGCTCATTCATTTGATTTCACCACCTAGATTAGGGTGTCTCAACTGCGACACCAGAAGAAAATAGTTGATGCTCATACAACTCATGGAGCCCAAATAAAAGCTCAACTCCATTGGCTTAAAATTGGAGATAAAGTGGTGGAGTTTTTCCAAGCCTTGTGTGCCTGCCACACTATCCAATCTATTAAGTAGATTCGAGAAGTCCAACAACTTCTACAGGAGTTACTAGACATTATTCAAGCCTTTATTCAACATTATGAATAGTTATTTTTGGCTCAAGATTACACTCTTGCTAGGCAGCTTGCCTTACATCAATGTCTAGTTTCCATCCCCTTCCAAGTTTCTAATGCTCAACGTATTCTTTGTGACAAATTTTTCACTCAAGATGATCTTAAGGAGGCAATTTTTTCTATGGCCAATGATAAAGCCCCTAGCTTAGATAGCTTCCCATGTGAATCTTACAAAACCTTTTGGGATACTGTGGGCAGAAACTTGCATAATGTTTATCTTCAAGCAATGCAATCTGGCTCATTGGGTAATCTTATCAACAAAGGGAATGTTAAATTCATACCTATGGTTGGTAACCCCAAAGACATCAATAACAAGCAGTCGATCACGCTATTGAATGTCTCCTACAAAATCATTGCTAAGGCTCTAGCTCTCAGGCTATGCTCCATCCTTCCTTTGATTGTTTTGCTGGAACAAACTGGTTTCATCAAATCCAAATTTATTTTGGACAACATAATAGCTTTTTGGGAAGGGATGGAATGGGCTCACCATTCTCATTTATTAGTTGTTTTTATCAAGATTGATTTTGCTAAGACATACAACCATATTGAATGGTTGTTCATCCTATCCATGTTAAAGGTGCTTAGTTTTGGCCCCCATTTCATTCACATGGTCAAGATGTTGTTTGTAGATGCCTCTATGTGCATTACCATTCCCAGCCAACAATCTAATTTTTTTGGACTCTTCAGGTCCATCCGATAAGGCTATCCCCTTGCCCCAGCTCTATATGTCTTGGTTGTCGAAGGTTTTGGCTATTTGTTGGCACAAGTAGTTTCCTAGTCTCATGTTAAGGGGATTTCTCTTCCCAATTGTTCCCAACAGTTGGTCAATGGCTACTTTGTCAATGAATCCTTTCTCACTCTCATTGAAGAGGAGGATAATATCAAACAAGTGCTTCATTGCCTAGACATTTTTTCCAAGCCTCTGGTTCGAGCATCTAATGGCATAAGGCCCTATGTTAGAGGCAACCTTCCTCCCCAAACCAGGTTGGTTTGAATCTTTTGGGTGGAAATGGATTGATCATGGAGAAGTCTTTTGATTCCTAGGCATCCCTTTTGCTTTCAAAGACTCTCCTAAGCTATGGCAGGTAGTGATCACTCGAATTGAGAAATAACTTCATTATTGGATAACCAAGCCCCTTTCATTGGTTGGTAAATTTTAGATTTGCTCTAAAATTTTGGCTGCCACACATGTCTACTACTCTTCTTGTTGGGTCCTCTCTAAAGCCTCCCATTTGAAGATTGAGAAGCTCCTCAGAGATTTTCTCGTGGGACTTAGCATAGACAGTTCCAATGCATATGGTCGGCAGTGTTGGAACCCAAGTTGTCTCATTTTGCCTAGTGCGTTCTATACCAAGGCCTTCCAATGGGGGCATGTCTTGCTCAAATGGGCATTCCTAGCCCTCATTGTCCTTTCTGTGGACAAATTGAGACACTCAAGCATCTCTTCTAGTTCTTCCCACGAGCTAAGGAAGCCTAGATGAATTCTTCAGACCTTTTCAACCTACTCCCTTTTCTTGGCACATGGTTTTGCTTAGAGATTGGCCTTTTTCTCCTCCTTGAATATACCCAAATCTGGCATGTTTTTAGGGTGGAAATTCTTTTCATCATATGGAAGGATATATATTCAATGTTATTTTCTCACCGTGTTGATGATGTTCATTCTTCTCTTTACACTAAAGTTGTCATATGTTCTAATGTTTGTATGTACATCTAGGTGCAAGCTAGTAAAGTTGCATTGGAGGTTACTCATCTACATGAGCTGTTGGACCACTGGGAAATGCCCCTTGCACTATTGCCAAGGTTCTACTTGACTCTACCTCTCCAAGAGGTCATTGGCGTGGGCACAACCATTCTTCCAAACATGACCATGGTGACTGTGGATCTCACTCCCAAGGTCTCAGCCTCAAAATTCCAGAGACTCTGATGTGTGTGGAGGATGGTCCCAGCCTTATAGGTCGCCCTTTTGACACCAGTAAGTTTCCCCATCTCCAACTTGTCATTTCTCATCTTTGTGCTCAGTAGCCTGCAGAGGAGACTTCCGAAGAAAAAGGCGCTCTCACTAGCTAGGAGCCAATTGATAATTCTACCCCTGGAGATGTGTGGGGAAAACTTGATGATCAGGATCCACCCTCTATTAGCATTGCATTATCTACTTAGTACTCTGTGGGGTTGGCTTGAATAATAATAAAAATGAAATTTATAAAAAGAGCTGAAATTTATATAGTTGTACTTGAATAATAATAATAATGAAGAAATCCATAAAAGACATGAAAAAAGAAGCAATAAGAGAGACTCACAACAAAATAGGAGGCAATTTGGTATGAAGTTATGACCACAATATTTAGTCACCTTGAGATAGTTTGTGAGCCAGGGAAGAGTTGAATCATAATAGCAAGAGATTGATTATTGATCAATTTAACCTAAATTGTAGTTCTAGATTAATCATATATTTATTCCCACTAAAGGGAGACATGAGGGATAAATGAATGAATTGGTTATTTATATATGTATATATATAAAATGCTTTTTTTTTAATATTTGAGTTTAGTTGTTTAAAAACTAGTATAGATATAGTCTTGAGGTGTTATCCTCTTTTACATAAATATATTTAAGATATCTATGTTCATTTATAATAAATATTGTCATATATTACTTTATTATTTGTAGTTGTTATGAATTAATATAGATTGAAGTTTGTATAAATGTAAATGATCCTTTAATTAACTTAAGTTTATATAAGGAAAATATGTTTTGTTTAGGGTTTTGGACCCTCGTTTCCAGCTAAACTAATCAAAAACTTAAGTTAATATAAGGAAAATATTTTCCTTTACAATATTTATATAATATCATTTTTTTAATATCTATCTAAACTTATGAACAAAATAAATAGGTAAATTGATAGATAAGAAAATACATAGACACTATATATTTTGACATTTAGTGAAAAATTATTTTATTTCATTTACTTTATTTTTAATTGAAGAGTTATTTTATTTTATTATTATTTTTTTGGTGAATATTCATATTAAACATTATGTTAATAATATTAAACTAGTAAAATATTCACAAAAAAGGGGAGGGTGGTAAAAAGGCACACCCACAAAGTCTAACAGGACATAGTCCTAAACAAAGATGCAATGGAATCCAACAAAGTATCTAACAGGACATAGTCCTAAACAAAGTCTACTCTTTTTGCAGAAATGGAATCCAAGGAGTGGAAATAATTACAGTTTTGACAAGAGGGCCTGCACGAGGGTTTCTGCAAACCCTACCGTGCTTCCCATTTGGGGGCCCTCTCCTTGTTCGGATTCTTCTTCATTCCATTTTGAGTACATATTAGTGTGTTCTTGTGCTTTGTTGTCCCCTGTAATATTCAACCATTTATTTGTATGTGATGTTATTTTCTGTTAATAGTGTGCATGTTGTTTTCTTGTCCTATTGAATTTGAATTTATTTCCTCCTTATATCTATTAAATTTTGAATTCCCTCCCATTCCCTTCCCCTGGGTCGCCAGAGTGTTTTGTGTGTGGGCTGGGTGGTGAGGGGTGGAAGGTACCAGTACGAAGCTGAGAAATTAATGCAGAAGGAGGATAGAAGTAAATATAAATGGGGAAACTCCAAATAGTGATTGCCAAGGGCAGGAGAAATCTTACAGGGAAATTTCAAGGGCTGAGGATGCCAAAGTTGCACCCGAAGATGCTCGTTTCTTGGTCACAGATGTGGTTGGAAGAAATAGTGTAGTCACTGAGAAAGAAGTCGAAGGAGGTGCTCCGATGGGGAAAGAGCAAGGTGAGTCCCCCTTAGTGTCTAGAAAAGTTTCTTTGATTCCCAATTTAGAATTAGTGAATGCAGTAAAGGAGGAAACACGACTGAAAAATGTGGCTGTATTTTTTACTTGTATCAATATTGAAAAGCTTCCATCTAGGAAATTTTTTGATAATTGGATTATTTCAGTTTGGAGCAAAAAATTAGGGATTCATTTTTCATTTTGCAGAATGGTCCAACTAGGGTTATTCATAATTTTTTTCAAATCTCATAGTATACAGAAAAGAGTTGTAGAAAAAAGTTATTGGAACATAGGTCCAACATTGTTCAAAGCCTTTCCATGGTCTCCTAATACCTATCAAAATGAAATCAAATTCTGCTTAGTGCCAAGATGGATTTTGATTAAAGATGTACCGATACAATTTTGGAACTTCCTGCCTCAAATAATTAAACCTTTTGGCAAAATTATTAAGGTGGACAAACCCAGGACCACTCTGCCCCATTTAGATGCTCAGCTCCTGGTGTCATTTGACACTGGGGTTCAAATCCTTGATGTACTTGAAATCAAATGGGAGAATAAATATTTTCTATGTGACTTAATAAACTTGGGAAGCCTGAACTCCTATTTTTTGTGCAAGAGAGATGGACATGTAAGGAAGAATTGCCCAGTTTTAAATAAAAGAATAAATAAGGATAACATGGAATTTGAAATGAATGACAAGGAGACCAACCCAAAAAAAGGTAACAAAGGCCCTCTAGGGGGATCCATTGAGAAAAATGCCTTCGATTCCTCTGAGGCTGGGATGCCTCCCTTTCAGAGGACGAGATGGGCTCTGATGAACCCTTTAGTGAACGACAAGATCTTAGTGACATAGATAGCACTAATGATGATAGTCTGAGCCTTTATTCCCTAGGCACAAGAGAAGAAAGAATGGAGGTTGAGGTTGACCCCCTTCTAGTCTCCCAGATTGAAGAAACCCCAGTGCAGGACAATGTATAGTTAAACTTGGGTGAAAATGAAGATCCCCCATCGGTGGAACCTAATAAAAAAGAAGGAACTACAAACATTGAGGGCAATACAGATGATGGATTCATAATTGTAAAAATGAAAAAAAAAATGCACAACAACTGGCCATGGAGAAGATAAGGGGAGTGGCTGATCAAAAGCTTAAACTAGAAAAACTTACAGAAGAGTTCTTGAAGAAAAAAGAAGCAGACCTCTCAGGGGTAGACTTATCCTGACTCCAACAAAGCATTAGGAGAGTTAGATCTTCCCCTTAGGAGAAATAAAGAATAGGCAAGGATCATGACAGTGACAAAACTGATGATAAAGGTAGAAAAAGGAAAGATATGAGTAGATCTAACAGCTCAATTAAGCCAGGTAAGAAAGGGAAAGATGGCCCAATTCCTAAATTCTTTGCATAGATTGGACCTAATTAAGCCTCACCTCATCTCCCTCTTCATCCTTATAATGAGATACATGAACTATTACTCCTAGAATGTCAGAGGATTGGAATCTGTAGATAGAAAATATGAGGTTAGAAATTTTTACAACAAGAATAAAGAAATGGATGCTCTGTTTCTTCAGGAAACAAAGGCTGTAGGCTTTATGCTAGAAAACACATTAAGATTTATATGGAAAGATTCCTTGGCCTTTTCCTCTAAGCATGATAAGGGCAAAGGTAGAAATGTCATTCTGCTTAGTAGAAGATGGGAGAAATCTGTTAAGGATACTGGTCTTTCCCCTTGCAACAGATGTATTTGGGTTATAATGGAACTAGATGGAGTTGAGATGGGACTTTTCTCTATCTATGCACCTAATGAATATTCTAGAAGAGCAGAACTATGGAATTGGATGGCCACAGAGTTGCCTAAAGTCCCATGGATTCTAGGAGGAGATTTCAATATGATTGAACACTTACAAGATAAAAAAGGTGGTAAATCGATGCAGTGGAAAGGCAATGAAAAATTCTTCTGGTTAAGACTCAAGAAATCACTTAACCTGGTGGATCCATTAGAAGGGAAAAAAGATAGTAGTAGAGGAATCAAGTTCTCCTGGTCTAATTGTCAGAAGAAGGGCAATAGAATTTATTGTAGATTAGATAGATTTTACATGGAAAAAGACTCTTTCTTAGTAATGAGATGAAAAGAAGCAAATAAAATTCAAGTTATCCCAAATCCTTTATCTGACCATCATCCAATTAAAGTGGTAGTCACTTTAAAATCTCAAAAGCTAATGGTAAGGAAATAGTGTCGAACCTGTTTTAAACTTAACTGTGAGCTTTTGAAAGATCAAGACTGTGTTGGAGATATCAGAACTCTTAAAAATATTTGCAAAGAGAAATTCAAGAATCTGGGTAGAATAGAATTTTGGAATATTTTGATTGAGGCATGTAAATTAGTGTTCCAAATAGTAGGGAAAAAGTATGCTTTAGACAGAAAAAGAGAGGAACTTCTTTGTCAGAGTGAATTCCTTAGGTTAGAACAAGAGCTCCAAGAGAATTTTGAATGAGGAAAATTTGATAATGGAGATGGGAAGGGTTAAACACAGTCTGAGGAAACTTTAGATAAAAAAAGCTCAGGGAGCCAAAGTTAGAGCCAAACTTAATTGGCTAATAGATGGTGACAAGGGATCCAAATACTTTTTTAACCTTCTAAAATACAAAAACATCAAAGAAAATGTTCAATTTATAGTTGAGAATGGGATCTCTTTAACCAGTCAAGAGGAGATTCTAGAGGCCTTTAAAAAATTCTATGAAAACTTATTTAAAGTAGAAGATAATAAGCAAGGCTATGAAGAGGCTTAGGATCTATGTGCAAGGATTTGCAAGAAGAAAATAACTTCAGATATGTGTGAGGCTTGATACCAAGATAACTAAGGATAAAATTAAAGCTACCATAAGTTTGGAGAATTTCCTTTTCAACTCAGGGAAGCTAGACCATAGGTTCTATAACTCATATACATATTTTCAAGAGGTTTATAGCAAATTGAAAAAAAAAAGAGATAAAAGAAAATGAAATAGGAAAGATGTGGGAAATATCTAGTCAAATTTTCAATGTGCTAGTTGACCACCTACGGGCTTCATCGAAACTGGGAGCTTTTCAAGGTGTGGATGAATATGAAGGAAATGATAACTGGTGCCATATCTTGGATAGAGAGACCCCATGGCATATTGACCCTGGTGTAGAACTGAGGAAAGTTAGTTCAGAGATTTCCAAGTGTGGTACTGAGCTGGATGATAGTGAAGGGTACTTCTATCAATACTGGGAAGCATAACAGGATGCAGGCCGATATGATGTCTTCATGGAAGTAGAGCAGAATCTCGAGGGTGACCCAAGGATGCAAGAACCTGTTGCCAATGAGGCTCGATGGGATGATGAACACCAGGATCCAATTGAAATGGAGGAGAATATCAGTGATGGAAAAGAATCTAGAATTTCATAAAGGAGTTAAACAAAATTTAGAAAATGAAATCAAATGTTAACAATATGTGCATATAATATCATCAAAGTAGTAGTATATAATGAGTTTTTGAAGCCTAAGTATGAACTGTATTCAGTAAGAAACTATATTCATTTTTTTATATTGAAGAGATGGCTTTTTATATTTTGAAGTGGTCTTCTTGACCACTTATATGTAACTCCCTATATATTTTGAATGTAATATTAAGTGCTAGATTCTCAATCCAAAAAAGAAATGGAATCCAAGTTTTAATGCTACAAAGGATTGTCTTGGGGCTTATGTGTGGATAAGACTCCTGATACTCCCTATGCAATACTAGGATGAAGAAATATTTATTGCTAGGGTCATTTCTTGGCTATTGATAGAGTTACTCAATATAGGAAACAATTGATTTTTTCCAGATCGTGTGTCAATGTTGAGGCGGATATGGTTATTTTGAATGTGATTCACTTGTCTTCTAAGTTTGGTCTATGGGAATAGGGAATTGAGGTTGAGCCTTCCTCAACAATATGTGTTGTTTCATGCCAAATAGAAAGGAAGAAATAGTATATTTGGGCAAGGAAGAAAGGTAGCATGGTTCCCCCTCATGACATTTCACAAGTGTTTGAGGAAAGGAGGATTGATAATCCTAAAACTTATAAAGATAGAATATAGTTTCATTGCAACCTAAGATAGAAAAGAGAGAGCCAATCATGGAGGAAGTTGTGCTTCTCACAAGCAGGAGAAGTGAAAAAGTGATTCATTGGAAGAATTTTGTGATCTTGTTTTGTTAAAAAAAGATAAGGTTTGTCCAAGTCAAGCTATGGAGACCTTTTAGAGCACTTTGGAAAGATTTGGGTTTAAACCACCCTAAAATGACCTAAGTTGTATTGTTGGTTTCAGCCTTGGGCTATGTTTGTTGGTGGATTTTCTATGGTCCTTGTTTGGGGGTTTTTTATGACCCTTTGTTGTGTATCGTTTTGGTCTTTTGTTGTTTTTCCCTTGTGATATTTAAGGCTTATCTTTTTCTATTTGGAGGGTGAGATTTCCATTTGGTTATCTCTTGCGTTGTATAGGGTTTATGGTCCCTTCAAAACCAACTTATCCTAATCAAAACAATAAAAAACATTTGTAAATCAAGTACACAAGTGCCCAAGGTAGTGAAAGGATAAACTCCAAATTTTATACATGAACAAATCCCATTAATAGTGTAAAGGAAATTATAAGTTGTATGATATTCATCATGTGTATGCTAATAAAGTGATGAGTATGTCCTCCATCTATACATGAAATAAGAATAATAGAAAAAGATGATTCCTCCTTACAAATGAGTGCTAGTGTTATTTATGGGAAGTTGGTTATCAAAAATCTAATATTAATAAGAAATCTTGAAATGGTAGAAAAATATCCATGTGAGCAATAATAGTGTCCAATCTCATTTGCTAGCCACTTGAACACAACTTTTTTGCTTAGACTAATTTACTATCCATGCCTTTACTATATTTCAATAATAAACCAATGCTCTTCTAGTAAAAATTTGATGTTATGTGAGTAAACTTCACCCACCACTTAGTCTTATCACATGAAACACAAATATAGATAAATCTTAGACTTCTTATACAGTACTTCAATGCATTATGCCAAATACATCGATTCATACAAAGCTAGCTCACATTAAATTATCTCATCTTTACTATTTGAATTCTAAATTGTAAATCCATGTTCATAGAAAGAATCATCCTTTTAATCACCCTGAAATTAGATATTCATGAGACATCGGAAAATTTTTATAAAAAAATAAAAAGAAGCAAATAAGGGGGAGAATAAAAGTTCAAATTCAACTCAATTTGTATGCAATCACTATGATCATGGTGATCGTGTGCTCTCCACATCAACTGATGCCAATTGTGCCTTGATGAATCTAATCTAGAATGATGATACTGTTAGAATCAAAAGGATCATAACTGATCAGCAAAAATAGGTAAAAGAAACTCATAAGACTCTTAAGATGCTTGAAAACATTACTTAAAGCAAAAGATAAACTAGTTTCTTCAGGAAAGAAACAACTTGAAGAATCATCTGAATAAGCATCCGCAATTCTTATTGTTAGAATTTGATGGTTTTGTTGATTCTAGATCAGCCAAATCTGTTGCCAATACCAAAGCTATTCTAGCCAATTAGTGGAAAGAAAAGACAAAGCTACCAAAGGGATACTCAATTACAAGAGAAAAGTTGGTTATTGGAAGGTATACACAAGATGTTCTTGTAATTATCAATGGAAAGACCTTCATTACATATTTCTTTGAGCTTGATGAGATGAACGATGATGTTCTTCTAGGATATACATTTCTAACCAAATATGAACCATTTGTGTTGAAAACATCATCAATATTCTTAAAACACAATGGTAAAATGCTTAAAGTTCCTACTCTTAAATTTGCAAGTCATAGAATTGAAGAAAAGGAATATATGAAAGAAATAAAAGAACATCATAAGAAATTAGCAACAAAAAAGATCACAGGAAAATAAAAGGATAAAAATCAAGGCAAAACAGAAGATGAAAGGTTTTGTTCCATCAAAGAAAGGTTTGAACAAAATTGTTGCAATATGAATCCATTAAAATTCTAGACAGAAGATCAGGAAGCATGTGAGATAAAGATTAGGCAAGAATGCTCTCATATAATTCCTCATCAACCAACTTATTTGCTTAGTCCTCCTAAAATTAATGAAATTCAAGAACATTTGCAAGAACTATTAGGAGGAAGATTCATCAAAGAGAGCAAGAGTCCATTTTCTTGCCTTGTTTTTCTTGTAAATAAAAGAGAAGAAAAAATTAAAGGGAAAAAGAGATTCTGCATAAATTAAAAATATTTGAATGACATTATATTGTCATTCAATTACCCAATTCCTTTCAGTGTAGACTTAATCAAAAGAGTAGCCCATAAAAATATTTTCTCTAAGTTTGATTGCAAATCAGAGTTTTAGCAAATCAAGCTAGTTGAAGTAGATAAATACAAAACTACTTTTTATGTTCCTCAAGGTTTGTATGAATGGAATGTCATGCCCTTCAGTTTATGTACTGCTCCAACATATTTTTAGAGAAGAATGGACTAAGCACTAAGGCAATTTTTTTGTGCATACATTAATGATATTATTGTGTTTTTTGACTCCATTGAAGAGCATATCTAGCATCATTTTATTTTTCTTGCAACTAATTCTGATCAGTGCCTTATTATCTATGAATCTGAACTCAAACTTTTTTCTTTGTTTTCTTGCTCTTGTTGGACTTGTCCAATAGAGACTTCAACCCTATTCTATGAACTCTATATTTAATTTATTTCGGTATCAACCAGTCTATGATTATGAACCATATTAGAGAGTTCAGTATATGAGCTAGTGCTAAATGTTTCTATTTTTATATTTGCTCTTGCATTTCATGAGTTGAAGACAAAATATTAGAAACATCTATAGCAATGTCATCTATATTCTCCAGGGCTTAATTTTGCCACTAAGCAATCCAATTCCTCTATGCTTCAAAAATTTTCTATTGTTTCCCTACTTGGACATGCAACCTTGATTCATATCTACCCCATTGTTGATAACTGAGAGGGGGGGGGTTGAATCGGTTATCCTAATTATTTCTGCTTTGTGAGCTTTCTTATTAATCAATGCAGCATTAATTCAAACAAGCAAACATAACCATGAAATGGAAATACACGACACAATATTTTTGATGTGGAAACCTTGTTAAGGGAGAAAACCATGGGGTGATTAACCCAAGGATTATTCTCTGTTAGAAGAATAAGGAAAAACAAAATGGCACTTGCCAATTAGGGCTCACTGCCCGAGCACACTGCTCACAAGAGGCACACTGCCTACAAGAGACTCACTATCTACAAAAAGAGTGGTATACAATACTTGAACTAATTGGGAGCATCTACATATGCTGGAATTTAGTTCCAGTTAGGCTCAGTACACTGATCTGCTGCACTTCATCTTTCCTCTTTTCTTATGTTGCTTTCTTTCACATACCAGACCTTCCTTACTGCTTCTGCTCTGCTCTTCTGCTTTTATTCGCACATCACTAACGACCACCACACTTCTCACAACTAAATCCATCTTGCATATATATCCACACAAGTGATTTCATCACCTTTCTAGTCGGCACCCAGAATAGTCAATCTTTTCACAAACTCTGATCTGTCAGTTGAATCCTTGCACATCAAGTAATGCGGATCAAGCATATACTTGTAGAAATCATTAATCATGTCGGCCAAACATAATTCATGCCTTTATAACCTTTACCATCATCAGTAACACATCCGGAATAAAGTCTGATGTTCTTCTAGTTAGTTCTTCCTCTATCACACTGCCAATCAGGAACCTGATACTCAAGTATTCATATATTTTTCCTCATCTATCACCGGAGGCTAAATCCTTGGAATCTATCACTCAAGGTAGTTCTCTTGACTTCCCCAAATCCATACTTCACCAAGATACTTCCTCTGAGAGATCTGGACCTGTCTGTCAGACCTTGCCACATGCTCTATTCTTGTTTACCGGACCACAACATTCTTCACTTTGGCTTCCGGTATAGACACATCATGTCCTGCGGATGTGTGGGATGAACTTTGTTGCCATCAATGACAACAATCATGAATCCATATAGTGTCTCTTGCCAACACCCCATAACTTAGAATCTTAATTGAGCACAGTGAATGATTTTGGGGTTGGCCATCTACCTAGTTCATAGCTAACTAACTCTTCTAACTTATTAGCTATACTCATCTGGAAATTTGTTTTCTTTTCTTGAACTTCCCTAGGCAATTTTTCTCTTATCTTTCTTGTAGTGTTTATGAGATCAACACTTGTTACATCTACAATTTCCAGAAGAACACTTGTTGAATGTTTTACAACCCCAATCTTGAGCTATAGGAGTTGTCTTGCAATATCTTCTTATATTACAAGATGAGTTGTAATCATCTAGATTGCTTGATACACCTTTAAGAAAACATTGAGCTTTAAGTTTTTTCCATACTATACATTTTACTTCTTGTAGAGAGAAATCATCTATTTCTATTTTTTGTTTTGTAATGAGTTTTTCTACAAATTTGCCTATTCTACAAGGTAGAGATGAAAGAAAATATGTTTTTTTGTAGAAACCAGATTTTGAACTCTTCCTAGATATGCAAATTTTTCAAATACTAGGAAATATTCATGAAATTTAGCAAGATTGCATAATTTCATTTTGTATAATAAATTTTTGGCTTCTCTGGCTTTATTTTCTCTATCAATGTAGAATTCATTTATCATGGCCAATTTTAGTTTTTTATTAGTTCAGCTAGAAAAAAGGGTCCAGAACCCTATACAAAGCTGCCCCTAGGGCAAAAAGGCCTCAAACAAACCAAAAAAAGTCCATTAACAACATAGAAACAACAGACCAAAAATGAGACTAATCAAAAATACAAAAACTGGCAGACCCCCTAAGGATTATCATTTGTCCCACACTTGGCTAGGAAGTTGACCATATCCTTATAGTCACTGAGGCTGTCCACCCCCACATCTCTGACCTTATTGTCGAACTCTTTAACAGTAACAAACACTGAAGTCGCACGATGAAGAGCCTTGGTAGCAAATTCAGTCATCACCCACCATTTCTTTTGCATCTTGTCCATCTTAGCCTTGAGCACCATCAACTCATCAGCAGTCTTCTTACACAGCGAGCAACTACCCTTCTTCTCCACTTCCTCCTTAATTTCTTCTGAGCTTGGCTTGTTCAATTCAGCAAGGTGGCTCACTCCATCTTCATGCACAGACTCATTAGGTGTTTCATCTTCTCCATCTCCAATGGTATCCTCAACAAACTCTGAGTCCTCAGAAATGTCCATGCCCTAGGGATTGGATGATGTATACCAACAATACGGTTGGACCTACACACACCTTGAGCACCATGCTTAACAGCATCACCCCCATCACCACTCCCCATCTGTTTAGGTCTTGATTCTAGGTCTATGACTTTCACAGTCTCCACCACCCTTTTAGTTTCCTCTCTCTAAGTTTTAGCCTTCTTAAGCTGTAGGTTACCCTCATCCTCCACACCCCTTCGGTCCCTTTTAGCTGACACCACAGTCTCCTTCCCAGTCTCTAGGTTAGGGATATCAAGTTTCCCACTGGATTTTTTCGGGGATTTAGTCTTAGAATCAGGAGTAGTGGTCCCAATAGGGGTACTATAATCCTTAATTCTGGGTCCCCCCTTCAAGTTTTTAGAGGAGGTCTTGGGGGACCCAACAACTTTCATGGCTTTACCCTTAGTAGAAAGAGTCTAGGCCCATGGGGTATCCTCAAGCATACTAACTTTGATTTGTTTTGGGGAACACAAGGCCAAGTGGAAGTGATACAGCCTAAGGATGAGACCTTGGTGAATAGGAATGAGTAGGTAATTAGGGTTTTTAACATGAATTTCCTTGGTAGACTTAATTGAGTTTTCCAGAGAAGACAGAAGAAAAAAAGGGAAGCTAATCTCCAACCTATTCCTGAAATGGTTAAGTAAATTGAAGTGGTAATGGTAGAATACCTTGAATCTGCCCTCCAAAGTGAAGTACTTCATGATCATGAGGCAAACCTGCCCCCACAGAGCTAGCAATTTTTCTCTTTCAAACCCTCCATGGAGCTTCACCGCAACCTCCCCTTCTCTAAAAAAAATCCCCATATTTTTAGGGTCTAGCACCTTACTACGTCAACTATGTTTCTTGCCTTTGATGGGGAGCCCTATGGCTTGCCCAATCACCTCTTCAGAGACTACAAATCCAATACCCTCGACACGAACTTGCCTGGTATCATCATCCCAAGGCTCCACAAACTATCAGGATAGATTCTCATCGTGTCCAATCATTGACTCAAGAGAGCCACATCCCACTCCTGTATGATGTGCCAGACCATAGGATCCTACCTAAACTCTTCAGGAGAAGTCAACTCAATCTTGATAATGTCGCCACCCATCTTAAATAATGTAAATTGCATAGCCAGAGCGGAAAGAAAAGTTGAAGGCAGAAAATGCTAAAATGCTTAGTAGGATACACAAAGAAGTAATTAAGCTCTTCCATGCACTCCTGTCATTTCAAAGGCCACAGAAATCCAGAATTAAAAACAACGTAATAATTTTAAAGATATGCATTGCCCTTGCCACCTTAGTTCTCTTCCTCAGAAAAGACCCACGTCTGCCACCTCATGTGAAAGTGAATATCACTGGAGACAGGGATGGTAAGAAAATTATTACTCCCGAGCCAGCCTATCCTTCGTTCATCCCGCCCTCTCATAGCTTGCCACCTTAGCATCCTTTCGAGCTAACCTGTCATCCATACAACCTACCCACTAGTCACTTGCCACCTAATGCAGAGCATGAAGGATTCACCCAAACAAACACACTTCAAACAAATGACTTTTCTCACAATCTTCCACTATGCTTTGATGAGAACATTAAATAAAGTAATTTTGACATAATTTTTAGAAGACAACTCAGACCCACTATCAAAAACTTGATTTGGATACCCATTAAGCCCTTCTTTAATATATCTTGAAATGGGGTATGGTTACTTTGGAATGAAAGGTTCAAAACTTGACTATCCTACTCTTGCCTAGGTTTTGAAGTGGAGCAACAAATAGGGTTTTTCGGCCATAACTTTCATTATAAACATGATATCTAAAATACAAACATAGTTTCAAACACCCATTTGGACTTTATAGAACATATCCCAGAATCAAAGTAGGTTACTTTGTACGGAATCCTTCAAAAATTGATTTGTTTACTCACTATACCCTAACTAGAGTTTCAAACCTATTTGTAGTAAAATGGGCATAACTTTCTCAAAACATCATGAAATTGAATGCAACAAAAAGGAATAGAAAGTAGATTCAATTATCTTTCATTTCCAATTGGCTCATACCATGAAATGACTATACCAAGCCGTACCAAGCTCAGCAACAACAATTTAAGCTCAGAAATTACAGAAACAAGGATGTCTTTTATTGATTTCACTTCAAAATGTAACAACCCACCTTGGTTTCAACCTCCCCAAGGCTACTTAAACATGTACCAACCATTTACAACTGATTTTCCAACTACAACCATTCTAATTCCTTCATTTACAACTTATGACTCTTCACCTTCCCATGTTTTGCAACTTTATAATATGACAACTTTTACAAGATTTACAAAATTTGACAAACCACCACCTATAAACTTAATAATGACTCAAGATACCTTACACACCTTAGAAATGGTCTTTAAGACCTTATGAAATGACTCAACCACAACATAAAGCAAATATTTACAAAATGGCCTCATGGAGGCATAAAGTCCATTAGGTGCTCCTGCACCAAACTCCCAGCCAAAAGAAAATCCAAGCCCTCTTGGATTGAGGGTAGTAACAGGTCTTCATCCTTTGAATACTCCTCCTTGATGTCCTCTATGCTCTACCTCTTATCCTCTTTGAAATAGCTCCATGTAGTCATCAATTTCACCTTGGGTTTCATCTTGAACTTTGGTTTGTCCTTCTTTACAATCTCAACAAAAACTATGTATACTCCTTCGTTATTCTTTCTCCCTTTTGGTGTAGATATGATCCCTTCACCTTTGGTCCTCACTTTTCCCATTTGTTGCTCTACCTTCAAGCTTGCCGCCTTATTAGGATCACAAACTTCTATAGTGAAAAAAACTGAAAAGCCATTATCCTCCTTGAAAATCAATGAAGAAAACATCATACCATCATACCTTTGAAACCAACTTTGATCATCCAAAATCAAGTCATCCTTGACCTTAACCAAATCATCTTTTAACACCAATTCAATATCATCTTCCACTGAAATTATATCAAGCTTCACTCCTGCTATTTCAACATTTTCATGGTTTGACATGGCTACATCCTTCATGGGTTTGTCTTCCTCTACCATCATTTTAGTTTGCTTGGCTTGTTCCTTGTCTTCTTCCATCAACAAAGGCTTCTTCCCATCTAATTTTAATGCTTTCATTTGTCTTCTCTTTTGCATCAACCTTTGAATAGGCCATATAACCTTCTTCTTCATTGTTAAGTGCCAACTAAGTGCTCTTTTGAGCAACTGCTCCATCTCATCTTCCATCCTTCTTTTCATCTCTTCCATAGCTTGACCCAACTTTTGTACCTCCTACTTAAGACTTTCTAGTTCTACCTAGTCATCTTTTTCCTTCTTCACACTTATCTGTTTTCTCTTCTAATGCTTCTTCTTTTGTGAAATCCTAGCCTGAAGGTACCTTCTAAAAAAATCCATCTTTCCTCAAGCAAGTTTCTCCTTCCTTCTCCTTATCTTTGCCTCACCTAGGTCTCCTCTTCTTCTCTACCTAGTCTTTTGGCAACCAGGTTATCTCTTCAACCTGCACAAACTCAAACACACAAACACCAAACTCTCTCTTGCCCAGACCTTCTGAACTCTGATACCAATTGATGCAGAGTATGGAGGATTCACCCAAACAAACGCACTTCAAACAAATGACTTTTCTCATAATCTTCCACTATGCTATGATGAGAACAACAAATAAAGTAATTTTGACATAATTTTCAGAATACAACTCAGACTCACAATCTAAAAACTGATTTGGGTACCCATTAACCCCTTCTATAACATATCTTGAAATGAGGTATGGTTACTTTGGAAGGAAAGGTTCAAAACTTGACTGTCCTACTCTTGCCTAGGTTTTGAAGTGGAGCAGCAAATAGGGTTTTTTGGCCATAACTTTTATTATAAACATGATATCCAAAATAAAAACATAGTTTCAAACACCCATTTGGACTTTATACAACATATCCTAGAATCTAGGTAGGTTACTTTGTACGAAATCCTTCAAAAATTGATTTGTTTACTCACTATACCCTAACTAGGGTTTCAAATCTATTTGTAGTAAAAAGGGCATAACTTTCTCAAAACACCATGAAATTGAGTGCAACAAAAATAAATAGAAAGTAGATTCAATTATCTTTTATTTTCAATTGGTCTCATGCCATGAAATGACTGTACCAGGCTGTACCAAGCTCTGCAACAACAATTTAACATTTAGAAATTGCAGAAACAAGGATGTCTTTTATTGATTTCACTTCAAAATGTAACAAGCCACCTTGGTTTCAACCTCCCCAAGGCTATTTAAACATGTACCAACCATTTACAACTAATTTTCCAACTACAACCATTCTAATTCCTTCATTTACAACTTATGACTCTTCACCTTCCCACTTTTTGCAACTTTACAATATGACAACTTTTACAAGATTTACAAAATTTGACAAACCACCACCTATAAACTTAATAATGACTCAAGATACCTTACCCACCTTAGAAATGGTCTTTGATACCTTATGAAATGACTCAAAAACAACATAAATAAAATATTTACAAAATGGCCTCATGGAGGCATAAAGTCCATTAGGTGCTCTTGCACCACCACCTTAGCTTCTATCCAAGCCAACCTATCATCTAATCCTCCCACCCACCGATCATGTGCCACCGTGGCATCCTTATAGGTCTCCTAGTTAGACCCTTCTGATCCTTTTCAAAACTCCCACTCCGAAGGAATTGAATAATATTAATTTTTTTCCCGCCACTCTGAGTTTGAAAACCAATAACTCCAAACTCGTTTAAAGTCTTAATACCCTTCATATTAAGGTAATCACCTCTACAACCCAGAGTGTGCAAATGATGAGGAGCCTGTAACACCTAAACTGTGTGATTACATCCATCTTTTTTAATGAGCATTTGGATCCCACTAGGCAGCCTGGCTGGAAGCCTCCAGTACCGCCAACCATTATTGTTGATGCCCAGGTTCGCCATGGCATCTGCCACAACATTACCTTCCCTATATGTATGGGAGACCTTATAGTCCTCCATGGCATTAAGGAGAAGCTGAATATCTCCAACAATATCTACCAGATTCTAGCCTATACTAGCCGATCCCAGGGCAGCATTAATAATTAACTGTGAATCCCCTTCCACATGCGAATATTGAATGTTCAAGGAAATGGCATGTTTGATACCCCATAGCATAGCTAAGGCTTCGGTCTCATTGTTACTCTTAATGCCAATTCCCCCTGTGTAAGCAACCACAAACATTCCCGAATCGGATCTAATTATGCCTCCTCCACTAGCCACCCTTGGATTTCCTTTAGTCGCCCCATCAAAATTAAGCTTGAACCAGCCTTTTTGAGGCAAGGTCTAGTAATTTTTAGCCCTAGCCATCTTTTTAGAGTTGTCAATTTGGTAGTTATTTGGGTTGACAGTCCATTGTTGTAGTAAGCTCTATTCTTCTTCCCCTAGGGGGTTCTCCGCAACTTTGAAGTTGCAGGAATTGATGTTCTTTGCCAGCAATTTGGAAAAGGTTTGAAAAACCTCCGAGGGGGTTCTAAACTTCTCCTTGAAAATTATGTTATTGCACTCTTTCTACAAATTCCAGGCAAGATGGGAGGGAATTTGTAACCAAAGCTCAACAATCAGGAATGTAGGTCGAAATGGAGGCCTCCAAGTTTTGGCCAAGGCCTCCACACTATCATTGAAAACCTAGCACAAGTTCAGTCTCTGCATAACTAGACTCCAGACCTCTCAAGCAAAGTTACAATGCAGGAGGTGAGTGATAGTCTCTTCCTCTTTGCCACAGAGAACACACCTGTAAGACATCTGAAATCCTCTCCTTTTCAAATTATCAAGAGTTAGGATTTTGTTGTGCATTAGAGTCCACCAAAAGAAGTTAATTTTGGGTAAAAGTTTAGGTAGCCAAAATTTTCCCCACAACTTGTGCTCATCAGGGTCCAATAGTAGGCCATAGGCACTCTTCATAGTAAACAGGCCTTGTCCTTATCCCAAATCATCTTATCTTGTTTAGGGAGGAGAGATAGTCTAAAGTTGAGCAACTCCCTTTGTAGTTGAAGGGCCACCTCTTTATCCTCCTCATGATCCATAACACAATCTATAATATCCCTCCAACTCCTTATACTCCCTTGATATTCAATGTAGTTAGCCACTTTACAACCAAAGAACCTACAAGCTCTATCATCGAATCTGCCATAGTCCAGATCTTTGAGGGGTAAATCCTTCAACCGTCTATCCTCCCCAAAATTGGCATTCCTACCATCCCTTATCTTCCACCTGGCGCCTCTACGAAGGAGACCCCTAGTTTTGAGGGTCCTGTTCCAGATGATAGAGCCTTTAGGGAGACCAAAATTAGCAAGTAGATTGTAACCCTTATCCCCATTGGGATATTTAGCAAACATGATATCCCCCCAATCTTTATTACCTTGGATCAGGTTCCACCCAATCTTGGTCATAAGGGCCCTGTTCATGAGATGGATTCTTCTTAAACCCAAAACCCCCTAGCTCTTGGGGGTACAAACCTTCTCTCAGCTAACCAATACAATTCTCCTTTTGTCCTCCACCCCAGACCAAAGGAATTTCTTCTGAATCTACTCTATCTTCTCAGCCACACGTCTCAGGATTTTGAACAGGTTTAGGAAATAATTAGGGATGCCTTGAAGAGAGGCTTTAAGGAGTTGAAATTTCCTCACTTGGCTCAAAAGAACCCCTTTCCAACTAGCTAGCTTCCTTTGCATTCTCTCAATAATCATATTCCAATAGTCTGAAGTAACTTTGGTGGTCGTAAGCGAGAGGCCAAGGTAGGTAGCAGGTAACCTCATACTAGAGCAGCCCAAGGCTCTGGTTATTTTTTGTTGCAATGCCTCCTGAGTGTTTATAAAATAGATGTGACATTTTTCAAAATTAATACTCTACCCAGAGGCCCCTTCATAGGCATAAAGGAGACCTTTCCACCTTTTGGCCTCAACCATAGAAGCAATTCCAAATAATATAGTGTCATCCACAAACTATTTGATGACCGATGGCTAAGTTGTGGAAGCGGGCTTGATGCCTCGAAGACTTCTGTTCTCCAACAAGTTGCAAACATTCCTACCAAGCACTTCTCCCAGCAAGATGGAGAGGTAGGGAGAAAGGGGGTGTCCCTGTTTGAGACCTCTCCTAGAGGGGAAAAACCCCCAAGGGGAACCGCTGACCAAGACATAAAATCTAACCGTGGAAATACACTCCTTCACTAGGTTGATTACCTAATCTTGAAAACCAAATTTACTAAGGACCCTAATTAAAAAATCCTAGTTGACTCTATCATAAGCTTTGGAGATGTCCAGTTTGAATATCATACTTGGGGTGTTGCTTTTGGAAATAGAGTGGATGATCTCATGAGTGGTGATGGCCGCATCCATGATTTGTCTGTCTGGAACAAAACCTTTTTGATTGGAAGCAATGAGTTTATCCAGAAGGGGTTGTAGTCTAAAGACCAAAATCTTGGCCAATTTTAGTTGCTCAAGTCCTCCATCAATAAAATTTTCTTGACTCGTGTAATCTTTTATTATTGATTCTTTGGGAGCTCTGGGTCATTGTTCTATCAATCCTTCCCACCAGTGTCTCAATTTTCCTGAGAACAATCTAACTACATAATGGACCTTCTAGGGTTCAATCCATGAAGCTCTATGTTCAAACACATTTTTTATATTGTCAAACTAGGTGCAAATAGCATCATATGGATCTATAATTTTATCAATATTCATAATTTTTTTTTTTTAGAAAAAGGTGCAAAGCACCCATACCAAAAATATATTAAAATAAAAAACTGAAAGTACATAGGGGGCCCAAAATGGACAAAGAGGCATAACGGCCAAACTGGCCAAAACACGTTGACATACGAGAAACGACCCAGAAAATGGCATTAAAGAAAGGCAGCCATCAAGGAGAAGAAAAGAAAGGACATTACATGATGGGTGGTAGACCATAAAATCTACCGCAGGCATAACCAAGAGACTCCCCAAAGTGGCTTACTACTAACTTGAGCAGCCACACATGCTTTTAATGTATAAATATTAAAAAGCCACCCCCAAATCAACTGCCAACTGACAAAGCAGGAAATAATGGCAAGATCTACTTAGGATCTGCCCGTTGGGGTCAGAAAGGACATTGATCTGTCACTGATGTGACTATCCAGGAAAGACATATGCCTAAAACATAAATGCTAAGATTTGACAACCTCCAACTCTACCGACACCACCACCTGTCCCTCGAACCACTCCAGAACCACTGCCAAGCTTGTTGCTGCCACCCAACTCCACCACCAAGGACGCTTCCAACACCTGCCTGAAAGCTAACGCCACCACCGAGATCACCCACAGCTCCATCACCACGAGCGTCAACAACACCTTCGCCCAGCAACCGGGCCATCTACACCTTAAACAACTGCCTGTCACCACCAAAGTCTCAGCAAAAAATTGGGGAGAGAGTAAACATACAATCCTTGCCTCCACCAAAATAGGCCCAAGGGGATATACGCCATCCATGGCATAACAACACGTGATATCAGGGCCTCAAGCTCCTCTGTATCAGGTGCCTATCAATGGGTTGAAGCCCCACCAACTCCACTGAACACACTTCTACAGATCAGACACCATCCTCCTCTCCAACCTCTCCTCTAGTGCCAACTCTAATACACCACCAAGACCACTTCCCGATCTTGGTCCTCTAGCAGATCTACTTTCTCTCCAATCATGAAAGCAGGCTCAACAAGGACAGAAACTTCAACTATTGCGAATGACTAAAGATGAAACTCAGAGCATCAAGCTCCTCATAAGTCCCACCAACTCTATCACCACACCACCATCTGCTCTGGGTCCAAAATCACCCTCCTCTACAGCACTTCCACCAGTGCCAACTTTTAAACACCATTAGGACTACTGTCAATTCTAGGACCTCCAGTAGTTCCCTAGACATCATCAATGCTAGATCCAAATCAGCACCAGCGTCCCAACTAGAGGGAGATAGGTCCTTCTCTGGTGCCTATGGTGCTTTCACCACAAGAAGGCCTAAGAGCTCTAATGTCTTCTACAAGTTCCATTATCCGCTCCATGCCCCAGTAAATCCTCTACGCTCCCCACCAGTCTTCTCCCCCTCAACGCCAACAACCTAAAAAGGAGACAGCACTTACCCAAACACTAGGCTTTACCATACCACCAATGCCTCCAAGCCCGACACCTTTGCCATCTCAGGCTCTTGAGAAGGGCCGCCTTTTAACCACCTCCCAGATCTTTGCCTAGACGAGATCCACTCACCAAAGCCACAAAAAGGCCATCGTCTCAAAATGCCAAAGGAAATTGGCCTTCACACACTCCTCCACCCTCTTTTCACTCATCATCATAGTTGGCCAAAACATTTGCAAGAACCTGGCCCCAAAAGAGCCACCAACACCTCCTCCCCCATATCTTTCCCAGCAAGGTGTTTGCTACCCCACAACTGTAGATTCTAAAACAACTCTATAACAGCGGATTGAATTCAAAGTAACAATAACATCAGAAAGAATTAAAAACAATCAACTTAGGAAAAAAGCACACAACACAGCTCTGTATTTCATAGCCTATAAAATAGTTTCTAGTATTCATGATTATATAATAAAAGAACTTACACTACAGCACATCACTGTGTCTAATAATAGTTTAAAAAGACTAAAGCAAACTGAACATGCAATCCTCATGCATTCACTACACTTAGAAGACTGGAGTTCATTACATTATTGCTGTATTGGAAGACTGTCAGTTTGGTAGTAAAAACAAGGTTTATTAAACTGCACTCTAAATTAAATAAAGATCCAAACAACAAACTAACTCTACGAATCTACATGAAAGAGATATGGATTTGCATGTTGAGTCCTCTATTCATGCATCATTGTTTCAACATACTCCCCCTTGATGCTGAGAGGGCTCACAATCTGATCTCTGAGTGCCAAAAACTGATCCTTTACAACTACCTTGGTGAAGATATCCACTAGTTGTTCTTTAGTGTTGATGTATTTCAATTCTATTGCCTTCTTTTGCACTAAATCTCGGATAAAATGATGCTTTAAATCAAAATGCTTTGTCCTGCTATGATGGACTGGATTCTTGGCCAATTTAATGGCACTAATGTTATCACAAAAAATTACTATGGGCTGAATTTGTATGTCTCCAATTTCTTCAAGAAGTTTTCTAAGCCATAATGCTTATGTACCTACTGAAGTGATTGCAACATACTCTGCTTCTGTAGAAGAAAGGGCAACTATACTTTGCTTCTTTGAGCTCCAAGTAATCAAACCAGAACCAAAAGAAAAGTAATTACCAGATGTAGACTTTCAGTCATCCAAACTACCTCCCCAATCTGAATCACTAAATCCAACAAGATTGAAGCTTTTAGAAGTATAGTAATGAATACCAAAATTTAGAGTGCCTCCCACATACCTCAAAATTCTCTTGGCTGCCTTCATATGTATTTCAGATGGCTTTGTCATGTACCTTGAAAACAGTGAAATTGAATAAGCAATATCAGGTCTTGTGTGAGTTAAAAACATCAAACTACCAATAATGCTCCTATAAGTTGTCTCATCAACTATTTCAGCACCATCATCTCTACACAACACAACTCCATGAGCAACTGGAGTGGAGACTGGTTTACAATCAACCCTATCAAATTTCTTCAACATATATTTGGCATACTTTGTTTGACAAACAAAAATTTCATTCTCACTTTGATAAACCTCCATTCCTAGAAAATATTTCATGAGTCCTAAATCTTTCATCTCAAATTCATTCATCATAGAAACTTTGAATTCGTCCTTCATCTTAGAACTGCTACCCATATACAACAAATCATCAACATACAAACTTACAATAAGAATATCATCACCTTCTTGTTTGTAGTAAAGGGTAGGTTCACTCTTACTTCTCTTGAAGCCATTATCCTAAAAATATCCATCAATCCTGGCATACCATGCTCTTGGTGCATGCTTGAGGCCATACAAAGCCTTCTTCAACTTGTAGACATGATTTTCTTTTCCTTCCACTTCATAACCGTGTGGCTGTTCCACATATACTTCCTCTTCTAAGTATCCATTCAAGAAGGCACTTTTCACGTCCATATGATGTATGCTCCATTTCTTTTGAGCTGCTAATGAAATCAGCATTCTGATGGTCTCTTGTCTTGCAACTGGTGCAAATGTCTCTTCATAATCAAGCCCATACCTCTGTGTGAAGCCTTTGGCAACTAATCTCGCCTTATGCCTTTCAACACTCCCATCATTTTTAAACTTGGTCTTGTAGACCCATTTGGTGCCAATCTTCTTCTTGTCATGTGGAAGCTCTATAATCTCCCAAGTATCATTCCTGTGAATAGAATCTATCTCTTCTTGCATTGCTTGCATCCAAACCTCATTAGTACATGCTTCTTCAAAACATGATGGTTCAAAATCAGCCTTGGTAAATAAAGCAAAATTAACTATCTCACCTATTGGATTTTCTTCATGTGCCTAATTTGCACTCCTTTGGTAAATATCACTTCATCTTCTTACCTTCCTTGTAGAACTTGGACTTGAAACTGGACTTGAGCTTGGAATTGATGAGGGGCTACTTGGTGGACTTGTAGCTCTTGAAACTGAAATGTTAGTGGGCTTCTCATGATCAATATAATCAATAATAATATCATTTAAAATAGATTTTGACTTCACCATATGGCCTTTTGATGACCATAAACTCCCCCTTCATCAAAAATCACATCTCTTGACGCAATAAGCCTATTAGTGAGAGGATTATATAACCTATAAGCTTTACTTTCCTCACTATATCCCACAAAAATACATGACTCACTTTTGGGATCTAACTTTTGTCTCTTTTGATCAAGAACATGAACATAGGCTAAATAACCAAAAACTTTGAAATGATTAACATTTGGTTTTTTCTCATACCAGGCTTCATACGGAGTCATCTTCTCAAGTGCACTAGTGGGACTTCGATTGAGAATATATACTGTTGTAGCTACTGTATCTCCCCAAAAAGAATTGCTTAATCCCTTTGTTTGTAGCATACTCCGTGCCATCTCCACCACTGTACGATTCTTCCTTTTAGCTACACCATTTTGTTGAGGTGTGTAGGCAGTGGTGAGTTGCCTTCTGATGCCATGCATATCATAATAATCTTGAAAGGCTTTTGAACAAAATTCTCCTCCACGATCTATCCTCAAGCACTTGATACTACACCCCTTTTCCTTTTCCACAAGGGCTCTAAACCTCTTGAATGTCTCAAGGGCTTCATCCTTAGTCTTCAAAAAATAAACCCAACACATTCATGAGTAATCATCAATAAAAGTAATGAAATATGATGACTTACCCAAAAGCTTTGTTTGCATAGGACCACAAATATCTGAATGAATAAGCTGAAGTGGGTAATGGGCCCTCCATGCATTGCCCCTTGAAAACTTTTCCCTTGCATGCTTGCCTTTAGCACATCCTTCACAAATCTCCTTGTGCTCTTCAACCTTGGGCAAACCAGAAACTAATGCTTGTGATGTTAGAATCTTCAAACTATAAAAATTTAAATGCCCATACCTGAGATGCCACAACCAACTTGTATCTTCATATGCCATATTTGCAAGGCTACTGTTATGTTCACCAAAATTTAGTGGGAACATCCTATTCTTTGTCATAGGCACAACTATAACCACTCTATTGCCTTGATTCTTATCATAAATTATACATTGCTGATTTTCAAACACAACTTTATAATTCTTCTCACACAATTGTCCAACACTCAACAAATTATGCTTTAACTGTGGAGTGTAATAAATGTCTTTAACACTCTTCATACCTTCTTTTGTATGGACTTCCATAGCTCCTTTTGCATCAACCTTCAATGATTTGTCATCACCAAGCTGGATCTTGGATTTGAAACTTTCATCCATTGTTGAAAACAACTTCTCATTCCCTGACATATGGTTAGAACATCCAGAATCTAAATACCAAACATCTTTGCTATTATTTTCAGCTTTGGCATAGGATAAAAATAAATGATCTGGAGGATTCTCATTACCTTCTTGAGCATAATTAACACTTTTACCTTCTTTTAATCTGCAATCCCTTTCAAAGTGGCCATACCTATTACAATGGTAACATTGGACATTCCTTTTATCAAATTTGCCTCTACCTCTTCCTCTTGAGCTACCTCTTCCTCTTGAGCCACCTCTGCCTCTATTTCCTCTTGACTGATTCTGATATTGACCTCTACCTTGGCCTTGATTTTTGTTGTTGCTACTGCCGACATCTTCATTCTTTGTGATTTGCAATTTGGATGAAAAAGCTTTCACATCACCTTCAAATGAATCTCTTAATCTCTCTTCATGAGACATAAGAGAGCCAACTAGTTGATCAAACTGAAGAGTTGTCAAATCTTTGCTTTCTTCTATGATTATGGCAACATAATTCCATCTTAGTGTGAGAGTTCTCAACACTTTTTTGATCAAAGGCTTATTGGTCACAATTTTTGCAAGTGTAGCCATCTTATTGACCACATCTTTAACTCTGACACAATATTCACTCACACTTTCAGCTTCTTGCATCTTCACATTCTCGAAATCTCTCTTCAACGTCTGCAACTTGACAACCTTGAATTGGTCACTACCCTGGTAAGCTTCCTGTAGAGTCTTCCAGGCATCTTTAGCTGACTTTGCACCTGAAATCCTTGGAAATAAGCTCTTATCCAGAGCTATTTGAATGTGAAACAAGGCTTGAGCATTCTTCTTCTTGGCCTCCTTCTTGGCTGTTTTTTCATTGGCTGTTTTGGCATTCCAATCAGCTGGCTCTGTATAACCTGATTCAACAATCTCCCACAATTCTTTTCCCATCAAAAATGTCATCATTTTGATGCACCAATATTCATACTCATTTCCATCAAATTCTGGAATGGGCAAGGAGTTATAATTCGACATGATAAAGTTTTGGCGAAATTCCAACTACTAAATCTTTAACCCAAAAGAAAAAATCTGGCTCTGATACCAAATGTAGATTCTGAAACAACTCTATAACAGCGGATTGAATTCAAAGTAACAATAACAGCAGAAAGAATAAAAAACAATCAACTTAGGAAAAAAACACACAGCACAGCTCTGTATTTCGCAGCCTATAAAACAGTTTCTAGTATTCATGATTATATAATAAAAGAATTTACACTACAGCACATCGTTGTGTCTAATAATAGTTTAAAAAGACTAAAGCAAACTGAACATGCAATCCTCATGCATTCGCTGCACTTAGAAGAGTGGAGTTCATTACATTATTGCTGCACTGGAAGACTACCAGTTTGGCGGTAAAAACAAGGTTTATTAAACTACACTCTAAATTAAATAAAGATCCAAACAACAAACTAACTCTACGAATCTAAACAACAAACTAACTCTACGAATCTGCATGAAAGAGATATGGATTTGTATGTTGAGTCCTCTATTCATGCATCATTGTTTCAACAACAACAAAGTTTTCTGACATCTCTTCAGCGCCATCTCCGCCCAAGCCACACCAAGTACCTCCTAAATCGTCAAGATGGTGACCCATTCATCTGGATCATCATCTTCGTCTCTATCTTCCCCATCGCCAACGCCATCACTGGCCTTCGGCCCACTCCCGCTCCTGCTACCGTTCTTCGCCATCATGTAGGAAAGGCTCTTAGCTTGTAAGAAAGGCCTCGGTTCTCCTTTGTACTCCACGCCTTTTGATTGAAACGGAACCTTGAATCACCTTGTAATCTTCAATCGGGTTGTATTTGTTGAAGTAGGTCTCCTTTGCTCAGGACTTGGATTTTCTTCTAAAGCATCTTCCATTTCAATATCAAATCCATCATCTCCATTATGTTTTTTTGCAAATTTTTCCCATGTCTCATGAATGTCATTTTTAGCAACACTTTAATTCACTAATAAACCAATGCTCTTCCAGTATAAAATTGATACTACGTGAGTAAACTTCACCCACCACTTAGTCTTACCACATGGAACACAAATATAGATAAATCTTAGACTTCTTATACAGCACTTCAATGCATCAATTCATACAAAGCTAGCTCGCATTAAATTATCTCACATCTTTACTACTCTTTGAATTCTAAAACATAAATCCACATTCATAGAAAGAATCATCCTTTTAATCATCCTGAAATTAGATAAGAAACTACATATGATTAAGGATTAACTAGTGATGGATTATTAATAAGGTAACCTTAGAACAAAGGGTGACAATTTGCCATGTCTTGCATCACAAGTATGGAAATTTGCCTAAATCTCAGAACAAAACTAACTTGTTGATGGGAGAAGGCATAAATGATGAGACACTTGTTCATAGAAACAATTCTTCCCACAGGTGCAGGTGTAGGACAAGACAACTGTGGTTTATAAATGTTCAAGATTGTTTATTTGTGGGAATTTCTTTTTCCTTATGGATGCTTGGTGCCGAAGAGTATGCATTTAATCACCTTATAGAAACTAAAATACCCATTTTTTGTTATACATTTTGGTCCATAACAACTACCATGATCATTTTGGTGACAAATTCACCATAAATATTTTTTTTCTATTTACAATTATAGTGTCTAAGCACAACATAGGTGCATGAACTAGTTAAAGTTTTCAATCACACTCCTATTTTTTATAGATCACAATTTTGAAGAGATTCAGTAGTTCAGAGGGCTGACAATTTGAATTTTCCAAAGAATTCCAGAATGTGTTGAGAAATTTCATGTGGTTTCTCTTGCTAGATGAAGTGATGGCCACCTTCAATGACAACTACTTCCTCAAGGAAGGGGACATTTTCCTTTAAGCCTCCTCCATGAACATAGTTTTTGGTACTAGGGGTGGTATATACCAAGTCTTTATCTTGAACTATATATTTGGTTGGAACTGTAATTTTTGCCCCAGTCCAGGGGCCTAGAAGCTTCCAATTTCTGCACCAAAGTAACAAATTTAATCAGAGTAAAGATCACATGCCTCAATAAAGCTTATACAAACACACATCACTATGTTTCAACAAGATAGAAGGACCTCTACCCAACCCTAGGTATTATAAATTATTGTCTATTTCAATTCTTATACCGAGAGTAAACGTTTCAAAACAAAATCTGGACAATTTCTCTCTTATTGACAATTGAAGGTGTAATTTCTCCCAATTTGCTCTCATATAATATTAAACCAAAACACTTGGAATGATGCTTTTAACTAGAGGCACAAAAGTAAACCAACATAATTGATCACATCATTCATCATCCAAAATTCTGAACTGATATAAAAAAAAGTGAAGTTGATGCCAATCACACTATTGCTACTTTGGCAAGGCACCTGATATTCTGCTTGGAAGGATACAAAAAGAAATTTTACAATGGAAAAGAATGACATACAAACATTTAGTAAATTGAAATCCAAATTTGAAATATAGCTGAAGAAGATATGTTAAGGGGATGGAGGGGTATAAAGAATCCTTATTCTCATTCATGCATATTGTGAAGTTGTAGTATCTAACCTGTCAATTACAGCTATGTTTTATGACTTAGTGGTCATTGGTTTGATTCCAAACATATATTGCATGGTCCAATACTTCCCTTGAGATCATTCATCCTAATATCCCTCCAGGTTTAGTACATGTAACTCTAGAGTTCTTACTGGCTTTGGCAACAAAGCTCTCTAGGGGAGAGAATGTTGTGTACCTATGCACAACAAAGTATTAGGAGTATATTATAACCTATTTTTTTCATTGGCTCGTGGTCTATATATTCATTCCACATTTAGTGGAAACAATATTATATTATGTTTAGATTATTAAAGGAATACTATCATTATAATTAGTGTTTAATTCTCACTTGAGTACGAGACAAGAAAAAACCCTAAGCTATGAATAATTTTTCCATTTAACAACTATCTAATACAAAGAATCATAATTTGTGACCTTGTAGGTTTTCATTTCAATCTGGATGTGTAAATTAACATTCGATGTGCAGGTGCCCCCATCCTTTATATTTCTGCATTTGATCTTCAAATTATGTTTTGCAAACCGTATTCTATTCTCTTTAAGAATGCTACAAAACCTAGGCAAAAAGGCATTAACCATGTTAAGTTAGCTCGTGTTCCTAAGACATGCCTATGTTCCTTCAGTAAAGCCCTAGGATGGGCCATAATATATTAGCTCAACTGCTCCTTTGTATATCTATCTTCTTGAGAAGTTCAAAAATAAAATAAATAAAACCTTCAATCACTTGACATAACATAGAAATAACACAAATAAAAAATTAGTAAATATTTAACATTCTAAAGATGTAAGTTTGGAGAGCATACAAGTCAAGCACTCCATAGGAGTTCAAACCACCAGTAAAACCTGTTTTGGCAAACTTTTTTGCAAAGTATTGGATGTCTTCCTCAGTCATCCAAGAAGGAAGGGTTGCTGGAGCCTCAAGAACATCTAATATTCCTTGGTCTGAAGAGGCAGCAAACAAACCTGGCATGATTCCCAATAGAAACTTTTTCATAATTTCTGTGTAATCGTATCTTGCAAATTCCTCTTCTACTCTTCCAGGTTCCTGTGCCATTTCAAATATCTTTTGTAGTTAGCTCAGAGAAAAATATATTATAGCAAATAAATATAATACCGAACAAGACGTCTTCTTGTTGTGCTCTCTTTAAATGATTTTCAGTTGGGCATATACAACATGTTCAAAGCAAAGTTTTAGCAAAACCATGGTAGAGGGTTGAGGAGTCAGTAGTTTTGGGCACCAACACCTTGGCAGCAAGAATAGAAGCATGTGTGCAGAGTATGGTCCTAGTGCAAAGGTAATCATCACATAGAGTCAGTTGCAACTGACACAAAACACGGAGAACATTGTTCTATTGCAGATGCAGTTAGCTCAAGAAGCATAATGGTAACATTTCTCAATTGAAGGGAGATTCCCCTTGATCCACAATACAAACCCTGGATACGGCTTTGCATTGTAACAGCCTTTTGAGACCACAATTAGTGTAAATAGGGGGGTAGGGTCCTTGTATTAGAAATTTAGAACTTGGATGAACATGGTGTTATGATATCCGGATGTAACAATTTAGTCATCTGTGGAAATCTACAATAAAATGGCACATTCTAACTATATACTTGTTGCCTTTTGTGATGAATGTTGTAAAACTTTGCTTCCTATTGTGAATGTATTAGCAATTATGGATGTATTATAGCATGTTTACATGATTGTTTTCAGCTGAATAGGCATTAACAAGTAATTGCGATGGTTTCTGCAATTTGTCACTTAAATGGAGGTTTTGGATCCCTCTTGGTGCATTTTGAATTCTACAAACAAGGAAACTATTCCCTACTTTTGGTGAAGCTGGTCTTGTAACGCCCGTCCTTGGCAGACATGAGCGAAGTTGCGGATCTACTGCAAAATAGAGAATTGAATTGCTTTGAGGAAACTGAATGTGTTAACTTGTGTCGAACACCATCCCTGCTGAAATGGCATCTATGTGATAAGTTTTGTAACTGTATTTTGCATTAAATTTATTTTTTTAAAGAAATTTAAGTATTTTTTTAGTTGTTGAATTTTGTCGAGTCAAAAAATTTATGGTCCATCGAATCCAAGTCAAGTTTGAGTATGCCAACTGTGGTCAATCGATTTAGAAAGATATTTTGATTTAATGGGAACTAGTAGTTAGGCATGAACATACATTGCCACATATCAATTTAAGAATGGAGCTCTAAATTGGTGGCTAGATGTGACCAGATCCTTAAACTAGTGACCAAGAATGTCAAATGGGAAAAGTTTAAGGAATTGTTCCAACAAAAATACCTTTCTAATCATTTTATACGAGAACATCCAAAAGCATTCTTTGAATTGAAACAAAAATGGCAAACAATTAGTCAATATTAGAAAGATTTTGGGCAATGAAATGCAACACCTTTAGCCTATAGCATGTATTAGGATGTGATAACTAATTATGGCTCACATAATCTTTAATTGAGTCATTTATGAGTCTCTAAGTATAATTAGGGAAAGCTAGGTCAGCCTCATTGGGATTAAGGTACTAATATTGCCTAATGATGCCTCTTTATAAGATGTAGTGAGTAGTTGTTAAGCATCATATTGGAAGTTATGTTCTAATTGAAGATTTTTAGAGGTTGCCCCCTTGAAGTGGCTTATTATTATCAAGTATATGCATCCTATTTGCTATTATATTCTTCTCTTGTGCAAGGAATTTCATTTCCAGTGTTATCAAAGTATGTTCTTGGCACTTGGAAAGCAAGAAACATGGCAATTTTTTTGATCTAACAGGTCATGTTGTCAAGTGCATATCTCTCTCAATATTGTGATTTTTTTTTAAATCTAAAGAGTTGATCAAGGGCACATTGAAGGAACTACATTCTAGACTTGAGGTAATTTAAAGCATTTTTGAAGTTATTACGAAATTAGGGGTTTAACCAGATTCACTTATAAGTGTGTAAAACATTGAGTTTCTTGGAGATTTTTTCATCGAAGTGAGGATTAAAATCAAGTTACAGTAATAATTACAACATATTCTGATTTCTTTTGAGAAGTTATTTTGAAAATTAATCTGCAAGAATTTAGTGTCAAATTTGGATCAAAGGTGCAATTCTACACTATCAAGTCTCAACATGAGAAGTCCACAAACAAGAGGTTAAGGCAAGAATTCATACACACTAAGGAAAACAACTATTAAAGATGATATAGTCATATTTTGAATCAGGTGGGACTTCAGACATATTGTTTTCTTCGTTGGATTACAATGTTCACCTACTAGAGGAGAATATGCAGAATATCAAGTCTGCCATGGCCAAACAAGGCAACCTGGATATTCTGCATATTCTCCTCTAGTAGGTGAACATTGTAATCCAACGAAGAAAACAATATGTCTGAAGTCTGCCATGGCCAAACAAGGCAACCTGGATATTCTCTCAAACTTTGTCAGTAAGTTATTAGTCTCACAACTAGCCTAGCATCCCCAGAGTGGATCTATGGGACAAAGTTAGTTTAGATGCAAATTTTGAGCAACCTCAACCCACAACTAGCACTTATTTCAAATCTTAGAACTTGCTACCAAAGGTGGATATGCATAAGTTTGATTGCAAGGATCCACTTACTTTGATAAATCTACTAAAGAAATTTTTTGATGTACATCAGATCCCATGTGGGCAGAAGAATATAATGGCTTCCTTGTATCTAGAACTTGAGCAATCCATTTAGTATTGATGGCTAGCTCTTGTGACCAAGAATTATTTCAGCTAATTCGCAAAGCTATGACAAACAGGTTTGGTCAAGGATTATATTCATCAATTCTAGAACCTATCCTTGTGAGTGAAGACGATTATGGATGAAAACTTGAACGACCTATTTCTTGGTAGGCTCAAGGACCACATTCAACACGAGGTACACATGTTTAACCTACTTAATGTATTTGATTCTGTTATTATGGCAGGTAGGGTAAAGAAAAAAATTATATCCAACAAGAGGTAGGCATTCACTAGCAACAAAGACTGTAACATCCACGCACCATCATTTCATCCACCTACTAGGTTGATGCCTCAACAAATTTAAGAGGAGAGGGCAAAAGGATTGTGTTTCAACTGCGATAGCAAATATAGTCATGAACATAAATGTGTTGAAAAGTTGTTCTACATTGAGAGGACCAATGAAGAAGAGGCATTAGAGGTTGTTGATAAGCTAGAAGAATCAGAAGATCCCCAACCATCTCTTGCCATGCACTTTCAAGTATTAGCACAACACAAACCCTCAAGGCAATGAGTATTTTAAAAAGACATAAGATGACAATATTAATTAACTCAACAAGCCCTCGCAACTTCATCAACATTAAGTTGGCAATATGATTGGACTATTTTATTTACCTAGCTCTAGAATTTTAGGTCATGATTGTGGATGGGGTAAAGTTAGATGTTTAGGAAAATGCCTAGTATTAAATTCACCATGGGAGACTATCAGCTAGATTGCTCTATGTTTGTTATTCTCGTGAGCGGAGCAGATATTATTTTGTTAGTCTAATGAATTCTACCTTGGGAACAATTGAAATGAACTTCCAAGAGTTGTTCATGCATTTTCATCCAAAGGGTAGGACACTTGAATTGAGAGGGTTGCATGTAAATTCTCTACAAATGGTATGCTTTCATCAATTGTAAATTATGCTTAAAAAGAGTGCAAATGGGTTTGTGGCACAATTATTTTCATTGGAAGCACAACAATCGAAGGTTTTTACACCACCAAATCTACAAGAAATTGTAGATAGGCACCCAATAGTTTTGGAGGATATGCCTAAAAGATTGCCTCTCCAAAGAGATCACGTTCATGCCATTCAACTACTACAAGGGAGACAACCACCCAACATTAAACCTTAAAGGTACTTGTAGTGCAAAAAAATAAAATTGAGAAAATGTTACAAGAGATGTTAGAAGCAAGGATTACCTATCATAGTCAAAGTGCTTATTCCTCTCCAGTGGTGATGGTATGTAAGAAGGATGACACTTGGCACATGTTTCTAGACCATAGAGAACTCAAAAAGTACACCATAAAAGATTAGTTCTTGATTATAGTAATTAATGATTTGCTAGATGAGTTACATGGTGTTGTTTATTTTACCAAATTTGATCTTTGCTTTAGGTATCATCATATTTGAATTAGAGATGAAGGTATTCATAAGACATATTTTAAAACCCATGAGGGCCATTATGAATTTTTGGTGGTGCCTTTTGGACTCACAAATGCACCTTCTACATTTCAAAGTTTGATGAATTTGCTCTTTCAGCCATTTCTATGGAAGTTTGTTTTAGTTTTCTTTGATATCTTAACATATAGCAAATCATCGAAAGAACATTTGCATCATGTGCAACAAGTTTTGGAAACTCTTGAACAACATCAACTTTATGCCAAGTCTTTGAAGTGTGTTTTTGTAGTCAAGGTGGAGTACTTGGGTCTCATTTTATCATGAGAAGGCATTAAGGTGGGCCCTCCCAAAATCAAAGCCATGGTAGAATGGATAGTGCCTAGAACCCTCAAGAACATATGGGGCTTATTAGGGCTTACAAGTTATTATCACTAATTTGTTAAAAATTATAGCAATATAGTAGCACCACTTGCGGATTTATTGAATGACTCCTTCCATTGGATTGAGGTAGCCACGACAACATTTGAGAAGCTAAAAGAAGCCACATTGCACCATGCCTATTCTCACTATTTTAGATTTTTCCAAAACCTTCATTGTTGAATGTGATGCTTCAGGTTATGCTACAACTATTGTACTCATGCAAGAAGGAAGGCATATTGCATTTGAGAGTTGCCAACTCAAAGGTAAGAATCTATTGAAGCCCATTTACCAAAAAGAAATGATAGCTATCCTTCATGCGGGCAAACAATGGAGACCATATCTAATGGGAAGACACTTTAAAGTAAAGACAAGTCATGATAGTCTAAAATACTTCTTAGAAGAATGTTTGTCATCAGAGGAACAACAAAAAATGGGGCACAAAGATGTTAGGATATGATTTTGAGCTCATCTACAAGAAAGGGAAGGATAATGTCATGGCTGATGCACTATCCAAAAGGGATGAGTTTATAGAGGCATTATTGTGTGCCATGTCTATATTGCAATCCAATTGGGTGGATGAGGCACAATCAAAATAGAAGAGTTACATAGATACACAAAATCTCATTCAAAAGCTCCAACAAGATCCAAGCATATCAAAAAAATTGTGGAAAGGGGATTCTCTACAGTATAAGGATAGGTTGTACCTTAACAAGAACTCAACCCTCAAGCATAAAGTTATTATGGAACTCCATGCTTGTTTAGTAGGTGGGCATTCAAGCTTATTTAAGACTTATCATCAAATCAAGAAGGATGTTTTTGCGGAAGGTCTCAAAGGGGAAGTATATAAATTTGCAATAGAATGCAAGGTGTGCTAGCAAAACAAGGGTGAGACAATTAAGATCACGGGTCTTTTGCAGCCTCTATTTATTCCTAGTAAGTGAGGAAGGAGGTTTCCATGGATTCCATTACCGGATTTCCCGAGTCTCCTAGAAAAAATGTCATCATGGTTGTCGTGGATCAACTCACAAATATGTCAAGTTTTGTGCATTGTCACATCCATTTGTGGCAAGTATAGTTGCAACAACTTTGATGGAGTGTTCAAAAGTTACATGGGACCCCAAAGATCATAGTAAGTGATCATGATCCTATATTACCAATAATTTTTGGATTGTTATTCTCATGTTTGGGTACTCAACTAATGCATACTTCTTATCATCCCCAATCTGATGGGCAAACTGAGGTGGTCAACAAATGCTTGGAGGGTTATCTACGCTGTCCTACTTTTAATAAACAAGAGAGATGGTTTCAATGGTTGCCACTTGTAGAATGGTGGTATAACACGTCTTTCCATATGCCATCCAACATGTCTCTATTTTTGGCATTATATGGGTACATCTAGTATCCATCACCTCATCCTTGAAGGTACACATGAAGGTTTGAGCAATCAAAGAACACAATCAACACCAGCAAGAGGTCCTCTCTAGTCTTAGAGAGAACTTGGCAATGACACAAAACCACATGAAGCAGCAAGCTAGCCAACATCACAATGAAAGACATTTTGATGTTGGAGATTGGGTTTTTTCGCAATTGCAGCCATATAAGCATTTGTCCTTGAAACAATAGAAGGATAACAAGCTTTCCCCTAAGTATTATGGCCCTTTATCAAATCTTGAAGAAGATTGAAAGCATGGCCTACAAATTGGAGTTACCTCCATCAACAAAAATGCATTTAATCTTCCATGTTTCTTGCTTGACAAAGTCATTGGCAACAAATTTCATCCCAAAAAAATTTACTAGAATTTGATGATGTGGGTAGAATCATTTTGGACCTTGAAACAATCCTTCAAAACACATTAAGAGGTTGTGGATGAGGTTGATTACAAAGCATCTGATCAAGTGGAAGAATCTATCCAGTGAGGATGCTATTTGGAAGGCTAAAGCATTCTTGCAACAACATTTCTAGATAGTCAGCATTGAGGACAATGTTGATTTGAAGGGGAGGGGCATGTTATGCCCTTATCCTATAGCATGTATTGGGATATGTGATAACCAACTATGGCTCACATAATCCTTAATTGAGTCATTTATGAGTCCCTAAGTATGATTATTGGCTTGGCCGGCCTCATTGGGGTTAGGGTACTAATATTGCCTAGGGTGCCTATATATAGAAGGTGGTGAGTAGTTGTTAAGCATAATATTGCAAGTTTTGTTCTTATTGAAGACTTTGGAGATTGGCCCTTGAATTGGCTTATTATTATCAAGTATTTGCATCTTATTTCCAGTTATATTCTTCTCTTGTGCAACTAATTTCATTACATGAAACCATTTTGCATCTTTTATAGATGGAAAAGATCGCATAGAAAGATTCATAGATGGGTTAAGGATTGAGTATAATGCCAATGTTTGATGTGGAAACTATGTTACCCCAAGTTTCTGGGACAGGGCCGGCAAGGGATGGGGGCATGAGTTTTGGAGACTAGTTTTTTTGGGGCCATTTTTGGGGATGGTGGGGGACGGCTATAAAAAAAATTGGGAAAATTTAAAATATATAGGGAAATTTCAAATATTCATATGATAACATTGATAAAGCATTCATCATATACATTATAGATCCTATGTACATAACATTTGTGTTGAATTGAGAGTCCGCATGAGAGTCAAACAAATTAGCAAATGTCAAAACTTAATTGCTTTCAGAATTCATTGTCAATATGCATGTGATATTAAAAAATAGTATACAAGTTACAACAAAATGCCCAAAGGCTACAAGTCTCACTTTCAACTACAATATGAAGATACAAAAACAAAGAAAGTATGTTCTTCACCTGATCTACATCTGCCAACACTGCATCAAAATCAAAGTCCTGCTCTAAGTCACTGCCACTGTGAGGGTCTACCTCATCTAATGGAATCCCAACCAATCCTTCTTGTGCCTCCTCCTCACCAACCTGGGTGGCATCTTCAAAATCAACATCCCATTGTAAAGCTGGAGTCTGTCAATACTCTGCAATTTGACAATCCTGAAGTCGTAGAGCACTATGCACAACCACTAGCTTCTTCGCTCATCTAGAGGTAAGTGTATTCCTCTTGAGGGATGGATAAAGTCGTATGTAGACCAATTCCCCTCTACAACATAGGAACTGGTAACTTGTGAAAGGAGGCGAATGGCAAGCATCCTCAACTTTGGTGTATCCTTCCTGTACCATGTCCACCATCCAATAGGGTCAATTTGAGCTAATGTAGCTTTATCTATCTTCACCTCTAGTTTGTTGAATGTTGGAACATGAAGATTTATGAAGGCAAGCCATTGTGAATGAAATATTGAAGACTCCTCAACTAAATACATCTTTCGAAAGGCCTTCATTAACCCTTCTTTCACCTCTTCGTCAACACAAGGTGGCAGCCTTCCAACTTTGGTGCATACCATTTGGGATTTAGAGCAAAGCCTACCATATGAAGTGGAGTGTTCATGGTGTTCCACCTCCGCATCACAATGGGCTTAATATGTTTACTCATATAATCCCAAACTAAGATCCTTAGCCAAAATTGTTTGCTTCATCTTTCCAAGCATGTTGTCAAATGTCTCATATATCTCTCCAAGACTAGGAGAGTCCGTATCAACATTGCTAATGGCATCTACAATAGGTGAGATGGAGGAGCAAACATATCTGGAAAGTGCAAACAAAAATTTAAAAAGAGAATAAGATTATGACACTCAAAGTTAATTGAAAAGTTAGAAACTTTGAAAGTTGAAACATTGAACAATAAAATTAAAATATTAAAATCAGAAATTTAATAATAAAATCAGCAATTTAATATTTAATATTTAATAAAATTAGCAATTTATTAATAAAATCAGCAATGTCTTGCCTCACATTGGACCACCAATCGTCATCAAGGATCCTTTGTTTGATGGTTTTTCTTTCAATAGAGCTTGAATTAGGCCATCTACTCCACTTTGAATTCACCATCATCAATTGTAGAGGCTCATGCACCTCAAGCATCCTCTCTAACAAAATGAAGTAATTGGCATATTTTGTCTACACAAGTTTGAGGAATTCCTTCTTTGAAAAAGTCCTGAAGAGAGCAAGTGAGGTGTGGTGGTTGCAAATGAACATTTGAATAGCTCTAGCTTTTGCCACAACTTGCTTCACCCAATCTATTTTCCCTATGTATTTCAATACATTGTTCAATGCATGAACACAACATTTGGTCTAAAAGATGTGCTTGTAAGCACCCTCCACCATCATACTAGCCAATTTGCACACACATGTTGAATCAGTGACCACTTGTACAACATTTGAGGCCCCAACCTCCTCTATGGCCTCTTTCAAAATGTTAAACTGGAAGTCTGCATCCTTGCATTTCCTTGGACAATCAACAGCTCTGTAAGATCCTACCCCAAAAAATTTTCAAATTTGACATACAAGGATTTGACAGTGTTAGCTTAATTGCATGACCAACTAAATTCCTCACACTTTTTTATCACCCAGATCCCAGAAAGGGCAAGGTGAGAGCATATGGTGATTGGCTTACAATAACAAGTATGCAAGAAAGAAAGACACTTCTTCCATTGTGGCGGGCATCCACATATTGTGGGGATTCACCACTTTATCAGTGGGTATGAAATAAGCATGAAAGATTACAAAGCCATTCACTTATTCAATGGGAATTCGCCACTTGTCTAGTGGGTAGAAATGAAAAGAAAAGAGTGTTCTTTACCCTCACTGGTGATAGAACCATCCAAGGGTTACAAATTGTTTGAATATGTTCTTTCCTTCCTCACTAGTGGTAAACCATCCAGGGGACTTAATGTGAATTGAAATTATAATGAAATTACAATGATATTCAATATAATCATGCTCAATACCACAAGAGTTAGAGCTAGACAAAATACCCCCTGAAGATCATTGAAGAGGAATCATACCCTGCATCTTGATTGATAAATAAATCATCTATTAACTGATAAAGGCTACATTTTCTGATCTATCAGGTTGATCTCTGATTATTTACACCCTGCTAACTGTAATAGCCTGCCCTGTATGTCTAGAAGTGAGTAGAAAATCACACTAAACAAATAACACAACTGATATACTTTCCTCTGCCACAACTTTGATTATAATGACCAGACAAATAGTTATGAGCACCCAAGACACTGAAACTATGATATTATGATCAACAACAAACTAAGTCTCTAGACAGGACTGGATGACCTTTACTTGGTACGGTTGCTCATAGCAGATTTGAATCAACATCAAATTTCTTCATATTACCCTTGAAAGAAGTGTCTAGGGCAGGAAAAAATGATACTAACAAGAGATTTCCCAAAGACATTAGCAATTAATTTCTATACCCATTGATCTCCATTACAGTGTACGGCCACTCCAGTACAGATAACCTTCAAACAATTTCTAACATGTATCAAAACCAATGCTATTGGGCTAGAATGAAGCGTTTTATACATACAATGCCTTCAACAATTACAATGATCTCAAAAAACTACTATTATTATTATTAGTAACTATCTTCAAACCATTTTACAGCATGTACGACAATGCAAGGTACGACACTTCCCAGAAATTTCAGAACTACATTAGATTTCATGCTATCACTCCCCAAAGTAGCATCATGTTCATACTAACACATTTCAATAAAGATCCATGATATAAACAGCTCCTATAATTTCTAAAATGGATTGATTCACTAATGCCTTGCACGGCTCATTCATGTATGGACTTAGCAAACATCACTCAAACAGTAATAACTTGAATGGAGACTCTTAGTAGTTAAATGCTAATACAAAAAAATTCCCATACAATCCTTAATCTGCACTAATAATATTGAGATGATTTATACCACATATGTGCTCCTTACAGTGTACGGATTGAGCCGTATGACTCAAGACTATGGGAAAATCATTAATACCAAATAACTTCCAAAATAACACACCAAATTGCATTAAATAGATGATAATCAACTCTACTCAATCAAATATCAAACTCAAACAACAATTTCTCTAGAAATCTAACAACTCCATTCAGATCCCATTGGTTCCTTGAAGTAGAAACCACCATCACCAGTTAGGGTAGATATCTCACTACTAAAACTGATCGTCTTCGAGTGGGTTTCCATCCACAAGAAGGAAGAAAGAAAAAGGAAGAACACATAGGTTCAATCCAACAGAGTAACAATTCAAATTCCAAGCATGATTCCCCAAATGAGCTCATCTCTTCTTTTTATAAGCACCTGGGAGTTACAAAACCAATCTTTCTTGAAATTAGAGCCTTTTTGCACTTCCACTTATAAAATAACTCTAATATCAAGTTATGTGCACACTTAAGTGACTAGGGAAATAAAAAATATAACATTTCCCTTTTTCTCCTCAAGACATAACATTAAGTCACTTTTAAATAATCCACCTTATACTTAAGTGCACAATAAAAATTAGAATAACCTGTTTAATTGTCAAACTTAATAAAAACTCCATATAACTCCAAATTTGATAATTAAACCGGACCAATATATTCTGACAAATAACTTTGATCATCCCTGACAAAGATGCGGACTTGAGATACCCACAACTGCTCTGCAGATAGAATTATGATCACTCCAAGAAGTTTGGAGATCATCCAAACATGTCGAATAGCCTTTGTGGGATTAGGAACAAGCATAATGCGCACAAAATTCAATGTGCCAAAAAAGTGACATTACAAGCTCTAAGAAAATAAGAGTCAATTGTGCATGTGACTATGATGTTGATGAGTGGTTGATGCCTAATATCAGTCCACCCATCCATCACAATAGAACAATGTGCCCTGATCCAAGTTTACCTCATATCCTCCATCACCAAACTAACCTTAGAATATTCTGTCTAGGAGCGTAGTACGTAGTTTATGATCTCCTAGGGGTACAAATGAAGGACCAATAGAAGCTACAACTTTGATCATTTGTGTGAAGTAAGGAGAACAGGCCACATGAAATGAGATGGCATGGGCATAAAAAAATTGGCAATGGAAGACTGTCCCATCCCGTGCCTGCACATTGAACATATTTGCAACCATAGAAGGAAAACTTGCAGAGTACTTAGTGAGTCACAAAAAACTCGTGAGTTTTTGTGACTGGCGAGTATCTGCGGTGTAAACTCACCAGGAAACTTGCCTGAGTTTTTGGCGTGGACTCACCAAACAGAAAAGAGAATCGCTGACGTCTTTTAAGGCATTTTCAATGCCATTTCTTATCATTTTATGGTTATTTCTACTCTCCAAAACCCTGAACACCCCTCCAACTTTGCACACAGTAGTCCAGCATCAACATTTGAAGATTTGAAAGGTTTTTTTTTTGCGAATTCGAAAGGGCAATTTGAAGCACATGTCAGCGAATTCTTATTTTGTTTTTTTATTTTTTTAAGCATTTTACTTCATTTTGGCTGCAAAATCCAGCATCTAGGTTAACAATTCATCGTTTGCTAAACCTAAGTTGCATTTTTGCATTTTAATTCCAAAAAAATAGATTCATCACCATTTTATGATGGTTTTTTCTAATGTTTGTAATAAATTCACTATTTTTTGCATACGCAAGTTAGTTTTTTTATTTTTATCATTTTTTAAAAGAAAATGTTTAGAATCTTTAGATTAGATTGAAGTTTTACTAATTTAAACTAATCTATATTGATTTAAACTAATTTTATGCTGATTTTTAGTGATTTATATATAATTTAGGTTATTTATTTTGTATTAAAAAATTAATATGTTGTGCTTTCACTGTATGTGTAGGTTAAATACTTCATATAATGGCAAATAGGGAAGCTTCTGCATCAGGTTCAGCCTCAGGCTACGCCCCATCGGTGCCGCCACAACCACCGTTTGTAGGCACTCGTCGTACAGGAGCTAGAGACCTTGCTTGGAAATATGCCTATCAAGGACCGCAACCTGGGTCAGTTTATTGCATTAGATACAAAAAAGCATATTGTGGAGGCATAAATTGCCTCAAATACCATCTTGTAGGCATTAGTCATCATGATGCCAAGGCTTGTCCTAGGACCACTTAAGAGATAAAAAGAGAGATGAATGCCGTACTTTTAGCCACAGAAGAGAAAAAATTGCAAGAGGAGAGGGCAAAGACAGCCATGGAAGCAGCCATAGCTGCTAGTCAAGGTGTTGAAGTCCATCCAGATGTAGATGAAGATACATGTCAGGGCACAGTGGGCTCTCTTTGTGGTCCACAGATCCGAAACAAATCCACCTCCATTTCATCTACTTCGAGTAGAGCACTAGCTGCAATGCCTACACCTACACGCACAACACATAGTTTTTTTGTGCCCAAAAACACACCTAGAGCACAACCATCATTGTATGCTACAGGGTGGAACAAGGAGGTGCATCAACATGTAGGTATGGCATGTGCTAATTTTTGGTATTTCAACAACATTCTTTCAATGTAGCGAGTAGTCCTTATTGGGAAAATTTGGTAACTTCATTGATAGTTGCGGGAAAAGGCTACAAGGTGCCTTCTCGCAAAGACTTGAGTGGGAGTTTAGTTAATTTAAATTTTATGCTAGTTTATACTTATAATAATTTACTAATTTATGTTGAATTTTAGGCTAAATTTATGTTCTGTAATTTATAGAAATTTGTGTTGAATTTAGGCTTTTTTTGTTTAAAAATTAAAATTCTGTACTTAATAGTTAATTTCACTTTGTACTTGTAGGTTTCTCGTGAATGCAACTGAAAGGGCAAGTGTAGTGGTGGAAGAACAAAAAAAGGAATGGAAAAAATATGGTTGCACTATTCTTTCTGATGGGTGGACGGATGGGAAAAACCACACCATTATTAATTTTTTGATAGCTTCAAAACATGAGGTTATTTTTTTGAAATCAGTGGATGCCTCCAACAAAGTAAAAAATGCAGAAACATTCTCTCTAATGTTGGAGGAAGTTGTTATGGAGGTGGGCATAGAAAATGTGGTGCAAATCATTATTGATAATGCAACAACATATGTGGCGGCTAGGAGATTGTTCCAAGACAAACATAGGACAATTTTTTTGTCACCTTGTGCAGCACATTACCTTGACCTACTTTTGGAGGACATAGGCAAACTTGATTGGGTGACACTGGTTGTAGATGATGCAAAGAGCATCACAAAATTTATCTACAAACACCCTTGGGTTCTCATCCCTCAAAGGTTGTGGAGTGTAACCAACCATTGACATGACTCTGATGACTAGGTAGATGACTTGGTGTAATGTCCCCTTCTCATGTCTAGTTTGTTGAGGGCCTAATAGCCTATTCATTGAGTTCTCGTAGCCTATTTGGTATGGTAAGGAACTCTTTTTTTTTGTGGAGAGCTCTGGTTCAATTATTTTTGATTTCTTTTGTTGACAATGAGCTTAGTTGATGTTCAGGATTACAATGCACTTTTAGAAGTGTTTTTGACTTTCTGGGCTGTTCTCCAAACTTCTTGGAGAAGCCGTTTATTTTTAGAAAGTCACCCAGTTGGCGTCATTCTTTATCCCAAACCTCCTGGATGGTGTTGGTATGGTTTATTTCGCAGTTTGCTTCAGTTTAGGATTTTCTGTAAATTGGGTGATTAAATGGGCTATTTCATTATTATTTTCACTTAAGTCACCTAAGTTTGGAATTAAATAAAAAGTGACTAAGTGTTATAGCTCATTGGAAAGGGGAAATGTTTTAGTAATTGATTGTGCACATCAAAGTGAGCACCTTTACTTGGAAAAAAGGAAATAATTAAGTTGGAGGAAAAAAATTATTATTTCCAAGAAAGAATTATATTTTTGTGTAACTTCCAAAGTGTCTATTTAAGAGAAGTGAGAGCTCATTGTTGAGTTTCATGCTGAAGATTATACTATTATGCTACAGTAATGAACCTATGAGCTCTTCCATACCTTCTTGAGGACGAAAACCCTCTCGAAGAATTTCAGTTTTGGGGGTGAAAGATCCTCCCTAGCTGAAAGAAGTGATTTTAATTAGAGATCACTCTTGCACTTCAATGGAGTTACATGGTTTTGATGTTTTCTGATCATGGAATTAATTATTCTATATGTTGTGGTGAATAAAGGATGAGTATATTGATCATTTAAATAGTTTGAGATGATTTTCTTTTTTGTTTGCATCAAATCATAGTGACTGCACCTACTGAACCTACAAAATCCTTTATTGATGTCATGTTTATTTGACTAGTAATTTCTCTATGGTGACGCTCAATGTCTATGGGCATTGATCAAGAATCAATACTTTCCAATGAAGTGAGATGATATAAAGCTTCCCAAATGAGTCCGTACAACCCAAGATCGCCATACAACATAGCATGGGGGCGTGAGAGTTTCCAAGGGAATCGCTGCCATATTTTGGTGTCAAACTCTTCCAATTAGCAAGGCGCTCTATGTTGATGAAGATCCGTACCATCTTTGACTAATCTATGATGTTTATGATTATATTTGTAGTTATTTGTCACCTTGGGGCCACGGTACAACATGCTACAGGGGCTGTTTCAGAACAGATATTGGAACAACAATGCTTGTCTAAGGGTTTGAACAATTTTGGATGGTTCTTTCTAAGTATTTTTGATGCTAATTAATTTGTGTGCAGGCTGCCAATAATCCAGCAACAACTCTGGGGAGTTTTGGTGTTCTTTATCAAGTTTATATTCATCTTTTGTATGCAGCAGGGTCAGAATATGAGTTTTGAATTAATTGATGAGGTCCAGCATTACAATCATTGTAATGAACATTAATAATACATTTAGTATTAGGTGATTGTAAACCCTGGATGGTTTTACCACCAGTGGAGTTGATAGATTTGTTTATATTGTTTACCCACTAAAGAAGTGGTTTATTGTGAGGCTTCTCGCTAAATAAGTGGAAGTGCCTATGTTCTTAATTTTATTACTCCCACTGAATAAGTGGTGAATCCCCACTGAATAAGTGGATGCCCGTTGAATAAGTAGAAGTTGTTTTTGCTTTGCATTGCTTTATTAGCCTAAAGCTAAGTCACAAAGTTCAAATTCAAATTCAAGTTTAGCAACGATGAAATTTGAAATAAATTCAGCAAGGAAAAATTTAGAAAAAAAATTTGTGATTAAATTCGCCTTACATAAATTTGAATTTATATATATATATATATATATATATATATATATATATATATATATATATATATATATATATATATATATATATATATATATATATATATATATATATATATATAACTTATAAATACACTACATTTTAAATTAAATATATACTACATAATACATACACTACATTTTAAATAAAAATATAAATAAAAAATACTAATTTTATTTTAAAAATATAAAAATAAAAATATATTAAATAAAATATACATTACATTTTAATTTTAAAGTTTAAAATGGTATTTTTTTTAATAAATAAACTGCATTCTAAATAAAAATTACTAATTAATATATGGTAATATCACTAGCACTTGCACCCATAGGAAGTTCAGGGATAGGAGCAACTAATGAATCTAGAAAATTTTCTAGTGTGAATTCTTTTTACGGCGTCAGACAATCCCAAGCACTATAATGCTCACATATAAAAGCCTATCTAATAATTGCATTTTTAATAATTAAATTTTAAATGAATATATAATTGTTGTGTGATGGGAGTCGGGAGGAGACGGAGATGTTTGAGGAAAAATGAGGGAGTAGGGAGTGGGGCACAGGAGACCGCTCGTTCAAAATTTCAACTGTATATTCACTTCTGAGCAAGTTCAACCACCCTTTGGAAAATGAATTTCTGCAAATTTCTTAGACTTTGTATAAATCCGCCGAATTTTGAATCTCATGGCCGAAATTCGGCGAATCCTATGACTTAGGCCTAAAGCACTTGTATGCTCTCACCTCACCCGTTTGGGAACTTGGTGATTAGAAGGTGTGGAGTTACATGGTTACATTTCATTTGCTAACATTGTTTGTTAGTGTTGGAAATTTGAAAAAAATTGGGGCAGAACATTACACTTGGCATGCTGTGAGCCTTGGGGGTGCCAACTTGGTCGTTGTGCTAATAGTTCTATTTGAGATGCAGAATCACATTTAGGATGATGCAATGAGTTTTGTAATGAATTAGATGTTGTGGTTTCTCAAGGAGGTGTGCCAAGCCCTACTAAATCTATGGTAGGAACTGCAAAAGATTTGGTTGAGGCATGTTTACCGCAAAATTGTTTGTCTCTACAAAGTATGTCACACTATAGATGGAGCATGTGCAACATTTGCTAGAGAGAAGATATGGATCTTTGTGTTCCCTGCAACATCTGGGAGGTGCTTCAAGATACTATCGACCCAAGAAGTAGCCCCACATTTGCTGCAAGCCATGACAACGGCCTGGGTGCTACCATAGGTACTCTGTTTGGTGAATCCTCCTAGATCAATGAATGGAAAAATTGTAAAACATATTGGTGCAATCATTGAAAATTTATATTTTCATTTGACCAAGGATCATTTTCATGTTTTAAATTTGGATAAATATGATGTTATTTTAGGGATGAATTAGTTAGAATAGAATAATGCATTTATAGGGTGTGAAAATAAACAAGTTCTCACTCATCACATGGGGACATGCAGAGTTTTACAAAGGGGAAGATGACACCTAACAATCAAAATAATTTCTTTCGTTCAAGTCAAACATAGTGCTAGGAAAGATTGAAGAATTTTTGTCATGATAGTTCAAACAAATGACAATTTCAAATTAGCTATCAATATTAAGTTAAGTTTCTAGTTCAGATAGGCTGGGTATGTAATATGGCAGATTTTTTTTTCTTGGATTCAAGTATGGTTTCATATATATAATTGCCAAGAAAACAAAATACTCATAATTTGCAAGAATGAAAATTTATAAAATATTAAAAATATAATTTTATTATATTATATTTATATTTATATATTATGTTCATATTTATATTAGATAAAATATAATATATAATTATAATATAATATATAATCTTATATCTATAATCTATAATTATATATAATATATTGTCTTTCATATACCATTTGGCGGTCAAAACGAATACGAATGGGTGGGGTAATGCTTGTTCAATCGAAAGCCAATCCTAATCTATACTACTTTCCTCAAATTCATCATATGGCATTCCATCAAGAGACAACACGAAGGAAACCAAGCCTTCCATTTCCATTTGGAAAAACACCCAATCATTTGTTTAAAGAATTGTACGAAGACAAGATCTTCAGTTTTGATTATAGATAGAGCGGACTCACCAGAAATATGTTCCAACACTCTAGCCACTAATAAAGTCTTTTCATTTAGAACAAAAAGATTTTCAGCAATTTTTCAAAAATATTTTTGATATTTTTTGGGTGTTTTCCATGGATATATCCTACGCTCACCCAAGACGGACCCATAGGGGACCTAGGGTGCTCAAGGTGAACCTTGGGAAAACTTAGGGCCATTCTAGACCTGAACCTGTACTAGAACCAATTTGTGCAATACATGGGTCTAAATAGAAGAACCTAGTAACATTGATATTAAGCCTGTAGTGCAAGAATTTATGGATGTTTTTGCTGTTTTGGTAAATTCTTGATATATTAAAATGAAAGAGGCAAAGCTCTTTATAAAGAATTATAATGATTCTAAAATAAAGAATAATGAAGTTTCTAAAATAAACTAAAGATAATAAAGCAATTAGAAACTATCTAATATATTACATTATTGACCATTAAATAAACTAAGGAAATATTATTTTAATACCCTCCCTTAATGGTCAATCTATCATCTACACCAAGGTGCCCCCTAAATTTGACAAACTTATTCGGGCTCAGAGACTTGGTGAGGATATCTGCAGTTTGATCCTCAGTTGGAACATACTGCAACACCATTGATCCATCTTCGACAAGCTAGCGGATGAAATGACAATGAAGTTCAACATGCTTAGTCCTTTCATGGAAGACTAAATTTTTGGCAAGTTTCAGCGCCCCTTGATTATCACAGTACAAGGGTGAAGGGCATGCCTGAGACATTTGCATGTCAAAAAGCATCCTTTCAAGCCAAACTACCTCACAAGATGCTTTAACAGTTCCTTGATATTCAGCTTCAGTAGAGGAAAGAGCTACTGCCTGCTGCATCTTGCTGGTCCATGTAACTGCACCTGTACCCAAACTGAAAACATACCCAGAAGTAGACTTCCTGTCATCAATAGAACCTGCCCAATATGAGTCTGTAAAGCCAATCAGCTTAGGATCTTTGCACCTATCATACAGAATGCCAAAGTCAGAAGTGCCTTTCACATATCTCAGCACATGCTTCACTGCAACCCAATGTTCAGCTTTAGGAGTTGTCATGAAGCAGGAGATGTAGCTCACAACAAAACTGAGGTCAGGTCTAGTAGCAGTGAGATAAATGAGGCTACCCACTAGTTGCCTGAACGCTAATTCATTCTCCACAGGTGAATCTAATTTAGCTGATAGTTTCAACCCTTTCTCCATAGGTGTAGATGTAGGTTTGCAATCATTTATTCAGAACTTATCAAGCAGACTTCGGGCATACTTGGACTGAAAGATAAAGATGCTACCATCTATCTGCCAAACCTCTACACTGAGACAATAATGCAGAAGTCCCAATTATGTCATGTCAAATGATTGACTGAGATTATGTTTGATCTCCTTAATCAGATGTTTTGAGCTTCCAGTAATGATCAGGTCATCAACATAGACAACAAGCAAAAGAATATCATCACTAGACTGTTTGAAATACAAATTAGAATCAGAAGGACTCTGCTGAAAACCATAATCAATTAGGTACTTATCAATTTTCATGTACCATGCCCATGGAGCCTATTTAAGGCCATAGAGTGCTTTCACCAGTCTGCATACCTAATATTCTTTACCAACAACCTTGAAATCAGGAGGTTGCATCATATAGACTTCTTCCTATAATTCCCCATTGAGGAATGTACTCTTGACGTCCATTTGATTGACTTTCCATCCAAACCGAGCTGCAATAGTGAGGACAAGTTGAATGGTACTCATTTTGGCTATGGGAGCAAAAGTCTACTCATAGTCAATGCCCTCTGTCTATGAGAACCCTTTGGCTACTAACCGAGCCTTATACTTATCAAGAGTTTCGTCAGCCTTATACTTAACTTTATACACCCATTTGCAGCCAATGCGCTTCTTCCCAAGTGGAAGATCAAAGAGGACCCAAGTGTCATTCTTCTGAAGACTATGATGTTCAGCTTCCATAGCCTGTTCCCACTTAGGTATACTTTTAGCCTTTGAATATGTCTAAGGCTTAGAGATGCTCTGAAGATTGGCCATAAGAGCAAAATTAACTATATTTTGATGCTTGCTCTTTTTCCGAACTAATCTACCTTCAATCAATTCATCATCATGAAGATCACCTATGGTCTTAGTCCACCATTTATGCTGGATAGTAGAAGTACAAACATTTGAAACAGGATGAACAACATCTACTCAAGTGGCTGGAACAAAATTAGCTAGATGAGGATCCAAATTGTTCTGAGGAGGGGCGGGTGGTGGAACATCCTGCTGAGGTGCCTCCACAACTGCAGAATCCCTCCCATTAGGTGGAGCTAGGGGAAGGTGAACACCCAAATCAGAAGCCTTCAGAAGCTGATCCTTAGGGCTCACAGAAGGAGAAGACATAAAATGGCCCAGTAGCTTCATCAACCACAACATCACGACTGAAGATGAGATGATCTGTATCTACATCAATCAACCTATATGCCTTATGATTCTCACTGTAACCAGTAAACATGAGTTTTTGGCTCTTGGAATCCAACTTGGTGCGCTCGGCATTTAGAATCCACACATGAGCAGTAGAGCCAAAGACTTTCAAGTGGCTAACCTTAGGCTTGCGTCCAAACCAGGCTTCTTCAAGAGTCATCTTCTTAATGGCATAAGTATGAGACCGGTTCAGAAGATAAATTGTAGTGTAGACTGCTTCAGCCCAGAACTTCTTAGGGACATTTATATGCTCCAGCATAGAACGAGCCATTTAATAATGGTGCGATTTCGACGCTCAATGACACCATTCTACTGAGGGGTGTAGTGTGTAGTAAGCTGGTGCTTAATGCCATGTGCAGCACAAAAACTGGAAAGTCAGAAGAACAAAACTCCCCCCCATTATCAGACCTAAGAGTGACTATCTAAGAGCCTGACTCTTTCTCAACTAAGGCCTTAAACTGCTGAAAAATATTGAACACCTCTGATTTGTTTTTAAGAAAATACACCCACATTCTTCTACTAAAATCATCAACAAATAACAAAAAATCCCTACACCCAATAATTGAAGGAGTTTTCATTGGTCCACATACATCAGCGTGAACCAATTGTAATACCTTGGATGCTCTCCATGTGTCACCATCTGAGAATGGAATCTGATGTTGTTTTCCAGCTTGACAAGCTTCGCATACTCCATGATTCTGAGTCTGAATCGCAGGTAGAACACCAACCAGATCATCTTTAGATAACTGAGAGAGATAATGCATATTCAGGGGCCCATAACGCTGATGCCAGAGGTTGCTGATGGAAGTACTCCTAGCTGCCATAGCGTACTCTTGAGAATCACCTGAATCAATAAGTCTATACATACCATGATCCTCAAGTCCCTCAACAACTATAGTGTGAGTCTCTCTATCAACAATGTTGCATGTGTGCATGCTGAAAACAATATCTAGCTGAGGATAGTGACGCATAATCTGACTAACTGACAGAAGGTTCAGCTCCATGCCAGGTACAAAGTATACATCAAGAAATATTAACTTTCTCCCACCAGATTGAATCTGCGCGTTCCCCTTTCTGACAACAGTATACTCTTCACCTCCTCCAAAGATAACAAAAACTCTAAATGGCATGTACTTTGTGAACCAATCTTGACGATGAGTGAAGTGTAGATATGCACCTGAATCAATGTACCAGGCAGAGGATTTAACATGATTTGCTTGTCTCTTGGCCATAAAGGCATAGAAAATAGACTCCTTCTACTCAGTGTGCTCTGCAACATAGGCTTTAGGTTTAGACTTTCCTTGCTTGGACTATTCAGAAGCCAAGCGTTTCTAGCAATCTTTCTTCATGTGGCCATACTTGTGGCAATAGTTGCACTGGATGTTCTTCTTGGAGTTGTCCTGGGATTGACCTTGACTAGTTTGCTGAGAGGGCTGATTTTTGCCCTTATTCTTCTGAAATGCCTTGGCAGTAAATGCCTATTCCGTGGAGGATGAACTGACAGCACTTCTAAACTGTTGTTTCCAACGATCTTGCTACAGAAGTTTGTTGCAAAGCTCTGGAAACTTCAAGTCAACATTAGTTGAGGTAATGTTGAGCGTCTCAATAAAGTGCTCATAAGACTTTGGTAGACTTTTCAGAGTGATGACTACCATATCTTCCTCCTCCATCTTCCAACCAATCACATCAAGCTGATCACAGATGTCCTTATTTTTGTCAAGTACTCCTGCAGAGTTGTCTTCTCATCCATCATGATGGAGAACAATATGTTCATTAAAAAGAACGCTCGGCTCTTGTCAGATGTCTCATGAAGATCTTTCAGAAGATCCCAGATTTCTTTAGTTGTTTTGCCAGACGGCACCTAACGCAGCTGGTCATCGATGACCGACAATTTAATAAGCATCGCGGCTTCCTGATTCTGCTCATCAAATTTGTCCTGATCTTTACCCGCCATTGGAGGATGTGTAGTTTTGCCTAGAACAATTTGATCAAGGCACCAATACTCAAATATGTTCATCATACGTTGCTTCCAAGTGTTGTAGTTGCGGTCATTGAATTTTTGACTACCTTCCAACATAATGTTGGACAAAGAGGCCATCCTTCACGCTCTCTAAAGCACAAAAAATAAGGTATCGGAGGTCGGATGGACAAACTGACGACACAAATCTCAAAACCCTAGCACAGATTTCAAGACACAAAGGCAGGAGTCAGACGCTTGGGGCTACTGCTGACTGTTGGAGTCACTGGTTGTTGCTGCGACCACACACTATTAAGAGCAACCAAACCTTGCCTAAATTGCCAAGATTTATCACCACTGCCTCGAAACCGCCACAAATGCAAACTGCGACCCTCACATAGTTGAAATAGTGACTAAAGAGCGACCAACAAAATTTGAAACTGCCGATCAAAGACAAATCAAATCATAGATAAAACAAATCGCTGAGGAAAAAAAAATTGTCGATGCAAGACTTTTCCAAAGCGGACGATGCAAAAGTACCAAAATAGTGACCGCCGACTATGGAAAAATGATGACCTCCAGAACTAGCAAACTGCTAAAAGACTGGTCATGCGGGCTAAAAGGCTATGAAGGCGCTTGAAGCGCTGCATATTGCCGAAGCCTTGAACAATGAAGCCACCAGAAATAGCGACCAAGAATGAAAACGTGACCAGAAGAATTTGCCAGAACCCTGCAAAAGAATCGCGACCTCTAGAAAAATGTGATCACAAAACAAAAAATAGAATCCTGTGCAGAGATACAGTTGCTTACAGATTTACAGAGAGCCAAAGAAGGGTTGCAGATGTCCGTACGATTTGTACGGCAGAGAGGACATGAGAAATTTTGAAAGAAAAAAATTTCAAAAAAAAATTAAATTCCCGCTCTGATACCATGCTTTGGTAAATTCTTGATATATTAAAATGAAAGAGGCAAAGCTCTTTATAAAGAATTAGAAGGATGTTTCTAAAATAAAGAATACAAATGTTTCTAAAATAAACTAAAGTTAATAAAGCAATTAGAAACTATCTAATATAATATATTATTGACCATTAAATAAACTAAGGAAATATTATTTTAATATTTACTTTTTCTTGAAGAATTGAATGATTTACCTCCTTAAAGAGCAATTGAACATGTCATTGACTTAGTCCCAAGAGCATAATCTATATCTAAAGCTCCTTATCATCAATCAATCCTTATATTGACTAAACTCAAAGTTCAATTACCAAATTACTTAGAGAAGGGAAAATTAGACCTAGTGTATCACCATGGGGTGCTCCTATATTATTTGTTAAGAAAAAAAATGGTACCATGCGACTTTGCATTGATTATCGACAACTAAATAAGCTCACCATAAAAAATAAATATCTTTTGGCTTGAATCGATGATTTGTTGGATCAGTTAAGTGGTGCAAAATCTTTCTTTTAAAGATTAACTTGTGATTAGGGTATCAACAAATACGTATTGAGGTTTCCAACATTTCTAAAATTGCTTTTTGAACTTGATACAAGCACTATGAATTTGTTATGTCTTCTGGCTTAACTAATGCACCAGCCACCTTTATGACCTTAATGCATGATGTTTTTCGCCCATACTTGGATGTGTTTGTAATCATTTTCTTAGACAATAATTTGGTCTGTTAAAAACATAGATCATGAACATCTCTAAATGGTCTTAGAAACCTCAAGGAAACATAAGTTATATGCCAAATCGAGTAAATATGAATTCTTTAAAACTAAACTGTCATATCTTGGTTATAGTGTATCTCATAAAGACATTTCACCTGATCCTGCTAAGACTAAATATATTCAAGAATGGCAAATACCTAAAAATGCACACAAGGTTAAAAGTTTCCTAGGATTATCAAGGGTTTACCATCGGATTGTTAAAAACTATTCTAAGATTACTGCACCTTTAACCAACTTAACTAAGAAAAATGCTATGAATGGACTCATAAGTGCGATAAGGTATTTAATAAATAGAAAACATTGTGTGATTTCCCCACATGTTTTGTGTATTCCCGACTCTAGTAAACCTTTTGTGGTTGTCACTAATGCTTGTGGATCCAAAATAAGTGGATTTTTAATGCAAGAAAACAAAGTTTGTTACAAATCATATAAATTACTACCTAATGAAATGAGTTATCCTGTTCATAATTTGGAATTATTTTGAATTGTCCATGCTTTGAAAATATGGAGATATTATCTTTTAGGAAATAAATTTGTTCTAAAAGCTGATCATCAGGAGTTTACAACATATTTTCACCCAAACCTCAATTAAACATCAAACAAAGGCATTTGATAGAGTTGTTAACTAAATATGATTTTGATATCTAATATGTACCTGGTAAATAAAATTTATTTGTTGCTATTGCTCTTGAACAAAGTTGTTTTGAACAAGCTATTAAAAGGAAATTATCAACTAATACTTATTTCCATACACTTTATGAAGGTTTACAAAATAGGTCTTCTAATGTACATCTAAATGATCGTATTAACTTTTTTATACTTAGAACTAATGGACTCATTTATTAAAGGGGTAACTTTGTATACCTGATATTAAGCAACAAATATTGAAAGATTATCATGATGTAACTCTCTAGTCATCACAGTTTTCAAAAGACTTGTCTATCAATTAAAAAGAATTATTCTAGCCTAAAATAAAACGAGGCATTCATAATTATGTGCAACAATGTTTGAATAGTCAAAAACTTAAAAGTCGAACAATGTAAGAAACCCTGACAGTTACAACCTTTGTTCGTTCCCAATTGAAAATGGCAATCTCTAAGTATGGATTTCATCATCGGTCTACCCCAAACCCATAAAGGACATGACTATCTTAGTTGTGGTTGATAGATTAACTAAAATGGCTCACTTTCTACCAACCAAGATTAAGTCATCTGCTTCATATATAGCGTATTGATTTGTTAAAGAAGTGTTGAGCAGCAAGCCGAAAAATCAATATATGAAAGTCAAAAATCTACTTCCTCAAGGATTACACTCTCCAGATATACGATGCATTTTTGGCTTTGAAATGGCAGGACTTCCCAACTCTTATTTGGGAATGCCCTTGATGGAGAAAGCCTCTCAAAACACGTGGAAGATATTGGTAGATGGTCTCCAAAACAAATTGTCCTCATGGAAGGGTAGATTTATAATTGGTGGGAAGGATTCAACTCATCAAGGCATCATTGTCAACTATCCCTGTATATATCATGTCAATCCTCCAACTCCCATGTAAGATCGCTAAAGCAATAATAGACATTTATAGAAATTTCTTATGGAGTGGAATAGGGGAGAAAAAGAAATATAATCCGGTTAAGTGGGAAAATGCCTGTAGAGAGAAAAAAAAAAGGTGGAGGTCTGGGCTTTCGAGATTGTAGGAAAATGAACAAAGCTCTTGGTATGAAGTTGCTATGGAGGATACACATCGAGAACGGAAGGCTACGGAGTAGGTTGCTTCACTCAAAGTACCTCAATCATAACAGATAAGGTTGTCTTTTTCCAACAAACCCCTCTGGATTCGGGTGTTTGGAATTTTCTGAGAACCTACAAACCTCTAGTAGCAAAAGACCTTAGATGAAATATTGGCAAAGGTAATTGCATAAATTTTTGTTTCAATGCTTGGCTTTTGTCCAAGCCCTTGGATGAGCATGAGGCCTCCTGCCCCCTAAGCTTAGCTGTAAAAGATAGGTATGGAATATGGGTAAAAGATTACATTAGGAAATACAAGTGCCCTCCTAAGATTTGAAGAATGCTTGCAATAGTCTCTCCTCTCTTCTAAGGAAATGGCCTCTCTCAGATGGAATGAAAGAGGATGAGGTATATGGAGCAAAAGCTGCTTGAGATCAATAACAATAAAGGAAGCATACAGAGCCATAACAATTGAGAGCTACTATTATCCTTTCCCCGGTAATGAAATATGGATAAGCCAAGGCAAATGCTTTCTTATGGGAAGAGTGGTGATTAATGAGAGTGGGTGGTGTAAGAGGTCATTTATGGAGTTCATGACAAATGTGTATAAGAAATTGTTTTATGTGGCGTAAAAATCAATTTTTTATTTAGAGGATGTGGGGAGGAGTGTTAATCAATGTTTTACCAAACTAATTAATGTGATTAGCCTAATTAATATGGTTGTTAGTAAATTAGTGAACGGGTTGAATATGGGTTAGGATTAATTAAATGGTGTTTAATTTAATTAATCCTAGGTCTAGGGTTATTTAGGTTAGACTAGCTAATTAAATAATAGGTATTTAATCAACTAGGGTAGGGATAGGCTAATTAGTAGGTTGAATTAATTAAATAAACATGATTTATTCAATTAAATTAGGTTTAATGAAATGGGTGAATTAATCAAATAAATACTTTCATATTTATTTAATTAATCAGGCTAATTTTAGTAAGGTATGACTATTGAATTAATTAAATTAATTCAATTTAAAGGGGGAATAATGAATAATTAAGTGTTTGAGAAGATAATTAATTAAATAACAATTTAATTAATTAATTAAAAGGGGAATCAATAATATTAGTAATGTTATGAATCCTTTTGGATTTAACTGTGTAAGCTATTTTACCTCAACGTTTTGGATCACACACAGTGATCCATCATCAGGAGAATGAGAGCAAGAAAATAGAATTGAAAATGATGAATTGCAGACCAAAGCAACTTAAAAAGAGGGAAGGAGAGAGGTGATGCGGACTTCAAGATATATCTAGAGAAAAGAGAAACCAACAAAAATCAGAAGAAAAGAAAATAAAAGAATAATGAGAATAAGAAAACAATGAGAAGGAAAAAAAGAAGAAAAGCACTAAGAAACACTTAAATAAAAATTTAAGTAAACCAAGACAAGAGGTAGACAATCCAATTAATATGAACAACCTCCCAAGAGGAACCAATTGAGAACAAACCAAACCTCTAAAATTTAAAAGAGGACTAATTATAAAATAAAAGAATAAATTATTAAAAATGAATACCTAGAAGGAAAAAAATAAACAAATAAAAACCTCCACAATATAAAAATAAAAACAACAAGGGGCAAAATTATATTGAAAGGAGAAAAAGAAAGATACCTAACTAGCACATCCTATAGGAAGTCGACTATGGAAAAAAATAAAGAACTCCAAAGAGAAAAAGAGAAAAAAATTAAAACCCCTGAACTAGATGTAAGACAAGAAATCATGTACCAAAAAGAGAACCTCAAGCCCGTGAAAACCAAGGTGAAAGAGAACTATCAAACAAGGAATGAGAAAGACAAGAAGAAACTGAGTAAGGAAGGGGAAAAAATATAGTGGGGGGGGGGGGGGGGGGGGGGGGAATATCTAAATAAAAGTAAATATATAAGCCTAAAAAACAAACACACATGTATATATACCCATACAATTTTTATATAATATGTATGTATATATAAAAATTGTATGGGTATATATAAACATATATATACAACAACTATATATGTAATAATAAATATGAATGTAAAAAGTAATTGCACAACAAACAATGTGTGTGCAAGGGGAGAGGAGAATGAAGAGAAGCACAAAGAACACATGAGGGGAAGAGAGAAACAAAGGAAGAGGAAGAGAGAACTCAGAGGAGAGGGCTCTTAGAGAAGACCAAAGACTGGGAAAAAGAGAAAAAATAAGAAGAGGCGAGGAGAGGATGAAAAAAGAAGAACAAGGTAGAAGAAGGAGAAGGGGGAAGGCGAGAGATGATAGAAAATAAGGAAGGGGGGAGGGGAGAACAAAGAAGAGGACAGAGACACCAAGGGAGGGGACTAGAGAGATGGACCGAGGAAGAGGAAAAAGGCTAAGAGGGAAGGAGATCAAGACGGGGAAAGGAGCGGTTTCTGAGATGGGCCAGCAAGGGTTGCCAAGAGAAACTTAGACTCCAACCCTCGTCACGATTGAGGTTAGAGGAGTGATTATCGATTTCTATAGCCTCTTTGAGTTTCCTTTTGAAGTAGATGTCTTCCTTGACTAGAATTTGGGTGTCTTCTAAGCAAATGTGGTGTTTGGTTTTTGAGGAGTGCTTGACAAGGGCAGATTTTTGAGTTCGTTTATGTTTGATGTCCGCACAATGCTATTTTATTTAGATATTCCCCCCCTTGTATTTTTCCCCTTCCTTACTCAGTTTCTTCTTGTCTTTCTCATTCCTTGTTTGATAGTTCTCTTTCACCTTGGTTTTCATGGGCTTGAGGTTCTCTTTTTGGTCCATGATTTCTTGTCTTACGTCTAGAAGGGGTTTTAATTTTTTTCTCTTTTTCTCTTCCGAGTTCTTTATTTTTTTCCATAGTCGACTTCCTATCGGATGTGCTAGTTAGGTCTCTTGTTTTTTCTCCTTTCAATATAATTTTGCCCCTTGTTTTTATTTTTATATTGTGGAGGTTTTTTATTTTTTTATTTTTTCCTTCTAGGGATTCATTTTTAATAATTTATTCTTTTATTTTATAATTAGTCCTCTTTTAAGTTTTAGAGGTGTTGGTTTTTCTTCTGAATCAGCATTAGGGTTTGCCAGTTCTAATGCATAGGCAGATTCAGCCAACTGAATACAGGAGGTTGCGTGAGCTCCTCCCCTTCACTTCTGGTTCTGCCGCACCAAGGGGGGTTTCCCTACTTGAAAAAGTATAACCTTGACTAGCTCAATGACAGAAGGATTTAACTTGACATCAACAGGCAGAATACTCTCATGTATGGACCAAGATTTGTGTAACAAATCACAAGGTTGGCAACATTCTTGGACATGATGTCTGGTTGGGTATGAGAGCATGCAGGGATCCTAATCCTGCTCCTACAACTAATAGATGGAAGGAAGAGATGGTTTGAAATGGTGTTTGGAGTTATGGGACTTTCCTAGACCCATTAAACAGACAGATTCCCAAACCAGTGCCTTATCTGGGCAGCAGAGTCATATCTAAGACTGTAAATGTCTCCCCATGACAACATAAATTCATATCTAGAGGACCTAAGAATAATGCTACTGCCTAACAGCAACATGTCCAAGAAAGAGTATCATTAATGATCATACTTAACAGATCCTATGATGCAATCTATTTCCCTTTGTATATGATCAAAAGCCTATTTAACCACTCCTTGAGCAGACGTAATAAATCAGACACACAGTATGCACATACTGAAAAACTTGGAAGCCCTTGACAACCTTGTTTGAAAGGAAAACAAATGACATACAGGAGACAATTAGAAACAATACACACACAGGTGTTTTTCATTTAAAATCAATCTGCATAGAAGGCCATCACAGAGAAAATCATCATTTACAAGCCAAGATAGATTAGTACACCAGACTAAGGACCGAGTTTGTAGCAAAAAATGCCTTTCAAAATGTGAACACCTTATGTTCAGAGCCAGAGCAGAAAGCCCAAAAATGTCCAACCTCCAAAAAGTAACACAGCTAAAACCATTTATACAGAACCGTGTACATTTAGCAATTAATTACATGGCCAGAAGTCAAAAATTTGCTAGATACATTCCTTCCATTTGAAAATGGCCTTCACAGATTAAATGCGACAGACAGGGGGGATCTTGAGCTTTGTGCCACCACTTGAAAGTCTTCATCCACGATCAGGCAGCTTAATTGCTTGTACCATCACCCATACCCCTGCACTATCGCCATTGATGGCTCAACAACCCACAACCACCCAGAAGACTGTCGCAGCGATCAAAATGGAGCTTCCCACCAAAAGGTGCTTCCTGAGGTTTCAAATGTGTAGGGAAATTAATCCCACATGCATAGTGCAGAAACCCCTCTATCACTTTAAGAACATCGTCACACGCATACTAAGTGTCGAGCGTTTTGCCGTGCTCGACACACGACCCTTCACCCACAGCCCATCGCCATGACATACAATATCGGCCTACCCCACAAATCTCCTGCCGATCACAGTGGTCTCGCCGATGCCTATCGTAATCCCCTGTTGGCCAGACTACTACCGTCGGCCAACCCGAAAATCTCCTCGCCGATAGGCAAAAGTCATGCCGAAGACCACCTCCGTCGATGATACTTCATCGGTGAGACCAACGCGAAATCTGCCCAATAGCCGCTCTATCCTCCTGTCGGCCAGAGAATACTCCATCGGTGGACCCTTCAATAGCTATCTCGATACACAATCTCACTCCGATGGCACCCTCCAAATTCTCATCAGCCAGACACACACCGATGAGCCCCCGACGGCCAAACTCCTCGCTCCCATCGGCGAGATCAACACTATCGGAGCAACTGAACACTCCTTTGCCGACCTCAAGAGTCTTACCGATAACACCCAGGCCTCCCACCTCCATCGGTGTGACTTACACCGTCGGAGCAACACCTCAAACCTACGCCGATGCACCAAGTCACCCCGATGGCACTCCTGATCGGGGTGACTTCCTCTATCGGTGAACCACAAAACATACTGGCCGATAAAACAAGTCTCACCGATGAACACTTGAGATACCCCCATCGGCATGACCAACACCGTCGGCGGAACCACAATATCCTTCGCCGATAAACCAAGCTCTTGGCGATATACAAAGAACACATTATGCTATTGATATGATCGCCAAGACACATGAAAACTCATGCCAATGGGTAGAACATGATGACCCCTTCCATCAAGAAAGATGATGTGGATGCTACAAAACACTGAAGGGGTGCCAAAACTAGAAATTTTTTTTTGGATTTTTTGGGATGGTGCCTGCATGAAAATTGCTTGGAAACTGTCAGTGAATTCAGGCACCAACAATGGCTCTGATTGGGGACGTGCAGGTGCAAGACTGCAGCGAGAACCCCAGATCTCTGGGATGCAGACCAGTGCCTTATCCATTGGGCACAGAGTCATGAAGTTACAATGATCTGCATCACCAATCAAACTTGATGGCCTAAGGCCACCAAGAAAAGGAGAACCAATATTTCCCCTTATCAAACACCTTGTTCTCATCTGCATACACTGGGTCAAGCCTAAGAGTACTGCCATGCTCTGACCACAAACAAACCTGGTCATTTGCATATTCAACCTCCTGATTTAGCTTGTCATCGTCAACCTTATGCAAACAACCCTCAGCATCAGGCAACAAGTGGATGCAGAATGTATTAGGCAATGCATACTCAAATGGAATATAACACATGTTATCATTTGTATCAGCATTATGCATTGCAAAATGATCTCCTAGCTGGACTGAAAACTGAAAACACTCAAAGTCCACCATGCAGCTAGGAAGATCAGAGCTCATTTCATATGCTGGCCTCTCAAAAGAAAAGCTTTCAAATTCACAATTGTGCACATCATGTACACAACCAATAGCAGCACCAAATTGGAAAAGATCAGGCTCTAGCATCTCTTTCAAATCAGGCACATTTTCACAGTCACTTACCTGATGCATGTTGTTTCCTCTTTCATCAGGATGAGAAATAGAATCCAAGCCAAAAACAATGTCTAGATCCTCACCATACTCAAATAGATCCTCATCACCATATGTGTCAAAGATGGGTGATCCAGGTACATCAGCTTGATCATAGTATGCCATTTGTTCATGGGCAGTAGAACATGCATCTTCATCACCAATGGATTCCCTTTGTGGAGGAGTATCAGCTTGTGTGTCATAAGCAAAACAGCCATCAAATGAAAAACAATCATGCTCTGAACTAGCACTTGTTTCAATCCCTGACTGCTCTTCATGATCTCCATGTGTTTGAAAGGAAGGCAATGGGTCACACATAGGACTATTTCTCTGTTTGCTTATATCTTCTCTGTCTTGAGTACAATACTCACAATTGTCTCCATAGGTCCATTCCAAAAATTGCTCATTGCTGTCCACAATCTCGTTATTGTTTTCATGGTCATATGCCTCATCATTGCAATGGGAATCCTCACTAGTCCTTTCACTGGCATCCTCAACTGGTGAACAATCCAGTTGAGCAGTATTGTTAGCATTATGTTCAAATACAGCAGTCTCAACCTCTATGCTTTCATTTTCATTTTTATCTGCACATGATGCCATAATCATTTGGTCATTTGCAGCTTCACAACCATTTCTCACACCAAGGCCTGGGGACAGGGATATCAACAGGCGCCCATTTCTAAATTTTTCTATATTTTCGGCGAACTTGTATGCCATCTGCATACCTGTCACCTTGAAATCCCTCAGTATTGCACTAGAGCCCTCCTCAAAAGCTTCAAAGAATATGCCAACACAGGCTGAAATATCAGGTCTGAAGACTTCTGGGATCTGTGAAAGGGCTACTGCAAACCTATGACTGAAATCAACACATGGCTCTTCATCTTGTTTTCTGATTTTCATCAACTCTGCAACAAGATCAGCCGGTTCTTTTGCAAATTCCTCTTTGAAACAGTCAGCAAGCTCATCCCAATAGGCAAAGGATCTTTTTGAAAAGCTCAAATACCAATCTTTTGCTTTTGCATCAAAGGACCTAACAAAAAACCTCATCCACATATCCTCATCTCTGAATGAATGTTTTCCCATGAACTCATGAAAATTTTGGATATGTGCATTCCCATCACATACACTGTGACCACTAAATCTGGGCATCTGACAGTATATCCTAGCAAACATAGTTTCTACTTTATAATCAACCCATGACAAATCTAATTGGTCATACAAAGGATCAAAAGGGCTGACAGGAGGTTTAGCTTTCTGACTGGCAGACACAACAAGGTTATCATGATTCAACTGGGCCTGCCTAGCCTCTAAGAATATCAACCTATTTTTTATCTCTTCTATTCTTTTATCATTCAAATCATCCCCCTTTTGACTGAGTATGGGATAATACATAATTGGATTCATGAAATTTCTATTTTCAGACATCCTTTGCATTCCTAAGACCTATAGCCTCCCCTGGCATCTAACTTATGCAGTAGAACAATAAATATAAGTGGGAAGAAATAGGGTACCTTTTCTCATACAAATGCTGAAGTCTGAAAAGCACATTTTCTGTCACAACACACATCAACTTTTCATGTGCACTTGAATCTTTTGCAGAGTCGCCACCTCTCCAAAGAGGACAAAATTTACAGCAGCTGAAAGCTCAACACATATTTTTCTGAGTTCATACCACCAGCAGAGCATCATCATTCACATGAAAGACTCCCCAGTAGAGTCGCCACTTTGTTGGTTTTTCTTTTGAATCAGCATTAGGGTTTGCCAGTTCTAATGCACAGGCAGATTCAACCAACTGAATACAGGAGGTTGCGTGAGCTCCTCCCCTTCACTTCTGGTTCTGCCGCACCAAGGGGGGTTTCCCTACTTGATAAAAGTATAACCTTGACTAGATCAATGACAAAAGCATTTAACTTGACATCAACAGGCAGAATACTCTCATGTATGGACCAAGATTTGTGTAACAAATCACAAGGTTGGCAACATTCTTGGACATGATGTCTGGTTGGGTATGAGAGCATGCAGGGATCCTAATCTTGCTCCTACAACTAATAGATGGAAGGAAGAGATGGTTTGAAATGGTGTTTGGAGTTATGGGACTTTCCTAGACCCATTGAACAGACAGATTCCCAAACCAGTGCCTTATCTGGGCAGCAGAGTCATATCTAAGACTGTAAATGTCTCCCCATGACAACATAAATTCATATCCAGAGGACCTAAGAATAATGCTACTGCCTAACAGCAACATGTCCAAGAAAGAGTATCATTAATGATCATACTTAACAGATCCTATGATGCAATCTATTTCCCTTTGTATCTGATCAAAAGCCTATTTAACCACTCCTTGAGCAGACGCAATAAATCAGACACACAGTATGCACATACTGAAAAACTTGGAAGCCCTTGACAACCTTGTTTGAAAGGAAAACAAATGACATACAGGAGACAATCAGAAACAATACACACACAGGTGTTTTTCATTTAAAATCAATCTGTATAGAAGGCCATCACAGAGAAAATCATCATTTACAAGCCAAGATAGATTAGTACACCAGACTAAGGACCGAGTCTGTAGCAAAAAATGCCTTTCAAAATGTGAACACCTTATGTTCAGAGCCAGAGCAGAAAGCCCAAAAACGTCCAACCTCCAAAAAGTAACACAGCCAAAACCATTTATACAGAACCGTGTACATTTAGCAATTAATTACATGGCCAGAAGTCAAAAATTTGCCAGATACATTCCTTCCATTTGAAAATGGCCTTCACAGATTAAATGCGACAGACAGGGGGGATCTTGAGCTTTGTGCCACCACTTGAAAGTCTTCATCCACGATCAGGTAGCTTAATTGCTTGTACCGTCACCCATACCCCTGCACTATCGCCATTGATGGCTCAACAACCCGCAACCACCCAGAAGACTGTCGCAACGATCAAAATGGAGCTTCCCGCCAAAAGGTGCTTTCTGAGGTTTCAAATGTGTAGGGAAATCAATCCCACATGCATAGTGCAGAAACCCCTCTATCACTTTAAGAACATCGTCACATGCATACTAAGTGTCGAGCGTTTTTCCGTGCTTGACACACGACCCTTCACCCACAGCGCATCGCCTACCCCACAAATCTCCTGCCGATCACAGGGGTCTCGCCGATGCCTATCGTAATCCCCTGTCGGCCAGACTACTACCATCGGCCAACCCAAAAATCTCCTCGCCGATAGGCAAAAGTCATGCCGAAGACCACCTCCATCGATGATACTTCATCGGTGAGACCAACGCGAAATCTGCCCGATAGCCACTCTATCCTCCCGTCGGCCAGAGAATACTCCATCGGTGGACCCTTCAATAGCTATCCCGATACACAATCTCACTCCGATGGCACCCTCCAAATTCTCATCGGCCAGACACACACTGACGAGCCCCCGACGGCCAAACTCCTCACTCCCATCGACGAGATCAACACTATCGGAGCAACTGAACACTCCTTTGCCGACCTCAAGAGTCTTACCGATAACACCCAGGCCTCCCACCTCCGTCGGTGTGACTTACACCGTCGAAGCAACACCTCAAACCTATGCCGATGCACCAAGTCACCCCGATGGCACTCCTGATCGGGGTGACTTCCTCTATCGGCAAACCACAAAACATACTGGCCGATAAAACAAGTCTCGCTGATGAACACTTGAGATACCCCCATCGGCATGACCAACACCGTCGGCGGAACCACAATAGCCTTCGCCGATAAACCAAGCTCTTGGCGATATACAAAGAACACACCATGCTATTGATATGATCGCCAAGACACATGAAAACTCATGCCGATGGGCAGAACATGATGACCCCTTCCATCAAGAAAGATGATGTGGATGCTACAAAACACTGAAGGGGTGCCAAAACTGGAAATTTTTTTTTGGATTTTTTGGGATGGTGCCTGCATGAAAATTGCTTGGAAACTGTCAGTGAATTCAGGCACCAACAAGAGGTTTGGTTTGTTCTCAATTGGTTCCTCTTGGGAGGTTGTTCATATTAACTGGATTGTCTACCTCTTGTCTCGGTTTATTTAAATTTTTATTTAAGTGTTTCTTAGTGCTTTTCTCCTTCTTTTTTCCTTCTCATTGTTTTCTTATTCTCATTATTCTTTTATTTTCTTTTCTTCTGATTGTTGTTGGTTTCTCTTTTCTCTAGATATATCTTGAAGTCCACGTCACCTCTCTCCTTCCCTCTTTCTAAGTTGCTTTGGTCTGCAATTCATCATTTTCAATTATATTCTCTTGCTCTCATTCTCCTAATGATGGAACACTGTGTGTGATCCAAAATGTTGAGGTAAAAATAACTTACATAGTTAAATCCATAAACATTGTTGTTGTTAATTAACTATCTTGGTGAAAATATTTCATCCCTCGATAAACATGTAATTTCATTTTACACTATTGAGTGCAAATTTTTACTATTTATGTTTTATCATCATTTTGATAAATCAACTTTGTTCTATTTCTTTTATTTCGTATTGCATTTCATCGAATGGAGAACTCCAACAATATCTTCTTCCTATGTATTGGAGTATCAAAGTGACTTACACAGTCAGAGAAACCTTGAGAACTCATTCTGATTGTATATCTCTTGCTGAAACTGGTCCATTGACATGACTTCTAAGATTGGCATAGTTTAATATTTTCACTCCGACTTTATCTCTCTTGCCGATGAGTTTTTATCAATGAGTTTCTTCTGTGTGTTTTCAAATTTTGCCCTAACTATTTAGCTCGAGCAAGGAGGATGTTGGCAATGATTGTGGTGTCTGGTTTTATACATGCCATATGCATTTGCTTAGAGTTTTTAAAATATTATCAACAACTCCATTTTGTGCATATCCTGCAATCATTGCATTCCATGAGATGAAACAATTCATGTGCCTTGTTTATGCTTCCACATTTTGTATACATATCTACTAGAGCATTTCCAACTATAATACCTGACAAAAATCCCACTTCCATTATGCTGGTCTGGATGTCCATACCCTATTTCAAGGCTCCCATTTTGGCACAGATGGGGAGGATGCTGGCAAATGTGAACTGATCGGGTTGGAAACCTATTTGCTGCATATGGTGAAACAATGTGACTGCCTCGTGAGAATCACCATGTCTTTTGTAAGCTGCAATAATCGTATTCCATGAGACGATGTCTCGTTCTTTCATGTGGTCCAACACCTTACGACCATGCACCAAACTTCCATACTGGACATACATGTAAATGAGCTTATTATGAAAAGTTGTGCGTGTAGCAAATGCAAATCACCTAGAATTGATTAAGGAGTGGACATTTTCCCTTGTGAAAAAATGTTCTTGAGAATACAGGTTTGCAATAAAGATATGCAAAGTAGTCATCACAGGGTTTGTGTGTAGTAAATAGAGCATGCATCGCCTCCTTCAACATAATGATGTGAGATAGAGAGGGTATTGGATAGCAATGGCACTTTATGATTGTAATTAGACAGTGGAAAATGTGTAGTGTTATTTAGTCTACGTCTACCACAATGACATTGCCAGTGGTAAGCCTAGGAGCATTGTCACTTTTATGGATAGTCTCGCGACTTCTATTCATAGTTGTTTAACCCTTGGATATTTACTTCAAATTCTGATCACTCCACAAATCTGTGGCTTTTCATATTTTGTAGAATCATTTTGTCAAATATCTATATTGTTCCATTTCTTTTTAGCACTTTGTCAAATAGCTCATGTGACTTGTCTATGCTTTCCATATCTCAACAAATCATAGCTTATACATTCCTTTGAAAGCATTCTACCAGGCAATTTCACGTAGTGATTCTCTTTTGCAAACAATTTCATCTTCCAACAACTCCTCTAATTTCCTTTGCCTAAAATTTTCATACATTAACCAAAGAAGGAACAACTTTTTGCTGCTACATATAGTTTCTTAATTTAAGGAATTACATTTTGGCACTATATCAAATAACTCACATACTTTTCTAAGCTCCATTTTGTCAAACACCCCACTATTTGCTTGAATTCTTTCAAACACACCAATATGATGAATCTTTGTCCCTCTTGCATTTGTAATTATAGCGACATAATTCTCTTTTGTGGATTAGTATGAAGTGTTTTGGTAAACAATTGGTTGCACGTAGCATTCCATTTCTTCAATAGATGCATGGTTTCATAATACAAAGTGTCAAACACTTTGTGTGTTGTATCTATCTGTGTTTGTGATTCCCATTTCAAATTGGTATGAAAGATGACCATGGAAGACCTAATGAACAAGTTTTACCTTCAAAATTGTTGAAGCCATTTCACTGTTGTTGCATTTCTTTCTCTATGATGTCAATCCTTGCTATTGAAACCGGGACATTTGGTATTGATGTTGTATTGTTCCCTTATTGATTTGCTCAAACTCTAGGTTTTCAAAATAATATGCTTCATGAAATATACCTTGAAATGCAGGTGGAACTTTTCTTTGCACCATTCAATCAGCAACACTTATGTGACACAAGTCAGGTCCCATGTGGGCCTGACTAATTTTTTTTTGTTTTGTATCAACTTTCTGCCTTGAATGACCCAACACCATATCAATATATTGGTGAGGTGAAAAAATGAAATGGGTAGTTATCAATAATCCTCTTTTTGGCATTTTGTTATTGTGAGTAAAACAAGCCCTGTAGCCTTCAAAATCGCCCTGAAAAACTGATCAAATCATCTCCTGGAGTGATAAAAATGCACATACATGTAGACTTCTAACCGAAGAACTCAGTGCAATAAGTGGTTCAGTAAAATGCATCCTAAAGTGTACGATATTCACATCCAAAGTAGCCTACTTAGCTTGTTTTGCAACTATACTTGTTCAAAATTGATTAAGGCTCACTAACTTGCTATTTTGAAAAAATATCATATCTGATTCTGGGAACCAATGACCCGGGGGATTAGCTCATCTAGGTCCAATGAGTATGTGTGCAAGAAGATTCTTCACCAGACATCTTTTTTCATGAAATATTAAGGGCCAAAGTTGACCTCTCTGCAACATTTTGGAAATGCAGATGTCAAAATTGAACTATTTACATTTGCTTTTGATTTTGAAAAAAAAGCAAATGAGATGCTGGGGTTCTAAGAATTGGCATGAAAGTACATTGTCATGAGGGGAATTCAGAACACTGATTGGGTTTCCATGATAATCTTCCAATTGATAAATATTTGCCTCCAAAGTTGACCTCTCGGGCAAATTTTACACTGTGCAAGCAACAAACTTGACCAGAACCCTTCAACTTTATGCTTCAAAACTCAGTCAAATTTGATTGTAAGAAGATAAAATCAGGTGTGCTCACTCACATATAGAAAATAAACATGTTTGTATAGTGATTTTGCATGAAGATGAACAGGCTTCGAATTATAATGCTTTAAAGTAGGCCACTGGAGCATATTGTACAGGTGTAATTCTGAGTGCTGCAGTCAAAATTTACATCATGGGAACCTAATTTTTTTTACAAAAATTGGTTGAAAATTTTAAGTCCCAACACTCTTTTGGCTGGATCCATGCACAAATAACAACGCGGACCAAAAACCTATGTTCTCATATCATCAATCATGTAGGCCAATACCACTGATTATCACAAACTGCTTAACCAACAACGTTTGTTCCTCTAGACCAAGATCAGATACTAGGTTAGCCTGTTCTTCGAAATGTGCAGACTAACTGGAACCTAATACTCAGATGCTTATAAATTTTGAATCCTTCATCACCGGAGGATAAAATCCTAGATTTAGATAGTTTGGATAATCCTTATCACTCCCTCAGATCCGTAGCACACTGTGATTTACCACTGGAGAGATCTAGAGTAAGATATCGGACCCTATCACATGCTTTGTTTTTGACTCTCGGACTTAGACAAATCCTCATTCTGACTTCTGATATGAACAAATTGTATTGTTTGGATGTGCAGGAGAGACTTAGTTGCCATCAATGACAACACCTATCATGCGCATCAGTGTCTCTTGCCAACAGGATGAAGCTAGAGAATGGTATAAAAGTTTGCCTAACCAAAGTATCACATCCTGGGAGGATTTTAAGAGAGCTTTTAAAGAGCAATATGGGGATAAGACTAACCCTAGCTTTGTCATAAATGAATTCACAAGTATTGCTAAGGGATCAAATGAGTCTGTTTCTAATTTCAATGCTAGGTTTACCAAAGTTTTGAACAAATTACCACCTCATAAGAGGCCAAATGAACCAATGTATATGGTATTATATATAAATGCCTTTGATGCCAAAACAACATATGAGTTAAGGGATAAAATTCCAACTAGTCCAAGGATGCTTTCAAAATTGCAACAAATATTAAAAATAATAGGAAGGCATTTGATAAGAAAAATAGGAGAGATGATGTAAGAATTCTGCAGAATCCAAATAATAGGTCTCAGAATACTCAAAGTAATACTTCCACTTTTGAAGACAAACTAGAGAAGTTGACAAATGCTTTCAAAGACTTAAGTTATAAACTAGTAAGAAATGAGAAAGGACTTGGTATAGAGAAACAAGCTTATCAAAGGCAAGAAAAGAGACCACAACTACATGACATGCCATACAATACAAACTGGAATAATGGAAAACCCATCCTTAATAATAACAAAACTGATCAAAGAACTCAAAACACTAAGGAGACTCCTGATCCCTTGAAGAAGACTGTAAATGTTGTTGAAGATAATCCTTGGTGCATAGTTTGCCAAATGCCCCACTCATAGTCTTAGTGCATGATTGCTTAGTCGTTTTACAATGAAGCGAATGCTTGTGATGAATGTAATGAATCTCACTATGTTGAGGATGATAGTGTTAACATGCTTTTTAGAAATAGAGAGTATTCCTCTTCTAATGAGATAGATACAAATGTAAATGAAAAGAGGAATTATATGAATCAAGTATGCCAATAGGTTCTTTCTGATGAAGAAAATGAAGATAACGGTGTATGCTCAAGATTCACATGTCCCTTTGGTCAACTTGAGGAGACCTTCTGATGAAGAAATTAGAGCTCTTATAGCTATAGTAGTGGCCTAGGTTAAGAGTAATTATAACCTCATAAATAAAACCCAAGTAGGTGATTTAGGTCAACTAGGAAGCATTTTTATAAAGCAACCACAATATAATCATAAGGAGATCGAATCACATAAAAAATAGGGAAATAATAGAAAAAGGAATTTCAAGCAAACACCAGGTCAAGACCATCAAAATTCAGAAAGAAGGACTCCCCAAAATGAATAAAAAGTTAAAGGTTCACCTATTGAAGATGACAACCAAAGAACCACAAAAGCCAAGACTAGGTTAACTCAAGATAAGAGTAAAAGCCAAACTCAAGCTACAACTATTATACAAAATTATGCCCCCTTTGACATAACTCAAGCTTTATCCCAGATGAAGGTCTTTGTCCCATTAATGGAAATGATGAAAATTGAAGAATACAGAAATAAGGCATTATCTTTAATTTCGGGGGTAGCTCATCAGGCATAATAGAGTGTTGAAAATCACTATGAAAATCAAGAGATGTGTGCTAATGAAGAAGAGGTTCTAGAGGTTTATTTGGGAATGACAATGAAAATGTGTCCTTCACAAGTGGAACCATTTTATGTATCCCTTGTCATCAATAGAAAGATAGTCAAGAACTATATGCTTGATTCAAGTGCATCAACAAATATTATGCCTTTGGCTATTATGCAACAAATTGAGTTGAAAATAGATAAATTCCATGGAAAATGTTATGCAATGGATGCTAGAGAAGTGCCAGCCATAGGAATTATGAAGCATGTGAACTTTATGCTTGCAGCCTATCCAGAAAAGACATACAAAATGAATGTGACAATAGTTGATATTAAACCACAATATGGCATGTTGTTGTCTAGAAGGTGGGTAACATTAATTGGAGGGAGCATGCAATTGGATCTATCATATTGGTAAAGATGTCAAGATGGTTAGAGAGAAAAGAGAACTAGACACAGTTGAAGATCAAGAAATAGAAGATCAAGTTTGTTTTGTGGATACTAACTGTGAAAATTTCAAAATTATTTCAGGTGATCAAGAAAATGAGAAGGGAGATCTTTCCATTAAAGAGCCTGACCAACATGGTCTTTGGACTATGTATTTTGATGGTGCATGTTCAAAGGAGGGCTCTGGTATAAGAGTGGTATTTCTATCTCCAACTAGTAAGACCCTCAAATTCTCTTTTCTACTAAAGTTTGCTTGCACAAACAATATTGCAGAATATGAAGCTCTATTGTTAGGATTGAATGTTGCCCTCAAGCATGGCATTAAAATGTTAAGAGTATTTGGAGATTTAGAGTTAATAGTTTCCCAAGTAAGAGATAGATATGCTTCAAAGAATAAGAGGTTAAAACAATATAGGCATGCTATTTGGAATATTATTGAGTTGTTTGATGCCTTTTTAATAAACTGGATAGAAAGATCAAAAACTGTTATGGCAGATTTTCTGGCTAATGTAGCCATTAGGCTAGATGATGTCACATTATCTGATACTACAATTGTTGAAGTTAAAGTTAGACCTGCAGTGCCAGACAAAATATGTAGTTGGTAGGTGTTTGATGATGATAAAGACTTGTTGAGATTCCTATACTACATAGACGAATATGAGAATTAGGAGATTGATTTCCAAAATTTTGTAGAAGTTGTAGATGGGAAAGATACTGTTTTGGGGAAGGAAGTAATCCAACTTAAAACAAATAAAATCCCCAGAGGGTGAGTAGCTTTAGAAAGAGCATTTGACAGTAGAGATTAGCTTGTTACAAAGGCATCTCCTACAAACAAGGATGAATTGGAAGAGGTGAATTTGGGGACACATCATGCCCCAAAAAAGGTATACATTGGTAAGCATATTAAGCCACATATTAGGGCAATGTTGATAGCATTATTAAGGAAATACAAACTTGTCTTTGCATGGTCATATGAAGACTTAAAGGCTTATAGAGAAGATTTATTTCAGCATGATATCCCTTTAAAGCTTGGAGCTAAGCCGTTTAGATAGAAGCAAAGGCCCATTAATCCTACCTTGGCTCAAAAAATGCAGGAAGAACTTATGAAGCTTAGGGATGATGGAATAATTAAGCCCATAAGGCACTCAACTTGGGTGCCAAATCTTGTCCCAATTAGAAAAAAGAATGGAGACATAAGACTCTGTGTAGATTTCAAGAATTTGAATGTGTCTTCTTTGAAAGATAATTACCCACTGCCTAACATGGAAGTTATGTTGCAAAGGGTGATAGGGTGTGAACTCTTGTCCATGATGGATGCATTTTCAAGATATAATCAGGTGAAGGTAAAAGAATCAAAGCAATACAAAACTGCCTTCGCAACTCCATGGGGAACTTATGTATATGTTAGAATGCCATTTGGACTGACAAATGCAGGTGCTACATTCCAAAGAGCAATGGATGTTTCTTTTGCAGGATTGATTGACTCAATATTGGTCATGTATCAGGATGATTTAACTACTTATTCAAAGAAGGAAGAGCAACATTGTATGCATCTAGAGTAGATTTTTGTTAGAGCATTAGAATATGGCATTTCACTTAATCCTAAGAAGTGTGCTTTTGGGGTAATTGAAGGAAACTATTAGGGCACATAGTTTCTAAGGATGGAGTTAGGATTGATCTTGAAAGGGTTGCAACAATTGATAAAATCCAAATACCCAAGACAGTAAAAAGTATTCAATCTTTCTTTGGGAAAATCAACTTTGTAAGGAGATTTATTCCCAACTTTGCAAAGATCACTAAAGACATTTCTAAAATGTTAAAGAAGGGTGAATCTATAACATGGGGGAATGTGGCAATTGTTGGAGTCTAGAACAACACTGAGAGGGGGGTGTTGTATAAATTTTACAATTTTTACACCTTTTGTCTTACAAGATAAAGAGAGAGAAAGACATCAATGATTTGCTAACACACATATGAACAATTATAATATTGAAGGCATGAAATATATGAACACATGAAGACAAACAAGATATGAGACCAAGACACAAAAAATTATACAAGAGGAAAACCCTTCTGGGGTAGAAAAACCTCTCAAAATTGCCTCACTGGCTTATTCAAAACCTCACTGGTTACAACAAGGTCTCACTGACCATTCAAGTGTTACTGGCTACAAAGAAATCTCACTGACCAACAAAGCCTCACTAACACATAAAGCCTCACTGGCAGATGCAATCACCATTATCAAAACAATACAAGTAATACAGAGGGTTTCTTTGTTTCAATACAAGCCCCTGAATTTGCATATCTATGTTCAATCACACTCAATCTGATCTGCATATCAATCTCATGATCACTGCACAATCAAATCACCTATGTTTTCATACTTGGCATGGTTCAATTTGTAATTCATTTCATAATATCTTCAACTTGTGTTTTCCTCATCACATACAAAACATAATAATTTATCTATATTTTCTCTTCAACATAATTTTCACAAAAATGTCTTCAACACTGCATGATTGTCCACACACACACTAATCAATTCACATGTAAAGATATTAAATATGAAATGTCCTTTTACATTCTTCTCAATCCTCAGACAAAAACATTTTCTCTTCCCTTTTTCTTTTCAATACTCCTATAAAAAAAATTAAAATCATTTCTCTCCTCTGAAAAATAAAATAATATCCCTTTTTTGTGTATGACCATTCATCTTCCTCTCTTTGCAAATTCATCTTACCCATTTTTAATTCACAACTCTGCATAATTTCACCTGCAATAAAAATTAAATGATCCTTGATATTTTCTTCTCTAAAAACCGTTCACATTCATTTTCAATCTAATTCATTTTTCCTTTCACAAAAATCAATCTTTTATACCTACAATTAAAACACAACCCATCACAAAAAGATTCTTCAATAATATAATATTTCAATTTGCTCTTGTAAGAGAAAATAAAATCTCTTTCAAATCTGATCTCCATCTGCAAGAAGACAAAAAAATTCTCTTTTCTTGAATCCATTGAATACTACATAAAAAATAAGATTATATTTTTCTTTTCAAAAACAACCATTCAAATCCATTCCTCTTCATAAAAAAAAACTCTTCCTCTTCTATTCAATTTGCCCTGATAAAATCCCTCTTCTTCATGAAATCAATCTGTAACCAAAAAAATCTTCAATGATAAAATAAATCTTCAAATCCACTCTATAATCTGCCTTTATAAAAAAATTCTAATAATAGCCTTTTAAAAAAGCATAACCACTGCCATCTTATGACTTCCTTCTTTAATCGTTAATTGCCACGAGAGATAAAAATTAGAAAGAAATCTCTTAAAAACTTACACAAACTGCCTTCTTTTAATTGGCTAAAAATAGCCTCAAAGATCATGTTAACTGGATAAGATGACCTCCAAATGAATGTCAAAGTTTAAACTTAAGCAAAGGAGATCATTTTAAATATCGACCACCGATTTGATCTTACCCACTCAACATACATTTAATTACATCCATTGATTTCCTTTTCGTACCCACCACTCATTGATAAGACTGGGAGAATAGGTTTGTCAAGGAGGAGGGGCCGGTTGCCCAACGAATCCCTTACCCTTTAAGTTGCCACTTAAGTGGCACATGACCTGTGCAACAGGTCAACGTTCTTTTAAAACAAAAAGTGCTCTTATTTATATGACGGGCAGAGAGGAGTGAATAATGTGAGGTTTACACATTGAAACATTAGGATTTTAGGATCTTCTATTTAGGGTTTTGTCTTAGATAGGATTTGATAATTTTGACATTAGGTAATAAACCCTGATTTCTGACAAATCTTTTTGTAGGTAGCAAAGTATGAATGAAGATAGGATTCTTGAAAATGGAAGAGAGACCATGTCAAGAGACTAAATATGGGTCTTTGAAAATAGCTCTTTTAGGAAACCTTAAACCCAAACTTAGATGACTCCAAGACTTCACCTTCATGACATCAACCTACATAATATGTATCTTTCATCAACTATAAACATATTATAACCTTTGATTCTCTTGATCATATCAACTTCAAATCAGATGAGCATATTGAAGCACACCATGAAACAAATCATGAACATTAAGCATGATTCTTCACAACCTCCAATTACTAAAATCAAACCATCCATACATCATCATGAAGACACTATGTCATGCAACTATCATCCAACCATATCATACAAACTCCTTGCATGTAAGTATGTGAGATGAGCAACATTGAACAATATGAACTTTGTGAGCCAAAACAACAAACTTACATCCTACATTTCTTAGCCCATCTGCATCTCCTGACAGAATCTACATCTCCTAACTCAACCATTAAGCAACTTGTACTTTGTATTGTATATGATTATGTCATTATGTGAACTCCTCTGAATGAGCAACACCATCATGTCACCATGACAAATTTATGTCATGATATAAATTATGAAGACTTTGAACATAATTATCCATACTATAAAGTCCTGATGACCCCAAAAGAATGATCTCTGCATTGAAGAATAACCTGTGAACAACATGGCTGCATGAAACACACTTTATCAATCAACTTTGTATCACAAGACATATGTATTGCATCATATCTGCATCATATATGCATTACATCATACTTATCACTAAAACAAGAAACAATCATATCAATCATATCAAACCATGAACAAGATGAACAACCCCTACCAATATCAACACCTTGTGAACCTGCAAAACCTTTTGACATCAATGACAATCAATCTCCATCAATCTCCCCCTTTGTCATTGATGGCAAAACTACCTGATGCATTTTCTCTCTCTCACCCTTTTTGACATTTGATGACAAAGACAAATATCTCCCCCCGTGAAAGATAACTCATATATAACATTAGCAATAGATTAGCAACCTATGTAACTCATATACAACATTAGCAATAGATTAGAAACCTATGTTGATATCCACCAACAACATACCTTACCTTGTTATCTTTATATCAACCAAGAATATAGATACCACTTATTCAAAACTTTGATACCACAAATTTCTTTCAAAAGATTGAAGACACTGATCACTTTTTCTATTTGTTGTCCTAAACTTATCTTGAAAGCTCTAAACTTGTACACCTGCATATTGAACAATTTTCAACTTGATAGCAACAAGTCACCATGAAGCACACATCTAAAAGCATACATTCTAAGGCATAGGATCTCAGCACAACACCGCTTCTTGTCACAACACCAATATGAAGATGAATATGAAAAACTAACATATCTTTGTAATCAAATGCAAACTCATGATGACATCACATGTGGTTTGTAAAAACAAACTTTTCATGACAACTAATTCTTCCACAAACATCAACACTTATGAAAAACAATCATGAAGACTACTCATCACACTATTCACAACTCATGATGACATGATGACCACTCTTGAGAAGACCTTGCCAAGACTTCAATGATAATGACTACAAGATGAACAATCAATCTACGACCAATTTACTTCTACACACACATCTTGATATGATAAATAATGAAGATCATCTTGTAAGGAATGAAAATGAAGACTATCTCCCTGTTCCTGCACATGATGCTTTTTGCAACACAATATCAAATCTGATATATACAAAACCACTATCAATACCTTTGTAAAATCAAATGCAGAGACATGCTATGAAATGACTTCTTCTATTTGCAACTTTCTCAATCATTATTCAAATCAGCCCATCACGTCTGCACATCAACATACTAAATGCACCATCAAGTTCTCTTTGCAACAACACTTCACATTATTACAAACATATTAAGGACACTTTGAATTGTAACATCATTATATGAACAAGATATAAATAGGACCAAGTCACTCAACATCATCAAACACTTTGTGCATTGAATCCTTGACCATCTTATCAACATAAACCATTAATCACATGTAGCACAGACATACACATATTGACAAACATCAAACAATCTCCTTCCTGAAAAATCTTGGGGATAATTGATAGAACATGAACAACTCCCCCTAACTCCATGCCATATGTTAGACAATTGATGATGTGACTTGTGTAAGATGCACAAGTTTAGAATTTATCTTTTCGCTGCTCTATTTTAGTCTCCATACTTTCACTTCTTTCTTCTGTTCAGGTTTCTTCTTCCAAACCTTTTTTTTTCCAACTTATCAAACCAATTGATGTTATTCTTTCATACACTATGCAACTATATGCCTTGTAACCAGGAGAATTACACTTGAAACATACAACATTAGTATTCCATATTGAAGCAAATTGATTTCTTCTACAATTGACTGCTTTGTGTCTAAAGTGATTACTATTGTGATGTTCACAACACACCCCATTTTACTCCTTAGCAAAATGAGGACCCCTGCTGTGGATTTTGCTTTTTTCTTGTGTGTGATGTTCTGCTTGGTGCTAAAGGGAAAAGGGGAGTGAAATATTACAAACCTTGTTGAAAATAGAGAAAAAATTGCATTAAGTGCCAAATCAGAGTACAGGTGAATTCTTTGTCAAAAATGAATAGGGGTTGCTTTTTGAACCATCTTAAAATTTCTTGTATTTTACAAGTTATGAGTATTTTGGTAAAATGTACAATCGGGTTTGTATGTTGCATGTACAAGACCCTTTGTATATCGGGTCGCTTGTATGCAAAGTCTTTTACAAATTGGGTTGCATATACAATGGTCTTTGTATGTTAGGTCGTTGTATGTTGCACATGCAAAGGGTTTTGTATATCGGGTTTACATACAAAGTTGTTTGTATGTTTTTATACTTGTATGCATTTGCTAATGTTCTATTTGTACATGCAGGTTGGACCCAACACAGTTATAAGTTGAAATGAATATTTTGTTAAACCCGACAGTTGTATATTTGGTGTTTGTATGTTTACACATACAAGCGATGCATACATGTTGAAAGATGCAAGGCCTGCAATATGCAAGCCGCGGACCCGAAAAGTTTGTTAAACAAGGTTAAGTCCTTGTATGTATGCGGGCTTGTATATTGGTGAGATACAAAGGCTATATACATTGCGCGGACTAGAAGAATTATTAAAGATGGTCAAGTTGTTGTATGTTTTTCGCAATGTATATATTACATACATTGGATGTGCATTGGATACATACAAGCACCAGATCGAAAAAGTTATCAAATCGAGTTAAATGCTTGTACATTCCACACTTTGTATGTATGTTGCATTGCTTTATACATACAAGCTAGAATTCAAAGGAGATTAAAATATGGTATAAAGCATGCATCACGACCAATTGTAGATCAAAAGATGCGTTGTGTTTTATAAATTGTGGAATCGAAGGGCAAATAGACTGTGGTCTTTGAAGAGTTGAGGTCCGATAGGGACATACAAAGGATTTTGTATGTATCAGCTTGCATAAGTTGCAATGCATATCTCCAGATACAAGTGATACATACAAGCAATAGATGAAAGTTTAAAGTGCAAGCCGGATTCGAAAGGAAATTCAAAAATGGAAGACTCTCTGTATGTTTTGGCGCTTGTATGTCTACGATATACAAGCCGATATACAAAGGGATTGAGCATGCGACGTACAAGGAAAAGGGAGGGAAGGCAAGGTGATAGGATTTTTGAATCCATTTTGGAGCCCGATGACATGTTTTTGGTCAACGGTGGTTGACTCGACCATTTTTGGACATTGTATATGCATTCGAATATGCGGTTGCTCATAGATACTGAATATTTTTGGCCTGATATCTATGTTTGCGCATTTAGAACCTGATCTAGTGTGATGTTTATTTTCCTACTTGTTTATTAAATGATGGTGCTTAATTCTTGTCAGTTTGTTGTAGGATGTTGGAGCTGTTTGGAGTAGTTGGAAGTTGCAGAGTTGCCGACACAGTGGCAGTGTGCAGGTAAATATAAAGATAGAGCTTTAATGGAGATGATATCACCAGGTAGTGGATCGGATCACAGAAGATTACGGATGCAGTGGGAGGAGTAATGGCTTTCAATGAGAGGACAAAATGCAGATGGGGAAACATTATTAAAAGAAATAATAGTTATTCTTTTGAGCTGTTAGGGTTTCTGATGGGCATCCTTACGTCTAGTATGGGCATGTTGCTCAGATTTTTGGCAGGATTTGTTTTCCACCATTTGATGATGTACTTGAAGGGTGGACCGTTGATCGACTAGGGTTTTTGGGACTGCATAGGGGATAATCAGAGCCATATATTTAGCCCCTTTACTTTGTAAAAGGAGGAGAGAGGTCAATCATTTTGTAAAAAATCTGACCTGAGATAAATTCATAGAGGAGATCAGATTATTGAGACTAATGAGGACTGAACTACTGAAATGTCAAGGTTTGTTCTTTATATCATTGTAAATGTACTTGTTCTTAAGCATATTGAATGGAGATGAAGCTTCAGATTACATCCTGATTGTAAACTTTACGTAATCTTCAAGTTGATTTCTGGATATGTAATGATGAATGTTGTGTTCAACTAGAAGTACTTTCATTTCATTGCATGTTGTTGTCAACTTCCCTTTGAAGATTCACATTGGATCATGCAGATTTGTGGAATGTCCTGGTGAAGTATGATTCTAGTTTTCTTCTCTTCATTGCTGTATCAGAACATGTGTGTGGATCAGTGATCTCAGTCAAGTAATTTTGGGAATCTCATTCTCTAACCGTTTTTCTTTTTTTTTTTTAATTCCATAGAAATCACTTCCATAACTACAAATCATGATAAATAATAAGTAGAACAGAGAAATATGCTAACATCTTGTATATAACTGAATATCATTAGCATGTTTTGAGCTAAATGTATGTAGTGTTGAAAATATCATGCAAAGGCTTGCAAATAATGGTAGAAATCATGCAAATATCAATCTGTAGGCACATTATTCGAGCAAGTTCATAGTGTGAACACAGAAATTATTGATCAATGTAAGGCCCCTTGAAATGGAAAACAACAACACACATCAACCACTGAGTAACGTCAGTAGATTATAAACTAATCAATGGAGACTTGAGATCATGAATTCTTTGAATTCACCGTATCTTTCAAGATAAATAAGGGTTGGTGTGTAACTTTTATTTCATGTTCGTGTGTGACTAACATCACTGCCAATAGAACAGAACTGGTACTAGAAGGAGGGCCTTTTGTTTCAGCTGATCTTTACAGTAAACTAGCCAATTTTCCTTAAATTTAAGAAATCCTAGCTCCCAAGCCAAATACTAGATCTAGATCTAGTAGACTCTTTGAAGAAATACCTGTCATGGGATTTAGACATAGAACTGTAGACATTCATCACTCTCCTAGTTCTATTGCATCAGAAGCTTCACCAGATCGTGCTCCTGTAACTCCTCTTGGGTTACAAACACCTACAGGACCACCTGTTACACCTTAGGTCCAACCTCTAGCAGTTGCAATGTTATTATTTGCAGTAGAATCACCTCTAACTGTCTTGGCATATCATGCTTTGCCTAAGAATTCTGATAAAATTTGTCCTAAGTACCATAAATATCAGGATGTTGATGATCATATTAGAACGTTCAAGGAAGCTTGTGATAGGGCTAGAATTCAGCATGAAGATGTGGTATGCAGGTTATTTCCATTTTCCTTAGGGGAAGAGGCCTATAACTGGTATATCAGTCTTGGTCAGGGTTCAGTCAGTTCATGGGATGTCTTGGAAAAGGCTTTCAAGGATAGGTTCAATGTACCTATAGATCCTTCAATGAACTATCATTTGTTTGCCACGATCAAACAATTTGAAGGAGAACCTATTGCCAACTTCAATGCAAGATTCCAGAAGATGCTATCTAAGCTAGTTGCTCCCTATGTTGTAATAGATGAAGCTGCCAGGAGTATATACTACTCATCTTTAGATCCCTTGATTGTCATGTTTATTAGGAGAGCACATCCTGGTGTCACAACTTTAGTAGGAGCTTTTGAGGAAGCTATCAAAGTCAGTCAGCAGCTAGTTCTTGCTCCCACACCAAATATTGCCTTCCCTACATTTCCTGGTTATCCTACATATCTAGTTCACCAATAGACCAATCGAGCCATGATATCTTTAGTTGTGATGCCAACCCCTTTGCAGATACCTCCACTTAGTATCATGCCACCACCAAATGGAAATGGCCAGATGTTACAATATCCAGGACAAACACAAGTACCTCAGGTTGTGGAACAATCCAACAATAACAATGGATCTTCCTTTTTCAATCCTCAGACAGAGAATGTAGTGGCCAAGGTTTAGGAAGAGAAAGAAGAAATCAAAGAAATATCAGCATAGTTAAGGAAACTTACTACTGAGATCACTCATCTGAGGAGTCAAAACTTCTATTCTTAACCTAATCAAAACAGAGGTTATGCCAATGATAGACCTAATTATCCTAATAGGGGATACAACAATAATTACAATAACAATGGCAACAATAATCCTCCTAGACATCCTAGAGTGTGGAACACTAGCCAAATAATGGTTCCTTACCATCCCCCCTGGACAATTAGCCTCCTAGTGAACCCACGCAGACCACTAGAGTAAACCTTGCAGAGGCAACACTTATAAACTAGTGCAGGATACATAACACCAATGCTCATGTGGAGCTAGACTATCCTCAATTCAAGATTGTTGCCAGTATTTTCCAAGATGAAGTGTCCAATACTTCAGGGAATCCACCTCATGCAAAAGGAAATGAAATTATCCCCTATGAGTTTGATTATGCCTTAGTGCTAGAAAGCTTCATGCATCATCCTGATCAGTAGACAATTTCGTCTCATCAAGATTACACCTCAACATGTGAGAAATCAGCCATGGCTTTTGAATCTAACTATGTTTTTCCATTTGAGGATGAGAATGAGCCGTCAATTGAGCATGAGGAAGTCAATGCTTATCAACAACAACCTCAGGGTAGGCATAATTACAACTTGAGGAATAACTCAAACAGATCTGATGATCCTTTGACCACATCCTTGCCTCCAAACAATTTCAACACTCCACCTGATCCTAAGGCAAGTAATAACCCTAGATTTCCCAAAGTCAATGCTCAGTACTTAGCACTACAGAATACAGCACCAAAAATTTGTAATCTACCTCCTAAATCTGACAAATTGGTTACATATCTGGCAGATGAAATGAAAAAGGTTAAAATCAGTCTGTCATTATTAGAGCTACTTAAAACCCCTGCTATCAAGAAAGCATTCATGAAATCATTTGATGATCCTGCTCAAAAGGAAGATAGTCATACCTCAGGTCAATTTGGAAATAAAGATCATGCTTCTAGGGATGTTAATGTTAAACATAAAGTGCCAACCACTGTTCAAGCTACAGAGACTTCCCACATGACCCTATACAAAGACAAGAGTGAGTCACCTCCTTTCCTCCTTACCATAAGGATGTTTGGTAAAAATTTGCACAACTGCTTAGTAGACTCAAGAGAATCTACCAATGTAATGCCCCTATCCATATGCAATGCTTTAGGGTTATATCCTGCTAAATCATTAAAGAAACTAACACAATTGGACAAAATAGAGGTGAGTGTGGTAGGGGAACTGACTCACATTCACATGCAGTTAGCATCAGATCCCAGAAACCAGCACTATATTGATATTCAAGTAGTTGATATACCTGATACATATGGGATGTTGCTTAACAAAGACTGGTCAAAAACCCTTAATTGATACATGTCAACTGATTTCAATCATATGTGGTTGCCCTGGAGAGGGATACCAAATCAAATAAGGATAGATGCTAAACCTCGCATGAAACACATGATCACTAAATATAACAAAACCAATGAAATCATGTATGTGTATGTGGAACCTGGAGTTTACTCCATTAGACCCCAGACCGTCAGCATAGAGCAAATCTTGATGTTTGACATTCATAATCATGATAATGATCCTCAAGATGATAAAATAACTTTAGAATCTGATTGTAGCCTTGAAAATGAAATAGAGATAGATCATTTCAAGAATTTTGAGATGCATTTATTTAAAGAGGTGCAACGATGTCAGTTGTTAAAAATGCATGTTCATGATATTCTAATTAATGGATGATGCAAGTTGCATGATGAGGCACATTCTGAAAGGACTTGTGGTGCCTACTTAGACATGTTGGAGTTGGAACAAGCATACAGTGAAGCATCCTCATCATCATTTGTGGTGAGTTTTACAGATAGTGATAGCGAAACTAATTTTTGTTTGTCTTCTACAGGAATAGAAGAGTCCACATATCAGGGTGAAAGTTCTATTCAGATGACAGAAGAAATACTGGTATGCAACAAGAATGATGCTAAAGGCAAGAAGAAAATCACACCAAGGAGTGATTGTTTAGTAGAATCAGATTATGAGTTATCTGATGAAGATAGAGGTAGTAATCTATCCAAGTTCGAAGAGTTTTTATCAAAAAAGATTCAAAAGGTGACACAACAACAAAGCTCCCCACAAGATGTTTTGATTGAGGGATGGTGCAGGTTACATGAAGCACCACATTCAGAAACTACTTGTTTATTATGCCTGCATATTCTAAAAAGGTAGATGTTGCCTAGTCCAAAAGATTTTCCTCCTGATGATAAAAGGAAGGAAGAAATATCAGCTTCACACAAGGCTGATAAGGTGAAGTTTGAGAAAGCTGAGATTTCAAAGTTAAAGTGGATCTCAAATGGTGCAGCTGCCATAGCTAAAAGAAAAAAAGAAGCCCCAGACAAGCCTCTAGTTGAAGATAAGCCATGGATCTTCAAGTTTGATGGATCCAAGTCAAAACAAGGAGCTGGAGTAGGAGTAGATCCTATTGATCCATCTGGAAAATCCTACTTAGCAGCATACAGATTGCAATTCCCATGTACAAACAATGTGATGGGGTATGAAGCCCTAATTCATGGGATATTGTTTGCACTAAAAAAGAAAGTGAAAATTCTGCATGTCTCTGGAGACTCAGAATTAGTTGTGAGATAGGTAAGAGGTATACACTCTTGCAATTACAAAAGGTTGTCCAATTACAGACATAGGGTGTGGGACTTGATAGAAGATTTTGATGCATTCAATATCACCCATGTACCCAGAGAACAAAATCATAGAGTAGATGCTCTGGCCCAGGCTGCTAGTACTTTAGAACCACTGTCCATATCTGGTCTAAAAAGATTCTGAATTGAATTAGTATCAGTGCCCTCTATGCCAGATAATGTAACTAATCTTCAAGTATTTGATGATGATCAACATATATTGGACTTTATTTCCAATAGGGATATTTTCGAGGCACAGATCATAGATGAAGGAAATGTAGAGAATCATGTCTAGGAAGAGGAAGAAATCATAGAGTTGCCTAGTAATAAGATTCCTAAGGGAATGATAGAAATAGAAAGAGCATTTGATGTAGACAATATGCTAAAATAGAAGGATCTCCCAAAGGCTGATGGAGGACAGTACTCGCAGGTCAACATTGGAAAGGATGATGAGAAAAGAAACATTCTGATTGGAAAAGTTTGTACAAAAGAGGAGTTGGAAGGAATAACCCAAGCTCTCAAAGATTATATCCATGTCATTTCCTGGACGTATGATGAACTGAAAACTTACGACACATCAGCCATCACTCATACAATACCTTTGAAGCCAGATGCCAAGCCTTTTCAGCAAAAACAAAGACCCATCAACACTTTACTGGAGCCCATCATTTTCGAAGAGGTCAAAAGACTGCTTAATGCCAGGATCATGTTTCCTGTGAGACATTCCACATGGGTGGCAAACCTGGTCCCAGTAAGGAAAAATAATAGTGACATTAGGTTGTACGTGGACTTTAGAAAATTAAATCAAGCTTTTGAAAAGGATAATTATCCTTTGCCTTCTCTGGATGAAGTCCTGCAAATTGTAAATGGTGCCAAGATGATGTCATTCTTGGATGGTTTCTTTGGTTATAACCAGGTGATGGTGGACAAAATTGACAAACTGAAAACTGCATTCACCACAAAGTGGGGAATCTTTGCCTACAGGTGCATGCCATTTGGGTTAATAAATGCTGGAGCTACATTTCAGCGAGCAATGGATATAGCCTTCAGAGGCTTGATTGGTAAATGCATAGTCATATACATGGATGACTTAATAGTCTTCTCTAAAGATAGAGGAAACCATGTAGAGGACCTGAGAAAGGTGCTGAAGAAGTGTGAGCAATACGGGATATCCCTGAACCCTAAGAAGTGCATATTTGAGATAACCACAGGGAAATTATTAGGCCACCTGATAATAGAAAATGGGATTATCATTGATCCTGACAAGGTGGAATCAATCATGAAACTACAGCTTCCTGGAAGCAAGAAGGAGCTCAAATCTTACTTTGGTAAGATTAATTTTGTTAGGAAATTTATTACTGTCTTTGGGGAGATTGTCAGACCCTTGAACGCCATGCTCAAGAAGGATGCTAAAATTGAGTGGACACTTGAAGCTAGAGTAGCTTTTGAAGATTTTAAAAAAGCCATATCTAATGCTCCAATTTTGATCAGTCTAGATTATACCAAGGATTTTTACATTTACTCCTTTGCTTCAGAGCATACTTCCACAATAGTGTTGACATAGAGAAATGAAGAAAAGGATGAAAAGCCTATAGCCTTCATGAGCTGCCCTTTCAGAGATGCAGAACTCAGATACGTGGATGTTGAAAGGAAAGTGCTTGCTCTAGTTTGAGCAGCTAAGAAATTCAAGCATTACATTCTGAGAAGTAAACTGATTGTTATAGTACTTGATGCAACAATAAAGATGTTATTAATGCAAAGCGAACCAGGTGAGAAAAGAGCTAAATGGATCACTATCCTCCAAGAGTATGATATGGACATCACACCATTGAAGTTAGTAAGAGGGTAGGCATTGAGCCAGATGATATCAAAGATTGATCCTAGTATCATGAGCCTACAGTATGTTGTGAATGCAAAGAAGGATGGAGAATGGTACTCAAACATTAGACACATCCTGATCACTGGAAGGTGTCCCTCGAGATTGCAGGCCTCATAAAGGAGAGCCTTGAAGATAAGGTCACAGAAATATATGATAAAAGGAGGAGTCCTTTTCAAGAAAAACTACGAGGGGATATACCTTAGATGCCTGGAAAGACAAGAAGAAGACAAGGTGTTAGCAGAGTTGCATGATAATTTTGGGACCGCACATGGATCATCTTTAGCTACTGCTCATGCTATCTCAGGGTAGGTTATTACTGGCCCACTATTTTTAAGGACACTGCTGAACACATCAAGTGTTGTCACATGTGTCAAGTTGCTACAAACAGAGAAAAATATGTTGCTCAACCTTTACAGCCAGTGATGGAGATGCACCCATTTGCTCAATGGGGAATAGACTTCATAGGACCTATCAATCCTCCATCATCTTTAGGCCACAGGTATGTTTTAACTATTATTGATTATTGTACCAAGTGGATTGAAGCTTTCAGCAACAAAACATGCAATGCTAAGGATGTCACCAGTTTTTTGGAAAGTAATATAGTAACTAGGTATGGAGTTCCCTACACTTTGGTATGTGATAATAGATCTACTTTTGCTTCAATTAAACTATCAAGTTGGGCTTTTGATTATGGGATCATCTTGAAATTCTCCTCAAACTACTATCCCCAAGGGAATGGATTAGCATAATCCACAAACAAGAACCTATTAAACATCGTAAAGAAACTAATAGAAAAGAACCTAAGGGAGTGGAACACTTTATTGAAATATGCCTTGTGGGTAGATAGAACCAGGAATAAGGCTATATTAGGAAATTCTCCTTTTCATTTAGTGTACGGGGTGGATCCTATCCTCCCTGTCAACCTAAGGATTCCTACATTGTAGTTTGCACAAGAATATCTGGGCATAGATAATAAACAAGAAGTTAGGTTGTTTCAGTTGATGCACCTAGAAGAAAAAAGAAGTGAAGAAATTGACCAATTTGCTAAACATCAGGCTGTTGTCAAATGCTGGTTTGACAAAAGAGCCAGAATTAAGGCTTTTAGAATCTCAGATCTAGTCCTAATGTGGGACAAAGCGCATGAAAGAAAAGGTGATAATGGAAAGTTTGATAAACTCTGGATAGGTCCCTTTCAGATTTCTAAAATTTTAGGAGACAACACCTATAGGCTTAAGACCTTAACCGGTGAGGATGTTCCATTACCAGTTAATGGACAGTTTCTTAAGCACTATTTTCAAGCCTAAAGTAGTGCTATGACAGTCATGTGTATCATAGTGTACATTTTTGTATAGTTGTTTGTACAGTCTGTTTGTTTTGGTTGCTTTGTTGTGTTTCCTCAATAGGGATGTTTATTTTGATTTAGAGTATGAAGGAACAGACTAACAACCACTAAAAACAATAGAAAATTTAGATCATTCAGATCAATCATTTGAAATTTATGCATAACTTATTGTGACTATCATGAATGTAGAAAGTTGTTTGACTTGTAAAATTTTGTATTCAATAATTGTGGGTTGAGTATTCAAGGAAAGTTTCTCAAAATGACACACCTAAAATCCTTGGGTTTGTTGAACATACCAGTATAGATATTAGGTGAAAAATTCAAAGTCACCCTTGCTACCATTACAATTCTCAGCTTAATTTCAGCAAGTGACCACTCCTTGCATCATGAAGTTACAAATGCAATATCTTATGAAGTTCTATCAAATACAAAAAATAAAAATTAAATAAAATGGATTTTACTGAAAATCAAGATTAAGCCATCTAAGTAACTCTACCAGGGTTATAGATGCTCGCTGGCAGTGGGGCTCTACTTAGGAGAATTGTAACGATAACCTTGTTGGGGCTATGGATGCCTGTTGGCAGCAAGGCTCTATCCGGTTGGATATGAGGGAATGACATCAACTACTTAGGCTAATATCAGTCACTGGTTTGTTCAACTAATTTTCAAGATGAGGATTATTAATCACATGCACCCACTCAAACTGAAAAGGAAAATTCATGCACCTCATTGAATACATTGAGTCTCAAGTTAAATGAGGATTTGCAGAAAGGATAGTTGGAAGTTATGAATTTACTTCATTTAGTTTCCTTTAATGGTTTTAATTTGATTGTTTTGTTTGGTTGCTAGTTGTTGTGATGTTCACAACACACCCCATTTTACTCCTTAGCAAAATGAGGACCCCTGCTGTGGCTTTTGCTTTTTGCTTGTGTGTGCTCTTCTGCTTGGTGGTAAAGGGAAAAGGGGAGTGAAATATTACAAACCTTGTTGAAAATAGAGAAAAAATTGCATTAAGTGCCATAGCAGAGTACAGGTGAATTCCTTGTCAAAAATGAATAGGGGTTGCTTTTTGAACCATCTTAAAATTCTCTGTATTTTGCAAGTTATGAGTATTTTGGTAAAATGTACAATTGGGTTTGTATGTTGCATGTACAAGGCCCTTTGTATATCGGGTCGCTTGTATGGAAAGTCTTTTACAAATCGGGTTGCATATACAATGGTCTTTGTATGTTAGGTTGTTGTATGTTGCACATGCGAAGGGTTTTGTATATCAGGTTTACATACAAAGTTGTTTGTATGTTTTTATACTTGTATGCATTTGCTAATGTTCTATTTGTACATGCAGGTTGGACCCGACACGGTTATGAGTTGAAATGAATATTTTGTTAAGTCTGGCGGTCGTATATTTTGATGTTATTATGTTTACACATACAAGCGATGCATACATGTCGAAAGATGCAAGGCCCGCAATATGCAAGCCGCGGACCTGAAAAGTTTGTTAAACAAGGTTAAGTCCTTGTATGTATGTGGGCTTGTATATTGGTGGGATACAAAGGCTATATACATTGCGCGGACCTGAAGAATTATTAAAGATGGTTAAGTTGTATCTTTTTCGCAATGTATATATTACATACATTTTGATGTGCATTGGTACATACAAGCACCAGATCGAAAAAGTTATCAAATGGAGTTAAATGCTTGTACATTCCGCACTTTGTATGTATGTTGCATTGCTTTATACATACAAGCTGGAATTCAAAGGAGATTAAAATACGGTATAAAGCATGCATCATGACCGATTGTATATCAAAAGATGCATTGTGTTTTATACATTGTGGAATCGAAGGGCAAATAGACTGCGGTCTATGAAGAGTTGAGTCTGACAGGGACATACAAAGGATTTTGTATGTATCGGCTTGTATAAGTTGCAATGCATATCTCTAGATACAAGCGATACATACAAGTGATAGATGCAAGTTTAAAGTGCAAGCTGGATTCGAAAGGAAATTCAAAAATGGAAGACTCTCGTATGTTTTGTTGTTTGTATGTCTACGATATACAAGATGATATACAAAGGGATTGAGCATGCGACATACAAGGAAAAGGGTGAGAAGGCAAAGCGATAGGATTTTTGAATCCATTTTGGAGCCCAATGGCATGTTTTTGGTCAATGGTGGTTGACTCGGCCATTTTTAGACGTTGTATATGCATTCAGATATGCGGTTGCTCACAGATACTGAATATTTATGGCCTGATATCTGTGTTTGTGCATTTAGAACCTGATCTAGTGTGATGTTTATTTTACTGCTAGTTTATTAAATGATGGTGCTTAATTCTTGTTTGTTTGTTGCAGGATGTTGGAGCTTTAATGGTGATGACATCACCAGGCGGCAGATCGGATCACAAAAGATCGTGGATGCAGCAGGAGGAGTAATGGCTTTCAATGAGAGGACAAAATCTAGATGGGGAAACATTATTAAAAGAAACAACACTTATTCTTTTGAGCTGTTAGGTTTTCTAATGGGCATCCTTATGCCCAGTATGGCCATGCTGGTCAGATTTTTGGCGGGATTTGTTTTCCACCATTTGATGCTGTACTCGAAGGGTGGACCGTTGATCGACTAGGGTTTTTGGGACTATATAGGGGATAATCAGTCATATATTCAGCCCCTTTACTTTGTCAAAGGAGGAGAGAGGTCAATCATTTTGTAAAAAATCTAACCTGAGACAATTTCATATAGGAGATCAGATTACTGAGACTAATGAGGACTGAACTATTGAAATGTCAAGGTTTTTTCTTCAGATCATTGTAAATGTACTTGTTCTTAAGCATACTGAATGGACATGAAGCTTTAGATTACATCTTGCTTGTAAACTTTACATAATCTTCAAGTTGATTTCTGGATATGTAATGGTGAATGATGTGTTCAACTAGAAGCGCTTTCATTTCATTACATGTTGTTGTCAACTTCCCTTTGAATATTTGTACTGGATCATGTGGATTTGTGGAATGTCCTGGTGAAGTATGATTCTAGTTTTCTTCTCTTCATTGCTATATCAGAACATGTGTGTGGATCAGTGATCTCAGTCAAGTAATTTTGGGAATCTCATTCTCTAACCCTTTTTCTCATTTTTTTAATTTCATAGAAATCACTTCCATAACTGTAAATCATGATAAATAATAAGCAGAATAGAGAAATATGCTGACATCTCATATATAACTGAATATCATTAGCATATTTTGAGCTAAATGCATGTAGTGTTGAAAATATCATGTAAAGGCTTGCAAATAATGGTAGAAATCATGCAAATATCAATCTGTAGGCAGATTATTTGAGCAAGTTCATAGTGTGAAGACAGAATTTATTGATCAATGTAAGGCCCCTTGAAATGAAAAACAACAACACACATCAACCACTGAGTAACGTTAGTAGATTATGAACTAATCAACGGAGACTTAGGATCATGAATTCTTTGAATTCATCGTATCTTTCAAGATAAATAAGGGTTGTTGTGTAACTTTTATTTCATGTTCGTGTGTGACTAACATCACTGCCAACAATTACATGTGTAACAATAACCATTAAATGAATAATTATACCTATACATGTAATCTTGTTTAACCGAAGTAGTTATTTTTAAATTTCTCCTCCTTTGATTATGCATTTTAACAAACTCATTTTTGGTCTTCATTTTAGCATCAATTTTCTTTTTGTCTTCAGGAGTAGCAACATGAAGATCAATTTTCTTTCTAGGAGTCTCTCTAGCTTTGGAACACTCTCCTTCTTCATATCCTAAACCAATTGTGTTTTTATGATGCTTCTATTTGCCTAACATCTCATGCAACTTATTTGAGCTCTCTTCCAACTTCAGATTCTTTTCCAACTACTTTCTAACATCCTCAAGATCTTTGCTTAAAGAAACTATTTCTTCTTCAAGATTTTGACATTCAACTATTTTAGCTTCCAACTTAGACTTTGTTACATCAGCTATCCTCTTAGGTTTCTCAACCTCTGTCTTCAGACTTATAATCAAATTGTCTGATTCACTAATTTGTGTCCTCAAATTTGTAATCTAATTTCTTGCCTCTTCAAGATCAAAGAGTGCTTTCTCTTTGAAGTCTTTTTCTTGTTGTATCTGCAATTCTAATTTTTTGTTCTCCTTTTTATATTTCTTGAGTTCACTCAGAGCACATATGAGCTCTCCTTCTATGTCAATTTCATAATCATCTTCATCAAACTCGTGTCCATCTTCATCTACAAAAAGATCTTCTTCATGTGAATGTCCCATTTCAATGTCATCCTTTTCAGACACTAAGTTGACCTCTTCTTCAAGTGCATCATCTTGATAAATTATTTTCAACTCCCTCCACATATCTTGAGTTGTATCACAATACATATCTTTACAGGAAACTTGATTAGATAATCTAGATAAAATAGCCTTCTTTGCAGTGTCATTGTATTTATAAGCTTCTTTATTACTTGTATCATTAGGTGATAGAGAGGAAGTAAAATAACCATTCTCAACAAAAATCCATTCACCATATCCTAATGAAAATAGACAGGCTTGCATCCTAAAGCACCAAACAGAGAAGTCTGAACCATCAAAGAAAGGAACATCTTGTGAAACATTTTGTATATCAACTGATTGTATATCAACATTTGAATTTGATATAGACTACACCTTTTCATCAGAATGACACATGACATTTCTCATGTTCTTATTTCTTTTGCACTTACTCATGGTACTCCACCCTCAAGACCTACCCAAGCCGATTAGACTTCTATAGGGAACCTAGGCTTTGATACCACTTTTTGGAGTCTAGAACAACACTGAGAGGGGGGGTGAATCAGTGTTGTATAAATTTTACAATTTTTACACCTTTTGTCTTATAGGATAAAGAGAGAGAAAGACATCAATGATTTGTTAACACACATATGCACAATTATAATATTGAAGGCATGAAATATATGAACACATGAAGACACACAAGATATGAGACCAAGACACAAAAGATTATATGAGAGGAAAACCCTTCTGGGGTAGAAAAACCTCTCAAAATTGCCTCACTGGCTTATTCAAAACCTCACTAGTTACAACAAGGTCTCACTAATCATTCAAGTGTCACTAGCTACAAAGAAGTCTCACTAACCAACAAAGCCTCACTGGCACATAAAGCATCACTGACAAATGCAATCACCGTCATCAAAACAATAGAAGTAATGCAGAGGGTTTCTTTGTTTCAATACAAGCCCCTGAATTTGTATATCTTTGTTTAGCAACCCAATCATTTCAGAACATTAAAGAAGCTATTAAGATGGCTCATGTATTAAAATCTCCTGATTTTTCTAAGCCATTCTAGTTGTCCTCATTTTCTTCCTTTCACACAATTGTTGTATGCCTATTACAAAAGAATGAGGATGGTTTTGAATAGCCTATTGCTTTGGTTAGCAAATCATTGCAAGCAATGGAACTAAAGTATGACATCATGGAGAAGCAGACTTATGCTTTCATCAAAGTAGTTAAATATTTTAGACCCTATTTTGTAGGATCTCAAATTATTGCATTTGTACCCCATGCATCTGTCAAAGACATATTCACTCAACAGGAAGTGATGGGAAGAAGATACAGATGGAGAAATAAACTACAAGAGTTTAATATTGAAATATAGATCACCAAGTTAGTGAGGGGATAGGGTATGGCTAAGTTAATGATAGTCATATTTGGAGGCATGTCAAATCAATATGGCCTAGGATGGGACTATAAACATGTCCGAGTCAGGATGGTATAAGGATATTGTGTATTTGCTACAAAATTTAAATTGTCCAGCTCATTTGAATGATAGCCAAAAGAGAACCTTGAAGTTGCATGCTATCAAATATGTTGTCATCCAAGGAGAATTGTATTAGAAGAATCCTGATGGTGTGCTGCTCAAATATGTGGATGAACATCAAGCTGGGAATATTTTGAATGACATGCATAAGGGAGTGTGTGGGGGACACTATATTGCCAAGACAACAGCTCACAAAATCCTTAGACTAGGATATTGGTGGCCAACACTCTTTTTTGATGCACGTAAGATGGTAAGAAAGTGTGATCCCTATCAAAAAATTTTAGGAAAGCTCAAATATGAAGGTGCATTAACCCTTAAAACTGTAACAGTGGAGGCTCCATTTCAGCAATGGGGAATTGACTTTATAGAGAAATTATAGAAAAATCAAGTGGATGACATAGTTGGATTTTAGTTGCTACTAACTATTTTACTAAATGGATTGAAGCCATCCCAACTAAGAAAGCTACAAGCAAAGTGGTGCTTGATTCTAGTTTAGAGCACATTATTATCAAATTTGGAGTACCAGTAAAATTGGTCATAGACAATGCCATGTGCTTCAGGTCTACTGAGTTTATTGACTTCTGCAACAATTATGGAATTAATCTATCCCATGCATCACCATATCATCCATAGGGAAATGGTCAAGAAGAATCAAGAAATAAGAGTCTCATGAAAATCATCAAAAGGATAATTGACAAGAATAAAAGGGCATGGGATTCAAAGTTGAAATTAGCACTATGGGCTGATAGGGTGACAGTAAATAAGGCAACCAGGAGGTCACCTTTTGAGTTAGTGTATGGCATAGGAGCCAAGTTGCCGGTGAATAATCTCCTACCAGTGTACAAATTTATATAGGAAAATGATGAAGAAATAGAAGACCCAATGAGAGAAACAATAAATCAGGTGGTTGCACTGGACGAGACTAGGAGAGAGGCATAGAAAACTAATCTCAAGAAGCAACAGAGAGTAAAATATTTATTTAATAAAAGGACTATAGAGAGAAAGTTTCAAGTGAATTATTTAGTCCTTATGTGGAATGCAAGAGGTCAAGACAAGGGAAAACATGGAAAGTTTGAGCCCTTATTGGTGGGCCCATATCTGATAAGTAATACTCATGGAGAGGATTCTTATTTTCTCTAGGCCCTTAATGGTGAACTGCAGGAATTACTAGTGCACAGTCAATTCCTTAAGCCTTATTTCTCAAGAATTATTTGTCCTTGTGCACACTGTATAATAGGATGTCTATAGTTTGTAAATATTGTATAGTTAGTTTTGTCTGTGTTTTGGTCTAGTCTACCCTAGAGCCATGTGGTCCTCACTGTAATCTTGTGCTTGCACATCCCCAATCAGATCCACTAGTGGTGCTTCCTCTATTTTAGGGTTTCTAGTTAAGGGTTTGCCTAGTTTCATCCCATGGAATTCCTAAAAATTCTAAGGGTTTAATCCTTTTGTTGCTCCCTACACTTTATCTCCTATTCTTCTATTGACCATCAGTAGAGGGTTACTAGTTGATTAAGTTATAACTTCATGCCTTTATGACTATTAGGAAACCAACCCCTTGTCTTAGCTTTACCTACTACCACCAATAAAAAATTAAATCTTAAGTCATAAGTTTAAAAGCTTTGTAAAGTGTATTTCACGGTGTCATGCCGCATCTTCAGTGATGTCATCTACCCCTCATGATGCTGTGATATGTTGCCAGTTGTCCATCAATCATGGGTGTATAGCCCCTCTGTGAGAGATTCTGCATTGACGAACCAACTGCTGCTAGATGTCATAGAAAGATTTGACCTGCTGAAAGTTTAGGATTTCACAGTTGTCTAGGGCCTGATAGCGGTGGGCCATTTCTAGCCACGATATGGCACCACATGTCCTTGTCTAGCCAGACTAACACTGTTAGCGATAAGACTATAGATTGACATGTCCCTCCCTCATTTGATGAAGACTTTTCAACCGTGATGACAAAGATCGTCAAATCTAGTCAACCAATTTTAGTTGTGGATTGCAGGAAGTAAGGAAAGGATCGATCATCTTCATTCAAACTTGCAAAACAAAAGATTTTCAAAGTGTCTGTGACATGAATAGAGTAATGGATACTAGGGCCACCATTAATGCTATAAATCGTAAGGAAAATTAGCCTCATAAGAACACAATCTAGGGTATTCTTCATCATTTTCATGAGCATTGTTGCATTTCTAGCACAAAAGGCTTTGAAAAGGGAAAGAAAGAAGTGAGTTCAGGTCTCTACAAGCATCAAAACTAGTAAGTGATCTCCATTTCTTGCACTTGGTCAATTTAGCTGTTAGTTTGTTTTTTTAAGGTGCTAGGAGTAATTAGTAAGTTACAAAAGCCCTAGGTTAGTTATTACAGATGGAGGAAATCAGTCAAAGTAGCCAACCTTCCTCTTCAAAATGTAGTCTAGATGACGATCTTATGATCCAGTGTCCTAGGTCAATAAGGAAGGCAATGACAATACTTGGTCTGCTATGGCAAGATGATAAAATTTATGACCTATGTGTAAATTATAGAGATGCCAGATTGCCTATGTCATCTTGGACTCTTTTTAAACACTAGTATCGTAGGGTAGATTATCAAGTCCCTATCTGTCATGCTTGGAAGTTTGACCTTGCCAAATTAATTTTCCCTAATGTCTTTGTTAACCCAGACCCTATTAGATCAATTGCTAAGAGATATGACCCTCATACTAGGTCTGTCATGTCTAGTAATGGTTCTGTGATAATTAGATTCACAAAATCCTATATATCTACTATGTTCAACCTAGACCCCTCTACAGATATTCCCATAGACCTTAATGCTTTCAGAGAAAATTACAAAATTGTCAAGTATGCATATATGGCATTTAGCTTGCCCAAACACAGACCAAGGGGCATAGATGGTAGCTTGGTGAAGATATCTAATAGTGAAGATGAGCCTTTCCACTGCCCTATGTTTAGGCACTACTTTGTTAGGACATACCATAGTTTATGTCATGTATGGGTAGGCATGCAGCTGACAAAATGCCTGTGTCCTTGATGATGATGGTTGTATACATTCAAGATCCTCAAACAAGAAAGCCTTATGATTATGCCAACTATTTAGCAAAGAAAATGCATAAGAAGATGGTCGACATCAAAAGCAAATTATATAATGTAAGTCCCCATGTGGAATTCACATGGTATTCTTTGATGTGCCACACAATTCTTTTTTCTTTGTCTGGAAAATGTCACAAGGATCTACATGTGAAGACAACTGATGATCAAGGAAACATGATGCCAGCACAAATGTGGACATGCATTTTAAGGATGCAAGTTATGTTGTTTTTGAGGAGCACTTTTTCAGGAAAGTCCTTGGTTTTCTAGAACCAGAGGGGGACTGATTACATGCAGATGTTACAGATTTATTGAGGCTCTTGGAAAGAGCCCTGCACTTGAAGATAGAACACAATTGGGGAGATTGTTTTCTCCACTTTGATACAACATGTATCAGAGTTTATGGATGTGAGGTCCCTCCTTACACTTTGCCTAAATTTGTGCCCAAGAGAATTACCTTCGTGGAGATTATAAGGCAACTGAATGAGGCTAATAAGGAGCACTTCAAGAAGCATAGAAAGGGCTCACTCATTCCTACCTCTTTGAAATTTAGTGATTTTATAATAGTGGATAAAAATGGATTGAATCAAATTCATTTTATTCTTCGATGCTATAGGATGGATATGGAACAAGCAAGAATTTTTTATCCTGAAGAATTCATAGACAAAATAAGGGTGAAGGCTAAAAGGCCAAAGTACCCCCATCAGGTCCTCCTTAATGAAGATATAGTGAGAAACTACCTCTCTATTTCAGAAGTTTACCTTTTGAGGGATATATGGGAAGAAGTGATGGTAGGGGAGAGAATGAGAAGGAATATAAATCTTGCATACTGTTGCAAGTATGTGCCTAATTGGTGTTGTCATTGATGTCAACATATCTTTGTTGTCATTGGTGTCAACTATATCTTATCTTTCTATTAGTCTAGAAGTTGTACATGTTGAGGATATTGAGAAAATTTTCTCCTCCGGATAGAACAGAGAGTTGAAGTGAATTACAAAGAAGACATTGTATTGCATGCTAAAGAACAATCTAGAAGATTGCTCCGCATTTCTTATATATTGAATATCTTTGTCTACAGATTGGAAGTTATTTAGAGGAATGTTTGAAGATGCTAAATCCTGAGTTTGAGCCTCCGGTATGAAGAATTGAGTGAGTTACTATCACCAGAATAAAACTTGCCTTTTTCTAATTATTCACTGGTGACAGGGAGAAAGTATTTTCCCCTGCAGTCGTCCGCATTGAAGTATTTTGCTCTGTAGTTCTAGAGGGAAGTCTGGGATCATGATAAGTGCCTACAACACCAATGGTTCATGATTTGGTGGTTTGCAAGCTATCCTTCTTTTATGACAATCAAAGACAATAAAGTTCATATGCTCCGGTGTGAAGAATCTCATGGATAAGGTGGTTAGAGTTTGTACAGTTGCTCCTGATGATTACAACATGCTTGTGGATGCCTCCTGATCATGTTCCTACCTTTGTATTGGCCTCCAAGGAGTATTTTGGATCAAAGGTGAAGATTGTTCCTAGACAAGGTAGTGTGTAACCAGTCTTAGCCAACTTGGTTAATTCAAGTAACTGCGGAGATCTCTTGAAGATTATAGAAGCATGTTGTGGTGTGGAAGATCATGTTTGAGTCCCAACTAAGGCGTGGCATGATTGTCATACATCTATACTACATTTCCTTAACATAATTTTGTATTAGGTTAAGACCTATTTTGTAAATGTTTGTAATGCTGACCTTGGAGATTGTTCCAACGGTTGATGAATGTAATGTCGACCTTGATGTACATTCCAAGGTTGATGAATGATATATATACTTGTAATTTGGGTGTGGATAACATGTCCTTCAACAAAGATATGAAGATAGAGAAAAGAGTTGAAAAAGAAAAGCAGAGTAGAGGAACTATTGTACTTCAATGTATTAATCTCAGACATGAAGAAAATGTTGATCTTGGCAGTGATCTGCTAGTAGGGTTTAACAACCCTTATTGTAATCTTTCTAGGTTTAGGGTTGAGGCATTGAGCCTGTAAGACCTAATTGTTCTTCATGGAAGTGAGCCAGCATGTTTTAGGCCCATGGAGTGACCAGGCCTGAACATCATTATTTCAAGATTGTAATATATTTTGAGAGCTAATCCTCTCCATGATTTTTCCCTACCTTGGGGTTTTCCATGTAAAAATCTGGTGTCTCTTGTGTCTGATCTTGAAATTGTGTTTAAGTTTCTATTTTCATGCCTTCATGTTTTAATCATAATATCAGTGGGCAAGTGATTAATGTTTTAAAGCGCAGAAGTAGTTAAAGTTTTGGGACAACTAATTGACCCCCCCTCAGTTGTCTGGTGTATTTCAACACATACCCTAGAGATTTTTCTCAGCAGAAGGATACTAACGGGAGGATCGAAATGGTATTGGATAAGGCAGAGGATATGATTTCTAGTGTACCTGTAGGTGTGGAGAGACCATCATACCAACCAAGTAGCTCTAGAGGTGGATATGTGAGAAAAATAGAGTTCCTTGACTCCCCTCCTCTAAAAAGAGCAAAAAATATTGATCTAGAAACTGAGCCTGAGGTAGAAATTGTTGACTTGGAAGGAGAAGCAACTGAGGAATAAGTTTATGAGCCTTCTCATCAAATCCACTCTCTAGAAAGGATTAAGCCATACTCCTCAAAGGACAATAGACTAACAAGGTCAACAATTGGTAATGAGGTTGACACAGAGGATGTGAGGGTATTGGAATGCAATAAGTTTATTGAGGATGATGCATTTATTAATACCCCTAAGTTCAGGTCATTTGTGCTAAGGACCAAAAATGAAGATTTCTAGAAGAGGATTGAAGAAGCAAAGAGTGGAGCTGACCTCTCAGAATATGAAGCAATTACTCAGAGGGTCTTAAGCAAAGTTAATAAGGACATCATTGGGATGACCCCAGAGGAGGGCAAAGATCTTGTGGCCAAAAGCAATATCCTACTCTTGCCACATTTGACCTTATCAGATGTAATTACATTTGATACTATAACCACAGATGATTCAGAGGTCACATAAGAGAAGGTCAGTAAGGCTCTAATAGGTGCTACTTTTGATCCAAGGTTTGAAACCTTTGCAATTTGGGCATTGGCTTCGAGTGATAAGAAACCAAAGACAGGTTTAGAGGAGTTGACTGGGAATGTGATAATAAAGAGTGTATCAACCACCCCTGCACCTTAGGCTACCAGTTTGAATGTGCAAACTGCACAATTTGCTGAGGCAGTAACAAACAAACTACAGAGGAAACATAATAAATTGTTGGAAAAGTATGTATGGGTTGTAGTAGAATTGAGTAGATATCATGTACAACTACAATTAGAGCTTGGTCCATCTCAAACTCCTCCTATCATTCAAACTGCATAATCTCTCCTAGTTGATACAGAGCCTCTCTTATCTTAAATTAGAGAATTGAAAGAGGAGAACAAGAAATTGGAGGATGAGAAAAAGAATATACTAAAGGATATGGTCACCAATTTGATAAATAATAGGGTGACTCAAATCTTGGCAAGGGTGGATGAGACATGGAGGTCTTATTTACAACTGAGGATAGCCTATGAAAAACATGAATTAGATAAAGAAAGGCTTTTAGTTGTCAAAGCAAGATGGTTGCCAAAAAATAGAGAGGTAAGGGATCTCCATAGGTGTTTGATATTTGATGCATAGGCACCCCCTAAATTAAAATTGGTAATGGAAATGCTGAGATATTTTGAGAAGGTTGTCAACTTTTAGTTAAGGCTAGACAAAGTTTTGGTGGAAAAGAAACAGGCTATTGAAGAGATGGACACAAGGTGCCTGCCGAGTATTTTAGAAGGTGATGGGCAAGTAAAAGGCCTAGACAAGTGAAAAGTAGAAATAAAAGAAAATACCAACCAATTAATTCCTACTTGTTGTATTGATGCTGAGAAAACTATGAAGTTTTTGAGCTTAGCACTTGATAAGTTGCATATAGTTGAAATAAATCTTGAAATATTTTGTAAGGAAGAAAATATTGTGTTGGATGCTTGGTACATCAGTCATAATGGGAGGATTGTAGAGATAGTCTCCTTCCAATGGCCATCTGAAAAGACATATAATGACTGGACAGAAAAGTATGGGCTTGCATAATTGAAAGGAACGACCAACCACCACCTACCCTGTATTGATGAGGGAGATCTCCTTCAAGCGACTGCACTTTCTCCAATGTCTATCTACTTTTCTCTTCTTTTCTCCATGTAGTAAATTTCTCAACACCAAATGCACGATGCATTGTATCATGTATTCTCTGAGAGGATAATGTAATTAATGATGAGTACACACTCTTAGTCTATAAAAGGACTTTGTTACTCATTCTTGTTGTTGTTGAAGATTTTGGAATTTTTGAGGAGTAAATGAAATACAAGTTCTTTTTGGTGGCTTCACTTCTTGTTCTATAAGTCTATGAGTTATTTGTTGAATGTATTTCTACATAAAATTTATTCAATTTCATGTGTATATAAATGAAAAATGCTTTATGCATGTGTTTTGTTAACTCTCTCCATGGTTGTATGCATTCTTCTTCTGAATCTAATAACTAAGGGAGATATCTACTATTCTATAATATAGGTTAACTATACTACATGCTTAATCTTTAACTTCTATTCAAGGAGTAGATTAAATATTCTAGGTCAAGTATGGGGAAGAATGTATTGTAGTAGGGATATATGTAAGTAGGGTTAGCAGAATACCATGTTTTGGTTGGCGTTTGTAAGACAAATACCAATCCAACCCCTTGAAACTTGAATGTCAGTTGAGTTTATGAGAATCATTCATACATATATGTCAATTTGACTCCATGCCCTAAGATAAGCAGTGGTCTGAAGTTTGTGTTGAGTTTATGAGTCAGAGCCTTAATCTTACAACCAAACATAAAACAAAAAATAGAATATCATTTATAAACTTTTAGGATTTTAGGAGTAGTTTATGTTTAGAATCCTTTAGTTCACAACTGAGGTAGGGTCCAAAGCTAGCCTCTTTGCATTCATCTTACAGTTTTGGCCTTCATAAGAAAGGATTCATCTATTTTGTGTTAATACCTAGTCACAGTTAAAGATTTATCCCATAGGTATTGAGTAGGGAATACCCCCCTAGGTTTTATAGAGCCTGAAGAAGGAGAGGAGATATTTAGAGTCTGTCTCCTATACTGTTGGCCCCTGACCTGAGGATCCTATTGATAAGCGATGGCTACCTTGTAGGGAAACTTAGGACTGATTAGTGGGAAAAATACCAACAGGTTTGATGTTTATGATACAACTAATTCACCCCCCTCTCAGTTGTCTTATGCATTCAACAAGGACTTAGTAGCTTTCTTGACCTTATCCATTAATTTTTTCCTAAGGGAGACCATAGTTATAGTGAAATCAATAGACTACAACTTTACTTCTTCTATATCTGATAGTGGCATTATAATCTAAGCTTGCGTAACTCCTTGAGAATCTATTATGATGGATGATCTTAGATCGACTTTCATTCAAGGAGGAGGCTTTGGGAACATATATACCAATTAGGTAAGATCATATAAATTAGGCTTGGTGGTTCTTTTTCCTTTTTGAATAATCTAGTCAAACCATATAGGTGTCATTGTTGTGCTTGACCCTTCATATTGAGTGCTATCCTTTTGTCATTATTACTCATCATACTCTTTTGGAGGAGTTCTAGGAGGAAGAGGTGATACATATTTTTAGGAGGGGATGGATTATGATATTTAGGAAGTGCAGTGGGACCTCTCTTAGGAGATTGGACATGGATTATTATAGGAGATTCTTTTGGAGGCTTCATTGGTGGAGCAATGTTACCATTTGAAGAACCTGGTGGAGAAGGAGGAGACTTAGATGGGGAAAGAGTAGGGTACTTGGAAGATTATGATGGGGTGGAAATAGGATCTTCTTGTGTCTCCAGGAACTCCTTATAAGAAGGAGGATTATCTACTTGAGTTTTCTCCATTTGAGTGGTAGGAGGTGGAATGAGACTAGGAGAAGCTATGAGGGCTTGTGAAGAACCCTCTCCTTTATGTACAAATGTGATTTTAGGCTTCTTCTCCCTCTCTAGTTTGGGAATTTATTCTTTTTTGTTTTCCTTCTACTTTACATCAAATGTTTACTACCTTGAGTTAAGATTTAGATGTATTTTTTTCCTCTCCTTCATTCCTCTTTGATGTTTGTCTCAATAGAAAACTATGTTTCTTTTCCATGTCATCCATCCATTTCTTTCTCCTATGGACCACCTTCTTCATTCTACCCTCAATATTGTTAAACTCTTTTGCATTCTAGTCTCTTTGTGGAATATGTTTGTCATAAAATCTATCTAGATCATAGGAGGGGTCCATGACTTTTCCATCATCCTTTATTTCATATGGTACAATGGAAATATGATATATTTTCAATTGATGCACATCAAGGCATGAGTAAACCCCTCTTGTAGACTTCATGCTCATTTGCATAGTTTACCCAAAATTCATCTATCTTGTGTTTTTGTTTATAAGTAGATCTCAACCCTTTTATGCAAGATATAGGGTTGAGCGAATTTAATTCTTAGAATTCATGTAGAGTTACTTGTACCATTTCTATTTTAGTTGTCTTTGCAACTTGGATAGTGAGGAAAGTGTACCTAATGAAAGAAATAATGAAGGAGATCTATGCCCTTTACTTTTTATTCTAAGAACACCTTTTGAACTACAACTAATTGTTTACACAATTGTAGTAAAATCAAACTATCACTAACATATGTGGGTAGCTTGAGTGGCACCTGTGAGAATCCTCCCACTCTAATGTTAGTAAATATAGAAAACTAGATGTACTACTTTCCCCATTTGTTGATCTCTTCCATTGCCTCAATAAATATTCTTTTAGAAAACTAATTAACTCTCCTGAATGCCTTATCACTTTCTCATATTTGTAGTTAAGGATAGTATTCATATACCTTTTTTTTAAACACTTCCCATTACTCCCTTAGTTTTAATTCCATCAAATTGCTACCTTCTATCCAATGCATATATAAGATACAATGTCACACAGAAGACCTTTGATTTAACCACATTACTCAATTGCTCATGAAGCTTGTCAGTAATCAATGTGGCCCAACCAATTAATTCCTTTCAGGCAAGGATCTTGGCAATGTATTAAAACATCCTGTTTTGAAAATATTTTATAGTATATGATCTTGTGACCTTGCTCAATAATGTGATTATCTCATGGATTTCTTTGTAAAATTCACTTCTATGAAATTTATTTAGAGCCTAAAAGATTATGCCTTTGGCTTAATGAACTATATTTTCTTCATCATTTATACACATTTATCCACATGGCTATCATATTATTTATTACGGGATTCCACAGTAATCTCCATTTATATTTTGACTTTGACAATAAAATTGTAAGGGTACATCACTAGTTTGAGAGACTGACAATAGGGAACTTCAAACTTCGACATTAATTAGCAATTTTACATATGTGTGGATTTGACATGAAAATAAAAAATTCATGATTCTTGGCTTTTAGACCATGATGTCTAATTCTCACTAGTGTAAGCTTAGCTTAGAAATATAAGATAAAGGGTCTTTAAGGTAATCTTAACTTAGAAATCTAAGATAAAGGGTCTTTAGGGTTCAACAAAAAATTTGCACCCTTGATCCTAAGGCCCAAAAAGTTAAGATATTTAGAATTTTGCACCCTAGATCACAAGGCCCAAAAAGTTAAGATATTTAGGATTTTGAGATTGAGTTACACATGTTCATACATACACTTCTGAATGAAAAACTCAACATAAAAAGGCTTCAAGATTATTTAAAATTATTGCACTCACCTATTCTTAGTTCAAAATCTTAAACTAACACCTACTTCAAGGGCTTAAGTAGAATGTAATATTAGGATTATAACTATTAAAATGTGAGGTGCTTGATATATGCATAGTCTAGATAGAGATCACTTCATGGATTTCCAAAAAAAAAAACCATAAATAAGGTTTATTCTAAATTGAACTAAAATGAGAGACACTTGAGCATACACAACCTAAAATAGGGTTTCATCACTTTCTCAAAAAGTCCCTCTTAAAACTATCAATTAAGACCAAATATTGTATTGAAAATCGAATGATAGGAAATAAAATACAAAACTCAATGAACCCTAACACCTCACCCAAGTCCTAATTGTAGAAGTAAAAAGAAAACACAAAAGAGTAACCTCTAGAAAGAACTTGGAATGGAACATGAAAAGGAGGCATCAAATCAAGAAAAAGATAAACAAACACTTGAATCTAGAAGGTGAATTGGAATAGGAGTTTGAATAAGATGAAATACTCTGAAGTCACACTAAAAGGAAAAGGACAAAGATAAATAAGGGAAGACAAAGGAATTCGGTGTTTTAAGAAGCACTCGCACAAGCACACATTTGATTCACACCAACCTCTAGAGTTTTGAGTTCTAACATAGATTTACATGTCATGTGAATTGGAGCTCAATGGTCAAGGTGCACAAATTCAAGGTTATGATTTAAATTGCATTTTACATCACTCTACTAAATAGTTTGGGAAATTTGACCACATGGAAATTTAGGGTTTGTACCCTAATTACAGACATGCAACTTTCTACAAAATGGTTAGTAAATCCCAAGATATATGCAATTAGGGATTTAAACTTCAATGAAGATTCTACAACTTGGAAAACACAAAAAAATCATCATTTTCTAGGAAAACAAGTTTTGATTTCAAACTTAGAAGAATTTGGCCAAACCTCAAATTTTGTCTTTTTTGACAAGTTCATGAATACTAAGGAATTTCAACAAGTCCACATAGACACACGTCCAAAAAATCTTAGACCTACATTAAAAAACAAGGACAAAATACTATACACAATTAAAACAATGCAAACGGGTGAAATTTCAAAGTTGTGTCACACTTTTATAAAGGAAATGACCAACATTGATCTAACATTTTAACTTGAATCACTACAAAGTGACACATATATGATGTAAATTAATAAATGTAGGTTTTTAGTATATTTTATGTTTGTAATTAAAAATTACTTTATATGTGTGTTTAATTGGGATGGTTATATAATATTAATCACACATAATTGAGATGGTTATATACTATTAATGTAATTATTATGTATATTAGTAGTTTAAATATGTTTTGAGTGCAAACTATATAAAATAGTAGTAAGACATTATATTATATATAATTCTTTATTTTCTATTTTTTGTTTCTAAAATCATATAAATTTATTTTAACTCTTAATCTATATATTTTTTTAATACAATCTTACTCAAAATTTACCTTAAATTTACATATTATTTTTAATAAAATTTTATTACTAATTTTATTAAAAAGTGGTATCTCACATTACACTATATTATCATAAAAATACATATACATGTACATTCCTCATACAGGAAACATTTAAATGTCGATATGCATGTAAATATTTATAATATATAGGAATTAAAGTTTATTGTTAATACTAGATATATCTGTATAGTGGTCTCTTGGAATCTGTAAGAAAATATTATAATAATCAAGAATTATCTGTATATTGGTTTCTTGGAATTTGTAAGAAAATATTACAGAAATTAAAAACCGTTGATTACCCTCATGCCAAACCAAGAGGCATGTCAATAAATGCACGAGAAACCCCCCCTCAAATATCTTTATAAAATATGCCACGTGCTCTTTCATTTACTCTCACAATTAAACCCCAATTGTGTGCAGCAACTTGGTAATAAGGATCATTAATATCAATAAAATGTGTGACAACTATGGATTGCGGGTTTAATGAATTAAACCTTGGCTTTCAATGTTTTACATGCCAATTTAAGTGGATTTTGACTACGTGTATCCCTTGTTTACCCATTTCCATTACTTTTTCAAGCATCCTTCTTTTGGATGAGATTGGTAATGACAAGCAAATACACAGTGTCAAGGGGAATTCTATTTCAAGTTTCATGTTTCTTCACTATGCATTATTTTAATGCCAACCCTTTGATTTATGACATGATGGATATTAACCCTCCATTGTTTTTACTTGTGCCTACCTTTTTTTATTTATATTTTTTCAAAGGAAAAGGAAAGGGAAAGCAGTTGAAAGAAAATAACACAGGTGAGCATATCAAATTGTAGAATTTAAGGAGACCTGAAGAGGAGTGCAAATAGAAAACAAAAGAATCACCTTTCGAGGAATCAATCCAAGGCCATGGAGGAAATCTTTGTTTTTTAAAGGTATTTGCATCAGTTATTTGTTTTCTAGTACAAGACTAAAAATATGTTTTCTACAATTTCCTTAACCACAAAAAAATTGAAACGTCATTATTGCCTTTTTAAAAGATATGCCAAAATTTATTTCAAGGCGAGATATTTCATTACCTCTTTCCTTGAATGTGCTTTCAGAGGCTCTTACATATGCTTTCTTTTTGTTCCCTAATGTGCCATAGGAAATGTAATTTTGAACATTCAAGGAAAGAAGGAAATTCAAGTGCTAACTATTTGTCAACATTTGCATGCAAAATCAAGATGTGGGTTGTGGAGAGAGGATACGAATTTACCGCTAACATCTCTAGCAAGTTGGGCAAGAATAACCCTAGAAATGGTGCTACCTTCTGTAATCTCTTTTCCATTAGGTCTAGATATGGAATTTCTTAGATGTTTAGTGTAAATACTATAGATCCAAATAGATCGAATGCTTGTTATTATATCATTCTATTGGAGGCTATAAATATACACAACCTTGGCATTGATCAAAGGTAGTATAGTAAATGGTGGCCAACATATGCATTTACTACAAAGAATTTGGATTTTATCGTTAAATGCATTTACTGCAAAGATAACTATTTGATCTACCCAAGGTAGTTGTATATTTACTACATTATGATGGTATTCTTTTATGAACTATGGTACCATGAGTTAGATTGACCTAGATTTATATGCATTTAATGCAAAGATATTGTATTATATCTATTTAGGATAAAAAATGAAGAAGAGGATGATTTGTTTAGGGTTTGGTTTTAATGGTTTGTTTTGATCCTCCTTTTACCACTAAACATTCAAGGACATTCAACCAAGTAGAGAAATCTACTATAGATCGCTTGTCACTTGGAACCTAGGGGAAGATTGGTATTGTGTGATTTTGTTATTCAATTAAGCCCAATTATGCTCAAAACCCTAATTTCATGAAATCGTAAATAAATGGACAAATTACATAAAATGGTTGCACATAGAGATATTAAATGATAATCAAATGTGTACCAGACTTCAAAGTTTGGTGTGCAGAAAAGTCGAGGACTAATGATCAGGTGCCCTAATCCAGTGCCACAGTTTTTTTGAGATCTAGAGATCTTGTCTACAAACAATTCCTATTGTTCCAGAGATTTTTCTGTTGCAGGATCCAGAGGACTAATGAGCGGGTACCCAAGTCAAGTCCCTATTTTCTTCTTTGATCTGAAATTCTGATAGTATGCATTGCTATCATGCAACTCCACTTCTTTCACTTTTGCAACTTGTAACCTATAATCATGGAAAAATGGGTTGGGGTTGTGGTGTTTAGAAGCTTGCCTCAGTCAAGTCCTAGAGAGACATTCAAGTCTTTCAAACACTGTTTTTAGATAAAGAGTGTGTATCCCTACAGGATAGAGGCAAAATCCAAATGATAAATGATAGAAAACACAATTGATATCACCTTGTAGTGAAGATCTCATGGAAGGAAGATGATCTTCATGCCATGAGGAGATGGATGCTAAATTCGCAAATACAAACACAAGAACAACACAAAAGTCTGCTTTACAACACAATGAATGCCTTTGAATCAATTTCACACAAGCCACAAGTTCACAATATCCATCTAGTTTATAAATGATAACCTAATCATGCTTATATATGCAACTACAAACATTCCCGCTAAGAATTTTGTAATTCAAACTAATCGTGTCGGCACAAGACCTAAATAATGGTCATAAATTAACACTTTGAAATTGGTCCTGGCCTAAAATAGGGCAGGACTAGGGCATAGGCACCCAAGTCATCCCCCCCATTTTAGGCAAGATTTATAGTGCCCCTCCATTCTCACCTTGGATGAACAGGGGGTCGGGCTAAGGAGCATGAAGAGGAAGGTAAGATACTCGGAATGCTTAGGGTATGATAGACATGTTGATGGTAGGCTTACTATTATGATGTAGTTGAGGACACTCATTGATGTTTACTATGATGACATTGTTGATACTTTATGATTAATATATTATGCTTATGTTGTGATTAGTTATAGGTTAATTGATTATGTAAATTAGTTTTACTATGTGATTAATGTGATTATATGTCTATGTGTTATCTGGTTGTTTAGTTACTAATGAATTTTTTTAATGTGGATATTTGTGATGTGTTTTGTGAAGGGACAGTGTAGTATTACTCATAATGAGTACTCTACTACATTGCGATTCCCTGTCACTATGTACCTGCTTGGATGATTATATATATGTATTTGACACTTTTATTTGTTGCAGGTTGCAGGTACCAGGTATTGACTCCACCTGAATTGGCAGGTCTGAGCATGCTTTCATACCAATGGATGTTGTTGAATGGAGATAACATATGGTCCCCTAGCCTAGACATCATCCTTGAAGAGGATGAGTATCTGGTTGTGTACCCTATCAGTGTTGTCGGTTTGGTCATGATAGTCATTGTTGTGGTGGTCTTACTTTTTGATCTTACATAGTAGTCAAGTATAGTTTGACAGTTGGGTTATTTTGTTGGTATTGTTTTGGTTATTATTTCCTTAAAATAAAAGAATTAGTTATGAAGCATTTTTGTTAAATAAATAAATATATAAATGTCCTTAAGTAAATTTTGTTTATGAAAAATGTATTATTCTAGAAGTTAAGTTAATAAATAATAATAATAATAATAATAATAGCAATAAATGTAATTGCAACTAGAGATAAATAAATAAATAATATTTATGTGTTGGCATAAAATATATTTATCATGGTCTGGTTGTAAAATGTTAAAAATAGCAAACTGTAAGCTATTGTTCATGCAGGAGTTATTACCTCTTGTGGGGGGAAATCTTCTAGAAGATTTTAGGGGATTTCTCTCTCTAAAAATAGGGAGCTTTTTTTGCTATATATATGGGGGATTTCTCTCTCATAAGGATCGTCAGCAGATGGAACTTTTGGGAAGAGGCTAGTTTGTGGCTACAGCAGTTGAACCTGACATCAAATCTTTAGCCCAGTCAAGCAAGCGAAATCAGGTTCCTTTGGTTCTAATTTCTATCTGTTTGATTTATGATTTTTCCTGTTGATTGTAATTTTCTTGAAAAGGTTAGAATCCTTGTTGTCAGATCCAATTGTGCATGTCTATATCATTGCATTTCTGGGAATCACCGATTGAAGTGACTATCTATCTCTCAGCCATTTCATCTTTCTTTTAGTAGTCTGTTGTGTTAGCCATAACTTTATTTTTATGTACTAGGTTCCTCTAAATTTTATTATATTTGGTGCATGACCTAGTTATCTAAATCATATCCAAAAATCATCTGTACCTAGTTTATCGTTTTAGAGATATGAATATTTTGTGACTGTCTACCTCTCACCCATTTAATCTCTATTTTAATAGTCTATTGCGTTAGCCATAACTTTATTTTTACAAATTGGGTTCCTATAAATTTTCTATATGTGGTGTATGACCTACTTCTCTAGATCATATCTGAAAATCCGCCATACCCAGTTTGTCATTTTGGAGATATGAATATTTTGGGACTGTCTATCTCTCACCCATTTCGTCTCTATTTTAGTAGTCTTTTGTGTCAGCCATAACTTTATTATTACCAACTGGGTTCCTCTAAATTTTCTATATGTGGTTTATGACTACTTGGATAAATCTTAACCAAAAATCAGCCTGACCCAGTTTGCAAGTTTTGCGATATGAATATTTTGTGACTATTTACCTCTCACCCATTTCATCTCTGTTAAAACAGTTAGTTGCGTTACCAATAACTCTTTATTTTCAAATTGGTTTTCTCTAAAATTTTCATATAAGATTCATTTCTTATCTATGAAAATCATATCCAAAAATTAATATTACCCAGTTCATCGATTCAGAGATATGTATCAATTAGTGACAAACATTTCTATGCCATCTTGGTTGTTGTTATTAAATCTACAAATCTATTCTATACATGCTAGGCAATCATTTCAATCCATGAGATTAGAATATGCCAAGTATCAATTTAGTAATTTAAAATATGTAATAGAATATTTTCTAATAGAGAGTGTGGGCAATAATTGGGAAATTTGGTTTTCTTCTATCACTTACCTTTATTTGGAAAGTCCAAAGTTTCTACAAAACCAATTTGTTCTTTTCCTATGAACCGGTGTTTTGTGCCTTGTATAAATTTTTTGATTTCTTATGTCATTCAACTATTGGTCTGTAGCTCCTATCAAAAGTAATCTCTCTAGCTATGCATTATTTTCCTATGACTTGAGATATGTTTTCAATGTTGAGACATGGACCAGCTAGGACTCGAACCCAGGACCTTCCATTCGCTGCTGGAGTGCTCTACCACTGAGCTATTGGCCCCTCTTGGACCAGTCCATCGTCGGTCTAGGTGTGGTTTATTTCCAACACCAAAATTCAGTACTCTCCATCGCCTTTTGAAATTTATCTTATGAGGGATTAATTCTATTATAGGTTCTTAGCAGTTAACTGGCAAGTGGGTTATGATTGTCTTTGTTACTTTATATAGTAGAGCATTTGAGAGAAAGACCATAGATTTAATTTATCTTGAAAAGATTTCCTGAGTTAAAATCATTTTAACATTTTAGTCAATTCCATCTGCCACTTAAGTTGTACAAATTTATCTTATTATGACTTCTTACATTCATAATATCCTTAGTTCATATCTTAGATTTTGATATAGCAAAATGGTTAAGATATTTGACTTATCTAAATTATGATATTGAAATTCTATAGATTATTTGATTTATAAGTTTGTTTTAGAAATTAGTTGATTACAAGTGGAATTGAATAAGGTAAATGGAACTTGTGTAAGTTGTATCAATGGTCGTAATAGGGTCATGTTGTCAAGTTTTAGTTTTCTTGAGGCATATATTAGTATGTCCTGATTTCCCGTGTTTGCGATGTTGTAAGTGAATTTTGATGTGATAATAAAGTCCTTTATGGATGTTGTGGCTCATTAATTGTATAGAGCATGTTTATAACTTGTGCTTGAGAAATGTCACATTCTTATTAACCTTGTTGTTGAGAAAATGTTTGTATCATATTTATGTCATGAACTCAATTAAACCTTTCTATTCCTAGTCTTGGCATGTTAGCAGGTTAGAATGCTTTGTATTGGTTTATTCTGTTAATACTAGTGTTGGGTAAGGGATTTTAACAAGCTTGGTAATTATTATGAGATGTAGTCACCTCTAGAAGAACTTTGTATTAGGTATGATCATTTTGGTATTCATAGGACCAATGTAGTAGTGGTTTATAGAAGAGTGATCAAGTTGACACTTAAGTTTTTCCATAGCAACCTGAGCTTCTCTCTTCCTATTCATGTGTTGAACAAAATTTGGTAAAACCTAGAAAAAGATTGTTCCTTTACTTGTGCCCTCTTAGCGTTCACTCTTGAGTTGCTTTAGCCATGATACTTCTACTTGTTTTGAACCATCCTTTAAATGTGTAATAATCCTATCTTATGCATGTGGTTAAAAGTGAGGTAGATTTGATGAAGATGTTAGATCTATAGGAATGTTTTGTTGTTATGTATTCATTTCCTCTCAAGCTAACCTTAGAACAAGGTTCTTTCATTGTAGCTTCAGGTTTTGTATCTTGTGATTCTAACTAGTGTAAGATATTTATAACATTCTAATATTATAGGCTTTAGCCTTTCTTATATAGTTATATTTAATAGTATTTACAAAATTGTCTAGATTATTAATGAAATCTACATCAGTTGTAAATAGTGTAAATAATTGTTGGGTTTAATTTGTATGTCATAGGGTTATTTGCATCTTGTTCACATTCATTTTAATTAAATGAAATTAAAATAAGTCTTGAGAATTATTAGCTATAGTTTTGTATTGTTGAGATAGATTCACTTTATATTAGTTAGATGATTGATCATGAAAATATTGATGAAGGATCTTAGTTTATGATGTGCATGTAAGAGTGAATGTGATGTGAGACCATTGTGTTTAGTGGTGTCAAGTGTTTGTGTCATTTGGGGAAGTGGTTTCCAGAGGCCTAGGAGGGTGTGATTGTGTGGGGGTTGGCTATGTGTGCATCTTGTGAGTTGAATGAAATGTATTCTTGAAATATGGTTTCTTATTCATGTTGGAATGTTGCATGTACAAGATGGTTGTGCCTTGCTCAGTGTACCTATACATCTAATTATAATGGTTATGTAAGAAGGTAAATGCCTTGCATTGTATTTGAGCACTTGTAGTTAAGTTGGTAAAGGTCTTGCTTGATGGATAGGGTTTTCCAGATGCAGATAGGGGAGTGGCTTTCAATGTGGGGCCGGTGCCCAAAGTGGCTACCAAGGTAACCCATTGGAAGTTGGTAATCAAGTGATAACCTAATTAATAAATTTAGGGGTTGGGTAGTTAATCACATTAATCAAGATAAAGTATGCCTCACTCATGGCTCAAGTGCTTGTTTAGGCTTGGGATGAGATGAGAAGGCCTGGAATGGCAAATCAATTGCCTTGTCCTCATGAAAGGTATGTTGGTTCCACATGAGTTTGTATGGGGGCTGGTGGTCGGGAGAGGCTGGTAGGATAACCCAGGATGGGGACTGGTGCCTAGGAAGACCTGCCAAGATAACCCATGACAAGCTATGTGATGATACTCCTCCCTATTGTAGTCTAGCACTCCCAAGTTGTATTTTCCTCCATTGGTTGTGTGAGTGCCTCTAGAATTACATGTTAAGTGTGTAAGTGTTGTTTAAGTTACTTGTGATTTTCATATTGATCCATGTTGTATTGAAGTCATGTGTAGTCCTTGCATCTATTAGCCTTTTGTCTTTTGATGGTTGTCTTTATGGGACCTCATTGTTATCTCCTAGCATGGGGGGTGGACCTCAAGGTTCCACATGGTCGGGTGATTGTGCTTTATTCCATTGGTTTTCTGGCACTATGGCTCATGTGTAAAGACGTTGTATCTCTCATGCTTCTAAATTTGCACCTATATTTGAAGATAGATATTTGTACTATTCGCATCTAGATCTGTGTATCAGTGGAATTCATTATGTAATTTGATGTATTCAAAAAGAAAGAGTTTTCGTAACTATGAAACTATGTAATTCCTCTTGTAAGATAAACTATTTTGTACTTGTAATCTTTAATGCAAAATTTGATGCATTACCTGATGTTGTAATCCAAGATGTTGGTTTATATTCATTTGATTTTAATTGGTTGAATCATGTATGTTGTTGACTATTGTTAAATTACAATAATTGCTATAATGCAGCTATGTAATCCCTAGAGATGATAGTTTAACTTTGTTGTTATTAGTCTATGTTATGTTTTGTTATCATTACTTCTATGTAAAAAAAAAAAAATTTCACCCTTTTAATTGCTTAGTCAAACTTACCTTTATGGTTGCATGGCGGGGCATTACAAGATTTATGTTAAGTGTACCCCCTAAGTCCCAACTGCCATGAAACTTCAAGGTTTTGTTATCAAGAGTCATCAAAATCATACAAGATGCTTTAAATGCATTCTAAAGGACCCGGGATCTAAACCTTAAGAGGAAAAAGCCCCCAAGGTTACTTTTTTTGACATAACATTTAGCCCCCACTTTAATATATGTATAAATACAAGGCCAATACATGCATTAAAGTATGGTCAACAACCAAAACAAACATGCCAAGCACGGAGAAGACACACCAATCACAGAGAAGACAATAATAAGCACACAAAACATGAAGAAAACAGTTACAGTCACGTAAAACATGGATAAGATAGTATTGAAGACACACAAAACACAATGAATATAGTCAATGCAGTAAAGATAGTGATGATTTTATTTTTCTTTTTCTCGTATATATCAAATGTAGATGCAAGTACAAGGAAAGTAAACACACCACCCATAATGTAGGAGGGACTCATCACAAGTGGTGTTTAAACTACATATGGGGAAACACACACGCCAAACAAATCTCAGAGTGTAGGAGGGACTCATCACCACCATTCTTTAAGACTGTACTTGAGAACAATCACACCATACAAATCCCAAAGCATAGGAGGGACTCATCACCACTAGTCTTTAAGACTATGCTTGGGAACAAACATGCACTACACACAAACTTAGAAGACATAGAGAAAACATGACAGACAAGTGATGGAGTGTCCCTATTTCTAGGTTCATCACCATCTCAGGTACATTATAGGCACACGTTGATGATTGGGCTTCACCACAACAATCACCGAAGACATGCTTAAGGGTTAAGTTAGTCACAAAACCGCTCCCTGCCTCCACAAAGGACTTTTAGAAAATGATAGGATGTGCACTCTCCTCAAGAAATACACCATCCCTGCCTCCACAGAGGGCTTAATATAAAAGGGATATACATGACATCTTACCTCTGTAGAGGGCTTAAGTGATTTCAATAGATTTCAAACAAATCTCAAAGTGCAGGAGGGACTCATCGTCACCAATCTTCAAGACTACACCTAAGAACAAACATTTTGCTAGCATCTAAAACAGATAGCTTACCTTATATATGCCCCCACCTTAAGGTGGTTGATATCATGTATCGATATCAAGCACATTAAGGTAGAAAGAAAGCACACAAGGAAACATGGACTCTCACAAAGTCCATGCCCCCCAGAGGTGGCATGTACTTTACGATTGCCAAATGTTCCCATAAACACCTTCCTGCAAGAAAAGTGTTAGCATCCATATAATCATGATAAACAACAATGCATATGATAATTCACATCAAGAGATCCAAGATTATACTATGGATTTGGAGACTGAGTATAACCGTGGGGCTATACCACAGAAATCTCAAAACTAAGTGTAACCAAGGCGAGATTCAAAGATAAACAAAGTGTATAGAGCAGAAGTATTGTTATGGTTTGTAAGTGCAATGAGACAACATCAAGATCACATGGAGTGATTCTATTAGCCAAGTGTTAGATAATATATATCAACCCCATCATCATGTATGGACTTGGTCCATTTTTTGATTTCTCGCTAAAGGGACACTAGGTTCGTATCAGTATAATATGTTTTTTTCATCCGTCTACTAGATAGAAACACTAGAGGAAGGGAAACACTAAATTGAGAGAGAAGAAACAAGTGCCTTAGGGATAGCCACATAGGAGAATGCCCCCAATTCACCAACCACAATGCTATGTCCATAAGGAACAACACATAACAATGAAAATAAAGGAGAAGCAATATAGAAGAATGATGATACAAATAGAAGAAGGTCACGACAGAAGTGGTCTCCTGGTATCCTAGACCTTACAAGAGAATCAAGGGTCATCCTAGGAGGCTTGAACAACACATAACACATCACGAGGGGAACACAACATGAGAGGTAAAGGGTTAGAAATACTTACCTGGAGGGACAACTGGGCTAGCGGTCATCATAGATCTTGATCTTTACCTTAATGGTTAAGGCTTTATTTCTTCCTCTCTCTTCCACATAATCATGAGTTTGTAAGTGTGTCCTTGTAGGAAGGTTGTCTATTAATGATGGTAGAGAGGGGATATTACAATTTTCTATGTGAGGTAAATGGGGTGATGTAGGAGCTTTTATAATTCTCTTTCCAGTTGATTTCATTTGTTGAGGAACCCAAAAAGTGCCTATTTTAGTCCATATATAGGGTATTGAAATACCTTGAGTTTGAGGGATAGTTTATTCTACAATGTCATTTGAAATTTCATTGTTTTCCAAGGTATGTGAAGGTTCAGGTAAAGATGCCTGATTTGTTTCTTTGTTTAAGATTTAGTTGAGAAGTTCTTGAACATCAGGTCATAAATTTTTACTTTCAATAGGTTGAAGCAAATGTTCACAAAGGGAATCTGCATCATCAAACTTGCATCATCCTAGCTAGGGAGAGTAGGAAGGGATGGCAGAGTAGTATGGACAAATGTATCAATGATGTCTTCTTCTTATGCCAAAATATCCTCACTAAGTGGGGTTATGTTGGGACAAGTCTCTTTGTTCGATGAATCACCGATTGTTATATCATTCTCATAGGTTTTAGAAAGGATGTCCATTATGTCATCATGAAATAAAGGGAGAGAGGGAATAATATTTTTACTACTACTTTCCCCATGGTTATCTTTAGAAATGAAATTAGTGATATTTTCCAAGATTGAAGGGAAAACACCCACAATAGTGAGAAAGCTTTCAAAATAAGCTATTGTTCGAAGGATATCACAAGTAGTGCTTACATACAAGTGAATACCATAGATGTAAGCTATTTGATGCAAGACTTGAGGTTGTTTATCAGTGAACTTGAAAAAATTATCATAATTCATAATGTACTCAAATAAATTTTCCAACGATGAATGACGAGGAGAATTCATGAATGCAAAACTATGTGTGAAAATGACCTAAAATACTTCATTTTTCAACCTTTTTCAATGCAAATAAGTGAAAGAAAAGGTGCTATAATGAAATTGATCAAGGGAAGAAAATAATATGTCTGATATCAGTCAAATAAAGCAATAATATCTTTCACAACACTCTTTTTATGTAAACCTAGTATGATGACAAGTCAAAACCTAGTGAAAATACACTAAAATATGCAATTTTTCACAAATTTTCAGTGCAAAGACCCAATAAAAGGGGTGTTATACAGAATTTTAAGAGGTTAATTAGATTATATCAGTAATATCAGTCACCTAAAGCCATAAAATCCATCACAACATGGTTGGAATGCAAATCTAAGTCAAACCCTAGTGAAAATATAGCTAAAATATATAATTTTTCACCAAATTTCAATGCAAAAACCCAATAAAAAGGGCGTTGTAAAGAATTTGAGGAGGGGCAGTAGATAATAACCATGATAACTACCAATTAGTGCAGAAAAATCTTTTAAACATGCCTATGGTGCAAATCTAGAGAGGCAATGACGCCAAAATCTAGTGAAAAAGCAAGGTTTTTAAACCCTAGGCATGAAATTTTGCAAGCAAACCACTATGATGCAACACTATAGCTAGAAATCAGTCCCAATGAGTGTTTTAAAATTGTAATAAAATTTGAAACAAGATTTTGACTACAAACCCTAGCTAATGCAAAACTAGGTTATATGGAATACACAATTTCAAGCAAATTTTATCAAATTAAGCATGAAAATGCAATCTAAATGAATGATGAATGAAAAATTTCTGTATTTTAAATCAGATCTAATGATAATGATAGAAATTTAATGAAATTAAATGCCAACTAATACAAATTATTTGAAAATGCAAGCTAAAAATGCTAATTTTGTCAAATTTTTCAATTTTTTGTAATTTTTCAAATGGAATAAGATGAACAATGAAATGAATGTAATTCTAAAGCACAACACTCAGCAAGGTGCACAATTCAAAGGAACATGAGTTCACCAAGATGTTTAGGATGAAAAATGAAGAAGAGGACGAATTGTTTAGGGTTTGGTTTTAATGGTTTGGTTTGATCCTCCTTTCACCACTAAACATTCAAGGACATTCAATTGAGTAGAGAACTCTAGTACAGATCTCCTGTCCAAGTCCCTATTTTCTTCTTCGATCTACAATTCTAACAGTCTGCACTATTATCCTACAACTCCACTTCTTTCTCTTTCGCAACCTGTAACCTGTAATCATAGAAAAATGGGTTGGGGGTTGTGGTGTTTAGAGGCTTGCCTCAGTCAAGCCTCGGAGAGACATTCAAGACTTTAGAACATTGTTGTTAGACAAAGAGTGCATATCCCAATGGGATAGAGGCAAAATCCAAATGATAAATGATAGAAAACACAATTGATATCACCTTGTAGTGAAGATCTCATGGAATGAAGATGCTCTTCATGCCATGAGGAGATGGATGCGAAATCTGCAAATACAAACACAAGAACAACACAAAAGTTTTCTCTGCAAAATAATCAATGCCTTTGAATTACTTTCACACAAGCCACAATTTCACATTATCCATCTAGTTTACAAATGATAAGGTCTAATCATGCTTATATATGCAACTACAAATATTCCCGCTAAGAATTTTGTAACTCAAACTTACCATGTCAGCATAGGACCTAAATAACAGTCATAAACTAACACTTTAAAATTGGTCCTAACCTAAAATAGGGCAGGACTAGGGTGCAGGTACCCAAGTCCTCACCCCCCCATTTTAGGCATGATTTATGTTAAGTATACCCCCTGAGTCCCAATTGCCATGAAACTTCAGGGTTTTCTCATCGGGAGTCATCAAAATCATGCAAGATGCTGTAAATGCATTCTAAAGGACCTGGGAGCTAAACCTTAAGAGGAAAGGCCCCCAAGGTTACTTTTTCTTACATAACGATATCTTTAATTTCTAGTGTGTTCATGTAATGTCCCCATTTTTGGCGTAATCACCTAGTAGAGGATGATTAGCCTATTCACCATTTTTGTAGGCTAATTCCTATGATAAGGGAATGAATAGTTGAACCATTGTAGAAAAAGTGACTTGGAGAAAGGAAAGTCAGTTAGGTGAAGCTACATTTGAAGTCACTTGGAGAAAGGAAAGAAGTAACATAATAAAATATAATAAAATGTCAATAAATTATTATTTTATTATGCAAGCTTGGAGAGAGGAAAGAAGTAACATAATCAAATATAATAAAATGTCAATAAACTATTATTTTATTATGCAAGTGGGGAACACCATTTATGAATGTCAAAAAGGGATTTAAAATGGCAAATTGGAGCAGACTACTTGGAGGATTTATAAGGTCATTTGGAGTTTATTTCATCATATTGTCATTTTTATCAATTACATATTGGAGAATATCCTTTCTGCTGCAACTTCTAGTTTAGCTTGTTCTAAGGATGAAAACCCTTAAACTTTTGTGGTTTGGATGAAAACCCAACACCACTTGACAGTTGAATCCATTCATGGCTTTCTATAGATCTTATTTGTAGGTTTTAGGCATCAATTGAAGCTTCAAGGAAGACATTATTTTTGTAGGCTTATATCATCTATGGACAGCTAGGGTTTGGACACCAAAAGGATGAGATTTGTCCAAATATATTTTTGGAATTAAGATGATTTGAAGACAACCTATTGCTGGTTGTTTATGGTTTGATTTTCATTCACATCTAGAGGACGATCACTACCATTTTGTGGGCACACTACAGTCTATACAGGTTTAGGGTTGATATGAAAGAGTTTGCATGTATCAATGAAGGAGATTAAGGCCAAGAAAGGGTGATTTGATTGGTATCAAAGGTTTCAAACCCTAAGAACTTCATAAAGGAGAATTTGTAGCCTTAGTGAGGTCAATTCCACCATCGTTTGGATAACTGATTGTTGTCAAACTTTCCTAGGTTGCTACAATAGTGGTATGATCCTAAAGGGTGAAAATTAGTTGGTTTAATACACACAAGTGACAAGACAAATAGGTACTTTTGTAAGGAGCAAAGAAGACAACTTCAGTGGGTACAACCATATCCAAAAGAGGACAATTTATCAGCTGCAATAGCTACAAGGCAGCCACAAACAGGTTTTGGAACAACTAACACAATGGGGGATAGAAACGATGGTAGTCCACCAAGAGATGAAATAAATAGGTGAAATATTGAGGAATATGGCAAGAGGATAGCAGCAGATGGTGAATGTATTAATGTAGTTCCAACAACAAATGATGACATCCCAACAACAGATGATGACAATTATTGGAAAAATTACTCAAAACATGGGAAACTTGAGAGTTAACCAAGCATATATAGGTGATGGAAGTGTTGCAGGTACACCCAATATTGGTAGAGCTTATGTTAGTACAAGTGATAGACCATTAGAGCCCACATTCATACCAAGAGAGGTAGAAGAGAAACAATTTTTAGATGAATAAGAAGAGACACCTTTGCCTAATGAGTTTATTGCTATTCATGATGAGTACAACTCTCTTCCACCACGTATTAGAGATGACTTGTCCTTCAACCAATTCATAAGTCAACGAAAGGAAAGAAGGAGAACAAGTGTTGAGCAAAGGCCTAGGAAGAAAAATATGGATTTTTTCAAATTAGCTTGGTTATTGATCAACCTTATGAAGGTATGAATACTCTTAATGTCTCATTACTTGAGCATAGCATTGTCTCATCATCTCTACATAATAGTTGCAAGGAATTAATGAGTGAGTTGGCTGACTTTGAAGATGATATTGTTCATACATCCGAAGGAAATACTAAAAAAATTTATGTGATGAACAAAGTTACTTTGATGAACTGGATCAAAGACCTTTAGCATGGCCATATTTAAAAGCTCAATTTATGGTTAAGGAAGAGAAAGTTGTGCATACATTTTTTGGACCAGCAAACAATAATAGGTATCCATCAATTGAAGAAGATGTGCATAAGGACTATGAAGACATCAACAAAGGGTATGAAGCAAAAGCTAATTATATGATTGTGAATAATAGTCTGTTATCTTCACATGATTTTTCTAATCATAAGGTTATAGATAATTTCTATGTAGATTCAAGGTACACATAAGAGGATGTTATGAGAACTCAAAACATGTGTGATGAGAGGCTAATGAGGGCTACAGATGCCAAGTTGTTAGCCACTCAAGAAAAACAACACCTACAAAAGATTAAGGAAAAATTTGTTCACATGGATCATGAAAGGCAACAACTAGGTGCATTTCATCATCAATTTTCAGTACTTCATTGGGAAGAAATTATGATGGTAGAGCATGAATAAAATCAAACTTGTAATATGACCCTTTTGAGAGGTATATGCATATTAATTTTGGGGTTCAACTGGACTATAATCCAAGACATGAAGGTATTCATGAGAATAGAGAATTTTCAAACCTGGTTCAACAGTTTTTAGCTTATACATTGAGATCAAGTAGTTGTTCTATAATGCTAATAATAAATTTTTTAGACTTTACATTGATGAGTGCATGGGATTATCACTACAACACTTGGAGGCTGAATGATGATGAGATCTTATCTGTTTATGACAGTGGAAGCATTCCCAAGATGATTATAGATCCAAATTTTAGTTTTAATAGTATTGTCATTACTTGTACTAGTAGTCTAGAGAGGATATTCATGCTTGGTTATGCACACATGATGAACTTTTCCAGTCCATGTGAAAAAAAGAAGATTTAGATGGATAACTTCTAATGATCCCTTGATGAGATATGCTTATCCTTTCATTTTAGCTTGTATGATGGTGAAATAATTTGGGATTTAGGCATTCATATGACTAGTGGATTGCTTGGCAATGATTTGTTGAATGACAGTTGTATTAGGGTGGATCAATGACAACTTGCTAGAGAATTCTTTAGATTAGTGTGGGATCTTGGAATCACAATGATTGTATGCAGGAGTAGTTTGAGATGTGATTTCTTGGTTCAAGCAATCTTTGAGTGGGGAGGATTTGTAATGTCTCCATTTCTAGCGTGATCACCGAACAGAGGATGTTTAGCCTATTCACCAATTCTGTAGGCTAATTCATATGATAAGGGAATGAATAGTTGATCCATTATAGCAAAAGTGACTTGGAGAAAGGAAAGTCACTTAGGTGCAGCTAAGTTTGAAGTCACTTGGAGAAAGGATATAAGTAACATAATAAAATATAATAAAATGTCAATGAATTATTATTTTATTATGAAAGCTTGAAGAAAGGAAAGAAGTAACATAATAAATATAACAAAATTTCAACAAATTATTATTTTATTATGCAAGTGGGGCACACCACTTATGGATGTCAAAAAAGGATTAAAAATGGCAAATTGGAGCAGACCTCTTGGAGGCTTTATAAGGAGGTCATTTGGAGTTTATTTCATCATATTATCATTTTGTCAATTGCATATTAGAGAGTTTCCTATTTTCTATAACTTCTAGTTTAGCTTGTTCTAAGGACAAAAACCCTTAGACATTTGTGGTTTGGACAAAAACCCAACACCACTTGAGAGGTGAATCCATTTAGGGTTTGCTATAGATCATTATTGTAGGTTTTAACATCAATTGGAGCTTCAAGGAGGACATCATTTTTGTAGCTTTACATCATCTATGGGTGGCTAGTGTTTGGACAACAAAATGATGAAGATTTGTTCAAATATCATTTTGGAATTAAGGTGATTTGAATATAATCTATTGTTAGTCACTTAGGGTTTGATTTTCATTAACATCATTAGCATTTGTGAAGGGATCAAATCATGCAAGGAGGCAATCTAGTTTAGGAGCATTTGTTAGTCCAAGGAATTGATGGTATTTTGGATCTTGGTGCATCACCTCCTAGGAAACTTGTGGGCTTTGAGGAGACTTTGGTTTAATTTGTGTTCACCATCGCCTAGGGTTTAGGCGCCAACATACTTGGAAAAGTTTGTGGATAGGAGGAACTGTTATATCACATGCTACATCAACCAAGTCCTTATCAAACATTAGTCCATAGAGTAGACTCATATCAGTTTGTATCAACTATTATATTTCCATGTATGAGCTCATTTCATGCCTAATCAAACTAGCTTTTCATCTGGGTATGTTATAGATGTTTAGTATAGGCATTGTATTCACTATTACAATATGTATCAAACCTGATAAACATTGTAATAAGACCTGATATGATGGAAATAAAAGGATATTTGGTGTTGTTATTTTGATGTTTATGCATGCAAAGTATTTGGTTATATTTTATATATATTGGCATATGTATTCCAATCAAAACCATCTCAAACAAACATCAAAATAAAACATTAAACTCAGAAATTAGAAGACAGTGAGATTGCATGATAAGTATTTGACAAAATGTCAAACTACCTGTTGGTTGTTTTAAATTCTCAACCTGATCTGAAGGAAAAAAGATAGATCTATAGAATAACCTCTTTCTAATGACTAACCTACCTTGAGGGATTGGCCAACAAATAGGAAACAGGGGTTTTCAATCACTCTTTCCTCTGCACTTTAGGCTCTGTGAAACCAAGGAGGGTATTCCTATCCTTTTGGTATATTTCCATTTTTGGGGAAAATAGTGTTCTATTCAAATGGATGGGGATCCCTGAAAGTACTTTGCACAACAACACTACCCCAATGACAGATGTGTTCCTTTAAGATTACTTAAAGAATATACAATAAGTAAAGAGATGGGCTGGATTCTCAATCTTTAATCATTTTCTTTGCAGAGGAACACGTAAAATAAACTTAACTCCTAACACATATTGTTGGAAAGGAAAATGTGTTGATTTCTTTAAAATAATGATGAGGATGATTAAAAGGATGTAAGCTTAGCATAGTATTTGTGAACATACTAGTGCCTATCCAAGGGCCATAGTGTTAAGAAACTTACAGAAGCACTTAAAGAATGGTGATATAATGAAACTTAGTTTATTGTAAAGATATAGTAATGCCTTACATTAAAACACTTTACTAATCTTAAAGTTTACCATACTTAGTTATCCTTGTAAACCTGTAATACATTATATAGCCTCTAACAGTCAATTATTTCACTACTTGAGTGAATGCTACAAGAAAAATACACAACACAGGAAAGACTATAATAATGAATAAACTTGATCCTCAATCAAATATATTCATAAATGTAAAATTGTATACACAAAGTAGGAGATAGTATACTTCAGAGACTCAACAGAAATTTTAAAGTAAATTGTTCAGCAAATTATAACACAGCCTTTGTAGCTCTATAAAGATTTCTTAAAACTCAGAATGAAAACTTGGGAATGGATGACTAATTTATTACAAAAAACAAACTATTGATTGATCCCACACTTCAGACTAAGTCTGGAGACATGACCTCAAACCAAATATTTTTCACAATCCCTGAATTCCCTTTTATAGAGATAAGGGAGTAGACAAGCTTCAAGCTTCGAGCTTCAAGACAAAAGAAGTTACAAATTTTTAATAACCAAAAGATGGAACTACAAGAAGAGGCCGGTGCACCGCTTCACAAATTAATGTCCTACTTTCATGGTATGTGTTGAGATACCTGTAAGACTGCATGTCCTCTCAATTTAGGTGGGGCAAACAAGCCATGATGCTGATAGGGGATTGCTTGATAAATGTTGTTAGAGCTTACATACCCATCATATGCTACCTATTTGTTCGATAGGAGCATTCACCACCCAACTTACCCACCTCAATTGGGAATGACTACAAGTGATAATATCAGAAGAAAACCCCCTTAACTGGATTTCTTCACTTTATGCCTATTGTCCTTTGTAAGGATGTGATTGCTCTTTCATAATTGAGTGGTCACCAACCAAATCAACAAGACAGAAACTAGATGAAATCACATCAGGTTGGATATGGCAATGCCATCTATCCAGCAAGGGGGCAACAACAACAACAAAATGGGAGCACCCTATCTTCATATGCTACATCTAGAGAGGAATCATCAGTACTACTAGAGCTGATGCTTTGTTAGGAAAAGTAGAAGAGGGATGAAGGAAATGAGAGAAATGATTTCCCTTTGCACCTGATACTAATCTACCTAATCATAGACATAAGGAATGGCTGAATTTAGGAAATTAAAATTTGAGGTCCCAATCTAGATGAAACAACAGGAAGAAGAAATGCTCATAAAGATTTGTAGAATGTTGCTATTGCTCCCAAATTTTCCCTGCACCACCTATTCCAAAGGAAGAAAACTCCAAGTCTCCTAATTGTGTAAGGACAAGTTAATAGCCATGAGAACAAGGAAGAGAATCTGATAGAACAGGGGAGCAAACAGAACACACAGGAACAGGGGAGTGCCATATTGTTAGCTCATTTTAAACAGTATAAGAAGCATCACCAGCACTTGTCTATTTATAGAAATTCCAAGATGTAAGCATACCTCCGCACATCTTTGGTCTAATTAATTCCAGTCACTTCGTAACATTCATGTCATAAATAGAAATCTCTTGAAGATTACCAAAAGTGAATAGAAAGATAGGATCTCATAAATCTGCATAACTGAGAACATCACTTCTTGCATTGAATCATGCCAAGTCATGTATCTTGGTTTCCTCAATTTATCCCTATCATCATGTCAAATTTCATCACATAGTAGATGAAATGTCATTCCTAGTAGAAGCACGCATTTCCAAAGGTTGAGCCTACATAATCCAAATATTCCTTTGTAGTGGCGGGGATGGAGACTTTGCACATGCCTGAGTAGTTAATGCTTACAATGAAGTATCATCAGATCAATGCCAACTTATTTCCCTATCACACTTTTAAATTTTGGTTGTCGATCACGATCCTAGCTGGCTTAATTTGAATGGCACTAATTTGGCCCTTTGTGAAGTAGGAGAATGGTGCTTTCTTTTCCCAATGATGACGTGCCACCTAGATAGCTCTCCCAACCATGATCTCAAGAAAATATCTCTTTACAATATAGTTAAGACCGTATTATGCAATTCCGCACTCAAGGGATATGGCCAGAGATATGGTCCTAGCGAAATGGTAGATGACCATTAGATCATCTACATGCAATTAGGATAACTCTCTAACAAGTGGCCACATTCATAGGACTATGAAATGTTATGTTCATGTTATTTAATGCACCAGTCCCATCCCTTTAGAATGCCACATGTCAAGATTTCTGTCATTCCGTAATCCGGCAAAGCATACTAATTTATAGCCCAATGGAATGGCGGAGGAATGTCAACTAGGATATTAGAACACACCCTCAAAGAGACTCCATGGTGAAGCATGGTGGAATGGCAAAAACACAAAGAAATCATTTTATATTGTTTGGGGCCCACCACCCTTCACTCCTTGATAGTCACTGACTAGCCATCACTCTTTCTACAATTCCACAGGTGCCAACTCCATCAATATTTTATTGTTGGCGGAATGGCAAATACAAATCCACTATCGCCACCTATCAAGAAAAGAGTTAGTAGGACTGGACCTTGATGTCTATGCTTTTTAAAATATCTTTTTCCTTCTTAAAAGGAGGCCAATGGGTCTAAAAAGTTTTTTCAGGGCACGGGCTAGAACAGGTAATTTCTCAGTGAGGGGCCAGTCAAATAACATTCAAGGGGGACATAAGGGAGCAACTTAAATCTTGGGTAACGAGAGACAGGCGGTCACTGAAGAAATAGAACGAATGTGGCCTCCACATTTTACTTTAGCATCGGGGTTTAGGGTTTAGTGTTTCCTTGAGTATGCAAAGAACCCTAAATATGGAAGTCCATCAACCTAACGACATGAGCCTGAGGAAAAACATTAGAAATTATGAAAAATGTATTATGGTTCCATCAGTGGCTCTAATTGGGGATGCCTATTCAACCTAAACAAGGTGAGATCACAGGAAAACTCTAGAGGAGAAGACCAAACACATAATAGACCCAGGCCAATATGCAAAGAAGAAGCAAAACTTGCCTCTATCAAACATTTTGTTTTCTAGTGATTTCATTAGGTTACTTATGAAAACTTTACTAAAATCTAACCTATTTCTTCCATAGACACTTGGATAGCTTCTCGGACAACTATTTTCTTCAAAATCTCCCAGTCCACTCTAAACCATAGACAATTTAAAAATATTGTCAAAAAAGAGAGATAACATCTGTTTCAATTATATCCAACTATTTGAAATAAATATTTTCCTCTGATTTTTGCTTTTTGCATATATCTAGAAAATAAAAGCAATCATAATCTATTTCATAGTTGGTAGTGAAGGACCTTTTATATTTTGCTAAGTCAGTGTCAAACCTAAAAAAATCATACTCAATTTCTTCTTTAAAATCTAAAACCCTGATTGTATTTTTTAGTATTTGAGTTAGCCATTCCATTTGCTAGTGAAAATGGGATTGGGAATCATCTAGGTCCTAATCCATTAATGAAGTTTTGGTTCCCCAAATACTTCTACATGTTGAACTAATACCAGTCCACTAGCCTCCCCTGGATTTTCTTCAAAGAGTGGATTATCTATGTATTCATATAACTCCATATCCTTTTTTGTTGATAAGTTCATAGGTTCATCATATAGTGGGTTGTCTTTAATATGCATATAATTTGCACATTCTTAATTATCACTATCCTGATAGCCTACATCATCATCTGACTTATAGCTTTCACAATTTTGGTGTGAGCATTCTGCTAACTACTCACTACTCTCTATGTTATTGGTAAGAACCAATCCCCCCTGATATTCTGACTCAAAGCAAGTTGTTTCTCTAGGAGATGAAATCTTGCTAATTGATACAAGATATAACTCCTCATAAACAGGGGAAACATCTTTACAACTTGCAATAAATTCATAAGTCAAGGGAACCTCCTTAACTGATATCTCTTTATATACTTGAGTGTCAACTACCTCATAATTTGCCCTATAAGGTTCTGGGGATTTCCTTTTATTCTAAAAACAAGAGGAAGGATGAGCAACGAATTTATATAAACTTTGAGCTCTTTGGTTCTGATCATAATCCCAATACCCTTCAGTATACCGAGTTTTATGTATTAGGTGATCTGACCTGGGCCTACTTGAACTGCCCAATCTACTCCTTCCCTGGCAAATGGGGGGACCAATGGATCCATTCTTCCTTTTGTAACTACTTTCCACAAACTCACAACCCTTTATACTTGTATGTTTTTCAAATTATTTTCTATATTCATGGCCAACGAATATGCTTGCACCATAGTAGTAGGGTTCCTATCTCTTAGTCGAACTATCCTTTTCATTGAATAGACCTAGATATATGATTAAACACATAGCCTCATTAGGTCTGATATTTTCAAGAATAGCCCTCACTATTTTTGTAAATCTTAAATTGAAAGTTGGGATTGATTCCTTATCTTCTTTCTCAATCTGCATGATCCTTTTAATTAATAAATCGACATCTATTCTTTCCCCAAATTGTTCCATAAAAGCCAACTTTAAATCTTTCCATGAAAGAATAAACGGATTGGGTAAACATGCAAACCATTCTCTCACATCTCCTGTGAAGGTTTGAACAAACAATTTTATGACTACATCCTCATGATCTATTTCAAAATCTCCCATTAAATCACAAAATTCTTGTAAATGGCTGCTAGCTATTTTGGATCTATTATTATTGAACTTTGTTATCTGACTCTTAACCTCATTAGGCACATGGTTTGGAAACCCATAAATATTACTGAAGTCAATAGCCTTATACCTTTCCCCAACAAATTCACCTTGATAAAAGAAGTGTGATTGTTGAGTATACATCTTTAAATTTGTAGGGAAATTTTTCGTAAGTCTATAAAATACCTGAAAAACACCTTTGCTACTGGTGCAAATTTTGTTTTGATTTTATGAAAAATCAAGAACACCAGACTACACTACCCTATCCCTTTCTCATAGAGTCACCACCTCTGCTTACAGAGGAATAAAACTTGAAAGCATATTACTTCCTTCTGGATCCAACTTTCTAAATCCTTTTTCATAGTATAGTTATGTAGAACATTCTGAGATATGAAACTCGATGCCTTAGATGTGTAACTACCTCAACTTCAAATGAAAAAACATAGTAGAGTCTCCATCCTTTTCTTGTAAGGAATATGATAATCTGACCTCTGACTTTTCAATATATAGGGGGATTTATTTAGCTAAGACCTTAGGATAAAACATGGTTTCACCTTCATTTTTTAATAGAGTCACAAATATGTAGGTGGCTCAACTAGACAAAAGCCTCTCGATCTTTAGCTATAAGAGTGTTGGTAATTGCAACCAAGGGAATATACACTTTAGGATAAGACACAGTTCTTATTTTATTCCTGAGTACAGTCACCAATCTGTTGGTTGTTTTAAATTCCCAACCTAATCTCAAGGAAAAAATATAGATCTATAGAATAGCCACTTTCTAATGATTGACCTGCCTTGAGGGATTGGCCAACGAACAGAAAACAGGGGTTTTCAATCCCTCTTTCCTCTGCACTTTAGGCTCTGTGAAACCAAAGAGGGAGTTCCTATCCTTTTGGGATACTTCCCTTTTTGGGGAAAATAGTGTTCTATTCAAATGGATGGAGGTCCTTGAAATTACTTTGCTCAACAACACTGCCCCAATGACAGATGTGTTCCTTTAAGATTGCTTAAAGAATTATGATAAGTAAAGAGATGGGCTGGATTCTTAAGCTTTAATCATTTTCTTTGTAGAGGAACATGTAAAATAAACTTAACTCCTAACACCTAATGTTGGAAAGGAAAATGTGTTGATTTCTTTAAAATAATGATGAGGATGATTAAAAGGATGTAAGCTTAGCATAGTATTTGTGAATAGACCAATGCATGTACAAGGGCCATAGAGTCAAGAAACTTGCAGAAGCACTTAAAGAATGGTGATATAATGAAACTTAGTTTACTGTAAAGATATAGTAATGCCTTACATTAAAACACTTTAATAATCTTGAAGTTTGCCATAATTAGTTATCCCTGTAAACCTGTAATACATTCTATATCCTCTAGCAGCCAATTATTTCACTATTTGAGCAAATGCTACAAGAAAAATACACAACACAGGAAAGACTATGATGATGAATAAACCTGATCCTCAATCAAATATATTCATAAATATAAACTGTATACACGAAGTAGGAGACAGTATACTTCAAAGACTCAACAGAATTTGTAAAGTAAACTGTTCAGCAAATTATAACATAACCTTTTGTAGCTCTATCAAGCTATCTTAAAACCTAGAATGAAAACTTGGGAATGGACAACTGATTTATTGTATAAAACAAACTATTTACAATTCCTCCTTAACCAGATTGATCCCACACTTCAGACTAAGTCTAGAGACATGACCTCGAACCAAGTATTTTTCACAAGCCCTGAATTCCCTTTTATAGAGATAAGGGAGCAGACAAGCTTCAAACTTCAAGACAAAAGAAGTTACAAATTTTCAATAACCAAAAGATGGAACTACGAGAAGAGGCTAGTGCAACTGCTTCACAACTTAATGTCCTACTTTCATGGTATGTGCTAAGATACCCATAAGACTGCATGTCCTCTTAATTTAGGCAAGGAAAACAAGCCGTGATGTTGATGGGGGATTGCTTGATAAGTGTTGTTAGAGCTTACATACCCATCATATGCTACCTATTTGTTCGATAGGAGCATTCACCGCCCAACTTACCCACCTCAATTGGGAACGATTGCAAGAGACAATATCATAAGAAAACCCCATTAATCAGAGTTCTTCACCTTATGCCCATTGTCATTTGCAAGGATGTGATTCCTCTTTCATAATTGAGTGGTCACCAACCAACTCAATTAGACAAAAACTAGATGAAATCACATCAAGATGGATATGGCAATGCAATCTATCCAGCAAGGGGACCATAAACAACAACAAAATGGGAGCACCCTGTCTTCATATGCTACATCCAGAGAGGAATCATCCCTACTACTAGAGCTGATGCTTGGTTAGGAAAAGTAGAAGAGGGATGAAGGCAAGGAGATAAATGATTTCCCTCTGTACCTGATACTAATCTGCCTAATCACAGACATAAGGAATGACTAAAATCAGGAGATTAAAATTTGAGGTCCCAATCCAGATGAAACAAAAGGAAGAAGAAATGTTTATAGAGATTTGTAGAATGTTGATATTGCTCCCAAATTTTCCCTGCACCACCTATTCCAAAGGAAGAAAACTCCAAGTCTCCTAATTCTGTAAGAACAAGTTAATAGCCATGAGAACAAGGAAGAGAATCTGATAGAACAGGGGAGCAAATAGAACACACAATAATAGGGGAGTGCCATTTTGTTAGCTCATTTTAAATAGTATAAGGGGTATCACCAACACTTGTCTATTTATAGAAATTCCAAGATGTAAGCATACCTCTGCACATCTTTGGTCCAATTAATTCCAGACACTTCATAACATTCTTGTCATAAATGGAAATCTCTTGAAGATTACCAAAAGTGAACAGAGAGATAGCATCTCATAAATCCGCATAACTAAGAACATCACTTCTTGCATGAATCATGCTAGGTCAGGTATCTTGGTTTCCTCAATTTAGCCTTGTCATCATGTCAAATTTCATCACACCGTAGATGAAATGTCATTCCTGGTAGAAGCATGGATTTCCAAAGGTCGCGCCTACATAAGCCAAATCTTCCTTTGTAGTGGTGGCGATGGAGACTTTGCACACTCCTAAGCAGTTAATGCTTCAATGAAGTATCATCAGATTAGCGCCAATTTATTTCCCTATCAAACTTTTAAATTTTGGCTGTCGATCACAATCCTAGCTGGCTTAATTTGAACGACATTGATTTGGCCCTTTGTGAAGTAGGAGAATGATGCTTTCTTTTCCCAATGATGACTTGCCCCTGAATAGCTCTCCCAACCATGATCTCAAGAAAATATCTCCTTGTAGTATAGTTAAGACCATATTCCATAATTCTGCACACAAGGGATATGGCCAGAGATATGGTCTTGGCAAAATGGCAGATGACTATTGGATCATCTGCAAGCAATTAGGATAACTCTCTAACAAGTGGCCATGTCCATAGGACTATGACACGTCATGTTCATGTTATTTAATGCACCAGTCCCATTCCTTTAGAATGCCATGTGTCAAGATTTCTACCATTCCGCAATCTGGTGAAGCATATTAATTTATAGCCTAGTGGAATGGCAGAGGAACAACAACTAGGATATCAGAACACACCCCTCTCTAGCTAGACCTTTTCTTGCATATACGGTAGCCACATGTCAAACTTCCGCCTTTTCGCGGCCCTCAAAGAGACTCCATGGTGAAGCATGGTGGAATGGCAGAAACACAAAGAAATCATTTTATATTATTTCCTGGCCCACCATCCTTCACTCCTTGATAGTCACTGACCAGCTGTCACTCTTTCCGCAATTCCGCAGGTGCCAACTCTGTCAATATTTTATTGTTGGCAGAATGGCGGATACAAAGACACTATAGCCACCTGTCAAAAAAAGAGTTAGTAGGACTGGACCTTGGTGTCTATGCTTTTTAAAATATCTTTTTCCTTCTTAAGAAAAGGGGGCCAATGGGTCTAAAAATGATTTTCAGGGTGCAGGCTAGAAAAGGTAATTGCTCGGTGAGGGGCCGATCAAATAATGTTCAAGGGGGACATAAGGGAGAAACTTAAACCTTGGGTAACGGGAGATAGGTAGTCATTGAAGAAATAGAATGAATGTGGCCTCCACATTTTACTTTGGCATGGGGGTTTAGGGTTTAGTGTTTCCTTGAGTATGCAAAGAACTCTAAATCTAGAATTCCATCAACCTAATGACATGAGCCTAAGGAAAAATATTAGAACTTGTGAAAAATGTAATATGGTTCCATCACTACCAAAACTAAAAATTTAGGGAAGAACTAGATAGGCTTCTCATAGTTCACTAAAGGAGGTCAAACTCCCAAAACCTATAGGCTACATATTCATTGAAACTAAGAAGTTCTAAGTGCTTTCTAGAGCTCACAATTGGTTGGCTATCACTTTTCTATTGATAATTACCATACTGGTGGGAAAAAAAGCACAGTGTCAGATAGTTTTCCGAGAACCAATGCTCGCATATAAAAGTATATTGGCTAATTATCAATTTTACATATGTGTGGTTTTGACATGTGAAAGTATAAAATTCATGATTCTTCTCATTTAGAACCTCATGTCTAATTCTCACTAGTGTAAGATTAGTTTAGAAATCTAAGATAAAGGGTCTTCAAGGTTCAACAAAAATTTTGCACACTTTATCCTAAGGCCCAAAAAGTTAAGATCTTTAGGACTTTGAGATTGAGTTACATATGTTCATATATATACTTTCAAATGAAAAACTCAACATAACAAGGCTTTTGGATTGTTTAAAATTATTGTATTCATCCATTCTTAGTTCAAAACCTTGAACTAACACCTACTTCAGGGGCTTAAGTAGAATTTGAAATTAGGATTTTAACTATTAAAATGTGAGGTACTTGGTACATGCATACTCTAGATAGAGCTCACTTCATGGATTTACAAAACAAAAAATCATCACTAGGGTTTATTCTAAACTAAACTAAATTGAGAGACACTTGAGTATACAAAACTTAAATTAAGGTCTCATCACTTTCTCAAAAAATCCCTCTTAAAACTATCATTTAAGACCAAACATAGTATTGACAATCGAATGACGTGAAATAAAATACAAAACTCAATGAACCCTAACACCTCACCCAAGTCCTAATTGTAGAAGTAAAAATAAAGCACAAAATAAAATGCTCTAGAAAGGACTTGGAATGGAACATGAAAGGGAGGCACCAAATCAAGAAAATGCTCAACAAACACTGGAATATAGAAGGTGAATTGGAATAGAATTTTGAATAAGATGAAATATTTTGAAATCACACTAAAAGGAAAAGGACAAACACAAATGAGGGAAGACAAAGCACTCCATGGTTTCAAGACCCACTCGCACAAGTTAGTATTTGATTCACAACAACCTCTAGAGTTGTGGGTTTTGATGTAGATTTACATGTCATGTGAATTAGTGCTCATTGGTCAATGTGCACAAAATTGAAGGTTATGGTTTATATTGTATTTTACATCACTCTACTAAATTGTGAGCTTCCTACATCACCTTAGTTCTTAAGTCACCACTAATGGGAATGTAGAGACATTTTATTTACATCTTATTTTGTATTAATTACACAAATGAATATTTTTAAATACCAAAACATAGAAATGAGACACACAAAACGTGTACCAAATCAACTCACAATGCCTAGCAAGAAAGGATGAGGATTTAGGACTTTTTATTCACTGTTTTTAAAATTAAGGTTTGATACTAAACACCTAAAGATCAATCTTGAGTGACACAAGATTGAACTTAGGATACTGAAAGTGATAATTTCAAAGTAATGAGTGATTGTATGGATATGGTTGCAAATGTAGGTGTAATAAATGATACCTAAATGGTGAATATATAGAATGTGAGTAAGCAAGAATTGCATGAAGTTGAATGTATAAGTATCAATGAGAGGAAATAAATTTAAATAAAGATTAGGGAAAAGCCAACCTTAATATAAAAATATATCAATGATCCATATATTAAGTCATTCCATTAAAAATAAGACACAAAACTAAATAAAAATTAACATAAATTTATTAATTTTACCACTATTAAAATACTAAAAACTAACCAAAAAAAATACAATACATATACTTTTCTCTTAAAAACTTTATAAAAAAAAAAAAACTTATGGAGGAAAGGTATACATGGGATTATGAATATCTTTAGCAAATGCCACATGTCTAAAGGAGGAAAGGAATAATGAATAAGGGGTTTTGGGAAAAGGTTAAGAGAGGTGAAGAGTGGAAAATTGTAGGTGTGTTGAGAACCATTATTGATAAGTTATATCATTTATGAGTGGATTGTATAGGGGATAATTATTTTGTTTTTTAAAGATTGAAGATATTTCAAAGAAAGATTTTCTTAAAAAAAATATTTGTAATGGTGAAAGGGATTTTAGTTTTATTAATGTAAAAATAAACTTGACCTTTTAAATTATATTGTTCATAAAAGGATCTCAATTATTTATGTCAAAGAGCTTGGTATGCATGTACACCATCACAAGGAATTTGAGGGTTTTTGTGCAATTTTTTAAAAGTATTCTTAAAAATAAAATTATTAGTTGAGAGATAGATTAATAAATAAGAAGTTTAAAGTGATGTTTGTAATAATTATTAATCATTCTTTATATACTAATAAATATAAAGAGGTCTCTATATATTTAATGATTTTTAAGATTATAATTATTGTGAGAGAATAATTATATCTTAATAAATTTATTTAGGTTAATTAAATAAATGTATTTTATAGAAGCATGTCTTATAATATGACATAACATGCATCATAAGTTGGTCAACAAGTGTAACTCCCTCTTAGAACTCTTTTATGTGTCCTAGATGGTGTATTTTTGTTCATCGTGTACACATTTTTTTTGGAATGAATGTGAGTCAAAAGAATGAGTTGATGAATGGCATGCTAGATCTTTAAGCCCACTTCTAACGTATCAACTTCTAGGAGTACTACAACTCATGCAGATGGAATCATCAATTGACTTTGACCATATTTTAGATCTAGTAGTTGAACTAGGTAATATGTTAAAAAAAATTTGATCCGTAAGCTAGGCATAAGGGAGTCATACCCCATAAAGAGAACCTAAAATTTATAAAAAATGCATGCTTTTGCCATAAGGGGTGCAAAAAGAAACCAACATTAGTTGTGCTGACAAATCTTCCCTAAATTATTCACACTATGAATAGTTTACTGTGCTCTCAGCATACCCCTTAACAGGGGTATTATGGATCTAACTAGGATGTCCCCCTTTCAAGGAAGATCTGAGAAACATTTGGTGCTTTCCTAAAGGATTCTTTTTCCTTTCAACCTTTGTCCATCCATGCTCAGAATGAGGGTGCTCCAATGTGCCTTGGTCCACATCATCTATGGGAGACTTACTCCTCTTAGCTTCTATCCTTGCCTAGTCTGATTTAATGTCATCCTTGAAACAAGGTCCTGTCAACACTGGGACAACTAAAGAAGTGACATATGAACAATCTATAAGCTTGGAATCCTCTTTTCCCAAAGAATTTTTTAATATTTCTAGAGTGGCCATGTTATTAGAGTCCCTAGGTAGATCCCCCGCAACTGAAACTTGAAGGTTGTTTGGTGGAAAAGAAGGATTAGAATTTGAGCCACCTGGCAGTGGGGACTCAATGGGACGCAACACCATTTGAGGAGTAGAAGGAATCATGTAGTGATGCATCTCAACATGAAACCACCAAGTGGGAGTGCTGTGAGAAGCCTAATTTCCCATGCCCCTTGGGTACTGGGGCATAAAATGCTCTATTGAGAAGCACCTTCTACATCTGAAAGCAATCTTTTCATAGTCTACTTGTTGTCTCCACTTTCTCTTGCCTACTAATAAGGACATATTAGTAGGGAAGCTAGTGGAAAAGTCCATCTCCACATAGATACAAGCACAGGTGGAGCTCTCATAGTTGATTGTCTCCTTTGAAGCACATACAAAATTTCCCAAATCGTTACCAATGGTCTGTAGACATTCTAGCTCCCAAAATTGGAAAGGAAGGCATCGTAACTGAACCCACAAGAAGGCAGAATTGAAAATTTCTATTTGGGGGTTGAAGGATGGATACTAGGACTTCATGCATAAGAAATCGCCTTTGAAACATCCATGGGCCATTTTTTAACACCTTTTCCTTGTCATCAAAGGATTTGAAATCAAGGATGAAGAAGCCCTTGGCACAAGGGAAAATGGTGATCTCATCCTGCTATCTATCTTTCCAATGAGGTGCAATCCATACATGTAGATCACACAGCTTAGGCCAAAATTTGACAAATCTGCATATGAGGGTGTGGTCTTTAAGAAAATCCTCACTATCATGAACAGATCCATCTATGTGGATCTCAGGAATGTGCCCTGAATGGTGCAGAGAAATTAGAGATCATTCATAGCCGTGATCATCATTAGCATTGTCCATAGCACCCAACCCATCTGATGCACCCCCCTTCCAGGCAACCAGAGCCCTCAAAGGTAAGGGTGCCACCTTTTACTGGTGCCCCGAGTGAGGGTCACTATGACACAATGTTGATGCCCTAATGCCACACTGCAAAACCCTTTTAAAGTCTAAAATTTGCCTAGAAATTTGTTCAGATCACATGCACTCAGATGCATTCACTATAGCTTGTCCCTTGCAGATGGAAACAACTCTTGTGTCAAGAGGATTTGCAGCTTGGGAGGGAATATGACTATCTAGTGAAGTGACAAAAGTAGCAGTAGAAGGAGCCATTCACTAAAATTCCTGTTTATTGTTTTAATAAAATTATTAGTTATTTTAGATTATGGTGTAGTATTTTTTTATCATTTATTGAATTTTTATTTTTTTATGAAATTTATTATAGGGCATGTATATGTAGTTATTGCAGATGAAGTTAATGATGAGGGAATGGATTATTATTTATGTCACTATGTTGAGGCAAAAAAGAAATTGACGACCCCTATCATAGATGGAGAAAACATTGAGTATCCACAAGATCAGTGGTTGTTACTAGAACATGGCTTAGAAGGTATCCAATGAAGAATTTTGATGTGTCATTGTTCGAGGACTTTGACACACATAGGAAGATTCTTCATTATTCTAACCTTATTATGGCATCAAACGTTCATTTGATAAAATATGGGGGTAGACCGTTGAATAGAATCTTGTGGACAGTTCATGAGTATGACCATGAAGAAATACTTAACACTATAAAGGGTAGAGCAGATCCAGATGGTTCATCAGATTGATCAGTGGAATTCAATAGAAGGGTATGTTATTTTTTCTTATTATCCTCATTTCACCTTCTATATTTTTGACATTTTTCTTACCTTCTTATAAGTGCTCCTTATTCCTAGTTGATTAGATTCATTTCATTATAGATCTCATGACTGAATGGCATGGTTGATGAGTTGGTTTGATCAAACTAAGTCAAATGGTTTGATCAAACTCATATTTTAAGGTTAATATATTTCAAAGAATAGGGTGTGTGAAAAATATCACTGATTTTCAGCTTATGAAAACCAATATTGATACAAATAACAGAGCATCCAATTTAAGTCAACAAATGGGGAGTAAATTGTTGATTGAATTGGTTTCTAATGAGGAAAACAATGATGTTGTTGAAGCAATGGAAGAAAATCAAAATTTTAATCTTTAATTTAATTTATTTCAACTCTCAAAACAGGCATTTGATTTGTACCTTTACTAGGAGGATTGGTATAATAAAAATTTAGTTTTTGTAATGATTTGGGAATGCAGGAGTTCCCAAAAATAGGTAATGGCCTCTTGAATTACCAAGTGAATGCTTGTAATGACTAGGAGGTTATTTTCCTTTTACATGAACATAGACCTACCTTAAGTGTGGGGTGGGCATATTTTGCACGTCATAATAAGATCAAGGAAGGAGACATTTGCATCTTTGAATAGGTGGACAAAAAGAAACATAGATTTATGTTTAGAGTTCATATAGATCCAAAGATAAAAATAAAGATTGTCCTCAAAAGAGAGGAGGGGTAAGGAAGGCAAAAGATGAAGGATAAAATTATACAAGAAAAGATCTTCATGAGTATTGTAATAGAGAGATAGAGAGATGGATACTTGATCAAACTAAGTCAAGTGGTTGCTTGTGTCACACTTTGAATGCTTTCATTTGATATGATATGTCTATTGGATTCAATTTGATTTTTGTTCATTCACTTGATAGGTCATGCCATTATGTTTACTACTCATTTTATCTAAATAGTGCAATTGCATTTGCATGCAGGATTTGGTATGATGGAGGTAGGAATAATCCTTTTGAAGTTGGTTTTGGAAGGAAAGTAAGGTAGGTTTTCGTGATTATTTCATGATGATATGTCCTTTGAAGTCAATTTGATGATTGTTCATTCACTTGAAGGGTCATTCCATTGTGTCCTTTGGAGTCAACTTGATGATTGTTTTCATTTGTCATGCAGGCCCTAAGATTTTGAAGGTTTCATAGTACAAATGGTGGCATTCTTGGCCAAAATATCCCCTATCAGGCTTTGGAGAATCCATGGTTCCTCATGCATCATAGTGATAGGGATTCCTTCAAAGATTCTTTCATTATGTTACAGTATGGTTTCACTCATGGAAACCAAAGTTGTAAATTCTACATCAAACTTATCTTTGCATCATGAAAACATACAAGGATCTTATTTCAAATTGGCTTTGTCATATCCTATGAGGAGATAAAGACCATAATATCATGACATTACTATGAGTTTTAATAACAAAGATTCCATCTTACAAACCCTCATGTGTTTCTTCACATTTGGTGCTAAGAATTGATAACAGTGGTAAGGGAAGCCTTAATTGATGCCCTACAACACATTGGATCAAGTGAGAACACATTTATAGTAGGGTCATTCTGAAGAATGAACTATCAAACTTTTCCATCAATAGCCAAGTATAACACTTAGTTTAGTTTCATCTACTAGAAAGGTGTTAAGACTAAATTCTTTTATTCATCATCCCTTGGCACCAAACAGATGGTGCCAACATGTCTGGGTGGGAAGGTAAATTCTAGGTGAGGTGTCTTTTAGGTGGCAAAGCCTCCTGGTCGTTCTCGGCTACATTAGACAGAGACAACCTCTTAAGAGCCCTAAGACAAAATAGGTGTCAAACTTTGGACCTACTATTCCATCAAACGATGACACCTAGGAACATCTTCTTTGCATGTATAGGTGGATGTTAGGTCCACCTACAAATACCTATCTCATTTTTTTAAATCAATTTTATTTTCCTATGGTGGCAAGAAACACATTGTTCTGAAATGCTTCAGTTTCATGCTAAGAGTGAAATTTTTCATTCCACACCTCATGGGGCCCAATGGACTATGCCAACACATCAAGGTGGGAAGGTAAATTCTAGGGGAGGTCTCTTTTCATGAGCCAAATGCCCCAGATGTTCTAGGTTGCAGGCTACCAACAAAGTCACCTGAGATCCCTAAGAGAAAAAAAACTGCCAAACTTTGACAGAGTGGTTCTCAGAATTTGTGGCACCTAGAAATGTTCCATTTGGACCTACAGGTACACATGGGGTTTATCCATAATAAACTCTCTTGGTTTTTGTCAACTACAATCCATTTGACCATGCCAAAATTAAACACATTCTTGCAAAATGCTTCAGTGGCATTTAGTACAACCTTGCCAAGAGCCATATTTTTTGTTGTGCTCATCATGGGGCTCAATAGACTATGCCAACACATTGGGGTGGATAGGTAAACACTAGGGGAAGTCTCTTTTCATGCACCAAGTGACCCTGATGTTCTGAGCTGCAGGCTACCGACAAAGTCAGGTTTATGGACTTTGCTAGTAGCCTACAACCCAAAATGTCTAGGGCACTTGGCACATGAAAAGAAACCTCCCCTAGTGTTTACCCTTCCACCCTGACATGATGGCATAGTCCGTTGGGCCCCATGACAAGAACAACAAAAAATATGGCTCCTATCAAGGTTGTGTTGAATGCCATTGAAGTATTTTGTAAGAATGTGTTTAATTTTGGCACAGTCAAATGGGTTGGAGTTGATAAAAACTAAGAGAGGTTATTATGGAAGCATCCCATGTGCACCTATAAGTCCAAATAGAATATTCCCAGGTGATATAAATTTTGAAAACCACTTAGTCAAAGTTTGACATCTTTTTACTCTCAAAGATCCCAAGAGACTTTGTTAGTAGACTGTAGCCTGGAATGTCTAAGGCACTTGGCGCATAAAAAGATACCTCCCCTAGTGTTTACCCACCCACCTCAATGCGTTGGCCCAATTCATTGGCCCCCACAATGAGCAGAATGAAAAATATGGCTCCTGGCAAAGTTGTGTTGAATGCCACTGAAGCATTTTGCAAGAATGCGTTTAATTTTAGCATGGTCAAACGAATTGGAGTTGATGAAAACTGAGAGAGATTATTGTGTATGGACCCCACATGCACTTATAAGTCTAAAGAAAAAAATTTCTAGGTGTCATGAATTCTGAGAACCGCTCAGTCAAAGTTTGGTAGTTTTTTGCTCTCAGGGATCTCAAGTGACTTTGTTGGTAGCCTACAGCCTGGAATGTCTGGGGAACTTGGCACATGAAAAGATAACTCCACTAGAATTTACTCACCAACTCTGATGTGTTGGCATAGTCCATTGGGCCGCATGACAAGTAAAACGAAAAATATTGCTCCTAGCAAGGTTGTGTTGAATACTAAAGCATTTTGCAAGAATGCATTTAATTTTGGCATAGTCAAATGGATTGGAGTTGACAAAAACCAAGAGACATTATTGTGGAAAGACCCCAATTGCACCTATAAGTTTGAACGAAACATTCCTAGGTGCCACAAATTTTGATAACCGCTCCGTCAATGTTTGGCAATTTTTTGCTCTTAGGGATCTCAAGTGACTTTTTCGGTAGCCTATAGCCCAAAATGTCTGGGGCACTTGGTGCATGAAAAGAGACCTCCCATAGAATTTACCCACCCATCCTAACATGTTTGTGTAGTCCGTTGGGTCCCATGATGAGAAGAATGAAAAATATGGCTCCTGGCAAGGTTGTGTTGAATGCCACTAAAGTAGTTTGCAAGAATGCGTTTAATTGTGACACAGTGAAATGGATTAGAGTTGACAAAAACTGAGAGAGGTTATTGTGGAAGGACCCCACATATGCCTGTAGGTCTAAACAAAAAATTATCAGGTGCCACAAATTCTGAGAACCGTTCCATCAAAGTTTGATAATTTTTTGCTTTTAGGGATCTCAAGTGACTTTGTCAGTAGCCTGCGGCCTGGAATGTCTGGGGCACTTGGCACATGAAAAGAGACCTCCCCTAGCATTTATCCTCTGACCCCAATGTGATGGCATAGTCCGATGGGCCCCACGAGGTGTGAAATGAAATTTTTCACTCCTAGCACCTTTCCATTGCATGAAACTAAAGCATTTTGGAACAATGCGCTCCATTCCACCACAAACAAATGAAATTGATTTAAAAAAAAATTGAGGTAGGTATTTGTAGGTGGATCTTACATCCACCCATACATGTAAAGAAGATTTTTCTAGGTGTCATAGTTTGACGGAATAGTCAGTCCAAATTTTGACACATTTTTTGTGTTAGGGCTCTTAAGAGATTGTCTCCGTCCAATGTAATTGAGAATGACCAAGAGGATTCAACACTAAAAAGACACCTCTCATAGCATTTACCTACCCACTCAAATGTGTTGGCACCATCTATTTGGCCCCAGGTGATGTCAAATGCAAAAATTCAGTCCTAGAACCTTTGTAGTAGATGAAACTAAACTAAAAGCTATGTTGTAATCTCCATTTTTAGGTGTTTCCTCTACTCTCCTTAGGTTGATATAGTGTTCTCACTTGATCTAATGTGTTATAGGGCATTAATCAAAGGTTCAAATAGTCTTGAAAATGATGAACCCATTCTAATCCATTTTAGCATAAGAAAAATGTAAAAGATATGATCATGTTAGCATAAGAAAAATGTAATAATGGGATATATAACATCATCTAAACAAAAAAATATAATCTTGTAAGCACATGTATCTAATGTTTAAGTAGACAAAACATAATGGAAAAAAACACCTTAAATAATGTGCTATAAAAACCACATGGAATGGTTATCAAACTAGGGTTCTTAATTGAAGGGTGACAATTCAAACCTATTGCTAATGCTAAATGATTCAAGGCCTCTACAATTCATACTAGAAGGTAACAAACCTTCTCAAGACCATGATAATATTGCTAAATCTCTTAGACCAAACTTTACATGTTATGAGCCTAGTTGAAATTCACCTTTTATGATGGTTTTTGGAAAAAATAGAAGGATCTACTACTATTTTGATTGTTACAACTATGGTAGAAGTTTTAAAATCAATTAAATTTCATCTTTTCAGACTTACATTGTGGTTTCATGGTTTTCCATGCATATTTGATTAATGTTTGTGTGTAGGGATATTACCTATGGTTGCAAGGGTTCTTGTCTTTAATATTACATCATGGGCTTGCCTTTTTATAATGAATTCATGAAGTTATCCTATTTAGTCATGAGATCATAAAGGAAAGCATTATGAGGATACTATGAGGGTGTCATGATTGGAGGGTAACCTCCTTAAGCATCCAAAACCCTCATTATCATTGTCAAAAGCATGTAAAATTGTGACAGTCCTAATAATGTAGCAGCAACAAGAAGATGCCTTTTTCATAAGCAAAAACCCTGGTTTTCATCAGCTGTGTTCTCCCTATGTGTTAAAGTACATAATTGGTCACTAATGTTAGTGCATAGAATGTGGGTAAGAATTCCATCTTTTTTTTCAAATTACAAAAGGAATAGGCATAAAGAACAATATTGCAAATTACAAGATCCATGAATAATTTGTATAAAAATAACATTATTATTTTATGTCTAAAATGAACACCACCACTAATAAAAGAACCACTCACCTAAGTTAATGCGTGTTTTGGGGTGTTGTATCACATGTATACTTGTTGTTAAGCACATATACAACTTGTAGTGGTTTACTGTCACATATTGTAAGCCATGTATGTGAAGATGACAACATAGTTTATCCATTTGCATGAGAAAGTAAGGGATATAACATGTATTGATGACATGAGAAACACTACTACATATTCTTAAGTGTTGTAAATATGCATCTTCTTATTTCATCATGTTGTGCTTCATTGTATCATGAATCACTTGTTGTAAGCATGTACAATTATAGCATGTTATGCACATCACAAATGAAGGAATGTTGTAACTCCAACACAAGATAACATAAACATAGGGGAAATGGGGGAAATGTTGTCTCATGGAATGCAATGATTGCAAGATATGCACAAAAATAATTTTGATAAGGCTTCAAAGAAAGTTTCAAGCAAATGTAAATCCAAATTCCACAACCTTATCCAGCATCCTCTTTGCCTATGTCAAAATGCAATCTTTGGAATAAGGTATTGACAGCTATCAAAGCATAAAGGATATATGAATTTTGTCATATGTTGTATTTGCAACTGCCCTTGTAGACATGTATGAAAAGTGTGGAAGCATAGACAAGGCATGTGAAAAGTTTGGCATGACACCTTGGATATTGCTTTTCATGGATTAACAAGAAAGTGCATTGTGATTTATATGGATGATTTAACTATTTTTTCCAAGGATATGTCTAGCCATGCAAATGACTTGACAAAAGTACTAAAAATATGTGAGAGATATGAGATTTCCTTGAACCCAAAGAAGTGCATATTTGGGGTAAATGAGGGTAAGCTATCGGGACATATCATTTCTAAAAATGGAATCTTTATCGACCCAGATAGAGTAGAAGGAATCAATAAATTATAGTTGCCAAGCAGTTAGAGAGAGTTAAAGTCATTCTTTGGAAAAATTAATTTTGTCAAGAAATTCATTACTAGATTTGCTGAAATTGTACAACCACTAAATGCAATGTTAAAAAAGGATGCCAAGATAGAATGGACACCGGTAGCTAGAGAAGCATTTGAAGATATTAAGGAAACTATCTCTAATGCTCCAGTACTAGCCAGTCCAGATTACATCAAGCCTTTTTATATTTATTCTTTTGCATTGGAACATTCATGTGCAGCAGCTCTAACACAGAAAGGGGAAGAAAATGAATAAAAGCATATTTCTTTCATGAGCGCCCCATTGAAAGATGCACAGTTAAAATACCTAAATACTGACAGACAAGCTTCTGCATGTTGATATGCATTGAATAACTGAGAGGGGGGATGAATCAATTGTCTCAAAAACTTAAACACTTTCTGCAATTAAACATTAATCACTTATCCACAATTACTATGATTTAACAATGAGTGCATGAAATCATAAACTTAACCACAGATACAACATCAAACACAAGAGGCACTAGATTTTACGTGGAAAACCCCAAGGTGGGGGAAAACCACGGAGAGGGTTAGCTCTCAATATATATTACAATATTAAAATAACAATGTTCAAGCTTGGTCACTCCACGAGCCTAGAACATGTTGACTCACTACCATGAAGAACAACTAGGTCTAGCAAGCTCACTGCCTCAACCCTAAACCTAGTAAGATTACAATAAGGACTGTTAAACCTTGAGGGATATTAAACCCTACTGGCGGCTCACTACCATGATCAACACCTTTTTATGTTTGTGATTTAAGTACAACAATTCCTTTGTTCTACTCTGCCTCTACTCTGCTCTTCCTCTTCTTTGGTCTACCTGTTCTCTGCTCTGCCTCTTCTCTGCTTTGCATTTTGGACCTTTCTTATTATCTTTCCATCTTTGATCAAGGAAATATTTTCCACGACTCAACTACAAGTATTTATACACTTCAACAACCTTGGAATGATCATCAAGGTTAGCATTATAGTCATCAACCATTGGAACAATCTCCAAGGTCAGCATTACAAACATTTACAAAATAGGTCTTGACCTATTACAACATTATGCAAAGAAAATGAAGTAAAGATGTATGCCAATCACACCATGCCTTAACTAGGACTCAAACACAATCTTCCATGCTTCAACATGCTTCCATGATCTTTAAGGGATCTCCGCAATTACTAGAGTTAACCAAGTCGGCTAAGACTAATTACATGCTACATTATCTGGGAACAATCTTCAAACACAATCTCAATTCCTTAACGTAGACCAAAGATAAAATAGGAACATGATTAGGAGACATCCAAAAGCACATTATAATCATTAGGAGCAACCACACAACCTTTAACCACTTTACCCATAAGAATCTTCACATCGGAACACATGAAATTCACTGTCTTCAACTGTCATGAAGAAAAGATAGCTTGTGGACCACCAAACCATGAACCATTGCAACTGTAGGCACTTATCATCATCCCAAACTTTCCTCTAGAGCCATAAAGAAAAATACAAGTTATTGTTGAGGAATACGGAGTAGAATACTTTCTCCCTATCCCAACTGAACTTATAGAAAAAGCAGGTTTTACTCTAGTGAATGTAACTTTCTCAATTCTTCACACCGGAGGCTCAAACTTAGGATTTAGCATCTTCAGACATTCCTTTAAGTAACTTCCAATCCATAGACCATGATCTTCATCTAACAAGAATTGTGGAGCAATCTACTAGACTATTCTTTCAACATACAACTCACTGTCTATACTACAATTTACTGTAACTCACTTGTTTCTTCCGAAGAGGCTAATTTTCTCAATATCCTCAACATACAAAGCTTCTAAACAAGTAATATAATAAGATACAATTGACACCAATGACAACAAAGATATATTGACATCAATCACAACACCGATTAGGCACATACTTGCAACAATCTCCCCCTTTGTTATTGATGGCAACAAATGATATGAAAAACTGCAACGGTCATCAAGACAAGATACTCCCCATTTCTCTTTACACACCTGCACTCTTTCTTTCTCCAAGATTATCCCCTTTTCTCTTTAAAAATCTACACTCTTTGTCTATCTAATTTTTTCATGTGACTTCTCTCCCCCTTTGACATCAATGGCAAAGGGCACATAGTTGCACTCTTTTGCTCTAATCCAATCTCTTTTCTGAACTCTCTAACTACTCCCCCTAAGAAGTAGCCATGAAAAGCATCAATCTGGATCTTTGAGTACCTCCAGAATGATGCACTATTGTGCATATTAGTTTAGAGTAGGAGGGGTGATGACCCTTAACTTTTCTCTGAGATACTCAACGGTATCCTTAGATAGAGGCTTGGTGAAAATTTTTGCAATCTGATCTTTTATAGAAACATACTCCAACTTGACTTCATTCTCTGTCACCTTTTCTCTCAAAAAATGATACCTAATAGATATGTACTTTTTCCTTGAATGCATCATTGGATTCTTTGAGATGTTTATGGCACTTGTGTTGTCACAAAATATTAAGATTGGATCCTCATACACAACTCTAATGTCCTTCAAAGTCTGCTTCATCCATAACACTTGAGTGCAACTGCATGCTGCTGCAATGTATTTTTCTTCTGCAGTAGACATGGATATTGAATCCTATTTCTTTCTCAACCAAGAAACTAAACTTTTTCCAAAGAAGAATGCTACCAAACTACTATTTCTTATTAAGGTCAACCTGTGAGCTTTTTCCTTCTACTTTTCAGTTGATGATTTGCCTTTTGCCTTCTTCCTTTGAAGTTTTTCCTATTCTTTCTTCCTGGTCTTGGCATCTTCTTTCTACTTTTGCTTCTTATATGCAGCTGAATCTCTAAGAGGTAGAGGCTCTTGAGTACTTGCAAGCCCTCCTTACTTTGATCATATATCATCACTTGTACTTAAGTAACTACTCCCCTTACTTGATGCTTTCACTGATTTCAACTTTGGTTGTTCATAGTGTAGATCTAGATTGCATATAAACATCATCACTTACCTTACACATTTCTCATACTTGATCATTTTAGGCTTGTGAATCAGAATCCTTCCAAGCAAGCTGCCATAACATATGTTTGTGTCGAATCTCAGCACTAACTGGCTGGGGGATTTAGAATCTTCAATACTGCTCCCCCTGAGCCATGATTCACAATCTACTTCCTAGAGGAAGTCACTACTTCGGAGCTTGGAGCAGACTCATCTCTTCATTTATCCCTTCCTGACCCAAACCTTATTCATCTCTTCCTTGACTTGTGTCGGATCAACTTTTTCAACTGGTTCCCTTGATTCTGATTGATTATCCTTCTTCTCATTTCTGCAGTATTTTGCAATATGTCCATGCTTGTTACAATTGAAGCACGTAGTATTTTTCTGATCATTGTTTCTTCCATTCATTCTTGACCTGCATAGGTTAGCCTTATGCCCAAATTATTGCATGTATAACAATAGTCACTAAAGGATTTCATTGTCCTATTTGTCCCATAGCCTTTACTCACTTGAATTCTACACTCATTAGCCCTGTGTCCCATTTTGTGGCATGCATAACACCTAATAGAGTTCTGACTCACTTTGCTTCTATATTCAACTACTTTATGAACAATTTTATTACATGTGAAACACTAAATAGGAGCACTTTGCTTTATCCTGTTTCTACACCAAGTAGCTTTGTGACCAAAATTGTTACATGAATTGCAATAACCATTGAAATATGGGTACCTCTAAGTATTTGGTTGCCTAATTGATGTTCTTCTAGGTCTGTTTCTTTGATCCTGAGGCTGTTTGCCTCTACCATTTTCTTTAGTATTCTCTCCTTTTTTGAGTCTTATGCTTTCTTTGTTATCAACAGTTTTTTGACTTGCCATTAGTTTATCATATCTAGTAGCACTCACACATAATTGATCTCTTTGGGCCTGTACATGTTTCAAATCAGCTTTTAGATCTTCAACTCGTTCTTCAAGCTTCACGCAATATTTGGTTTTGTCCTTCAGACATTCCTCATTTTTTTCCTTTTCTTCATTGTTTTCCTTTAGTCTTTGCTGAATCTTTCTGATTTTCTCTCTTAACTCATTGATGTACTTATTTGTTTCCATGTTTTCATCTTCAATCTTGGAATTGTTGTTGTCAATACTAGCAATCAAGCATAGGTTCATACCAGGTCTGTGACCTTCCATATCACATTTTTTTTGTCATTGATGGTCTGGGAGCCTTCTTGTGCTTCAAATTGAAGATTCTCACTGACTTTGACATTTGTACTTTCAATGATCCTTCTCAATCTATTTATGTAGCAGTGATAGGCTTTGGTCCAAGATGAGTATCCAAGAAAAATGCCCTCATATTTGACACTATCCTTTTCCATTTTGATAAGACATCTGCTTCCAAAGATTTTGAAATATTTCATAGTGGGTATAGTTCCATACCATAATTCAAAAGGAGTCCTTTTATCTTTGGTTTTTACTTGAACTTTGTTTAGTGTATAGATAGTGGTTTGAATTGCCTCCTTCCAAAAAGTATTTGGTAGATTTGCTTCTTCCATCATTAATTTTGCAGTTTCCTAAAAATTCCTGCTTGCTTCTTCCATTAACTTATTTTTTACAAGAGTTGTTTCTCTATCCCATAGGTTTCACAGAATATGTTGGCGGTGAGCTCTTCTTCTTTGCCAATTCTCAAACTCTTTATTTTCATGCTGAGATCATTTTCAACCATTTCTTTAAAATCTTTGAGTGCATCTAGAGTCTCTGATTTATCTTTAAAAAAGGTAACCCAAGTCATTCTAGAAAAATCATCAATAAAGAACATAAAGTACCTGTCGTCATGGAGGATTGGTATTCTTGTAGGACCACAAAGGCTTATGTGAATCAATTCCAATTTTTTAGTGGAAGATCTTTGCAATATTTTTCATGATATTCCTTTGTCTTGACATTTCTTGCAAATGATGTTGTTTGAGTAATCAATTTCTGGTAGATCCTTCACAACTTGAGCTAAGTTTAGTAAGTCATCAAGATTTGTATGACACAATCTTCTATGCCAAACCCAACTGTCATTGGTCTGAGATGTAAACCCATGAAGGTCACTTTTCCTGAGATGATAGAGATTCCCTTCTATCCTTTTTCCAATTGCTATTATAGCTCCAAATTTTTCTTTGATTGCAAAAGTATCATTCTCAAATCCAAAAATAAATCCTTTTGGGCATAACTATCCAATGCTCAAGAGATTTTGCTTCAAACTTTTGACATAAAGAACATCTTCACAGAATAGTTTGTTTCCAAGATTGATTGATCATATTCCACATGTTTCAGCAGTGCAGTCATCTCCAAACGTAACTTCCCCTTCATTATATCTTTCCAAATTTGCAAACTTGCTCTTGTCACCAATCATGTGGTTAGAACAACTACTATCAATAACCTAATAGTTCCCACTTTGAGATTTGACTTCATTCCTAGTGCATACTTTTGGATAAGAACATCTTTGATGGTTGACATTATTTTATTCATAAAACACTTCCTTGGACAATCCTCCTTCATTATTTCTTAATGAGCATTCAGGTGCAATGGCGTGTGGTTGCTTTCCTTCTAACTCCATTAGGATCTCTCTTGAGTTGTTAGACTCTTTCCAAAGGGACGTAGCTCTGATACCAATTGTTGATATGCACTGGACGACTGAGAGGGGGGTGAATCAGTTGTCTCAAAAACTTAAACACTTTATGCAATTAAAAATTAATCACTTATCCATAATTATTATGATTTAACAATGAGTGCATGAAATCAGAAACTTAACCACAGATATAACATCAAACATAAGAGACACCATATTTTATGTGGAAAACCCCAAGGTGGGGAAAAACCATGGAGAGGATTAGCTCTCAATATATATTGCAATTTTTAAATAATGATGTTTAGGCTTGGTCACTGCATGGGCCTGTAACATGTTGGCTCACTACCATGAAGAACAACTAGGTCTAGCAGGATCACTGCCTCAACCCTAAACCTAGCAAGATTACAATAAGGGTTGTTAAACCCTACTGGTGGATCATGACCATGATCAACACCTTTTTATGTTTGTGATTGAAGTACAACAATTCCTTTGTTCTGCTCTACTCTTCCTCTTCTCTGCTCTGCCTTTTGGACCTTTCTTATTATCTTTCAATATTCACTTAAGGACATCTTTTCCACAACTCAACTACAAGTATTTATACACTTCAACAACCTTGGAATGATCATCAAGGTTGGAATTACAGTCATCAACCATTGGAACAATCTCCAAGGTCGGCATTATAGACATTTACAAAATAGGTCTTGACCTATTACAACATTATGCAAAGAAAATGAAGTAAAGATGTATGCGGATCACGCCATGCCTTAGCTGGGACTCAAACATGATCTTCAAGGGATCTCTGCAATTATTGGAGTTAACCAAGTCGGCTAAGACTAGTTACACACTACATTATCTTGGAACAATCATCAAACACAATCTCAATTCCTTAACATGGACCAAAGTCTAGATAGGAACATGATTAGGAGACAACCACAAGCACGTTATAATCATTAGGAGCAACTGCACAACCTTTAACCATTTTACCCATAAGAATCTTCACACCGGAACACATGAACTTCACTGTCTTCAACTGTCATGAAGAAAAGATAGCTTGTGGACCACCAAACCATGAACCATTGCAATTGTAGGCACTTATCATCATCCCAAAATTCCCTCTAGAACTACAGAGAAAAATACTTTATTGCGGAGCAGAATACTTTCTCTGTGTCCCAACTGAACTTACAAAAAAAGTAGGTTTTACTCTGGTGAATGCAACTTTCTCAATTCTTCACATTAGAGGCTCAAACTCAAGATTTAGCATCTCTAGACATTCCTTTAAGTAACTTCCAATCCACAAACCATGATCTTCATCTAGCAAGAATTGCGGAGCAATCTACCAGACTGTTCTTTCAGCATACAACTCATTGTCTATACTGTACTTGACTATAACTCACTTATTTCTTCCAGAGAGGCTAATTTTCTAAATATCCTCAACATACAGAGCTTCTAAACAAGTAATAGAATAAGATATAGTTGACACCAATGACAAAAAAGATATGTTGACATCAATGAAAACATCGATTAGGCACATACTTACAACATTGCATTGGTAAAAGCAGTGAAGAAGTTCAGACACTATATTCTAAGAAGTCAAATAAAATCCATAGTGCCTGATGCAGCAGTGAAGATGCTGCTAATGTAGAATGAGCTAGGAGAGAAAAGGGAAAAATGGATAACAGTTCTGCAATAGTTCAACATAGAAATCATTCCCATTAAGTTAGTTAGAGGTTAGGCCTTGGTACAAACGATAGCCAATACGGACCCTAACCTAGTGAAATAAGAGTGCATAGTGAACACAATTAGTACACCAGGGTGGTATGATAATCTTACCACATTTCTCATATTAGGAAAGTATCCTAAATAGATGAAGTCTTCTCAAAGGAGAGCTTTGAAATTTAAATCCCAAAGATACATGATACAAAGACATCTTTTATTCAAGAAAAACCATGAGGGAATATACTTGAGATATCTGAATAGAGATGAAGCAGACAATGTGTTGTTAGAGCTACATGATAAGTATGGGACAACACATGGTTCCCATCTAGTAACTACACATAAGATCTTGAGGGAGGGTTAATACTGCCTCGCCATATTCAAGGATATTGAAGAACACATCAGGAGCTGTCATACATGCCAGACTACAGCAAATAGAGGAATATATCAGACACATTCATTACAACCTATTATAAAATCCAGACCATTTGCACAATGGGGACTTGACTTCATTAGAGTTAGGAACCCCCCATCATTAGTTGGACATAAATTAATATTGATAGTAACTAATTACAATACAAGATGGATAGAGGCAACATGTTGCAATCTCTCTACTATTGAAGTTGTTATCAAGTTCTTGGAGGAGAACATCATCACCAGGTTTAGAGTGCCATATTCTATGGTATGTGACAACGGCCCTGCTTTCTCTTCTCTAAAGTTTTCCAATTGAGCATTTAATATGGTATTGTTCTTAAATTTTCATCAAACTATTATCCCCGGGGTAATGAATTAGCATAATCAACCCATAAAATCTTGCTAGATATTATCAAAAAGTTAATTGTTGAAAGCCCTAGGGAATGGAACACACTATTAAAATACGTGTTATGGGTAGATAGAACAAAGGTCAAGGTAGCATTTGGTAATGCTCCTTGTCATTTAGTATATGGGATTGACCCCATACTCCCAGTCAATCTAAGAATCCCTACATGAAAGTTTGATGACCATAGGGAGGCTAGGTTGGTTCAATTGTTGCAGTTGGATGAAAAGAGATATCGGGCTATTGATAAATTTGCAAAACACTAGGCCGTGATCAAGAGGTGGTTTGATAAGAGAGCCAAGGTTAAGACATTTAAAATATTAGATTTGGTTTTATGTGGGGACAAAGCCCACAAAAAGTAGGAAAATCATGGAAAGTTTGACAGATTATGGTTAGGTCCACTACAAATCTCAGAAATCATAGGAGATAATACATTTAGGCTAAAAACTCTAATTGGTGAGGACTTACCATTACCTGTTAATGATCAACACATCACACATTATTTTCAAGCTTAGAATGTGAATCTGAACATCAATATGTATCATATTGTAAATGTTGTATAGTCTTTTGTTGTTTTTTTTGTTTTGTTATTTGTTTGGTTTTCTTTCTGTGTGGTGTTTTTGTTTTGTTTTTGTTTTCTTTTGTTTCTATTTGATTAGGGTCTTTATTTTGATCTAGGGTATACAGGAGCAGGCATGTGACCATTGAAAATAGTAAAATTTGGAAAATGCAGGTAAATGTTTGAAATTTATACATAAGTTGTGACTTTGATTGATGTGGTTTGTTTGTTCAATCTGTGAAAGGATTTTATTCAGTATCTATAGCATGAAGCATCCAAAGAGTCATATAAATACAAACATTAAGATTCTTTGAATTAGTCTGGGGGTGGTAGATGTTTGCATTAAGTGAAAAATCTAAAGGTTGGCCTTTGCTACCAATATAATTCCCAAACTTATGCAACAGATCCTACTACTATGCAGATAATGAGCTGAAATGATATACTTTATATACTAGTAGAATATTGAGAAATCAATAAAACATAGAATTTATTCTCCTAAGGTCATCTAGACAATTCCACCAGGGATATGGATGTCTGACTGGCAGTGGGGCTTTATCTAGGGGAATTATAGGTGATAACCTTGCTAGAGCTATGGACACTTGACTAGCACCAAGGCTCTATCCAAGATTGACTTAAAAGGTTAAATCAAACTATGTAGGTTAATGCAAATGTTTAGTACTTTCTTACATTGCCGAAGGAGGGAATTAATCAATTGCACAGACCTAAATTCTTTTGGAAAGTTCATATACATTGTTGAATACATTCATTCTATGATAAATAACATTCTTGCATGTGAGTAAGTTGGAAATTATGATTTATTTCATTTCACTTCCTTAATTGTTTTGAATTCAGTTGGTTTATTTGGTTGCTAGTTGTTGTGATGTTCACAATAGGCCCCATTTTACCCTCTAGCAAAATGAGGACCCTGTTTGATTTTTGCTTTCTTGTGGTTTGGTCTTGTTTGGTGGTAAAGGGAAAATGTACTTGGTGCTTGAAATACTTGAAAATTCAAAATACACAGTACTAGAGGAAAACATGGGTTACCAGTGAAATATGCATAAAAAATGAGCTGGGGTCATTTTTTGAACCAACTTGAAATTCCTTGTATTTTGTGAGATATTCAAGATTTTGTAAAAATGCAGTGTTTAAATAAATTTGTATGTCATATACAAATTTCTTTGCATATGAAGTACTTTGCGTTATCATGTTGTGACATAGAGGGTCTTTTTTTGCGCTTTTGCATATGTATCTTAAGTGCTTAAACAAAAATATGCAAACCCGGACTTGATTGTATTCAAACATAAATTGAATAAGCGTTGTATTCCACATTTGTATTTGTATATTGCATTGTATGTAGAAACCCATGCATTCAATATACAAATAGTGGAATATACATGGGCAGATGCCAAAATAAGTTCAAAACAATGTATAAGGATGGGGACATCTTATTTGAATGTTAGATACATGATTGGTTGTATATTCTATTGATACAAATATGGAGCCAGACCTGAAAAAGAAGTTCAATTGAGTCTATAAATGAAAAAGAGATGCATATTTTGTAGGTATTGTTGTATGTATAATTGCATGTATCTTATATACAAATACAAAACTGGACGCGACAAGGAAAGTTAAATGAAATGAACTGTAATTGGAGTCCATGTTTGTATATTTGGATGTGTGTATTAAAGATACAAAAGGTGAAAAGTGCATTCATGGATTTGAACTCAGTATTAAAAATGGAATAAAGTGTATTTGTTCATAATGAAATACAAAGCAACATCGTGTTTTTTTTTTTTTTGTATATTTCAATGCATGTATATGATATACATAAGGATATAAAAAGAGATTATATACAAAAAAAACCAACGTAAGTAAAGGTTTAAACATTGTAATACATCTAGTGGGGTCCACACATGTATGGTTGAGATATATGAATGCGATATACAGAAAAATGGTATAAAAGACTTAGATACAATGCCGGATTCAAAATTAATCACAATATATGTTACAAAACCCCTAGAGTCTGAGTTTACATATTTCGATGATTTTATAAGATATACACAGAGATATACAAAATGTAGTATGCATAAAGTAAAGGGAAGAAATAGCTAAAGTGCATAAAGATTTATCATGCATGTATATGATATACAGAATTCAAAGTGCAGAAAAGTAACATATACAAGATTCAAAATATGAATTAAATAGGAAAATAAATTGCAAACTAAATTGTATGCTTTACCTACTGCATTTAATGCATACCTACCATTGAAAACCTAAAATTGAAAGAAGTAAAAGGGAATTTGTTTACATTAATTCTCACAATTGCATTCAAGAATTACAAAGCATTTTATAGAGCTGAGGTAAAAGGCGATTTGAAGGGATGATTTGAAATTTGAGAATGGTAGTAGTGTAGAATTTGAATGGTAAATCTCTTGTCAGCATTCGTAAAGTCAATGGTTGCAAAATACAGGTATGTTTCTGAAACCTCACTGGTATTTTACTGAATATAATTACAGAATTTTATATGGTGATCATAGTTGAATAACGGAATGAGTTTAATTTAGTTGATTATTGTAATTCAATCTAATAAAATCGTAAATTAGGTATAGTGAGGAAAATATATGCATGATTCAAACAAAAGGAGCTTAGGGTAAAAGTTCAACGTAAATATGCATGATAAAACCCTAAGAAATCTAAAACATGGTTGTCAAAGAAATGTTTATCTTTTCAGTCCATGCTGCCAAAAGGAAAGAAAGTGGAGAAAATGGCTAGAAAAGCTGAAAGGAAAGAAACCAGAGCTAAAGAGTTCATAGATAGATGATATCATTTGAATATATATTGTCCATACAGGGCATTAGATACTAAAATTGGGGATTTCAATTCTAAGGTAGAACCTGGTGCACCATGAGCAATGAAGAATATTTGGGATGCTAGGTTATATAATGCTGTAGGTTTTCCACAAGCAATGGAGGCTAGGGACCTAGTTTTTGAATGCCTACAAATATACGATTTTCAATCCAGGAAGGTAATGCATAATGGGGTGGTATTCGCAAATCTATCTGTGGAGGGGATAGCACAAACTTTTGGGTTGAAGACTACTAGAAAAATGAAGGAGGTATATGTGGAACAATATGCTACAGATTTTAGGAAGGAGGAGGCATCGTGTAAAAGTGCCATATTTTACGGATGGTACACGTCTGATAAGAAACTGAAGGCAACGGCTAGAGTGCCTAAGAATCTATACCAGGGAGATTTCAAAGAGGAGGTTTATATTATGATTACTTTACTAAGAAGAGTAATGGGGTTGGAGGATGCAGGTTCATTTGAACCTTGGATGTTATTAGTTATACAACATGTTAGAGAATAAACTGGATATGTCCACTAGGCTTTGGCAATCAGCAATGCCATCTATGCACAGGTTATGAGATTCAAAAAATAGAATAAATTCTTCATGTCATCATACATAGTATACTCCTATGTTGCTAGGATGTAACTGAATGGAATACAAAGAGTTGGAACCTTAGGGAGTGGGCAAGGACAAGCCTTGGGTTATGATCATTACCCATATTTACAAGCACAAAATGTAGGAAAAAATTAGATAAGGGTCAATGTTGTATTCTCTATGTATTTAACAAGGATATTAACAAGGGAGAAAAATCAAAGATTATCTAAAGTAGCCAAGAATGCAATCAATTCCACACATTTACATACATCAGAACTGAAGGATTTAAGGGCAAACCATTTAGACTGCCCAAATACCTATCTGATAAGGTAGTGTTATTGGAGTTCACAAGGTGAATACTAGATGTATATGCAATGTATAAGACTCGGTGTAACAGGGGCAACATCAGGTTTCCCTTTTTTATTGGTAAATATCATTGCTTCAATGAAGATGTGGCCAAAACATTAGAGGTCGAGTTATTGTATTATGGTTTTCCTATGTTTGAGTTGACTAGACCTTTTGATCTTTTCAAAAGGATTCAAAACTTTATTAATAAGAAGTACATGCATCAACCTCATATTGAGGACTTTTGGGCCGATTGTGATAATGAGGCAGAAGTAAAGAGGAGATCTCACTAGCAATTAACTCTTGATTAGATGAGGATAGTGGGGGGAACTGAAGTGCCCCAAGAGATAACAAGTGATGATGAAAATACCTTGCATACAAGGTATGACAGTACCAAGGAAGTTCTAACTGAGCCAAATTGGAGTCAAGCTGAAGAGATTTCACATGATAATTTATCAAAATTAGTTTTTGCATATTCTAACATGTGGATAAAGGAAAAAATAGAAGAGTTGAAGGTTAAAGGAGCAACAATTACATATAAGAAAGGTAAGAAGAGGAGTCGAGATAATAAGGATTTTGATGACTTTCTGAGAAGAAAAAGGCAAGTGGTGGAGGCCAGAATAGAAAAGGCCAACACAAAAGGAGCTACAATGACGGATCCATATGCATTAGGAAAAACTATGGCTATACCTGCAGGGACATTTGTGCCTATCACAGAGGAAGCATCTTCATCTATTGTAGTTGCATCAATAACACAATCTTCAGTACAAGTAGAGGTGATATCACAATCACCGTCCACACCTGTAGTGCCTATATAGGCATCCAAACAAACACCTTTGGAGACACCCATGGCTGCACAACAAACTCAACAAGAGAAGTTGCAGGGGTTCATCAAGGTGAAACAAGCAATGGCTGAAGAAATGATGACAGCCAGGACATCTACTACTCAAACATCTACAAAAGGGAATGTAGAAGTTGTAGATGTAGATCAAATTAAAGATGTAGAGGAAGGTGAAGAAGAAGGTGAGAAAGAAGAAATAGATCATAGCTTTGAAATGAGCAGTAAGGATGAAGGAGACAAATAAGCATCTAAGTCTCCTTTACTCTCCAAGAAAGCAATGAAGAGTATAAAAATTATTGATCCTTTTGAGAATATGGTACCAAGAGATCTCATCGAAGAGGTCAAGGGAGTAGCCCAAGAGATACTAAAGAATTGGGCTGAGGTAGAGGAAAATGTAGGCATGGAAGAACAAAGGAATGATCAAGGATTAGACCCACCACAAGAAGGTCTTAATCCTAAGGTACTAGATGAAGAGGAACAACAAAATATAGAAAATGTTCAATCTCCACCACAGTAGGTTCCTCCATAATAACAACAACCACCACCCCAACAATAGGTTCCTTAGTAACAAGTTCCATAGTAGCAGCAAATTCGTCAACAACAACAACAACAAGATGAACAAGAGCATGAACAAGAAGTGCTCATAGAAGGAGCTAATGAGGAAGTATTGAATGAAGAAGCCATAGATACAAATAAAGAAGTGCCAGCTTGATTGGAATCTAAAATAAGACTAGATACAATAGTTGAAGTGGCACCTATCGACATAAAAACTTTGTTGGCTAGTGGAACTAGGAAGAGAGGTAGGAGAAAGGATAAAACATTGTCAACCATAAAGAGGGATTCGTCTGGTGGAAGGACAATGCAAATAGCAATTCCACAGATAGATAAAGAGAAAGGAGTAATAAGTGCGAATGAATACAATGTGCTAAGTGTAGATTTAGGTCATGTAAACAGAGAGCAACACATTGAAGAGCTGCAAGAAATGATTAAGTTTACTATCAGTAGGTTGAGAAAAGATCAACAAAAAATAAGGAGTTTGAAAGGGCAAACTGCCCAATATGAGCAACTTATCCAAGGGATATTCGACCCTACACAGAATATATCATAGTTAGATCTTGAATTAACCATTCTTTTTAATGAACAAGTAGAAGGAATAGAGAATAAGAAACATGAGGCTAGCATGCTAGAGAGTTTTGTGAAATCATTCATTAAGAAAGGAGAAGATGTAATAAAAATTGCTATTAGCAATTGGAGTGTCACATTGATAGAGAGGAATAATTGTACACACCTTGGGCAAAAGTGCCAAAAAAGAATAAGGCAAAACAGAGATGAACTAAAGAAAATCAAGGCTTTGGAAGGACATACTCAGGCCTTAGTGAATGATGGTATTATGACAATGCAGAAGGTATTTCATGTTCCCAGAATGAAAATGGAACTCAAATATGAAGAAAGGATACTAAGGCCACATTTGGCCAATATACATGAAATGGAAAATAATATTCAAGTGTTATTGAAAAAGCATGTAAAGATGGTGGAAGATTTGGTTAAGCACCCATGCCATCAGGTACAAGTATTTGATGTAGATACAACTATTAAATAAATTTGAGATAACTTTCAACCCTGCATTAATGATCTTGTGAACCATTTGGATGAAGAAGAAATGGAGAATATGGTGAATTTAAGCACCAAGATTAGGAAAAGAAGAGAGGATAGGGAGAACAAAGCCCAAGCATTGAAGACTAGCATCGAGATGTAACAATACATTTGGGAAACTTCTTAGAGGACCACTCATTCTTCTATATTTGCTCTATGTACAAAGTTCACATAATACATGAGTGACAAGAACAAGGATATTCAGATAGAAGATGACAGTGATAGTGATTAGACTATGTTTCTTTGTTGGTCTCATTTTATATTTGGTTATGTTTGCTTTGTATTGATATTTGGTCAAGTAAAGTTAAATGTTTTAAAAGATCCTAATAGCATCCTTTGCACCAAAAAGAATATTCTTAGGAGATATTTTGAAAGAATGGTTGGGAAAAGTTTTACACTGTTGATCTTATGAATTTGAATATGGACCATTGATTAGGTTTTGTAACTGTAGGGAAGGTGTCTGTCCTATATAAAGACCCTTACTACTTGTATTATAATTACACAAGGATTTGTAATAATTAGCATAAGACTTTAGTTTAGTCATTTTACTTTTGAATGCAAAAGGAAGTGATTCTTGATGAATACTTTGAGCATCGGTAGCATAGAAAGGAGGTTGCTTGTGTCTACATGAAGGAACGTGTGGAATGTCCTGCTTCCTTGATGTATATGTAACTACGTTTGTGAGTTGTTTATGTTGATTAATTCAGTTGAAGTCATATATACATTGTAAAATTGAAGTGACTTTTTTTATATGAAATGAATACAAACATCAGTTTTATATGTCTATTCCAAAATTCTATCTGATTAAGGCATTATGTTTTATGTATATCTTTTAAATATTGCAATTCCATATGCACATTTGTGATATTGCTCAAGATTTGCATGTGTGGATTTAATTACAATTGAATTGATTCAGGATTAGCAGATTCATGGTATGCATGGAGCAGAGCATTTTGTCCTATTTAACGCTGTTCTTAACTCTAACCTTTTATATCTTACACATAGTCATCATATTTGGTATAGCAAAGAGTAAATAATTAGTATACACATAGTCATCATAAGTGAATTGCTATTGATTCAGATAAATAATTGTGAATTTTAAAGATTTTTAGCAATTTTCATAGAAATATAGAGCATGTCTATTGAAATTCATGTAAATCTTTGTAAGAGAGTGATAAATATATACAAAGGATCACTCATTTCAATGTAATTTGTTGTTATTTACATAAATTGAACAAGTCCAGTCGTTACATAATACTTAAGTCAAGTAAGGCCTCTTGAACAAACAGCTTCACAATGAACTGCTGACCTATCCAACACAATCAATACCTAACCATACAAGAACTTGAGATTAAGAATTCTCAGTGAATTCTTCATATCTTCTAAGATAGATAAGGTTCCTTTTTGAATTTTAAATCTATTGTGCATGTGTAAAAATATTCATCAACAGGTTCATTCTTTGTTTACAGTATCCAAGAGCTATGATAACTATTGAAGTATCCAAAAAATGCAATCACGAGGAAGTATAACAAAAACATGGTACAAGTTTACCCAATAACAAGCACATGAAATGAAAGGATAGTGTAATAGAGCCTATTACCTCATCTGCATCCATAATATTATGGTCATTCCATGCAAAAACTATAGGCTTAACGGAGGAAGCCAGCTGCGACACTTTCTCAGTGAGACCGTGTAAGCAACTCATTATATGTTGGTACCCTTCATTTGAGTTGGCATGATCTGCAGAGGCTTTTACTGGGCATCTAACATATGGCTATGAAATCTCTATTGACCAACTAGATTTCCACTTCATACTACTGTTAGATTTACTATGATATAATGCTATCATATAATCAACAATATCTTCCACACCTGCTTCTCTATTACTATTTTCCACCTAAAATATAATGCCAATATCAACATATAGCTAGTTCAATAAAAAATTGAAATAAATAACCGATGTAAATTGAACCAAAAAGCCATACACTTACTCCAAGTTTGTCCATTTTGGCTTGCAACCCACCTCGGCCAAATGTATATCCAGCTGTCACATTATCTCTTGCCCTCTTTCAATTATAACTCCTTGTCAAATATTCTTTAGAATGCATATTTTATTTCAATGCCTCCCACTATTTGGGAGATAGAGTGGATTCTAACCTCTCTTTTCCCTCAAATATTGTTTTTCTACAATTGTATCTAAAATTGTTCATCAAAAATCTCATCTTTTTCTTGTAATATCTTCTAGAGATTTGTCCACCAGTAGTCTCAAAGGCATTTTCCATTTTTTGTATTTAACATTTTCCACACTTCATGGATCTTGATCTGCTATTTGATTTGCAAATATCCAAATGGGCCCTACATCTTACACCCAACTCAGAGGCCCAGCTTGCAGCATTTTTCCCAATGGGCTCACCATCTCTCAATACCTCAACCAAGAATGGCTTCGTGCCTTCTAATTCTCTTTCTTTTGCATTCCTCTCTATAGATCTGTATAAATCTTGAATCAATCTTTTTCTTTTGGCAAAAGTAGATACATCTTCTATTAAACCACTACCAATATTTTCGGATGATCCACTAGTTCCATCAAAAGTTGTAGCAGGCACATCAGATGCAAGTGGTATCTCTTCATGACTTACATTAACTGGAACTTCATCGTCCTTGGCCACATCAGGTATGTCATGAGTAGGTGTGTTATGAGTAGGTAGATCAATACTGATCTCTATATATTTCACTTTAAACACATCCTTTAATCTTGAATAAATAATCTGGAGACTTATTATTCCTTTGCTCTCATTGTTTTCAATAATCTCTCTTAGACTCTATGCTAAGAGATCATCATGACGTTGCACATCACCATGTGCTATATTAGGCTGCACATCACCATGTGCTATATCAGGTTGCACATCACTATGTGTTATATCAGGCTGCACATCATCACAACTATTCTTTTCACCAACTGCATTTGTACTTAAATCCCAAATGCATTGGCTTCTACAAGTTGGCAGCACTATATCTTTACTTTCCTTTTGTTTTCTCTCTGCATTTTCTTTGCACTCTTTTTCTTTCCTATAAAACAAAAAAATTATCATATTATGTCTTATATACATAAACCTCTTGCCTATAAAATTTCATAAACACAATTAAACAAATAATATACTACTTAGTGGATTTACAACTTGCCTGTTTGTCAAAGCAAGATGTGATAAATATTCACTATTCTTTGCCACACATTTTCTACAAAAGCACTCATAATCTATCAGTAGAACTTTAGCAATATGATCACTATCATCTAAATTGTGTCTCAAAGTCTTTTTCCTCATTTCTTGAAGTCCCAATAAACAATAGTATATAAATCAGCAACTTGAATTAGTAGAACAAGAGTGGAATATAAACAAAGCCATTATTTTCAGTCAACTAGAGCATATAAACAAATGTAGTCATAGTATATAAGTATTTCATTTCCATTTGAATGATACTATTTATAAGGACAGTCCCCATATGAAATACATTTATAGATCATATAAGATGCATTCTTAGAAATTAGAGGAGACAATCTATGACAAGTGACATGACATCGGATGATAGCATATAAGATGCACTATATGGAGGAGCAAAAATTTAGTAAGTAAATGTGGCACATAGATTGAAACCCAAAGGAAACTCTATTTGTTTATCCTTCTATTTGAGAAGAAACTAATTGTCTTTCTAATAGTGTGAATCATCATTATTTCTACTTATAAAATCCTCATTATTTCTACTTATATAATTATGCAGAAATTCTAAACACACAAATGTAAGTAAACAAAAACAGTCAATATGTGCTTTAAAAATGAGTAATTTATTTTTGGAACAAATATAGCTAGTTATATGCATGACCTATAACAAGACAAGAACCAGATAAACAACAAAAAGTGGAGCTCAACACAAGAGATTACCCTTAAAAACCCAAAGTGGAAGAAATTCCTGTACACTAATGCCCTTTCTTATCTTGTTGCTTCTCTACTACATTTTACAAGCTTACTGTTTTCTTGATGCCTTCAATTACATGAAATAATGTAATAGCAATACCATAACATTTGTAGTGTTGTTATCAGGTTCTACTACTATTTTAGCAGCTTATCTATATCATAAACATTTGCAGTGTTGTGTAATTGTTAAAAAGTAGTTCATTTGTTGATTAAATCTATGTGACATATATTTTTCTGCAAAAGGTGCCTATAGTTCACATATGACCCTAGCATATTCATAATTACATCAAATACAACAATAATCACCATTTATATATAAAAACATATTCATATTGCATTCATATAGCATTCATGGTATTATTAAAAAGGGTCTCAAGACATAGTAGGCTTGTTAACCATTATAGCTTTGAAACATGTATTAGTAACAAGGTCCATGTCCTTAAAACATAAAACAGAGTCTTAAAATAGCATAAAAGTCCTAAATAAAAGTTCATAAAATGGGGCTCATCACTAATCATCTACATTTTCAGCAAGATCAGAATCCTGATCACTCATGTATGCATCTGCTTGATTTCTTCCTCATCCTCATCTGTGTCATGCAATAGATTCTCTCTCCAAATCTCTTCTTTGGTAATCAGAATATCTTCTCCAAACACTCCATCATCATCTTCACCCACTTCTTCAAATGTTTCTTGTAAATTAACACATTGCCCATTAGGCATTATATCAACAACTTCCATGAATTTTTCATTTTGAATGAGACTCTGTTTGAATGAAATACTATTGGAATAAGGTACCATTAACCTTGTAAATTCTAATATTGTATTTTATTCCATTTATTATTTGTAATTTGTAATTACCCATAAGGGAATGAGGTAGTCTCATTGACAATTGTAATTTCAGAGTTACTGGCGGCAGTTACGAAGTGACATTTACAATTGGCAAATGTAAAAACTCATAGTAAATGAGGATAAGCATGCTCCCTTGAGGAATATACTATTTTTGGCATGTATGACAACTGTCATAATGTTTGGTGAGTGAATCTATGACAGCTGCAAGTTGTCATAAGATTCTGTGATTCTATGATGCATATGACGAATATGTTAGTTGTATATTTGCTATATTTAGCCCAAGGTTCCTATGTTGGAAAGATACTCTTTTGTGGAATCTATGATGGTTATGATGTGTCATAAGATGTTGTAAGAGGCCAGATTTAGTCTTGGGCCTCCAACCTTTGCATGGTTATTTTTGGACAAGTGTAAGATGCTTGTAAGATGGTAATTAATGTTTATAGTTTGGAGAATCTTAGGAGAGAGAAGGTGAATACCTAAAATGAGTTAGAAAATGTTTCTATAAGTATTTTCTATGTATTAGTTGCTACAATACAGATTTTAGGTACTCGGGTGTTGTCAAAATGCTGTCAGATTGAAGACTGGTGGAGAGAGTTGAAGTGTTGTTGTATTGTAAATCATTTTCAGATTAGTACAAACATTGGGCCTCTTTCCTGTGTGGAGATTTTTACCCAAAAGGGTTTTCTCCACGTTATACATTGTGTTATGTGTTCATATTTCTAATTTTACATTTCTGTGAAGCAAAGTTTTGTTTCTGTGTTACAATCTCCATTAATAACACATAGTTAAAGATTGCAGAAATTTATATTGAATCAGATTTCTATTGAAGTAGTGTTGCTTTCATTTCTAACATTTGGTATCAGAGCCTGGCCAGCTTTGACTCTTGGGTGGTAGTGTGGAAGCTGTAGCTGCAGTGGGAGATTTGGTTGCATTTTTTTTGCAGATCTTGTGTTGTTATTATGGCTGCATCCACCGTTGCATCAACCTCTCGAATGGACATTGAGAAGTTCAACAGAACGGGGTATGAGTTGTGGAAACTGAAAATAGAAGATTTGTTGGATGAAAGAAACCAATGGATGGCTGTCCAAAAATAGTAGAAACCTGATGATGTCTCTCAAGATGAGTGGGATAGACTAGATAAGAAGGCACGGGGAACCATCAGGTTGTGTCTTTTAGACTCTGTCCTATTGAATGTCACAAAGGAAGAGACTGCATATAAGTTGTGGAAATGGTTGGGTGAGATCTATCAAGCCAATAGTATGGTAAGTAAACTTTATTTAAAAAGAAAATTGTTTTCCATGAAAATACGAGAAGGTGAATCAGTTGTAGAGCATTTAAATTCTTTTAATTTGTTAGTGAGTCAGTTTGATTCAGTAGATGTTGAGGTTAGTGAGGAAGATAAATGTATCTTACTTCTTTGTTCTTTACCTGAGTCTTGGGAGAATGTTATCCTTGCTATCACTGCTAACCTTGTGGATCCAAAGTTGGATGCTCTTGTTTCAGTGCTACTGTCACAGGAATTGAGGAAGAAGAGTTCAGATAGTTCAGGGGATGCTCTCAGTGTCAGGGGAAGGTCTAAGGAAAGAGGACGTAAAGGAGATCAAAAAGGGGCTAAGGACAAGTCCAAGGGTTAGTCTAAGACTCTTGGTAAAAAGAACAGAGTTAAGTGTTGGAATTGCGGTAAAAGGGGACATGTGAAGAAGGAGTGCAGAAATCCCAAGAAACAGTGGAATAGTGCTTCAGATAAGTCCTCAAATGCAGGTGAAGAAGTTTTACTTTCTGCATGTAATCTTGTTTCTAATTATCAATGGTTGATTGACTCAGGATGCTCATTTCATATGACCCCGCATAAGGAATGGTTCTCCTCATATGAAGAATATGATGGAGGTAATATCTATCTTGGTGACAACTCTACATATCCAATTGTCGAGAAAGGAAAGGTATTGTTGTGTTTTAGTGATGGGAGGATTAAAACCCTCCCTAGTGTTTTGCATGTTCCTGGATTAGCTAGAAATCTGATTTCAGTTTCAAAGTTGAATGATTTGGGAATGCATGCGACATTTGACAAGCATGGCTACAGATTGGTGAGAAGGAACTTGGTGGTAGCAAAAGGGAAGAGATTCAGGAACTTGTTTAAGCTTGAAGCCACTACAGTTTGTAATGCCTCCTATGTATTTGAGGCCACTACTAAAAATACATGTATGTTGTGGCACCATAGATTAGGCCACACAAGTAATAATGTATTAAAAACTATTAAGAATAAAAAGTTGTTGGACAGTTTCTCTTATTCTGATGAGCACTTTGATTTCTACGAGCATTGTGTGTTTGGTAAACAAAACGGAAAATCATTTCCTTCAAAAAGTAATAGAGCAAAAGAGAAATTATAAATTATTCATACAGATGTGTTTGGACCTGTGGATAATGAATCTATTGTAAAATCTTGATATTTTGTCACCTTCATTGATGATGTATCTAGGTTTACATGGATTTATTTTATGAAGCATAAATCTGAAGTTTTCACTAAGTTTAAGGAATTCAAAGTCTTAGTAGAGAACCAATCAGGTTTAAAGATAAAAATATTAAGATTTGACAATGGAGGGGAATATTGCTCTAAGGAATTTGATGAGTTTTGCAAGCATGCAGGTATAATCAGACAAAAGACAACTTCGTATACACCATAGCAGAATGGTGTTGCAGAAAGGATGAATTTAACAATTATGGAAAGAGCCAGAAGTATGCTTAGTGATGCACAGTTGGATAAATGTTTTTAGGCAGAGGTTGTGTGTACTGCTTGCTACTTGATAAATAGATCTCCTTGTAAGGTTCTTGATTCGACACCTTATGAAGTGTGGATAGGTAAGAAACCTTCTGTTTCACATTCAAGGGTTTTGGGTTGTGAGGTTTTTGTTCATGTGCCTAAGGAAAAGCAATCTAAGTTGGATCCAAAGGCTAAAAAGTGTACATTCATTGGATGTGGTGATAATGTGAAAGGTTATAAGATTTGGAATCCACTAACTCACAAGATTATCTTTTCTAGAGATGTTATTTTCAGGGAACTTAGAGCTATTTCTAAACCTGAGCAGCTAAAAGAAAAAGATGAAAAGGTAAAGAGCGTGCACTTTGAGTTAGAGAAGAAAGATGCACCTCAAGAAGATCAGAATGATGGATTAGGGGGTGAAGAAGAAGAAGAAGATTCAGGTAGTTCTGAAGAAGATGAATCTATTGTGATAGAAGAAGTTGGTACAGATGATCATGCAGAAGAACGAGTAGAGTCTCTTACTCCACCCTTGAGGAGATCCACAAGACAACATAATCTAGTTGACAGGTATAGCCCACTAGATTTCCATTGTGTGTATGCTTTATTAAGTACTAACGATGAACCTAGATCCTACAGGGAAGCTATTTCTGCAGATGATAGTGAGTCTTGGCAGCTAACCATGCAGGAGGAGATGATGGCTTTAGACTCTAATAGCACCTAGGATCTTGTTCATTTTCCCAAAGGAAGAAAGGCCATAGGATGTAAGTGGGTCTTCAAGAAGAAGTTTGGAGCAGACGGGTCATTGGAGAAGTACAAGTCTAGACTGGTAGCCAAGGGCTACTCCCACAGAGAGGGAGTTGATTTTGGTGAGATATTCTCTCTTGTTGCTAAATTGAGTTCTATTAGATTTCTCTTATCCATTGTTGCAGCTTATGATTGGGAGTTTGAGCAAATGGATGTTAAGATTGCATTCTTGCATGGAGATCTTGAAGAAGAAATTTATATGCAATAGCCTATAGGTTTTGAGGTAAAAGGAAAAGAACATTGGGTTTGCAGGTTAAAGAGGTCTCTTTATGGTCTGAAACAATCCCCCAGAATGTGGTATCAAAAGTTTGACTCATTTGTTTTGAAATTGGGTTTTGTTAGAAGCGAGGAGGATCATTGTGTTTACATTCATTGTGTTGATGATTCTATACTATTTATTGCTTTGTATGTTGATGACATGTTATTTTTCAACAATACTAAGGGTATGGTTAGTGAGCTTAAAGCCCAACTTTCAAGTGCATTTGAGATGAATGATCTTGGTGCTACAAGGTATATTTTAGGAATAGAGATCAAGAGGGACAGAGTTAACAAAAAGCTTTGGTTGTCACAAAGTAAGTATGTGGATACTATTTTGCAGAGGTTTAGTTTACAGGACTGTAATTTGGTTAGAGTTCCTTTACCCATTGGTACTAAGCTTTCATTAGATATGTGTCCAAAGACTGAGGATGACATTGAGGATATGTCTAATGTGCCATATGCTAGTGTTGTAGGGAGTTTGATGTATACAATGGGTTGCACTAGACCAGATATTACCCAAGCAGTGGGAGTTTCGAGCAGATTTATGTCTAACCCTGGTAGATAGCATTGGAACTATGTGAAGATGGTGTTTAAATATCTTGCAGGTACTCCTAATCATTGTTTGGTTTATTCTGGTATTGATAGTGTTGATAAATCTTTGGACATACAGGGTTTTGTTGATGCAGATTGGGCAGGTGACTTGGATAGTCAAAGGTCCACTAGTGGCTATGTGTTTACTTTGTTTGGAGGTGCAGGGAGTTGGATGAGTAAGAGGCAGCCCACAGTTGCTTTGTCCACCACAGAAGAAGAGTATATGGTTGCAACTCATGTCTCTACGGAGGCAGTTTGGTTGAGGAGACTATGTACAGGTATTAGATTTGATTGCAGGAACATTCAGATTGGTTGTGATAGCCAGAGTGCTATATGTTTTGCCAAAAATCCTATGTATCATGCTTGGACTAAGCATGTTGATGTTTAGTATCACTTTGTTTGAGAGTTGGTTGCAAATGGAGAGATTGAGCTAAAGAAGATAGACACTCAGGAGAATGTTGCAGATTCATTGACTAAGTCTGTGAGCACAGAGAAGTTCATGTGGTGCAGAGAGGCCATGGGCCTTGTTTCTAGTGCCTGATTATTTCATTTGATTTCCTATGGGTTGATTTACAATGTATAATGTCAAGTGGTAGAATGTTGGAATAAGGTACCATTAACCTTGTAAATTCTAATATTATATTTTATTCTATTTATTATTTGTTATTTCTAATTACCCATAAGGGAATGAGGTAGTCTCATTGACAGTTGTAATTTCAGAGTTACCAGCAGCAGTTACGGAGTGACATTTATAGTTGGCAAATGTAAAAAATCATAGTAAATGAGGATAGGCATGCTCCCTTGAGGAATATACTATTTTTAGTATGTATGACAACTGTCATAATATTTGGTGAGTGAATCTATGATAGCTGCAAGTTGTCATAAGATTCTATGATTCTATGACGCATATGACGGATATGTTAGTTGTATATTTGCTATATTTACCCAAGGTTCCTATCTTGTAAAGATACTCTTTTGTGGAATCTATGACAGTTATGACGTGTCATAAGATGCTATAAGAGGCCAGATTTATTCTTAGGCCTCCAACCTTTGCATGGTTATTTTTGGACAAGTGTAAGATGCTTGTAAGATGGTAATTAATGTTTATAGGTTGGAGAATCTTAGGAGAGAGAAGGTGAACACCTAAGATGAGTTAGAAAATGTTTCTATAACTATTTTCCATGTATTAGTTGCTGTAATACAGATTTTAGGTACTCGGGTGTTACCGGAATGCTGTCAGATTGAAGACTAGTGGAGAGAGTTGAAGTGTTGTTGTATTATAAATCATTTTCAAATTAATACAAACATTGGGCCTCTTTCCTATGTGGAGTTTCTTACCCAAAATAGTTTTCTCCACGTTATAGATTGTGTTATGTGTTCATATTTCTGATTTTGCATTTCTGTGAAGCATAATTTTGTTTCTGTGTTAAAATCTCCATTAATAACACACAGTTAAAGATTGCAAAAATTTATATTGAATCAAATTTCCATTGAAGTAGTGTTGCTTTCATTTCTAACACATATGACCATCCTAGGATTCTTACATCATCAATTAGAAATGATTGGTTAATTTGAAAAGGGAAAACATAGGGCTCATCCATCTCTGATAAAAATTGTCCTATATTTGCATGTACAAATCCATACTCATCGAAATGTACTACAGATGGTCGGATCTACTTACATTTTAATAATATAGGACAGTTTTCACTAAAATCCACTTGAATAATTTCTTGGATGAATCTAGCATAGAATTTCTTCTCAGTTTCGTGAAGAAATTCAACACCTACTACACAATCACAATTTGTCTTTCCTTTGTCTTTTTCCTCCACTCTTAAATGCCTACCATAGGCCCACATTCCACTAAAATGCATAGCCCATAAATGTGGAGGTTGCGAAAGGTCACTTTCCTCCGTTGTTATATCTTGACCTTCTTTTGCATCACTAACTACATTAGCAATCCATTCTTCAAATATTAGAAAAGAATCACCTCCAACCAAATCATGACGTTTGCGCTTTTGAGGTTGATGTTGCATCCAACTTTGATTCTCTTCTTCATATTTTCTACATAGAATATTAATGTGCAAATAGTAAGATTACTAATATAAATGTGTAAATGCAATTGAGTAAGATTAATAATATAAATGTGTAAATAAATAATTGTGTAAATTTTTTTAACCTGTGCCACTTATCAAAAGAAGACGTGTTTTGAAGAATAAAGGCATGTATCTCACTTCTTTCTTGATGTGATAGCTTGAAGCGACATCCATTTCCTTCTAATACTTCACCTGCAACTCTCACATATTCATCATCATCCCATACACGTTGATTGACATTTTTAAAATCCTTCATATATTTTGTGCAAAATCCAATGGCCTCTTGCATTGAATATCCCTCAGACATGTTGCCTTTTGTTTTTGTCCTAGTACAAACATTTTTTTTCAAAACCTTCATATATCATTCTATAGGATACATCCATCTTGTTCTTACTGGCCCACAATGCACTAGTTCATATTCTAGATGTATCAAAAGATGCATAGAAATGTTAAAGATTGTTGCTAGAAATTCCTGTTCCAATAGACAAGGGACTTCAACAGCCTCCTCCCTCAAACTATCAAAGTTCAAAGGATCTAATACAAGTGAACTCATTATCTTTAATATTAGGCTCAACCTTATAATTGCCAATCTTGGCCCTTTTGCCAAACCTGATATATTTACCACAATAGGTAAAATATTCTCAATTATAACATGATAGTCATGGGTCTTTAGGCCTCTTAAGCTATTAATGTCAGTTTGGCTTCTGATAGTACTACTTACATATCCAGTGGGAAAGCGAGTCTAAGACATCAACTATAAGAATTATGCACATTATTCCTTTGTCTAGACATAAGGAGTGTTGTGTTTTCTATATTTTGCATCATCATATTTTTCAACCCAAAGATTTTGATGAATCTTTAGTTCTTGAAAGTCTTCACGTATTGAAATAGTATCAAAAGCACCAAAAATATTTTCTATAATAGCATAGGTTATATTTTTCTTAGTATGCATAAAGTCAATAGTATGCCTAATGGCTATATCCTTAAAGTATGGAAACTTATAGAATATGCACAACCATTTTACACCACTTTCATTACATCGATCATGTCTATTACCAGCAATCCCATCATTTTCAATAAATGACATTCTTTTTTGTCCATTCTCAATAACGTAATCACTCGTTATTAGCAAAGGTGCTTCACGATTCTCTTCTTGACCATTGAAATGTGTTTTTTGTCAACGATATGGATGACCCACTTTAAGGTAAGCAGGATGTCCACAATAAATACACTTACGCAAACTTCTTGAGTGCCTCGTAAAATCCTTAAAGTTGCAAGCAAGACAGTCATGGTATCCATGAATAGTGAGACTAGACAATGTACCATATGCAGGAAGATCATGAATCGTAACCAATAAGGAAGCTCTTAAGGTGAATTTGATTGAGTGACCATCACTTAAAGATTGAATTGCTTTAATTCCTTTACACAATTCCATTAGCTCATCATATAATGGCTCTAGATAGGCATCTATTGTATTTGAAGTCACAATTTTCTTTCCTGGTATAATCAATGATAGCATTAATAAAAATGGTTTAGTTGCTAACCATGGAGGCAACTTATAATTTATTAAAAACACTGGCCAAGTTGACCATTTAGTACTTTGATCTAAGAATGGGTTCACCCCATCTAGAGCCAAACCCAACCTTATATTACAAGGATCTTGAGAAAAATTAGGCCATCTATTATCAAATTCCATACACATCTTAGAATCATGCACATGTCAGTGTTTTCCATCAATGCTCTTATTTTGGGGATGTCATTGCATAAGTTCAGTAATGTCTCTGCACTTAAACATTTAGAGTAATCATGGGATTATCAGAAAGTGGTGAAGAACCTTTCTAGGAACTATAGCTAATTTCAACCCTTGTCTATACCTTGCTTCATGACATTTCAAACATTCACTCTCACTTGCAAGATTTTTGTGAAATAATACACAACCATTAACACATGTGTGGATGTTTTCATACCCCAAGTTGAGCTTACTAATATGCTTTTTACATTTACTTCATTTTGATGGCAATGTGGAGTCAGTTGGTAACAACAAACTTAATAATGCTAATAACTAATCTACACTCGCATTTGTCCAACCATGAACCACTTGCAAGTTAAGAATTTGAAGGATTGTTGTCAAATGACTTAACTTGCAATTAGCATACACAAGCCTTAAAGCATCCTCCATTGACTTGGCCCAATCATTGTTTAGACCCTCATTCAACATTCTTTCAACTTCAAACCCTTCATCTAACATTTCTGCCTCTTCATCTATGTTTGTTGCCTCTTCATCTCTCACAGTCTGCAATTCTATCATATCTTCATAATAATTGTAAGCCCAAGGGCTTATACCACTATGCCCATTTCTTATCATATGTTGATAAATCACATTTATTTTTTTCACTTTTCTACCAAGACAATCATTACATGGACATGGATATTTTTCCATGTCCCTCTCATTGGCTACTCTCTCATCATATGCATGAAATTGATCCGTAGTCAACCTTTGACACTGATCCATCTATAATATTGTGCATTCCAGTATTAATTTAGTATAATAAGCTATCCTACACCTAGAAGGCCTTTAAATATAAAATATTAAAAGGTAACCTTCAATCATGCATATGGTCAAGCTAGGATAAACTTTCATTTAGTTTGGGCTAGTCATCATGCAGGGAGATCATGCAGAGTAGACGTGTGGTTTTATTTGGGTTCAAGGATCAGTTAAGGATCAACTTCACAAATACTCAAGATAACATTTTCTTTTGAGTTTTCAAGCTTCAATCATGAAAATATCTCCTGGGGGAAGCCCACAAACAACTTCCCCAAATATCATGAAAATATCAGTTCACTTTTGGCAATGAGGGTTTTGAATTTGCTGTAGAGTGCATCCCCAAATTTGACTTTGCTACAAAGGGCCTTGCTGACTTCAAATTCATTACAACAAACTCTAAATTCCTTGCCCACCTTTTCAAAAGTCTCCAAGTCCTTTCCAAACAAGCTTTATCACCCATGCAAGTAGCTGCTACACTTATATGCACCTAAAACATTTTTCAGGTACACGCATCAGATAGAGTAAGTGCTTCAATACGTGTCCATGAGAATAACAAACATCAAAAGTAATTCAATTTCATTCCCATGCTGATAATTATACATTTTACAAGTTGTCTAACTTAGAAATATAGACAAGCTATGTAAACCAATAGATAAATAGCATTTAGAAGAAATACTAAACAATTTATCAAGATTACACTTTAAAACCCAATTAAATAACTATTGTGATGAAGTATTCATAGTAGTAAATCACTTGCCAAAATCATAGGCAAAGTCACCAAATAAAGGACTCAAGATGTCAACCATTTCAAATGACAATCATGACAATAGGAAAAACAACATAGAGAATACAGTCATGCCTTTGATTACAAAGGAGAGGGAAGATATTATAGTCTGTAGCAACATTGAAAAGATGAGAATACAAAATCCATGAAGCTAAACACTTTTGTCAAAATAAAAATCCTTACCTAATTAGTTAACTGATCCTTGAAGATTTTATCAGGCAAAGATAGTCATTATATAGATGCTAAAATAGTGACACAAGTGCCTTTGAAAGTGATGACATTCATGTCATCAAACTGATAGTGAAATCAATCATTAAAAAGAGTAATGCATAACACCACAGAAGAAAAGAGATCACTATCCATTCAAAGAGATACCCTAATCATAGTCACCCAAATGGGCCAAAATAGCAGAGAAAAGATAGTGGAATATTGACAGTCTTTTTGCATCCAAATGTGAATTATGTGAAAATTATGTCATATATCAATAACAAAAGTAACAGAGAGGATTTTTTTACAGTCAAAAGTCTATGAATAGAATCTTCAAGTTTATCAAAATCAAGCTAATAATCTATATGATAGTCATAGCAACAGAAGGACAAAGGGAATGTGACTGTGACAGATTTTTGCATACAAAGGACAGTCATCATCAATTATATCTTTGAATTAAGGAATTTGTAGGCAAGTTCATGATAGGACAACAAAGATTAGTTCATGTATGAAGCAATGAACAAGGTTTTCATGACAAAGGTTACTATCAAGATAGCAGTAAGACATAGTAAAGATAATGAAGAGAAGATTTAAGGAATGAAACAAATCATGGAATAGTCTTGCACTTTCAACAACAAGCTTCCATTCTCTATTTTGTGAAAATTATTTTGAAAATACAATCATCTTTCAAAGGTTGAATCACACACATAGGGGAAGTGTCTAAGTCACAGGTTGAAGACCATCAAATTCCTTCATGCCAAGGTATTCTGAGTATAAATCATGAATGGAAAAGTAGAACTTTATCAATAAAGAACCATGAGACCTCTTCATACAGTCATTGAAAGAGATAGAACAATCACTAATGACAGAGAACCAAGCTTTCAAATATACAAAACTTTAGAACAGGCTAAGAGAAGAATAGAGGTACGTGGAAAACCCTACCTCTGCTTCATAAAACCATTTGTTATCTCATTATTATTGCTTCTCCTTTGATATCTGTCGTCTATAGCTGGAAATCCCAAAATTCCCTCCTTTCTTCATTCACGTGATGATCTCAAAACTATTTCCAAACTCAAAGAACTACAGCCATGAACAATCTTCTCTTGTTCAACTACTCATACCCTATTCTTGGCAGCCATGAACAATCTTCTCCTGCTAAACCTGTGATTTGCTTCTTCACAAGTTTCACCTTTTTGTTCAAAATACATAAACGCACATTCCCTCCATTAATTCCCTCCAAAACTAAAGTGAACTAAACTCATGCATGACAAGGCAAAAACTTATATTATAATTTTAATTATAAAATTATGAAATTATGTAATGCCCCGCTATGCAACCCTAAAGATAAGTTTAACTAAGCAATAAAAAGGAAGAATTTTTTTTTTTTTACATAGAAGTAATGATAACAAAACATAACATAGACTAATATCAACAAGTTAAACTAGCATCTCTAGGGATTATATAGTTGCATTATTGAAATTAAACAATAATCAACAACATACATAGTTTATTCAAATAACTCAAACTAACAACTTGATTACATCATCAGATACATACATCAACATCTTTGTAATAATGTTTACAAGTGCAGAATAGTTTATCTTACAAGAGGAATTACATAATTTCTATGATACAAAAGCTCTTTCTTTCTTAATACATCAAATTACATAATGAGTTCCACTGATACACAAGTCTAGATACAAATAGTACAATTATCTATCTTCAAATACATGTGCAAATAATGGAAACATGAGAGATACAATTTCTTTACACACAAGCCACGGTGCCAGAAAACCAATGGAATAAAGCACAACCACCCAACCATGTGGAACCCTAAGGTCCACCCCCCGTGCTAGGAGATAACAATAAGGTCCCACAAGAAAACAATCAAGATAGATAGTAGACTAATAGGTGCAAGAACTACACATGACTCCAAAATAACATCGGTTAAAAGGACATCACAAGTAACTCAAATATCACTTCCAGAGGCATTCACAAAACAAAGGGGAGAACACAACTAGAGAATGCTAGACTACAGTAGGGATGAGTGTCATCACATGGTCCTAGCATGGGTTACCCTGACAAGACACTTTGGGTGTCGGCCCCACATTAAAAGCCACTCCCCTTTCACTGCATCTAGATTGTCAAAGCCCAGAACAAAACCCAAGCATGAACTATCACATTTCTCATCATGATAGATTTACAACACAAAATATACATCATTTCACATTACAGAGAGCAAGGCATTACCCATCTTGCATAGTTATCATAACCACATGAATCCATAAACAAAGGGGAGTCAACATATAACCAATACATATTCAACCATTAGCAAGATTACATAATCATAGGAGTCATACACACGACTATCCCTCTTGGCCTCTGGAATCAACTTTCCCAAATGACACAAACACTTGACACACTAACACTATGGTCTCACATCACATTCACTCTCAAATGCACATCATCACCTAATAGACCAAACTAAGATCCTTCATCAATAACTCAAATACAACACCACAATTGCGACATATGACATAATGCACTAATTATAGGTCTAGAAGATTGTAACATTAATTGAATCATGATTAATCATCTAACAATCATAAAGTAAATCTTCCTCAACAATATAGAACTATCATATTCCAACCACTAGTAATAGTTACTTTTAGGATCATAAGATATAAGAGTCCATGAGTAACAATATTTTAACTAATAGTTCCCAAGACTTATGTTAATTTCATTTAATTAAAATGACTGCGAACAAACTGCAAATAACTCTAAGGCATACAAATTAAATACAAAAACTATTTACACTATTTACATTGATGTAGATTTCATTAATAATCTAGATAATTGTAAATACTATTAAATGTAATTGTAAAAGCAAGGCTAAAAGCCTATAATATTAAAATACTATAAATATCTTACACTAGTTAGAATCACAAGGTACCAAACCTAAAGCTACAATGAAAGAACATTGTTCTTAGGTTAGCTTGAGAGGAAATGAATACAAAACAATAAAACATTCCTATAGATATAACATCTTCATCAAATCTACCACACTTTTAACCACATGCATAAGATAGGATTATCACAAAATGAATTTGTTGAGAAGGCTTTAGAAGCTACCAGCAATGTAAAATGTGAAAGCATAGACAGAGCATGCAGACTGATTGATGGAATGCCTCAAAGAGAGTCATATGATGGAAAAAAATGATTATAGGATATGCACAAAATGAATTTGTTGTAAAATCTTAGAGAAACCCAATTTGAAAAAACTAAAGTTATGGCTAATGCAACAGACTGCTAAAACAAAGACGAAATGGCTAAGGTAGACAGTCACAAAACATTCATATCTCCAAAATAACAAACTGGGTATGGACTATTTTTGGACATGGTTTCTATAACTAGGTCATACACCATATATAAAAAATTTAGAGGAACCCAGTTCGTAAAACAAAAGTTTTGGCTAACGCAACAACCTACTAAAACAAAGATGAAATGGTTGAGATGTAGACAGTCATAAAACATTCATATCTTGAAAACAACTAACTGGGTATGGATGAATTTTAGATAGGATTTAGGTAACTAGGTCATGCACCATATATAAAAAATTTAGAGGAACCTAGTTCGTAAAATAAAATTTATGGCTAACGTAACAACCTGCTAAAACAGAGAGGAAATGGCTGAGAGGTAGACAGTCACAAAACATTCATATCTCCAAAACAACAAACTGAGTATGGACAATTTTTGGATATGATTTAGATAACTAGGTCGTGCACCATATATCAAAAATTTAGAGGAACCTAGTTTGTACATGAAATTTATGGCTAACACAACAACCTACTAAAACAGAGATGAAATGGTTGAGAGGTAGGCAGTCACATCAATCGATGATTCCCAGAAATGCAATGATACAGACATGCACAATTGGATCTGATAACAAGGTTTCTAACCTCTCAACCAAATTACAATCATCAAGAAAAATTATAAATCAAATATTTGTTTCAACAGAAAAATTGGACAGAAACTAAAACCAAAGGAACTTGATTTCGCTTGCTTAACTAGGCTGAAGATTTGACGCCGGGTTCAACTACTGCAGCCACAAACCAGTCTCTCCCCAAAAAATTCCATCTACTAAAGATTCTTATGAGAGAGAAATCCCTTCCTAAATACAGCCCAAAAACTCCCTACTTAGAGAAAGAAATCCCCTAAAACTTTTGAGAAGTTTCCCCCCCATGAGAGGCAATAACTCCTGCATGAACAATATCTTACAATTTGCTATTTTTAACATTTTACAACCAGACCAAGATAAATATATTTTATGGCAACACATTAATATTATTTATTTATTTATCTCTAGTTGCAATTACTTTTATTATTATTATTATTATTATTATTTATTAACTTAACTTCTAGAATAATATATTTTTCATAAACTAAATTTACATAAGGACATTTATATATTTATTTATTTAGCAAAAATGATTCATAACTAATTATTTTATTTTAAGGCAACAATACCAACAAAATAACCCAACTGTCAAACCATACTTGACTACTATGCAAGATCGGAAAGAAAGACCACCACAACAATGACTAACTATCATGACCAAGCCGACAACACTAACAAGGTACACAACTAGATACTTATCCTCTTCAAGGATGATGGCTAGGCTAGGGGACCATATGTTATCTCCATTCAACAACTTCCATTGGTATGAAGGCACGCTCAAACCTGCCAATTCAGGTGGAGTCGATGCCTCGTACCTACAACCTGCAACAAACAAAAGTGTCGAATACATACATATAATCATTCAAGCAGGTACATAGTGATAGGGAATCGCAGCGTAAAAGGGTACTCATTATGAGTAATACTACACTATCCCTTCACAAAACACATCACAAGTATCCACATTAAACAAATTCATTAGTAACTAAACAACTAGATAACACATAGATAAATAATTGCATTAATCATGTAGTAAAACTAATTTACATAATCAATTAATCCATGACCGATCACAACCTAAGCATAATGTACTAATCATAAAGTATCAACAGTGTCATCATAGTAAACATCAATGAGTGTCATAAACTATATCAAAACGGTTAACCTGCCATCAACATGTCTAACATACCCTAAGTAGTCCGAGTATCTTACCTTCATCTTCATGCTCCTTAGCCTGACCACCTACTCATCCAAGGTGAGAATGGAGGGGCACTACAAATTATATTACAATATAATTATTCATTATTATTTTATTTAAATAATATGAAATATTATTAAATTATATTTAACTTAAATTATATAATTACTTTGTTATATAAGTTATAAATTATACAACTTAAGTTATTAAATTATATAATTTAAATTAATTTAACTCAAATTATACTTGTGCATACTAGACTTGCCAAATTAAATAATTTATCAATATTATAGTATAATTAAAAGTTTTATAATTAATAATTTTGTCTTTATTTTATTTGTAACTATCCAGTTTGTCTATTTTCTTGTCTTATTTTTAATTTTTTTATATATTTCCTATTGTATGATTTGTCTTTTTTCTTCTTAACCATTTGTTCAATCCTTTCTCTCCCTTTATTCCTTTGGTCTACGTGGACATTTATTACCTTGCCTTGTATTGTCTTTGAATTCATGGATTATGATCAAATTGGAAAGAAAAAAGAATAGAGGAGTAATAGTCATTTATTTAGTCATTTTTATTTGTCTGACCAATTATTTAGTTGTGTTTTTTTTCCGATGACCAAATTAGTCATTTATTTGGTCATTTATTTAGTCATTTCAATCAATGACCAAATTAGTCATTTATAGTTGTGTTGCAAAAAATTAGTAGAATCTTGGTCACATGACTAAAAGTTTTAGTCACCTGGTCATTTATTTGCCATATTTCTACTAGTGTATATAACACAACATATGTAATCAATCACTTACCGCTATTTGGTGATCCCTCTCGATCATTTTTTGTCTCTTCATCGATCACTAAATGGGGTTGAGTTGTGACCTCCTGTGAGAAGCATGAAGAAGTAAAATTGAGTAAACATGAATATCATTTATGTACATAAATGATGTGAGATAAAACAAGAAATACAAAATGATATTTACATGTTACTAGCTCATACCTTGGTAAAAGTATTTGCAGACAAAATAGTTGCAACAATGCCCACCTCTGTTGACTAATAAAGATGAGGAGGATTTTGCATATTCAACATCTAAAGATATATTTCAATGTTATTTGACCAAAATAGATACATAACATTATTTAAATGCATAATGATTAGAAATGGTAAAATTTACCTAAGTGAAAGTGTCTTTGCTTGGGGACCAAGGAAATCGTCTTGATAGTGATGCTCCAACATCCACCTATTCATCATCAAATTGTAACTAAATAAGATTACCATTGATATATGACAAAAAGTTTACATGTACTATATTTATGATCTTCTGATAAATTACATACTTGTTGACTGGACCTCCTCTCATAACCTTGCACTGAACAGCTAACAGATGTAGGATGAATACTTTGACCCTAGAATTTCATAGTTCAGACAATTACATGCATTAATTTTGACTTGTAATATCTACTCATATAATTAATTAGAGATTTCAAATACAAATATATTAAATTGTAGAACATTGTAAAAAATTACCTGGGAGTCAATACCAAATGTATGTTATAAGAGGTCATCTATGAGAACAATATCATCCTATATGGATGTTTCTATCACCTACTGCTAGTCCTGTGTCACATCACCCTGATGCTCTAGAATGTCTGCATCCTAGGTAATCTATAGCGCTCTTGGAACATTGTCTATGCTGCATAATCTCCCTCTTATAATTGATTCAAATTTGAAAAAGGAATGCATTAAATTTGGGTATTGAGTTTAAATTTGAATAAATGCATACAAGCTATTGTATTTGATGATATGATTTTGATAACTGACGTATTCTAGAAGAATTCTATAATAAACATGATTTAATTTTGATTTTATTTAATTTATGTCTGGTTGGGGAGCCTTACACCATTTACTATTTATGCAGGTACTTTTAGGAGCAGTGAAAGTTTACAATACTACATGGTTATATATATATATATATATATATATATATATATATATATTGATGGGTAAGCTACTACCGGTGGGGGTTGTACCAAAAAATATGAACTCATTTATATATAGAAAATGAAACCCTCATTATAAAACAGTATATTCATGTGTATAGTGAAATAATCCCAATTCATGGGTTGTCTCAGACAAAACAGTCAAGAATCTGACTATAAAATGATTGTAAAGATAATGCCATAGGAACGAAAAGATTTGAATGTTCAATCAGTACTCAAATAAAAAGGAGAAATGATGTATTCATTACCTACTTGATTGTTGCAAAACGAGTGTGAAGGTAGCATGGAGGAGGGTGGCTGCCACAATCATCCAGGCCACAAAATGATGAAACCCTCAAACATTGAGAATGCACCTTCAAAAATGGATGAATAATGATTAGGTTTTGGATAGTCAACAATATGTAGTCGGACCTGAGGATTTTGTCAAAATCCAATACCCAGGGATACCCACACACAGGGATACCCTCAAAATATAGTCGGACATGAAACCCTCAAAATATGAACTCATTTATATATAGAAAATGAAACCCTCATTATAAAATAATATATTCATGTGTACAGTGAAATAATCCTAATTCATGGGTTGTCTCAGACAAAATAGGCAAGAATATGATTGTAAAATGATTCCAGAGACAATGACATAGGAATGAAAAGATTTGAATGAACCAATACTCAAATCAAAAGGAGAAATGATGCATTCATTACCTGCATGGTAAATGGAGAACGAGTGTGAGTGTAGCATGGAGGAGGGCGGCCGCCATGATTAACCAAACCAGAAAGTGATGAAACCCTCAAACTATGAAAATGCATCATGGAAAATGGATGAATAATGATTAGGTTTTGGAGATTCGGCAATATGTAGTCAAACTTGAAACATTATAAATTGTAACATGTTATGTTTGTTGTCTATGCCACTGCATTCACCTTTTGGTGTCAATATGAAATATTAATGTGTTAATATGATTAAGGGCCTCGTGGTGATGATTTAAGGTGGCATATAATGATTTATTGTTTAGGGTCCCTAAGTATATATAGGACCATGTTTAAAAGTTAATTAGAGTGATATTTTTTTGGTGGTCATAGTGCGCGGGTATTGGGGCATCCTTACGCATGTATGGGGTGACACCTTGAAATGACCATTTTTGGACCCTTATGTAAATAATGTGTCCTCTAGTTATCATCGTAAGTACTCACAAGCTAAAAGAATAGCTTTAATCTGTTAAGTCACACACAAGGATATCCAAAACAATTCGTCAAAATCTGATATACCTAGCTACAATCTTAAGGCACGTGAAATTAGGGTGGGTCTCTCTCTCTCTCTCTATATATATATATATATCCCATCCTCTCTTTCTCTCTTCTTTCTCTATCTCTCTCTTACCATCTCTCTTTCTTTCTCTCTCCCTCTTTATCTTTCTATCTCTATCTCTGTCTCCCTCTCTATATGTCCATTTCTCTTTATCTCTCTCAGTAATACCCTGAATGGAATATTATCTAGTATTTGATCAAATTTAATTCACTTCATAAAATTTCAATAGTTAATTCCATAAACTAGAAAATTCAAAATTGGATATTATTTTTTCTCTACAAGTTCATTATGTGTGCAAAAGTTATGGATATGAGAGCTACTGTAATGTATAACAAATATGTTAGGTCTCGACCCTACAAGAGAACAATGCACATTTGAGCTTGATACTAATATGTTTTAGTGATGGTATAAATGAGATATTATTATGGACTAAGATGAAATGTTCATAGTTTTTAGCATGCTTAATTCTAGTTTACTAGTGTCTCGACAAATTGTATTGGAAGAAGTATAAACAGTGATAGAGAAAGTGAGAGGATAAAGGGAGATAGGTAGAGAGGGAGGCAAAAACTCTCTCTCGTTGTCTCTCTCTCTTTTTCTTTTTTTCTATTTTTGCTATATCTCTTTCTCACTTCTCCCTCTCTCCTTCCTTCCTCTCTCCCCCCACCTTCTCTCTCTCAAATATGGGTTGGAGATCCTTTAGTTGAGGTTGATTATTGCTAGATCTAGATCCTTAAGGAAAAGGTTATGTGCATACCATATCAAGAGTTCTCACTATGCACATTACTATGTACAACATGGTCACTTCAAAGCTTGTCTTACACAAACAATTACTGGAGGAAGCATGCAATTCCAACAATTGTTCATGTCACACCTCTAACTACATAGCCATTATTTCTAAAGAATCATATGCGTTGGGTTCCTTTCGTGGGAGTAAACTCATTTTATAGAAACCATTCCACATCATTGCCATTAACATTAGATCATCTATAGATGATTTTGTGGAGAATTGGGAGAGAATAAAAGGCATTTGCAATGCATTGTCTGTTGATCAAACAATTGTAGATTCTTCTATTGCTTTTGATGATGAACTCCCACCTAGTTAACCAAGTGCATAGAATGTAAACAAGGTTAAAGAGTGGCAACTTCTATCTTGTTTCTACCATGTCATTTCTATTGAGTTTGATGAACTTGACATGCTTGGTAGACATGACTTTAACAATGGCAACAAGTGGAATATTACATTATGTGGGCTCGCCTTGGGATCTACACAATCCACACGTTGTGCATGTTGTTCTAGTTGGTCATGGTACTCCAGGATAACTCCCACTCAAAATGGTGTGGGCTTTGACTATCCATAAGTCCCATCATGTTACACTTGAAAGAGCGATGATAGACATTGGAGATCATAATTATAAAGATAATATAATATATAGTTAATATATCTATCTTTCTCTCTCTATCTCTCTATATATCTATGCTTTTCTTTATTTTCCTCCTCTCTCCCTCTCTTTCTCTCTCTTTGTCCTTTGTTTGGTGGTCTCTATCCTTTGTTACGCCGAAGGTGTTCCCTTTGTGAGAAGAGGGGCTAACTTTGCTAATCAATGGTCTCAATTGCTATAGAGGCATGCAAGATGATTGCAGCAAATCTAGTCATCTATGCTTTTCTCCTATTTTTCTTTCATTTTGCCATCATTCTTTTGCCATTTAGTTGTTTTTTTACCGTCACAATCGTTGCTTTTTCATCAACGATCTTCACCGTCTATTTTTGCGTGCCGCTGTCAGGATATTTTCCACCAGAAAAGTTGCTCACACTGTACAAAAATTCATGCCTGGAAATTTTCTAAACTTGTTAGATGTTCTCCTACCAAGGAAAAAATCATGTCAAAAGAAGTCTCATGTCGTTTAAATCCCCCCTGCTTTTTTTCGTTCGTTTTGGGTCTCTATTTTTCCTTTACCGTTTTTATTTCGGTGACTAAACAAAAAAGAGGCGGGCGAGAGGAGTTTCTCACAGGGATTAAAAACTGGCGATAAAAAAGAAAACTGAGTTTCATAAAGCCTATCAGCTAATTAATAAATGCATCCAGAATATAAAATGACCTAAAATTTTAAGTAGTATTACTATATTATGTTTTATTCCCGGTATTCTATGGGTTAATGTACAACTCACCTTTCCCAAAAGATTTACAAGTGAGGCTATGATGGAAGACATTTAACTTTTGCAATTGTTAGTTAGAAGGGTGAAAGATTTTTTATTACCTGACTTTTGAGGTTAAGGAATTTTTGTGGAGATTGTTTAGTATGTAGATTTAATATTACACTAAATTACTTTTACTTATAGATATTTATTTAAGATTATTAAATATAGTTTGGTGAAATTTTATTATATAATATTAGAAAATACAATTATATATAATATAAAATGATATTATACTTATTTATTTTTAGTATAATATTATAGTCTAGAATTAAATATTTAAATAGAATATATTAATTATTAAATGATATTTATTGTAAATATATTTTATTATTATAATATTATATACAAAATTTTATATAATGTAAAATACTATATGTATTTCTACTACAATATTATATTATAAAATCATCTCTATAGATTACATTTCATCAAATGGGAAATGACACAAATATAGTAATTTCACTAATATAATTATGTTAAAAATTCTTCATATATAAAAAAGAGTCTTCCATTACTATGATCCCATAACAAAAAGGTTAGAATATAGTTTTAAAAACATAACTAATAATAGGAAAGGACAAAATTTAAAAACAAAAATAGTAAGCATATTAAAGATAATTTATTCAATAATATTTTTATTTTATTAACATAATTTATTAGGTTTTGGTAATTATAAGACTTATTTATTTTCATTTTATTTAACAGAAAAAAATTACATTTAAAAATATAAAAGAAATGTAAAATAAAAATAATAAATATTGAAATATAAAATAAATGAACAATCGAAGGGTTGTATATTTAATAGCCATGTTCTGACCAAAGAATTACTTTTACTTATAGATATTTATTTAATATTATTAAATATAGTTTGGTGAAATTTTATTATATAATATTAGAAAATAAAATTATATATAATATAAAATGATATTATACTTATTGATTTTTAGTATAATATTATAGTGTAGAATTAAATATTTAAATAGAATATATTAATTATTAAATGATATTTATTATAAATATATTTTATTTATTATTATATACAATATTTTATATAATGTAAAATACTATATGTATTTCTATTACAATTTTATATTATAAAATCATATCTCTAGATTACAAAAATTGTGTATTTAATGTTTATGTTTATTTGTTAATTATATATATATATATATATATATATACACTAGCAATCACACTTTGTTGTGCAATGGGTATGTCGAAGAGTTGTGGAAGTTCAATTGCCATTTCTCTAAGTGAATGATGATTGTCTTGTATCCCTATGGCCCATGTTTTTGTTTTCTCAAGTGTCATGAATTAATTTGTATAATCCCACAGTTGGCGCCCTATCACATTTATGTCCGTCTTCGTTTCGCTATTTTTTTTACTGCCCAAGTGTCGACACCTAGGTAGAATCCCTTTTATTGTGCTTCAAACGCGGAAGGCACCCGTGACTTCTAGTGTGGCATGCCCCTTCCACCCATGCCCCTTCCACCTATCTACGCATTTCAAAAAATGTCAAGTGAGGCTTAAGTTCACACCGACACGTCCTATAATTCAAGAAGGGGAAGGATTAGTGTGATTACAAACAATTTTCTGTATGAATTCAAGAGGACCTTTTTTTTAAATGGTATAAATTTATTTTTATAGGTAATAACGTAACGCTATTTTTTATTTATGGGTAAACATATTTTTTTATCGGAGATGGGCTTGCTACGTGTTAAGGTGTCTTTGCAGGATTGGAACTTTGGTCTCCATCATGAGAACCAAGAGGACCAACCACTTGATCACAACCAACTTGACATTGATTAGACTTTGATTTTGTACATATTCACAAATGATAGACAACAAAAGCAAGCGTGTTTTGCATTTAAAAGCAAAGGATCATGTATGGTACCCCAACCCTTTCCACACCTATTCACTTGTTCAAAAATATGATGACAAAATCACAAGCCTATCTACAGAGGAAGGGAGCACTAATATCAACTACAAATAAAGGTAGATTCGATGGTTTGCTTTAACTTTTGTAGATAATAGTGATTCCTTCACTAAGCGCACCCTTGATAAGTTCAGGTGTAACCCACACATTGTGTTTAGTATGACTTGTTGTCCAACACACAATAACATTTTGTTTGTTGTTCATCTTTTGAATATGAATTTACTATGCCCCTTTTTTTTCTCCAATGTAGCATGCTACTAGTGTGGTCAATGATTTTAACATTGTTTTATATGTCTTTCAACAAAATCATTTATTATGCCTATGATGTAGTACAAAAATATTTAGAATTAATAAGTGGCGGCCGATACACTTACAAAGCTCTGGAACCTAATTAGCTTTATTGATATCCTTCTACAAGAACAAAGATGTTAATATTTTTAACGCTGCCCCAAGTCAGTTCACAGTGCATGTCTGACCTGACGTGACCTCCATCTCCTGCCGGCCATGTATGCATTCTGTTGATGTGGACATGTTCTCATCACATTTATGTCCCTCTTCATTTCACTATTTTTTTTCAGCCACATTAGACCTATCATATTTATGTCGACACTTCAAATCTTTTTTATTGTGCTGCAAACTTAAAAGAGTGTGTACCCCAACCCTTTCCCTGCCTATTCACTCGTTCAAAAATATGATGACAAAATCATGAGTCTATTTACTGTCGACTACAAATTAGCACTTGCACTCGTAGGAGGTTCAAGGAATACGTTGATAGGAACAACTCACGAGTTTAGAAGATTTTCCAGCAAAAATTTACAGCGTGAGACAATTTTCCAAACACTATAATGTTCACATATAAAAGCCTATTGACTAATAAAGGTAGATTCGGTAGTTTGCTTTAACCTTTATAGACAATAGTGATTCCTTCACTAAGTGCACCCTTGATAAGTTCATGTGTAACCCACACATTTGTGTTTAGTATGACTTGTCCAACTCACAATAACACTTTGTCTACAATTGTTCATCTTCTGAATATGAATTTACTATGCCCCCTTATTTTTTGGCAATGCAGCATGCTACTAGTGTGGCCAATGATTTTAACATAGTTTTTTTTATGTTTTTCAACCAAATTATTTGTTATGTTTATGATGTAGTACAAATATATTTAGAATTAATTAAGTAGAAAACTAAATTTAATAAAAAAATCTTTTAGTTCTTTATATTTTGTAATTGTTTTGTGTAACATGTATAAGATAGTTATTTCATTGTTTATTCTTGCTATAGAAGAGCCTAAGAGAATGAACTAAAGTCTGATTAACCACCTCATCTTGCCATCTATTTGTGGATGAAAAGTTGTAGAATATTGAATTTGACACCCCAAAGCTTCCAAACTGATTAAACTTTAAAGAAAAGAGTAAAAGATTGTTTTGTTTCATTTGGAATAGAAATATAGTATTTATATAACGCAATATATTAAAGTAAGTTTAAAACTAAAATATAAAGGTAATGGTGAAAAATGTATTTTGATGTCCTTTTCTATTTAGTTTTGTATTTAATGTCTTGATATTTCTGAATAATAATAAATGGCACAAATTTATGTGAAGTTGGGTCTATTTATTTAGCTTTTATCTAATCTTTATCTTCACACAATTTTATGTTAATTGATATATCTTACATCTATATGAACACATTCCTATACATTTGGCTTATTCATTTGTTATCCATGCTTATCCGTACACCAATCCGCAAATTTCCTCCACCTATCATGATCCATTCTGCCTATCTAATCCCAAGTCAACTTCATGGTCATGGGGTCACCCAAATGAGCACAAACTTGACTTTCCTAAATTCAAATTAAAAAAATCAAATTTGCTGGAATTTCTCATCTTAGTCTTAAAAAAATCTTATTGTATTTTCAGACTATTCATAAAGGCATTCAAATTCAAGATTTGTAAGGTGGATTGTCTTTACAAAAATCAAATATTTTTAATATGTCACAATCATATATTGATTGTAAATTGTATGGTCAAGATGTTTTTAATGGTAGTCCTTTTAATCTACACCAGCAAACTATGTATTTCATCTATTGCTTCGTCTTAGTCTTAATAGTTGCTCACATAGGGAACAAAGACTAGAAATTGGACCCATAGGTTCAATGGGCACATTGATAATCTTTTACAATGAAGAAACATACAAAGCTTTGGCCTACTTGTAAGACACCTACAAAGGTAATGTCATATACACCCTTTAGACAAAATAAAAGAACAAAAATAAAAACTACCTAAATATGTAACTCAAAAATTTCAAAAACCTCAATTGACAAGCACTTAAACTCGTTGAAGGATTTAAACTTATTTTTGGAGTTGTGTGCGAAGCTCCCTCTTTGGTCCCATAAACTCAAAAGGACCTAATGTGGAGCAACAAGGGTAAGTGATATGAGCTTAGGGGTTCTATCTGTATACGCCTAAAAATGACAAGACTTGGTCTAAATAAATATTCTTAATATTTATTCCATTCTAATTCCTCTATCAATAAATAAATAAACAAATTTATTTATTCGATTCATATTCCTCTAAAGTTAATTAAATACCAAAATATTTAATTACCTCTTCTAAAGTCAAAATTAAATAAAATCCTTTATTTAGTTAAATTCTTCCAAACAATTAAATCATTCTTAATTATTTAATTTAAATCAATTCTTCTTCCAAATTTAAATAAATCAAATCAAATTTATTTAAATATTCTCAATCTCTAAAAATAAAATATAATCAAATATTTTATTTATTCTTCTATCTTGCACAAACAATTAAATAAATTTATTTATTTAATTTGCTTTCTTATCTTCTAAAATATCTTCCAAATCTTCTAAAAATAAGTCTTCTTCTTCATGCACACAAAATTAAATAATTTATTATTTAATTTCTCTCAAATCATGCAAAAGCAAATCACAAGTTGAGTTAACTGACTCAATCAACCTTGTTTTTATCAATATCTTTTAAATTAGAAAAAAAAAATATTCTAATCTATGAAAGCATATCTTATCTTTATAAAATAAAGCAGTTAACTCAAACAAAACAACTTTTGTGTGACACATGTCTTCTTTCTATTTGCACACATTCTCTCAAGGTTTCTCAACAGTTGATCTTCTCATTCTTTCTATACCAATGATCTTCTATCTCTCAAGTCTATAAATTGAATTCAATTCCTCCATTTCATTCATCCAAGCTTTTAGTATTGTTACTCTGCAGGAATTACAGCACGCCTTTGGCACCCAAGTCATTCCATTTGCTTGTCATCAACTTGTTACCATATCACCATTATCATTGTTGTGAAGCTCACCTTCATTACAATAAACTATCACGGCCATTCCCACTTGACATCTTGGAATAGCGAGGAAGTGCACCTTCTAAGGACATATTCATACACAAGATCATTTGTGATAGGCCAGCAATGGAAGCCATGAGGTAAAGAGGTTTGTTGAGGTATTGTTCATTGTTTTAAATCTTCTTTATTTCTATATTTCATTGAGTTATGGGTATTTATTGATATCATTCATATTTATGCATAATTTCCCCTAACATTTTTTGGTGCCCACCGTGGGGCCTCACCCTGATTTAACCCAAAAACTAAGTTTTTTTGTGCTAAGGTTCCGTACATAGAGAGATTCGGCGCATCTAAGCAATCCTAACACACATCTGAGCTTTGTTCTAGCGCATCTACCCTTTCAACGCATCTACTACATGAAGCTACGCATCTATCTTCTGCCATGACGCATCTACCAAATGGTGCATATAATCTCTATTTCAGCGCATACAACCTTTGTTTTTGCATTTTAAAATTTATGTGCTTCTGAGCTCTGTTGCTATGCATTCAAGCTCTGAAGATGCGCATATATTTTGAATAGTGGTTTTTAGGGTATTTCTTGTGGTTTTTGCTAACGCTAACACTTTTCGCAGGGACATTCTCTCATCTACTTGCAGGGTTAAGAGTTGGTTTAGACATTCTAGTTGCATTGTTAACACACGTCATATTTTCAAAGGATAGTAGTCGAATGTTCATGAAAAATCACATCTAGATCTAACTAGGAAAGGAGTAACTTGAATCTTGTTGCATCAACAACTTGAATCTAGTCCCAATGCTAGGAGGATAAAATTGAACCACTACTATCTTATTGCTATCTTGCTTTCAAAGTTAACAACTTGCGTGTGTGCCCAAGTAGCTAGCTCATATAGTCTTTTTCATTTTAATTAGGGGAAAAGAACCACTGTCTTTCATGTTTTTGGGAATGATACCAGGCCTATGTTCTCCCCTATCTTGGGTGACCAAAATGCCAGACATATCATTTTCACATGTGTTAAACCTTTAGAGAGGCCTGCCCTTGGATATCCTTTCATCCAAGTGGGAATGACCTTAGGTGGTAACATGTTAAAACCAAGCCCTATCGAGCAACTATAAATAAATTGTGTTTGGAGCAAAAGCTTCAAACAACGAGTGAAGTTGTGTTATACCGATAGCCAACCTCCCCCAAAACCCTCCAAGGCACAACCCTTACAGGCTGGGAGACTCCATAATGGAGAGTAGCATTGCCACATGTATAACCACTCAAATGATTGCACTTACTAGTCATCCTTTGTTTTAGTAGCCCCAAAACCCTCTATTTGTTGGCGCAGAAGGTGGGACCTTCGAAGCTGCAGTAGAGATAAGAGGGACAATCTTAAGGTTTGGTGGGGGTATGAGCCTTAGGAAACCCAGATCTTGGTATGCATGAGAAGTGTGTGCCGTGGAGAGGAGCCGATGCTACTAAGATCCTGAAGCTATCCACTTTGAATATGCATAGCTAGGGGATCCAACAAATATTGTCTTTTCCAACCTAAGATTTGTACTATCTTTTTGAGTCAAAAAGAGTCCAAAAAAATTACAAAAAAAATTAAAAACCATGAAAATATTCTTTGTGTTTGTTGTCTTCTTGCCATAATTAAGAAAATCAGATCCAAAAAGACCATCTTGCAACCAAGAAACCAAAAACATAAAAAAAATGTTCCAAAAATGTTACAAAACACTCAAGAAAACTAGAACTATGCATCTATCCTGCAAAGCTACATATTTACCTTGACCTGCTATGCATCTGTATCGACTGTCTGTGCTTTTATCATTTGTTACTGCACATTTGCTTTTTACCAGTACTATGCATTTGTATTGACTTGCTGCGCATTTATCCTCTGTTTCAGCGCATCTATTCCTACACATCCCTAATAGTGAGTATTCCACATCTTTTGAGAAAAATTTGTTAACCTTTCTGGATACCCATTTTAGCCTTGTTCAAGTTTCTGAGATCAGATATACCGGGCAGTCACATTTTCCATTCGTTTCCATAGCACACCCTCTCTTTCGTCGGTCATCTCGTCCACCTTTCACCATGCCTTTCCAAAACAAAGTCAAAGGTTCCTTATCAGATCAGTGCAAGACCTTTTTTAGATCATTTCAGATTCAAGTAACTCTAATAGGTCACAAAACTTCACTAGCAGTCTTGGTGTAAGTCTAGTCTCTACATTGTAAATGGGTACCGAATATCCTTACTTGTGACTATCATCTTGTGTCGACCAACTTGCTTGGAATCATTGATCAAAAGAGTCCCTTGTTCGAATCTCGTCACCACAAGTATCCTCTTCTCAACAATCTCCACAAGCACCTTACCAAAATCTCTAGTTTCACCCCACCTCTTCCCACGTCACCTCGCATGGTCTTAACTAGATCTCAATACCAAAAACAATTTGAAATGGATGGGACATCCAACTGCATTATATTCCCTCACGACAGTGATAATGAAATCTCTCATGAAGATTACCAAGGATCCCTCCAATATTGGAAATTTCAACGCATGCTAGAAAAAGTGCTCAAAGAGGACCCTCAAAGGTACTTTCTTCATCTTGCAAACTTAGGATTTAAACTCCCCTCGGACTTTGATCTCAACAAAGTGAAAGAGACCATAGAGGAAACTCATGAAAACCACACTATTGAGGATAAAGGAAAGAAAGTCGCAAACTCCAACATACCTATGGAAATATTACAGAAACAAATCGAGACCCTAACACAACAAATGACAGATCTCAAAATGGGGACAACCACTAAAACTTATCCCTTAGAAGACATTGCACCATTTCCCTTTGACAAAAGTTTTAACATGGTGCCCTTCCCCTTTCAGTTCAAAGTTCCTAAGTTTGACAAGTACAAAGGGAAAGGAGACCCAAGAGATCACATTATGGAATTTAACGCCGCATGCATGGAAGTATCTCACAATGAAACTTTCTTAATGAGACTATTTCCTAGATCTCTAGGTAGTCAAGCCATGGAATGGTTCTCACGACTTCCACTAGGTATCAAAACTTTTGATGAGTTAGTAAACAAGTTCGGCATACACTTCTCGTGTGATATTGAACACGAAGTTTCCATGCTTGATCTATGCAATACAAAGCAAAAGAGTGGTGAATCCTTCGCCTCTTTCCTACAAGGATAGAGACAACTCGCAAGCAAATGCTCATATGATGTACCTGAGAAGTAATTGATGGAGATGTTTTTCCACAATCTTAACCCTGATCTAAGTTACCAAACCCAAATTCAATGCCCTACCTCATTTTTGAAAGTCATTGAGATGGGATTATTTATCGAGAAAGCTATGGTCACCAAGGGGCAAATAAAATTGTACAAGGACACCCCTAACTCTAACTACACCATGGACAAGTCGAAGTTTTGGACAAAGAACAAAAATGTCATCAATGATGGAGCAGTTCATGCCAAAGTGGCAACTCCCAAACAACAACCAATCTTCACTCTCAAAGGAGAAGCAAATAATGCTACACCAAACAAGACCTTCCCTCGTGAGCCAAAACCATGGTTCACCTCCAATCCTAGACAAAAATTCACACCACTAGGGGAGTCCTAAGAGTCTGCATTAAGAAAGTTGTTGGCCAACAATGAGATCACTCTTCCACCAACTAGCGACTATGAACCTCAAATAAAACCTCACTATTGGAAAGATACAGATTTCTACGAATATCATAGAGGAAGAGGCCACACGACCAACAACTGTATCCATCTCAAACATGTCATTCAAGACATACTTGACCAAAATCAGGTAGGCACTCAACAACATACCTCTAACGAGACATATGTGGCATACAAGGATCCGCTTCTCAACCATGATAGGCCATACAACAACAACAACAACAATAACAATAACAATTGCAACAGGCAAAATCAAAACAACAGGAAAAACAACGCTAACTATGCTAGTGTGCCATTCGATTATACCGTCAACTCCATATCGGAACACATCCCACAAGTTAATGTGGTCACATTCAACCAACAATCAAAACCCAACAAAACTGATTGTAGCATCATCACTCGTAGTGGTAAAGTCATGTTAAACATGCTCCCTCCGAGGTCGTCGCCTTCTCCATCTAATTCCCATACATATAGTGTCATAGACCAACTTCAGAAAACTCTTGCTCACATTTCTTAGAGTTGTTGCGTCTATCCCCCTCCCACAAGGAAATTCTCGATAAAGCCCTAGTGGAAATGACTGTACCCATGAACCTGGCCAAAGAGAAGTTTCAAGCCATGGTAGGAAATCTAACCTCCTCAAGCACCATATCGTTCACCGAACAAGATGACCTTTCAGTATCTCAGCCTCATAACACCCCCTTGCATATCGTCACCTTCATTCATAAACACTATATCAAAAGGGTTCTCATTGATGGAGGAGCTGATTTAAATATTTGCACACTCAAGCTAGTCCTTACATTAGGGTTCTCTGAAAATGCAGTGGATCCTAGGAAAAAGATTACCATTAAGGCCTATGATGAAGCAGAAAGAACTACTAAAGGAATAGTGGTGTTACCAATACAAGTTGGACCAGTGATAAAAGATGTTGTTTGCCAAGTCCTAGACAGGGAGCTAGCCTATAATATCCTCCGAGGTAGACCCTGGATTCATGCCATGAAAGTTGTGCCTTCTACCTATCACCAATGTATCAAATTCCCTCATAACGGCAAGTAGATCACCATTTAAGGCGATCCAGACCCTTTTCAGCATTACAACTCTATCCGCTCAAACCCTTATTGCATCATTCCTAACAATAGAGCTTCTACATCCCCCATCTCATAGCATGACTCTACCTCCAAAGCTTCTTCATCCAAGCCCAAAGAGTAGAAAATCACAATCAAAGAAATTGTAGTAGGGGAATATTCCATTGAGCACAGCCTCAACCTAGCCAAAATGCCTCTATCTCCAAGATCCTTTGGGCGACCTACACCTTTTCCAAAGCCATCTACTCCTTCCAAACCTCCCATAGCTCCCTTTGTAAAATGGGGGACCCTATCAGATGAAACAGAGGAAAGAGACATCTTCCAATGGCTCTATACAGAGGAAGATAACACACAACAAGAACCACCTAAGCTCCCAATGGAAATCTATGGGCATGGTGAGTCTATCCTGCACAAAATGGGTTATGATGGTCAAGGCCCTATTGGCCTAAGAAAAGAAGGAATCATAGAACCCATCCAACCCTTTTCATCCTCATTGGCAAGAACTACAAAAGGGTTAGGATACAAGGATAAAGGCAAAGCTAAGGCCAATGCTTGTTTTGTGGAGCAGATCCATGCCCTACAAGATGACAGTGACACAAAATCTAATGAATATGAGTGGGAGGAACTCACATAGCACTCCTATGTGGACAAAGAAGTTGACAAAGTTCAAACTTATAGCCCTTACCATGAGGGACAAACACTAATGCATAGACCATTAGAGTGTGATTCGCCAACTCCTGAGAGTATGAATTTTGAGGAAGGTCAGAGTTCCATCGCGATAAACAATCTCGAGGAAAGTACCATTCTGGACTCTATCCCTATCAATCTGAATTCTATATCCATTCAAACCATAACACCCAATGAATCAGATCCATCTTTTGATCCCCTCCCCCTTGTGCATCCTAAACTTATCAACTAGGATTTATGAGGAACCCCATAACTAGACATGTTTCAAAATGATGATGCCTATATTGACTTCATGGAACTTAGGGACCACCTACCTACAGGAGATCATAAAGCTGGCTTTGCCATTGAACTCAACACCGTGGCTTATTTTGGAGAGGGTGCCAAGCCTTCTAGTAGCAAAAACATAAAAATAAAAACTGGATCTAATGGTGAAAACCGCTCTACGGCAGTATCAGATCCCAAAATAGTAAAAAGAAAGGATGCATCCGATGGTGAAAACCTAGCTGTGGCACTTGATGATGGAAGGCTTGACACTCTCCCCAATGACATGCACCAGGAAAAGTATCAGATTGTTGTGGAAGCTACAGAACCTTTCAACATTGGAACAGAGGAACAACCTAAGGTCATTCACTTTGCAAAGTCTCTATCTCCACCAGAAAAGACTAAGTTTGTACCATTCTTAAAAAAAAAGCAAGTCATCCTTGCTTGGTCATACGCAAATATGCCTAGTTTAGATCCATATTTGATTCTACATCATCTTCCACTAGATCCTGGGGTCAAACTAGTCAAACAGAAGCTCATGAAGATGCATCCACACATAGCATTACTAGTAAAAGAGGAACTCAAGAAACTATTGGATGTAGGGTTCATCAGGGCAATTGACTATCTAGAGTGGGTATCTAACATAGTGCCAGTATCCAAACCTGATGATAGAGTCAAATTATGTAATGATTTCTAAGATCTCAACAAAGCTTGCCACAAGGATGATTTTCCGTCACCCAATATTGATATCATAGTCGACTTGACAACAGGACATACCATGCTTTCTCTTATGGATGGCTTCTCCAGATACAATCAAATCAGGATAGCACCAGAAAAATAACATAAAATGGTTTTCACCTGTCCATGGGGCACTTTCTGCTGGAATGTCATGCCATTTGGGTTAAAGAACAAAGGGGCAACATATCAACGTGCTATGACCACCATCTTCCATGATATGATACATGTCACAATGGAAGACTATGTAGATGACATCCTTACAAAGTCACTCACAAGAGAATCCCACCTAGATGTGCTAGAGAAGGTCTTTCAGAGACTAGAACAATTCAAAGTCAGGTTGAATCCGAAGAAATGTGTGTTTGGAGTCACCTCCAGCAAGCTCTTAGGCTTCATTGTATCAACAAATGGGATCGAAGTGGATCCTGCCAAAGTCAAGGCTACCATGGAAATGCCACTGCCAAAGAATATCACTCAACTGTGGTCTCTATAGGGCAAGTTACAAGCAATCTGTCGGTTCATATCACAACTAGTAGATAAGTGCTAACCTTTCAGTCATCTCTTACATATAAAAATTCCATTTAGGTGGGATGAGAAGTGCGAAGAAGCATTTGACAAATTGAAGGAATATCTTATGAATCCACCTATCTTGATGCCTCCTATACAAGGTAATCTGTTATTACTTTACATATCTACTATGCCAACAGCTCTCGGAGCCCTCCTAGCACATCAGGATTATGAAGGTAAAGAAAGAGCTATCTACTACATCAGTCACACATTGGTGGGCTATGAACTACAATATTCCCAAATAGAAAGATCTTGTCTTGCTGTGGTTTTTGCTTCCCAAAAACTACGACATTACATGATAGCACATCCAGTCAAGCTTATTGTAAAGATCAATCCACTGAAGTACCTATTAAGCAAAGCAGCTCTAACAGGCCACTTAGCCAAGTGGGTAATGCTGTTAAGTGAATATGACATTGAGTATGTAGAAAGAAAGGCTATCAAAGGACAAATCATTGCTGATCAGTTAGAAGAAGCACCATTACAGGATACCGCACCAATGACATTTGAGTTCCCAAATGAATCCTTATTTAGTATCACAACACACTCATGGAATCTCTACTTTGATAGATCCTTTACAAACCATGGATCAGGGGCATGAATCTTATTTTTCACTCCTCACAATGACACCATATTGAAGTCTTATCGTCTGCAATTCCCATGCATGAACAATATAATAGAGAATGAGGCCTTGGTCATTGGTCTCAAAATGGCAGCAGAATGGAAAATAAAGGAGCTACATGTCTATGGTGACTCCCAATTGGTAATCAATCAAGTCAACAATGACTATCAAACCAAAGATGACAAGCTAATCCCATATAAGTGCATGGTCAATGACTTTAAAGAGTACTTTGTGATCATCTCCTTTGAGTAGATACCTTGCATTGAAAACAAAGCAGCAAATGCCATGACAACCATTGCCTCGCTCCTCGAGATCCTAGAGAATGAGTCACAGTATGAGTTCTTGGTGGAGTCAGTTATGGAACTAGCTTATGATCTTCCTAAAACACACTCCATATGCCTATTAGTTGGATCTAATTCACCCTTGTACGGTAAGATTTACACTTACCTCAAGGATAACACCCTACCTCCTGACTTGTCTTCTAACCAACATCGAACCTTCATTTGCCAAACCTCTCGTTCTACCATTATCACCGACACCTTATATCATGGAGGTCTGGATGGTACTTTACTCTGATGTTTAGAATGGGAAGAATCTCAAACCGCCTTACAAGACGTGCACAAAGGAATTTACAGAACACACTCTAGTGGTCCTTCTTTAGCTAAGAAACTCATGCATTTGGGTTATTATTGGCCGACCATGGAAACAGATTCATATCAATTTGTGAAGAAGTGCAAGTAGTGCCAGATACATGGAAACCTCATCCATGTGCCAGATCAAGAGCTACGACCTTTAATGACACCTTGGCCCTTTTGTCAATGGGGACTCGACCTTGTGGGCAAGATCCACCTGCCATCATCTAATGGCCACAAGTTCATAATAACTGCCAGTGAATATTTTACCAAGTGGATTGAAGCCGTTCCACTCATGAATGTCACAGGCAAACAGATTGCCTTATTCATCCTCAACTACCTCATCTATAGATACAAAATTCCCTCATCCATTGTCACGGATAATAGAAGACCTTTCAAGAACCAGGATGTCCAAGAGATTTGTGACAAATTCAAAATCCAACACTGTTTCTCCACCCTTACTATCCACAAGGCAACGGACAAGCAGAGGCATCCAAGAAAACAATATGAAAACTACTCAAGAAGACAGTCAACGATGCCGGTCGTGATTGACACATACAATTGAATCCCACTTTGTGGGCCTATCGAACTAGTATATGCACTCCCACAGGTGCTACCCCTTACGCCCTTGTCTATGGATCAGAAGCCATTTTTCCCATCGAGGTTGAGTTACCATCTCTAAGGGTGTCGTTAAAAGGTCTCATAAGTGATGAAGAGTACAGGGTTTCTAGATTGCAAGAGCTAGAGTTGCTAGAAGAAAAGAGACAAAATGCCTTGAATCATCTCAAGGCATATAAGCAAATGATGTCACGAAGCTACAACCACAGATTCCGTCCAAGAGTCTTCAAGGTTGGTGATCTAGTACTTAAGGAAAATGCCCGTAATCAACAAGATCAGGACAAGAAAGGCAAGTTTGAACCCAACTGGCTTGGACCTTATGTGATCGTTGCTGCCTATGGATCAGGGGCATATCAGTTAGCAACATCAGAGGGTGAGCTATTTAATGACCCAGTCAATAGTATGCATCTTCGTCGGTTCTATACCGAAGAGAACCCCAATGTAAGGGGGGCATAAATATAAAAAAAATTAAAAAAATACAAAAAATACAAAAAAATTAGAAAAAAGCAAAAAAATTAAAAAAGTGAAAAAAAACAACAAAAAAATCATCCTTTGGTGAATTGGTAAACATGCACCTTGGATAGGTACCATGATGAAAACTTGGCAAATAGGCATCATGTGTACTCTTAGCTTTCATGCGAATAAAAGCAAGTGGTGAAAACCTGGTAAACAAGCGTTACTTGTGATAAACTGCTTCCTCCATCTTTGGGAAACCAATCACCTTGTGTCCATTTTTCCTTCCATCATTTCTCATTCGATCCATATCTGTTCCATAATAAAAACCTAACGATAACCTATCATGGCTTGATACTCTCTCTTTTTTTTGCCTTGTCAACCAAGGTCCTATCCAGTATCCTATCCACAATGTGAGCCTAGTATAGTGTCTATCGTCAGTGTCCACATGGTCCAAGTCACCCCGAACTATGTTGCCTCTGCGTCATCACATAGGCAAGGCCATTTTCAATGCGCCCCCGAGGCTCCACTTCCCATCCGTTCCTTCGCATGTTGTCTGTCCTTCTATCCATATGAGTCCACGTCACTTTCTATCGCCTAGGTCTTAGGTCCATTAGGATTCACCCCGAACTACATTGCCTCTGCGTCCTCACATAGGCAAGGCCATTTAGCAATGAGCCCCCGAGGTACTAGGTCAGTCCTTTAGGGTCCATCTCACCAATAAGGATTGTGGAACCTTTCACCAGGCAAGCAAAGCCCACATCCAAAGAAAAAGTTTTGACGCAACACCTCAACCTATCCAAGGCAAAGCAAACAAGTACCTAAAGTAGTCTAAGTGATTCTATCTAAATTATAGCAAGAAAAACACATCTAAATGGAAGAATGTTTTGTGGTTGGGATTAGGTTAGGTTACAGCATCTTGATTTTTGTTATCATGTCTTTCTATGCTGCTGAAGGATGCCAAAAGCTAGAGATGCTATGATGGTGGCATGATTCTTTTCTTTGTTTGTTGTTTGTGGATCAATCTTTAGTAATGTGAAGCCTTGTCTAATGACATGATCAGCAAAAGATCATCAAGGACATCAAAGGTCTAACATGAAAGGGGGAAATCCTTGCCTGTTGATACACAAGAAATACTCAGGTCATATCTATTCAATTATACCTAGGTGCTTGTATTAACTTGCTAAATCAAAATCCATGTAAGAAATACTCAGGTCATCTCAGTTCAATTATACCTAGATGCTTGTATTAACTTACAACATTTGGAAAAAGTACCTAAAAAAAACGGCCAATGATGAAATAAGCACTTCAAAAATACTTGCAGTATCAAGATGGCACAAAACCATTTCACATCCATTACACATCCATAAAAGCATCCATATCCATGCAATAAAGATCCACAATACAGAGTATCAATACAAATAAGAGCTTGTGAGTCCTTTCATTCACAGTTTTTCCATCAGTCAGTCTTCCATCTATCATTCTGTCATTTCTGTGTTGATTGAGTACTTTTGGACATAACAAAAAAACATAGCATAGTTTGCATATCATATCACATGAGATAGTCATTAACATGATTAAATCATTTGCATACATAATAAAGTCCATTAGGTCATCCATACATGTTTGCAATCATAACATAGTGTCAACAGAAAAATCAAAAACATAGATAAGTATCATCGCATAAACTGCATAATCACATAGATAACATTCACATTTGCATACATAAAAGTGCATTAGATCATCATGAAATCATCTAAGTCTGCATTAGAATCATATCTCATAAAGCATCATAGTGTAGAAACATTAAACTACATTATCATGTAAAACATCACATAACATCATATAGACATAATAAACATGTGCATCACATATAAAACATCATAAAGATAGAACACATCCATGACACATAGCATGAACAATTGCATATATAGATCATCAATAGCTACATCATCATTTAAATATAACATAAAACATGTCCAAATGTACAATATCAAAGTCCACCTCTGAGTCACAAGTCATAAAGTATACATTGCATAAATAACAATACATGTCTCGGTACAAAATAATACAAGTATATACATATCAGGCTATCTGAGCCATCAAAAAGTGTATACATAAAGCCAAGATTTGGTACAAGTACAACTGTAGGCTAGCCTTCCTGTTGTGGGCCACTGCTCCCAGTACTACCCTCTCCATCCCCTCCTCTGCTGGCCCTAGACTGTTGTGGGCCCATCACTGACCCTCGTGACCGTGATCCACCTACCCTCTGAGGTGTACCTACTACTAACTGGCTCCTATAACTCGGTGCACATTGGTCTGCTAGTATCGCCCCATGGCACAATCCTCTGTAAAACTGCGTCTGAGCCTGCACTCTAACAAGCTCACCCTGTACCTATGCTAGCTGTGTCTACAGCTGATGAACCTAGGCCTGTCCCTGCGGCACCTGTGTAACCAAGAATGCAGTGGCCCCGTCTATCCCCAAGGCTACTAAAGCTGAATCTCTCTCTAGTCTGAGAGCCCGCACCCTTGCCAGTGTTGTATCTCGCTCTGCCCTAAGCCCTGAGATAACACCTGCATTTGCCTCTCTCTAAGACTCTGCTACTCGGAGATGTGCCATAAGCTATCAAATCTAACCTTGCAACATAGCAATGGCCTGCTGCTGCAAGTCAAGCTAAGGAGCCTGAGGAACCTACTATTGGGATACCTATTAGGGCACCTGCTATGCCAGCACCTATACCTATGGTGCAGCTTGTGGCTGCACTACCTACTACTGATGAGAAGATCCCTCCCCAGACCTCCTCCTCCATCTCAGTCTACCTCCTCCGCCACCTCCTCCACCTCCATCTCCTCCATCACCTCTGTCTCCCCATCCTCCTCTCCCCCTCCTCCATCTCCTTCCCCTCCTACATACACCATCCTCATCATCTGAGTCCTCCTCATCTATGTGCAGATCCAACTCTCCAGGTCCTGAGTACCTCAGGAAGGGATGAGCTACAAACTACTCCTCATAATCAGGAGTCATCCCTGCATCTATCACCTCCCTCTGCATCGGCCAAGCCACATAGGGAGTCTACTGGAACTCTGCTAGAGCCTCCTCATATGAAGCAACTGGGCCCCATCTAAACCTGTTTGCATGTGTACGCGCAAACCAGGCCTACCCCTGTGGTATCCCCTTGTATCCTCCCAAAATGCCTCTGAACCATGCTCACAATCTGTCTCTTTAGTATATGTCGTGTCCTCCCAATGAGCCACCGAGTCTGAAAGCAATACGGTAGCTCATCATCCTCATCCTCCCAAGGCTTGCAATCTAGATAGGGACACCATACAACTCTATCTACATTGTCCAACGCGTGTCTCCAGTACTCGAGCTTTCCCAACTTATGTTGGGAAAAAACTCTAGTGTATCCATAGCTGTACGGCTTATCCCTCTGCCTAGCAAAGATGCACATCGACCACGTAATAGCAATGTGCTCCCATAGCTAAAACTACAAAAGAGATACACTTGCCGACAAACTGGCACCCCCATGAACTATACCACTTGATGCATATCGTGGTATAGGTGAGCCAAGACATAGACACCCCATGCATAGCGGGTGCCCTCTATAATCATCCTCTCCATAATCTACCTATAACCAATAGGGAAGCCATGCGACCTCCTATCGGAGCACACAACGCCTCTGATCAGCCCTGCCACTATCCCTGGGAAGTAGTCATAATAGTCGTGAATGTCCTGCCCAGAGATAACCTGACCCTCTAACTCGGGGTCATCAAAAACTCACATGCACTCCACCAATCTTGCATCGCGCTGCAGGTCATACTCTACAAGATCACCCTATATCGGCAAATGTAGAATCCTATAGACGTCCTCGAGAGTAATCATCATCTCACCAGTCAGCAGGTGAAAGGTTCCATCCTCACTGTGGAATTGCTCCACTACTACAATCAACAAACCGAGGTTTGCACGAGCCTCAGGCATGAAACAAACATAGTCAAGTCCCATCGCGCCAAGAGCCTCTCAGTCTATCTCAGTAAGCATGTAGTGCTGCAACATCGGCAAGGGAAACTACTCCCACAATATAAGAACGTCTTGAATGTCCTCCTGCAAGCATGCAAAGCAATGCGTCAACCTAAAACTACAAAACTGCTTAACATATCTAAAGCACCATATCACTTACTTAAGATATCACATTGATCAAAACAACATACAACATCTCTTGACTAGATTCTTGCAATCTCGGAGATCACTTATCGATTGACGCATCAAGCAAGATGCCAATCGAGTCAATTTTGTTAAGTAAACTGACTATCTCAAGCATATGCCCAGAACCAGAAGGTGCATGCGCCATTTCATAGTAAATGCGCCACTTCTGGTAAATGCACCGCCAAATTGAGTCGATGCGCAGCTTCATATCAAAAGCACAGCTTCAACATGAATGTGCCACAACATATCATGTATGCTTATTTTTTTATGCACAAGTATTTATATGTGTGTGTGTGTGTGCATAACAAAATAAAGACCTTGTATGATTTTAAGTGAGTATATACCTCATTGTGTGAAATTTTCATGGCTGCCCAAGCCATTAAGGAAGAAACCCTACCTGCAACAAAACAAACCAAACAAGAGAAAACAAAATGGAGGAAAAGCAAAATGAGAAGAGAAGAAGAGAATAAGAGGAGTTAAAGCTTTTTGGGTTAAAGAAATTAATATTTTATTAGTTGAGCTTTTAGGGTTTTATAAGAATAAGTGAGTTATTGTTCTATTTTTATTTTAATTATTTCTATGTGTGCATGGGAAATTGCATTCCCTCTCTTGTGTAATTTACTTTATTTGTGGGAAAGGGGAAATTCTTAGGTTACTCTTGCCCTTGGGATATTGCCTTTTTTATTTTGAGCCCTTATTTAATTACTATGGGTATTTTAGTTAATGGGTTGAAATTTAAACCTAGTCTTGTCTTTTAAATTATTATAATGGAGTTTTGGGGGGAATTATATTTTACCCTATCTTTAACTTCAATTGTTGGGCTATTTTTATTAGTCGGGTATATTATTGTATTTTATTTAGGGGTAAGTAATTACTTAATTGTCCTATTTAATTTAATGAGTTAGTAAATGGAGGGCAAATTTTATAACGTTATTATTGATTTAATTTTACCTTGATTAAAATTGAATAAATATAATTGTTGGAATTATATTTACTTTTAGACCATTTTATTTTTGGGATTAATTATTTAATAATTTTATTTAAATTGTTCTCGATTAATTGGGTGGTTAATCTTTATAAGGTTAATTAGGTAATTTTTTATTTAAATTTTCTCCTAAATGTTTGTGAGGTAGACCTTTTTTTAATATTTATTTCAAACATTAAAAACATGTTATGCTGCCAAAATTTCTCGAGACTTAGGGCAGTTATTTTAAATGAAATTTCCTTGGCATTAGTTAACATTTATTTTACCTTGCGATTATTATTTTATCGAAGGCAAATTTTAATCTATTCCTATGCTCTAGAATTAGGGTTGGATTTCGACTCCTATCGGAATCATGTCACTCACTTAGGAAACCTAGGGTTTGGGTCCATTCTACCCTAACCCTAGTAGCGACGCTCCTCACATTGCATAACCCCCTAGTCAACTATCATCACAAGGGATGGCATAGGTAAGCACTCATCCCCGAGTTTGATTGACATGTTTACGCCTTATGTGTATTACCATCGAGCACACTGATGCGTGCGAGGGGGTTTCTAGGGGCATGTGGAAAAGTTTTTGATATTTCATGTCATGACCACATGACAAATGTGGACATTACACGTGTGTTGCATGTCGTGGCCGCATGGGAAATGTGGGCATGACACGCAGCTTCTGCGTATGTGTAGTTTCCCATACCGTATGTGCAAGTTCTTGGTGTATGCGCTGACTCATACCGTATGTGCGCAGCAAGCATGCATGCGCAGTTTCATATCCTAAATGCACCACAGAATATCATATGCATAGTTCTACATGGCATATGCGCCGAACTGCGAACCTGTTCATCTATCCTGGCTAACTTTCCCTAGCATTTATTGTGCTAATAAATGACTCTAGGCGAGGTTTTTTGAGCTACATACCGGTGGTCCTGCCTCAGCTGGCTAATTGTACCATCAAACTCGCTCAAAGCGATGCTCCTCGCACAGAATATCCATCTATATGCTGACTGTTCTATGCTCTTCTGCTCTTCTATGCTCTCGAGGACCTATCAACAAAAGCTAAGTGTGAAAATGACTTGTCTTGTGGACTGAGCTCTTATATATAGCAAGTGAACCCTAACTAGCTGTGTGGCAACTGTGACTACTTCCCGCGCCTGTTTCTTCTCGTTTCTCCAAAAAGTAACCCATTTTCTTCAAACCTAACCTATTTTTCACCTTCATCATGAGATTGTCCATCTCATGCCTTCTACCTCCTTACCGTCCAATCTCCCGAGGGGGCATCCTATTGTCATAACCTGTACCAGGGGCAAACTGGAGCATTTATCATTATAAGAAATTCTTATTCTTTGAGGCAATGTGATGAAACACATTGCATCAAAGAGGGGCAAAATGTATGTGCCTAAAAATGACATGACTTGGTCTAAATAAATATTCTTAATATTTATTCCATTCTAATTCCTCTATCAATAAATAAATAAACAAATTTATTTATTCGATTCATATTCCTCTAAAGTTAATTAAATACCAAAATATTTAATTACCTCTTCTAAAGTCAAAATTAAATAAAATCTTTTATTTAATTAAATTCTTCCAAACAATTAAATAATTCTTAATTATTTAATTTAAATCAATTCTTCTTCCAAATTTAAATAAATCAAATCAAATTTATTTAAATACTCTCAATCTCTAAAAATAAAATATAATCAAATATTTTATTTATTCTTCTATCTTGCACAAACAATTAAATAAATTTATTTATTTAATTTGCTTTTTGATCTTCTAAAATATCTTCCAAATCTTATAAAAACAAGTCTTCTTCTTCATGCACACAAAATTAAATAATTTATTATTTAATTTCTCTCAAATCATGCAAAAGCAAATCACAAGTTGAGTTAACTGACTCAATCAACCTTGTTTTTATCAATATCTTTTAAATTAGAAAAAAAACATTCTAATCTATGAAAGCATATATTATCTTTATAAAAGAAAGTAATTAACTCAAACAAAACAACTTTTGTGTGACACGTCTTCTTTCTATTTGTGCACATTCTCTCAAGGTTTCTCAACCGCCATTGATCTTCTCTCTTTCAAGTCTATAAATTGAATTTAATTCCTCCATTTCATTCATCCAAGCTTTTAGTATTGTTACTCTACAAGAATTACAGCGTGCCTTTGGCACCCAAGTCATTCCATTTGCTTGCAATCAACTTGTTACCTTATCACCATTATCATGTTGTGAAGCTCACCTTCATTACAGTAAACTATCATAGCCATTCCCACTTGACATCTTGGAATAGCAAGGAAGTGCACCTTCTGAGGGCATATTCATACACAAGATCATTTGTGATAGGCTACCAATGGAAGCCATGAGGTAAAGAGGTTTGTTGAGGTATTGTTCATTGTTTCAAATCTTCTTTATTTCTATATTTCATTGAGTTATGGGTATTTATCGATATCATTGATATTTATGCATAATTTCCCCTAACACTATCAGTTACATGGCTAAATATGTGACCATGGGCTTCCAATCTAATCTCTTCAAGGTGCTAGTAGTGAGATGGCCACAAACACCCTATTCAATGTCAAGATTGTTGTTGACTATTAACAAGTACTCTCCACTAGTGGACATCTATATCCATGACTATCCAAATTGTTGCATCAACAAATCAAATGGTGAGTCATGTGAATGTATGAAAGAAAGGAAGTCAGCCAACTATTTGTTTGCTAACATTGAGATTTAAAAAATTAGATATCTTGTGAGCATTTATCGAGAAGTCCACCAATAGGAAATTATGCCAATAGGCATTCCCTTAATGAGCAACACTACATGAAATGCATAATGAATGGTCTTGATTAAAAGGACTACAATAGAGCAAATCTGAACCATTGATTTATTGAAAGAAGTAATAAATGATAAAAGACAAAAATATTAAAACCACTTATAAAAATAATAAATGATAAAAGACAAACCAAAAAATAAGAAATTGTTGGCATTCTATGTTGTGGTGGTGGTTGTTAATGTGAATGCCACGACCAAGGTGACAACAGTTAGCCTTGACCACAACTTATATAGCCTTTAGGATTTAAATAGTGTTGTCACTAGAAAATTGAAATCATAAGAGAATTCCCTGAAGTGGCTAAAATTTGTTGTCAATTCCTTACTCTTTTTTAAATGATTAAATGCGGGAAGAGGCAGATGAATTCAAGGAGTAAAGGATAAGTAGATAGGATGCACAACTTTTGCTTTACATTCACACAATTCACACACTGTTCAGTTTGATCTACCAATAGAGCATCACAATTGAATTTAAACGGTCGCGGGATCAAATCGCATGAATTCCTCACTTAAATGCATAAAATTTACATTAATCCTAATGCACTGACTTGACTTCTATTAGCTCATGTTGTCCAATTTGCAAGCTTTTTTTCTAGTCCATTTGGCATATGGAATTCACATTTCTCTCCTAGGATAATGAATTACAACTGAAAATGGTCATTTCTTTCTATTGCTTTAATGTAGTATTTTATAACATCATTTTTACGTTTGCATAAGTTGGACATCATTGAGAGAGAGATCTTTTTGATTTCTAAATTTGTCTTGGGTTTCATTGCTAGATCTAGGGGAGAGGAGCCATTAGTTCAACACCCTAACTTCGTGCCTCTCAAAATCATACATGGCATTTCAAATTACTCTGAAATTTTTACTACAACTTACATGGCAAGGCCCCTACTTATAACAAAGGTTTCAGGTCCACATCATCAAATATGATGCCACATCAGCATGCTTTTTGTTGAGGTGTCCAAAAAGACCCAAGAAAAATATTAGACCAATAGTTGTGCATTAAGTCATGTTTGTTGGTGCGCCAATGTGATATCACATGATTTGTTGCATTTTAGAAATTTGATTCAAATATAAGAACTTATGTTCAACATTTGGTCATTTTTTATTTACATTTGGAAAAATTATTTACAATGTATGGTATATAGGGTGTTCAATTACTGGCTCCTCTCCCCTAAGGAGTATTTATCTCGTCAAATTAATCTTGGACTTGCACCTAGTCTAGTATGACATACTCAGCTTTTTGGATGGGGGTAGTTCACATAATTTTAAAAAACTTAGAAGACGTATCACGTGTAGGGGAGAAGACCTAGTAGTTGAGGACCCTAACTTCACGCCTCTCAAAATCATACATGGTAATTTCGAATCACTCCAAAAAATTTACAGTAGCTTATTTGATAAGGCCCCTGCTTATAACTAAGGTTTTAGGGCCACATCATCAAATATGATGCCACATCAACATGCTTTTTGTCAAGGTGTCCAACAAGACCCCCCAAAAAGGGTAGACCAAAAGTTGTGCATTAAGTCATGTTTTGTTGATGCATTGATGTGGCATCACATGTTGCTTTTTAGATCTAAAGAACACATTTCATTCCATTATAAGTACTTATAGTCAACACTAACAACTGTAATGTCACAACTACTAATGCTAAACTTTTAAAAATATTGGACCTTAAATCCACAAATACTATCACAACTATAGGAAACTCCACTTGCTCAAGCTCGAAGAATTTGGATATTAGGAATGCTATGCAATGATCTAGAAGTTTTTAAGAATTTCAATGAGACCTAGGGGAGAGGACCCAATTGCTAAGCATGTTCCAATAGTTGTGATAGTATTTGTGGATTTAAGGCTTGATATTTTTAAAAGTTTAACACTAGTAGTTATGACTTTAAGGTTGATAGTGTTGACTATAAGTACTTATAATTGAATGAAATGTGCTATTTAGATCTAAAAAGAAAGTAATCGTCTGATGCCACATCAGTGCACCAACAAAACATGACTTAATGCAGGACTATTGGTCCACCCTTTTTTTAGGGTCTTTTGGGACACCTTAACAAAAATCATGTTGATGTGGCATCATATTTGATGATGTGGACCTAAAACATTAGTTATAAGTAGGGGCCTTGCCAAGTAAGTTGCTGTAAAAAATTTGGAGTGATTCGAAATTGCCATGTATGATTTTGAGAGGCATTGATGAGTGCCAAGTAACACCCATAAAATACATTTTTTACCTCTCTTTTTCTCCTTTTTGATCCCATCTTTCTTGATTTCTGCACTTGAATAGGCTAGCAAGATTGTTCTAAATAATGATTAATTGAAGATAAATTACTTAAGATCATGATTTCTAATTAAAGGACTAATGTGCATGGAATTGATGGAAATCTGCACAAAAACTTCTCTTTTTGAATCAACAGGTGTAGATGTTTGGGATGGCAATTTTTGTGCATCTTCAGAGGTAGTCCTAAATGATCTTCAAAGACAATACCAAAATACCACGACATCAAAAGTTTTGAAGTAAAGAGGGAAAGCCCCCGGAGCTGGACTGAAGTCTGGAGCATCTCCGGAGTTGAGCAAGAAGGCCACAATTATATCTCCGGAGCTATAGACATATCTCCGGAGTTGCAGACAGAGACATACATTTTCGGTGCCTCTTTAGAATAGAGCAGATTTCTAGCACAGCTGTCGGTCAGGCACTTTCAGCGGTGATCGTGATACCGCTCATATTACTCAAATCATCACCTAAGTGATTAAGGGCCATCTTTAGTTAACTGCTGGGAGTTTTTATCTTTTTAATTTTTTGCATGAGTTATTGATGAAACTAATTTAATATCCATATTTTTAGGGCCTCACTACCCAAATGTATTAAGACTCAAACTTAGATTCAGAATGGACTTCTGTTCCACTCAATCTATTTTTATTGCATGGTTATTTTTCGTAGTTAGACAACTAGTATAATAAAGAGATGGATGTCATCTCATAGAAGAATTGGTAGATAAGATAAGTGATATGTCATCACTCGTTTTATATATACTTACAAAAGCAACAGAAAAAAAAAGATTTTTATTATTCTAATTTTTTGTAGTCTCAATTTGGATATCAATATTTCTCTGAATGCAAAGCGAATGGAATTGGACTGAATTAGGTTGTGATCTTATTCTTTTGTGCTGATTCCTTACTATAGCCTTCAGCGCTGACACTTGGTTTCCAAGATTTTCTACCCCACTTGGATAGGGAGTTTGATGGTGCCTTCGAAAAGTCTCTCGGTATCATCATACCCCTTAATAGTTATAAATTCACTAGTATCCACAACTACATCAGAGTATCCCAAATGTTTTAACAATTTTAGAGTACACAGGTTTAGGCCGGAGCCAGCATCTATCAAGACTCCTTTTATGATGTGTTTGTGGATGCATACTTCAATGTGTAAGGCATCATTATGTAGGTCATCGGAGGTGGGTAGATCCTTTTCAGAGAAGGTGAGATGGTGTGTTGAAGCAAAGACTCCTTTTGTGATGTGTTTGTGGATGCATACTTTGATGTGTAAGGCATCATTATGTAGGTCATCGGAGGTGGGAAGATCCTTTTCAGAGAAGGTGAGATGGTGTGTTGAAGCGATGTGGCCCACATGGCTTGGAATTGATCCACATTCAAGTTGGTGGGGACTTGGGTCTCCAATAAGGCTTTGTCCAGGATTTATTTGTGAAGGGGGACATGCGAAGCAACTCAAGGATGGAGATTTGTGTGGGGGTCTTTCCTAGATGGTCTAGGAGGTTGTATTTGTGGGCAGATGGAGGATTGGTGGATGTAGATGTGGAGGGAACTGGTCGTTGGTAGGTACCTAATGGATGGATACACGATCGGGACGAGTAGTGACGACACAATTTGGGGTCTTGGCTCGAATGGTGATGGTGTTGATGCGGTTGGAAGAATCTTCTATTTGACCCACAATGGAGTCAAAAGAAGCAGGAGGTGGTAAAACATTGTAGTCTTGATTGGATGAGGATGCTTTTGTTGTGGTTAGGTAGAGGATCCTTGTAAGCTCCTAGGTTAGCATTTGGTGATTGCTTAGGTGGTTCATCAATGGTAATGTCTCCCATATCGATGAGATCTTGTATGTAGTGGTTTAGCATCATATAATTTGACATTTTGTGTCCTTTCACACAATGATACTCACAAAAGAGATTTTCATCAAACCAAGTGGGTTTGAATTGATTCTCATCATAAGGTCTAATAGGGGGTAAGACAATCAAACCCACCTTCACAAGATTATTCAAAACATTTTCAATAGGTTCCCCTAAGGGTGTGAATTTCCTTTTGGGGTTATTATTTTGTTTGGGTGGTCCTTTGGGGACATTTACATTGTTCACGGTGGATGTGCTTGGTATTGTTTGATTTTGCACATGTTGAACGGCCTTCACATTGGTGATGCTATCATTGAGAGTGTTTTTATTCTTTCTCCAAAAGCGGGGTTTGTGACTTGAAGGTGCGTTGGTGTTGGTGTTGTTGTTGTGATTGTTGGCTTTATTGTCTTTATTGTAAAGTTAAATGGAGTCCTTAGTGATGAGGTCTCTTTTAATGTTGGTTCCCTTGTCTATGACCTCTCCAAAGGTAGATGTGCATTGTATTTGCTGATGGAACCCCATTTCTTGACTTAGGTTAGTGACAAACATGGTAACAATTTGTTTCTCTAGGATAGGCCATGGGAGCTTGCTTGCTAAGCCTCTCCATCTTTGTAAGAAGGTGGCAAATGACTCTCCACTCTTTTGTTTTGTGTTGCATAAGTTGGTCATAAAAAATTCATGCTTAAAGTTGTAGGAGAAATGATTTACAAACTTCTCCGTAAGCTCATGGAAGGTCCTAATGCCAGGTGGAAGGTGTACAAACCATTTGGTGGCTTGACCACAGAGGCTTTGACAAAAGAGTCTCATTAAATAAGTGTCATCATATGAGACTTCTGGGAAAGCGATGTAGAACTCCTGAAGGTGTTCCCTAGGATCTTCCTTTCCCTTGTACTTGTCAAATTTAGGCATTTCAAAGTTCTTAGGGAAGAGAGGCATATAGTGTCCTATCAAATGGGTAGGGGCAAATATCCTCAAAAGAATATTGCTTCCTCTTATTTCCTTTTTGCATGTTGTCCACCTTTTGGATTAATGTTTGGATGATGCTAGCTAAATCTTGGTTGGGAGGTGGTTGTGGAATATGGTTTTATTGATTTTGCATGAGTTGTTGGAGAAAAGGTGAAATTTGATTTTGAGGTGTCATTTGAAGTTGGGATGTTTGATTTTGGGCATTTTGGTTTTGGAGTGCGAGATGTTGTTGATATGCAATAAGTTGTTGTAAGATGTGTGGTGGAAGTTGTGGGTTGGGATTGTGTTGTGTTGTTTGGACGGATGATACAACTGGCGCTTGGGAGATGGGGTTTTGTACATATGTGAAATTAGATGATGGATTGGCACATGGGTTGGTATTGGTTGTGTTAGGGTGGGGTTGCAAAAATAAATGGTTTATGAAGGCTATAGTGTTGGGGTTAAGTTGAGGAGAGCTAGTGGTAACACTTGCGTGTGTGGTGTTGTTGGGAATGCTTAGGGTGATTTGTGGTATGGATGAGGTGATGGTAGATGTTGATACATTTGAGATGTTTGGTGTGGTTGATACATTTGTGGGATTTGTTCATGTGGCAAAATTAGAGTTTGTGGGAATGGTAGATGTAGTGATGTTCAAGGCTTGAGATGAGTTAGGGTTGGTGTGTGATGTGGTCACATTGGGTATCGTAGCACCATTTCGGAGAAGAAATTCAAGATATCTATTAGGGTCCAATCTTAGGACTCTATCAAGCATGTCCATAGAATTGACATCTTGTGTAAAGTCTAGAATATCTTGATCTACTTGGTTGGTGTTAGATGGTTGTGGTTGTGATGGGAAGGGGAAGGGATTTAGCATAGTGCTAGTGTTTTATGATGACGCTTGTTGGATGATGGGGACATTATTTTGGTTGGTTAATGGCATCCCTATGCCAAAGTTGTTTCCAAGATGGAAAATTTCTTGATTCTTCTTTTCTTTTGAACTTGTTATGGGCATGCAATGGTATGGATTTGATTGGGGGTGGATGAAGGGTTATGACCTTAGAGAATAGGTTTTATTTTTTGGACCCAAAGATAAGTGGGAGTGAAGATGTGGTTGTTTGGAGAATGGGGATGAAAAGGGCAACAAAGTGATTGGGATTTGCTAGGGGAATCAAAGATTTAGGTTTTGGAGAATAATATCCTCAAAGTCTAAATCTAAGGATAATGGCATGGTGTGGGTATAGGTTTGAGCTCTTAGGAATATTCCCCAAAAGTGGCAACCTAAGGAAGGTAAATGTTAAAAATATGAGGATGGTGGAACAACCTTAGAGATTAAGACCTTTAAGGAGGTGGATGAATTGAATTTCAAAAAATTTGGACCAAAAGGGGTGAAAGATGTGTAAGTGAAAAAGATTTTTGGATGATTTGGAGGATGTGACTAAAGATAAATAATCAACCAAGGAAACCTTAGATGACTAGGGTAAATGATTTTGAGATAGTAATCAACTAAGAAAGCCTTAGGCGATTTGGATGTTTAGATTATTTTGGTGATGTTGGGGGTGTATTGGTTTCCGGATCAGCAAGAAGTGAACCCTAAAGGTTTGCCACTTCTTATCGACAGGTTCACTGTATGATTCAACCAACAGAGATGGGAGGTTGTGTGAACTGTCTCCCCTTCACTTTTGGTTCTACCGCACCAAGGGAGTATCCCTATATTGAAATATATAACATGATTCACTCAAAGCAAAAGGTATAGCTTTTCAGCACAGGCAGAATGCTCCCCTTTGTATACCAAGATTTGCAAGATGAATTCTAAGTTGGCAATGTTCTTGGATTATCCATACTAGTTGAAACAGAGAACACGCAGGTCCTAATTATACTCCTACAACTAATGGATGGAAGTGATAATATGGTGAGGAAGTGGAGCCATGGGACTTCCCTAGACCCTTTGAATAGACAAATCCACAGACCAGTGTCCTATTCGGGCAACAGAGTCAAGTCTAGAAATGTGAATGTTTTCCTATGATAATCTAAAATCGTATCCAGGGGACCTAAGAAAATATTGCTACCTTACAACAATATGTCCATAGAAGAGTAATGCTCATGATCATACTTAAGAAATCCTTTGACATGACACCCCTCCCTATATCTGATTTAGAGCTTATTTAATCTACTCCTCAAGCAGAAATAGAAAACAAACTTATAGTACAACAAATGCATACTGAAGAACTTAGATATCCTCAGTAACCTTATTCAAAAGAGAAAAAACAATGCCAAAGGAGACAATCATGAGCAAGACACACATGCAGTGTTTTTCATTTTATTCAACCTAGATAGAATATTATCATACAAGAAAATGTCATTTAAAAACTAGAGACTACTCAACACCCGGACAAAGAACCAAATCTGTAGTAAGAAAGTCCTTTCAAAGATGTAAATACCTTATATTCAAAGCCAAGGAAAAGACCCAACAAACTCGCACTCCCTCTAGTAGAGTGGCCATGATTCCTTTTTAAAGGAGTGACAAGCTACCAGCCATCTACCTCTGACAAGATTCCTAAATGACATAATAGATCCTTACAAATTTTCAAAATACAATTAGATCTTTGAATCAATTTTTTGCAGCTGAAGTAGTCAGAAATTCCTAAAAAATCTATTGTTTATGCAACTTTTTCCCCAATCAGATGAGCAGATTTGATGCTTTAGTACGTGGCTATGTAGAAGATTCAATCACTTCAGTATGGGAGGAGGTGGGAAATTCACTGACAGGTAGCCGCTTCGACCTTTAATTCTCAGTCGTTGATCCAGGTTGGTCTTGTGCTGAATCGACAATCTCTAGGCTTCATCGTACTCTGGAAACCAATTTCAGCATCATTGAAAAGTCCTCCTCCACTGAAAACACGCCATGTTGATGGTCATATTCCTCTGACTTTTCCCTTTGTGCATCAGCTTCCATCACGTGGCACCATCTCGTGGCCTCGCAGCTGAAGATGGCCCACCACCTTTGGGCTTTATATGACTGCGCTAAGCCGTCTATTTGTCCCTTCTTTACTTTCTTTGCACCCCATGATTAGATTCTTATCACATGTCACCCTGTCGTGCCCACGCAACAAATATTCCCTCCTAACAGATTCCCCTACGTGCTTGTGCGACTATTAGATTCAGGTCCCACTGTAGATCTTTTCTTAATCTGGCACCTGGCAGCCTATGATTTATCGATTAGGATCTTTGATTGAATGGCTGCAAGCCACATTCAATTGATAACTGGCACTTCATCACAGCGTCGTGAGAGGTCCATGAGCTCATTGCTGATGTGGCGTGATGGTGCAATATCCATATTTGTGGCACCCTGACTGGTGCAGGAGCACCTAACACAGGGTGGCCACCATGAGGCCAAAATGGTGTTAAGTTGAGTTTTTTGAGTTTTTGTAGTGAATAAGGTCTTTTGAGACCATATTTGATGTAATAAAAGTCATTGAGACCATCAAGAGTTATGTTGAGTCTTATTAGGGTCACATTGTCAAAGGTTGTCATATTGTCGCTCAACGTGGTCAATCATGGTCAAAGTACTCCAAGTGGATAGAATTGATGTAATAAGTCCTTTTAAGTCTATTTTAACATGTCTAGGGTGAGTATAGGTGGTTTTGAGTCATTTTGTTGAGTTTGAACAAAGTTGTCAACTTTTTGCAAAAGTTGCTATGGAACTTTCACAAAATTGCCATATTAATGAGCATTTCTTTGTAACCAATGGTCACTTATTCAAAAATCAGTTAGGGAAAGTTGGAAATGGTTGAAGACAAGTTTAAATAGCCTCTTTTGGGTCAATGCATGGGTTTTTTGGTGAGTTTTGGTCGAAGAAAAGAAGAATGATACAAAGTTTAAAGCCTTGTTTCTAGAATTTTCTGCATTTTTTGCTTCTATAACGTTCATAACTTTCGCATATGGATGAATTAGAAGGTGAGGATGGAATTTTTGGAAATCCATGTGTCTTACCTTTCATTAAAGACTGATTTTGTGACATTTGGTTGATATTTGTGCATTCGGTGAACTTTTTATAAAATCTGTCCTGAAACCCTACTTCTAAGGGTTTGATCAAAGAAATGTAAATCTCTCCATTCCACTAAGGCATATTCATAAAAAATTGGTGGAATGGTAGGGATAGTTCTTGTATAGATGAGTTTTTTTTCATTTTTTCAGGGACCGAGGTTGGATGCATCTTTGGAGCAATGAATGCCTAATATCTCTGTGTTAGGCCAAGGAAGTGTGGGTTTGAGTGAACCTGTGTTAAATCTGATTGTTTGGGTGCCCAAAACCTATTGAAATGGTGGGTTGGGGTTGTATTACACCTGTCCATATAATTTTTTGAGTTGTGGAGTGTGAAGATATGGTACTTGCTTTACAAAACAAACCTAATTGGCCATAGGCTACAAGGGGAGCAGTTATAGGTTAGACTATATTGTCCAAAACAACACATACCCAATTTGGGATATGTTGTAGGGAATCAAAAAGGGTATCTAAATATTGTCTAAGATCTAAGTTTATATACTTGTGTCAAAAGTTATTGTTGACTGTTACTATTTCAAGGGCTACAAGGATTCCATTAGGTTTGTGAAGGAAGTCATAAACCCATACTTGCTAGACCTTAACCAATGGTCTAGATGGGTCCCATGGCATGTCAAACTAGCCTTTCCATGATGATTTCAAAGACACTAACTATTGTTCCCACTTTTGCAAGTTGATCCTTGAATTTGGTTTTAGAGTGTGAAGGAAACCATGTCAATTTGTGGAATCCTCTATCTATCCTAAGTCCTCTACATCACTAACCACTTCAAAGACTTTAGACTTAACCATTTTATAATACAATAGGGTACTAGGTAATACTAGGTAAAGGAGATCGGTCACCCTACGAGTTGAAAGACTTAAGTTACAACTTAAGTGACTGAAAGCCCTTGGCAAGTAGTTAACAACAGAATAGAAGCTTAAAGTAAAAACAAGCCCATATGATTTTAGGCCCCTTTTTAAAGAAGGAAGACATTGTTGAAATAGACCTAAATCCCTAAGGGGTACCACCAGTGGCTCTGGTTGGGGATGCATGCCTCTTGCAGGCATGGCAAGGACCACAGATCTCTGGAATGCAGACCAAGTACCATATCCATTGGGCCACAGAGTCACAGCTACACCAACCTGCAAACCATAAATTTTATTTCAAATTTACTTTGGCAGCCTAGTTCCACCAAAAGGAAGAACCAGTAAACCCTTATTTTCTTTTTGACTTCTTCAAGCGAAGCCTGAAACACTAAGTTGTCTACAACATCTTGCCTTGTCTCTTCTCCTACAATAGAATTGATCTAGCATTTTTGTCCATTGTTGTCTGAATTTTCATCTGAAAATTGTCTTTCCAATGAGAGCTCTTCTATAAGCAACAAACAATACTTCCAGGTATCCATCCTCATCGAGCTCAGTAGTTTGATCTTTGAGTTTCTCCTAGAATGTCCCGAGAAAAGGCATAAAATGTACCCCATCATTTGAAGCTCTATAGTTACCCAAATAGTTAATACTATCCAATGTGTATGAACATCTACAACTGATCTACTGATCTCTAAATAATGATCCTATTTTCTTTCTTCACCAATGCAATGAAAATCAAACATTTCAATCCCTGCATTATGAAGGTGGCCATCATCATCAAGGAAGTACCCATCCAGACATATTTCATCATCTAAAAGGCATGGATTTGAATGTTGCAGCCCTTGAGCCATAGTTCCCTGTATTTAAAGTGAGGATTTGCATATCCATTTCATATAGATATTCATGATTACCTAGGATATGCCTATTGTTGCTAGATGTGCCTTTTATTTCATCATATGAGAGGCACCCCGCATCTGCAGCTTTCTCTCTCTGAGGTTGAGTAAAGTCTTTGTTCCTGTCATTAGAGAATGGACCCACATTAAAAAATAGACTTTAGCATTATCCTTTAATGACTGAACAAAGGGCCTCATTAAAACACTTCTAGCCTCAAACATATTTTGTAGATTTTTGTTTGCTGGCTCAAAATTTATTCCACTATATTTTGGCAAACACTTTCTAAGCTTATTGGGAATAGTATTCTGGTAACCTCTAATGTCTATGAGATTTAGGGCTTTTTGCTTTTCAAAAAATGGCCTTTTTTGGGAGCACAACCAAGACTGCTGCTTCATTTGAATCATTTTGAGTGCAAAAGAATGAAATACCTATAAATGTTGCTGCTTGAAGCAGAGTCAACAAATCATCAGGAAGGCACCTTTACATTCTAGATTTACCACTAGCAGAGCACCACACATTTTCTTCATGATCTTGCTGTAGCAATAGTAAGCAGAGTCTGTAATATAAAAAAATGAAATAACTCTAAAAAACCAATTTTTACCGTGAAGTAAAAATTTGAAAAGGGAAAGGAAGATAATTTTTTTTTTGTCTTTTTAAAACATTGAAGTTTAATCAACAACCTATTAAGATTCATGTTGATACTAAGTTACACAATGGGTCTATTCATTTTCAATGATTTAACAATATGATATATTATACATAAGGAAAATTTTACAAATTAAAAACTTACCAAAGATCATTTCATCTCAATTGTCGACCTCCATATTTCAATCCTCGGTAAGCCTCTAGTTGAAGAGAGAGAAAGCATCTTTGGGGAGCTTTACCTCCATCCGCAGATCGACGATCTCCCACACACCTTCCTTACCAGAAGTGGCCCTACCCTTAATGGAGAGGATAGACCTAGGATGACCTATGGTATTTTCCATCTGAGTACTGGTGTTTGTGACCTACGTAACTTGTTATCACGCACCCCTAGATACCCTCTAGTCAAGCATGACCATCCACAAGTTACATATTCTAGTCACGGTGAACCGATAATGCACTAGAGGCAAGTGCATTACTTTGGCCAAATTTTTCAGTATAATTAGTGTTGTGATCAACATAATCATTACATTTAGCTACCCCAACTCGACAAGCTTTTAAGCATAACTGCTTGATTTATTTCAAATACTAGGGTACGAGGGACTATAATAGATTCTCAGGGTCTTTTACCATCAATATGAACAAGGCATGATTTCTAGTTTTACTAATTCATCTAAATATGATACTGTTTCGCTTGTGGACCATTAGGGTTTGATCCATTTTCAAGTTTTCTTTTCACAGATAAATCATTATACTATCGAGCCTGGTCATCACATTGACATCTACTATTCTCAAATTCAAGTTTTAATATATACCCATTGTCATAAGACTAACATGACTATTTCCTGTGATTTAACATAATCATCTTGGGTCAAGAAGTCCTAAATAAGGTTGACTCCAAATTCAATCATTCTCAAGTTCAACTATTCAAGTTATTGGACCAAATTTGTTATTCATAAAGGTCAATAAAGTATTCATATATATTAGGCTAGCTGCCTAGAAATGACTTTAAATTAAACATAATAGAATCTTAAACCAACCCCTTTTCTTTAAAATAAATAATAAGAAAGGTTTCCATGTTAATCATGCTTACAAAAGATTTACTTTCAAGGTACTAAGTTATCCTCGAGTTGATATACCATTTCAACCGTATATTTCCTATCACATAAAATCAAGAATGATAGCTCGACGTGTGATTTCTAAGAATTAATTAATATAGTGATATCCTATTCTAAACTTCCATGCGGTCAATAAGCTTTGGTCTCTTTCATTATTCCACAATACTGAGAGGTGGCCTTTTTATTCCATAAAAAAATGATAATAAAGACTCGACTGTCCTAAGCATTAAAACTGAGGCTATCTTCACATGGTCTCTAAGAGTAACATTAACAGACTTTAAAAGAAGTTGGCATCATTTAAATTTAGATATTGACAGTAGTTCAATAACCCAAAGAGGGAGTGGAAAATATATGAGGCATAAAGACCCCCAACAACTCTATGCCAACAACCTATGAAGTAGGGAACACATTTAGCAAAAGATAATCTCCTCTTAAGGTTCAACTGTAGCTCATCTTGTACTAAAGGATTAAAAACTTAATTAGTTTACATATATTTAGCTCTACAGAAGTAAGCTTATTTAAGGTGGAAACCAAGCTTATAACATAGCATAAAGGATGACCAAAACACTGGAACGCTAATAACACATCTATTAAGTATACACTGTCAGGAAAAGAAGCATATGCTTAAATAATTCTAGCTATTCTTCATTCTTCTACATGCAGCTGTCTAAGATCATAATGTAGTTGTCTACGGTTTACACAAGATTTTATATTGAGCCACCATTTTTCTCGTAAGTTTCATTCACACTCATTTGAAATGCAAAGTTTACGTTCCAAAAATGATTGTATTCAAACTTATTACTTGATCATACGAAATAGTCATAATGAAGAAGCAACGACTTTGTGGTTGCTCACGGTTCAAACAAGACACAAAGGTTATATATATATAAGATACATAGAAAATGAAGAGAGTAACCTATTTTTGCCCAAACACCAAGATCTTTCTTATTCTCCTCAACTCGTTCCCAACTCAACCCCGTTTAATTCCTCAATCCTCACTTCTACTATCAACTCCACTATTCGAAGGCTCCTCTCATCTTCAATTTTGTATCCCCTTTCAAAAAGACTGCTATCAGGCTTAAGGAAGGCAAGTGATAACTATTTTTGGACCGTAACTAATTCTTGTTCTTATCCTTCATTATCAATGTTATCTTCTCTTTCTTTCATTCTGATAGGCATTTCAACCTTAGTGGTAATTCTTCTGCTCTGGCGTGGGGTCCCGGTTAGTTATGCCATCATGGCAATGGCAAAAAGGTGGTCACTCGAATTCCTATTATTGCTATCAACACAATGATAGCATATGTAATGCTATCATAGACCAAAATCTTAACATAACAACATGATGGATTCAATAAACTTGCCTCGATATATATATATATATATATAGTTGATTACAGTCGAAGGTTTTTACACCAAGTTGATCTCAATGATATAATTTATCATTATAAACCTTACAATTAATAATAATTATTATATGAACAAGACAACTTTCATGCCTTAACTATCGTTATCTTATTTATATAACTCATGTCAATTTAAAGGTTATGGTGACAATAAGGACCATCAACCTAATGATGTTGAAGCTAAAAGAGCTTGATAATTTACAAGAGTAGATCAATGCAACCACAAAATATGCAAGGTTAAAAGTTCACAACACACGAAGGATTAAGCTATTATGACGAAGTTTATGGTTAACATATCGGGGTTGAGTTTTATCTCCCCCTACAAAATAATTTCAACATTTTATGTCGAAAAAGACTTAATCAAGGGCGTGCCATGAGATAAATACATAATATCTAACTATCATCCACGTTCAACAACATGAACTCAAAAGATTATGATGCAGACGTCAAATGACAACATTTGTTGCGACAACAACATTTAGACAACGATGTTGTTTCTTTACAATGACATGACGAAGAAGTGACTCATTCTGAAGTCATTGATGATCCTATCAAGACAACTTGACCAAAATTAAAACTTACTTCAAGACAACTAAAGTCTACTGCCCGATGTACTGTACCTAGTGGCAAATACCCTTTGGTAATCCAGAGTCTATACTCTCTTTCCCCAAAGATACTTTCTCTCCCCTTTACTTCTCGGAGAGTCAGATCCACCTGTTTCCTATCAAACACTTTTACATGCAAATTGTGGTCAGCGTACGGGTGTCCCGGTCAAATATTATCATAATAATAACATTTCACTTTTCCATATTGTAAAAGTCATTTCAAATTATTGAATCAATCATACTTAAGAGGTAAAATCATGATTCCATTGAGTTAATATTTCTAATCATAACATTATTTTCCATAAGCATAACACGTATTCACAGGTCTATTTCTATCCATGAAACAAGTAAAAGTAAATAGTAAAAATAGTCCAAAAAGGGGGATGTAACAGAGTCGCCACCCTCCAAAGAGAAATATGGATCACCATGTTGATAACTGAGAGGGGGGGTGAAACAATTATCCTAATTATTTCTTCTTTCTGAACTTTCTTATTAATCAATGCAGTATTAATTCAAACAAGCAAACATAACCATGAAATGGAGATACACATGACACAATATTTTTGACATGGAAACCCTGTTAAGGGAGAAAACCACGAGGTGATTAATCCAAAGATTATTCTCTCTTAGAAGAATAAGGAAATACAAAATGGCACTTGCCAATTAGGGCTCACTACCCGAGCACACTACTCACAAGAGGCACACTGCCTACAAGAGACTCACTATCTACAAAAAGAGTGTTATACAATACTTGAACTGATTGGTAGCATCTGCAAATGCTGGAGTCCAGTTCCGGTTAGGCTCAGTATACTAATTTGCAGCACTTCATCTTTCCTCTTCCCTTAAGCTACTTTCTTTCACATACCGGACCTTTCTTACTGCTTCTGCTCTGCTCTTTTGCTTTTATTCACACATCACTAACCACAACAACAACTCTCACAACTAAATCCATTGTGTATATATATCCGCACAAGTAATTTCATCACCTTTCTAGTCGGCACCCGGAATAGTCAATCTTTTCACTAATTCTGATCAGTCGGCTGAATCCTTGCACATCAAGTAATGCGGATCAAGTATATACTTGTAGAAATCATTAATCATGTTGGCCAAACATGATTCATGCCTTCATAACCTTTACCACCATCAGTAACACATCCGGAAAGTAGTCTGATGTTCTGTCAGTCAGTTCTCCCTCTGTTCACACTGTCACTCAGGAATCCGGTACTCAACTATTCATATCTTTTTCCTCATCTATCACCGGAGGCTAAATCCTTGGAATATACCACTCAAGGTAGTCCTCTTGACTTCCCCAAATCTATACTTCACCAAGATACTTCCTCTGAGAGATCCGGACCTGTCTGTCAGACCTTGCCACATGCTTTGTTCTTGTTTATTGGACCACAACAATCTTCATTCTGACTTCCGGTAGAGACACACCATGTCCTGTGGATGTGTGGGATGAACTTTGTTGCCATCAGTGACAACAATCATGAATCCATATAGTGTCTCTTGCCAACAATCTCCCCCTTTGGCATTGATGGAAACACTTAGTGAAAAATGACTAAGTGTTTACACTATGCTCCCCCTTGGCTGATGCTCTATCTTTATATACATTTTCTGGAGCTCCCCCTTAGTTGGATTCCTTATTTTTCACTACTCCTCACTCCCCCTTTGACATCAATGGCAAAGGGTAGGGTCCGCATACCAAAATTTTCAAAAATTTAACTATACTTAGCCGCATAAGTATATATATACAAGTTGTACTTACATATACTTAAGTATGTCTGAAAAAGTATTCTTCAACTGTACAACTTCTGTCTCCCAACTCTGCTTCATCCTGTCCAAAATTGAGATGTGACCACTCAACAGGAATGCAAATGCTTCTGCCTTCTTAAGATCTGTCAGATCATTGGTCCGGGCTGTAATTTGAGCATCATTTATGGCCTCATGCATGGCCTCTAACTTAGGGATAATAATCCTTCTAAGTTCACCCATCCAGTTAATTATGTTCTTCCTTTCCTTCTCAAAATTCTTTATTGCATTTGTAATTGCAATAGTCTGACACTCTTGATTTACTATGGAGGATGAGAGAGGATCAAAACTTTGAGACAAGCTTAGTAGTTTGTCCTCTTGCTTTTTTATTTTCTTCTCAATTTCTACTATTGCTTTGGACCAGGAAATACAAAATTTGTATACTTCACCACCATCTTTAAGAGCATTTTCTAAGCTCTTTATCCCAATATGCATGTTTCTCCTATCATTAATGATCAAACCCTAGACCTCAGAGAATCTTTTATCCAAAAACTCCTTGCAGACCTTTTCTTCAGCTGACTTCTCTAGAGAATCAAAATGTGTATTAACACTGCTGACTAGAGTTTTGAGATTACCAGATGAGGAGGCCGTGGGATCTTTTTGAAACGATGGTATAATCTTTTCTAGCACTCCAGAAGCAGCTTCTATCAACTCACAGTCTTCCATATGAGACTTTAGGAGTTTTTCTTTAGCCTTAGCATTAGCAAATGAAGCTATCTTCATTGTCTGTACCGAAGAAAGAGAATCAAAATTGAATGGCCCTTGTAGAAGCTCCGGTTCATCAATCTCCATTGTTTCTTTGTTCAAGAATTCTTGGATAGTTTGTGTAGTGTCTTTTGCCAGAGATAGATGTTTCTTCTCTTCTGCAGTCTTGGAGCTGTCCTTTGGAGTTTTCTCTCCTTCTACTTTCTCACCACTCAGAGTTGTGGTCTTCTCTACTGAAGTCTTCTCTCCTTCTGCAACCTTAGCACTGTCATCTTCTTTTTCCTTCACCTCTGCTTCTTTCTCCTGTAATTTTTCTTCTCCTTTAGATTCAGAGACTGTAGGTGAAACCGGAGGAGAAATGTTAGTCTGTTCAGGGCCCACCTCTTCTGTCATTTTCTCAGTAGTTTCTTCTGCAACACTTGAGGTTGAGGGATCAGTACCCAAGTCCTCTATAATAGGAAGATTAAATCTTTTGAGGGCTTTCTGGAGAATCTCTTATGTGTCCTTGGCTACCTTGTCAGTCTCACCAAGCATAAACTGATTCATCCTTGCTTTGCTCCTGAATTCATCCTTGCAGTCTTTGAATACCATGTTCATTGTCTTGGGATCAACTAAAGGATATAGCTGAATAGCTATCTATTCCCAGATCTCAAGGTCTTTTGCCATGGCATTTGTCTTTCTCATTTCCAACTCCTTTTCTAGGCTCTTGGGAATAAGAGATATAATTTCAATGAATGCTTTGTTGTAGATATTTAGATATCTGACGGTGGCATCTTGCAATATCTTCTGATCTGCTTCACCATAATCATCATAGAACTCAACCATTGGCTAAAGATTTCTATCCACTGTGACTGATTTGATTATGTCATCAATGTGAAGAGTGGGTTTCTCAACATATTCCTCTGTCTTTTCTTCTTCCTTCTGTCTAGTAGAGGGTTGATCGGATGTTTTCTTCTTTTTCTTCATTTTCTTGATTTCTTCATCAGATTCAGTCTCCTCTTCATTCCTTTGACTTCCATAAGCCCTTGTGGCTTTTGTCTTTGACCTTTTCTCTCCTTTGCTGGATGCTTGGACTTCTAGTTTTGAGCTTTTAGCAGGGATAGGAGCTGATCTCTTTGATGATCTAGTCCGGGTGGAAGTTTCTACCGGATCACTTTCCTCACTTTTCTTTTCTTCCTCTTTCTTCTCTTCCTTAGCCTTTTTCCTCTTTTCCCTATTGGCATCAAGTGCCTCCTTTGAGATGCCTAGGCCTTTTGCAATTTCTTCAACTTCTTTTCTAACTTTCCTCTTCATTTCCGGTTGCCTGAGTTCTACATGAACCTTTATACTTAGCTCTTCAAAGGTTCCAAACCTCTCTGCCTTTGGATCCTTTGGCTGACTTAGCATGTGTTGAACATGCAGCTCCACAATTTGTTCATTAACTTCATACCCCATAGGCATGATCCACATAGTTCTTGGTTCTACTGCCTCCATTAGGCACTGATCTGTCTCTACCATAAAGCATACTGTGTCTTTGTATTTCTCAACAAGAGACTAGGGAATTCTTTCTCTTACTTGCATCATGCTCTGAAAGTTCTTGAAATATCCCCACAGGGCTATATTTCTTGCTTTAGCATCCCCAAGCCCATGCAAATAGTCTCTGATCTGTACTGCTACTGGTTTGTCACTTTGCCATACCCATCCATTTGATCCGGGCAACTCATTCATGAAGTAGAAAAATAAACATACTATTAGTGCACCATATTTGAAAGAGTTTTTCTTGTCCTTTTTGATCTTTTGTATGTTTTCCATTAATTGGCTCAAAAGAAGTTCACAGAGATCATATTCTGCATTTTTTCTCAGCATCTCATAGGGAATATATATTGCAGTTCCGGATACTGAATTCTCCCTACTGGAGTGATATATCTTGTATCCTATTATCATAGATGCAAATTTCATGTCTGGGTCAGTAATATCTTCAATAGTCATTGCCCTCTTATCAAATTTTGATCCGGTGGCCTCAGTTACAATGTTGTTTTTGACATATTTGAGGAAAGGTATCCCTCCGGAGGAGTATAAACCAGTTACTACCCTAATTGCCTTCTTTGTGATCTTGCAAGGTCTGTTCAGCCATAAGAAGTTATCATGCACCCTACTCAACACATACCAGACCCATTCATCTTCTTCAAAGTAGGGGAAATGAATGAATTGATCAAAATGTTTCTCTTGGATACCCTTGTATTCTGGTTTAAGCTCAAAGGCATCGTCTATCAGTTGTTTGTGATAGATATCTCTTAGTTTGAATTCTCCAAATTCTTCAATATTTGCATGTATATAAACCCTAATGTCTTCGGTGTGCAAAACACCATGCAGAACACTGGAAAATGCACCTAGGAGATCTAACTCCAAGGATTTGTATGGATGTTTCTTAAATGTAGGGTGAGGTCTATCAGAAATCTTTACTATATTCAGAGTAGCCATCATCAAGAGATTTATAGTGAGATATTTGAAAATGAAGAATACCTTTTGCGCCTTTTAGTTTCACGGAGTTGGTTGGATTGATTTCTGGATGTAAAGATTTCTGTAAATGATCGTTGATGAACTTGAGGAATTTCATTGTAGAGCTCCACTTTTCGTTTCTTCTTGAGTGCAGAATGAACAAGTGATTAATGAGAAAACCCTTATATTGCTCCGCAAACCCTAATCTCAGATTGCAATAAATGCTCGACCTACATTATTTTGGTTTGCCTTATTCGGATGACTTGAAGAACTGGATCTGTCCTGATCTATAAACATCATGCGGATCTTCCAAATCTTAACAATAATTTGTTTGGATATTTCCCTTATGAACCCTTCAATCCGCAACACTTTTTGTGCCAGTTTCAGTACCACTTGACTGGCTGGGGGAACAGGGTTTTCTTTGAGTCTCCTCCTGAGCCAGAGCTCACTTTTTAATTTCTGGAAGGAATATCAGCACCAGAGTCTGGTGTGGATCCAACCTCTACATTCTTAGTACTTTTCTTCACCCAAATCTTGCTCATCTCACTTTTAACTTCATCCGCATTCACCTTTTGTTTACCCTTATCTTGATTCTGATTATGATATACCAAACCTCTTTTGTCCTGATTCTTGCTTCTACAGAATTTTGCACTATGACTGAACCTATTGCAGATTTGGCAAACAACATTTCTTTGCATATTTGACTGATATCCTCTTGATCTACATTAATTAGCCATATGACCTACTCTATTGCATGCAAAGCATCTACCATTGAATGATTTGTTCATTTGCATATTTCTGCATTCATGAGACTTGTGACCATACCTTTTGCAATTAAAACACTGTCTGGAGAAGGATGAATTAGTCTGATTTATTCTCTTTCTGTACTGATTAGCTTTGTGACCAAAGTGATTACAGTTGTGGCAGTATCCATTGAAGGATGGATATCTTTGAGCATTGGGCTGTCTTACTGGAGGTCTTCTAGGCCTGTTCCTTAGATTTTCTGATCCAAAATTCTTTTGACTGGATCCGGAGCTTTCTCCTTTCTCATATCCCAAACCACACTTGTCATTTGCCCTCTTTTGACTTCCAAGAAGAACCTTAAAGTTGAGTAGAACTTATCTTGAATTTCTCTTTATATTCATTTGCTAATTGAAGATCTCTTTTGAGAGAGACAATTTGATCCTCAAGTTTTTCTTCATTTTCTTTAGCATCTTTAAGATCAGATTCAAGATGCCTGATAATTCTATCCATTTGGTGGCAATCTTTTAATTTCTCCTTGAGAGATTGTCTTAGATTATCTTTAGTTTTTCTTTTCTCTTCAATTTCTTAGGTTTACTTTATAACTCCTGATTCCATTTCATGTCTTAGCATAATGACTTCTTTTGATAACTTTTCACATAACTTGGTTTTTTTAGTCAGCTCTTCATTTGCATCATTAGCTTCACCTTGTCTTGCCAATTGCTGAAGCAGCTCCTTTCTCTTTTTCATAGAGAGACTTAATTTTTCTTTTAGTTCTCTCATGAAATCATCAGCCTGTTTGAGTCTTTCCTTTAATTCATTGATTTCAGAGTTTGACTGTTCAAGATCCTCAAGTACAATCTTGAGTTGTTCCTTTAAACCATATGCGTCCATTTGGATTCCCAGATCTTCCTCGAGCTGTTAGACTCGGTTAGGAAGAACTTGGCTCTAATACCAATTGTTGATAACTGAGGGGGGCTGAATCAGTTATCCTAATTATTTCTTCTTTCTGAACTTTCTTATTAATCAATGCAACATTAATTCAAACAAGCAAACATAACCATGAAATGGAGATACACATGACACAATATTTTTGACGTGGAAACCCTGTTAAGGGAGAAAACCACAGGGTGATTAACCCAAAGATTATTCTCTATTAGCAGAATAAGGAAATACAAAATGGCACTTGCCAATTAGGGCTCACTACCTGAGTACACTGCTCACAAGAGGCACACTGCCTATAAGAGACTCACTATCTACAAAAAGAGTGTTATACAATACTTGAACTGATTGGTAGTATCTACAAATGCTGGAGTCTAGTTTCGGTTAGGCTCAGTATACTGATCTGCAGCACTTCATCTTTCCTCTTCCCTTAAGCTGCTTTCTTTCACATACCGGACCTTTCTTACTTCTTCTGCTCTACTCTTCTGCTTTTATTCACACATCACTAACCACAACAAAAACTTTCACAACTAAATCCATCGTGTATATATATCCGCACAAGTAATTTCATCACCTTTCTAGTTGGCACTCGAAATAGTCAATCTTTTCACTAATTCTAATCAGTCGGCTGAATCCTTGCACATCAAGTAATGCGGATCAAGTCTATACTTGTAGAAATCATTAATCATGTCGGCCAAACATGATTCATGCCTTCATAACCTTTACCACCATCAGTAACACATCCGAAAAGTAGTCTGATGTTCTGTTAGTCAGTTCTCTCTCTGTTCACACTGTCACTCAAGAATCTGGTACTCAACTATTCATATCTTTTTCCTCATCTATCATCGGAGGCTAAATCTTTGGAATATACCACTCAAGGTAGTCCTCTTGACTTCCCCAAATCCGTACTTTACCAAGATACTTCCTCTGAGAGATCCGGACCTGTCTGTCAGACCTTGCCACATGCTCTATTCTTGTTTACCGAACCACAACAATCTTCATTCTGACTTTCGGTAGAGACACACCATGTCCTGCAGATGTGTGGGATGAACTTTGTTGCCATCAATGACAACAATCATGAATCCATATAGTGTCTCTTGCCAACACACCATTCTTATGTAAACTCTACATAGACCGACACTGGTACTTCAGAGACTTCACATCAAAAAATTCTCCCCAATAGAGTCGCCACTTCTATTGGTTTCTGGATCAACATGTAGTGAACCCTAAAGCTTTGCCATTTCTTATCGATAGGCTCACTGTATGATTCAGCCAACAAATATGGGAGGTTGTGTGAACTGCCTCCGCTTCACTTTTGGTTTTGCCGCACCAAGGGGTATCCCTATATCGAAAGATATAACATGATTCTCTCAAAGAAAAAGGTATATCTTTTCAGTACAGCAAGAATGCTCCCCTTTGTATACCAAGATTTGCAAGATGAATCCTAAGTTGGCAACATTCTTAGATTATCCATACTGGTTGAAACAGAGAGAACACGGGTCCTAATTCTACTCCTACAACTAATGGATGGAAGTGATAAGATGGTGAGTGAGTGGAGCCATGGGACTTCCCTAGACCCTTTAAATAGACAAATCCCCAGACCAGTGTCCTATTTGGGCAACAGAGTCAAGTCTAGAAATGTGAATTTTTTCCTATGATAATCTAAAATCATATCCAGAGGACCTAAGAAAATATTGCTACCTTACAACAATATGTCCATAGAAGAGTAATGTTCATGATCATACTTAAGAAATCCTCTAACACGACACCCCTCCCTATATCTAATTTAGAGCTTATTTAATCTTCTCCTCAAGCAGAAGCAGAAAACCAGACATACAGTATTGTATACTGAAGAACTCAAATATCCTTGATAACCTTATTCAAAAGAGAAAAAACAATGTTAGAGGAGACAATCATGAGCAAGACACACATGCTATATTTTTCATTTTATTCAACCTAGATAGAATATTATCATACAAGAAAATGTCATTTACAAACCAGAGACTACTCAACACCCAGACAGAGAACCAACTCTGTAGTAGGAAAAGGCTTTCAAAGACGTGAATACCTTATAGTCAAAGCCAAGAAAAAGACTCGACAAACTCACACTCCCTTTGGTAGAGTGGCCATGATTTCTTTTTAAAGGAGCAACAATCTACCATCCATCTACCTCTTACAGACTTCCTAAATGACATTACAGATCCTTACAAATTTTCAAAATACAATTAGATCTTTGAATCAATTTTTTGCAGTTGAAGTAGTTAGAAATCCCTGAAAATCCATTGTTTATGCAACTTTTTCCTTAATCAGATAAGTGGATTTGATGCTTTAATCTGTGGACGTGTAGCAGATTCAATCACTTAAGTATGGGAGGAGGCAAGAAATCCACTAACAGGTAGCCGCTCCAACCTTTAATTCTCACCTGTTGATCCAGGCTGGTCATGTGCTGAATCAACGATTGCTAAGCTCTGTCGTACTCTAGAAATCAATGTCAGCATCATTGAAAAGTCCTCCTCCACTGAAAACGTGCCACGCCGATGGTTGTAGTCCTCTAATTTTTCCCTTTTTGCATTGGCTTCCACCACGTGGCACCATCTTGTGGCCTTGTAGCCGAAGACGGCCCATCGCCTTTGGGCTCTGCATGACTGTGCTAAACTGTCCATTTTGTTAATTTAAGGATAGATAACTAAGAGGGGGGTGAATCAATCGTCACCAAAATTTTGTTCCTTATTCACTTAATACCTTCTTATATTTCAATAGCATATCAATGATTCAATCATGGAAGCATAATACAATAATTCAAGAGCAAAAACAAACTCAACACAAATAACACCAAGATTTTAACGTGGAAAACCCAGTTAAGGGAAAAACCATGAGGTGGCTAACCCAAGATTATATTCTCTATTAAAAGAATATGGAAAATAAAATGGCACTTGCCAATTAGGGCTCACTGTCTGAGCACACTGCTCACAAGAGGCCCACTGCCTATAGGAGACACACTGTCTATAGAAGAAAATAAGTATTAGAAACTTGTACTGGAAGTTAACATCTTCACTATGCTTGAGTCAGTTCCATTAAAACTCAACACCTCTACTCTACTTTTCGTTCCTCTCCTTTACCACCTTCTCATCATGACCACACGGATGCCTTTGAATGACATCGACTTTGGAATGATCATCACAGTTGACATAACATATATTTATTTTATTACAGAGCAATTAAAAAAATACAACTTGACTTATTACAAAAACTTCTTGCGCATTACTACACTGTTGGCCACACGTAGTTGGGACTTCAATCTTCTTCGAGGAACATGTTATGCTTCACAAAACATCTTCAAGATCATTTGCAACATGCGCAAATCATCCAGTCAGCCAAAACTAGGAAGAACATCATCACCCAAAGGTGAATCTTCAATTATAAGCTCAATCTTTAGTGCGGACCGCCAACAAGAACTTGACACAATCTAGAGACCCCCACAAGCTTTCTTAAATCACCAAAAACATCCACACCACTTCTACTTACTGTAATCATTCGCATCTTCATCTGAAACTTCAAGAACATAGCCGGTCATCACTGTCACATTAAAAGAATTACTTGCAGACCTCCAAACCATGAACCAATCGAGTTGTAAATGTCTATTAACTTTCCAAACATGCCACCATATCTACAAAACATGATATTGCATTTCCAGATCTCACCGAACCTATTTGTGCCAATCTGTCACCTCTAAACAGTTGCCAGAACTAGTTTTACTCATATGGCCACAACTTCTTCAAATCTTCATGCGGGCCTCTAAAATCTTGACTGGAGAACCTTCAGACACATATCTACAAACCCTTTTATGCGTATACTCTGATCTTCAACTGGCTAGGATCTTTGCTTCATAGAACTTCACTGTCTTCACTGTTCTTCTCTATTTCTGATAGGGCTAATTTTTTCAATATCCTCAGCACATAAGTCATCCAATTCTTGACATGAATGCAATAGGGGTATGTTGACATCAATGACAACATCGTTTAGGGCCATACTTGAAACAATCTGCCCCTTTGTCATTGATGGCAACATATGATGTGAAAAACTATTTTAACCATCAAGACAAGAACTTCTCCTCATTGACTGCCATAGCTCCCCCTATAACCAGCAACCATTCACATGTCTTCTCTTCCTTTGCTGCTCCCCCTTTGATCAACAACCAATTTTTGTTTTCACATGTCTTTTCTCCCCCTTTGACATCAATGGAAAAGGGCACATACTTGCAACCACTTCTCATGCTTCAGAATCATACTGACTTCTCCCCCTTAGTAGCAGTCTCCTAGCATCAATTTGAATCATAACATATGACTATGAAATCCACCGAACAGATGCACATCAGTGCACCTTAATTCAGAACCGGAGAAGTAATAACCCCTAACTTCTCCCTGAGATACTCAAAAGTGTCTTTAGGTAGAGGTTTGGTAAAAATGTCTGCAATCTAATCCTTTGAGGGCACAAACTCCAATCTGACTTCATTCTTCTTCACTTGCTCTCTCAAAAAGTGGAACTAGATGGATATATGTTTTGTCTTTGAATGCAACACTGGATTTTTTGATATGTTTATTGCAATTGAGTTATCACAGAAGATTGTGATAGGTTCTTCATACTCCACTCTAATGTCTCTTAACATTTGCTTCATCCACGATACTTGAGTGCAACTACCTACCACTGCAATGTATTCTGCTTCTGCAGTGGATAGAGATATTGCCTCTTATTTTTTGCTTAACCAAGAAACCAATCTTTTTCCCAAAAAGAATGCACCACCACTAGTACTCTTCCGGTCATCTACATCACCTACCCAATCAGCATCAGTATAAGCATGAAGAGAGAATTCATAGTCCTTAGGATACCACAATCCATACTCAACTGTTCCCTTCAAATATATGAGAATTCTCTTGATATCCATGACATGAGACTCTCTAGGATCAGCTTGAAATCTGGCAACAAGACCAATAACATTCATAACGTCAGGTCTAGTTTGAGTAAGGTAGAGTAATCCTCCAATCATTGACCTGTACTTTTTCTGATCAGCTTTAGGATATTCATCCTCTTTACTCAACTTACATCTAGTTGCCATGGGAGTATTCATTGCCTTTGAATCTTGCATCCCAAATTTCTTCAACAATTCTTTTACAAATTTGGTATGTGATATGAAGATTCCTTTCTTTGTTTGAGTGATTTGCAGACCCAAGAAGAAATTCATTTCCCCAAACATAGACATCTCAAATTCACTTTTCATTTGATTTGCAAAAGTTTTGTACATACAATCCTTCCCTCCAAAAATAATATCATCAACAAATACTTTAACAATCAAAATATTTTCATGATCAATCTTAAAATATAGATTACTATCAATAGTACCTTTGTTGAAACAAAGTTTTAGAATATGTTTGTCTAATCTATCGTACCAGGCTCTTGGGGCTTGTTTGAGTCCATACAATGCCTTCTTCAATTTGCAGACCATATCTCCATTATCAGACAGTTGAAATACATCTGGTTGCTCAATATATACTTCTTCTTCCAAATCACCATTTAGGAAGGTAGACTTGACATCCATCTGATATACCTTGAAATCTTTGAAGGTAGTAAAGGCAAGAAATAATCTGACAGCTTCAATCCTTGCCACTAGAGCAAAAGTCTCTTCAAAGTCAACTCCTTCTATTTGAGAATAACCCTTACAGACCAATCCGGCTTTGTTTCTGATTACCTCACCATCTTCATTCAGTTTATTCTGGAAGACCCACTTAGTCCCTATTACATTTTTGTCCTTTGGTCTGGGAACGAGATCCCAAGTGTGATTCTTTTCAATCTGCATCAACTCCTCCTCCATTCCTTTAACCCAACTTTCATCATTGCATGCTTCGCTTACTATTTTTGGTTCAACTTTTGAAATCAGACAATACTTCATTGAGTCTTGAGCAATATTTATTCTTGTTTGAATACCTTTACATCTATCTCCTATGATCTGGTCTTCAAAATGATTTAGTCTTACGTACCTAGGAGTTTTGGGAATCTCTTGCACTTCTAATTCTTGGATAGGTTCATTCAAGCTTGTCTCTTCTTCTTGTGTCTTTGGATTCTCTGGATTAGTTAGAGTCTGGACTGGAGTTTGAACTTGTTCTTCTTGGTCTGAGATATTATTTTGATCATGAACTTCATACTCATAGTACCTTGAGGGATTTTCCATGCCTTCATCAACCTTCACATTTGTGCTTTCCACAATCTTTCTTAATCTCTTGTTATAACACCGGTAAGCTTTGCTTTGAGTAGAATAACCCAAGAATATTCCTTCATCACTCCTAGCATCAAACTTGCCAAGGTCTTCATCTCTTTTGATATAGGATTTGCTACCAAAGACTCTGAAATACTTCACATTAGGAGTGATGCCAAACCAAAGTTCATAAGGAGTCTTACCAGTCTTGCCTCTGATTTGTACCCAGTTAAGAGTATAAACAGTAGTGCTCACAGCTTCTCTCCAATAGATTTGAGGAATATTTGCTTCCATCATCATGGTCCTAGAAGCTTCCTGGATGGTCCAATTCTTTCTCTCCACTACTCCATTCTGCTGTGGAGTCCTTGGAGCAGATAACTGTATCTTTATCCCATGTTTCTTACAGAATTCTATGAACTCTCTGGATGTGAATTCTCCACCTCTATCAGACCTGAGACATTTTATGTTTATGCCAGTTTCATTTTCTACCATAGCCTTGAATATTTTAAATTTATCAAGTGCTTCAAATTTCTCTTTTAAGAAAGTCACCCACATCATCCGAGAGTGGTCATCAATCAACAATATGAAATATCTATCTCCTTGTAGACTCTTGATTCTTGCCGGACCACATAGATCAATGTGCACCAAGTCCAACAATTTAGTTGAAGAATGTTGCTTACTTTTGAATGAGACTCTATTCTGCTTACCTAACTAACAATCCTTGCACAAGCTATTAGTAGGTTTCACCAATCTTGGAAGATCTCTTACAGCCTAGATGTTGCTTATCTTAATGATATTATCAAAATTTAGATGATACATTCTCCTATGCCACAACCAACTCTAATTAATTTGAACAAATAAGCAACTTTTGCCAGTACCAACCAAGTGAAAGATGTTACCTTTTGTCTGAGTACCTGATGTAATCTCAGTTTCGGAGCTTTCAAAGATCTTGCATTTTCCATTTTTGAACCAGAGATCATAACCTTTGTCTACCAACTGCCCAACACTGAGAAGATTATGCTTTAAACCTTCAACATATAGAACATCACTGGTTTTGTTCTTTCCATAAAAAAAAGGTTCCTCTACCTTTAATTCTGCCAGCAGAATTATCTCCAAAATTTACAACTCCACCTTCATATCTTTCTAGGTTTATGAACTTATTGTTATCACTAGTCCTATGGTGAGAGCATCCAATGTCAATGACCCATTCATCCTTTTCTTCAACCTGAGCAGCCAAAGCCCTTTCTATCTTATGATTGGTAGATTCAATAGGCATTAGATCTTCTTCCTTGATGGCAATAAACACCCAGTCACTTCTAGATTTGGTTCCTATCTCAGATTCATCATCTATTACTCCTTCATCATCTTCTTCTTGAACATAGTAACACTTCTTTTAAAATCTTGATCTATTAGGCTTAGGCCTTGAAAATCTTTCCGGACACCTTAAGGCAAAATAACCAATCTTGTTGCAATTGAAACATTTGAAAGGCAATTTTCTTTCATACTTACCGTATCCTCTTGGCAGTCTTTTTGCAATAAGGGCTTCAAGTTGTGCAGCTTATGACTCATCTTCTTCCAGATCTTTTCTTTCTTTATAATACCATGTTGATTTCTTTGAGGAACTTTCTCCCAGATCATATCTTTGTTTGCCTTTTGCAGAGACACTAGCTTTGAATGCAGATTCAGTCCTGGGGAGTGCATCTCCAAACTCAGCCAACTCAAATGTAGCTAACTTTCCAACCAATTGATCCCTTGTAATGTTTGATAATGATCTTAATTCCTCAATAGCAGCAACTTTGTGTTTGTAAGCAGGAGGTAAGGATCTGAGAACTTTGGCAACAATCTCATCTTCATCCAATGTTCCACCAGCACATCTAATGCCACAGATAAGCTCATTTACCCTTGGCATAAATGTAGTGATATTTTCATCTTCACTCATCTTCAGGCTTTCAAACTTTCCTTTCAAACTTTGTAACTTTGCACATTTAACATATTTGTCTCCTTCATGTAGAATGTTCATCTTTGTCCAAATTTCATAAGCAGTTTTCAATCCCATAACATTTGTCAGCTCTGTATCAGACAAGGCACTTAGTAGGGCTTCTTTAGCTTGAAGATTATTTTTAGCATTTCTAATTTCATCTAGATTTGTCAGACCATTCTTTGGGAGGAATATACTCATTTGTAGTTATGTTCCAATATTGCTCTCCCATGCATTGCAAGTGACATTCCATGCGACTTTTCCAAAGAGTGTAGGTTGTTCCATCAAACCTTGGACTGTCCTTCTTGTAGGATGACATCCTAGATCTCCTCAAGCAGTTAAACTTCTTCTAGAGGAACTGGCTCTGATACCAATTGTTAATTTAAGGACAAACAACTGAGAGGGGGGGTGAATCAATTGTCACCAAAATTCTGTTCCTTATTCACTTAATACCTTCTTATATTTCAACAGCATATCAATGATTCAATCATGGAAGAATAATGCAATAATTCAAGAGCAGAAACAAACTCAACACAAATAACACCAAGATTTTAATGTGGAAAAACCGGTTAAGGGAAAAACCATAGGGTGACTAACCTAATATTATATTCTCTATTAAAAGAATATGAAAAATAAAATGGCACTTCCCAATTAGGGCTCACTGCCCGAGCACACTGCTCACAAGAGGCCCACTACCTGCAGCAGACACACTGTCTATAGAAGAAAATAAGTATTACAAACTTGAACTAGAAGTTAGCATCTTCACTATGCTTGAGTTAGTTTCATTAAAGCTCAACACCTCTACTCTACTTTTCGCTCCTCTCCTTTACCACCTTCTCATCATGACCACACGGATGCCTTTGAACAACTTTGTACCTCTTATTTATACATGACATTGACTTTAGAATGATCATCAAAGTCAACATAACATATATTTATTTTATTACAGAGCAATTAAAAAAATACAACTTGACTTATTAGAAAATCTTCTTGCGCATTACTACACTATCAGCCACACGTAGCTGGGACTTCAATCTTCTTCGCGGAACACACTATGCTTTGCAAAACATCTTCAAGATCATCCGCAACATGCACAAATCATCCTGTCGACCAAAACTAGGAAGAACATCATCACCCAAAGGTGAATCTTCAATTACGAGCTCAATCTTTAGTGCAGACGGCCAACAAGAATTGAACACAATCTAGAGACACCCACAAGCTTGCTTAAATCACCAAAAACATCTGCACCACTTCTGCTTACTGTAATCATTCGCATCTTCATTCAGAACTTCAAGAACACAACTAGTCATCACTGTCACATTAAAAGAATTGCTTGCGGACCTCCAAACCATGAACCAATCAAGTTGTCAATGTCTATTTACTTCTCAAACATGCCACCAGATTTGTAGAACATGATATTGCATTTTTGAATCTCACCGGACCTATTTGTGCCACTATGTCACCTCTAAATAGCTGCCATAACCAGTTTTACTCATATGGCCACAACTTCTTCAAATCCTCATGCAGACCTTTGAAATATTGACTAGAGCACCTTCAGACACATATCTACAAACCCTTTGATGCGCATACTCTGATCTTCAACTGGCTGGGATCTTTGCTTCATAGAACTTCACTATCTTCACTGTTCTTCTCTGTTTCTAATAGGGCTAATTTTCTCAATATATTCAGCACATAACTCATCCAATTCTTGATGTCAATGCAATAGGAGTATGTTGACATCAATGACAACACTGTTTAGGGCCATACTTGCAACACATTTTCCCCTTCTTTACTTTCTCTACGCCCCATGATCAGGTTCTTGCCACATGTCACCCTGTCGCACCCGTGCGATGAATATTCCCTCTTGACAGATTCCCCTGTGCACTTGCATGGCCATTAGATTCATGTCCCACTGCAGATAGTTTCTTATTCTAGCATGTGGCAACCTATGATTTGTTGATTAGGATATTTGATTGAATGGCTGCAAGCCACATTCAATCTACAGTTGGCACTTCATTGCAAAGTTGCGAGAGGTCCATGACATCATTGTTGATGCGACACGATGGTGCGATATCCATATTTGTGGCACCCTGATCCCTTCAAAGAATTTAGACTTAACCATTTTACAATGCAACAGGGGAAAAGGTAATACTAGGTAAAGGGGACCGATCACCCTACGAGCTAAAATACTTAAGTTACAACTTAAGTGATCGGAAACCCTTAGCAAGTAGTTAATAATAGAATAGAAGCTTAAAGTAAAAACAAGACTACAGGATTTTAGGCCCCTTTTTAAAGAAGGAAGACATTATTGAAACAGACCTAAAACCCTAAGGGGTACCACCAGGGTGTACTCAAATCAAAAGGTGAGCTTGAATAGATCTAGATCTTTAGATTTTTTTTGTAAAGATTGGTGTTTCTTTTTACATAAGGTAGACTAATGACCTTAGGCATAGGGGATGATTATTCTACTTGAAGGTAGACTAATGACCAACAAGAAAAATAGGAATCAAAAGATGACAAGATCTAGGTTTAGTTCTTTGCTCAAAGTTTTATTTGAATATGATTGTGGATTGGATTGAGAGATTTATTTTGGATGTTTGGATGGTTTTGATTTTTGGAAGTTTATATTTTGAGGTTTGGATAATGTTTGGATGGATAAAGTATAGGTCTAAAAGATGAAATTCAATATGTAAGGCTAAGTTGGATTAGTATGGAGATGGGATTATGAAGAAGGGGGATTATGGTTGAGTTTAGTGATGTGATTGGTAGTGAAGGGTCCAATAAAGAAGGTGATTATTCTCTAAGTTCAAGATGGGAATATGGATGAAAATTTTGGGTCAAAATGATTATGGTAGATGGTCAAATATGGGCTATGGTTTTGGTGGATTTTGACAAGGTGGTTGCAAATTTTGAATATGCAGAGTTCAAAGGTCCCAAAATAATTCCCTAAGTACATGTGTAAGCTGATTTGAAAATAGCACCAAAGCCTAAGGATAAAGCACCAAAATAGTGAGTAATGGAACCAATGATCTGGTAAATGGTGCCAAGTAGTCACAGTGAATATTTAGGTGCTAATCAAAAGGATTTTGGCACCAAAACATGGTAGTGGATGGCAATTTTTTGGTAAAATTGGGATTTTGATGTCAACTTTTGGATTTTTGAAGGTTAAATGATTGGTTCTTTGGGAAATGCCAAATGATTTAATGGTTCAATGACTTAGGGAGTTTCGGATAATTTCTATGATGGTTTCTTGACAAGCATACAAACACTTCAAATAAGAGAACATAATGGATAAAGGTTTTGTTGTGAAAATGTGATGATTTGAATATTCATCAAGCACTTGTCCAACCTAAGGCGAGAAAAAGATAATATTTGTTGGATTCCCACAGCGGATAAATCTGAGCCACACTTATTCAGAGTGGATAGCTTAGAAGTTTGGTGGCACTGGCTCCCCCTTACACGGTACACACTTCTCGGGCACACCAAACTTTGAATTCCTAATGAACCAAAGATCTCAAGGAATTTTCTATCTCAACTTTGAACTCTGAGAATGTGGGACGGCTTCAAAGGTCTGACCTCCTGCGCCAACAAATAGAAGGATTTTGGCCACTAAACAAAGGTTTCTAGTGGGGGAACATTCAGGGGATCAACACATTATGAGCATCCAGTAAACCACTTAAGGTTTTAACTAGTTCTACTAGGAGTATCATATACACAACTACAACTTCCTTTCGAACTAGCACCGAATGGTAAGCACTTATACTAATTTGGACTTGGCTTTCACCTTATCCTATTTTGTATAATGGACCAAATGAAAGTACCGCTAGGGATCACCAATGAGTTCTCCTTGTGGATGTGTCTCAAGGGCAGGCCCCCTCTAAGAAAAAGAAAAATAGAGTAGAATAATTTCTCTTCACCCAAGATCCTTTTGAAAGTGAAGTGAGAGGATACTTTGATTCTATCCCTTGGGTAACACTAATGTGCAAGCACACAAGACACATCAAACAAGATGTATGTTCCTTTTAAGATCCAAAACCAAGTGTTCCTAAGATTGGTTGCAAACAAGGTTAATTTTAATGCACTAAATGTAAGTGTTGTCTAAGCTACACAAGCAATGTTTGTTTTAGTGCACCAAAAATAAAGTGTTTTCTAAGCTAATAAAATCCTGCAGAAGATATTAGTAGTCTGATTTTTTAGTCTTGGACAAACATTTTTTAACCTGTTGAACATTGTCAACTGCACAGATTACAATGTTAGCACAGAAAAAGGTGCCAAAACAGTCATAAAAGGTGCCATAGAATGTAGAAATAGCACCACTATGGGAAGAAATGGCGCTACAGAATGATAAATAACTACTTCTGACTATTATAAAAAATGGTGCTACAGTAAGTAAAAATGGCGTTGTAGTACAAAAAGGTGCTACAAGAATAGGAGATGGTGCCAAAAAATGCTTTTAACTCAGTTTACCTTGTCTGTTGAATCTGACAACACCAAAAAGGGCATGGATAGCGCCAAAATGATGTAGTGTCTCAAAAGGGCCTGTAAAAGAAGTGATTAAGGACAAATATTGATTCAAAAGAACACAAAAAGGCTTCTTATCCTTCTTAAAGCATCCCCCCATTAGATACAAACACCCAAAAAATGTTATTAATAGTTAAATGAGTGAGGGTGAAAGATAAGAAATATTCTAAGTGTTTAAAAAAAATTGCCATTATCTCCCCTTCTTCCTGTGTCTTTCCTGTCAAAATAGAGAGCACCTTATTCTAAAAAGGTCATAAAACACTCAAAAAAGCCAAAAAAAGCTAAACTATGGAACCAAAGTGAGTGAAAAACTCATGTGAAAAAAGGCACTAAAACAGTCATAAATAGTGCCACAGTATGATGAAATGGTGCCACTGCAGTAAGAAAATAGCGTCAAATAGAGAGTCTTTAGCGTTGAAACCTGCAAAAAAACGTCCTTCAACACAAAAAATCACACAAAGTATTAGCTTAGACCTTGTGGGTCCCACACTGGGTGTGCCAAATGAGGTAAGGAAAATCAAGTGAAGATAAAAACATGAAATAAAAGCATAAAATCACTAGTTTATACCTTCACAATGGATTCCCTTCTCCTAGCTAAGGTGGTGAGCCTTGCACCCTTAGACTATTGCTTTACCCATGGCTTTCCAATGTGAAATTCTCTACAACTCAAATGCAAATCACTACAAAAACCTAGCTCAAGAGGATGAGATTGATGGAGATTTTGGCATAATAAGTTTACTCAAGTTGTGGATGATCAAATGACTTGGATGAAGGTGTATTTGTAAGATTTTTGGAGGGAGAGTTGATCCAAGGGTGGAGATTTGAAGTTGAGATCAATGGATGAGGATGCTTGTGAGATGGAGGGCTTAGATTCAATCATCAAAAATGGAGGGATGAGAATAAAGATGAATTTTTCGTTCATCTTGAGAAGAGGAGAGGATTAAATGAGGGTAGATGAGGTGGATCAGATATGAATTTTAAATTCACATGGGGAAGAGGTGAGGATTAAAAAAAAAAAAAATTAATTCATTTTGGGAAGAGTGGTGATTAATGAGAAAGGGTGGTGTAAGAGGTCATTTATGGAGTTTATGACAAATGTGTATAAGAAATTGTTTTATGTGGTGTAAAAATCAATTTTTTATTTAGAGGATGTGGGGAGGAGTGTTAATCAATGTTTGACCAAACTAATTAAGGTGATTAGCCTAATTAATATGGTTGTTAGTAAATTAGTGAATGGGTTGAATATGGGTTAGGATTAATTAAATGGTGTTTAATTTAATTAATCCTAGGTCTAGGGTTATGTAGGTTAGAATAGCTAATTAAATAATAGGTATTTAATCAACTAGGGTAGGGATAGGCTAATTAGTAGGCTGAATTAATTAAATAAACATGATTTATTCAATTAAATTAGGTTTAATGAAATGGGTGAATTAATCAAATAAATACTTTCATATTTATTTAATTAATCAGGCTAACGTTAGTAAGGTATGACTATTGAATTAATTAATTTAATTTAATTTAAAGGGGGAACAATAAATAATTAAGTGTTTGAGGAGATAATTAATTAAATAACAATTTAATTAATTAATTAGAAGGGGAATCAGTGATATTAGTGATGTTATGAATGCTTTTGGATTTAATTGTGTAAGCTATTTTTACCTCAATATTTTGGATCACACACAGTGATCCATCTTTAGGAGAATGAGAGAAAGAGAATAGAATTGAAAATGATGACTTGCAGACCAAAGCAACTTAAAAAGAGGGAAGGAGAGAGGTGATGCGGACTTCAAGATATATCTAGAGAAAAGAGAAACCAACAAAAATCAAAAGAAAAGAAAATAAAAGAATAATGAGAATAAGAAAACAATGAGAAGGAAAAAAAGAAGAAAAGCACTAAGAAACACTTAAATAAAAATTTAAATAAACCAAGACAAGAGGTAGACAATCCAATTAAAATGAACAACCTCCCAAGAGGAACCAATTGAGAACAAACCAAACCTCTAAAACTTAAAAGAGGACTAATTATAAAATAAAAGAATAAATTATTAAAAATAAATCCCTAGAAGGAAAAAAATAAACAAATAAAAACCTTCACAATATAAAAATAAAAACAAGGGGCAAAATTATATTGAAAGGAGAAAAAGAAAGATACCTAACTAGCACATCCTATAGGAAGTCGACTATGAAAAAAAAATAAAGAACTCCAAAGAGAAAAAGAGAAAAAAATTAAAACCCCTGAACTAGATGTAAGACAAGAAATCATGGACCAAAAAGAGAACCTCAAGCCCATGAAAACCAAGGTGAAAGAGAACTATCAAACAAGGAATGAGAAAGACAAGAAGAAACTGAGTAAGGAAGGGGGAAAAATACAAGGGGGGGGGAATATCTAAATAAAAGTAAATATATAAGCCTAAAAAACAAACACACATGTATATATACCCATACAATTTTTATATAATATGTATATATATATAAAAATTGTATGGGTATATATATACATATATATACAACAACTATATATGTGATAATAAATATGAATGTAAAAAGTAATTGCACAACAAACATATATATATATATATATATATATATATATAGTACCCGAACCAAGAAGATTAATGAGTTTATGTATAGGTTAAGAAAGGAACACAAGACCAAAAAATAAAGCTAGAGGACAAGGAGAAAAGGATGAGAAAGGTCCAAGGAAGAGGGGAACTCCAGGGAAGGGGAGAAAGAGGGTTTGTGACAATGTGTGTGCGGGGGGAGAGGAGAATGAAGACAAGCATGGAGAACACATGAGGGGAAGAAAGAAACAAAGGAAGAGGAAGAGAGAACTCATAGGAGAGAGCTCTTAGAGGAGACCAGAGACTGGGAAAAAGGGAAAAAATAAGAAGAGGCAAGGAGAAGGGGGAAGGCAAGAGATGATGGAAAATAAGGAAGGGGGGAGGGGAGAACAAAGAAGAGGATAGAGACAACAAGGGAGGGGACTAGAGAGATGGACCAAGGAAGAGGAAAAAGGCTAAGAGGGAAGGAAATCAGGACAGGGAAAGGAGCAGTTTCTGAGATGGGTTAGCAAGGGTTGCCAAGAGAAACTTAGACTCCAACCCTCATCACGATTGAGGTTAGAGGGGTGATTGTTGATTTCTATAGCCTCTTTGAATTTCCTTTTGAAGTAGATGTCTTCCTTGACTAGAATTTGGGTGTCTTCTAAGCAAATGTGGTGTTTGGTTTTTGAGGAGTGCTCGACAAGGGCAGATTTTTGAGTTCATTCATGCTTGATGTCAGCACAATGCTCTTTTATTTAGATATTCCCCCCCCTTGTATTTTTCCCCTTCCTTACTTAGTTTCTTCTTGTCTTTCTCATTCTTTGTTTGATAGTTCTCTTTCACCTTGGTTTTTATCGGCTTGAAGTTCTCTTTTTAGTCCATGATTTCTTGTCTTAAGTCTAGAAGGGGTTTTAATTCTTTTTCTCTTTTTCTCTTCGGAATTCTTTATTTTTTTCCATAGTCAGCTTCCTATAGGATGTGCTAGTTAGGTCTCTTGCTTTTTCTCCTTTCAATATAATTTTGCCCCTTGTTTTTATTTTTATATTGTAAAGGTTTTTATTTGTTTAGTTTTTTCCTTCTAGGGATTCATTTTTAATAATTTATTCTTTTATTTTATAATTAGTCCTCTTTTAACTTTTAGAGGTTTGGTTTGTTCTCAATTGGTTCCTCTTGGGAGGTTGTTCATATTAATTGGATTGTTTACCTCTTGTTTTGGTTTATTTAAATTTTTATTTAAGTGTTTCTTAGTGCTTTTCTTCTTTTTTTTTCCTTCTCATTGTTTTCTTATTCTCATTATTCTTTTATTTTCTTTTCTTTTGATTGTTGTTGGTTTCTCTTTTCTCTAGATATATCTTAAAGTCCACATCACCTCTCTCTCCTTCCCTCTTTTTAAGTTGCTTTGGTCTGCAATTCATCATTTTCAATTATATTCTATTGCTCTCATTCTCCTGATGATGGATCACTGTGTGTGATCCAAAACATTGAGGTAAAAATAACTTACATAGTTAAATCCATAAGCAATCATAACAACATCATGGACTGTGGAAAACTAATGAACTCCGTTGATATGAGTGATGCCGGGGATCGATTAGATAGAAAAGACATTTTTAGGTGTCTACTATAGACACCCTAAAATGACCAGGTCTTTGAATCACTTGCATTTCATCAAATTCTTCCAAATCACACATTTTCAACATTAATTAAATAAATCCTCTTTATTTAATTAATTTAATTAAATTCTTCTATATTCTTCCAAAATTAAATAATTTTTATTATTTAATTCAATCATAATTCTTTTTCAAATTTCAAGTCTACATTAATTAAATAAATCCCATTATTTAATTAATTCATCACAAATCCTCTTATCTACAATTAAATAATTTACATTATTTAATTAAATCAATTATTCTTCTAAATTTAAAGAAATCATGCAAATTTATTTAAATTATCTCAATCCTCTAAAAATAAATAAAATCAATTATTTTATTTATAATCTTCTATGTCCTCTAATCTTGCACAAAGAATTAAATAAATTTATTTATTTAATTTGCTTTTTCCTCTAAAAATAAAATATAATCACATATTTTATTTATCCTTCATCATGAAAAATAAATTAAATCAATTTATTTGTTTAATTTATTTAAATCTTCATATCTTATCTATTCTTCAAAATCATGCACAATTTTTTTTTTTTTGAAAAAGTGGCATAGCCACTAAAATTTATTAATTAAAAAGGAAAATTACAAAAAGCCTGATTCAAAAAGGCATACCAGGAAAGAATCAGGCGAAGAAAACCTCTGGTTGTAGCCTTTTAAAACTAAACTAAATACAAAGACGACTCAAGAGGATGAGTCTGCCAAGGAAAATCTATGATTGCTATACAAAACTCACTTCTGTGTCACAGGGGAACTGTTACAAAATTTAAAGAAATCCACCAAAAACTCCCAATACATAACCTAACCTTCAGTTAACATCTTGCCAGCCATTAGCAATTAAACCCTACTGTCGATGATCCTCCTCTTCAGCCGGCTGAGGGGGCAGCAGTGGAGGAGGAGGATTATAATGCAGAAGGAAAGATAGTGCATTAAAAACTCTTGTAGCATCATCTATCACCTACCTGCACAACTCTTTCCTATGATAGTGAACATAATTGTGAAAGGACAGTACACAGTTATTTTGAAGACCATGTAGCATAGCATTATAAAGGCAATGAAGTGCAGGTCGGCGGAAGAGATCCTTGTGAACAAAAAGGCCACCCAGAAGAGCAGTACCCTCATACAAATCGTAATCCTCTAAACTTTCATTAAAAACATCCATAGAAAAATGATCATCATGGACAAACATAAAGCCCAAATTCCTTACCAGGTCAAAAATTTGCAATAAGTCCATAGCATTAGAAAGAAAATGCAATACAGCTTGGGAAGGATATAGAGAACTAGGAAAATATAAAACTTCCCAGCCACAAACCTATATAATCACTCTCTCTACATCTTCCTCATAAATCTTGAAAATTTCATGCATAGAATTTGGATTGAGAAGGCCTAAAGAAGGCCATTCCCAATTCTGGATGGGTAGACGAATTCTTCTGTTTCGCTGAGCAAAAGCCATACTAAAAAACTTATCTCATACAAACACTAGATTAGAAGATGGAAACAAAGAAAAAAAACTAAAGAAGGAGATGACAAAAGAGCAGCAAAGAACAAGAATATAATCACTAATTGCCCAAAATACAATGAATGAAATCATTACTGAAAAGATATACCGTTAAGCAAGAGCTGCCATCCTTCATGCAACATTAAAACATAAGGACTATTCACCATATGCAAACTGCCCATAGGACTAAGAACAACGTCAGCTATCAGAACGGAGCCACCGCAACTAGAGGACTCTCAATTTAGCAGCTAAAACTAAACATTTTGCCTTTTTTAAGATACCTTCTACTAAGTTCTTCATAATTAGCCTCCAAATTAGAATGTACTTTCTTTATCAAAAATGTAGTTAATCCTCGGGATCAACGAGATGGAGGTGGAATCCCACTCAGAGTAAGAATCATTTATACAAAAAGCATAATTCGCTAAAAAATCTGCTAAAGAATTACCTTCCCTGTAAGTATGAACTATATTAAAAGATTCAAAAAGATCAAGCAAATTCCTTCCGGATTGTAAAATATAATCAATTTTCCAATTTGGCGAAGACTTAGAGGTAAATGCCCTAACAATATTCAAAGAATCCCCTTCCACAATAATATTAGGAATCTCACATTTTATTGCAAGATTAAGGCCTCTAATAAAGCTAAGAACTCTGCCTCATTATTTGAACACAAACCAAGTTTAACTGATAAAGCTCTTAGAACTAAGCCATTGTGATCTCTCAAAACACAACCAGCACTAGATTCACTAGGATTCCCCTTACTTGCACCATCAAAATTTAATTTAACAAAAGAAACAGGCGGAGGGATCCACTTAATGGAAGATCTGTCCAATTTACTATCCGAAATGAAGCAATTTGAATTAGGTAAAAGTAAAAATTTCCAACTCTTTAGCATAAGAGCATCCCAAGAAGTAAAAACTAGGGAACTTGACTTTTTGAAATGAAGAGAGGCTGAGACTAGCTCCGAAATCAACTTCTCAAGTTTAACAATAATTACATCAAAAGGATTGTGAATGTTTCTAAAAATTCTACTATTTCTTTCAAGCCATAGAATCCAAATAACAATACTCAAAGAGACCACCCACAAATTAGAGAAGGTGAAATTTGAGAACAAGATAGGCCAACTTTGAAACACTTGAAGGAGAGAGAAAGGGAGGGGGGCCCTACCAACACAACTTTGAGAATAACCAATACCAAACTTTTGAAGACAATTGACAATTTAGCAGCAAATGATCCACAATTTCCTCTACTTCAGAGCAAAAAGGACAAGAGAAGGAATTAGCAATCCCAAGCCTAACTAACCTATCACTAGTAAGGATTCTATAACTCAAGGCTAACCAAGCAAAAGCCCCTACTTTAGGTAGGCAAGGGCCACTCCAACAAAGTTTACAAGGCCAATCAATTGGAGAAATAGAATCCTTACTAATGATACTTAGATAACCTTGCTTGACTGAATATCGACCAGACTTTAAAGGAACCCAAATGAGTTTATCTCTACCTCCTAATAAAAAAATTCTTCTCCCCTTCAAGATATTCCTAAGCAAAGCCTTCTGCTCTAAAGGAATAAAAAAATCATCAAAAATTTTCCATTTAACTTGACTAGTTACCATATCAGAATCTACTTCAATATAATCTTTAACTTTAGTTTCCCAAACTTGACATAAAAACAACTTAATTTCCTGAAGACCTTCTATATTTTTCAGTGGCTGATAACTATTCCAAGAATCATCCCAAAAAAGAGCCGAGTTTCCATCCTGAATAACCCAAGATAGAAAAGGAGAGATCACCTCTCTACATTTTAAAAGAAAATTCCAGATTTGAGAGCCCATCTTTGGAATTAGAATAGTAAAAATTCTTTCAGGTGAAGATGAATCTAGATATTTAGCCTGCATTATTTTTCCCCATTTAGAGTCTGATTTTTCATATAAATTCCAAACAAACTTGGCACCAAGAGCCTTGTTATGAGCTTCAATATTATGAATCCCAGTTCCTCCTTGCTGCTTTGGAGAACAAATTTTATCCCAAGAAATTAAAGGGATCTTTTTTCCATTTAGGTTGGATCCATTCCACAAGATATTAACAAGGTAGGAAAGAATAGCCTTGGGCATCATAAGCACTAAAAGCATATATACAGGCACTGCTGACAAGACTGATTTTATCATTAAGATTTTACCTGCCAAAGTTAACCATTTACCTTTCCAAGAAGAAATTTTAGACTTAATACTCTGAATAAGTTTTTCCCAAAATATGTTTTTAACTGAACCTAAGAAAAGAGGGATCCCCAAATATCTTGAAGGAAGGACATCCACTTTAAAACCCAAAAATTTGGCAATTCTTTCTTGAACAAAAGAGGAAGTAAAAAAGAAAAAAAATTTAGATTTATCCTGATTAACTTTCTGGCCTGATACTAAACAATACTTTGAAATTACTTCCTTAATACATTTAGCTTCTGATAACACAGGTTGGCCAAACAATAAAGTATCATCTGCAAATAAAGCATGAGTGATGGTAAAAGGAACTCGAGGAATTTTAATCCCTTTCCAATTCCCCAAGGAATTTTGCCACAAGATCAATCTACTCAAACCTTCAGCCATTATGATAAAAAGAAAAGGGGACAAGGGATCACCTTGTCTTATCCCTTGTGAGGATTTGAAAAATTTAGACTGGGAGCCATTAATCAATACTAAAAAACTTGAACCAGAAATGCAAGAAGAAATCCACTTACACCATTTCAGAGAGAAACCAAACTTAAGGAGAACTTGAAACAAAAAATCCCAAGACACTCTATCGTAAGCTTTTAACATATCTAGTTTAATCAACATAGTAGAAAGTTTATGATCATAAATTGAATGCAGAACCTCATGAGCCACCAGTGCACCTTCAGCTGTTTCCTTACCTGGAACAAAACCACCTTGTTCCTTTGAAATAATTTTTGGTATAAAACTAGCAAGTCTTAAAGTAATAGCTTTTGAAATGATTTTATACAAAGTATTACAAAGGGAAATGGGTCTGAAGTCAGCAAAGGAAGAAGGAGTTGCAATTTTAGGAATCAAAGCAATGAAGGTACAATTAATTTCCTTCAAAATAGTACGATTTCTACGGGCTTCTTCTACTGCCAACCATACATCTTTACCTATAAAATCCTAGCATTTTTGAAAGATAAGTGGAATAAAACCATCTGGCCTGGGAAATTTGTCTAGATCTGGAGAAAAAACTACTGCCTTAATTTCTTCTAAAGGAAATTGTTTCATCAGTTCTAAATTATCTTCTTGCGAAATCAGAGGAGGAATGTGATCTATAACTTCAAGCACAGTCGAGTGTGAAACATTAATACTTTCCTTTGAAAGAAGCTTTTGAAAAAAATTAACTCCTTCATTTTGAATAAGAGTATCATCTTGCAAAATATTCCCCATAGAGTCTTTTATTACATGAAAAGAATTCTTATGTCTTCTTACCAAAGCTGAAACATGAAAACATTTTATATTTCGGTCTCCTTCTCTAAGCCAAATCTCGCTCGATTTCTGTCTCCAAAAAATCTCTTCTTGAGCTAGAACTTCCTCCAATTAATATTGAAGAGATCTTACACATTCAAAAGAAGTAGAGTCCATGCCATTTTCAATAATGACTTCATTTATCTATTCTAATTGGGATTGTAAAACAGCTTTTTGAGAAAAAATATTACCAAAAGAAAGTTTATTCCACTCCTTGATTTTATTTCTTATAAATTTCAACTTCTCATTAAGCCAAAACATGTGAGAACCTTTCACAAAAAGGGGCATTCTTCCACCAAGACTCCAATAGAGGTAAAAATTTACAATCTCTAAACCACATAGCTTGAAACTTGAAAGAAGACCTATATTTCTTTTTAATCGTGTTCAAATCCAAATGAGTAGAAATAGGAAAGTGGTCTGAAGCAGTAAAGGGAAGAACAGAGGTACCAGATATTTTAGAGTTAAAATCATGCACAATTAAATAAATAAATTTATTTATTTAATTTCAGTTATCTTCCAATTCCTCTTAAAATATCTTGTTAACTCGTGCACAATCAGTCTTATTTTTAGAACTCTAAAAAAGGCAAAATTACAAGTTGAGTTATCTATTCAATCAATCTTGTTTTCATCATTTTTTAATAAAAATATTCTTATGGATTGACAAATGTCATGTGTACATTCATCATAGTTATTTAATTTATTTCCTCCATTGATTATTTTGAATTATCTAGACTGTTGATTGATCATGTTTGAAACCTATATAAACCCCCCTCATCTCCTTCACAAATCCTCTTCGATCACTTATTCTCAGGCATCCTTTATAGCACTTGGAGCATACATCACGTCATTGAGCATTTTACGATCTTTTGACATTGATCTTTGAGCACTTTGAGCACCTATACTTTCTTGTTGCAAACATGGTTTCACAGCATATTTGAGCAATTCACATTCGACAAAAGAGAACAACACAATATGGGTAAAAACTTTCTTATTTCATTTGATTTATTGATAATGGATTTTTATTTAGGTAGATCTCTTTATGTTATGGGTTATTGATTGGGTTATTGGCATAGTTTTGATTTTATCATTTAAACATATCAATTTTCCTCATACACACCTTCCATACTTAGCCATTTTCTATCAATCGGACCTAGAATCCAACATGTTCTTCTGGAGATATCTCTTCCTATCAAGGTGATAGGTTCTTTGAGCCTTGTTACCATCAATGACAACATACAAGTCCATATCAGAGCAGTGTCTCTTGCCAACATGAAGCAAATGCTATTATCTCAGTTCAAACTCCTTTGGCAGTGAGCCACCCCTTGGCAGTGAGCCACCCCTTGACAGTGAGTCACTCTTTGCAATGAGCAATTTGGGTAGTGAGCACTGTAGGCAGTGAGCCTCTATTTTTTGATATTGATATAACATATATATTTCTGTGGGCTAACACCCACCATGGTTTTTCCCTTCTAGGGTTTTCCACATAAAAATCTGGTGTCTATTGTGTTGAATGTGTGATTGTGATGAAGTTTATTGTTATGTGCTTTAATGGTTAAATTTGATTATTAGTTATTAAGTAGTTGATGGTTTGATATTCATATGAAGCTAATTTTTTGTGACAATTGATTTACCCCCCCTCTTAGTTTTCTTGTGTATTTCAACATAGTGCTCGTGCCATATTATCTTTATTGATAATCTTTTTCTTTAAGCCTCCATTGTGCCTTAGGCACTTAGCATATTGGGCTAGGGTACTGTGGAAATAGTGCTCAACTATTTTAAAGATATTAAGTTATTTATAGTGCAACCCATGTGAATAAATGGGTACTGTGGAAACAATGTTCGTCTCATATCAAAAGTATTATGATATCCATAGAGTAATTGATCTATTTTTTAAAGTTTTATGACTCCTCGTGCTGAAGGAGGAATGGTAAAAGGTTACTAATAAAGTTATCCAAGGTAGTTTTAAATGCATGCCTTAATAGTCAGAAAGGTAAAATCTCCTTTGATGATCATTTACCTATGCGGACAAATACAATGTCTTGCATGAAACTCTTGGGTTAAATGTATATGAACACCAACTCTTTTGAATGGCAATGCATCGAGTAAAGTATAGCTTCTTAAAAACTTATGTAGATTCCTTGAGTTAGGGTCTATTCAAGAAGACTGAACTATTAGACTATTTTAATATGGGTCTTGTTTATATGAATCGAAGTGTAAAACTTGTGACAAGGCAATCATGAAATTTTGAATTGGGAAAGGTCATAAGTTTGGAAAACATGAATGTGCAATTGTCCTAAAGAAATAGCAGGAATAGAGTGATGTGGAGTCACAGGTTCCTTGTTGTAAAGGTAACGAAACATCAATGAAGGCACAAAAGATAGGAGTTGAATGTCCTAGAATTGGACTAAGAATGAGTTGAACTTACCTTCCCTAGACCTAGAGAGGTTGAGCTATGATTACTGTAGGATGAGACAGCTTCTAAGTCAAGTCGAGGTGGTGGACATACGACTACATTCATTGTGAAACATATATGTATGTAAATCTTTGGCCAAAGTAATGCATCTGTCTCTGCATGCATTATGGGTCCACTATGATCCAGATGGCATAATGTTTCTAGTAGTGTCATACATAGTTAGAGTGGATCTATAGTTGTATGACTGAGAGACATTATGAAGGACACAACACTAGATACTCAAATGGCAAACCTAACAGTTCCTTATATATATACCCTTCGTGAAGGGTAGGGTTGCTTCCAGGTAGGAAGTTGTGCAAGGGACTGTTAGTCTATGGTTGGAGGAAAAGCACTCGGGTGATGCTCTCCTTCACAAGTAGAAGATAAGCCTAGACTTATGAAGACAGATGTCAAAGTTTCAGATTTAGTGCATTCTTTATATGAATTGATAGTCAGTTATTATGTATATTTTTATAAATGATGCTATGAGCATAGCTTTGTACATGTATAGTGAAGTTTATTCACTAATAATTTATACATGGATGTTGTAAATCTAAGTTTTTGAAATATTCATAAAAGAATAGAATGTTTAGTTATCATGATGATATTGATTCATTCTTGCTTAACTGTGATTATGTTAATCATGATGTATTCCTAACCTTAATTAAGATGGTCAATTATGGTTAATTTTGGGTAATGTGAGATAGTATGTTACATACTATGAAGGTGATGTTTGTGTTGTGGTGAATATTGAGCTTCATTGGAACTGAACTCCATGCATAGGTTAGATGCAATTATACTAGTTCATCCCTGGCAATGAGCCTTCTCTTCTATCTCTTTCTTCTAGACAGTGAATCCTTTGGCAATGAGCCTTTCTTTCTTCTAGGTAGGGAGCCCTCTGGAAGTGAGCTTTTGTAATTTAGTGTTCCTATTACTTTATATTGAGAGCTAATCCTCATCATGGTTTTTCCCTTCTTGGGTTTTCCATATAAAATCTGGTGTTGTTTTGTGTTTGGTGATGTTATGTTTCAAATTCTGTTATTTGCTTTTCATTCTTAATCATCATAAAATGTCTAAAGGCTAATGTGGATCTAAATGTTTGTGAGAGTTTGGTGGTGCTTCCTCTATTTTAGGGTTTCTGGTTAAGGGTTTTCCTAGTTTCATCCCATGGAATCCCTAAAAATTCTAAGTGTTTAATCCTTTTATTTCTCCCTACGCTTTATCTCCTATTCTCCTATTAACCGTCAATGGAGGGTTACTGGTTGATTAAGTTATAACTTCATACCTGTATGGACATTAGGAAACTGGCCCCTTGTCCTAGCTTTACCTGCTATCACCTGTGAAAAATTAAATCTTAAGTCCTAAGTTTAAAATCTTTGTAAAGTGTATTTCGCGGTGTCGCACCGCATCTTCAGTGACATCATCTACCCCTCGCAATGGTGTAATATGTTGCCAATTGTCCATCAATCATGGGCTTACAGCACCTCTGCCAGAGATTTTGCATCGACAAACCAATTACTACCATATGTCATAGAAAGATTTGACCTACCCAAAGTTTAGAATTTTGCAGCCGCACAAGGCCTAATAGTGGTGGGTCATTTATGATAGCGATGTCACAATATGGCGCCACGTGTCCTTGTCCACCCAGACTGTTGATGTTAGTGATAAGACTACAGATTGATGTGTCCCTCCCTCATTTCATGAAGACTTTTCAACCGTGATGACAAAGAATTTCAAACCTGGTCAACCAATTTCAGTTGTGGATTGCAGGAAGTAAGGAAAGGATCAATGGTCTTCATTCAAACTTGCAAAATAGAAGATTTTCAAAGTGTCTACAACATGAATAGAGTAATGGCTACCAGGACCACCACTAATGCTATGAATCATAAGGAAATTTAGCCTCATAAGAACACAATCTAGGGCATTCTTCATCATTTTCATGAGCATAGTTGCATTTCCAGCGTAGAAGGCTTTGGAATGAGAAAGAAAGAAGTGAGTTCAGGTCTTTGCAAGCATTGAAACCAGTAAGTGATCTCTGTTTCCTGCACTTGGTTAATTTAGATGTTAGATTATTTATTTAAGGTGCTAGGAGTAATCAGTAAGTTGTAGAAGCCCTAGGTTAGTTATTACAGATGGAGGAAATTAGTCAAAGTAGCCAACCTTCCTCTTCAAAATGCAATCTGGACAAGGATCTTATGATCCAGTGTCGTGGGTCAATAAGGAAGGTTGCGACAAGACTTGGTCCACTAGGGCAAGATGATAAAATTTATGACATGTGTGTAAATTGTAGAGATGTCAGATTGAATGTGTCAACTTGGACTCTTTTCAAACACTAGTATCATAGGGTAGATTATAGAGTCCCTATTTGTCATGCTTGGAAGTTTAACCTTGCCAAATTAATTTTCGCTAATATCCTTGTTAACCCAAACCTAGTTAGATCAATTGTTGAGAGATATGACCCTCATACTAGGTTTGTCATGTCCGGTAATGGTTATGTGATAATAAAATTTACAAAAGCCTATATATCTACTATGTTCAACCTAGACCCCTCTGCAGATATGCCCATAGACCTTAATGCTTTCAGAGAAAAATACAAAACTATCAAGTATGCATATAGGGCATTCAACTTGCCCAAATACAGACCAAGGGGCATAGATGGTGGCTTGGTGAATATATCTAACAGTGAAGATGAGCCTTTCCACTGCTCTATGTTTATACACTACTTTGTTAGGACATACCACAGTTTATGTCATGTATTGGGTAGGGATGCAACTGACAAAATGTCTATGTCCTTGATGATGATGGTTGTATGTTGGCAATAGACACTGCTTTGCATGATAGGTGTTGTCATTGATGGCAACTAAGACTATTCCACTCATCCGCATAACATAATTTGTTCATACCAGAAGTCAAAATCAGAATTTATCTAAGTTCGGGTAGCCAAAAACAGAGCATGTGACAAGGTCTAATATCTTGGTCTAGATCTCTTCGGTGGTAAATTAGAGTATGCTACGGATTTGAAGGAGTCATAAGGATTGTCAGGGCAATCTAAATCCAGAATTTTAAGCTCTGGTGATGAAGGATTCAAAAGTTATTTGCATCTGAGTATGGGGTTACAGTTTGATAGTACAAACAACAGAAGAACAGGCTGACCTTGTAATTGATCTTGGTTCCAGATAAATGGAAGTTGTCAGTTGGATGATTTGTGATGATCAGTGATAGTGGTTGACATGATTGATGATTTGTGAATGCAAGTTTTGGTCTGTGTTACAAGTTATACATGGATTTAGCTGACAGAGCAGAGTCTTCAACAAAGTTCTAAGTGTTCTTGAAGCTGACTAAAAAGTGATTGACTATCATGATGCAGATATATATAGCTGATGGATTTAAGTGATTTGTGTGTGTGTGATGCAACTATGGAATAAGTGTGAAAATGGGAGAGATCTAAGGTTCAGATGATAGTAGAGCAGTAAACAGGACAGAGTGAGGATGAAGTGTATCAAGTCAATATTCCATGCTTAACCAGAATTGAATCCTTGCATTGGTAGATTCTAATTATCAGTTCAAACTCATTGTAATCTTCTTTATATAGGCAGTGAGCCTTCTTTTGAGCAGTGAGCCCGAATGCATGTGCATTCCCAATTGTAATACTTTTAACAGAGTATAATCTTTGTGGGTTAACCCCCACTGTGGTTTTTCCCTTAATTGGGTTTCCATGTTAAAAATCATTGTGTCATGTGTGTTTATTTGTCTCTACTCATGTGTTAATGATTCATGCTTTAAATGTTGTAATCAGTTTTAAGTGATATTGTTGCAAATGTTAAAGTTTTGGGACAACTGATTCACCCCCCCTCTTAGTTGTCCAGCCTAATTCTAACACTATATACATTTAAGATCCTCAAACAAGAAAGCCTTATGATTATGCCAGTTATTTAGTAGAGAAAATACATAAGCAGATGGTCACCATCAAAATCAAATTATATATTGTAAGTCCCGATGTGGAATTCACATGGTATTCTTGTTGGAATTAGCCCAGACAACTAAGAGGGGGGGTGAATCAATTGTCCCCAAAATTAAAGTTTTCTTTTCTTTTAATCTTCTTTCACAATTGGAAAATTGATTAATGATGCAAACATTAAAGCGTATAACATCAACACATAAGCAGAAACATAATCAACACATTTGACACCAAGATTTTTGATGTGGAAACCCAGTTAAGGGAAAAACCATGGTGGGTGTTAGCCCACAAGATTTGAACCCTGTTAAAAGTACTTAAAAGAAATTTGTTCCTTGCTTTTGAATGAAATTTTGTTCTATTTACTCAATTGACATTCTATACATAAGCTATCAAGTTTCACAAGTCTTGGAAGATCTCTTACAGCCTGAGTGGAACTTATTTTGACAATGTTATCAAAATTCACATGACACATCCTCCTATGCCATAACCAACTTTGATCTGTCTGAGCAATCAAACAACTTTTGCTAGAACTACTTAAATGAAATATGTTACCTCTAGTTTGAATACCAGATGCAATTTTAGTTCCAGAGCTCTCCAAGATTCTATGTTTTCCATCCTTGAATCGAAGATCATAACCCTTGTCAACCAACTATCCAACACTAAGAAGATTATGTTTCAGTCCTTCCACATACAGAACATCATTGGTGTAATTCTTACCATCAAAAGAGATGAATCCTTTGCCACGAATTCTACCAGCCGAGTTGTCTCCAAATTTCACAAGCCCACCTTCATATTTTTTAAAACTCACAAACTTACTCTTGTCACCAGTCATATGATGAGGACATCCACTATCAATCGCCCATTCATCCTTTTCAACAACCTGAGCAGCCAAGGCACTTTCCATATTTGCACAACTAGTAGATTCAGTAGACATTAGATCTTCTTCTTTAATAGAAATGAACACCCAATCACCTTCTCCATGATCAGATTCATCATCTATGACTCCTTCTCTAGCTTCTTGGACATAGTAGCAATTTTTTTGACTTTTGTATCTGTTAGGGTTTGATTTTAAAAACCTCTCCAGACACCTTGAGGCAAAATGACCAATCTTATTACAAGAAAAACATTTTAATGGCAACTTTCCTTCATACTTACCAGATCCTCTTGGCATTCTTTTGGCAATAAGAGCTTCAAGATCTACAGTCTCAATTTCATCATCTTCAAGATCCTTCCTTGTCTTCACAAATCTATTTGATCTTCCTGAAGAACTTTCACTCGGATCATATCTTTGCTTTCCATACACACTGGCCTTGAATGCAGATTTAGACTTAGGGACAGAATCACAAAACTAACTCATTTCAAATGCTGAAAGCTTACCAACTAACTAATCCCTTGTGATAGTTGTTATTGTCTTGATTTCTTCAATGGCTGCATCTTTATGCTTGTAAGCTGCAGGTAAGGATCTGAGCACTTTGGTAACAATTTCTGATTCTTCCAATACTCCACCTACATTTATGATACCAGTCACAAGTTCATTTACTTTCTACATGTAGGAAGTAATGTTTTGATCTTCACTCATTATCAATCTTTCATATTTACCCTTCAGGCTTTGTAGCTTGGTACATTTAACATATTTGTCACCTTCATACAGATTTTCCAACTTAATCCAGATTTCATGAGCAGTTTTCAAATCCAGGACATTTGCCAATTCTGTATCAAAAAGGGCACTCAACAATGCTTCTTTGGCTTGAATGTTGTGGTCAACATCTCTGATATCATCTATAGTTGTAGGTCCATTCTTAGGAATCTTATACTCATTCTTGGTTATTAACCAAAAGACATTACCCATGCATTCCAGATGACACTACATGCATACCTTCTAGAGGGAGTAATTTGTTCCATCAAATCTTGGGCTTTCCTTCTTGTAAAATGGCATCTTGGATCTCCTCAAGCAGTCAATCTTCTTTTAGAGGTACTTGGCTTTGATGCCAATTGTTGGAATTAGCCTGGACAATTGAGAGGCAGGTGAATCAGTTGTCCCCAAAATTAAACTTTTCTTTTCTTTTAATCTTCTTTCACAATTGGCAAATTGATTAATGATGCAAACATTAAAGCATATAACATCAACACATAAGAAGAAACATAATCAACACATTTGACACCAAGATTTTTGACCTAGAAACCCGGTTAAGGGAAAAACCACAGTGGGTGTTAGCCCACAAGATTCGAACCCTGCTAAAAGTACTTAAAAGAGGGGGAAGGAACTTGCCATTGAGCTCACTGCCTAGAGCTCACTGCTCAAAAGAGAGGCTCACTGCCTACAAGAAATTTGAGTTTAACACAAAAAGAACTAACTGATAATTAGCATCTTTTCATGCCTGGTTCAGTTTCATTTAATGCTCACAAAAACCTCTACTTTTATCTCCAAATTCTTCTTCTTTGACTCTTCACTCTATACTGCTTTCGCTCCTCTTCTTCTATGCTCTGCTTCTAATCCTTTCTTTTTGATTTAATTCATTTCTCAAAAGGATGATTCTCAACAACTATTCAACAAGTATTTATATGCTTGATCAACCTTGGAATGATTAACAGGTCGGATAAACTTAATGTGGATCATTAAATTGTCAGCCAAACATACTTGATACTTGAATCTTCCTCTACTAACATGCCACACTTCATAAAATGCTCTTTAGATCATTTACAACATGCTAGGAACATCCGGTCGGCCAAGAGTTGGGAAGAACAATAACCTCAAAGAAGAAATCTTTAACAACAAGCTCAAACTTCAATGCAGACCTCCAACACAGTAGCCACATGATCCAAAGACCTCCATAAGCACATTGAATTCACCAATAACATCCACACTATACCAAAATTCCAGAATCATTTGTATCTTCCTCTGGAACCTCAAGAATACAGTCTGCCATGACTGTCAAACTAGAAAGATAGCTTGAGGACCTCCAAACCATGAACCACTGGAGTTGATGATACACACTAACTTCCCAAACATGCCTTCAGATCTGTAGACCATAATATTTTACTGCAGAGCAATCGGGACCAACTTACTGTCACTCTGTCTCTTCTGAACACAACAAAATTCAGTACTACTCAGAAGGCCATAACTTCTTCAAATCTTCATGCGGACTTCTCAATTCTTAACTGGAACAACCTCTGACAATCCTCTACACATCCATATGGTCCATGAACATTGAGTCTTCATTAATTTTCTCAATATCCTCAACATTCCAATCTCCTGAAAAGGCAACAAAATAAGGCACAATTGACACCAATGACAACAAGAATATGTTGACATCAATGACAACACTACTTAGGCACATATTTGCAACAATTCTTTGATGTGGGAAACATAATGCTAGAACAAATGTGGTCTTGCATGTTGGACATGCATTTTAAGGATGGAAGTTATGTTGTTTTTGAGGAGCACTTTGTCAAGAAAGTCCTTGGTTTTCTAGAACTAGAGGGGAGCGATTACATGCAGATGTTAAAGATTTTTTGAGGCCCTTGGAAAGAGCCCCATACTTGAAAATAGATCACAATTGGGGAGATTGGTTTCTCCACTCTGATACAACTTGTGTAAGAGTTTATGGATATGAGGTCCCTCCTTACACTTTGCCTAAATTTATGCCCAAGAGAATTGCCTTCATGGAGATTATAAGGCAATTGAATGAGGCTGATAAGGAGCATTTTAGGAAGCATAGAAAGGGCTCACTCATTCCCACCTCTTTGAAATTCAATGATTTTATAATAGTGGATAAAAATGAATTGGATCAAATTGGTTCTATTCTTCGATGCTATAGGATGGATATGAAGCAAGCAAGAATCTTTGATCCTAAAGGATTCATAGACAAAACAAGGGTGAAGGCCAAAAGGCCAATGAACCCCCATCAGGTCCTCCTTAATGAAGATATAGTGAGAAACTGCCTCTCTATGGCAGAAGTTTACCTTTTGAGGGATAAATGGGAAACAGTGATGGTAGGGGAGAGAATGAGAAGGAATATAAATCCTGCATACCTGGGAACATTTGCTGAGGAGAAGGATCCTATTAGGAGGATTGAAATGATATTGGATAAGGAAGAGGATCTAATTGCTAGTGCACTTGCAGGTGAGGAGAGACCATCATACCAGCCAAGTAGCTCTAGAGGTGGACATGTGAGAAAAATAGAGTCCCCTGACTCCCCTCCTCCAAAAAGAGCAAAAAATATTGATCTAGAAACTGATCCTGAGGTAGAAATTGTTGACTTGGAAGGAGAAGTAGCAGAGGAACAAGATCATGAGCCTCCTCATCAAATCATCTCTCTAGAAAGGATTAAGCCACACTCCTCACAAGACACTAGACTAACAAGGTCAACAATTGGTAATGAGGTTGACATAGAGGATGTGAGGGTATTGGCATGCAATAAGTTTATTGAGGATGATGCATTTATTAATACCCCTGAGTTCAGGTCATTTGTATTGAGAACCAAAAATGAAGAATTCCAGAAGAGCATTGAAGAAGCGATGAGTGGAGCTGACCCCTCATAATATGAAGCAATTACTCAGAGGGTCTTAAGCGAAGTTAATAAGGACATCAGTGGGATGACCCTAGAGGAGGGTAGAGTTCTTGTGGCCAAAATCAACATCCTACTCTTGCCACATTGGACCTTATCAGATGTGATTGCATTTGATACTATAACCAGGGATGATTTAGAGGTCAGAGAAGAGTAGGTCAGTAAGGCTCTAATAGGTGTTGCTTTTGGTCCAAGGTTTGAAACCTTGGAAATTTGGGCATTGGACCTAAGTGACAAGAAACCAAAGATAGGTTTAGAGGATTTGACTGGGAATGTGATAATTAAGAGGGTGTCAACCACTCCTGCACCTCAGGCGCCAGTTTGAATGTGCAATCTGCACAATTTGCTGAGGCAGTAACAAACAAATTGCAAAGGGAACATAATGAATTGTTTGAAAAATATGCATGGGCCATGGTAGAATTAAGAAGATATCAGAGACAACTACAATTAGAGCCTAGTCCATCTCAAACTCCTCCTATCATTGAAACTGCAGAATCTCTCCCAGTTGATATAGAGCCTCTCTTATCTGAAATTAAAGAACTGAAAGAGGAGAACAATAAATTGGAGGATGAGAAAAAGAATATAGTGAAGGATATGGTCACCAATTTGACAAATAGCAGGGTGACTAAACTCTTGGCAATGGTGGATGAGACATGGAGGTCTTATTCACAACTGAGCATAGCCTATGAAAAGCATGAATCGGATAAAGAAAGGCTTTCAGTTGTCAAAGCAAGATGGTTGCCAAGAATTGGAGAGGTAAGGGATCTCCATAGGTGTTTGAGATTTGTTGCACATGAACCCCCTGATTTGAAATTGGTAATGGATATGCTGACACATTTTGAGGAGGTTGTCATTTTTTAGTTAAGGCTAGACAAAGTTTTGGTGCAAAAGAAATAGGCTATTAAAAAGATGGACACAAGATGGCTATCGAGTATTTTAGAAGGTGATGGACAAGTAAAAGGCCTGGACAAGTGGAAAGTAGAAATAAAAGAAAATGTCAACCAATTAATTCCTACTTGTTGTACTGATGTTGATCCAACGATGAAGTTTTTGAGCTTAGCACTTGATAAGTTGCATATAGTTGAAATAAATTTTGAAATATTTTGTAAGGAAGCAAAGATTTTGTTGGATGCTCAGTACATCAATCATAATGGGAGGATTGTAGAGATAGTCTCCTTCCAATGGCCATCTGAAAATACATATAATGACTGGATAGAAAAGTATAGGCCTGCATAATTGAAAGGAATGGCCAACCACCACCTATCCTGTATTGATGAGGCAGATCTCCTTCAAGGGACTGCACTTTCACCAATGTCTATCTACTTTTCTCTTCTTTTCTCCATCTAGTAAATTTATCAACACCAAATGGGTGGTGCATTGTATCATGTATTCTATGAGAGTAAGGAAATGTGAGCATCTCAGAACGTATTTCTAAGAACAATGGTGTCTTCGACAGATTTAAATACTTTTCATTTTCTTCAAAAATATGCACAACTATGCCACAAAGTGGAAATAGACATAGAACATTTCCAACATTGACCCTTAGAGGAAATTACAAGCGAACATTAACAAGTTTCAACAGCAGAGACATTAAACATGAAAGAACAAGAACATAGATTTACGTGGGGAAAACCCTTACAGGTAAAAAACCCCACACTCAAAATCATAGAGCCATTGTATTATTCAGTAACCAAATAGTTACAATACATTTATAGGCTCATAGCCTTTACAGGAGATTAACATCTTGTTCCTTGTGAAGAATAGCTGCCAATATAACCCTTCTTGGTCAGAATCCCGTTCATCCAAACTCTACTCTTTTTCATCTCTCCTCAGTCTCTTCACATGCAGCGTACAACATACAGCATAGGACTCACCGAAGTAGAAAAATAGAGCTCACGGGATTTAACTCTCCAACCACAACTCTATCAATTTCAAATTGCTTTTAGCAATCTAATCGAATCAACCGTCTGAGCAACCAACCGTTTCAGTTACGCTCACCAACTGTCCAAACTACCATTTCTAATTGTTCGCATTCGTGAGATTAGTCCCACATGCATTCGTTCAAGTCAGACATCCGAGTTTATATACCTCACCACATGTAAGATAACCATCGGCACTTTTGCTGACAACACCAAGCAGTACACAGTTCACCGACCATTGGAAAGATGTTGACCTTCAGTATAACTCCATCCATCTTTGCCGACAATGTTTCTCCAGCCGATGCCAAGTCTTTGCCAACCCTCCATCAAAGTGACAAGTAAGATTGGGAAGACTTCTCAATGCTAGGCTGACAAACGTTCTCATGCCAACCACACCATCGTCAAGACATAGATCATCAGTGACACTTCTTCTATCTGCGCCGATAGCATAACTTCATACCAATGACTAGGCCTTCATCGGAGTAACACATCATATCAGAGAAAGTACTCTAAACCATGCCGATAGTAAAGTCTTTCTGATAGAGTACACACTAGCCTGTCATCGGTAAGACCCTGCTCATCGGAAGAAGTCTCCCAAGCTAATCTGACAATAGTAAGTCCCATCGATCCAAAACCTCCACAGTTCATCGGAGTGAGACAAAACATCAGAGCAACATCTTTAGGCAAGCCCGATAGAGAATGTCAACCCGACAACTTCCCTTCATCGGTGTAACCTAACATATCGATGTAAGCCTCCAAACTCTCGCTGATGGCCAACCTTATGCTGATAGTCATCACTTATTAGTTGACCTGCAATCTGAGTCACTATTACTCAACATTCTCCCACTTGACAAAGGAATTACAGGAAACCATCAATGCTCAGAACCAAAGTTAAAACTGCCTTCACTTCACTATGCTCACAAGCTACACAGAAGCTCCAACTTCAAAACTTCAAGAACACAGCCATGAAACTATCCTCCATAAACAAGATAGAACATCAGCTAGATCAACAATCAAAAATTGACTACACCCATCCAACTGAACAAAAAACCCACGTGACTGAAACTAGCACACACAACCAATGCTAAAACATCCAATCACTCATACCTTGAAGGTATACATTTCAGTAGACTCATGCCATCTACATATACACCCAACAACAGCAAAAAAAAGTTCCATGTGTCAACCAGTTAAACAAGACCAAACACATCCAAGAACTCCCACTACATGGGTAATGTAGATCTGAAAAAGATCATGGCATACAAAAATCCACCAATAGCATTACATAGAAAGTGTAAATATCATGTAGTACCAAGGAAACATCCACCATGATATGCAAAATCTATAAACAATAACCTGCAGCAGCTCCTCACCACTAGCCCAAAGCTCACCAAGTTCTCCACATCCAACAAAAGAAAGAGATAACAGAACTTCCATGTCATCACCCAAAATTATAAGTGAAAACACATGAGCACAGGCTAGTGATCACAATCAGCTCCAACAGAATCTCAAATCAAAGTAGTGTGAAACAAACCATCTAGGAAGATAACCAGAACAAAGGGAGAAACACTGCACATCATATACTTGTATAAAATCCTTCTACATACACCTCTGAATGCCAACTGTGTCAAGTATGATCTCCTCTTCAAAACCCCAAAGAGAACAGCATAACAACATCCAAACAAAACATTCAATCACCAAGATCAAATAATTTAACAAGGATGTAAGCCTCTCAAACCAAAAAAGATGAAACTAATCAATTTCCCATTTCAGGAAATCAGCCCATAAACCATCTCCTAACAATCCTCATCAATGAATGATATCATTAAACTCAAATGCAAAAGGAAAATAATTTTTATATCCATCTCTCACAATGAATCCTCCAGAACTATCTATAAGCAGTTCAAGATCCATATCTATGAAAGAAAACATAAAACATCTAAGAGAAACAATGGGCAAAACTTCTCAGATGATTATCTACCGAGTAGACCAAGAGAAGGGATAAGAATGCTCCTTCAAGATATACAAGTCATCATGACTCCTCCAAGAGCAATCTCCTCATAGGTCTCTATTGAACTCATGTTCAACCAAGGTAAAGACTCCTTAGACTTCCTGCTGCAAACTCTGAATAAGCACAACAAACTCAATCTCACCTTATTCTCCATGTATCCATGAGTACCTTTGAACAATCACCTCATGCTGAATTCCAACTACATCACTACAACACTATGAAGTAATCAAGCAAAAGATAAATGTACCCAAAAATAGAGAAGTTACCAGACCACTGTCAAAGCTCCAAACATCTGAATCAAAAACTTATCATGACATCATGATCTTATCATCCCCCTTTGGAGATTTCATGCTCCAGGTGAACATAACCATGGTATCAAGAGCAATGTATCATGCCAAAACTCAAATGCAAAAATCAAGAAAAATATCATGACATGAAACAAAACAACCTCTAAACCAACATCACCTGTCAAGCACCACCAACACCTTAGCCAAGGATTTCATGAATCCTTCATGACTCCAAGATGTTACACATCCTCAAATAGTGCCCTTGTAAATGTGAAAGAACCCTTCTGTAGCAACAGGATCAAAGAGCTCCTCCTAGTAACATCTGCAACACTAAAGAAGATCATTCACCACTAAGTGATGAATCTACAGTCATTGCTAAAGCTCCCACTAAACTGTGGCAACTGAGCTTTCCAACCAACATGACCAAACATCTCCTAATCTGAAAATCCACCAGGTCTAGACATTAATGTGTCCATCTGACAATAAAATAAAGTAGCACCAAGATCTCCAAACCAAGGAAATAACTATCACTATCATTACACAAACCTGTGAGTCCAAGCTATTCATGACACCATGATACACATACTACAGGTCTCCATAACCAACTATTCAGATACCCTACAACATCTATCCTCTCATCCTGAAACAGTCACACCAATGCACAAGTGACCATAGACAAGGCCAACTAACAAGTATGTACAATCAAATAATCAATCTTGTGGATATAGACCGTCCACTTCTGAGTTATCCCACTGCAACCAATAGGTTGTACACACCTAAAAAACTTGCATAACTTGTAGATCTTTACACTAAAACATGCAAACCCACTATTGCACTAGAAACTGCAAAACTGAGATTTCAAGGAATAGATAACAATGTAGACAACATGACTTAAACACTAGATTACATTACAAATCTGATTTTCCAAACATGTCCACAACTTGAGCACCATAGTCAAGAAACTAGAAGCATTACCATAGAAATACTAAGTGACATATCACTTACCAGTACTCCCATGCAGAGAAAACATTTCACCTCCTCACACCATGCACAAAGCATGCATGCAAAACTGCAAATATATCATCCAGCAACACCTCAAAAGCTAGGGTCTAGAAATAGCTTAACTACAGCTTCATAAAACCACAAGTTTTTCTCTTGGCCGTGTAAAACCTGCAAAACCACTGTGTTTGTAAAACACCCATGCACATCCATACTCACTTCACATCTGGAAGACCCAAAAGTCTGCAACATAAACTCTATAACTGTTAAACTAGAAAAATGGATCATCATGAATATGCATAACCATAGATTTTAAGGAAAAACTATAAAACCCCTCAAATCCAATAAACATGAATCTGAGTCATGCAAGTACAAAATATCCATTTAAGGAAACAACAGTTCAAGATCTTCAGGCCCACTTGTAGACCAATCCCTTAAACCACCAACATGCACATGCATCCTAGAGAATCAGGCTATTACAGAAGCTCTCAGACCATCCAATGATCAACTCCATAGCCTACATGCAATCAGGGTAACAGAAAATTATGACTTCCAATACCAGGAACAAAACACCCAGCATAAACACAATACTCCATGGCTGAGTAGTAACACAAACTTCTTCATATCATCAGAGAGCCTCTCACACAGACACCCACTATGAAAGTTACTACAGCAACACAACCACAAAGCAAACCCCATGCAACAGGATCAAATACTATCAACTAAGACCCTCAGGCCACATCATGACCAGCTCCAGTCTCTTCATTTCAACCATCCTTCAAGCACTGCTGAAACAAAAAACATCACTGCCAGACTTCACTCAAAACAAGGATCAAAACACCAGATGATTCCTGCAGATTTCCTCAAGTCTATCACACTAAGAAATCATCACAGAAGGAATACCTAGACCTTATACACTAGGAATTCTTGCATGCAAACACATCCAGCACACAAATGTACCTATGTGAGCAACAAAGCAAATCCCAGAAGAAGGCTCTGATACCACTTGTAAGGAAATGTGAGCATCTCAGAATGTATTTCTAAGAACAGTGGTGTCTTCGACAGATTTAAATACTTTTCATTTTCTTCAAAAACACGCACAACTATGCCACAAAGCAGAAATAGACATAGAACATTTCCAACATTGACCCTTAGAGGAAAGTACAAGGGAACATTAACAAGTTTCAATAGCAGAGACATTAAACATGAAAGACAGAACAAGAACACAGATTTACATGGGGAAAACCCTTATAGGTAAAAAACCCCACACTCAAAATCATAGAGCCATTGTATTATTCAGCAACCAAATAGTTACAATACATTTACAGGCTCATAGCCTTTACAGGAGATTAACATCTTGTTCCTTGTGAAGAATAGCTGCCAGTATAACCCTTCTCAGTTAGAATCCCCTTCATCCAAACTCTACTCTTTTTCATCTCTCCTCAGTCCCTTCACATGCAACGTACAACATACAGCATAGGACTCACCGAAGTAGAAAAATAAAGCTCATAGGATTTAACTCTCCAACCACAACTCTATCAATTTCAAATTGTTTTTATCAATCTAATCGAATCAACCATCTGAGAAACCAACTGTTTCGGTTATGCTCACCAACCATCCAAACTACCATTTCTAACTGTTCGCATTCATGAGATTAGTCCCACATGCATCCATTCAAGTTGGACATCCGAGTTTATATACCTCACCACATGTAAGATAACCATCGGCACTTTTGCCGACAACACCAAGCAATACACTGTTCACCGACCATCGGAAAGACCTTGACCTTCGGTATAACTTCATCCCTCTTTGCCAACAATGTTTCTCCAGTCGATGCCAAGTCTTCGCCAACCCTCCATCGGAGTGACAGGTAAGATCGGGAAGACTTCTCAATGCTAGGCCGACAAACGTTCTCACGCTGACCATACCATCATCAAGACATAGATCATTGGTGACACTTCTTCTATCTGTGTCGATAGCATAACTTCATACCAATGACCAGGCCTTCATCGGAGTAACACATCATATCGGAGAAAGCACTCTAAACCATGCTGATAGTAAAGTCTTCCTAATAGAGTATACACTAGCCCGTCATCGGTAAGACCCTGCTCATCAGAAGAAGTCTCCCAAGCTACTCTGACAATAGTAAGTCCCACCGATCCAAAACCTCCACAGTTCATTGGAGTGAGACAAAACATTGGAGCAACATACTTAGGCAAGCCTGATAGAGAATGTCAACCCGACAACTTCCCTTCATCGGTGTAACCTAGCATATCGATGTAAGACTCTGAACTCTCACCAATGGCCAACCTTATGCCGATAGTCATCACATATCAGTTGACCTATAATCTAAGTCACTGCTACTCAACAGAGAGGACAATGTAATTAATGACGAGTACACGTTCTTAGTCTATAAAAGAACTTTGTTACTCAATCTTGTTGTTGTTGAAGATTTTGGAATTTTTGAGGAGTAAATAAAATACAAATTCTTTTTAGTGGCTTCATTTCTTGTTCTGTTAGTCTATGAGTTATGTGTTGAATGTATTTATGCATAAATTTTATTCAGTTTCATGTTGATATAAATGAAAAATGCTTTATGCATGTGTTTTGTTAACTCTCTCCATGGTTGTATGTGTTCTTCTTCTGAATCTAATAACTAAGGGTTATCTAGGATTCTAGAATATAGGTTAACTATATTGCATGCTTAATCTTTTACTTCTATTCAAGGAATAGATTAAATGTTCTGGGTCAAGTATGGGGAAGAATGTATTGTAGCAGGGATATATGTAAGTAGGGTTAGCAGAATACCCTATTCTGGGTGGTGTTTGTAAGACAAATACCAATCCAACCCCTTGAAACTTGAATGTCAGTTGAGTTTATGAGAATCATTCACACATATATGTTAGTTTGACTCCATGCCCTGAGCTAAGCCACCGGTCAGAAGTTTGTGTTGAGTTTATGAGTCAAAGCCTTAATCTTACAACCAAATATAAAACAAAAAATAGAATATCATTTATAAACTTTTAGGATTTTAGGAGTAGTTTAGGTTCATAATCCTTTGGTTAACAACTGAGGTAGGGTCCAAAGCTAGCCCCTTTACATTCATCCTACAATTTTGGCCTTCATAAGAAAGGATTCATCTACTTTGTGTCAATACCTAGTCACTGTCAAAGATTTATCCTATAGGTAGAGTAGGGAATACCCCCTAGGTTTTACAGAGACTAAAGAAGGAGAGGATACATTTAGAGTCTGTCTCCTGTACTGTTGGCCCCTGACCTGAGGATCCTGTTGATAAGTGATGGCTACCTTGTAGGGAAACTTAGGACTGATTAGTGGGAAAAATACCAACAGATCTGGTGACTTTGTTGGAGAGCTTTTTGTGAGAACCTTGGTCTGAAATAAAATTCCCAATTGTGGGTGGCAACTCCAATAAAAATCTCCTAGGTGGTGAAATCAATAGTTGTATGCAGGGGAGAAGAGCCTTGCATAATCCCTTAGTTCAAGAGTTACCTAGAAAAATGTATAGAAGAAAGGGAGGTTCTCAACCTAGCCAAGAGGGTTCACCCAGCCGCAGGAATAATGAAAATCCCCAAAATATGAGGCCTCCTAAGAAACAACATCCTTTTTCATCAGTAGAGGCTAATATTCAAGAAATTTATGAAAAACAACAGAATGATAACCTGAGAATGGGTTCTGATGTGTTCCAGGAGCACCCTTTTTTAGATCCCCCTGATAGATTTGAGGATACTAATCTCCAAGAAATAATGATGATTCAAATATAATGAGACCATCCTCTTCTATGCCAAGAGGAGAGGAATTATCAGAAGAAATTAGGAATCTCGGAGCAGAACTTGATTATTTGCAAGCATTGATAATAAGAGATGACATGAAACAATGGGTTGGGGCTTTAAGGACTGCTCATCAGAACATAGTTACCACTCTTAATAATGCAAATACAATGGGAAATTTGCAATAAAATGTGGTTCAAAATCAACATAATAATCCAAATGCACCTGGAAATAATCAAGGGAAAAATGAAAATAATAATAGATTACCACAGAACAATTTAAGGAATCAGAATGTCACTAGAAATGTAAATAGGAATGTTAATGCAAACCAATTTGGTAGGATACCTATGCAGTTGGACAGATTTAGACAACTAGACTTCACTGGCATTCTAGGATACCCAAACCCTATTGATAAGTATATCAAAGATGAACTACCCAAATTCTCTCCTAACAATGTTGTATCAGGTGAAGATCATTTAAAGGTTTTCCTTAATATAATGGATAACTTTGAAGTGGAACATAAAGATGTATTTATGAAGTTATTTATGTAGTCCCTAATGGATGTGTTGAAATAAGGGCTGACAACTGAGAGGAGGGGTTAATCAGTTGTCACAAAAACATTAATACTTGCTGCAATTAATTCTTCTTTAATAGATTAAAGATGTAACCATGAAAGCATGAATCAAAGACACAAGCAGAAGCACATTTAACACAATTGACACCAAGATTTTTGATGTGGAAACCTGGTTAAGGGAAAAACCACGGTGGGGGTTAACCCACAAGAAATTATACTCTGTTAAAAGTATTACAAATGGGGAAGGCACATGCCTTCAGGGCTCACTTCCCAGAGCTCACTGCTCCAAGAGGCTCACTTCCTACAGAAATGATTACAAGAAGATAACAGAATGTTTGAACTAATAAGTAGCATCTACCAATGCAAAAATTTAGTTCTGGTTAAGCAAATAATACTGATCTTACACACTTCATCCTTATTCTGCCCTGTTTTACTCTTCTTTCATAATCTAGGCTTAGATCTTTCCCTTCACACTTCTTCTACTCTTTTTCACACTTACTCCATCACCACATCACCCACACACAGCACAAGACTCAAATCCAGCAGCTATATATATCTGCATTAAGAAAATCAATCAACTGCAGTCGACTTCAAGGAGACTTAGAACTTTTATTAAGAACTCTACTCTATCAGCTAGATCAATGCACAAGTAACAACATGGACCAAAAACTTGTGTTCTTAGATCATCAATCATGTCAGCCAATACCACTAATTATCACAAACTACTTAATCAAAAACTTTTATTCATCTGGACCAAGATCATATACTAGGTCGGCATGTTCTTCTGACTGTGCAGACTAACTGGAACCCAATACTCAGATGGTTATAACTTTTGAATCCTTCACCACCAGAGGCCAAAATCCTAGATTTAGATAGTTTGCATAATCAATATCACTCCCTCATATCCACAACACACTGTGATTTAGCATCGGATAGATCCGAACTAAGATACCAGACCCTATCACATGCTCTGTTTCTAACTCCCGAACTTAGACAAATCCTCACTCTGACTTCCGGTATGAAAAAATTGTATTGTGTGGATGTGTAGGAGAGACTTAGCTGCCCTCAATGAAAAAACTTGTCATGTGCAGTAGTGTCTCTTGCCAACAACCTCCCCCTTTGGTATTGATGACAATAATTAGTGAAAAATGACTAAGAGTCGGAATAACTCCCCCTTACTTTGTATACATATGCCTTTCACTGTCCTCCAGTACTCCTCCTTTGTTGGATTCCTCATTTTTCACTTCTCTTCACTCCCCCTTTGACATCAATGGAAAAGGGTGGGATCCACAACCAAAATTTACACAAAAATCCTATATACCAAGTTACATATGTACAAACAGTCCTTAAGTATTATATACATAAACTTAAGTACATCACCAAAAGTGTTCTTCAATTATGTCAGCTCATTATCCTAGCTCTTCTTCATAGAGTTTAAAATTGAGATGTGGCCACTACATAGGAATGCTTGTGATTCTGTCATCTGCAAATCAATTGGGTCACTTGACTAAGCTGCAGCTTGGGCTTCGGTTAGAGCATTGAACATTGCTTCCATTTTGGTGGAAATTAGTCCACGGAGCTCACTCATCCTTGCCTCTGTGTTCTCCTTTTCTTTTGTCATTTTCTTTATATCTTCAATCAAGCTGATCACCTGACCCTCCTTGCTTGTTACTGATGCAGTCACAGGATCAAAGGATTTGGATACACTAGATAGTTTTTGTTTAGACACTTTTATTTTATCTTCAGTGTCCTTAATAACTTTAGGATAGGGTAAGAAAAACTTATATACATTTCCTCCTTCTGTAAGAGCATCTTGAATACTCTTTACACTAGCATCCAGCACCATTCTATCTACTCCAATCAACCCCTTTAGAGCATCAAATCTCTTATCATTGAATTCCTTTTGAACCTTGTCCTCTGTAGAGACTCAAAATGAGAGCTTGCCAACTTTATTAGACTTTTCAATTGGCCGGATGGAGATGCTAAAGAATCCTTCTAAAAATTGGGCATGACCTTCTCCAATATTCTAGATGCAAGACCAAGTAGCTCACTGTCTTCTATGTGAGACTTCAAAATATCTTCTCTGGCCTTAGCTTGAGCAATGGAAGCCAACTTTATCTTTTGCACTGGAGATAAGGTATCAAAATTTATTGGACCTTGTATAATGTCTTGATCTTCTTCAATTTGTTTGTCTCTTTCCAAAATTTCCTTTATTGCTTCTACAGTGTCTCTTGCCCAAAATGATGATGTATCCTTTTGATCCTTACTGATACTATCAATCAGGTTGTCCTTCTTGGGCTCTCCATCAGCCTTAGAAATCTCTTCTTCTTTTTCATTCTTCTCCTTGGCCTTTTCTATTTCTTTGTTCTTAGCTTCTTCTAATTCATGCTCTATATTCTTCAATGAATTATCTTCAATTTGATCATCTGCTTCAACATTCATCTTTGTATCTTCTTTGAATTGATCTAGAGGAGTTTGAATACCTCCTACATCAATTTCATCTGTTATCTTTTCATCTTCCTTGTTCATTGCTTCCTTTTCCGGAACAGAGGGGTCATCTAACTCAGTTTGCTACTCATTGATATTCAATTCTTCAACATTCAGTATTGAGGAGTCAATTCCATCATCAATCTCTTCTTCAACAATAGGAATATTATGTCTTTTCAATGCATTTAGAAGAATCTCCTGAGTATCTTTGACTATCTCATTTGTTTCACCAAGCATGAGTTTATTCATTCTCTTCTTGCTCCTAAAATCATCTTTTACTTCTTTGAATATCATCTTCATCTAATCTGGAGTAATATAAGGGCACAGATTTATCAACACATGCTCCCTAATCATAATGTCTTTACTTTTTGCATTTTCTTTTCTTAACTCTAGAATATCTACAAGACTTTTTGGAATTTCAGAAATTATTTCAATCAAAGCCTTATTGTAGATATTCAAATATTTGACTGTTGCTTCCTCTAGATCCCTCTTATCAGCATCACTATAATCATCAAAGAATTCAGTCATTGGCCTTAAGTTCGCATCTACAGTGACTAATTTGATGATGTCATCCACAGAGAGAGTAGGGTTTTCAACATATGTTTCAATCTTTTTCCTCTTGCTTGTCCCTTTGCTTTTGAAGGGCTTCTCCTTAGTTACCTTGGTTGCTTTTGTAACTGAGACCTTCAACTCTTTGATCTCAATATCAGAATCAGTTTCTTCTTCATCATTTTTCATGCTTTTGTATGTCTGGGTGGCCTTAGTTTTTACTCTTTTCCCTTCTTTTCCAGATGATTTGCCTTTTGATTTCTTAGGATTGGCAGGTTTTGGGGGAACAGGGGCAACAACACAGCTCCTAGTAGTCCTTGATGTGGAGGAGGATTCTACCAGAGCACTTCCTTATTTTTATCTTGTTTGTCCCTCTCAGCGTTTTCAGTTCTTTCCCTAAATTTCCTCACAGCCTCCTTGGTGAGGCCTAGATTCTCAGCCAACTGCTCAACTTATTTCCTTACTTTCCTATTGGTTTCAGGTTTTTTAAGCTCAGCATGCAGTTTCATACTTAGCTTCTCATATGTCCCAAATATTTCAATTGTTGTGTCCTTTGGCTTGCTCAAAAGGTGTTGAGCATACATATTAAAAAATTTCTCATCTACTTCATACCCCATAGGCATGATCCAAACAGTTTTGGGTTCTACTACTTCCATTAAGCATTGATCAGTGTCCACCATGAAACATATTTCATTATTGTACTTCTCAATGACCGATTTAGGGATTCTTTCTCTTGAATGCATCATACTCTAAAAATTCTTGAAGTATCCCCAGATTGTAGTTTTCTATGCTTTATAGTCACCAATGTTGTGTAGATGATCTCTTATCTGAATAGCAACTAGCTCATTATTGGCCCAGTGCACACCCTTTACTCCAAGTACCTCATTCATAAAGTAGAAAAACAAACATAGAACCAATGTACCATATTTAAAGGTGTTTTTCTTATCTTTCTTGATTTTGTTCAAGTTCTCAATTAGTTGGTTTTGTAATAATTCACACGGGTCATAATCTGCATTTTCTTTTAACATTTTGTATGCAGCATATATGGTTGTTCCAGAAACAGAGTTCTCCCTGTTGTTGCGATAAATTTTGTATCCAATTACCATTGAAGCAAACTTAACATCTGGATCAATAATATCATTGATAGTCATTGCCCTTTTGTCGAATTTGGCACTAGTTGCATCAGTTACAATCTAGTTCTTCACAGATTTCAGCATGGGTAAACCACCAGTAGAATTCAACCTAGTCACAATCCTGATAGCACTCTTTGTAATTTTGAATGGTTTCAATAGCCACAAAAACTCATCATACATTTGGCTTAAAACATATCGGACCCTGTGCCTTTATTGTTGCCTCTTGGCTTTGTTATCAAGTTCCTCTCCTAGGTTAGTAGCTTATCTTAATCAAAAACATACCAGACCCATTCATCTTCATCGAATGTTGGAATCCCCATAATGTAAATGAAATGTTTATTATGCAGTGCCTTATACTCAGGTTTAAGATCATGATTTTCATCCCTTAGATGACTCTCAAACAAATCTACAAACCTTGAGTCCCCAAATTCATATATGCTCACATGAATACAGACCCTAATATCTTCAACATGCAGCACACCATACAAAACACTTGAAAATGCACCTAATGGGCTACTGATTTGTGTGGATGCTTCTTAAATTTTGGTTGAGACATTTTAGTAATATTAACAACCAAAGGTGTAGCCATTGCAAAAGATTACAAGTTCAAAGCTTTGCAGATAAATACCTTTTTCACAAAATTAGGGTTGGCGGATAAATTCACCGGTCGCACTTCAAATCCTTGAAATCTCAGTTCATACGCTCTTCTTCTTGCTCTCTTCAAATGCAAAGTGATTCAAATGAAGAGTGAATGACCTTTTTATGCTCCACAAAACCTAATTTGCCTTTGTAATACATGCTCTGCCCTAACACATCCAGTTACATGGTTTCTACATGCAGTCAATCCTTAATTGCTCCACAATTAATCACATTTGCTTCTTTTCTTCCAGAATTTGCTTCAATAGATATGCAATAGGCTTATTTAGCTTCATTCATTACGTCATATTCAAGCACCCACTTATTGGCTGGGGGAATTTGATCTTCAATGCAGCTCCCCCTGAGCCAAAGCTCCTGATTCATTTCCTGGAGGAATTGTCAGTACCAGATTCCGGTGTGGACCCATTCTCAACATTCATTTCACTTTTCTTTGCCCATGTTTTGTTCATCTCAATTTGGATCTTATTTACATCAATTTTTCCCTTGCATTTGTCTTGTTTTAGCTCATCCAATTTTTTGTTTACTAGACCTCTTCTTTCATTGTTCCTGCTTCTACAGAATCTTGCAATATGACCGAATCGGTTACAATTGAAGAACACAACATTTCTATGCCCATTTGATTGATTTCCTCTTGATTTGCACTAATTAGCCATATGTCCAAATCTATTGCATGCAAAGCATTTTCCATTGAAAGAATTGTCATTTCCTCTATTGTTAGAGTTATTCATTATCATGCTTCTGCATTCATTGGATCCATGACCATACCTCTTACACTTGAAGCATTGATTGGAAAAGGATGGACCACTTTGATTTACTCTGCTTCTGTACTAAGTAGCTCTATGACCAAATTTATTACAATTGAAACAATTTCCATTGAAAGATGGATACCTTTGAGCATTAGGTTGTCTTACCGGAGATTTTCTAGGTCTGTTTCTCCCATTCCTTGATTGATAATTTCTTTGTTCGGATCTGAAGCTTTCACCTTTCTCATACCCTAGACCATGCTTATTATCATCCTTCTTCTGACTTTCAACCAACACTTCAAGTTTAGCTGAGCTTATCTTGAACTTCTCCTTGTATTCATTTGCAACTTCTAGGTCATGTTTGAGAATAACAATTTGCCTCTCAAGTTCTTCTTCATTTTCCTTGGTTTCTTGTAGGTCAGACTCTAGATGGCCAATTATTTTGTCTAATCTATAGCATTCTTCAGTTCTTTCTTTTAGAGATTGATTCAATTTTTCTTCAGTCTTCTTCCTTTCTTCAATTTCCTTGGTTAGCCTCTTCACCTCGGATTCCATCTCATGTTTTAGAACAATAACTTCTTTTGTTGACTTCTCACATTCTTTTGTCTTCTCTTTTAGAACCTTATCCATGTCCTTGTCTTCATTCTATTTTCCTAGTTGAAGAAGTAGCTCCTTCCTCTTTTCATTAGATTTGCTCAATTTTTCTTTTGAAATTTCAATGCAGTCTTCAGCATGTTTAAGGTTTTTTTGCAGATCTTTGGCTTCTTCTCTGGACTGATCAAGATCTTCTAAAGCAAGTTGAATTTGTTCATTGAGGTTGTGTGGATCCATTTTAATACCTTCCCAGATCTTCCTCAAGCTGTTAGGCTTCTTCCAAGGAACCTTGCTCTGACACCAATTGTTGAAATAAGGGCTGACAACTGAGAGGGGGGGTGAATCAGTTGTCACAAAAACTTTAATACTTGCTGCAATTAATTCTTCTTTAATAGATTAAAGATGTAACCATGAAAACATGAATCAAAGACACATAAGCAGAAGCACATTTAACACACTTGACACCAAGATTTTTGACGTGGAAACCTGGTTAAGGGAAAAACCACGATGGGGGTTAACTCACAAGAAATTATACTCTATTAAAAGTATTACAAATGGGGAAGGCACATGCCTTTAGGGCTCACTGCCTATAGAAATGATTACAAGAAGATAATAGAATGTTTGAACTGATGAGTAGCATCTACCAATGTAAAAATTTAGTTCCAGTTAAGCACAGAATACTGATCTTACACACTTCATCCTTATTTTGCCCTATTTTACTCTTATGCCATAATCTGGGATTAGATCTTTTCCTTCACACTTCTTCTGCTCTTTCTCGCACTTACTCCATCACCACATCACCCACACACACCACAAGACTCGAATCCATCAGCTATATATATCTGCATTAATAAAATCAATCAACTACAGTCAGCTTCAAGAAGACTTAGAACTTTTATTAAGAACTCTACTCTGTGTTGGGTCTCAAAAACACAAGTTTTTAGACCACAAGAAGGTGCCAATCTCTTGATACATTTTTGGTCAACAAGACAGGGTTTATGTAATTGGAAACTCCCTTCTCTTTAGGTTTTGCTAGACCTAGGTGGGTGTACTTAAATGATAAGGCAGATTTAAAACCTAAGTGGATTCTTATTTGGGCAATTTTACTCACTATGGCACACAACTGTGACATAATTGCAGAGCTTACTTACTAATTCCTAATAAAAGCTTGAAGTGTTAAGAATGAGAGTTAAATTTTTATAAAGTGTTCTAAAATTGATTAGTGCCTAATCTATTGGGTGGATGGAGTCAGTGGATAAATGATGATTATGGAGGCAGATGTGTGGGATTGGAAGATTTACTTCTTAGCTTAACTCTAACAGTTGGGCACTTTTAAATGTCTGCACCTTATGTAGACATGCAAGTATGTCAATCATAGTACTCTTCTTACTAATCCCAGTGCTATTTTCCCAAATTACTATGATATTATGAAAGGATTTTTAATTCTTGACTTGAGGGAAACCAATCAAAAAAATTAGTTTAAAAGAATTTTAATCCTTGGCAGGAACCAATAAGACGAATTATTTGAAAGGAATTTAATTCACTCTAGGTAGAAACCAATCAAAAATTCACACATCAACAACAAATGTGTCCTGACAAATTGTGTTAATTTGAATAATAAGGAAAAGCCACTTTGGAGATAGTACAATAACATATAAGATTTTTAATCATGACACAACAGTTGAACACTGAAAGTAAATCACCAAATTTGAGCAATCTTCTCCATTGATTTTACTTCAAAATTTATACATTAATAGCAGAAGTTTTTGAAATGGGAACGGATGAGTGAAAGGTGACATATGGACGTTATGACTAAGTAGATGAACCTATCTACTACTACTAATGATTTTCTAACCTACTACTACTGATGATTCCCCACTCTTTTTGATTTGCACCTCCCATATATATCTTGCAAATTTAGGGTTCTGAACCTTTTCTTGCCCTTTTCTTGCAGCTCTTCATTTAATTAGTTGTCTTCTGCAATAATTAAATATTTAATCTTAACTTTCTTTATTTTTGCATTCCATTGAGAAATAAAGTATTTTATCATACTTTGATCTTTAATTCCTTTATATTTTCCTTTGCGTACTTTCACTTTTAACAAAAGTATTCATTCAGGTGAATATGATTATCCTTCCTTTATCTCTTCGGTGAAATATTTTTATTGGCATAAAATATTCTCCAGGTAATACAATTACTTATCGGATTAATTTTTTTGCAATGAAAGTATTTTTAAAATCTTTCCCTCGATAAAATAATTGTCTGCCTCATAGAAATACTTCATACCTTGGTGAATAGCTTTTATATCATTGGTAAGATGTGTGTCCCTGAAGCAATAATCCCACATGGAGATTATTTTAATAATTTTTTTTATCCCACATTAATATGGTTTCATTAAAGACTTCCATTTGATTGTGATCATTGGAAAAATAGTTAGGGTTTATTACTAATGTGTCTTCATTCCAAGTATACTCCCTTCTTAATCTTCCTGCCCATGATACTCTTGTGAAGAAATATTATTTCTCCTTTGCTAATAACATCCATTTTATCCCTCGGGTAACAAGTAATGACTCGCCAAAATAATTGTTGTTGTTAATTAACTATCTTGGTGAAAATATTTCATCCCTCGATAAACATGTAATTTCATTTTACACTATTGAGTGCAAATTTTTACTACTTATGTTTTATCATTATTTCGATAAATCAACTTTGTTCTATTTCTTTTATTTTGTATTGCATTTCATCAAATGGAGAACTCCAACAATATCTTCTTCCTATGTATCAGAGTATCAGAGTGACTTACACAGTCAGAGAAACCTTGAGAACTCATTTCGATGGTATATCTCTTGCTAAAACTGGTCCATCGGCATGACTTCTAAGATCGACATAGTTTAATATTTTCACTCCGACTTTATCTCTTGCTAATGAGTTTTTATTGGCGAGTTTCTTCTGTGTGTTTTCAAATTTTGCCCTATCTATTTAGCTCGAGCAAGGACGATGTTGGCAACAATTGTGGTGTCTGGTTTTATACCTACCATATGCATTTGCTTGAGAGTTTTTAAAATATTATCAACAACTCCATTGTGTGCATATCCTGCAATCATTGTATTCCATGAGATGAAATAGTTCACGGCCTTGTGTATGCTTCCACATTTTGCATACATGTCTACCAGAGCATTTCCAACTATAATATCTGACAAAAATCCCCCTTCCATTACGCTTTGATGGATGTCCATATCCTGTTTCAAGGCTCCCATTTTGGCACAGATGGGGAGGATGCTGGCAAATGTGAACTGATCAGGTTGGAAACCTATTTTCTACATATGGTGAAACAATGTGACTGCCTCGTGAGAATCACCATGTCTTTTGTATGCTAGAATAATTGTATTCCATGAGATGATGTCTCGCTCTTTCATGTGGTCCAACACTTTACAGGCATGCACCAAACTTCTGCACTAGACATACATGTAAATGAGCTTATTATGAAAAGTGGTCCATGTAGCAAATGCAAATCGCCTAGAAGCGATTAAGCAGTGGACATTTTTCCCTTGTGAAAAAATGTTCTTGAGAATACAAGTTTTCAATAAAGATATGCATAGTAGTCATCACGAGGTTTGTGTGTAGTAAACAGAGCGTGCATCGCCTCCTTCAACATAATGTTGTGAGATAGAGAGGGTATTGGATAGCAATGGCACTTTATGATTGTAATTGGATAGTGGAAAATGTGTAGTGTTATTCAGTCTACGTCTACCACAATGACATTGCTAGTGGTAAGCCTGGGATCATTTTCACTTTTGTGGATAGTCTTGTGACTTCTATTCATAGTTGTTCAACCCTTGGATATTTACTTCAAATTTTGATCACTCCACAAATCTGTGGCTTTTCATATTTTGTAGAATCATTTTGTCAAATATATATATTGTTCCATTTCTTTTTAGCACTTTGTCAAATAGCTCATGTGACTTGTCTATGCTTTCCATATCTCAACAAATCACAGCTTATAGATTCCTTCGGAAGCATTCTACACGGCAATTGCACATATTGATTCTCTTTTGCAAATAATTTCATCTTCAAACAACTCCTCTAATTGCCTTTGCCAAAATTTTCATACATTAACCAAAGAAGGAACAACTTTTTGCTGCTACGTATAGTTTCTTAATTTAAGGAATTCCATTTTAGCACTATATCAAATAACTCACATACTTTTATAAGCTCAATTTTGTCAAACACCCCACTATTTGCTTGAATTCTTCAAACACACCAATATGCCGAATGGCTCTCCCTCTTGCATTTGTAATTATAGCAACATAATTCTCTTCTGTGGATTAGTATGAAGTATTTTTGTAAACAATTGGCTGAACGTAGCATTTCATTTCTTCAATAGATGCATGGTTTCATAATGCAAAGTGTCAAACACTTTGTGTGCTGTATATATCTGTGTTTATGATTCCCATTTCAAATTGATATGAAAGATGACCATGGAAGACCTAATGAAGAAGTTTTACCTTCAAAACTGTTGAAGCCATTTCACTAGTGTTGAATTTCTTTCTTTGTGATGTCAATCATTGCTATTGAAACTGAGACATTTGGTACTGATGTTGTATCGTCCCTTATTGATTTGCTCAAACTCTAGGTTTTCAAAATAATATGCTTCATGAAATATACCTTGAAATGTAGGTGGAACTTCTCTTTGCACCATTCAATCAGCAACACTTCTAACCTTGAATGACCCAACACCATATCAATATATTTGTTTTGTAACAAGTTTCGGCCTTGAATGACCCAACACCATATCAATATATTTGTGAGGTGAAAAAATGAAATGGGTAGTTATCAATAATCCTCTTTTTTGGCATTTTGTTATGTGAGTAAACCACGCCCTATAGCCTTCAGAATTGCCTTGGAAAATTGATCAAATCATCTCCTAGAGTGATAAAAATGTACATACATGTAGACTTCTAACTGAAGAACTCAATGCAACAAGTGGTTTGGCAAAATGCATCATGAAGTGTAAGATATTCACATCCAAATTAGCCTACTTAGCTTTTTTTCAACTGTACTTGTTTAAAACTGATTATGGCTCACTAACTTGCCATTTTGAAAAAATATCAAATCTGATTCTGGGAAGCTATAACCTGGGGAATTAGCTCATCTAGGTCTAATGAGTATGTGTGCAAGAGGATTATTCACCAGTCATCTTCTATCATGAAATATTAAGGACCAAAGTTGACCTCTCTACAACTTTCTGGAAATGCAGATGTCAAAACTAAACTATTTACATTTGCTTTTAATTTTGAAAAAATAGCAAACGAGATGCTGGGGTTCTAAGAACTGGCATGAAAGTACATTATCATGAGGGGAATTTGGAACACTGATTGGTTTTCCATGATAATCTTCCAATTGATAAATATTTGCCTCCAAAGTTGACCTCCCGGGCAAATTTCACACTGTGCAGGCAGCAAACTTGACCAGAACCCTTCAACTTTATGCTTCAAAAACCAGTCAAATTTGATCGAAAAAAGATAAAATTAGGTGTGCTCACTCACATATAGCAGATAAACATGTTTGTAAAGTGATTTTGCATGAAGATGAATAGGCTTCAAATTATAATGCTTTAAAGTAGGCCACTAGAGCATATTGTACAGGTGTATTTCTAAGTGTTGCAATCAAATTTTACATCATGGGAACCTAAATTTTTTGTAAAAATTGGTAGAAAATTTTACGTCCCAACAGTGGCTCTATCTGGGGATGTGTGCCCCCTGTGGACATAGCAAGATCCTAGATCTCTGGGGAGCAAACTAGTTGATGTAGAGGCACTAGGATGGGTAGAAGGATTTGACAAGATGACAAGGTTTTCTTATGCTCTAAAGCCCAAATTCAAAGGTCAATTAGTAAAAGTAAGAACAACAGTTAGAGGCTCTGAAATCTTCATGGAAAAGTTGATTTGGCATGGCATGGGATCCATCCAAACCATTGGCAAAGGCAAAACAAACATGGGTTTAGTACTTCCTTCTTTAGGCCTCCAAATCCCTTGTAGTCCTCCAAACATGAACAATCAGCAATATCTTCTCGTATAGACCTAAAAACTTAGAACTTGGATAATTAGGAGATACCCATTTGGACTCCCCATGACATATTACAAAATGGGTATGGGTTGTTTTGGACAGTATGGTCCAACCTATAACCCCTCCTAGTGACCTAGAGCCCCAATTAGGTCAAATTTGTGAAGCAACTACCCTTGAATGGAACCACCAAACTCTCTATACCCCTTGAACACTTCATATGGGTGGGAAAACAAAGGATTTCATGATTTTTCTAGTCTCACAGCCAACTTTTCAAGAATTACCTTATGTTGTTGTTCTTTCTACACTCCTAGCACATGGTCTTGCTAGGTCTCATCAATAGAACTCCTTCAATAACAAACTCCTGCCCAAAATGCTTTTGAAAAACATCAAAACAAACATCAAAGAATCCATCCCACTGATCAAAGAGATTTGGAGTTAGTGGAATGGCGAAAACATTCTAAATTTCTATCAGAACCCTAGTTGAGGGTTTCTCAAACCACCTTACAGAAAAGTATGGATTTGTAAGGTTACTCACAAGGCTTTAATCCAGTCATGCGCAACAACCACCACTCATCCATACATAGGTAAAGTATGTGCAGCAACAGCCAAAAAATAGTAAACACAGGTAGAAAACTGTTATATCTTGTTTATTTCTTCACCAAAATGCTTCTCTCTCCATAATGGGTATCTACAATGTTATAGGAAGCCTTCCTCGGGGTCTTGGAGTAGTTGAAGGGTAGTTTGGGTCGATGGGAGGGCTAGTGAACTTTTCCCAACCATCTAACTACCCTATTTTGTAACTGCAGAAACTAAATACAAAGTTTGACAGAGGCATCATTTGTGTTTAGGCTTAACAATGCCTTCAAACACTTTGACAATGTCATTAAACCTTTGACAAGACATTTAGACATCTATATGCCTTAACACTATATGTCTTAGCAAGTCTTACAACATGAAGTTTGTATGACTGCCCCTTATGACTTTATGACTACCTCCTATTACAATGTATGATTGTATGATTGCCTATTACAAACATGGCATCATAATCTTTATTACAACATGAGAATGGTCTTCAAGACCTTATGGAATTAACAAGACAAAAATGATAGTATGAAGACATAAATCTTATAGTCTCCTTGGTGCTCCTACACCATACTCCCTGGGTGGAAAGAGAACTCAAGTCCCTTGAGGAATCAGATCAGCAATCGTGACACCATGCTTCAAGATGTCTTCTTCACTCATCCAAGTGGCATCTTCAATGGGTAAGCCACTCCATTTGACAAGGAACTGTTTGTATGTCTTCTTTCTAGTCTTCTTCAAGACCTTGGTGTCCAAGATACACTCCAACTTCAAGGGTTGAGTGGGTGGAAGACCCTTAACCCATTCTTCATCTCCTACTGATGTCATATCTACCTCTGAATCTGCATTATGATCACCTTTGAAAGGAAACAAGTCTGAAACATTAAAGATAGGAGATATGGCCAAGCCTTGAGGAAGCTCAATCTCATAGGCATTGGACCCAAACTTGTGCACAATCCGGCATGGTCTTATCTTCTTCATGAGAAGTTTGGTTGGCTGCCCCTTTAGAAGTCTCTCCTTCTTCAAGTGTGCCATGATCAAATCCCCAACCTTGTGTTGTACATCTCTCCTTCTCTCATTGGATTTCTCCTTTCACTTGTCATTGTTCCTCTGAAGAGTTTCTCTTACATTATCGTGGATGTCCTTCATGGCCAATGCAAAGTCTTCACCTTGAGCACTCTTCCTCTCCAATCCATGGAGATCTCTCAATTCAAGAATACCTCTTAGGTGAACACCATAGACAATCTCAAATGGACTCCTTCCTGTGCTTCTATTGGTGGAGTCATTATAAGCAAATTCTACTTGAGGGATGATCATATCCCATGCCTCTCCATGTTGCTTTCTAAGACACTTGAGCAGATTTCCCAAAGACCTATTCACCACCCCAGTTTGGCCATCAGTCTGAGGGTGATAGGCTGAAGTGAATGACAATTGAGTGCCCAACTTCTTCCACAAAGTGTGCAAAAAGTGGCCTACAAACTTTGGATCCCTGTCAGTCACAATGTTAAGAGGCAAACCATGGATTCTAACAATTTCTTTGAAGAACAAACCAACAATGTGTAAAGCATCATTGGTGCATTTACATGGCAAGAAATGAGCCATCTTACTGAATCTATCCACCACAACAAATATGCTATCAAAACCTCTTTGAGTCCTAGGAAGACCCAAGACAAAATCCATGCTAATACTTTCCCATTGCCTATTAGGAATAGGAAGTGGCTGATATAGACCAGCATTAGATGAAGTACCTTTTGCCCTTTGACAAATACTACAACATTCAACAAATTTTTTGATATCTGATTGCATTTTAGGCCAAAAATAAAACCTCTTCACCTAATCCAATGTTTTGTCTAGCCCAAAGTGACCTCCTAGTCCACCACAATGTTTTTCCTTTATGATGTTCTCCCTCATGGAACACCTAGGATCACATAGTTGGCTGCCTTTGAACAACAACCCTTGCTGTAACAAAAACTCAGAAAAATTAGAATGATAAGAGTCTAAAAACTGTGAACACACTTCATATACCTTCTTGAAATCTTCATCATCCTGATACATATGTTTGAGAGCATCAACCCCTACACTTTGCAACTGAATTTCTTGAACCATACACACCCTTCTACTCAATGTAGCTACCACTTTGTTGGTCTACCCCTTCTTGTGTTTGATTGAAAAAGTATATACTTGGAGTTGTTCAACCCATTTCATATGCATGTGACTGAGTTTCTCCTGTGAGTTCAGAAAACTAAGTGCATGGTTGTCAGTATAAACAATAAATTCTTTAGGCAATAGATAGTGCCTCCATTTTTTCAAATCTTGCACCATTGCATACAATTCCAAGTCATAAGTAGAGTACTTTGTCTTAGCATAATTCAATTTTTCACTAAAGAAAGCAATAGGCCTGCCTTCTTGACTTAGGACAGACCCTATAGCAAGGTTACTAGCATCACATTCCACCACAAACAACTTGTTAAAGTTAGGCAAAACAAGAATGGGCTGTTGTGCTACTTTTTGTTTCAGAATTTCAAAAGAATCATTGGTTGCCTTTGTCCAAAAAAACTTACATTTCTGCCCCCTTTTGATGGTATCCAAAATTGGTGCACAAATATGACTAAAACCCCTTATGAATTTCCTATAAAATGCTACCAAACCATGAAAATTTTTCACATCACCTACTATTTTTGGAGTTGGCCATGACAAAATGGCCTCTACCTTTATTGGGTCAATCTTCAAATTACCTTGGGAAATGACAAAACCAAGATAGGCAAGTTCTTCCTTCATGAAGATACTCTTTTCCATGTTGATCATCAATTGTTCATCATGTAGCATCTTCAAAACCTGATCCAAATGTTGCAAATGCTCTTCCTTAGTCTTGATAAAAACAAGAATGTCAACAAAGTATACCATAACAAATTTGCCAATGAAATCCTTCAACACTTCATTCATGAGACGCATAAAAGTGCTTGGGGCATTAGATAGACCAAATGGCATCACCAACCACTCATAAAGACCCTCATTTGTTTTGAATGTTGTCTTCCATTCATCCCCTTGCTTTATCCTAATTTGATGATACCCACTCTTAAGATCAATCTTAGAAAAGTATCTAGCCCCTCCGAAACAGTCCATTAGGTCCTCAATCCTTGGCATAGGAAACCTATATCTTATGGTAATCTTGTTAATGACTCTAGAATCTGTACACAACATCTATTTACCATCCTTTTTGGGGGCTAAGACTATTGGGACAGCACATGGGCTAAGGCTCTTTCTTACCAAACCCTTATCCAACAATTCTTGCACTTGCTTGGTAATCTCTTCATTTTGAGAAGGTGTCATCTTGTAGGCTGCTTTGTTGGGCAAAGTAGATCTCGGTATGAAGTCAATTTGATGGCTTATGTCCCTAATAGGTGGCAACTCATTAGGCATTTCTTCTACCATAATCCCCTTATACTTCTCTAACAATTGTTGCACATCCTTAGGAACCTCTTCCTCTCTAGGATGATGCAAACTAGGACTGTTTTTAGGCTTCAAAATTAGAGCATACCCTTGGGTTCCTTCCTCCTTAAGGGTGTCTAGAAACTCTTTACCACTCACAATCATGACACTTGACCCAACACTCTTCTCTACATTCTCATCAGGCAATGGATCCATTCTATACCTCCTACCATTCTTGGTTATAATGAAAGAATTAGTTTTACCATCATGTTGGGATTGAACATCATATTTCCATGGGTGTCCTAACAACAAATGGCAAGCATCCATAGGAATTATATCACACAAAATCTTGTCCTTGTATTCCCCTATCTCAAATTCTACCCATGATTGTTCATCTACCAAAACTTGTTGCCCCTTATTCAACCATGATACTTTATAAGAACTAACATGAGGAAGTCTTTTCAATTTCAACTTGTCTACCATTTCAATGGAAACCAAATTTTTAGTTGAGCCTGAATCAACAATTACCTTGCAAATATTACCATAGGCCTTGCATGTTGTCCTGAACAATGTCTTCCTTTGAGGGGGTTCTTGTGTTTGAGGCACCTTCAACATGGTTCTTCTCATCATCAAACTTTCTCCTTCATGGACTGGGGCTGCACTTCCAATTGGTGAGTTAACACTTTGTCAACCTTCCTCTTGGATCAATTGGTTCCTACTCTCTCCTCCATGAGAGCTTGAGGCTTGCTTTTCAAGACATTTGAAGGCTGAATGTACCACTTGGTTGCAATTGTAGCACCTTCTTGTGAAGACATTAGGACCTCTCCCTAGTCCACCAAATCTACCCCTTCCATTGGGCCTCCTTCCTCTAAAGCCTCCTCCAGAACCTGATTCTCCACTTTGTTCTTGGGAACTAGATTCCCCTTGACTTCTTTGGGACTGATTTTTGCCTCCAAAACTACCCCTACCTCTAAAATTTCTGCCACCTCTTCCTCTATTTTACTGCTCACCTTTCCTCTTCAACTTCTCTTTAGCAGTTAATGCCACTTGAAAGCATTTATCCATGGTTTTAGGGGTTAATAGAATAATTTCATCTTGGATATTAAACCTCAAACCATTTAGATACCTTGCCATTTTACCTTTTTCATCCTCCATGTATCCACAACGAAGAGAGAACTTATGAAACTCCTTGGTGTAAGTGGCCACATCCAAATCTCTTTGTTTGAGATTTTGCATCTTCTTGTAGATCTGCACCACATAGGCTGATGGAAGGAATTGGGACTTGATCCTCTCCAACATTCTGCTCCATGAAGAGATCATGCTCTTCCCATTCTTTACCCTCTCACCTTGGGTGTAATTCCACCATGTAAGGGCAGCACCCTTTGAGTTTAGTTTTTGCAAACTTCACCCTCTTGATCTTAGTAACTTCTTTGTATTCAAAGTAGTTGTTTAGGGCCTCAATCCACTCAATGACTTCATCAGCATTCATCTTGCCACTAAACATGGGAATCTCCATCCGAGCCTCTGAAGAATCCTTGCCAATTTTGTTGATAGCTTCAAGGAAATGTTTTTGATCTACAGGTACCTCTACCTCTTCTTGATCTTCTTCTTCCTCCTCTTTTTCTTCTTCTTCATTAAAACCTTCTTCTATCCTCTTCCCTATCCTCAATGCCGTCAACTCTACTTAGAGTGCTTCCTTGACTCCACTTTTGATCTTTTCTTCCATCTCCATGAACTTCTTAACCACTTTAGTGGTCATCCCCTTTGGAGGCATATTGCTAGCCTCTCCTTCACTCTCCTCTACTGACATATACCAGGTCTTACACAACCAACAACAAAACCTTTTATGGCTCTGATACCACTATGATGTAGAGGCACTAGGATAGGTAGAAGGATTTGATAAGATGACAAAGTTTTCTTATGCTCTAATGCCCAAATTCAAAGGTCAATTAGTAAAAGTCAGAACATCAGTTAGAGGCTCTGAAATCTTCATGGAAAAGTTGATTTGGCATGCCATGGGATCCATCTAAACCATTGGTAAAGGTAGAACAAACATGGGTTTAGTACTTCCTTCTTTAGGCCTCCAAATCCCTTGTAGTCCTCCAAACATGAACAGTCAGCAATATCTTCTCATACAGACTTGAAAACTTAGAACTTGGAAAATCAGGAGATACCCATTTGGACTCCCCATAACATATTACAAAATAGGTATGGGTTGTTTTAGACAGTATGGTCCAACCTATAACCCCTCCTAGTGAACTAGACCCCCAATTACGTCAAATTTTTGAAGCAACTACCCTTGAATGGAACCACCAAACTCTCTACACCCCTTGGACACTTCATATGGGTGGCAAAACAAAGGATTTCATGATTTTTCTGGTCTCATAGCTGAATGTTCAAGAATTACCTTATGTTGTTGTTCTTTCTACACTCCTAGCACATGGTCTTGCTAGGTCTCATCAATAGAACTCCTTCAATAACAAACTCCTGCCCAAAATGCTTTTGAAAAACATCAAAAAAAACATCAAAGAATCCATCCCATGGATCAAAGAGATTTGGAGTCAGTGGAATGGTGAAAACATTCTAAATTTCTATCAGAACCCTAGTTGAGGGTTTCTCAGACCACCTTATAGAAAAGTATGGATTTGTATGCTCTAAAGAAGTTTCAAGAATTCAATATATGTGCATTTGAAAGGTTACTCACAAGGATTTAATCCAATCATGCCCAACAACCACCACTCGTCCGTACATAGGCAGAGTACGTGTAGCAACAGCCAAAAAATAGTAGACACAGGCAGAAAACTGTTATATCTTATTTATTTCTTCACCAAAATGCTTCTCTCTCTATAATGGGCATCTGCAATGTTATAGGAAACATTCATCGGGGTCTTGGAGTAGTTGAAGGGTAGTTTGGGTTGATGGGAGGACTAGTGAATTGTCCCCAACCATCTAACTACCCTATTTTGTAACTGCAGAAACTAAGTACAAAGTTTGACAGAGGCAACATTTGTGTTTAGGCTTAACAATGCCTTCAAGCACTTTGACAATGTCATTAAACCTTTGACAAGACATTTAGACTTCTATATGCCTTAACACTATATGCCTTATCAAGGCTTACAACATGAAGTTTGTATGACTGCCCCTTATGACTTTATGACTCCCCTCTTATTACAATGTATGATTATATGATTGCCTATTACGAAATGGCATCATAATCTTTATTACAACATGAGAATGGTCTTCAAGACCTTATGGAATCAACAAGACAAAAATGACAATATGAAGACATAAATCTTATAGTCTCCTTGGTGCTCCTACACCACCAGTGCCTACCCCATTGGGCAATGGAGTACAAACATGAGTTTTGCCCAAAGGTGGTATGGTTTAAAAAACCATACCACAACTAAAAAACCCATAGTTTCCTCTATCAAAAATCTGATTCTCATCATGCAATAGTATAACACATCTGGAAACACTATTGTCACTTGCCAATGAATACCCATTTTCAATGCTATCATTCGTTGTTCTATCACATTTCTTATCAGTCCACATTCTGTTATCAGGCATCACCTTAGAGACATGACACATGATTGTCCCAAAAACATAACCATGCTGAATGCAACACTTTTCAATATCAGGCTTCATAAATTTTTTATCTTTTGCAGTATCTTCATCAAATTTAGCATTGTCAAGTAAGGACAATTGTGGTATATCAGCTTCAGTTTTATAGCCATTTTCATTATAACTTAATGCATTGTCCTTCCCATCTGAAAATGATCTTTTCTCATCATACAAAGGATTTAAAAATATATGAAATCACCCTCACACATACCAAAGCATGCTTCTGTCTGGTTTATTTCTTGTGTTTCATCATACACTGGATTTGAAAAAATTTGAAAGTCATTTTCAGATATGCAACCTTCCTTTTCCTCAAAACATTGATTTAGGTATTGAGGTGGGTGGGTTGGGGCAAAATTTGTTTCACTATGGTATTCAGCTACAATTGGATGTATTATTTGTTCACTATCAAGAAAACTTGCTTCATTGCTTTCTTCATTGCTAGTACATTCTGTTGACATTTCTTTGAATCTGCATTAGGGATTGCCAATTCTAATGCACAGGCAGATTCAGCCAACTGAATACAGGAGGTTGCATGAGCTCCTCCCCTTCACTTCTGGTTCTGCCGCACCAAGGGGGGTATCCCTATAACTCAAGATGTAACCTTGACTAGCTCAAAGATAGAAAGATCTAACTTGACAACAACAGGCAGAATACTCTCATGTATGGACCAAGATCTGCATGATAGATCACAAGGCTGGCAACATTCTTGGACATGATGTCTGGTTGGGTATGAGAGCATGCAGGGGGTTCCTAATCCTACTCCTACAACTAACAGGTGGAGGTATGAAATGTTTTAGTTTGAATTTTGGATGCAAAGCTGGACATGGTGTATAACACAAGAACACAGCATGATTGGTGCCTATCCAGGGCTTGGAGTCGGCAGACATACACCTGTGAATGATCAGAATGAATAGCTAAAACTGGATTTCAGGGGGATACACATGATATCTGCCTTACAGATATCTCCCAATGAAGAGTGTTAAGTTATCTCTACTTATGGCATCCCTACTGCAGTATACCCTTCCCAATGTTCAACCTGAAAATAGTTTAATCTGCCCCTTGAGCAGAGGTTAAAAGATCAGACATTCAACATAGGAATTCTATGCTCTAGAATCTAAACATAAGCAAATATCCAGATCCAGAAGAAGAATACATGCAATACTAGAGACAGAATTAACACAACACATGCTAAGACAACATTACTCATATAAGATCAACCATGAAACCAGTGGATTCATGCCAAGTCCTACAACAGGAGATACATAAACTCACAAGATCAAGCTGTACAGAGCAACCAGATCAGCTGGTTTTGGATTACAGAGCCAAAAATCCACAACTTTCAACAACCATGAATGATTAACACCGTCTGCATTATATAGCAGGAGGGTGTCTTCAGCATTAACTACCAGGTTGACCAAAAAGCCCGCCAAATATACAGTATGATAAAAATGGCGCCCAAACATTAATGCAGCAGGTAGGGGAGGAGACAGGAAGACTTCTCGAGCCTTGCGCCGCCACCTAGGGATTCAGATCTTCAATCAGGTACTAGATCAGCCCACGCCATCGCCCATACCTCTGCAACAATCGCCATTGATGGCGCACCAACCCGCGGCCTCGGGAAGAACATCAGACAGTTAATCGCAACCACTTCCCGCCGATATTCATCATCATGATATTTCGAAAATGCAGGATAGCATTGTCCCACATGCACCCCGCAGCAACCTCCTTAACACTTTATATACTAGGTCATGAGCATATATCATGTCGGTGCTTTTGCTCCTGACGACACTAGTATAAGACTTCATCATCATCATCCTCCAGCAGCATGATATCCTGTTGCCCGAAATATCACCCTGACGTCATCATCATATCGCAATACAACTGCATGATAATCGCCTTCACCCGCACAACCGGATCCATCGGAGGAACATCCTCCTGCTGAGCTTATAACAAAAGTCTGGCCGATGAACATCCTGATGACATCATCATCATATCCTGCTGACGTCATCATCATATCTGCCTACTGCACACCTCCTCATATCCGGATGACGTCATCATCATGTTTGCAAATATCGGGAGATCTCCTCAAGATGATCAGTGTTAGAAATATGACCCCCCCGGACCTCGATGACGTCATCATCATATCAACATCAGGATGATATTCGGAAGACAACCGGATATTTGGAAATATCATCCTGATGTGCAAATATCAGGTTGCACTGTAGCTCCTCTGTAAGATCGGGGCGATAGATGAATATGATGATGCTCGAAAAGATCACCCCCTCTAGATAATGCATGAAGCCGACAGGCGGATATCTCCCTGATATCAGCATCATCATGATGCTGGAACAAACATACACCTGGGTGATATGAAAATATCACCCCCTCCTTCGGAAATATCATGATGCAGATAGGCAGAAAGAAAGATATCACCCCGATATAAGGATGACATCAGCATCATCGGGATGAGAAACAAAGAACAAGGTGATACAACATCATCAGGATGATATTGACTAAGATCATCCTGACGTTCAAAATATGATGACCCTAGTGAATATCGGGTCGCACTTAGAACTCTTCAAATACATCATCAGGATGATCATAACCAAGATCACCCGATGATAGAAATATCACCCCGGCGAGATATCATGAAGGAAGAAAACATGATGACCCTTGCAAGCAATACGGTGACAACTGGAAATATGATGATGATGACGACGACCCGTAAGAAAAAGCAAGTCAGGTCGAACAACTCAAAGAATAACCCCTTCAGAATATCGGGGCAACATCATCATCATGTCTGGGCAAGGTGATAATTGGAAGATCACCGGAGACTTTGAAAAATCACCCTCGCAAGCAGATCAGGGCGCACTGTAGCTCGTCAGCATCATCAGGATAAAAACCAAACATCACCCGATATTTCAATATGATGATGACGATGAGAAACCGGTCGACGGAGAACATGATGATGCCGACCATCATCGAAACAAACATGATGATGATGACCTCCTCCTCAAGAAAATATGATGATGATGCAGCTGAAAACTACTGAGGAGGTCCATTACTTAGAACATTTTTTGGATACTCAGGGAGAGTGCCTGAATGAAAATTGCTCAAAAAACTACCAGTCAATTCAGGCACTAACAGTGGCTCTGTCTGGGGACGTGCAGGTGAAAATCTGCAGCGAGAACCCCAGATCTCTGGGATGCAGACCAGTCCCTTATCCATTGGGCACAGAGTCAAATACTGCACTGACCTGCATCACCAAACACACTTTATGGCCTAAGGCCACCAAGAAAAGAAAAACATGTATCTCCCTTTGTCAAATATCTTGTTTTCATCTGCATGCACTGGGTCAAGCTTGGAGATACTACAAAGATCTACCCACAAACAAATCTTGTCATCTGCATATTCAACCCTCTGATTTGGCTTGTCATTATCACCCTTATGCAGATAACTTTCAGCATCATGTGACATGTGGGTGCAGAATGTATCAAACAATGCATGTTCATATGGCATATAGCACTTATCACCTATATCATCATCATGCATTGCAATATGATCTCCTAGCTGGACTGCAAATAGGAAACACTCAGAATCCACCACACAACTAGGAAGATCAAGGCTCATTGTATTACATGCTGGCTCATCAAAAGAAAAGCTTTCAAAATCACAATTGTGTACATCATGTACACAACCATCTGGTACACCAGGCTGGAAAAGATCATGCTCTGGCATCTCTTTTAAGTCAGGCACACTTTCACAGTCACTTACCTGATGTATGTTGTTTCCTCTTTCATCAAGATGAGAAATAGAATCCAAGTCAAAAATAATGTCTAGATCTTCACCATACTCAGACAGATCCTCATCACCATATGTATCATAAATGGGTGACCCAAGTGCATCAGTTTCATCATAGTATGCCATTTGTTCATGGGCAGCAGAGCACACCTCTTCATCATCAATGGATTCACTCTGTGGAGGAGTATCAGCCTGTGTGTCATAAGCAAAACAGCCATCAAATGAAAAACAATCATGCTCTGAACTAGCACTTATTTCAATTTCTGACTGTTCTTCATGATCTCCATGTGTTTGAAAGATAGGCAATGGGTCACACATAGGACTGCTCCTCTGTTTGCTTATATCTTCTCTGTCTTGAGTACAATACTCACAATTGTCTCCATAGGTCCATTCTAAAAATTGCTCATTGCTGTCCAGAACCTCGTTATTGTCTTCATGGTCAGCTGCCTCATCATTGCAATGGGAATCCTCATTAGTCCTTTCACTGGCATCCTCAACTGGTGAACAATCCAGTTGAGCAGTATTGTTAGCATTATGTTCAAATACAGCAGTCTCAACCTCTATGCTTTTATTTTCATTTTTATCTGCACATGATGCCATAATCATTTGGTCATTTGCAGCTTCATAATCATTATTCACACGAAGGCCTGGGGATAGGGGTTTCAGCAGGTGCACATTTCTCATTTCTTCTACATTTTCTAAAAATTTGTATGCCATCTGCATACTTGTCACCTTGAAATCCCTCAGTAATGCACTAGAGCCCTCCTCAAAAGCTTCAAAGAATATGCCAACACAGGCTGAAATATCAGGTCTGAAACTTTCAGGGACATGTGAAAGGGCTACTGCAAACCTATGACTGAAATCAACACATGGCTCTTCATCTTGTTTTCTGATTCTCATCAATTCTGCAACAAGATCAGCCGGTTCTCTTGCAAATTCTTCCTTGAAACAGTCAGCAAGCTCATCCCAACAGGCAAAAAATTTCTTTGGAAAGCTCAAATACCAATCTTTTGCTTTTGCATCAAAGGACCTAACAAAAAACCTCATCCACATATCCTCATCTCTGAATGAATATTTTCCCATAAAACTTTGAAAATTTTGGATATGTGCATTCCCATTACATACATTGTGACCACTAAATCTAGGCATCTGACAGTATATCCTAGCAGGCATAGTTTCTACTTTATAATCCACCCATGACAAATCCAGTTGGTCATACAAAGGATCAAAAGGGCTGACAGGAGGTTTAGCTTTCTGACAGGCAGACACAACAGAGTTACTGCTTTTTAACTGGGCCTGCTCAGCCTCTAAGAATATCAACCTATTTCTTATCTCTTCTATTCCTTTATCCAACATTTCACCACTGAGTATGGGATAACTCATATTTGGATTCATAAAAATCTTACTCTTAGACATCCTTTGTCTGTCTAAGACCTAAGGCTTCCCCTGGCATCTAACCTATGCAGTAAAACAACAAATAAAGGGGAAGGAACAAGGTACCTTTTCTCATACAGATGCAGAAAAATGAACAACACATTTCTGTCACATCACATACATCCATCTTTCATGTGCATTTGGATCTTTTTTGCAGAGTCGCCACCTCTCCAGAGAGGACAAAATTTTCAATAGCTGAAAGCTACTTTTCCAGGTTCATTCCACCAGCAGAGCATCATTTTGTTAGTGACTCGGATGGGCCACAAGTATATCATTTTTTTTTAGTCCATCCCCAGTAGAGTCGCCATTTTGTTGACATTTCTTTGAATCTGCATTAGGGATTGCCAGTTCTAATGCACAGGCAGATTCAGCCAACTGAATACAGGAGATTGCGTGAGCTCCTCCCCTTCACTTCTGGTTCTGCCGCACCAAGGGGGGTATCCCTATAACTCAAGATGTAACCTTGACTAGCTCAAAGATAGAAAGATCTAACTTGACAACAACAGGCAGAATACTCTCATGTATGGACCAAGATCTGCATGATAGATCACAAGGCTGGCAACATTCTTGGACATGATGTCTGGTTGGGTATGAGAGCATGCAGGGGGTTCCTAATCCTACTCCTACAACTAACAGGTGGAGGTATGAAATGTTTTAGTTTGAATTTTGGATGCAAAGCTGGACATGGTGTATAACACAAGAACACAGCATGATTGGTGCCTATCCAGGGCTTGGAGTCGGCAGACATACACCTGTGAATGATCAGAATGAATAGCTAAAACTGGATTTCAGGGGGATACACATGATATCTGCCTTACAGATATCTCCCAATGAAGAGTGTTAAGTTATCTCTACTTATGGCATCCCTACTGCAGTATACCCTTCCCAATGTTCAACCTGAAAATAGTTTAATCTGCCCCTTGAGCAGAGGTTAAAAGATCAGACATTCAACATAGGAATTCTATGCTCTAGAATCTAAACATAAGCAAATATCCAGATCCAGAAGAAGAATACATGCAATACTGGAGACAGAATTAACACAACACATGCTAAGACATCATTACTCATATAAGATCAACCATGAAACCAGTGGATTCATGCCAAGTCCTACAACAGGAGATACATAAACTCACAAGATCAAGCTGTACAGAGCAACCAGATCAGCTGGTTTTGGATTACAGAGCCAAAAATCCACAACTTTCAACAACCATGAATGATTAACACCGTCTGCATTATATAGCAGGAGGGTGTCTTCAGCATTAACTACCAGGTTGACCAAAAAGCCCGCCAGATATACAGTATGATAAAAATGGCACCCAAACATTAATGCAGCAGGTAGGGGAGGAGACAGGAAGACTTCTCGAGCCTTGCGCCGCCGCCTAGGGATTTAGATCTTCAATCAGGTACTAGATTAGCCCACGCCATCACCCATACCTCTGCAACAATCGCCATTGATGGCGCACCAACCCGCGGCCTCGGGAAGAACATCAGACAGTTAATCGCAACCACTTCCCGCCGATATTCATCATCATGATATTTCGAAAATGCAGGATAACATTATCCCACATGCACCCCGCAGCAACCTCCTTAACACTTTATATACTAGGTCATGAGCATATATCATGTCGGTGCTTTTGCTCCTGACGACACTAGTATAAGACTTCATCATCATCATCCTCCAGCAGCATGATATCCTGTTGCCTGAAATATCACCCTGACGTCATCATCATATCGCAATACAACTGCATGATAATCGCCTTCACCCACACAACCGGATCCATCGGAGGAACATCCTCCTGCTGAGCTTATAACAAAAGTCTGGCCGATGAACATCCTGATGATGTCATCATCATATCCTGCTGACGTCATCATCATATCTGCCTACTGCGCACCTCCTCATATCCGGATGACGTCATCATCATGTTTGCAAATATCAGGAGATCTCCTCAAGATGATCAGTGTTAGAAATATGACCCCCCCGGACCTCGATGACGTCATCATCATATCAACATCAGGATGATATTCAGAAGACAACCGGATATTTGGAAATATCATCCTGATGTGCAAATATCAGGTTGCACTGTAGCTCCTCTGTAAGATCGGGGCGATAGATGAATATGATGATGCTCGAAAAGATCACCCCCTCTAGATAATGCACGAAGCCGACAGGCGGATATCTCCCTGATATCAGCATCATCATGATGCTGGAACAAACATACACCCGGGTGATATGAAAATATCACCCCCTCCTTCGGAAATATCATGATGCAGATAGGTAGAAAGAAAGATATCACCCCGATATAAGGATGACGTCAGCATCATCGGGATGAGAAACAAAGAACAAGGTGATACAACATCATCAGGATGATATTGACTAAGATCATCCTGACGTTCAAAATATGATGACCCTAGTGAATATCGGGTCGCACTTAGAACTCTTCAAATACATCATCAGGATGATCATAACCAAGATCACCCGATGATAGAAATATCACCCCGGCGAGATATCATGAAGGAAGAAAACATGATGACCCTCGCAAGCAATACGGTGACAACTGGAAATATGATGATGATGACGACGACCCGTAAGAAAAAGCAAGTCAGGTCAAACAACTCAAAGAATAACCCCTTCAGAATATCGGGGCAACATCATCATCATGTCTGGGCAAGGTGATAATTGGAAGATCACCGGAGACTTTGAAAAATCACCCTCGCAAGCAGATCAGGGCGCACTGTAGCTCGTCAGCATCATCAGGATAAAAACCAAACATCACCTGATATTTCAATATGATGATGACGATGAGAAACCGGTCGACGGAGAACATGATGATGCCGACCATCATCGAAACAAACATGATGATGATGACCTCCTCCTCAAGAAAATATGATGATGATGCAGCTGAAAACTGCTGAGGAGGTCCATTACTTAGAACATTTTTTGGATACTTAGGGAGAGTGCCTGAATGAAAATTGCTCAAAAAACTACCAGTCAATTCAGGCACTAACACATTCTTCAGGTATTGTGTTTTCAATAACATCCTCATACTCCATACCAATATCTTGTATAAAGGCATTGAAATTTTTGACATGCTCTTTAGCTGATATCTCGTTATTCCCAGTGAATTTGGGAATTGTATTTCTCCAATTGTTGTCAATTGGGTATGGATATAGTTGGTATTCTGTCTACTCATGCCTATGGGATTTGGTGAATATAGGTTCAAAGGTGGTGGATTGGGGTAATATTGGTATCCATATGGAGGCTGATGGTAAACACTTTGTCAGAGGTGTTGATGAGGGTGTACATTCTGACGTGGCACATGCTAGTGATATTGTGGGGCATATCATTGTCCTGGTGGTAGATAGTATTGAGGAATGTTACTTGCATTTATAGGCTGGGGCCTTTGTGGTGGCATATTACGCTGGTTAGGGTTACTGCATGCATTATGAGGTACTCTTGGAATACCTAGAGCATATGTGTTCTGAGATGGCCCATGTGAATTGGCATTACCACCTTGTTTATGTGGAGGGACACATTTTGGTGGTTTTGATACCTGGATGGTTAATTGTGCCTTCAATTGTTGTCTCCCGAGTTGTTGTCTTTTCCATTCTAGATACACTTCTGTATATGCCTAAAAATGACACAAATCATCCTAAATAAATATTCTAAATATTTATTCCATTCTTCTATTAATTAAATAAATATTCTAAATTTATTTAATCGATTCACTGTTCCATAATTAAATAAATTCTATTTATTTAATTAAAATTCTTCCATTTATCCTTCACAATTAAATAATCATAAATTATTTAATTAATCCTATTTCCTCTATCCTAAAGTTCTAAATTCAAAATTCCACATCACCTTTACACCTCACCTTGTCCACCTCATCAGGTTGCACATGTAATTAAATATATTTAATATTTAATTATCTTATTTTCCCTCACCCACATGGCCTATTTCTTCTCCAATCAGAGGTCAGTTAACCAATCAATCAAGTCTGTTAACTAACCTGTCAGTTGAGTCAAATCCTCAATCAGCCCAGTCAGTTCCACAATCCACTCTTCTAACTGATCAATCAATTCTGTTAACAGACCAGTCAATGGAGTTAACTCTCCAATCAGTTTTGTCACATCCCACCTTTCATGATGGAGCTGGGACACTTGTCACATTTCCACTGGTTGCACATTCCTCAACCATCCTCAACCGTTGATCTTCATATCTTCTCTCAACCGTTGATTCCTATTCCTCCGGGTCTATAAATGAAGCTTCATCCCTTCATTCTAATCATCCAGGCTTTTGACATCGTTACTCTGCAGAAATATCACCAGCGCGCCTTTGGCACCCATTTGTCATCTACAAGCTTGAGATCACCATTGTTGCATTGGAGCTCACCTTCATTGCATATCACACTACAGCCGTTCACCATCGACTTCCTCCAACAGCTTTTAAAAGATTGCACTCTCTGAGGGCTCATCTCATCTGCGAAAGGACGAAGAGTACAGAGTCACCAGACTGCAAGAGCTAGAACTGCTAGAGGAACGGCGCCAGAAAGCTTTTGACCATCTCAAAGCCTACCAACAGATGATGTCAAGAAGCTACAACCACAAGGTTAGACCAAGATGCTTCAAGGTTGGGGACCTAGTTCTAAAAGAGAACCCTCGCAACCAGCAGGACAGAGAAAAGAAAGGTAAGTTCGAGCCTAACTGGCTTGGACCCTATGTAATTGTAGCAGCTTATGGATCGGGGGCATATCAGTTGGCCACATCGGAAGGTGAGTTGTTTGATGATCCAATCAACAGCATGCACCTTCGCAGGTTCTATACCTAAGAGAACCCCAATGCAAGGGGGCACACTAAAATCAAAAAAAATCAAAAAGCTACAAAAAAATAATAAAAAAATAAAAATAAAAATAAAAATAAAAATAATAGAAAGCATGCAAAAAAAAAAAAATTCGTCCTTTGGTGAAAACCTGGCAAACAGGCGCCTTGGATAGGTATCATGGGGAAAACCTGGCAATCAGGCGTCATGTTACTTTCTAGCTTCTCGTGCAAATAAAAGCAAGTGATGAAAACCTGGTAAACAGGCGTTACTTGTGGCAAACCGCATTCTCCATCTTTGGGAACCCAATCACCTTGAGCCCTTTCTCTCTCTATTTTCCCCATTCGACCCATATCCATCCCACAATAAACACTTGACAGTTACCTATCATGGCTTGATACTCAGCTTGTGGCCTTGTCAACCAAGGTTTTGTCCCATATCGTCCCCTCGAAGTGAGCCTAGCGTAGTGTCTCTCGTCAATGTCTATGGTCCGAACCCGTGAACTACGTTGCCTCTGCGCCGTCACGTAGGCAAGGCCATTATTCTAAATGCGCCCCCGAGGCTTCCATCTCCCCCGAGGCTTCCATCTCCCCTCTTGTCTTCGTTCTTGTCGTCTTTCTTCTAGTCCATCCATGGTCCATTAGGGTTTACCCCGAACTACGTTGCCTCTGCGTCGTCACGTAGGCAAGGCCATTTAGCAATGAGCCCCCGAGGCACTAGGTCAGTCCCTTAGGGTCCGTCTTCTCAAATAAGGATTGTGCAATCTTCTCACCAAGCAAGCAAATGCAAGCAAACACCCGCGCTTCAAGCAGAAATCTTGACTGTGAGCATCTTAACCTATCCAATGCAAAGCAAATACCCAAGGTCTTCTAAATGATTTTATGCAAATTAAGGCAAGAAATAAACACATATCAACGCAAATATGCTTTGTAGACCAGACACAGGGTTAAGTTACAGAGTCTTGATTTTTGCTGTCATACCCTCCTATGCTACTCAAGGATGCCAAAAGCTAGAGATGCTATGATGGGGGGCATGATTACTTTCTTTGTTTGCTATTTGGGGATCAAACTTTAGTAATGTGAAGCCTTGTCTTAGGACGTGATCGGCAAAAGATCACCGAGGACATCAAAGGTCTAACATGAACGGGGGCAATCCTTGCTTGTTGAAACGCAAGCGATACTCAGGTCATCTAGATTCGATTTTGACTAGATGCTTGTCTTAACTTGCTAAATCACAATCCATGTAAGCGATGCTCAGGTCATCTCGGTTCAATTATACCTCGATGCTTGTATTCACTTACAACATTTCAGAAAAATACCAAAAACAAAGTGCCCAATGATGAAATAAAGCAATCTAAAAGCAAAGCATCCGTCCTATATCCATACACCCATCCATACAATCCTCATCATTCAAACTATGCAGTGTAACGATATCAAGAAAAATTCCTAAATCGTTCTTTCGCAACCATCCCTCTATCCATCATGTCAATCTTTTGTCGATAGCGTACATTTGGACATCACAAAAACAAGGCATATAGGAGCATATCACATCACTCGTAGAAACTAGTCATGAACACGATTAGGTTAGTATAGTACATCATCCAATGCATTAGGTCACATATACATTTGCATCACATACATAGTTACATCACCCCATAGTACTCATGTTACCAATGCATACATTCAAAACATAACATCATATAAAGTATCCAATAACATCTCACATACATATATAGCATCATAGCATAGAAATCATGTTCCATACATATACATCGGCATCATCACAAGAACATCATATTACCTTTGCAGTCATTTGTCACATTAAATCATATAGACATCATATAGCAGCATATCAAAGTATTTCTCATATAAACATCATATAAACCATCTAACTATGCAATAGAACCACATCATGCAATAGAAGTAATCATCTCATAAACGCAGGCAATAGATACACAAAGCTGCATCATCATCCATACTATCATATACAAGGATGTCCAAATGTACAATATCACCATCTCTCTCAAAATCAAAATGTCATATACAATATACGTCTAAATAGACGGTGATACATGTCCCAAAAAGTACAAAATCTGGTCTTTGACTACCCCTGCGGCTGTGAGCCACCACTGCCGGCTCCTGACTGCTGAGGTCCCATGACAGATGCCCCTGACTGGGATGGACCTGCTCTGTGAGCCACCCCAGACTGAGTCCTGAAACTACCTGCCCTCTGGCTCGCCGACACGGCACCATGATATAGACCTCGGTAGTACTGTACCTGCTGCTGTGCTCTGGCTAAGTCTGTCTGTGCCTGTGCCAACTGCGTCTGCAACTGGCCTACCTGTGCCTGTGCCTGCTGCACCTGCCCAACCAAAAAGGTACTCGCTGCATCTGTGCCCATGGCAGCTACCGCTGTGTCCCTCTCTACTCGGATCAGACGTACCCGGGCGTCTGCCATGTCTCGCTCGCGAGTCAACCCAGCAATCACTGTTGCGTCTGTATCTCGCATCCTCTCCACTCTCCTCAGCTGTGCCTGCAGCTCCCGCACCTATCCTCTCAGGCTGGCTATGGTCCTGTCGTGTGCCTCACCCTGCACTGGCCCCTGTGCTGCCCCTGCCTGTCCTAGCCCCTGCTGCTGGGGCACCTGCTGCTGTGGCACCTGCTGCTGTGGTACCTGCTGGGGTGGTGGCATCTGTGCCTGCTGCTATCCCTCCCCCTGTCCTGGCACTGCCTGCCCGGCCCTGTCTATCCTCCTCCGCTGCCTCAGCCTCTCTGCAACTCAGCCACCGCGTCCTCGTCCTCCTATAGCGGCCCTCCGCCCTGGACCAGCCTCTCCCTCCTCCTCTGAGTCCGCCTCGTCGATACGAGGCACCAGCATACCAGGTCTGGAATATCTCGGAAATGGATGTGCAGTAATCCAGTCCTCATACTCCTGTGTAACCCCAGCATCTGCAATCTCTCGCCTCATATCCCAGGCCACATAGGGCAACTGCCGGAACTCTGCCAGAGCCTCCTCGTAAGAAGCCATCGGCCCCCATCGGACCCTCTCTGCATGTGTCCGTGCGAACATGGCCTGTCCCTGCGGCATGCCCTGTCTCCTGCCGAACTGTCTCAGTACTCGGCCCACCGTCTGCCTCTCCAAGATGTGCCGTGTCCGGCCAATCAACCACCTGGTCTGGAAGCAGAAAGGCAGCTCATCTGCCTCATCGTCCCAAGGCTCGCAGTCTAGATATGGTCGCCAGACGACCACATCTATCCCATCCAATGTATGCCTCCAATACTCTAGCTTCCCCAGCCTGTGCTGGGAAATCACTCCTGCGTAGCCATAGCTGTACGGCTCTCCCCTCTGCCTAGCAAAAACACATATCGGCCTGGTCACCGCTATGTGCTCCCACAGCCAAAACTGTAACAGCAGCACCCCAGCCGATAGACTCGTGCTGCGGTGGTACACCACCTGATGCATGTCGTGGTATAGGTGAGCTAGCACGCAAGGTCCCCACGCGTATCGAGTGCCCTCAGTCACCATCCGCTCCATAATCCTGCCCCATCCAATGGGGAACCCGTGCGATCTCCTGTCAGGGCATACAACGCCCGCAATCAGTCCAGCCACGATCCCAGGGAAGTAGTCGTAGCAGTCATAGATATCCTGCCACGGGATGACCTGTCCCGCCAGCTCGGGATCGTCGAATACTCGCTGACACTCGGCGAGTCCCGCGTCCCGCTGTGCGTCGTACTCCACCAACTCGCCTACCACGGGCAAGTGCAGTATCCTATAGACGTCCTCCAACGTCACAGTCATCTCTCCAGTAGGGAAGTGGAAGGTCCCGTCCTCGCTGTGGAATCTCTCCACGGTAGCTGTCAGCAGCCCTCGGTTCGCCCGCACCTCGGGCATGAAGCAAACATAATCTAGGCCCATGGCACCAAGCGCCACCCTGTCAGCCTCCGTCAACATATGTCTCTGCAATAGAGGCATAGGGAACGTCTCCCTCGACTGCAGTGTCTCTCGTATCTCCTCCTGCAAACACGCAAAGCAAGGCGTCAGTCTCAAACCGCATATACCATACTCAACATATCTATTGGACTATATCAACTAAACTTAGCATTTCAAATTGATCAAAACAGCACACTACATCTCTTGACTAGATTCCTGCAATCTCGGAGATAGCTCATCGATTCCTGCGTCAAACAGGACGCTAATCGAGTCAGTTTGGCTAAGTAATTTGCCATCCCAAGCAAATGCGCCACTACAGGTGGTAAATGCGCCATTTCTGGTATATGCGCCGCAACAATCGACGTATGCGCCGCATAAATACATATGCGCCGCTACATGCCACATGTGCGCCGTTCTAACGCATGCGCCGCATAAAGCAACATATGCGCCTCTAAATTACAGATGCGCCGCAATAAGTCACATATGCGCAACTTCGGCAAATGCGCTGCTACATTTCACGCATGCGCGGCGAAAATACGAAAGCGCCGCTAAATTGCGAAAGCGCCGCCAAAACGAACATATGCGCAGCTTTCACGCATGCGCCACCGAAACAGGCATATGCGCCGTGAAATCACAAAAGCGCAGCCTCGCGAGGCATATGCGCCGTTCTGCGTTTCGGCGCATTCATTTCACCTATTTTCTATGAGCATTTATGACACCTAAACTCGACCCTAGGAGAATTTTTTCGAAGCACATACCGGGAGTCCTGCCTTTGCTGGCCGCCCGAATCGTCGGACTCGCTCGAATCGATGCTCCTCGCGTGGAATGTCTGCTGCTCTGGCCGCCATGCTGCTCTAGGTTTGCTCTGAGCTCTCCTTCTCCAATCCAGATCTAACAAGTGTGCAAATGACTATTCTTGTGGACCCAGCTCCTATTTATAGCCTCCAAAACCCTAATTCTGGCTAGGTGATGACTGTGACTACCTCCCGTGTCCGTTTTTCCTCCCGTTTTCTTCCCGCGTCCCTGACCGCGTCCCTTTTCCTCCAACCTATCCTAACCCCTTCCTCGTCGTGAGATCGTCCGTCTCCAAAACTTTCGCCGTTTTTCCCGTCCAATCTCCTGAGGGGGCATCCTATCGTCATTTAACCTACACTAGGGGCAAACTGGGGCATGCATCACTATCAGACTATCGACTTCTTTGAGGCAACGCTGTAAACTGCATTGCATCAAAGAGGGGCAAAATGTATATGCCTAAAAATGACACAAATCATCCTAAATAAATATTCTAAATATTTATTCCATTCTTCTATTAATTAAATAAATATTCTAAATTTATTTAATCGATTCACTGTTCCATAATTAAATAAATTCTATTTATTTAATTAAAATTCTTCCATTTATCCTTCACAATTAAATAATCATAAATTATTTAATTAATCCTATTTCCTCTATCCTAAAGTTCTAAATTCAAAATTCCACATCACCTTTACACCTCACCTTGTCCACCTCATCAGGTTGCACATGTAATTAAATATATTTAATATTTAATTATCTTATTTTCCCTCACCCACATGGCCTATTTCTTCTCCAATCAGAGGTCAGTTAACCAATCAATCAAGTCTGTTAACTAACCTGTCAGTTGAGTCAAATCCTCAATCAGCCCAGTCAGTTCCACAATCCACTCTTCTAACTGATCAATCAATTCTGTTAACAGACCAGTCAATGGAGTTAACTCTCCAATCAGTTTTGTCACATCCCACCTTTCATGATGGAGCTGGGACACTTGTCACATTTCCACTGGTTGCACATTCCTCAACCATCCTCAACCGTTGATCTTCATATCTTCTCTCAACCGTTGATTCCTATTCCTCCGGGTCTATAAATGAAGCTTCATCCCTTCATTCTAATCATCCAGGCTTTTGACATCGTTACTCTGCAGAAATATCACCAGCGCGCCTTTGGCACCCATTTGTCATCTACAAGCTTGAGATCACCATTGTTGCATTGGAGCTCACCTTCATTGCATATCACACCATAGCCGTTCACCATCGACTTCCTCCAACAGCTTTTAAAAGATTGCACTCTCTGAGGGCTCATCTCATCTGCGAAAGGACGATTCGTGATAGGCGAACAACAGAAGTTTCGAAACGGAAGAGGTTTGCTGTGTTTGTTCATTGCTTTGTTCATTTGAATCTTCTTTGTTTCTCTATTCTGTTGATGTTTGGGTCATCTGTTATTCATTTGATTGATGCACTATTTTACCCTCACAACTTCAATCTCTTGGCTAGTCATACTATCAAAATCAATGACAGTGTGATCAACAAACCCCTCCTGATTTTCTTCCACCCATTCCTGGGATTCATTTGCCTTTTGAGGCTCTATCCTGTGATTGAGGATATTATTATTTATAATGTTTCCTTTAGGTGGTGTTGAGGGATTTCCACCATCAGTGTGAAATGTTGTGAAATCCTGCTCTGATGTGTTCACATTATTAGGTGGTTAGATATGTCCACCTTTTCTTAGGACTCTTTTAGAACATAGATCTCCTTCCATTTATTGTTGGATAATATAATATATCTCTGATATCTTATCTCTTTTGATCTGATATTAAAATTGTTTCAGAGTCACCACCTACTTTTCATAAGTAGGAAAATGATTATGTCTTTCTATGTCCTTGCCAACAGAGTTACCAAGTTGTGTTGGAATTTAAAAATGTATTGAGTCTGTGATGAGACGGTCTTTAACCAGATTCTAAATTAGTCCCCAACAGAGTCACCATTATGTTGGAGTAGACTCGGATGGGGAGTGCAAATTTCACAATTATGAATATCTGTTTGAAGAACTAATTTGAAAATTTTAATGACTCTATAAGGCAAGATGGCCTGCTACTGGATTTTCTTAAGTTGTCCCTAGCAGAGTCAACAATTTGTTGGGTCTAAAAAACGTAGGTTTTTAGACCACAAGAGGGTGCCAGTCTCTCGATACATTTTTGGTCAACAAGACAGGGTTTATGTAATTGGAAACCCCCTACTCTTTAGGTTCTGCTAGACCTAGGCAGGTGTACCTAAATGATAAGGCAGATTTAAAATCTAAGTGGATTCTGATTTGGGTAATTTTACTGACTATGGCACACAACTGTGAGATAATTACAGAGCTTACTTACTAACTCCTAATAAAAGCTTGAAGTGTTAAGAATGAGAGTTAAATTTGTATAAAATGTTCTAAAATTGATCAATGCCTAATCTATTGGGTGGATGGAGTCAATGGATAAATGATGATTATGGAGGTAGATTTGTGGAATTGGTAGATCTACTTCTCAACTTAACTCTAATAGTTGGGTACTTTTAAATGTCTGCACCATATGCAGACATGCAAGTATGTCAGTCACAATACTCTTCTTACTAATCCGAGTGCTATTTTCCCAAATTACTGTGATATTGTGAAAGGATTTTTAATTCTTGACCTGAGGAAAACCAATCAAAATAATTAGTTTAAAAGGATTTTAATCCTTGGTAGGAACCAATTAAGACGAATTACTTGAAAGGAATTTAATTCACTCCAGGCAAAAGCCAATCAAAAATTCACTCCTGACAAATAGTGTTAATTTGAATAATAAGGAAAAACCACTTTGGAGACAGTACAATAACATATAAGATTTAATCCTGACACAATAGTTGAACACTGAAAGTAAATCACCAGATTTGAGCAATCTTCTCTATTGATTTTACTTCAAAATTTATACATTAATAGCAGAAGTTTTCAAAATAGGAACGGATGAGTGAAAGGTGGCATATGGACATTACAACTAAGCGGATGAGCCTATCTAACACTACTGATGATTTTCTAACCTTCTACTACTGATTATCCCCCACTCTTTCTGATTTGCACCTCCCATATATATCTTGCAAATTTAGGGTTGTGACCCTTTTCTTGCCCTTTTCTTGCAGCTCTTCATTTAATTAGTTATCTTCAACAATAATTAAATATTTAATCTTAACTTTCTTTATTTTTACATTCCCTTGAGAAATAAAGCATTTTATCATACTTTGATCTTTAATTCCTTTATATTTTCCTTTGTGTACTTTCACTTTTAACACAAGTATTCATACGGGTGAATATTATTATCTTTCCTTTGCCTCTTCAATGAAATATTTTTATTGGCATAAAATGTTCTCCAAGTAAAATAATTACTTATCGGATTAATTGTTTTGCAATGAAAGTATTTTTAAAATCTTTCCTTGGATAAAATAATTGTCTACCTCATAGAAATACTTCATACCTCGGTGAAAATCTTTTATATCATTGGTAAGATGTGTGTCCCTGAAGCAATAATCCCACATTGAGATTATTTTAATAATTTTTTTTATCCCACATTAATATGGTTTCATCAAAGACTTCCATTTGATTGTGCTCACTGGAAAAATAGTTAGGGTTTATTAATAATGTGTCTTCATTCCGAGTATACTCAAGCTTCTTAATCTTCCTGCCCATGATAGTCTTGTGAAGAAATATTATTTCTCCTTTGCTAATAACATCCATTTTATCCCTCGGGTAAGAAGTAATGACACCAAAATAATTGTTGTTGTTAATTAACTATCTTGGTGAAAATATTTCATCCCTCAATAAACACGTAATTGCATTTTACACTATTGAGTGCAAATTTTTACTACTTATGTTTTATCATCATTTTGATAAATCAACTTTGTTCTATTTCTTTTATTCTATATTGCATTTCATCAAATGGAGAGCTCCAACAATATCTTCTTCCTATGTATCAGAGTACCAGAGTGACTTACATAGTTAGAGAAACCTTGCGAACTCATTCTGATGGTATATCTCTTGCCAAAACTGGTCCATTGGCATGACTTCTAAGATCGGCATAGTTTAATATTTTCACTCCAACTTTATCTCTCTTGCCGATGAGTTTTTATCGATGAGTTTCTTCTGTGTGTTTTCAAATTTTGTCCTAATTGTTTAGCTCAAGCAAGGAGGATGTTGGCAACGATTGTGGTGTCTAGTTTTATACTTACCATATGCATTTGCTTAGAGTTTTTAAAACATTATCAACAACTCCATTTTGTGTATATCCTGCAATCATTGCATTCCATGAGATGAAATAGTTCATGTGCCTTGTTTATGCTTCTAGATTTTGCATACATATCTACCAGAGCATTTCCAACTATAATATTTGACAAAAATCCCCCTTCCATTATGCTGGTCTAGATGTCCATACTCTATTTCAAGGCTCCCATTTTGGTACAAATGGGGAGGATGCTAGAAAATGTGAACTGATCGAGTTGGAACCCTATTTGTTGCATATGGTGAAACAGTGTGACTGCCTCGTGAGAATCACGATGTCTTTTGTATGCTGAAATAATCGTATTCCATGAGAGGATGTCTCGTTCTTTCATGTGGTCCAACACCTTACTGCCATGCACCAAACTTCCGCACTGGGCATACATATAAATGAGCTTATTATGAAAAGTTGTGCATGTAGAAAATGCAAATCGCCTGGAAGCGATTAAGGAGTGGACATTTTCCCTTATGAAAAAATGTTCTTGAGAATACAGGTTTACAATAAAGATATGCAGAGTAGTCATCACAGGGTTTGTATGTAGTAAACAGAGCGTGCATCACCTCCTTCAACATAATGATGTGAGACAGAGAGGGCATTGGATAGCAATGGCACTTTATGATTGTGATTGGACAGTGGAAAATGTGTAGTGTTATTCAGTCTATGTCTACCACAATGACATTGCCAGTGGTAAGCCTGGGAGCATTGTCACTTTTGTGGATAGTCTCACGACTTCTATTCATAGTTGTTCAACCCTTGGATATTTACTTCAAATTTTGATCACTCCACAAATCTGTGGCTTTTCATATTTTGTAGAATCATTTTGTCAAATATCTATATTGTTCTATTTCTTTTTAGCACTTTGTCAAATAGCTTATGTGACTTGTCTATGCTTTCCATATCTCAACAAATCATAGCTTATACATTCCTTCGGAAGCATTCTACCAGGTAATTTTACTAGTGATTCTCTTTTGCAAACAATTTCATCTTCAAACAACTCCTCTAATTTCCTTTGCCTAAAATTTTCATACATTAACCAAAGAAGGAACAACTTTTTGATGCTACGTATAGTTTCTTAATTTAAGGAATTCCATTTTGGCACTATATCAAATAACTCACATACTTTTCTAAGCTCCATTTTGTCAAACACCCCACTATTTACTTGAATTCTTTCAAACACACCAATATGCCGAATCTTTGCACCTCTTGCATTTGTAATTATAGCAACATAATTCTCTTTTGTGGATTAGTATAGGAGTTTGAATAAGATGAAATACTCTGAAGTCACACTAAAAGGAAAAGGACAAAGACAAATAAGGGAAGACAAAGGAATCTGGGGTTTTAAGAAGCACTCGCACAAGCACACATTTGATTCACACCAACCTCTAGAGTTTTGGGTTCTAACATAGATTTACATGTCATGTGAATTAGAGCTCAATGGTCAAGGTGCACAAATTCAAGGTTATGATTTAAATTGCATTATACATCACTCTACTAAACAGTTTGGGAAATTTGACCACATGGAAATTTAGGGTTTGTACCCTAATTATAGACATGCAACTTTCTACAAAATGGTTAGTAAATCCCAAGATATATGCAATTAGGGATTTAAACTTCAATGAAGATTCTGCAACTTGGAAAACACAAAAAAATCATCATTTTCTAGGAAAACAAGTTTTGATTTCAAACTTAGAAGAATTTGGCCAAACCTCAAATTTTGTCTTTTTTGACAAGTTCATGAATACTAAGGAATTTCAACAAGTCCACGTAGACACACGTCCAAAAAATCTTAGACCTCCATTAAAAAACAAGGACAAAATACCATACACAATTAAAACAATGCAAACGGGTGAAATTTCAAAGTTGTGTCACATTTTTATAAAGGAAATGACTGACATTGATCTAACTTTTTAACTTGAATCACTACAAAATGACACATATGTTATGGATTTTAAAATGATGTAAACTAATAAATGTAGGTTTTTTAGTATATTTTATGTTTGTAATTAAAATTTTTAGTGATTATTACTTTATATGTGTGTTTAATTGGGATGGTTATATAATATTAATCACACATAATTGAGATGGTTATATACTATTAATGTAATTATTATGTATATTAGTAGTTTAAATATGTTTTGAGTGCAAACTATATAAAATAGTAATAAGACATTATATTATATATAATTCTTTATTTTCTATTTTTTGTTTCTAAAATCATATAATTTTATTTTAACTCTTAATCTATATATTATTTTAATACAATCTTACTCAAAATTTACCTTAAATTTACATATTATTTTTAATAAAATTTTATTACTATTTTTATTAAAAAGTGGTATCTCACATTACACTATATTATCATAAAAATACATCTACATGTACATTCCTCATACAGGAAACATTTAAATGTCGATATGCATGTAAATATTTATAATATACAGGAATTAAAGTTTATTGTTAATACTGGATATATCTATATAGTGGTCTCTTGGAATCTCTAAGAAAATATTATAATAATCAAGAATTATCTGTATATTGGTTTCTTAGAATTTGTAAGAAAATATTACAGAAATTAAAAACCGTCGATTACCCTCCTGCCAAACCAAGAGGCGTGTCAATAAATGCACGAGAAACCCACCCTCAAACATCTTCATGCCACATCTTTTCATAAAATATACCATGTGCTCTTTCATTTACTCTCACAATTAAACCCCAATTGTGTGCAGTAGCTTGATAATAAGGATCATTAATATCAATAAAATGTGTGACAACTATGGATTGCGGGTTTAATGAATTAAACCTTGGCTTTCGATGTTTTATGTGCCAATTGAAGTGGATTTTGTCTATGTGTATCCCTTGTTTACCCATTTCCATTACTTTTTCAAGCATCCTTTTTTGGATGAGATTGGTAATGACAACCAAACACACAATGTCAAGGGGAATTCTATTTCAGGTTTCATGTTGCTTCACTATGCATTATTTTAATGCCAACCCTTTGATTTATGACGTGATGGATATTAACCCTCCATTGTTTTTACTTGTGCCTACCATTTTTTATTTATATTTTTTCAAAGGAAAAGGAAAGGGAAAGCAGTTGAAAGCAAATAACTTAGGTGAGCATATCAAATTACAGAATTTAAGGAGACCTGAAGAGGAGTGCAAACAGAAAACAAAAGAATCACCTTTTGAGGAATCAATCCAAGGCCATGGAGGAAATCTTTATGTTTTTAAAGGTATTTGCATCAGTTATTTTTTTTCTAGTACAAGACTAAAAATATGTTTTCTACAATTTCCTTAACCACAAAAAAATTGAAATGTCATTATTGCCTTTTTAAAAGATATGCCAAAATTTATTTCAAGGTGAGATATTTCATTACCTCTTTCCTTGAATGTGCTTTCTAAGGCTCTTACATATGCTTTCTTTCTGTTCCCTAATGTGCCACATGACATGTAATTTTGAACATTCAAGGAAAGAAGGAAATTCAAGTGCTAACAATTTGTCAACATTTGCATGCAAAATCAAGATGTGGGTTATGGAGAGAGGATACGAATTTACCATTGACATCTCTAGCAAGCTGGGCAAGAATAACCCTAGAAATGGTGCTACCTTCTATAATCTCTTTTCCATTAGGTCTAGATATGGAATTTCTTAGATGTTTAGTGTGAATACTATAGATCCAAATAGATCGAATGCTTGTTATTATATCATTCTATTGGAGGCTATAAATATACACAACCTTGGCATTGATCAAAGGTAGTATAGTAAATGGTGGCCAACATATGCATTTACTACAAAGAATTTGGATTTTATCGTTAAATGCATTTACTGCAAAGATAACTATTTGATCTACCTAAGGCAGTTGTATATTTACAACATTATGATGGTATTCTTTTATGAACTGTGGTAGCATGAGTTAGATTGACCTAGATTTATATGCATTTAATGTAAAGATATTGTATTATATCTATTTAGGATGAATAATGAAGAAGAGGATGATTTGTTTAGGGTTTGGTTTTAATGGTTTGTTTTGATCCTCCTTTCACCACTAAACATTCAAGGACATTCAGCCAAGTAGAGAACTCTACTATAGATCTCTTGTAACTTGGAACCTAGGGGAAGATTGGTATTGTGTGATTTTGTTATTTAGTTAAGCCCAATTATGGTCAAAACCCTAATTTCATGAAATCATAAATAAATGGACAAATTACATAAAATGATCGCACGTAGAGATATTAAATGATAATCAAATATGTACCAGACTTCAAAGTTTGGTGTGCAGAAAAGTTGAGGACTAATGATCGAGCTCCCTAATCCAGTGCCATGGTTTTTTTTAGATCTAGGAACCTTCTCTACAAACAATTCCTATTGTTCCTGAAATTTTTCTGTTGCAGGATCCAGAGGACTAATGAGCGGGCACCCAAGTCCAAGTCCCTATTTTCTTCTTTGATCTGCAATTCTGACAGTATGCATTGCTATCCTACAACTCCACTTCTTTCACTTTCGCAACTTGTAACCTATAATCATGGAAAAATGGGTTGGGGTTGTGGTGTTTAGAAGCTTGCCTCAGTCAAGTCCTAGAGAGACATTCAAGTCTTTCAAACACTATTTTTAGATAAAGAGTGTGTATCCCTACGGGATAGAGGCAAAATCCAAATGATAAATGATAGAAAACACAATTGATATCACCTTGTAGTGATAATCTCATGGAAGGAAGATGCTCTTCATGCCATGAGGAGATGGATGCTAAATTCGCAAATACAAACACAAGAACAACACAAAAGTCTACTTTACAACACAATGAATGCCTTTGAATCAATTTCACACAAGCCACAAGTTCGCAATATCCATCTAGTTTATAAATGATAACCTAATCATGCTTATATATGCAACTACAAACATTCCCGCTAAGAATTTTGTAATTCAAACTAATCATGTTAGCACAGGACCTAAATAACGGTCATAAATTGACACTTTGAAATTGGTCCTGACCTAAAATAGGGCAGGACTAGGGCATAGGCACCCAAGTCCCCCCCATTTTAGGCAGGATTTGTAGTGCCCCTCCATTCTCACCTTGGATGAGCAGTTGGTCGGGCTAAGGAGCATGAAGAGGAAGGTAAGATACTCGGAATGCTTAGGGTATGATAGACATGTTGATGGTAGACTTACTGTTATGATGTAGTTAAGGACACTCATTGATGTTTACTATGATGACACTCTTGACACTTTATGATTAATATATTATGCTTATGTTGTGATCAGCTATAGGCTAATTGATTATGTAAATTAGTTTTACTACGTGATTAATGCGATTATCTATCTATGTGTTATTTAGTTGTTTAGTTACTAATGAATTTTTTTAATGTGGATATTTGTGGTGTGTTTTGTGAAGGACCAATGTAGTATTACTCATAATGAGTACCCTACTACATTATGATTCCCTGTCACTATGTACCTGCTTGGATGATTATATGTATGTATTTGACACTTTTGTTTGTTGCAAGTTACAAGTACCAGGTACCGACTCCACCTGAATTGGTAGGTTTGAGCATGCCTTCATACCAATGGAAGTTGTTGAATGGAGATAACATATGATCCCCTAGCCTAGCCATCATCCTTAAAGAGGATGAGTATCCGGTTGTGTACCCTGTCAGTGTTGTTGGTTTGGTCATGATAGTTAGTCATTGTTGTGGTGGTCTTGCTTTCTGATCTTGAATGGTAGTCAAGTATAGTTTGACAGTTGGGTTATTTTGTTGGTATTGTTTTAGTTATTGTTGCCTTAAAATAAAATAATTAGTTATGAAGCATTTTTGTTAAATAAATAAATATATAAATGTCCTTAAGTAAATTTAGTTTATGAAAAATATATTATTCTAGAAGTTAATTTAATAAATAATAATAATAATAGTAATAAATGTAATTGCAACTAGAGATAAATAAATAAATAATATTTATGTGTTGCCATAAATTATATTTATCTTGGTCTGGTTGTAAAATGTTAAAAATAGCAAACTGTAAGATATTGTTTATGCAGGAGTTATTACCTCTTGTGTGGGGAAATCTTCTAGAAGATTTTAGGGGATTTCTCTCTCTAAAAATAGGGAGTTTTTTTTTTGCTATATATATGGGGGGATTTATCTCTCATGAGGATCGTCAGTAGGTGGAACTTTTGGGAAGAGACTGGTTTGTGGCTGCAGCAGTTGAACCCGGCATCGAATCTTCAGCCCAGTCAAGCAAGCAAAATCAGGTTCCTTTGGTTCTAATTTCTATCTGTTTGATTTATGATTTTTCCTGTTGATTGTAATTTTCTTGAGAGGTTAGAAGCCTTGTTATCAGATCCAATTGTGCATGTCTGTATCATTGCATTTCTAGGAATCACTGATTGAAGTGGTTGTTTATCTCTCAGCCATTTCATCTTTCTTTTAGTAGTCTGTTGCATTAGCCATAACTTTATTTTTATGAACTAGGTTCCTCTTAATTTTATTATATTTGGTGCATGACCTAGTTATCTAAATCATATCCAAAAATCATCTGTACTTAGTTTATCATTTTAGAGATATGAATATTTTGTGATTGTCTACCTCTCACCCATTTCATCTCTATTTTAGCAGTCTATTACGTCAGCCATAACTTTATTTTTACAAACTGGGTTCCTATAAACTTTCTATATGTGGTGTATGACCTAGTTCTCTAAATCATATCCAAAAATCTGCCATACCCAGTTTGTCATTTTGGAGGTATGAATATTTTGGGACTATTTATCTCTCACCCATTTCATCTCTATTTTAGTAGTCTTTTGCGTCAGCCATAACTTTATTTTTACAAACTAGGTCCCTCTAAATTTTCTATATGTGGTTTATGAACGAGTTATCTAAATCGTATCCAAAATTTAGTCTGACCCAGTTTGTCAATTTTGCAATATGAATATTTTGTGACTGTCTACCTCTCACCCATTTCATCTCTGTTAAAATAGTTAGTTGTGTTACCAATAACTCTCTCTGAAATTTTTATATAAGATTCATTTCTTATCTATGAAAATCATATCCAAAAGTTAGCATTACCCAGTTCATCGATTCAGAGATATGTATCAATTAGTGACAGATATTTCTATGCCATCTTAGTTGTTATTAAATCTACAAATCTATTCTATACATACTAGGCAATCATTTCAATCCATGAGATTAGAATATGCCAGGTATCAATTCAGTAATTTAAAATATGTAATAGAATATTTCCTAATAGAGAGTGTGGGCAATAATTGGGAAATTTGGTTTTGTTGTATCCCTTACCTTTATTTGGAAAGTCCAAAGTTTCTACAAAACCAATTTGTTCTTTTCCTGTGAACCGGTGTTTTGTGCCTTGTATAAAATTTTTGATTTCTTATGTCATTCAACTATCGGTCTATAACTCCTATCAAAAGTAATCTCTCTAGTTATGCATTATTTTCCTGTGACTTGAGATATGTTTTCAGTACTCTTCGTCGCCTTTTGAAATGTATCTTATGAGGGATTAATTCTATTATAGGTTCTCAGCAGTTAGCTGGCAAGTGGGTTATGGTTGTCTTTGTTACTTAATGGAGCATTTGAGAGAAAGATCACAGATTTAATATCTCTTGAAAAGATTTCCTGAGTTAAAATCGTTTTAACATTTTAGTCAATTCCATCTGCCACTTAGGTTGTACAAATTTATCTTATTATGACTTCTTACATTCATAATATCCTTAGTTCATATCTTAGATTTTGATATAGCAAAATGGTTAAGATATTTGACTTATCTAAATTATGTTATTGAAATTCTATAAATTAATTGATTTATAAGTTTGTTTTAGAAATTAGTTGATTACAAGTGGAATTGTATAAGGTAAATGGAACTTGTGTAAGTTGTATCAGTGGTTGTAATAGGGTCATGTTGTCAAGTTTTAGTTTTCCTGAGGCATATATTAGTATGTCCTGATTTCATGTGTTTGTCATGTTCTAAGTGAATTTTGATGTGATAATAAAGTCCTTTATGGATGTTGTGTCTCATTAATTGTATAGAGCATGTTTATAACATGTGCTTAAGAAATATCACATTCTTATTAACCTTGTTGTTGAGAAAATGTTTGTATCATATTTATGTCATGAACTCAATTAAACCTTCCTATTCCTAGTCTTGGCATGTTAGCAGGTTAGAATTCTTTCTATTGGTTTATTCCATTAATACTAGTGTTGGGTAAGGGATTTTAACAAGCTTGGTAATTATTATGAGATGTAGTCACCTCTAGAAGAACTTTGTATTAGGTATGATCATTTTGGTATTCATAGGACCAATGTAGTAGTGGTTTATAGAAGAGTGATCAAGTTGACACTTAAGTTTTTCCATAGCAACCTAAGCTTCTCTCTTCCTATTTGTGTGTTGAATAAAATTTGGTAAAACCTAGAAAAAGATTGTTCTTTTACATGTGCCCTCTTAGCGTTCACTCTTGAATTGCTTTAGCCATGATACTTCTACTTGGTCCTTTAAATGTGTAATAATCCTATCTTATGCATGTGGTTAAAAGTGAGGTAGATTTGATGAAGATGTTAGATCTATAGGAATGCTTTGTTGTTATGTATTCATTTCCTCTCAAGCTAACCTTAGAACAAGGTTCTTTCATTGTAGCTTCAGGTTTTGTATCTTGTGATTCTAACTAGTGTAAGATATTTATAACATTCTAATATTATAGGCTTTAGCCTTGCTTATACAGTTATATTTAATAGTATTTACAAAATTGTCTAGATTATTAATGAAATCTACATCAGTTGTAAATAGTGTAAATAATTGTTGTGTTTAATTTGTATGTCATAAGGTTATTTGCATGTTGTTCACATTCATTTTAATTAAATAAAATTAAAATAAGTCTTGAGAATTATTAGCTATAGTTTTGTATTGTTGAGATAGATTCACTTTATATTTGTTAGATGATTGATCATGAAAATATTGATGAAGGATCTTAGTTTATGATGTGCATCTGAGAGTGAATGTGATGTGAGACCATTGTGTTTAGTGGTTTCAAGTGTTTGTGTCATTTGGGGAAGTGGTTTCCAAAGGCCTAGGAGGGTGTGATTGTGTGGGGGTTGGCTATGTGTGCATCTTGTGAGTTGAATCAAATATATTCTTGAAATATGGTTTCTTATTCATGTTGGAATGTTGCATGTGCAAGATGGTTGTGCCTTGCTCAGCATACCTATACATCTAATTATATTGGTTATGCAAGAAGGTAAATGCCTTGCATTGTATTTGAGCACTTGTAGTTAAGTTGGTAAAAGTCTTGTTTGATGGATAGGGTTTTCCAGATGCAGATAGGGGAGTGGCTTTCAATGTGGGACCGATGCCCAAAGTGGCTGCCAGGGTAACCCATTGGAAGTTGGTAATCAAGTGATAACCTAATTAATAAATTTAGGGGTTAGGTAGTTAATCACATTAATCAAGATAAAGTATGCCTCACTCATGGTTCAAGTGCTCGTTTAGGCTTGGGATGAGATGAGAAGGCCTGGAATGGCAAATCAATTGTCTTGTCCTCATGAAAGGTATGTTGGTTCCGCATGAGTTTTGTATGGGGGCCGGTGGTCGGGAGAGGCTGCCATGATAACCCAGGACGGGGGCTGGTGCCTAGGAAGACCTACCAAGATAACCCATGACAAGCTATCTGATGACACTCCTCCCTATTGCAGTCTAGCACTCCCAAGTTGTATTTTCCTCCTTTAGTTGTGTGAGTGCCTCTGGAATTACATGTTAAGTGTGTAAGTGTTGTTTAAGTTACTTGTATTTTTCATATTGATCCGTGTTGTATTGAAGTCATGTGTAGTCCTTGCATTTGTTAGACTTTTGTCTTTTGATGGTTGTCTTTGTGGTACCTCATTGTTATCTCCTAGCACAGGGGGTGGACCTCAGGGTTCCACATGGTCGGGTGATTGTGCTTTATTCCATTGGTTTTCTGGCACCGTGGCTCATGTGTAAAGAAGTTATATCTCTCATGTTTCCAAATTTGCACCTGTATTTGAAGATAGATATTTGTACTATTCGCATCTAGATTCAAGTGTATCAATGGAATTCATTATGTAATTTGATGTATTCCAAAAGAAAGAATTTTCGTAACTATGAAACTATGTAATTCCTCTTGTAAGATAAACTATTTTGTACTTGTAATCTTTAATGCAAAATTTGATGCATTATCTGATGTTGTAATCCAAGATGTTGGTTTAGATTCATTTGATTTTAATTGGTTGAATCATGTATGTTGTTGATTGTTGTTAAATTACAATAATTGCTATAATGCAACTATGTAATCCCTAGAGATGATAGTTTAACTTTGTTGCTATTAGTCTATGTTATGTTTTGTTATCATTAGTTCTATGTAAAAAAAATATATTTCACCCTTTTTATTTCTTAGTTAAACTTATCTTTAGGGTTGCATGGCGGGGCATTACAGGATTTATGTTAAGTGTACCCCCTGAGTCCCAACTGCCATGAAACTTCAAGGTTTTCTCATCAAGAGTCATCAAAATCATACAAGATGCTTTAAATGCATTCTAAAGGACCCGGGAGCTAAACCTTAAGAGGAAAAAGCCCCCAAGGTTACTTTTTCCGACATAACATTTTGCCCCCACTTTAATACATGTATAAATGCAAGGCCAATACATGCATTAAAGTATGGTCAACAAACACAACAAACATGCCAAGCACGGAGAAGACATGCCAATCACAGAGAAGACAGTAACAAGCACATAAAACATGAAGAAGACAGTTACAGTCACGTAAAACATGGAGAAGACAATATTGAAGACACACAAAACACAATGAATATAGTCAATGTAGTAAAGACAATGATGATTTTATTTTTCTTTTTCTCATATATATCAAATGTAGATGCAAGTACAAGGAAAGTAAACACACCACCCATAATGTAGGAGGGACTCATCACAAGTGGTGTTTAAACTACATATGGGGAAACACACATGCCAAATAAATCTCATAGTGCAGGAGGGACTCATTGCCACCATTCTTTAAGATTGCACTTGAGAACAAAAACGCCATATAAAACAAGCACACCATACAAATCCCAAAGCATAGGAGGGACTCATCACCACTAGTCTTTAAAACTATGCTTGGGAACAAACATGCAATACACACACACTTAGAAGACACAGAGAAAACATGACAGACAAGCGATGGAGTGTTCCTATTTCTAGGTTCATCACCATCTCGGGTATATTACAGGCACACACCGATGATTGGGATTCACCACAACAATTGCTGAAGACATGTTTAAGGGTTAAGTTAGTCACAGAACCGCTCCCCACCTCCACAAAGGACTTTTAGAAAATGATAGGATGTGCACTCTCCTCAAGAAATACACCATCCTTGCCTCCATAGAGGGATTAATATAAAACGGATATACATGATATCTTGCCTCTATAGAGGGCTTAAGCGATTGCAATAGATTTCAAACAAATCTCAGAGTGCAGGAGGGACTCATCGCCACCAATCTTTAAGACTATACCTAAGAACAAACACTTTGCTAGCATCTAAAACAAATAGCTTACCTTATATATGCCCCCACGTTAAGGTGGTTGATATCATGTATCAATATCAAGCACATTAAGGTAGAAAGAAAGCACACAAGGGAACATGGACTCTCACAAAGTCCATGCCCCCTAAAGGTGACATGTACTTTACGATTGCCAAATGTTCCCATAAACACCTTCCTGCAAGGAAAGTGTTAACATCCATATAATCATGATAAACAACAATGCATATGATAATTCACATCAAGAGATCCAAGGTTATACTACAGATTTGGAGACTAAGTATAACCGTGGGGCTGTACCGCAAAAATCTTAAAACTGAATGTAACCAAGGCGAGATTCAAAGATAAACAAACTGCATAGAGCAGAAGTATTGTTATGGTTTGTAAGTGCAATAAGACAACATCAAGATCACATGGAGTGATTCTACTAGCCAAGCGTCAAATAATATATATCAACCCCATCATCATGTATGGACTTGGTCCATTTTTTAATTTCTCACTAAAGGGACACTAGGTTCGTATCAGTATAATATGTTTTTATCATCCGTCTACTAGATAGAAACACTAGAGGAAGGGAAACACTAAATTGAGAGAGGAGAAACACGTGCCTTAGGGACAGTCATGTAGGAGAATGCCCCCAATTCACCAACCACAATGCTATGTCCATAAGGTACAACACATAACAGTGAAAATAAAGGAGAAGCAATATAGAAGAATGATGATACAAATAGAAGAAGGTCACGACAAAAGCAATCTCCTGGTATCCTAGACCTTACAAGAGAATCAAGGGTCATCCCAGGAGGCTTGAACAACACATAACACATCACGAGGGAAACACAACATGAGAGGTAAAGGGTTAGAAATACTTACCTGTAGGGACAATCGGGCTAGCGGTCATCACAGATCTTGATCTTTACCTTAATAGTTAAGGCTTTATTTCTTCTTCTCTCTTCCACATTATCATGAGTTTGTAAGTGTGTCCTTGTAGGACGGTTGTCTATTAATGATGGTAGAGAGGGGATATTACAATTTTTTTTGTGAGGTAAATGGGGTGATGTAGGAGCTTTTATAATTCTCTTTCCAGTTGATTTAGTTTGTCAAGGAACCCGAAAAGTGCCCATTTTAGTCCATATATAGGGTGTTGAAATACCTTGAGTTTGAGGGATAGTTTATTCTACAATGTCATGTGAAATTTCATTGTTTTCCAAGGTATGTGAAGGTTCAGGTAAAGATGTTTGATTTGTTTCTTTATTTAAGATTTAGTTGAGAAGTTCTTGAACATCGGGTGGTAAATTTTTAGTTTCAACAGGTTGAAGCAAATGTTCACAAATGGAATTTGCATCATCAAAAGCATCATCCTAGCTAGGGAGAGTAGGAAGGGATGGCATAGTAGTATGGACAAATGTATCAATGATTTCTTCTTCTTATGCCAAAATATCCTGACTAAGTGGGCTTATGTTGGGACAAGTCTCTTTGTTCAATGAATCACCGATTGCTATATCATTCTCATAGGTTTTAGAAAGGATGTCCATTATGTCATCATGAAATAAAGGGAGAGAGGGAATAATATTTTCACTACTACTTTCCCCATGGTTATTTTCAGAAATGAAATTAGTGATATTTTCCAAGATTGAAGGGAAAACACCCACAATAGTGAGAAAGCTTTCAAAATAAACTATTGTTTGAAGGATATCATAGGTAGTGCTTACAGACAAGTCAATACCATAGATGTAAGCTATTTGATGCAAGACTTGAGGATGTTTATCAGTGAACTTGAAAAAATTATCATAATTCATAATGTACTCAAATAAATCTTCCAATGATGAATGACGAGGAGAATTCATGAATGCAAAACTATGTGTGAAAATGACCTAAAATGCTTCATTTTTCAACCTTTTTCAATGCAAATAAGTGAAAAAAAAAGGTTTTGTAATGAAATTGATCAAGGGAAGAAAATAATATGTCTACTATTAGTCAAATAAAGCAATAATATCCTTCACAACACTCTTTTTATTTAAACCTAGTATGATGACAAGTCAAAACCTAGTGAAAATACACTAAAATATGCAATTTTTCACAAATTTTCAATGCAAAGACCCAATAAAAGGGGTGTTGTACAGAATTTTAAAAGGTTTAGTAGATTATAGAAGTAATATCAGTCACCTAAATCCATAAAATCCATCACAACATGGTTGGAATGCAAATCTAAGTCAAACTCTAGTGAAAATATAGCCAAAATATATAATTTTTCACCAAATTTCAATGCAAAAACCCAATAAAAAGGGTGTTGTAAATAATTTGAGGAGGGAAAGCAGATAATAACCCTGATAACTACCAATTAGTACAGAAAAATCCTTTAAACATGCCTATGGTGCAAATCTAGAGAGACAATGACGCCAAAATCTAGTGAAAAAGCAAGGTTTTTAAACCCTAGGCATGAAATTTTGCAAGCAAACCACTATGATACAACACTACAGTTAGAAATTAGTCCCAATGAGTGTTTTAAAATTGTAGTAAAATATGAAACAAGATTTTGACTACAAACCCTAGCTAATGCAAAACTAGGTTATATGGAATACACAATTTCAAGCAAATTTTATCAAATTAAGCATGAAAATGCAATCTAAATGAATGATGAATGAAAAATTTCTATATTTTAAATCAGATCTAATGATAATGATAGAAATTTAATTAAATTAAATGCCAACTAATACAAATTATTTGAAAATGCAAGCTAAAAATGCTAATTTTTTCAAATTTTTCATTTTTTGTAATTTTTCAAATGGAATAAGATGAACAATGAAATGAATGAATGAAATGAATGTAATTCTAAAGCACAACACTCGGCAAGGTGCAAAATTCAAAGGAACATGAGTTCACTAAGATGTTTAGGATGAAAAATGAAGAAGAGGATGAATTGTTTAGGGTTTGGTTTTAATGGTTTGTTTTGATCCTCCTTTCACAACTAAACATTCAAGGACATTCAATTGAGTAGAGAACTCTAGTACAGATCTTCTGTCCAAGTCCCTATTTTCTTCTCTGATCTATAATTCTAATGGTCTGCACTATTATCCTGCAACTCCACTTATTTCTCTTTCGCAACCTGTAACCTGTAATCACAGAACAATGGGTTGGGGTTGTGGTGTTTAGAGGCTTGCCTCAGTCAAGCCCCGGAGAGACATTCAAGACTTCAGAACATTGTTGTCAAACAAAGAGTGCATATCCCTGTGGGATAGAGGCAAAATCCAAATGATAAATGATAGAAAACACAATTGATATCACCTTGTAGTGAAGATCTCATGGAATGAAGATGCTCTTCATGCCATGAGGAGATGGATGCCAAATTTGCAAAATACAAACACAAGAACAACACAAAAGTTTGCTTTGCAAAATAATGAATGCATTTGAATCACTTTCACACAAGCCACAAGTTCATAATATCCATCTAGTTTACAAATGATAACCTAATCATGCTTATATATGCAACTACAAATATTCCTGCTAAGAATTTTGTAATTCAAACTTACAGTGTCGGCATAAGACCTAAATAATGGTCATAAACTAACACTTTAAAATTGGTCCTAACCTAAAATAGGGATGGACTAGGGTGCAGGTGCCCAAGTCCTCACCCCCCATTTTAGACAAAATTTATGTTAAGTATACCCCTTGAGTCCCAATTGCCATGAAACTTTAGGGTTTTCTCATCGGGAGTCATCAAAATCATGCAAGATGCTCTAAATGCATTCTAAAGGACCTGGGAGCTAAACCTTAAGAGGAAAGGCCCCCAAGTTTACTTTTTCTTACATAACGATATCTTTAAATGCACTCATGTAATTTCTAGTGTGTTCATGTAATGTCCCCATTTCTGGTGTAATCACCTAGCAGAGGATGATTAGCCTATTCACCATTTTTGTAGGCTAATTCCTATGATAAGGGAATGAATAGTTGAACCATTGTAGAAAAAGTGACTTGGAGAAAGGAAAGTCAGTTAGGTGAAGCTACATTTGAAGTCACTTGGAGAAAGGAAAGAAGTAACATAATAAAATATAATAAAATGTCAATAAATTATTGTTTTATTATGCAAGCTTGGAGAAAGGAAAGAAGTAACATAATCAAATATAATAAAATGTCAATAAATTATTATTTTATTATACAAGTGGGGAACACCATTTATGAATGTCAAAAAAGGATTTAAAATGGAAAATTGGAGCAGACCGCTTGGAGGATTTATAAGGAGGTCATTTGGAGTTTATTTCATCATATTGTCATTTTTATCAATTACATATTGGAGAATATCCTTTCTGTTGCAACTTCTAGTTTATCTTGTTCTAAGGATGAAAACCCTTAAACTTTTGTGGTTTGGACGAAAACCCAACACCACTTGACAGGTGAATCCATTCATGGTTTTCTATAGATCTTATTTATAGGTTTTAGGCATCAATTGAAGCTTCAAGGAAGACATTATTTTTGTAGGCTTATATCATCTATGGACAACTAGGGTTTGGACACCAAAATGATGAGATTTGTCCAAATATATTTTTGGAATTAAGATGATTTGAAGACAATCTATTGCTGGTTGTTTATGGTTTGATTTTCATTCACATCTAGAGGAGGATCACTACCATTTTGTGGGCACACTACAGTCTATACAGGTTTAGGGTTGATATGAAAGAGTTTGCATGCATCAATGAAGGAGATTGAGGCCAAGAAAGGGTGATTTGATTGGTATCAAAGGTTTCAAACCCTAAGAACTTCATAAAGGAGGATTTGTAGCCTTAGTGAGGTCAATTCCACCATCATTTGGATAACTGATTGTTGTCAGACTTTCCTAGGTTGCTACAATAGTGGTTTATATTGTATTTGGTACCTATTTCAAGCATTTAATAGGGTGGATCAGACCGGGTATGTTTATTTGATGTTCCCATTTTTAAATATTTAAATTGAATAAGAATTCATTCACTGTTATAGTCTAATCAAACCTAATAAACATTGTAATCAGACATGTTTTAATGATAATAAAGGCATATTTAGTGTTGGTACTTTGTTGTTTATGCATGCAAAGTTATTAGTTATGTTTCCTATATATTAGCGTATGTATTCCCAATGAAAACCAATTAAAACAAGCACCAAAAACAAACACAAAACTTAGAAATCAGAATATAAAGACATTGTATGACAAGTGTTTGACAAAATGTCAAACTAACAAAACTAAAAATTTAGGGCAAAACTAGATAGGGTTCACCATCACCTAGGGTTTAGGTGCCAACATACTTGGAAAAGTTCATGGGTAGGAGGAGTTGTTATATAACATGCTACATCATCCAAATCCTTATCAGACATCAACCCATATAGTAGCATCATATCAATTTTGTATCATCTATTCAATTTCCTTGTATGAACTCCTTTCATGTCTAATCAAAGTAGCTTTTCATCTGGGTATATTGTACATGTTTTAGTATTCAAATATTTAATTTGAATAGGAATTGTATTCCTTGTTATAGTCTATATCAGACCGGATAAACATTGTAATTAGATTTGATACATGATGGAAATAAAAGCATATTTGATGTTGGTATTATGATGTTTATGCATGCAAAGTATTTGGTTATATTTTCTATACATTGGCATACATATTTAAAAAAAAAACCTTCTCAAACAAGAATCAAAACCAAACAATAAAATTAGAAATTAGAAGACAATGACATTGCATGACAAGTGTTTGACAAAATGTCAAACTACCAAAACTAAAAATTCAAGCAAAACTAGACAAGGTTCTTACAGTGGTATCAGAGCTTGGTATTTTGCCATCTAAGAGGGCAAAAATTAATTGGTTTAATACACACAAGTGACCAGACAAATAGGTACTTTGCTAAGGAGCAAAGAAGACAACTTCAGTGGGTACAACCATATCCATAAGAGGACACTTTATCAGCTGCAATAGCTACAAGGCAGCCACAAACAGGTTTTGGAACAACTAGCAAAATTGGGGATAGAAAAGATGGTAGTCCACCAAAAGATGAAATAAATAGCTGAAATATTAAGGAATATGGCAAGAGGATAGCAGCAGATGGTGAATGCATTAATGCAGTTCCAAGAACAAATGATGACATCCCAACAACAGATGATGACAACTATTGGAAAAATTACTCAAAACATGGGAAACTTGAGAGTTAACCAAGCACATATAGGTGATGGAAGTGTTGCAGGTACACCCAATATTGGTAGAGCTTATGTTAGTACAAGTGATAGACTATTAGAGCCCATATTCATACCAAGAGAGGTAGAAGAGAAATAATTTTTAGATGAATAAGAAGAGACACCTTTGCCTAATGCGTTTATTGCTATTCATGATGAGTACAACTCTCTTCCACCACGTATTAGAGATTACTTGTCCTTCAACCAATTCATAAGTCAACGAAAGGAAAGAAGGAGAACAAGTGTTGAGCAAAGGCCTAGGAAGAAAAATATGGAGTTTTTCAAATTAGCTCGGTTATTGATCAACCTTATGAAGGTATGAATTCTCTTAATGTCCCATTACTTGAGCATAGCATTGTCTCATCATCTCTACATAATAGTTGCAAGGAATTAATGAGTGAGTTGGCTGACTTTGAAGATGATATTGTTCATACATACGAAGGAAATACTAAAAGTTTGTTATGTGATGAACAAAGTTACTTTGATGAACTAGATCAAAGACCTTTAGCATGGCCAGATTTAAAAGCTCAATTTATGGTTAAGGAAGAGAAAGTTGTACATACATTTTTTGGACCAGTAAACAATGATAGCTATCCATCAATTGAAGAAGATGTGCATAAGGACTATGAAGACATCAACAAAGGATATGAAGCAAAAGCTAATTATATGATTGTGAATAACAGTCTGTTATCTTCACATGATTTTTCTAATCATAAGGTGATAGATAATTTCTATGTGGATTCAAGGTACACATAAGAGGATGTTATGAGAACTCAAAACATGTGTGATGAGAGGCTAATGAGGCCTAAGGATGCCAAGTTGTTAGACACTCAAGAAAAAAAACACCTACAAGAGATTAAGGAAAAATTTGTTCGCATGGATCATGAAAGGCAACAACTAGGTGCATTTCATCATCAATTTTCAGTACTTCATTGGGAAGAAATTATGATGGTAGAGTATGAATAAAATCAGACTTGTAATACGAACCTTTTGAGAGGTATAAGCATATTAATTTTGGGGTTCAACTGGACTATAATCCAAGACATGAAGGTATTCATGAGAATAGAGGATTTTCAAACCTGGTTCAATAGTTTTTAGATTATACATTGAGATCAAGTAGTTGTTCTATAATGCTAATAATAAAATTTTCAGACTTTACATTGATGAGTGCATGGGATTATCACTACAACACTTGGAGGTTGAATGATGATGAGATCTTATCTGTTTATGACAGTGGAAGCATTCCCAGGATGATTATAGATCCAAATTTTAGTTTTAATAGTATTGTCATTACTTGTACCAGTAGTCTAGAGAGGATATTCATGCTTGGTTATGCACACATGATGAACTTTTCTAATCCATGTGAAAAAAAAGTAGATTTAGATGGATAACTTCTAATGATCCCTTGATGAGATATGCTTATCCTTTCATTTTAGCTTGTATGATGGTGAAATAATTTGGGATTTAGGCATTCATATGATTGGTGGATTACTTGGCAATGATTTGTTGAATGACAGTTGTATTAGGTGGATCAGTGACAACTTCCTAGAGAATTCTTCAGATTAGTTTGGGATCTTGGAATCTCAATGATTGTATGCAGGAGTAGTTTGAGATGTGATTTCTTGGTTCAAGCAATCTTTGAGTGAGGAGGATTTGTAATGTCCCCATTTCTAGCGTGATCACCTAGCAAAGGATGTTTAGCCTATTCACCATTTCTGTAGGCTAATTCATATGATAAGGGAATGAATAGTTGATCCATTGTAGCAAAAGTGACTTGGAGAAAGGAAAGTCACTTAGGTGAAGCTAAGTTTGAAGTCGCTTGGAGAAAGGATATAAGTAACATAATAAAATATAATAAAATGTCAATGAATTCTTATTTTATTATGAAAGCTTGAAGAAAGGAAAGAAGTAACATAATAAATATAACAAAATTTCAACAAATTATTATTTTATTATGCAAGTGGGGTACACCACTTATGGATGTCATAAAAGGATTAAAAATGGCAAATTGGAGCAGACCTCTTGGAGGCTTTATAAGGAGGTCATTTGGAGTTTATTTCATCATATTATCATTTTGTCAATTGCATATTGGAGAGTTTCCTTTTTGCTATAACTTCTAGTTCAGCTTGTTCTAAGGACAAAAACCCTTAGACATTTGTGGTTTGGACTAAAATCCAACACCACTTGAGAGGTGAATCCATTTAGGGTTTGCTATAGATCATTATTGTAGGTTTTAACATCAATTGGAGCTTCAAGGAGGACATTATTTTTGTAGGTTTACATAATCTATGAGTGGCTAGTGTTTAGACAACAAAATGATGAAGATTTGTCCAAATATCATTTTGGAATTAAGGTGATTTGAATATAATCTATTGTTAGTCGCTTAGGGTTTGATTTTTATTAACATCATTAGCATTTGTGAAGGGATCAAAGCATGCAAGGAGGCAATCTAGTTTAGGAGCATTTGTTAGTCTAAGGAATTGATGGTATTTTGGATCTTGGTGCATCACCTCCTAGGAAACTTGTGGGCTTTGAGGAGACTTTGGATTAATTTGTGTTCATCGTCGCCTAGGGTTTAGGCGCCAACATACTTGGAAAATTTTGTGGATAGGAGGAACTGTTATATCACATGCTACATCAACCAAGTCCTTATCAAACATTAGTCCATAGAGTAGACTCATATTAGTTTGTATCAACTATTATATTTCCATGTATGAGTTCATTTCATGCCTAATCAAACTATCTTTTCATCCGGGTATGTTGTAGATGTTTTAGTATAGGCATTGTATTCACTATTACAATATGTATTAGACATGATATGATGGAAATAAAAGGATATTTGGTGTTGGTATTTTGATGTTTATGCATGCAAATTATTTGGTTATATTTTATATATATTGGCATATGTATTCCAATCAAAACCATCTCAAACAAGCATCAAAATAAAACATTAAAATCAGAAATTAGAAGACAGTGAGATTGCATGATAAGTATTTGACAAAATGTCAAACTACCTATTGGGTATTTTAAATTCTCAACCTGATCTCAAGGAAAAAACATAGATCTATAGAATAACCACTTTCTAATGACTGACCTACCTCGAGGGATTGGCTAACGAATAGGAAACATGGGTTTTCAATCCCTCTTTCCTCTGCACTTTAAGCTCTATGAAACCAAGGAGGGTGTTCCTATCCTTTTGGAATATTTCCCTTTTTGGGGAAAATAGTGTTCTATTCAAATGGATGGGGGTCCCTAAAAGTACTTTGCACAACAACACTGCCCCAATGACAGATGCGTTCCTTTAAGATTGCTTAAAGAATATATGATAAGTAAAGAGATGGGCTGGATTCTCAAGATTTAATCATTTTCTTTGCAAAGGAACACGTAAAATAAACATAACTCCTAATATATATTGTTGGAAAGGAAAATGTGTTGATTTCTTTAAAATAATGATGAGGATGATTCAAAGGATGTAAGCTTAGCATAGTATTTGTGAACAGACCAGTGCCTATCCAAGGGCCATAGAGTTAAGAAACTTACAGAAGCACTTAAAGAACTGTGATATAATGAAACTTAGTTTACTGTAAAGATATAGTAATGCCTTACATTAAAACACTTTACTAATCTTGAAGTTTACCATACTTAGTTATCCCTGTGAACTTGTAATACATTCTATATCCTCTAGCAGCCAATTATTTCACTACTTGAGCAAATGCTACAAGAAAAATACACAACACAGGAAAGACTATGATAATGAATAAACTTGATCCTCAATCAAATATATTCATAAATGTAAAACTATTTACACAAAGTAGGAGACAGTATACTTTAGAGACTCAACAAAATTTGTAAAGTAAATTGTTCAGCAAATTATAACACAGCCTTTGTAGCTCTATAAAGATATCTTAAAACTCAGAATGAAAACTTGGGAATGGATGACTGATTTATTACAGAAAATGAACTATTTATAATTCCTCCTTAACTAGATTGATCCCACACTTCAGGCTAAGTCTGGAGACATGACCTCAAACCAAATATTTTTCACAAGCCCTGAATTCCCTTTTATAGAGATAAGGGAGTAGACAAGCTTCAAGCTTCAAGACAAAAGAAGTTACAAATTTTCAATAACCAAAAGATGGAAATGCAAGAAGAGGTCAGTACAACCGCTTCACAAATTAATGTCCTACTTTCATGGTATGTGTTGAGATACCCGTAAGACTGCATGTCCTCTCAATTTAGGTGGGGCAAACAAGCCATGATGCTAATAGGGGATTGCTTGATAAATGTTGTTAGAGCTTACATGCCCATCATATGCTACCTATTTGTTTGATAGGAGCATTCACCGCCCAACTTACCCACCTCAATTGGGAACAACTACAAGTGACAATATCAGAAGAAAACCCCCTTAACTGGAGTTCTTCACTTTATGCCTATTGTCGTTTGCAAGGATGTGATTCCTCTTTCATAATTGAATGGTCACCAACCAACTCAACAAGATAGAAACTAGATGAAATCACATTAGGTTGGATATGGCAACACCATCTATCCAGCAAGGGGGCAGCAACAACAACAAAATGGGAGCACCCTATCTTCATATGCTACATCTAGAGAGGAATCATCCCTACTACTAGAGTTGATGCTTTGTTAGGAAAAGTAGAAGAGGGATGAAGGTAAGGAGAGAAATGATTTCCCTTTGCATCTGATACTAATCTACCTAATCACAGACATAAGGAATGGCTGAAATTAGGAGATTAAAATCTAAGGTTCCAATCCGGATGAAACAACAGGAAGAAGAAATGCTCATAGAGATTTGTAGAATGTTGCTATTGCTCCCAAATTTTCCCTGCACCACCTATTCCAAAGGAAGAAAACTCCAAGTCTCCTAATTCTATAAGGACGAGTTAATAGCCATGAGAATAAGGAAGAGAATCCTATAGAACATGAGAGCAAATAGAACACATAGGAACAGGGGAGTGCCATATTGTTAGCTCATTTTAAACGGTATAAGGAGTATCACCAGCACTTGTCTATTTATAGAAATTCCAAGATGTAAGCATAACTCCGCACATCTTTGGTCTAATTAATTCCAGTCACTTTGTAACATTCTTGTCATAAATGGAAATCTCTTGAAGAGTACCAAAAGTGAATAGAAAGATAGGATCTCATAAATCCGTATAAATGAGAACATCACTTCTTGCATTGAATCATGCCAAGTCATGTATCTTGGTTTCCTCAATTTATCTCTATCATCATGTCAAATTTCATCACACAGTAGATGAAATGTTATTCCTGGTAGAAGCACATATTTCCAAAGGTTGAGCCTACATAATCCAAATCTTCCTTTGTAGTGGCGGGGATGGAGACTTTACACACGCCTGAGTAGTTAATGCTTGCAATGAAGTATCATCAGATCAACGCCAACTTATTTCCCTATCACACTTTTAAATTTTGGCTATCGATCATGATCCTAGCTGGCTTAATTTGAATGGCACTAATTTGGCCCTTTGTGAAGTAGGAGAATGATGCTTTCTTTTCCCAATGATGACGTACCACCTAGATAGCTCTCCCAACCATGATCCTGAGAAAATATCTCTTTGCAATAAAGTTAAGACCGTATTCTACAATTCCGCACGCAAGGGATATGGCTAGAGATATGGTCCTGGCGGAATGGCAGATGACCATTGGATCATATGTATGCAATTAGGATAACTCTCTAACAAGTGGCCACGTTCATAGGACTATGACACATTATGTTCATGTTATTTAATGCACCAGTCCCATCCCTTTAGAATGCCACATGTCAAGATTTCTACCATTCTGTAATCCAGTGAAGCATACTAATTTATAGCCCAACAGAATGGTGGAGGAATGACAACTAGGATATCAAAACATGCCCCTCTCCAGCTGGACCTTTTCTTGCATACACGGTAGCCACATATCAAACTTATGCCTTTCCACAGCCCTCAAAGAGACTCTATGGTGAAGCATGGTGGAATGGCAGAGACACAAAGAAATCATTTTATATTGTTTGGGGCCCACCACCCTTCACTCCTTGGTAGTCACTGACCAGCCATCACTCTTTCTACAATTCCACAGGCGCCAACTTTGTCAATATTTTATTGTTGGCAGAATGGCAGATACAAATCCACTATCGCCACCTATCAAGAAAAGAGTTAGTAGGACTAGACCTTGGTGTCTATGCTTTTTAAAATATCTTTTTCCTTCTTAAAAGGGGGCCAATGGGTCTAAAAAGATTTTCAGGGCGCGAGCTAGAAAAGGTAATTTCTCAGTGAGGGGCCAGTCAAATAACATTCAAGGGGGACATAAGGGAGTAACTTAAACCTTGGGTAACGGGAGACAGGCAGTCACTGAAGAAATAGAATGAATGTGGCCTCCACATTTTACTTTGGCATGGGGGTTTAGGGTTTAGTGTTTCCTCGAGTATGCAAAGAACCCTAAATATGGAAGTCCATCAACCTAATGACATGAGCCTGAGGAAAAACATTAGAAATTATGAAAAATGTATTATGGTTCCATTAGTGGCTCTAATTGGGGATTCCTATTCAACCTAAATAGGGCAAGATCACAAGAAAACTATGGAGGAGAAGACCAAACACATAATAGCCCCAAGCCATTATGCAGAGAACAAGCAAAACTTGCCTCTGTCAAACATTTTGTTCTCTACTGATTTCATTAGGTTAATTTTGAAAACTTTACTGAAATCTAACCTGTTTCTTCCATAGACACTTGGATAGCTTCTCGGACAACTATTTTCTTCAAAATCTCCCTATCCACTCTGAACCATAGACAATTAGAAAATATTGTCAAAAAAGAGAGATAGCATCTGTTTCAATTATATCCAACTATTTGAAATAACTATTTTCCTCTAATTTTTGCTTTTTGCATATATCTAGAAAATAAAAGCAATCATAATCTATTTCATAGTTGGTAGTGAAGGACCTTTTAGATTTTGCTAAGTCAGTGTCAAACCTAAAACAATCATACTCAATTTCTTCTTTAAAACCTGAAACCCTGATTGTATTTTTCAGTATTTGAGTTAGCCATTCCATTTGGTGGTGAAAATGGGATTGGGAATCATCCAGGTCCTAATCCATTAATGAAGTTTTGGTTCCCCAAATACTCTTGCATGTTGAACTAATACCAGTCCACTAGCCTCCCCTAGATTTTCTTCAAAGAGTGGATTATCTATGTATTCATATAACTCCATATCCTTTTTTGTTGATAAGTTCATAGCTTCATCATATAGTGGGTTGTCTCCAATATGCATATAATTTGCACATTCTTAATTATCACTGTCCTGATAACCTACATCATCATCTGAATTAGAGCTTTCACAATTTTGGTGTGAGCATTTTGCTAACTACTCACTACTCTCTATGTCAATGGTAAGAACCAATCCCCCCTGATATTCTGAATCAAAGCAAGTTGTTTCTCTAGGAGATGAAATCTTGCTACTTGATACAAGATATAACTCCTCATAAACAGGGGAAACATCTTTACAACTTGTAATAAATTCATAAGTCAAGGGAACCTCCTTAACTGATATCTCTTTATGTACTTGAGTGTCAACTACCTCATAAGTTGCCCTATAAGGCTCTGGGGATTTCCTTTTATTCTAAAAACAAGGGGAAGGATGAGCAATGGATTTATATAAACTTTGAGCTCTTTGGTTCTGATCATAATCCCAATCCCCTTCAGTATACTGAGTTTTATATATAAGGTGATCTGACCTGGGCCTACTTGAACTGCCCAATCTGCTCCTTCCTTGGCGAATGGGGGGACGAATGGATCCATTCTTCCTTTTGTAACTACTTTCCACAAACTCACAACCATTTATACTTATGTGTTTCAAATTATTTTCTATATTCATGGCCAAAGAATATGCTTGCATCATAGTAGTAGGGTTCCTATCTCTTAGTCGATAACTATCCTTTTCATTGAATACACCTAGATATATGATTAAACACATAGCCTCATTAGGTCTGATATTTTCAAGAATAGCCCTCACTATTTTGGTAAATCTTAAATTGAAAGCTGGGATTGATTCCTTACCTTCTTTCTCAATCTACATGAGCCTTTTAATTAATATATCAACATCTATTCTTTCCCCAAACTGTTCCATAAAAGCCAACTTTAAATCTTGCCATGAAAGAATAAATAGATTGGGTAAACATGCAAACCATTCTCTCACATCTCCTGTGAAGGTTTGAACAAACAATTTTATGCCTACATCCTCATGATCTATTTCAAAATCTCCCATTAAATCACAAAATTCTTGTAAATGGCTGCTAGCTATTTTGGATCTATGATTATTGGAATTTGTTATCTGAATCTTAACCTCATTAGGTACATGGTTTGGAAACCCATAAATATTACTGAAGTCAATAGCCTTATACCTTTCCTTGACAAATTCACCTTGATAAAAGAAGTGTGATTGCTGAGTATACATCTTTAAATTTCTAGGGAAAATTTTCTTAAGTCTGTAAAATACCTGAAAAACACCTTTGCTACTGGTGCAAATATTGTTTTTATTTTATGAAAAATCAAGAACACCAGACTACACTACCAGATCCCCTTCTCATAGAGTCACCACCTCTACTTATAGAGGAATAAAACTTGAAAGCATATTATTTCCTTCTGGATCCAACTTTTTGAATCTTGTTTCATAGTATAGTTATGTAGAACATTCTGAGATATGAAACTTGATGCCTTAGATGTGTATCTACCTCAACTTCAAATGAAAAAACATAGTAGAGTCACCATCCTTTTCTTGTAAAGAATATGATAATCTGACCTTTGACTTTTCAATATATAGGGGGATTTATTTAGCTAAGACCTTAGGATAAAACATGGTTTCACCTTCATTTTTTAATAGTCACAAATATGTAGGTGGCTCAACTAGATAGAAGCCTCTCAATCTTTAGCTATAAGAGTGTTGGTAATTGCAACTAAGGGAATATATACTTTAGGATAAGACACAGTTCTTATTTTATTCCCCAGTAGAGTCACCAATCTATTGGTTGTTTCAAATTCCCAACCTAATCTCAAGGAAAAAACACAGATCTATAGAATAGCCACTTTCTAATGACTGACCTACCTCGAGGGATTGGCCAACAAATAGAAAATAGGGGTTTTTAATCCCTCTTTCCTCTGCACTTTAGGCTCTATGAAACCAAGGAGGGTGTTCCTATCCTTTTGGGATATTTCCCTTTTTGGGGAAAACAATGTTCTATTCAAATGGATGGGGGTCCCTAAAAGTACTTTGCTCAACACCACTGCCCCAATGACAGATGTGTTCCTTTAAGATTGCTTAAAGAATATATGATAAGTAAAGAGATGGGCTGGATTCTTAAGATTTAATCATTTTCTTTGTAGACAAACACGTAAAATAAACTTAACTCCTAACGCCTATTGTTGGAAAGGAAAATGTGTTGATTTCTTTAAAATAATAATGAGGATGATTAAAAGGATGTAAGCTTAGTAACGTATTTGTGAATAGACCAATGCCTATACAAGGGCCATAGAGTCAAGAAACTTATAGAAGCACTTAAAGAACAATCATATAATGAAACTCAGTTTACTATAAAGATATAGTAATGCCTTACATTAAAACACTTTACTAATCTTGAAGTTTGCAATACTTAGTTATCCCTGTAAACCTGTAATACATTCTATATCCTTTAGCAGCCAATTATTTTACTATTTGAGTGAATGCTACAAGAAAAATACACAACATAGGAAAGACTATGATGATGAATAAACCTGATCCTTAATCAAATATATTCATAAATGTAAAACTGTATACACAAAGTAGGAGATAGTATACTTCAGAGACTCAACAGAATTTGTAAAGTAAATTGTTCAACAAATTATAACACAACCTTTGTAGCTCTATCAATCTATATTAAAACCCAGAATGAAAACTTGGGAATGGACAACTGATTTATTGTATAAAACAAACTATTTACAATTCGTCCTTAACCAGATTGATCCCACACTTCAGATTAAGTCTAGAGACATGACCTCGAACCAAATATTTTTCACAAGCCCTGAATTCCCTTTTATAGAGATAAGGGAGAAGACAAGCTTCAAACTTCAAGAAAAAAGAAGTTACAAATTTTCAATAACCAAAAGATGGAACTGCGAGAAGAGGCTAGTGCAACTGCTTCACAAGTTAATGTCCTGCTTTCATGGTATGTGCTGAGATACCCGTAAGACTTCGTGTCCTCTTAATTTAGGTGAGGAAAACAAGTCATGATGTTGATGGGGGATTGCTTGATAAATGTTGTTAGAGCTTACATACCCATCATATGCTACCTATTTGTTCGATAGGAGCATTCACTGCCCAACTTACCCACCTCAATTGGGAATGATTGCAAGTGACAATATCAAAAGAAAATCCCATTAATTAGATTTCTTCACCTTATGCCCATTTTCATTTGCAAGGATGTGATTCCTCTTTCATAATTGAGTGGTCACCAACCAACTCAATTACACAAAAACTAGATGAAATCACATCAGGGTGGATATGGCAATGCCATCTATCCAACAAGGGATGCAAAAACAACAACAAAATGGGAGCACCCTATCTTCATATGCTACATCCAAAGAGGAATCATCCCTACTACTAGAGTTGATGCTTTATTAGGAAAAGTAGAAGAGGGATGAAGGCAAGGAGAGAAATGATTTCCCTCTACACCTGATACTAATCTGCCTAATCACAGACATAAGGAATGACTGAAATTAGGAGATTAAAATCTAAGGTCCCAATCCAGATGAAACAATAGGAAGAAGAAATGTTCATAGAGATTTGTAGAATGTTGCTATTGCTCCTAAATTTTCCCTGCACCACCTATTCCAAAGGAAGAAAACTCCAAGTCTCCTAATTCTGTAAGAACAAGTTAATAGCCATGAGAACAAGGAAGAGAATCTGATAGAACAGGGGAGCAAATAGAACACACAAGAACAAGGGAGTGACATACTGTTAGCTCATTTTAAACAGTATAAGGGGTATCACCAGCACTTGTCTATTTATAGAAATTCCAAGATGTAAGCATACCTCTACACATCTTTGGTCTAGTTAATTCTAGACACTTCATAACATTCTTATCATAAATGGAAATCTCTTAAAGATTACCAAAAGTGAACAGAAAGATATCATCTCATAAATCTGCATAACTAAGAACATCACTTCTTGCATTGAATCATGCTAGGTTAGGTATCCTGGTTTCCTCAATTTAGCCTTGTCATCATGTCAATTTCATCACACCGTAGATGAAATGTCATTCTTGGTAGAAGCATGGATTTCCAAAGGTTGAGCCTGCATAAGCCAACTCTTCCTTTGTAGTGGTGGCAATGGAGACTTTGCACACGCCTAAGTAGTTAATGCTTGCAATGAAGTATCATCAGATTAGCGCTAATTTATTTCCCTATCAAACTTTTAAATTTTGGCTGTCGATCACGATCCTAGCTGGCTTAATTTGAACAGCGCTGATTTGGCCCTTTGTGAAGTAGGAGAATGATCCTTTCTTTTCCCAATGATGACTTGCCCCTGGATAGCTCTCCCAACCACAATCCCAAGAAAATATCTCCTTGTAGTATAGTTAAGACCGTATTCTACAATTCCACACACAAGGGATATGGCCAGAGATATGGTCTTAGCAGAATGGCAGATGACTGTTGGATCATCTGCACGCAATTAGCATAACTCTCTAACAAGTGGCCATGTCCATAGGACTATGACACGTCATGTTCATGTTATTTAATGCACCAGTCCCATTCCTTTAGAATGCCATGTGTCAAGATTTCTACCATTCCGCAATCTGGTGAAGCATACTAATTTATAGCCCAGCAGAATGGCAGAGGAACAACAACTAGGATATCAGAACACACCCCTCTCTAGCTAGACCTTTTCTTGCATATACGGTAGCCACATGTCAAACTTCTGCCTTTTCGTGGCCCTCAAAGAGACTCCATGGTGAAGCATGGTGGAATGGCAGAAACACAAAGAAATCATTTTATATTGTTCGTGGCCCACCATCCTTCACTCCTTGATAGCCACTGATGTGTCATCACTCTTTCTGAAATTCTGTAGGTGCCAACTCCATCAATATTTTATTGTTGGTAGAATGGCAGATACAAATCCACTATAGCCACCTGTCAAAAAAAGAGTTAGTAGGACTAGACCTTGGTGTCTATGCTTTTTAAAATATCTTTTTCCTTCTTAAGAAAAGGGGACCAATTGGTCTAAAAAAGATTTTCAGGGTGCAGGCTAGAAAAGGTAATTGCTCGGCGAGGGGCTGATCAAATAATGTTCAAGGGGGACATAAGGGAGCAACTTAAACCTTGGATAATTGGAGATAGGTAGTCACTAAAGAAATAGAATGAATGTGGCCTCCACATTTTACTTTGGCATGGGGGTTTAGGGTTTAGTGTTTCCTGGAGTATGCAAAGAACTCTAAATCTGGGATTCCATCAACCTAATGACATGAGCCTAAGGAAAAATATTAGAACTTGTGAAAAATGTAATATGGTTCCGTCACTACCAAAACTAAAAATTTAGGGAAGAACTAGATAGGCTTCTCATAGTTCACTAAAGGAGGTCAAACTCCCAAAACCTATAGGCTACATATTCATTAGAACTAAGAAGTTCTAAATGCTTTCTAGATCTCACAATTGGTTGGCTATCACTTTTCTAGTGATAATTACCATACTGGTGGGAAAAAAAGCATGGTGTGAGATAGTTTTCCAAGCACCAATGCTCACATATAAAAGTATATTATCTAATTATCAATTTTACATATGTGTGGTTTTGACATGTGAAAGTATAAAATTCATGATTCTTCTCATTCAGAACCTCATGTCTAATTCTCACTAGTGTAAGCTTAGTTTAGAAATCTAAGATAAAGGGTCTTCAAGGTTCAACAAAAATTTTGTACACTTTATCCTAAGGCCCAAAAAGTTAAGCTAGTACTTTGAGATTGAGTTACATAAGTTCATATATACAGTTTAAAATGAAAAACTCAACATAACAAGGCTTTTGGATTATTTAAAATTATTGTATTCATCCATTCTTAGTTCAAAAACCTTGAACTAACACCTACTTCAGGGGCTTAAGTAGAATGTGAAATTAGGATTTTAACTATTAAAATGTGAGGTACTTGATACATGCATACTCTAGATAGAGCTCACTTCATGGATTTACAAAACAAAAAATCATAACTAGGGTTTATTCTAAGCTAAACTAAATTGAGAGACACTTGAGCATACAAAACTTAAATTAAGGTCTCATCACTTTCTCAAACAATCCCTCTTAAAACTATCATTTAAGACCAAACATAGTATTGACAATCGAATGACGTGAAAAAAAATACAAAACTTAATGAACCCTAACTCCTCCCCCAAGTCCTAATTGTAGAAATAAAAATAAAGCACAAAAGAAAATCCTCTAGAAAGGACTTGGAATGGAACATGAAAGGGAGGCACCAAATCAAGAAAATGCTCAACACTCGAATATAGAAGGTGAATTGGAATAGAATTTTGAATAAGATGAAATACTTTGAAATCACACTAAAAGGAAAAGGACAAACACAAATGAGGGAAGACAAAGCACTCCATGGTTTCAAGACCCACTCGCACAAGTTAGTATTTGATTCACAACAACCTCTAGAGTTGTGGGTTTTGATGTAGATTTACATGTCATGTGAATTAGTGCTCATTGGTCAATGTGCACAAAATTCAAGGTTATGGTTTAAATTGTATTTTACATCACTCTACTAAATTGTGAGCTTCCTACATCACCTTAGTTCTTAAGTCACCACTAATGGGAATGTAGAGACATTTTATTTACATCTTATTTTGTATTAATTACACAAATGAATATTTTTAAATACCAAAACATAGCAATGAGACACACAAAACGTGTACCAAGTCAACTCACAAAGGCTAGAAAGAAGGGAAGGGGATTTAGGACTTTGGATTCGATGTTTTTAAATTTAAGGTTCGATACTAAACACCTAAAGATCAATCTTGAGTGGCACAAGATTGAACTTAGGATACTGAAAGTGATAATTCCAAAGTAATGAGTGATTGTATGGATATGGTTGCAAATGTAGGTGTAATAAATGATACCTAAATGGTGAATATATAGAATGTGAGTAAGCAAGAATTGCATGAAGTTGAATGTATAAGTATCAATGAGAGGAAATAAATTTAAATAAGGATTAGGGAAAAGCCAACCTTAATATAAAAATTTATCAATGATCCATATATTAAGTCATTCCATTAAAAATAAGACCCAAAACTAAATAAAAATTAACATAAATTTATTAATTTTACCACAATTAAAATACTAAAAACTAACCAAAAAAATACAATACATATTCTTTTCTCTTATAAACTTTATAAATTTAAAAAAAAAAAAAAACTTATGGAGGAAAGGTATACATGGGATTATGAATATCTTTAGCAAATGCCACATGTCTAAAGGAGGAAAGGAATAATGAAGAAGGGGTTTTGGGAAAAGGTTAAGAGAGGTGAAGAGTGGAAAATTGTAGGTGTGTTGAGAACCATTATTGATAAGTTATATCATTTATGAGTGGATTGTATAGGGGATAATTATTTTGTTTTTTAAAGATTGAAGATATTTCAAAGAAAGATTTTCTTTAAAAAAATATTTGTAATGGTGAAAGGGATTTTAGTTTTATTAATGTAAAAATAAAATTGACCTTTTAAATTATATTGTTCATAAAAGGATCTCAATTATTTATGTCAAAGAGCTTGGTATGCATGTACACCATCACAAGGAATTGAGGGTTTTTGTGTAATTTTTTAAAAGTATTCTTAAAAATAAAATTATTAGTTGAGAGATAGATTAATAAATAAGATGTTTAAAGTGATGTTTGTAATAGTTATTAATCATTCTTTATATACTAATAAATATAAAGAGGTCTCTATATATTTAATGATTTTTAAGATTATAATTATTGTGAGAGAATAATTATATCTTAATAAATTTATTTAGGTTAATTAAATAAATGTATTTTATAGAAGCATGTCTTATAATATGACAGAACATGCATCATAAGTTGGTCAACAAGTGTAACTCCCTCTTAAAACTCTTTTATGTGTCCTAGATGGTGTGTTTTTGTTCATTGTGTACACATTTTTCTTGGAATGAATGTGAGTCAAAAGAATGAGTTGATGAATGGCATGCTAGATCTTTAAGCCCACTTCTAACGTATCAACTTCTAGGAGCACTACAACTCATGCAGATGGAATCATCGATTGACTTTGACCATATTTTAGATCTAGTAGTTGAACTAGGTAATATGTTAAAAAAATTGATCCGTAAGTTAGGCATAAGGGAGTTGTACCCCATAAAGAGAACCTAAAATTTATAAAGAATGCATGCTTTTGCCACAAGGGGTGCAAAAAGAAACCAACATTAGTTGTGCTGACAAATCTTCCCTAAATTATTCACACTATGAATAGTTTACTGTGCTCTTAGCATACCCCTTAATAGGGGTATTATGGATCTAACCAGTATATCCCCCTTTCAAGGAAGATCTAAGAAACATTTGGTGCTTTCTTAAAGGATGCTTTTTCCTTTCAACCTTTGTCCATCCATGCTTAGAATGAGGGTGCTCAAATGTGTCTTGGTCCACATCATCTATGGGAGACTTACTCCTCTTAGCTTCTATCCTTGCCTAGTCTGATTTAATGTCATCCTTGAAACAAGGTCATGTCAACACTGGGACAATTGAAGAAGTGACATATGAATAGTCTGTAAGCTTGGCATCCTCTTTTCCCAAAGAATTTTTTAATATTTCTAGAGTGGCCATGTTATTAGAGTCCCTAGGTAGATCCCCCACAACTGAAACTTGAAGATTGTTTGGTGGAAAAGAAGGCTTGGAATTTGAGCTAGCTGGCAGTGGAGACTCAGTGGGACTCAACACCATTTGAGGAGTAGAAGGATTCATGTAGTGATGTGGCTCAACACCAAACCACCAAGTGGGAGTGCTGCAAGAAAACTAATTTCCCATGCCCCTTGGGCACTGGAGCATAAAATGCTCTATTGAGAAGCACCTTCTACATCTAAAAGCAATCTTTTCATAGTCTACTTGTTGTCTCCACTTTCTCTTGCCTACTAATAAGGAGATATTAGTAGGGAAGCCAGTGGAAAAGTCCATCTCCACATAGATCCAAGCACAGGTGGAGCTCTCATAGTTGATTGTCTCCTTTGAAGCACATAAAAAATTTCCCAAACTATTACCAATGGTCTGTAGACATTCTAGCTCCCAAAATTGGAAAGGAAGGCATGGTAACTGAACCCACAAGAAGGTAGAATTGAAAATTTCTATTTAGGGGTCGAAGGATGGATACCAGGCCTTCATGCATAAGAAATCACCTTTGAAACATCCATGGGCCATTTTTTAACACCTTTTCCTTGTCATCAAAGGATTTGAACTCAAGGATGAAGAAGCCCTTGGCACAAGGGAAAATGGTGATCTCATCCTCCTATCTATCTTTCCAATGAGTTGTGATCCATACATGTAGATCACATAGCTTAGGCCAAATTTTGACAAATATGCATATGAGGGTGTGGTCTTTAAGAAAATCCTCCCTATCATGAATAGGTTCATCTATGCGGATCTTAGGAATGTGCCCTAAATGGTGCAGAGAAATTAGAGATCATTCATAGTCATGACCATCATTAGCATTGTCCATAGCACCCAACCCATTTGATGCACCCTCCTTCCAAGCAGCCAGAGCCCTCGAAGGTAAGGGTCCACCTTCGAATGGTGCCCCGAGTGAGGGTCACTATGAGACAATGTTGATGCCCCAATGCCACACTGCAAAACCCTTTTAAAGTCTAAAATTTGCCTAGAAATTTGTTCAGATCACATGCACTCAGATGCATTCACTATAGCTTATCCCTTGCAGATGGAAACAATGCTCACGTCAAGAGGATTCGCAGCTTGGGAGGGAATATGACTATCTAGTGAAGTGACAAAAGGAGCAATAGAAGGAGCCATTCACTAAAATGCATGTTTCTTATTTTAATAAAATTATTAGTTATTTTAGATTATGGTGTAGTATTTTTTATCATTTATTGAATTTTGATTTTTTTATGAAATTTATTGTAGGGCATGTATATGCAGTTATTGTAAATGAAGTTAATGATGAGGGAATGGATTATTATTTATGTCACTATGTTGAGGCAAAAAAGAAATTGACGAGCCCTATCATAGATGGAGAAAACATTTAGTATCCACAAGATCGATGGTTGTTACTAGAACATGGCTTAGAAGGTATCCAATGAAGAATTTTGATGTGACATTGTTCGAGGCCTTTGACACACATAGGAAGATTCTTCATTATTCTAACCTTATTATGGCATCAAACATTCATTTGATAAAATATGGGGGTAGACCATTGAATAGAATCTTGTGGACAGTTCATGAGTATGACCATGAAGCAATACTTAACACTATAAAGGGTAGAGCAGATCCAGATGGTTCATCAGATTGATCAGTGGAATTCAATACAAGGATATGTTATTTTTTCTTGTTATCCTCATTTCACCTTCTATATTTTTGACATTTTTCTTACCTTCTTATAAATGCTCCTTATTCCTAGTTGATTAGATTCATTTCATTATAGATCTCATGACTGAATGGCATGGTTGATGAGTTGGTTTGATCAAACTAATTCAAGTGGTTTGATCAAACTCATCTTTTAAGGTTAAGATATTTTAAAGAATAGGGTGTGTGAAAAATATCACTAATTTTCAGCTTATGAAAACCAACATTGATACAAATAACAGAGTATCCAATTTAAGTCAACAAATGGGGAGTAAGTTGTTAATTGAATTGGCTTCTAATGAGGAAAACAATGATGTTGTTGAAGCAATGGAAGAAAATCAAAATTGTAGTCTTTAATTTAATTTATTTCAACTCTCAAAGTAGGCATTCGATTTGTACCTTTACTAGGAGGATTGGTATAATAAAAACTTAGTTTTTGTAATGATTTGGGAATGCAGGAGTTCCCAAAAATAGGTAATGTCCTCTTGAATAACCAAGTGAATGCTTGTAATGACTAGGAGGTTAGTTTCTTTTTACATGAACATAGACCTACCTTAAGTGTGGGGTGGGAATATTTTGCATGTCATAATAAGATCAAGGAAGGAGACATTTCAATCTTTGAATAGGTGGACAACAAGAAACATAGATTTATGTTTAGAGTTCATATAGATCCAAAGATAAAAATAAAGATTGTCCTCAAAAGAGAGGAGGGGTAAGAAGGCAAAAGATGAAGGATAAAATTATACAAGAAAAGATCTTCATGAGTATTGTAATAGAGAGATAGAGAGATGGATACTTGATCAAACTAAGTCAAGTGGTTGCTTGTGTCACACTTTGAATGCTTTCATTTGATATGATATGTCTTTTGGATTCAATTTGATTTTTGTTCATTCACTTGATAGGTCATGCCATTATGTTTGCTACTCATTTTATCTAAATAGTGCAATTGCATTTGCATGTAGGATTTGGTATGATGGAGGTAGGAATAATCCTTTTGAAGTTGGTTTTGGAAGGAAAGTAAGGTAGGTTTTCATGATTATTTCATGATTATATGTCCTTTGGAGTCAATTTGATGATTGTTCATTGACTTGAAGGGTCATGTCATTATGTTTGCTTGAAGGGTCATGCCATTATGTCCTTTGGAGTCAACTTGATGATTGTTCTCATTTGTCATGTAGGCCCTAAGATTTTGAAGGTTTCATAGTACAAATGGTGGCATTCTTGGCCAAAATATACTCTATCAAGCTTTGGAGAATCCATGGTTCCTCATGCATCATAGTGATAGGGATTCCTTCAAAGATTATTTCATCATGTTACAGTATGGTTTCACTCATGGAAACCAAAGTTGCAAATTCTACATAAAACTTATCTTTGCATCATGAAATCATACAAGGATCTTATTTCAAATTGGCTTTGTCATATCCTATGAGGAGATTAAGACCATAATATCATGACATTACTATGAGTTTTAATGACAAAGATTCCATCTTACAAACCCTCGTGTGTTTCTTCACATTTGGTACCAAGAATTGATAACAATGGTAAGGGAAGCCTTAATTGATGCCCTACAACACATTGGATCAAGTGAGAACACATTTATAGTAGGGTCATTCTGAAGAACCAACTATCAAACTTTTCCATCTATAGACAAGTACAACACTTAGTTTAGTTTCATCTACTAGAAAGGTGTTAAGACTAAATTATTTTATTCATCATCCCCTGGCACCAAATGGATGGTGCCAACATGTCTAGGTCAGAAGGAAAATTCTAGGTGAGGTGTCTTTTAGGTGGTGAAGCCTCCTGGTCGTTCTCAGCTACATTGGACAGAGACAACCTCTTAAGAGCCCTAAGACAAAATAGGTGTCAAACTTTGGACCTACTATTCCATCAAACCATGACACCTAGGAACATCTTCTTTGCATGTATAGGTGGATGTTGGGTCCACCTACAAATACCTATCTCATTTTTTTAAATCAATTTTATTTTCTTGTGGTGGCAAGAAACACATTATTCCAAAATGTTTCAGTTTCACGCTAAGAGTGAAATTTTTCATTCCACACCTCATGGGGCCCAATGGACTATGCCAACACATCAAGGTGGGTAGGTAAATGCTAGGGGAGCTCTCTTTTCATGAGCCAAGTGCCCTAGATGTTCTAGGTTGCAAGCTACCAACAAAGTCACCTGAGATCCCTAAGAGCAAAAAATTGCCAAACTTTGATGGAGTGGTTCTCAGAATTTGTGGCACCTGGAAATGTTCCATCTAGACCTACAAGTTCACATGGGGTTTATCCATAATAACCTCTCTTTGTTTTTGTCAACTCCAATCCATCTGACCATGTTGAAATTAAACGCATTCTTGCAAAATGCTTCAGTGGAATTTAGTACAACCTTGCCAAGAGCCATATTTTTTGTTCTACTCGTAATGGGGCCCAATAGACTATGCCAACACATTGGGGTGGATAGGTAAACACTAGGGGAAGTCTCTTTTCATGCACCAAGTGACCCTGATGTTCTGAGCTGCAGGCTACCAACAAAGTCAGGTTTATGGACTTTGCTAGTAGCCTACAACCTGAAATGTCTAGGGCACTTGGCACATGAAAAGAAACCTCCTCTAGTGTTTACCCTCCCACCCTAACATGATGGCGCAGTCCGTTGGGCCCCATGACAAGAAAAATGAAAAATATGGCTCCTATCAAGGTTGTGTTGAATGCCATTGAAGCATTTTGTAAGAATGCGTTTAATTTTGGCATAGTCAAATGGGTTGGAGTTGACAAAAACTAAGAGAGGTTATTATGGAAGGACCCCATGTGCACATGTAAGTCCAAATAGAATATTCCCAGGTGCTATAAATTTTGAGAACCACTCAGTCAAAGTTTGACATCTTTTTACTCTCAAATATCCCAAGAGACTTTGTCGGTAGACTATAGCCTGGAATGTCTAATGCACTTGGCGCATGAAAAGAGACCTCCCCTAGTGTTTACCCACCCACCTCAATGTGTTGGCCCAATTCGTTGGGCCCCACAATGAGCAAAATGAAAAATATGGCTCCTGGCAAAGTTGTGTTGAATGCCACTGAAGCATTTTTTAAGAATGCGTTTAATTTTAGCATGGTCAAATAAGTTGGAGTTGATGAAAACTGAGAGAGATGATTGTGGATGGACCCCACATGCACCTATAAGTCTAAACAAAACATTTCTAAGTGTCATGAATTCTGAGAACCGCTCAGTCAAAGTTTCGTAGTTTTTTACTCTTAGGGATCTCAAGTGACTTTGTCAGTAGCCTACAACCCAGAATGTCTGGGGAACTTGGCACATGAAAAGATTCCTCCACTAGCATTTACTCACCATCTCTGATGTGTTGGCATAGTCCATTGGACTGCATGACAAGCAAAACAAAAAATATGGCTCCTAGCAAGGTTGTGTTGAATGCCACTGAAGCATTTTGCAAGAATGCATTTAATTTTGGCATAGTCAAATAGATTGGAGTTGACAAAAACCAAGAGACGTTATTGTGGAAAGACTCCAAGTGCACCTATAAGTTTGAACGAAACATTCCTAGGTGCCACAAATTTTGAGAACCGCTCTGTCAAAGTTTGGCAATTTTTTTCTCTTAAGGATCTCAAGTGACTTTTTTGGTAGCCTATAGACCAAAATGTCTGGGGCACTTGGCGCATGAAAAGAGACCTCCCCTAGAATTTACCCACTAAAGCAATTTGCAAGAATGCATTTAATTTTGACACGGTGAAACGGATTAGAGTTGACAAAAATTAAGAGAGGTTATTGTGGAAGGACCCCACATATGCCTATAGGTCTAAACAAAAAATTATCAGGTGCCACAAATTCTGAGAACCGCTCCATCAAAGTTTGATATTTTTTTTCTTTTAGGGATCTCAAGTGACTTTGTCAGTAGCCTATGGCCCAGAATGTCTAGGGCAATTGGCACATGAAAAGAGACCTCCCCTAGCATTTATCCTCTGACCCCAATGTGATGGCATAGTCTGATGGGCCCCACGAGGTGTGAAATGAAAATTTTCAGTCCTAGCACCTTTCCATTGCATGAAACTGAAGCATTTTGGAACAATGCACTCCATTCCACCACAACCAAATGAAATTGATTTTTAAAAAAATTGAGGTAGGTATTTGTAGGTGGATCTGACAACCACCTATTCATGTAAAGAAGATTTTCCTAGGTGTCATAGTTTGACGGAACAGTCAGTCCAAATTTTAACACATTTTTTGTCTTAGGGCTCTTAAGAGACTGTCTCCATCCAATGTAACTGAGAAAGACCAGGAGGATTTGACACTAAAAAGACACCTCTCATAGCATTTACCTACCCACTCAAATGTGTTGGCACCATCTATTTGGCCCCAGGTGATGTCAAATGCAAAAATTCAATCCTAGAACCTTTCTAGTAGATGAAACTAAACTAAAAGCTATGTTGTAATCTCCATTTTTAGGTGTTTCCTCTACTCTCCTTAGGTTGATATAGTGTTCTCACTTGATTTAATGTGTTATAGGGCATTAATCAAAGGTTCAAATAGTCTTGAAGATGATGAACCCATTCTAATCCATTTTAGCATAAGAAAAATGTAAAAGATATGATCATGTTAGCACAAGAAAAATGTAATAATGGGATAGATAACATCATCTAAACAACAAAATATAATCTTGTAATCACATGTATCTAGTGTTTAAGTAGACAAAACATAATGGAAAAACACACCTTAAATAATGTGCTACAAAAATCACATGGAATGGTTATCAAACTAGGGTTCTTAATTGAAGGGTGACAATTCAAACCTATTGCTAATGCTAAATGATTCAAGGCCTCTACAATTCATACTAGAAGGTAACAAACCTTCTCAAGACCATGATAATATTGCTAAATCTCTTAGACCAAACTTTACATGTTATGAGCCTGGTTGAAACTCACCTTTTATGATGATTTTTAGAAAAAACAGAAGGATCTACTACTATTTTGATTGTTACAACTATGATAGAAGTTTTATAATTGATTAAATTTCATCTTTTCAGACTTACATTGTGGTTTCATTGTCTTCCATGCATATTTGATTAATGTTTGTGTGTAGGGCTATGACCTATGGTTGCTAGGGTTCTTGTCTTTAATATTACATCATGGGCTTGCCTTTTTATAATGAATCCATGAAGTTATCCTATTTAGTCATGAGATCATAAAGGAAAGCATTATGAGGATACTATGAGGGTGTCATGAGTGGAGGGTAACCTCCTTAAGCATCCAAAACACTCATTATCACTGTCAAAAGCATGCAAAATTGTGACAGTCCTAATATTGTAGCAGTAACAAGAAGATGCATTTTTCATAAGCAAAAACCCTATTTTTCATCAACTGTGTTCTCCCTATGTGTTGAAGTACATAATTGGTCACTAATTTCGGTGCATAGAATGTGGGTAAGAATTCCATCTTTTTTTCAAATTACAAAAGGAATAGGCATAAAGAATAAGATTGCAAATTACAAGTTCCATGAATAATTTGTATAAAAATAACATTATTATTTTATGTCCAAAATGAACACCACCACTAATAAAAGAACCACTCACCTAAGTTAATGCATGTTTTGGGGTGTTGTATCACATGTATACTTGTTGTTAAGCACATATACAACTTGTAGTGGTTTACTGTGACATATTGTAAGCCATGTATGTGAAGATGACAACATAGTTTATCCACTTGCATGAGAAAGTAAGGGATATAACATGTATTGATGACATGAGCAACACTACTACATATTCTTAAGTGTTGTAAATATGCATCTTCTTATTTCATCATGTTGTGCTTCATTGTATCATGAATCACTTGTTGTAAGCATGTACAATTATAGCATGTTATGCACATCACAAATGAAGGAATGTTGTAACTCCAACACAAGCTAGCATAAACATAGGGGAAATGGGGGAAATGTTGTCTCGTGGAATGCAATGATTGCAAGATATGCACAAAAAGGATTTTTGATAAGGCTTCAACGAAAGTTTCAAGCAAATGTAAATCCAAATTCCACAACCTTATCCAGCATCCTCTTTGCCTATGTCAAAATACGATCTTCAGAACAAGGTATTGACAACTATCAAAGCATAAAGGATATATGAATTTTGTCATATGTTCTATTTACAACTACCCTTGTAGACATGTATGAAAAGTGTGGAAGCATAGACAAGGCATGTGAAAAGTTTGGCATGACACCTTGGATATTGCTTTTCATGGATTAACAAGAAAGTGCATTGTGATTTATATGGATGATTTAACTGTGTTTTCCAAGGATATGTCTACCCATGCAAATGACTTGAGAAAAGTACTGAAAAGATGTGAGAGCTATGAGATTTCCTTGTACCCAAAGAAGTGCATATTTGGGGTAAATGAGCGTAAGCTACTGGGACATTTCATTTCTAAAAATGGAATCTCTATTGACCTAGATAGAGTAGAAGGAATCAATAAATTACAGTTGCCAAGTAGTAAGAAAGAGTTAAAGTCATTCTTTGGAAAAATTAATTTTGTCAGGAAATTCATTACTGGATTTGCTGAAATTGTACAACCACTAGATGCAATGTTAAAAAAGGATGCCAAGATAGAATGGACATCGGTAGCTAGAGAAGCATTTGAAGATATTAAGGAAACTATCTTTAATGCTCCAGTACTAGCCAGTCCAAATTACATCAAGCCTTTTTATATTTATTCTTTTGCATCAAAACATTCATGTGCAGCAGCTCTAACATAGAAAGGGGAAGAAAATGAATAAAAGCACATTTCTTTCATGAGCGCCCCACTGAAAAATGCGTAGTTAAAATACTTGGATACTGACAGACAAGCCTCTGCATGTTGATATGAACCGAATAACTGAGAGGGGGAGTGAATCAATTGTCTCAAAAACTTAAACACTTTTTGCAATTAAACATTAATCACTTATCCACAATTACTATGATTTAACAATGAGTGCATGAAATCATAAACTTAACTACATATACAACATCAAACACAAGAGACCAAATTTTACGTGGAAAACCCCAAGGTGGGGAAAAACCACAGAGAGGATTAGCTCTAAATATATATTGCAATCTTGGAATAACAATGTTCAGGCTTGGTCACTCCATGAGCCTAGAACATTCTGGCTCACTACCATGAAGAACAACTAGGTCTAGCAGGCTCACTGCCTCAACCCTAAACCTAGTAAGATTACAATAAGGATTGTTAAACCCTAAGAGTTGTTAAACCCTACTAGTGGCTCATTGCCTCGATCAACACATTTTTATGTCTGTGATTGAAGTACAACAATTCCTTTGTTCTGCTCTACCTCTGCTCTGCTCTTCCTCTTCTTTTCTCTACCTATTATCTGCTCTCCCTCTTCTCTGCTTTGCCTTTTGGACCTTTCTTATTATCTTTCCATTTTTGCTCAAGGAAATATTTTCCACGACTCAACTACAAGTATTTATACACTTCAACAACCTTGGAATGATCATCAAGGTTAGCATTATAGTCATCAACCATTGGAACAATATCCAAGGTTAGCATTACAAACATTTACAAAATAGGTCGTGACCTATTACAACATTATGCAAAGAAAATGAAGTAAAGATGTATGCCAATCACACCATGCCTTAACTGGGACTCAAACACAATCTTTCATGCTTCAACATGCTTCCATGATCTTCAAGGGATCTCTGTAATTACTGGAGTTAACCAAGTCGGCTAAGACTAGTTACATGCTACATTATCCGAGAACAATCTTCAAACACAATCTCAATTCCTTAATGCGGACCAAAGTCCAGATAGGAACATGATTAGGAGACATCCACAAGCACATTATAATCATTAGGAGAAACCAGACAACCTTTAACCACTTTACCCATAAGAATCTTCACATCGGAACACATGAACTTCACTATTTTCAACTGTCATGAAGAAAAGATAGCTTGCGGACCACCAAACCATGAACCATTGCAACTGTAGGTACTTATCATCATCCCAGACTTCCCTCTAGAGCCGCAAATAAAAATACAAGTTATTTTTTAGGAATGCGGAGTAGAATACTTTCTCCCTGTCCCAACTGAACTTACAGAAGAAGAAGGTTTTACTCTTGTGAATGCAACTTTCTCAATTCTTCACATCGAAGGCTCAAACTCAGGATTTAGCATCTTCAGACATTCCTTTAAGTAACTTACAATCCACAGACCATGATCTTCATCCAACAATAATTGTGGAGCAATCTACCAGACTATTCTTTCAACATACAACTCACTGTCTATACTACAATTTACTGTAACTCACTTGTTTCTTCCGAAGAGGCTAATTTTCTTAATATCCTCAACATACAAAGCTTCTAAACAAGTAATATAATTAGATACAATTGACAACAAAGATATGTTGACATCAATGACAACACCAATTAGGCACATACTTGCAACAATCTCCCCCTTTGCCATTGATGGCAACATATGATGTGAAAAATTGCAACAGTCATCAAGACAAGATACTCCCCATTTCACTTTACACACCTGCACTCTTTCTTTCTCCAAGATTATCCCCTTTTCTCTTTACACATCTACACTCTTTGTCTATCTAAGTTTTTCACGTGACTTCTCTCCCCCTTCAACATCAATAGCAAAGGGAAGATACTTGCACTCTTCTGCTCTGATCCAATCTCTTTTCTGAACTCTCTAACTACTCCCCCTAAGAAGTAGCCATGAAAAGAATCAATCTGGATCTCTGAGTACCTCTAGACTGATGCACTATTGTGCATATTAGTTTAGAGTAGGAGGGGTGATGACCCCTAACTTTTCTCTGAGATACTCAAAGGTATCCTTAGGTAGAGGCTTGGCAAAAATTTCTACAATCTGATCTTTTGTAGAAACATACTCCAACTTGACTTCATTCTCTGTCAGCTTTTCTCTAAGAAAATGATACCTAATGGATATGTACTTTTTCCTTGAATGCATCACTGGATTCTTTGAGATGTTTATGGCACTTGTGTTGTCACAAAATATTGAGATTGGATCCTCATACACAACTCTGATGTCCTTCAAAGTCTACTTCATCCATAACACTTGAGTGCAACTGCATGCTACTGCAATGTATTTTGCTTCTGCAGTAGACAGGGATATTGAATCCTATTTCTTTCTCAACCAAGATACTAAACTTTTTCCCAAGAAGAATGCTACCAAACTACTCTTTCTTATTAAGGTCAACCTGTGAGCTTTTTCCTTCTACTTTTTGGTTGATGATTTGTCTTCTTCCTTCTTCCTCTGAAGTTTTCCTTGTTCTTTCTTCCTATTCTTGGCATCTTCTTTCTGCTTTTGCTTCTTATATGTAGCTGAATCTCTAAGAGGTAGAGGCTCTTGAGTACTTGCAGGCCCTCCTTACTTTGACCATATATCATGACTTGTACTTAAGTAACTACTCCCCTTACTTGATGCTTTCACTGATTTCAATTTTGGTTCTTCATAGTGCAGATCTGGACTACATATAAACATCATCACTTACCTTGCACATTTCTCATACTTGATCATTTTAGGCTTCTGAATCAGAATCCTTCCAAGCAAGCTGCCATAACATATGTTTGTGTCGAATCTTAGCACTAACTAGCTGGGGGATTTAGAATCTTCAATACTGCTCCCCTTGAGCCATGATTCACAATCTACTTCCTGGAGGAAGTCACTACTTCGGAGCTTGGAGCAGACTCATCTCTTCATTTATTCCCTTCCTGACCCAAACCTTATTCATCTCTTCCTTGATTTGTGTTGGATCAAATTTTTCAATTGGTTACATTGATTCTGATTGATTATCCTTCTTCTCATTTCTACAGTATTTTGCAATATGTCCAGGCTTGTTACAATTGAAGCATGTAGTATTTTTCTGATCATTGTTTCTTCCATTCATTCTTGACCTACATAGGTTAGCCTTATGCCCAAATTATTGCATATATAACAATAGTCACTAAAGGATTCCACTGTCATATTTGTCCCATAGCCTTTACTCACTTGAATTCTACACTCATTAGCCTTGTGTCCCATTTTGTGGCATGCATAACACCTAATAGAGTTCTGACTCACTTTGCTTCTATATTCAACTGCTTTATGACCAATTTTATTACATGTGAAACACTGAATAGGAGCAATTTGCTTTATCCTATTTCTACACCAAGTAGCTTTGTGACCAAACTTGTTACATGAATTGCAATAACGATTGAAAGATAGGTACCTCTAAGTAGTTCTTCTAGGTCTATTTCTTTGATCCTGAAGTTGTTTGCCTTTGTCATTTTCTTCAGTATTCTCTCCTTTTTTGAGTCTTATGCTTTCTTTGTTATCAACAGTTTTTGGACTTGCCATTAGTTTATCATATCTAGTAGCACTCACACATAATTGATTTCTTTGGGCTTGTACATGTTTCAAATCAGATTTTAGGTCTTCAACTTGTTTTTCAAGCTTCACGTAATCTTTGGTTTTGTCCTTCAGACATTCTTCAATTTTTTCCTTTTCTTCATTGTTTTCCTTTAGACTTTGCTGAAGCTTTTTGATTTTCTCTCTTAATTCATTGATGTACTCATTTGTTTCCATGTTTTCATCTTTAATCTTGGAATTGTTGTTGTCAATACTAGCAATCAAGCATAGGTTCATACCAGGTCTGTGACCTTCCATATCACATTTTGTTTTGTCATTGATGGTCTGGGAGCCTTCTTGTGCTTTAAATTGCAGATTCTCTCTGACTTTGACATTTGTACTTTCAATGATCCTTCCCAATCTATTAATGTAGCAGTGATAGGCTTTGGTCCAAGATGAGTATCCAAGAAAAATGCCCTCCTCATATTTGACACTATCCTTTTCCATTTTGATAAGACATATGCTTCCAAAGATTTTGAAATATTTCACAGTGGGTATAGTTACATACCATAATTCAAAAGGAGTCCTTTTATCTTTGGTTTTTACCTGAACTTTGTTTAGTGTATAGACAGTGGTTTGAATTGCCTCCTTCCAAAAAGTATCTGGTAGATTTGCTTCTTCCATCATTAATTTTGTAGTTTCCTAAAAATTCTTGCTTGCTTCTTCCATTACCTTATTTTTTACAAAGAGTTGTTTCTCTATCCCATAGGTTTCATAGAATATGTTGGCGGTGAGCTCTTCTTCTTTGCCAATTCTCAAACTCTTTATTTTCATGAAAATCTTTGAGTGCATCTAGAGTCTCTGATTTATCTTTGAAAAAGTTAACCCAAGTCATTCTAGAAAAATCATCAATAAAGAACATAAAGTACCTGTCGTCATGGAGGATTGGTATTCTTGTAGGACCACAAAGGCTTATGTGAATCAATTCCAATTTTTTAGTGGAAGATCTTTGCAATATTTTTCTTGACATTCCTTTGTCTTGACATTTCCTGCAAATGATGTTGTTTGAGTAATCAATTTCTGGTAGATCCTTCACAACTTGAGCTAAGTTTAGTAAGTCATCAAGATTTGTATGACACAATCTTCTATGCCAGACCCAACTTTCATTGGTCTGAGATGTAAACCCACAAAGGTCACTTTTCCTGAGATGATAGAGATTCCCTTCTATCCTTTTTCCAATTGCTATTGTAGCTCCAAATTTTTCTTTGATTGCAAAAGTATCATTCTCAAATCCAAAACTAAATCCTTTTTGGCATAACTGTCCAATGCTCAAGAGATTTTGCTTGAAACTTTTGACATAAAGAACATCTTCACATAATAGTTTGTTTCCAAGATTGATTGATCCTATTCTACATGTTTCAGCAGTGCATTCATCTCCAAACGTAACTACCCCTTCATTATATCTTTCTAGATTTGCAAACTTGCTCTTGTAGCCAGTCATGTGGTTAGAACAACTACTATCAATAACCCAATAGTTCTCACTTTGAGACGTGACTTCATACCTAGTGCATACTTCTGGATCAGAACATCTTTGATGGTTGACACTCTTTTCTTCATAAAATTCTTCCTTGCACAATCCTCGTTTATTATTTCTTAATGAGCATTCAAGTGCAATGGGGTGTGGTTACTTTCCTTCTGACTCCATTAGGATCTCCCTTGAGTTGTTAGACTCTTTCCGAAGGGATGTAGCTCTGATACCAATTGTTGATATGCGTCGGACAATTGAGTGGGGGGTGAATCAGTTGTCTCAAAAACTTAAACACTTTATGTAATTAAACATTAATCACTTATCCACAATTATTATGATTTAACAATGAGCGCATGAAATCAGAAACTTAACCATAGATACAACATCAAACACAAGAGACACCATATTTTATGTGGAAAACCCCAAGGTGGGGAAAAACCACGGAGAGGGTTAGCTCTCAATATATATTGCAATTTTTAAATAATGATGTTCAGGCTTGGTCACTCCATGGGCCTATAACATGCTGGCTCACTACCATGAAGAACAACTAGCTCTAGCAAGATCACTGCCTCAACCCTAAACCTAGCAAGATTATAATAAGGGTTGTTAAACCCTACTGGCGGATCACTACCATGATCAACACCTTTTTATGTCTATGATTGAAGTACAACAATTCCTTTGTTCTGCTCTACTCTTGCTCTTCTCTGTTCTTACTTTTGGACCTTTCTTATTATCTTTCCATATTCACTCAAGGACATCTTTTCCACAACTCAACTACAAGTATTTATACACTTCAACAACCTTGGAATGATCATCAAGGTTGGAATTACAGTCATCAACCATTGGAACAATCTCCAAGGTTGGCATTACAAACATTTACAAAATAGGTCTTGACCTATTACAACATTATGCAAAGAAAATGAAGTAAAGATGTATGTGGATCACACCATGCCTTAGCTAGGACTCAAACATGATCTTCCATGCTTCAACACACTTCCATGATCTTCAAGGGATCTCCGCAATTATTGGAGTTAACCAAGTCAGCTAAGACTAGTTACACGCTACATTATTTGGGAACAATCATCAAACACAATCTTAATTCCTTAACATGGACCAAAGTCTAGATAGGAACATGATTAGGAGACATCCACAAGCACAATATAATCATCAGGGGCAACCGCACAACCTTTAACCACTTTACCCATAAGAATCTTCACACCGAAACACATGAACTTCACTATCTTCAACTATCATGAAGAAAAGATAGCTTGTGGACCACCAAACCATGAACCATTGTAACTGTAGGCACTTATCATCATCCCATACTTCCCTATAGAACTACAGAGAAAAATACTTTATTGCAGAGCAGAATACTTTCTCTGTGTCCCAACTGAACTTACAGAAAAAGCAAGGTTTACTCTGGTGAATGCAACTTTCTCAATTCTTTACATTAGAGGCTCAAACTCAGGATTTAGCATCTTCAGAAATTCCTTTAAGTAACTTCCAATCCACAGACCATGATCTTCATCTAGCAAGAATTGTGGAGCAATCTACCAGACTGTTCTTTCAACATACAACTCACTGTCTATACTGTACTTTACTGTAACTCACTTATTTCTTCCAGAGAGGCTAATTTTCTCAGTATCCTCAACATACAAAGCTTCTAAACAAGTAATAGAATAAGATACAGTTGACTCCAATGACAACACCGATTAGGCACATACTTGCAACATTGCATTGGTAAAAGCAGTGAAGAAGTTCAGACACTATATTCTAAGAAGTCAAATAAAATCCATAGTGCCTGATGCAGCAGTGAAGATGCTGCTAATGTAGAATGAGCCAGGAGAGAAAAGGGCAAAATGGATAACAATTCTGCAATAGTTTGACATGGAAATCATTCCCATGAAGTTAGTTAGAGGTTAGGCCTTGGTACAAACTATAGCCAATATGGACCCTAACCTAGTGAAATAGCAATGCGTAGTGAACACAATCAGTACACCAGGGTGGTATGATAATCTTACCACATTTCTCATATCAGGAAAGTATCCTAAATAGATGAAGTCTTCTCAAAGGAGAGATTTGAAAATTAAATCCCAAAGATACATGATACAAGGACATCTTTTATTCAAGAAAACCATGAGGGAATATACTTGAGATATCTGAGTAGAGATGAAGCATACAATGTGTTGTTAGAGTTACATGATAAGTATGGGACAACACATGGTTCCCATCTAGCAACTACACATAAGATCTTGAGGGCGGGTTAATATTGGCCCACCATATTCAAGGATACTGAAGAACACATCAAGAGCTGTCATACATGCCAGACTACAGCGGATAGAGGAAGATATCAGACACATTCATTACAACCTGTTATAGAATCTAGACCATTTGCACAATGGGGACTTGACTTCATTGGAGTTATTAACCCCCCATCATTAGTTGGACATAAATTAATATTGATAGTAACTAATTACAATACAAGATGGATAGAGGCAACATGTTGCAATCTCTCTACTACTGAAGTTGTTATCAAGTTCTTGGAGGAGAACATCATCACCAGGTTTAGAGCACCATATTCTATGGTATGTGACAACGGGCCTGCTTTCTCTTCTCTAAAGTTTTCCAATTGGGCATTTGAATACGGTATTGTTCTTAAATTTTCATCAAACTATTATCCCCGGGGTAATGGATTAGCATAATCCAACAATAAAATCTTGCTAGATATTATCAAAAAGTTGATTGTTGAAAGCCCTAGGGAATGGAACACACTATTAAAATACACGTTATGGGTAGATAGAACAAAGGTCAAGGCAGAATTTGGTAATGCTCCTTATCATTTAGTATATGGGACTGACCCCATACTCCTAGTCAATCTAAGAATCCCTACATGGAAGTTTGATGACCACAGGGAGGCTAGGTTGGTTCAATTGTTGCAGTTGGATGGAAAGAGAGATCAGACTATTGATAAATTTGCAAAACACCAGGCCATGGTCAAGAGGTGGTTTGATAAGAGAGCCAAGGTTAAGACATTTAAAATATCAGATTTGGTTTTATGTTGGGACAGAGCCCACGAAAAGTAGGAAAATCATGGAAAGTTTGACAAATTGTGGTTAGGTCCACTACAAATCTCAGAAATCATAGGAGATAATACATTTAGGCTAAAAAACTCTAGCTGGTGAGGACTTACCATTACTGGTTAATTATCAACACCTCAAACATTATTTTCAGGCTTAGAATGTGAATCTGAACATCAATATGTATCATATTGTAAATGTTGTATAGTCTTTTGTTGTTGTTTTTTATTTTGTTGTTTGTTTGGTTTTCTTTCTATGTGGTGTTTTTGTTTTGTTTTGTTTTTTTTGGTTTGATTTTTATTCTATTTGATTGGGGTCTTTATTTTGATCTAGGGTATACAGAAGCAGGCATGTGACCATTGAAAATAGTAAAATTTGGAAAATGCAGGTAAATGTTTGAAATTTATACATAAGTTGTGACTTTCATTGATGTGGTTTGTTTGTTCAATCTGTGAAAGAATTTTATTCAGTAGCTATAGCATGAAGCATTCAAAGAGTCATATAAATACAAACATTAAGATTCTTTGAATTAGTCTGGGGGTGGTAGATGTTTGTATTAAGTGAAAAATCTAAAGGCTGGCCTTTGCTACCAATATAATTCCCAGCCTTATGCAGCAGATCCTACTACTATGCAGATAATGAGCTGAAATGATATACTTTATATACTAGTAGAATATTGAGAAATCAATAAAATAGAGAATTTATTCTCCTAAGGTCATCTAGACAATTCCACCAGGGATATGGATGCCTAATTGAAAGACAAGAGAGCTTGTCAAATCAGAAGAATTGCATTAGACTCCACCAAGTATTCACACTTTGTGCGGAACACTTTATTTGTGGGGTAATCTTGTAATCAATAAAATCACATTAAAATAAGATTTAATGGTATTAAAGAAATAAATCAAATCGAAATGGTAAATAAGAGATGGAGATAATAATTAACTAGCAATGACATTTAATGTGTAATGGGTATGTTGATAACGATATGGGCAATGGGGCTCTATCTAGGGGAATTATAGGTGATAACCTTGCCGGAGCTATGGACACTTGACTAGCACCAAGGCTCTATCCAAGATTGACTTAAAAGGTTAAATCAAACTATGTAGGTTAATGCAAATGTTTACTACTTTCTTACTTTGCCAAAGGAGGGAATTAATCAATTGCACACACCTAAATTCTTTTGGAAAGTTCATATACATTGTTGAATACATTCATTCTATGATAAATAACATTCTTGCATGTGAGTAAGTTGGAAATTATGATTAATTTCATTTCACTTCCTTAATTGTTTTGAATTTGGTTGGTTTATTTGGTTGCTAGTTGTTGTGATGTTCACAATAGGCCCCATTTTACCCTCTAGCAAAATGAGGACCCTATTTGCTTTTTGCTTTCTTGTGGTTTGGTCTTGTTTGGTGGTAAAGGGAAAATATACTTGGTGCTTGAAATACTTGAAAATTCAAAATACACAGTACTAGAGGAAAATAGTGGTTACCAGTGAAATATGCATAAAAAAATGAGCTGGCGTCATTTTTTGAACCAACTTGAAATTCCTTGTATTTTGTGAGATATTCAATTTTTTGTAAAAATGCATTGTTTAAATAAATTTGTATGTCATATACAAATTTCTTTGCATATGGAGTACTTTGTGTTATCACGTTGTGACATAGAGGGTCTTTTTTTGCGCTTTTGCATATGTATCTTAAGTGCTTAAACCAAAATATGCAAACCCAGACCTGAATGTATTCAAACATAAATTGAATAAGCGTTGTATTCCGCATTTGTATTTGTATATTGCATTGTATGTATAAACCTGTGCATTCAATATACAAATAGTGGAATATACATGGGCGGACATCAAAATAAGTTCAAAACAATGTATAAGGATGGGGACATCTTATTTGAATGTTAGATACATGATTGGTTGTATATTCTATTGATACAAATACGGAGCCAAACCTAAAAAAGAAGTTCAATTGAGTCTATAAATGAAAAAGGGATGCATATTTTGTAGGTATTCTTGTATGTATAATTGCATGTATCTTATATACAAATACAAAACCGGATGCGATAAGGAAAGTTAAATGAAATGAACTATAATTGGAGTCTGTGTTTGTATATTTGGATCTGTGTATTAGAGATACAAAAGTTGAAAAGTGCATTCATGGATTTGAACTCAGTATTAAAAATAGAATAAAGTGTATTTGTTCATAATGAAATACAAAGAAACATCGCGATTTTTTTGTATATTTCAATGCATGTATATGATATACATAAGGATATACAAAGAGATTATATACAAAAAAACCCAACGTAAGTAAAGGTTTAAACATTGTAATACATCTAGTGGGGTCCACACATGTATGGTTGAGATATATGAATGCGATATACAGAAAAATGGTACAAAAGACAGATACAATGCCGGATTCAAAATTAATCGCAATATATGTTACAAAACCCCTGGAGTCTGAGTTTACATATTTCGATGATTTTATAAGATATACAAAATGTAGTATGCATTAAGTAAAAGGAAGAAATAGCTAAAGTGCATAAAGATTTATCGTGCATGTATATGATATACAGAATTCAAAGTGCAGAAAACTAACATATACAAGATTCAAAATATGAATTAAATGGGAAAATAAAGCGCAAACTAAATTGTATGCTTTACCTATTGCATTTAATGCATACCTACCATTGAAAACCTAAAATTGAAAGAAGTAAAAGGGAATTTGTTTACATTAATTCTCACAATTGAATTCAAGAGTTACAAAGTGTTTTACAGAGCTGAGGTAAAAGGTGATTCAAACGGATGATTTGAAATTTGAGAATGGTAGCAGTGTAGAATTTAAATGGTAAATCTCTTGTCAGCATTCTTAAAGTCAACGGTTGCAAAATATAGGTATGTTTCTGAAACCTCACTAGTATTTTACAGAATACGAATACAGAATTTTATATGGTGATCACAGTTGAATAACGGAACGAGTTTAATTTAGTTGATTACTATAATTCAATGGGATAAAATCGTAAATTAGGTATAGTGAGGAAAATATATGCATGATTCAAACAAAAGGAGCTTAGGGTAAAAGTTCAACGTAAATATGCACAGTAAAACCCTAAGAAATGTAAAACATGGTTGTCAAAGAAATGTTTATCTTTTCAGTCCATGCCGCCAAAAGGAAAGAAAGTGGAGAAAATGGCTGGAAAAGCTTAAAGGAAAGAAACCAGAGCTAAAGAGTTCACAGACAGATGATATCATTGGAATATATATTGTCCATACAAGGCATTAGATACTGAAATTGGGGATTTCAATTCTAAGGTAGAACCTGGTGCACCATTAGCAATGAAGAATATTTGGGATGCTAAGTTATATAATGTTGTAGGTTTTCCACAAGCAATGGAGGCTAGGGACCTAGTTTTTGAATGCCTACAAATATATGATTTTCAATCTAGGAAGGTAATGCATAATGGGGTGGTATTCACAGATCTGTCTGTGGAGGGGATAGCACAAACTTTTGGGTTGAAGACTACTAGAAAAATGAAGGTATATGTGGAACAATATGCTGCAGATTTTAGGAAAGAGGAGGCATCATGTAAAAGTGCCATATTTTACGGATGGTACACATCTAATAAGAAACCGAAGGTAGTGGCTAGAGTGCCTAAGAATCTATACTAGGGAGATTTCAAAGAGGAGGTTTATATTATGATTACTTTACTAAGTAGAGTAATGGGGTTGGAGGATGTAGGTTCATTTGAACCTTGGATGTTTTTAGTTATACATGTTAGAGAAGAAACCGGATATGTCCTCTGGGCTTTGGCAATTAGCAATGCCATCTATTCACAGGTTATGAGATTCAAAAAATAGAATAAATTCTTCATGTCATCATACATAGTATAATCCTATGCTACTAGGATGTAACTGAATGGAATACAGAGAGTTGGAACCTTAGGGAGTGGGCAAGGACAAGCCTTGGGTTATGATCATTACCCGGAATTACAAGCACAAAATGTAGGAAAACATTAGATAAGGGTCAATGTTGTATTCTCTATGTTTTTAACAAGGATATTAACAGGGGAGAAAAATCAAAGATTATCTAAAGTAGCCAAGAATGCAATTAGTTCCACACATTTACAGACATCAGAACTGAAGGATTTAAGGGCAAACCATTTAGACTTCCCAGATACCCATCTGATAGGGTAGTGTTATTGGAGTTCACAAGGCAAATACTAGATGTATATGCAATGTATAAGACTCCGTGTAACAGGGGAAACATCAGGTTTCTCTTTTTTATTGGTAAATATTAGTGCTTCAATGAATATGTGGCCAAAACATTAGAGGTCAAGTTATTGTATTATGGTTTTCCTATGTTTGATTTGACCAGACCTTTTGACCCTTTCAAAAGGATTCAAAACTTTATAGACAAGAAGTACAGGCATTAACCTCATATTGAGGACTTTTGGGCCGACTGTGATAATGAGGCAGAAGTAAAGAGGAGATCTCACTAGCAATTAACTCTTGATCAAATGAGGATAGTGGGGGGAATTGAAGTGCCCCAAAAGATAACAAGTGATGATGAAAACACCTTGCATACAGGGCGTGACAGTATCAAGGAAGTTCTAACTGAGCCAAATTGGAGTCAAGCTAAAGAGATTTCACATGATAATTTATCAAAATTAGTTTTTGCATATTCTAACATGTGGATAAAGGAAAAAATAGAAGAGTTGAAGGTAAAAGGAGTAATAATTACATATAAGAAAGGTAAGAAGAGGAGTTGAGATAATAAGGATTTTGATGACTTTTTGAAAAGAAAAAGGCAAGTGGTGGAGGCTAGAATAGAAAAGGCCAACACAAAAGGAGCTACAATGATGGATCCATATGCATTAGGAATAACTATGGCTATACCTGCAAAGACATTTATGCCTATCAGAGAGGAAGCATCTTCATCTGTTGTAGTTGCATCAATAGCACAAGCTCTAGTACAAGCAGAGGTGATATCACAATCACCATCCACACCTGTAGTGCCTATGCAGGCATCCAAACAAACACCTTTGGAGACACCCATGGCTGCACAACAAACTCAACAAGAGAAGTTGCAGGGGTTCATCAAGGTGAAACAAGAAATGGCTGAAGAAATGATGATAGCTAGGACATCTACTACTCAAACATCTACAAAAGTGAATGTAGAAGTTGTAGATGTAGATCAAATTGAAGATGTAGAGGAAGGTGAAGAGGAAGGTGAGAAAGAAGAAATAGATGATTGATTTGAAATGAGTAGTGAGGATGAAGGAGACAAACAAGCATCTAAGTCTCCTTTACTCTCCAAGAAAGCAATGAAGAGGATAAAAATTATTGATTCTTTTGAGAATATTGTACCAAGAGATCTCATGGAAGAGGTCAAGGGAGTAGTCCAAGAGATACTGAAGAATCAAGTTGAGGGAGAGGAAAATGTAGGCATGGAGGAACAAAGGAATGATCAAGGATTAGACCCACCACAAGAAGGTCTTAATCCTAAGGTACTAGATGAAGAGGAAAAACAAAATATAGAAAATGTTCAATCTCCACCACAGTAGGTTCCTCCCCAATAACAACAACCACCATCCCAACAATAGGTTCCTTAGTAACAAGTTCCATAGTAGTAGCAACTTCATCAACAACAACAACAAGATGAACAAAACCATGAACAAGAAGTGCTCATAGAAGGAGCTGATGAGGAAGTATTGAATGAAGAAGCCACAGATACAAATAAAGAAGTGCCAGCTTGGTTGGAATCTAAAATAAGACCAGATACAACAGCTGAAGTGGTACCTATTGACATAAAAACTTTGTTGGCTAGTGGAGCTGGGAAGAGAGGCAGGAGAAAGGCTAGAACAATGTCCACCATAAAGAGGGATTCATCATGTGGAAGGACAATGCAAATAGCAATTCCACAGATAGATAAAGAGAAAGGAGTAATAAGTGTGGATGAATACAATGTCCTAAGTGTAGATTTAGGTCATGTAAACAAAGAGCAACACATTGAAGAGCTACAAGAAATGATTGAGTTTACTATCAATAGGTTGAGAAAAGATCAACAAAAAATGAGTTTGAAAGGGCAAATTGCCCAATATGAGCAACTTATCCAAGGGATATTTGACCCTACACAGAATATACCAAGTTAGATCTTGAATTAACCATTCTTTCTAATGAACAAGTAGAAGGAATAGAGAATAAGAAACATGAGGCTAGCATGCTAGAGAGTTTTGTGGAAGCATTCATTCAGAAAGGAGAAGATGTAATAAAAATTGCTATTAGCAATTGAAGTGTCACATTGACAGAGAGTAATAATTGTACACACCTTGGGCAAAAGTGCCAAAAAAAAAAGGCAAAATAAAGATGAACTAAAGAAAATCAAGGCTTTGGAAGGACATACTCAGGCCTTAGTGAATGATGGTATTATGACAATGTAGAAGGTATTTCATGTTCCCAAAATGAAAATGGAACTCAAATATGAAGAAAGGATACTGAGGCCACATTTGGCCAATTTATAGGAAATGGAAAATAATATTCAAGTGTTATTGAAAAAGCACGTAAAGATGGTGGAAGATTTGGTTAAGCACCCATGCCATTAGGTACAAGTATTTGATGTAGATACAGCTATTAAAGAATTTTGAGATAACTTTCAACCCTACATTGATGATCTTGTGAACCATTTGGATGAAGAAATGGAGAATATGGTGAATTTAAGCACCAAGATCAAGAAATATCACAAGAGAAGAGAGGATAGGGAGAACAAAGCCCAAGCATTGAAGACTAGCATCGAGATGTAACAATACATTTGGGAAACTTCTCAGAGGACCACTCATTCTTCTATATTTGCTCTAGCTACAAAGTTCACATAATACATGAGTGACAAGAACAAGGATATTCAGATAGAAGATGACAGTGATAGTGATTAGACTATGTTTCTTTGTTGGTCTCATGTTATATTTGGTTATGTTTGCTTTGTATTGATATTTGGTCAAGTAAAGTCAAATGTTTTAAAAGATCCTAATAGCATCCTTTGCACCAAAAGGAATATTCCTAGGAGATATTTTGAAAGAACGGTTGGAAAAAGTTTTACACCGTTGATCTTATGAATTTGAATATGGACCACTGATTGGGTTTTGTAACTGTAGGGAATGTGTCTATCCTATATAAAGACCCTTACTACTTGTATTATAATTACACAAGGATTTGTAATAATCAGCATAAGACTTTAGTTTAGTAATTTTACTTTTGAATGCAAAAGGAAGTGATTCTTGATGAATACTTTGAGCATTGGTAGCATAGAAAGGAGGTTGCCTGTGTCTACATGAAGGAACGTGTGGAATGTCCTGCTTCCTTGATGTATATGTAACTATGTTTGTGATTTGTTTATGTTGATTAGTTCAGTTGAAGTCATATATACATTGTAAAATTGAAGTGACTTTTTTTATATGAAATGAATGCAAACATCAGTTTTATATGTCTATTCCAAAATTCTATTTGATTAAGGCATTACTTTGTATGTATATCTTTTAAATATTGCAATTCCATATGCACATTTGTGATATAGCTGAAGATTTGCATGTGTGGATTTAATTACAATTGAATTGATTTAGGATTAGCAGATTCATGATACGCATGGAGCAGAGCATTTTTTCCTGTTTAACATTGTTCTTAACTCTAACCTTTTCTATCTTTTCCTCCAAAGAGTAAATAATTAGTATACACATAGTCATCATAAGTGAATTGCTCTTGATTCAGATAAATAATTATGAATTTCAAAGATTTTTAGCAATTTTCATAGAAATACAGAGCATGTCTATTGAAATTCATGTAAATCTTTGTAAGAGTGATAAATATATACAAAGGATCACTCATTTCAGTGTAATTTGTTGTTATTCACATAAATTGAACAAGTCCAGTCGCTACATAATACTTAAGTCAAGTAAGGCCCCTTGAACAAATAGCTTCACAATGAACTGCTGACCTATCCAACACGGTCAATACCTAACCATACAAATACTTGAGATTAAGAATTCTTAGTGAATTCTTCATATCTTCCAAGATAGCTAAGGTTCCTTTTTTAATTTTAACTCTATTGTGCATGTGTAAAAATATTCATCAACAGGTTCATTCTTTGTTTACAATATCCAAGAGCTATGATAACTATTGAAGTATCCAAAAAATGCAATCACAAGGAAGTATATCAAAAACATGGTACAATTTTACCCAATAACAAGCACACAAAATGAAAGGATAGTGTAATAGATCCTCTTACCTCATCTGCATCCATAATATTATGGTCATTCCATGCAGAAACTATAGGCTTAACAGAGGAAGCCAGGTGCGACACTTTCTCAATGAGACTATGTAAGCAACTCATTATATGTTGGTACCTTTCATTTGAGTTGACATGATCCGTAGAGGCTCTTACTAGGCATCTAACATATGGTTGTGAAATCTCTATTGACAAACTAGATTTCCACTTCATACTACTATTAGATTTACTAGGATATAGTGCTGCCATATAATCGACAATATCTTCCACACCTGCTTCTCTATTATTGTTTTCCACCTAAAATATAATGCCAATATCAACATATAGCTAGTTCAATAAAAAATTGAAATAAATAACCAATGTAAATTGAACCAAAAATCCATACACTTACTCCAAGTTTGTCCATTTTAGCCTGCAACCCACCTCGGCCAAATGTATATCCAGCTATCACATTATCTCTTGCCCTCTTTCATTTATAACTCTTTGTCAAATATTCTTCAGAACGCATATTTTCTTTCAATGCCTCCCACTATTTGGGAGATAGAGTGGATTCTAACCTCTCTTTTCCCTCAAAGATTGTTTTTCTACAATTGTATCTAAAATTGTTCATCAAAAGTCTCATCTTTTGCTTGTAATATCTTCTAGAGATTTGTCCACCAGTAGTCTCAAAAGCATTTTCCATTTTTTGTATTTAACATTTTCCACACTTCATGGATCTTGATCTGCAAAATTTGATTTGCAAATATCCAAATGGGCCCTACATCTTACACCCAACTCAGAGGCCTAGCTTGCATCATTTTTCCCAATGGGCTCACCATCTCTCGATACCTCAACCAAGAATGGCTTCATGCCTTCTAATTCTCTTTCTTTTGCATTCCTCTCTATAGATCTGTATAAATCTTGACTCTATCTTTTTCTTTTGGCAAAAGTAGATACATCTTCTATTAAACGACTACCAATATTTTCGGATGATCCACTAGTTCCATCAAAAGTTGTAGCAGGCACATCAAATGCAAGTGGTATCTCTTCATGACTTACATTAACTGGAACTTCATCATCCTTGGCCACATCAGGTGTGTCATGAGTAGGTAGATTAGTATCGATCTCTGTAGATTTCACTTCAAACACATCCTTTAATCTTGAAAAAATCATCTGGAGACTTATTGTTCTTTTGCTCTCATTGTTTTCAATAATCTCTCTTAGACTCTGTGCTAAGAGATCATCACGACGTTGCACATCACCATGTGCTATATTAGGTTACACATCACCATGTGCTATATCAGGCTGCACATCACTATGTGTTATATCAGGTTGTACATCATCACAACTATTCTTTTCACCAATTGCATTTGTACTTGAATCCCAAATGTGCTGGCTTCTACAAGTTGGCGGCACTATATCTTTGCTTTCCTTTTGTTTTCTCTCTACATTTTCTTTGCGCTCTTTTTCTTTCCTATAAAACAAAAAAATATCATATTATGTCTTATATACATACACCTCTTGCCTATAAAATTTCATAAACACAATTAAACAAATAATATACTACTTAGTGGATTTACAACTTGCCTATTTATCAAAGCAAGATGTGATAAATATTCACTATTCTTTTTCACACGTTCTCTACAAAAGCACTCATAATCTGTCAGTAGAACTTCAGCAATATGATCACTATCATCTAAATTGTGCCTCAAAGTCTTTTTCCTCATATCTTGAAGTCCAAATAAACAATAATATATAAATTAGTAACTTGAATCAGTAGAACAAGAGTGGAATATAAACAAAGCCATTATTTTCAGTCAACTGGAGCATATAAACAAATGTAGTCATAGTATATAAGGATTTCATTTTCATTTGAATGATACAGTATATAGGACAGTCCCCATATGAAATACATTCACAGAGCATATAAGATGCATTCTTAGAAATTAGAGGAGATAGTCTATGACAAGTGACATGACATAGGATGATAGCATATAAGATGCATTATATGGAGGAGCAAAAATTCAGTAAGTAAATGTGGCACACAGATTGAAACCCAAAGGAAACTCTATTTGTTTATCCTTCTATTTGAGAAAAAACTAATTGTCTTTCTGATAGTGTGAATCATCATTATTTCTACTTATATAATTCTGCAGAAATTCTAAACACACAAATGTAAGTAAACAAAAATAGTCAATATGTGCTTTAAAAATGAGTAATTTATTTTTGGAAAAAATATAGCTAGTTATATGCATGACCTGTAACAAGACAAGAACCAGATAAACAACAAAAAGTGGAGCTCAACACAAGAGATTACCCTGAAAAATCCAAAGTGGAAGAAATTCATGTACACTAATGCCCTTTCTTATCTTGCTGCTTCTCTACTACATTTTACAAGCTTATTGTTTTCTTGATGCTTTCAATGACATGAAATAATGTAACAACAATACCATAACATTTGCAGTGTTGTTATTAGGTTCTACTCCTATGCTAGTAGCTTATCTATATCATAAACATTTGTAGTGTTGTGTAACTGTTAAAAAGTAGTTCATTTGCCAATTAAATCTATGTGACATATTTTGTTGCAAAAGGTGCCTATAGTTCATATATGACCCTAGCATATTCATAATTACATCAAATACAACAATAATCATCATTTATATATAAAAACATATTCATATTGCATTCATATAGCATTCATGGTATTATTAAAAAGGGTCTCAAGACATAGTAGGCTTGTTAACCATTATAGCTTTGAAGCAGGTATTAGTAACAAGGTCCATGTCCTTAAAACATAAAATAGAGTCTTAAAATAGCATAAAAGTCTTAAATAAAAGTTCATAAAATGGGGCTCATAACTAATCATCTGCATTTCCAGCAAGATCGGAATCCTGATCACTTGTGTCTGCATTTGCTTGATTTCTTCCTCATCCTCATATGTGTCATGCAATAGATTCTCTCTCCCATTCTCTTTGTTGGTAATCAGAATATCTTCTCCAAACACTCCATCATCATCTTCACCCACTTCTTCAAACGTTTCTTGTAAATTAACATATTGCCCATCAGACATTATATCAACAACTTCCATTAATTTTTTATTTTGAATGAAACTCTGTTTGAATGACATACTATTGGAATAAGGTGTCATTAACCCTGTAAATTCCAATATTGTATTTTATTTCATTTATTATTTGTTATTTCTAATTACCCATAAGGGAATGAGGTAGTCTCATTGACAGTTGTAATTTCAGAGTTACTTGTGGCAGTTACAGAGTGACATTTACAGTTAGCAAATGTAAAAACTCATAGTAAATGAGAATAGGCGTGCTCCCTTGAGGAATATACTATTTTTGGCATGTATGACAACTGTCATAATGTTTGGTGAGTAAATCTATGACAGCTGCAAGTTGTCATAAGATTATGTGATTCTATGACGGATATGTTAGTTGTATATTTGCTATATTTAGCCCAAGGTTCCTATCTTGTAAAAATACTCTTTTGTGGAATCTATGACAGTTATGACATGTCATAAGATGTTGTAAGAGGCCAGATTTAGTCTTGGGCCTCCAACCTTTGAATGGCTATTTTTGGACAAGTCTAAGATGCTTGTAAGATGGTAATTAATGTTTATAGGTTAGAGAATCTTAGGAGAGAGAAGGTGAATGCCTAATATGAATTAGAAAATGTTTCTATAAGTATTTGCCATGTATTAGTTGCTGCAATACAGATTTTAGGTACTCAGGTGCTGCCAGAATGCTATCGGATTGAAGACTGGTGGAGAGAGTTAAAGTGTTGTATTGTAAATCATTTTTAGATTAATACAAAGATTGGACCTCTTTCTTGTGTTGAGTTTTTTACCCGAAAGGATTTTCTCCACGTTACACATTGTGTTATGTATTCATATTTCTAATTTTGCATTTCTGTGAAGCAAAGTTTTGTTTCTGTGTTACAATCTCCATTAATAACACAGTTAAAGATTGCAGAAATTTATATTGAATCAGATTTCCATTGAAGTAGTGTTGCTTTCATTTCTAACATTTGGTATCAAAGCCTGGCCAACTTTGACTCTTGGGTGGTAGTGTGGAAGCTATAGCTGTAGTGGAAGATTTGGTTGCATTTGTTTTGCAGATCTTGTGTTGTTATTATGGTTGCATCCACCGTTGAATCAACCTCTCGAATGGACATTGAAAAGTTTAACGGAATAGGGTATGAGTTGTGGAAGCTGAAAATGGAAGATTTGTTGGATGAAAGAAACCAATGGTTGGCTGTCCAAAAAGAGAAGAAACCTGACGATTTCTCTCAAGATAAGTGGGATAGACTGGATAAGAAGGCACGGGGAACCATCCGGTTGTGTCTTTCAGACTCTGTCCTGTTGAATGTCATGAAGGAAGAGACTGCATACAAGTTGTGGAAATGGTTGGGTGAGATATATCAAGCCAAGAGGATGGTAAATAAACTTTATTTAAAAAGAAAATTGTTTTCCATGAAAATGCGAGAAGGTGAATCAGTTGTAGAGCATTTAAATTCTTTTAATTTGTTAGTGAGTCAGCTCGATTTAGTAGATGTTGAGGTTAGTGAGGAAGATGAATGTATCTTACTTCTTTGTTCTTTACCTGAGTCTTGGGAGAATGTTATCCTTGCTATCACTGCAAGTTGGATGCTCTTGTTTCAGTGCTACTAACACAGGAATTGAGGAAGAAGAGTTCAGATAGTTCAGGGGATGCTCTCAGTGTCAGGGGAAGGTCTAAAAAAAGAGGACCTAAAGGAGATTAGAAAGGGGCTAAGGACAAGTCCAAGGGCCAGTCTAAGACTCCTGGTAAAAAGAATAGAGTTAAGTGTTGGAACTGTGATAAAAGGGGACGTGAAGAAGGAGTGCAGAAATCCCAAGAAATAGTGGGAGAGTGCTTAGGATAAGTCCTCGAATGCAGGTGAAGAAGTTTTACTTTCTGCATGTAATCTTGTTTCTAATGATTACTGGTTGATTGACTCAGGATGCTCATTTCATATGACCCCGCATAAGGAATGGTTCTCCTCATATGAATAATATGATGGAGGTAATATCTACCTTGGTGACAACTCTATATATCCAATTGTCAGGAAAGGAAAGGTATTGTTGTGTTTCAGTGATGGGAGGATTAAAACCCTCCCTGGTGTTTTGCATGTTCCTAGATTAGCTAAAAATTTGATTTTAGTTTCGAAGTTGAATGATTTGGGAATGCATGTGACATTTGACAAGCATGGCTACAGATTGGTGAGAGTGAACTTGGTGGTAGCAAAAGGGAAGAGATTTGGGAACTTGTTTAAGCTTGAAGCTACTATAGTTTGTAATGCCTCCTATGAATCTAAGGCCACTACTGAAAATACATGTATGTTGTGGCACCGTAGATTGGGCCACACAAGTAATAATGTATTAAAAACTATTAAGAATAAAAAGTTGTTGGATGGTTTCTCTTATTCTAATGAGCACTTTGATTTCTGTGAGCATTGTGTGTTTGGTAAACAAAACAGAAAATCATTTCCTTCAGGAAACAATAGAGCAAAAGAGAAATTAGAAATTATTCATACAGATGTGTTTGGACCTATGGATAATGAATCTATTGGAAAATCTCCTTATTTTGGCACCTTCATTGATGATGTATCCAGGTTTACATGGATTTAATTTATGAAGCATACATCTAAAGTTTTCACTAAGTTTAAGGAATTCAAACTCTTAGTAGAAAACCAATCAGGTTTAAAGATAAAAATATTAAGATCTGACAATGGAGGGGAATATTGCTCTAAAGAATTTGATGAGTTTTGCAAGCATGCAGGTATAATCAGACAAAAGACAACTCCATATACACCACAGTAGAATAGTGTTGCAGAAAGGATAAACCAAACAATTATGGAAAGAGCTAGAAGTATGCCTAGTGATGTGCAGTTGGATAAATGCTTTTGGGCAGAGGCTGTGTGTACTACTTGCTACTTGATAAACAGATCTCCTTGTAAGGCTCTTGATTCAACACCTTATGAAGTGTGGACAAGTAAGAAACCTTTTGTTTCACATTTAAGGGCTTTTGGTTGTGAGGCTTTTGTTCATGTGCCTAAGGAAAAGCAATCTAAGTTGGATCCAAAGGCAGAAAAATGTACATTCATTGGATATGGTGATAAGGTGAAAGATTATAAGATTTGGAATCCACTAACCCACAAGATTATCTTTTCTAGAGATGTTATTTTTAGGGAACTTAGAGCTATTTCTGAACTTGAGTAGCTAAAAGAAAAAGATGAAAAGGTAAAGAGAGTGCACTTTGAGTTAGAGTAGTAAGATGCACCTCAAGAAGAATAGAATGATGGATTAGGGGGTGAAGAAGAAGAAGAAGATTTAAGTAGTTCTGATGAAGATGAATCTATTGTGACAGAAGAAGTTGGTACAAATGATCATGTAGATGAACAAGTAAAGTCTCTTACTCCACCCTTGAGGAGATCCACAAGACAACGAAATCTAGTTGACAGGTATAGCCCACCAGATTTCCATTGTGTATATTCTTTATTAAGTACTAACGATGAACCTAGATCCTACAAGGAAGCTATTTCTGTAGATGATAGTGAGTCTTGGCAGCTAGCCATGCAGGAGGAGATGATGGCTTTAGACTTTAATAACACCTGGGATCTTGTTCATTTGCCCAAAGGAAGAAAGGCCATAGGATGTAAGTGGGTCTTCAAGAAGAAGTTTGGAGCAGATGGGTCATTGGAGAAGTACAAGGCTAGACTGGTAGCCAAGGGCTACTCCCAGAGAGAGGGAGTTGATTTTGGTGAGATATTCTCTCCTGTTGCTAAATTGACTTCTATTAGATTTCTCTTATCCATTACTACAGCTTATGATTGGGAGATTGAGCAAATGGATGTTAAGACTACATTCTTGCATGGAGATCTTGAAGAAGAAATTTATATGCAACAGCCTACAGGTTTTGAGGTAAAAGGAAAAGAACATTGGGTTTGCAGGTTAAAGAGGTCTCTTTATGGTCTGAAACAGTCCCCCATAATGTGGTATCAAAAGTTTGACTCATTTGTTTTGAAATTGGCTTTTGTTAGAAGCGAGGAGGATCATTGTGTTTACATTCATTGTGTTGATGATTCTATACTGGTTATTGCTTTGTATGTTGATGACATGTTATTTTTCAACAATGCTAAGGGTATGGTCAATGAGCTTAAAGCCCAACTTTCAGGTGCATTTGAGATGAAGGATCTTGGTGCTATAAGGTATATTTTGGGAATGGAGATCAGGAGGGACAAAGTTAACAGAAAGCTTTGGTTGTCACAAAGTAAGTATGTGAATACTATTTTGCAGAGGTTTAGTTTGCAGGACTGTAATCCAGTTAGAGTTCCTTTACCCATTGGTACTAAGCTTTCATTAGATATGTGTCCAAAGACTGAGGATGATCTTGAGGATATGTCTAATGTGCCATATGCTAGTGTTGTAGGGAGTTTGATGTATGCAATGGTTTGCACTAGACCAGATATTGCCCAAGCAGTGGGAGTTTTGAGTAGATTTATGTCTAACCCTGGTAGACAACATTGGAACTATGCGAAGATGGTGTTTAAATATCTTGTAGGTACTCCTGATCATTGTTTGGTTTATTTTGATACTGATAGTGCTAATAAATATTTGGACATACAGGGTTTTGTTGATACATATTGGGCAGGTGACTTGGATAGTCGAAGGTCCACTAGTGGCTGTGTTTACTCTATTTGGAGGTGCAGGGAGTTGGATGAGTAAGAGGCAGCCCATAGTTGCTTTGTCCACCACAAAAGCAGAGTATATGGCTACAACTCATGTCTCTAAGGAGGCAGTGTGGTTGAGGAGACTGTGTACAGGTATTAGTTTTGATTGTAGGAACATTCAGATTGGTTGTGATAGCTAAAGTGCTATGTGTTTGGCCAAAAATCCTACGTATCATGCTCGGACTAATTATGTTGATGTTCAATATCACTTTGTTTGAGAGTTGGTTGCAAATGGATAGATTGAGCTAAAGAAGATAGACAATTAGGAGAATGTTGCAGATTCATTGACTAAGCCTATGAGCACAGAGAAGTTTGTGTGGTGCAGAAAGGCCATGGGCCTTGTTTCTAGTGCCTGATTATTTCATTTGATTTCCTATGGGTTGATTTACAATGTATAATGTCAAGTGGGAGAATGTTGGAATAAGGTACCATTAACCTTGTAAATTCCAATATTGTATTTTATTCCATTTATTATTTGTTATTTGTAATTACCCATAAGGGAATGAGGTAGTCTCATTGATAGTTGTAATTTCAAAGTTACCTGCGGCAGTTATGGAGTGACATTTATAGTTGGCAAATGTAAAAACTCATATTAAATGAGGATAGGCATACTCCCTTGAGGAATATACTATTTTTGGCATGTATGACAACTGTCATAATGTTTGGTGAGTGAATCTATGATAACTGCAAGTTGTCATAAGATTTTGTGATTCTATGACGCATATGACGAATATCTTAGTTGTATATTTGTTATATTTAGCCCAAGGTTCCTATCTTGGAAAGATACTCTTTTGTGGAATCGATGATAGTTATGACTTGTCATAAGATGTTGTAAGAGGCCAGATTTAGTCTTGGGCCTCCAACCTTTGCATGGCTATTTTTGGACAAATGTAAGAGCTTGTAAGATGGTAATTAATGTTTATAGGTTGGAGAATCTTAGGAGAGAGAAGGTGAATGCCTAAGATGAGTTAGAAAATGTTTCTATAAGTATTTTCCATGTATTAGTTGTTGTAATACAGATTTTAGGTACTCGGGTGTTGCCGGAATACTATCAGATTGAAGACTGGTGGAGAGAGTTGAAGTGTTGTATTGTAAATCATTTTCAGCTTAATACAAACATTGGGCCTCTTTCCTGTGTGGAGTTTTTTACCCAAAAGGGTTTTCTCCATGTTATATATTGTGTTATGTGTTCATATTTCTGATTTTGCATTTCTGTGAAGCATAGTTTTGTTTCTGTGTTACAATCTCCATTAATAACACACAGTTAAAGATTGTAGAAATTTATATTGAATCTGATTTCCATTGAAGTAGTGTTGCTTTCATTTCTAACACATACGACCATCCTAGGCTTCTTACATCATCAATTACAAATGATTGGTTAGTTTGAAAAGGGAAAACATAGGGCTCATCCCTCTGATAAAAATTGTCCTATATTTGCACGTACAAATCCATACTCATCGAAATGTACTACAGATGGTCGGATCCACTTACATTTTAATAATATAGGACAGTTTTCACCAAAATCCACTTGAATAATTTCTTGGATGAATCCAGCATAGAATTTCTTCTCAATTTCGTGAAGAAATTCAACAATTACAATACAATCACAATTTGTCTTTCCTTTGTCTTTTTCCTCCACTCTTAAATGCCTACCATAGGCCCACATTCCACTAAAACGCATAGCCCATAAATGTGGAGGTTGTGAAAGGTCACTTTCCTCCGTTGTTATATCTTGACCTTATTTTGCATCACTAACTGCATTAGCAATCCATTCTTCAAATTTTGGAAAAGAATCACCTCCAACCAAATCATGACGTCTGCACTTTTGAGGTTGATGTTGCATCCAACTTTGATTCTCTTCTTCATATTTTCTAAATAGAATATTAATGTGCAAATAGTAAGATTAATAATATAAATGTGTAAATACATAATTGTGTAAAATTTTTTAACTTGTGCCACTTATCGAAAGAAGATGTGTTTTGAAGAATAAAGGCATGTATCTCACTTCTCTCTTGATGTGATAGCTTGAAGCGACATCCATTTCCTTCTAATACTTCACCTGCAACTCTCACATAGTCATCATCATCCCATACATGTTGATTGACATTTTTAAAATCATTCATATATTTTGTGCAAAATCCAATGGCCTCTTGCATTGAATATCCCTCAGACATGTTGCCTTTTGTTTTTGTCCTAGTACAAACAATTTTTTTCAAAACCTTCATATATCTTTCTATAGGATACATCCATCTTGTTCTTACTGGCCCACAATGCACTAGTTCATATTCTAGATGTATCAAAAGATGCATAGAAATGTTAAAGATTGTTGCTGGAAATTCCCATTCCAATAGACAAGGGCTTCAACAACCTCCTCCCTCAAACTATCAAAGTTCAAAGGATCTAATACATGTGAACTCATTATCTTTAATATTAGGCTCAGCCTTATAATTGCCAATCTTGGCCCTTTTGCCAAACCTGATATATTTACCACAATAGGTAAAATATTCTCGATTATAACATGATAGTCATGGGTCTTTAGGCCTCTTAAGCTATTAATGTCAATATGGCTTCTGATAGTACTACTTACATATCCAGTGGGAAAGTGAGTCTGAGACATCAACTATAAGAATTGTGCACATTATTCCTTTGTCTAGACATAAGGAGTGTTGTGTTTTCTATATTTTGCATCATCATATTTTTCAACCCAAATATTTTAATGAATCTTTAGTTCTTGAAAGTCTTCACGTATTTAAATAGTATCAAAAGCACCAAAAAGGGTTTCTATAATAGCATAGGCTATATTTTTCTTAGTATGTTTAATGGCTATATCCTTAAAGTATGGCAACTTATAGAATATGCACAACCGTTTTACACCACTTTCATTACATGGATCATGTCTATTACCAGAAATCCCACCATTTTCAATAAATGACATTCTTTTTTGTCCATTCTCAATAATGTAATCACCCATTATTAGCAAAGGTGCTACATGATTCTCTTCTTAACCATTGAAATGTGTTTTTTGTCGATGATATGGATGACCCACTTTATGGTAAGCATGATGTCCACAATAAATACACTTACACAAACTTCTTGAGTGCCTCGTAAAATCCTTAAAGTTGCAAGCAAGACAGTCATGGTATCCATGAATAGTGAGACTAGACAATGTACCATATGCAGGAAGATCATGAATCGTAACCAATAAGGAAGCTCTTAAAGTGAATTTGATTGAGTGATCATCACTTAAAGATTGAATTGCTTCAATTCCTTTACACAATTACATTAGCTCATCATATAATGGCTCTAGATAGGCATCTATTGTATCTGAAGTCACACTTTTCTTTCTTGATATAATCAATGATAACATTAATAAAAATGGTTTAGTTGCTAACCATGGAGGCAAGTTATAATTTATTAAAAACACTGGCCAAGTTGACCATTTAGTACTTTGATCTAAGAATGGGTTCACCCCATCTAGAGCCAAACCCAACCTTATATTACAAGGATCTTGAGAAAAAATAGGCCATCTATTATCAAATTCCATCCACATCTTAGAATCAGGCACATGTCAGTGTTTTCCATCAATGCTCTTTTTTTGGGCATGTCATTGCATAAGTTTAGCAATGTCTACCTAAACATTTAGAGTAATCATGGGATTATCAGAAAGTGGTGAAGAACCTTTCTAGGAACTACAGCTAATTTCAACCCTTGTCTATACCTTGCTTCATGACATTTCAGACATTCACTCTCACTTGCAAGATTTTTGTGAAATAATACACAACCATTAACACATGTGTGGATGTTTTCATACCCCAAGCTGAGCTTACTAATATGCTTTTTACATTGACTTCATTTTGTTGGCAATGTGGAGTTAGCTGGTAACAAAGAACTTACTAATGCCAATAACTGATCTGCACTCGCATTTGTCCAACCATGAACCACTTGCAAGTTTAGAATTTGATGGATTGTTGTCAAATGACTTAACTTGCAATTAGTATACACAGGCTTTAAAGCATCCTCCATTGACTTGGCCCAATCATCGTTTAGACCCTCATTCAACATTCTTTCAACTTCAAACCCTTTGTCTAACATTTCTACCTTTTCATCTATGTTTGTTGCTTCTTCATCTCTCACAGTCTACAATTCTATCATATCTTCATAATAATTGTAAGCCCAAGGGCTTATACCACTATGCCCATATCTTATCATATGTCGATAAATCACATTTCTTTTTTTCACTTTTCTACCAAGACAATCATTACATGGACATGGATATTTTTCCATGTCCCTCTCATTGGCTACTCTCTCATCATTGTATGATATTGATCCATAGTCAACCTTCGACACTGATCCATCTGTAATATTGTGCATTCTAGTATTAATTTAGTATAATAAGCTATCCTATGCCTAGAAGGCCTTTAAATATAAAATATTAAAAGGTAACCTTCAATCATGCATATAGTCAAGCTAGGATAAACTTTCATTTAGTTTGGGCTAGTCATCATACAGGGAGATCATGCAAAGTAGAGGTGTGGTTTTATTTGAGTTCAAGGATCAGTTAAGGAGCAACTTCACAAATACTGAAGATAACATTTTCTTTTGAGTTTTCAAGCTTCAATCATGAAAATATCTCCTGGGGGGCACCAACAAACAGCTTCCCCAAATATCATGAAAATATCAATTCACTTTTGGCAATGAGGGTTTTGAATTTGTTGTAGAGTGCGTCCCCAAATTTGACTTTGCTACATAGGGCCTCGCTAACTTCAAATTCGTTACAGCAAACTCCAAATTCCTTGCCCACCTTTTCAAAAGTCTCCAAGTCCTCTCCAAACAAGCTTTATCACCCATGCAAGTAGCTGCTACACTTATATGGACCTAAAACATTTTTTCAGGTTCACGCATTAGATAGAGTAAGTGCTTCCATGAGAATAACAAACATCAAAAGCAATTCAATTTCATTCCCATGCTGACAATTATACATTTTACAAGTTATCTAACTTAGAAATATAGACAAGCTATGTAAACCAATAGATAAATAGCATTTAGAAGAAATACTAAATAATTTATCAAGATTACACTTTAAAACCCCAATTAAATAACTATTGTGATGAAGTATTCATAGAAGTAAATCACTTGCCAAAATCATAGGCAAAGTCACCAAATAAAGGACTCAAGATGTCAACCATTTCAAATGACAATCATGACAATAGGAAAAATAGCATAGAGAATACAGTCATGCCTTTGATTACAAAGGAGAGAGCAGATATTATAGTCTGTAGCAACATTGAAAAGATGAGAATACAAAATCCATGAAGCCAAACACTTTTGTCAAAATAAAAACCCTTACCTAATTAGTTAACTGATCCTTGAAGATTTTATCAGGCAAAGATAGTCATTATATAGATGCTAAAACAGTGACACAAGTGCCTTTGAAAGTGATGACAGTCATGTCATCAAACTGATAGTGAAATCAGTCATTAAAAAGAGTAATACACAACACCACAGAAGAAAAGAGATCACTATCCATTCAAAGAGATACCCTAATCATAGTCACCCAAGTGGGCCAAAATAGTAGAGAAAAGACAGTGGAATATTGACAATCTTTTTGCATCCAAATGTGAATTATGTGAAAACTATGTCATATATCAATAACAAAAGTAACAGAGAGGATTTTTTTACAGTCAAAAGTCTATGAATAGAATCTTCAAGTTTATCAAAATCAAGCTAATAATCTATATGATAGTCATAGCAACAAATGGACAAAGGGGATATGACTGTGACAAATTTTTGCATACAAGGGATAGTCATCATCAATTATATCTTTGTATTAAGGAATTTGTAGGCAAGTTCATGATAGGACAACAAAGATCAGTTCATGTATGAAGCAATGAACAAGGTTTTCATGACAAAGGTTACTGTCAAGATAGCAGTAAGAGATAGTAAAGATAGTGAAGAGAAGATTTAAGGAATGAAACAAATCATGGAATAGTCTTGCATTCTCAACAACAAGCTTTCACTCTCTATTTTGTGATAATCATTTTGAAAATACAATCATCTTTCAAAGGTTGAATCACACACATAGGGGTAGTGTCTAATTCACAGGTTGAAGACCATCAAATTCCTTCATGCCAAGGTATTCTGAGTATAAATCATGAATGGAAAAGTAGAACTTTATCAATAAAGAACCATGAGACCTCTTCATATAGTCATTGAAAGAGATAGAACAATCACTAATGACAGAGAACCAAGCTTTCAAAGATATAAAACTGTAGAACAGGCTACGAGAATAATAGAGGTACATGGAAAACACTACCTCTGCTTCATAAAACCATTTGTTATCTCATTATTATTGCTTCTACTTTGATATCTGTTGTCTATAGCTGGAAATCCTAAAATTCCATCCTTTCTTCATTCACGCGATGATCTCAAAACTATTTCCAAACTCAAAGAACTGTGGCCATCAACAATCTTCTCATGTTCAACTACTCATACCCTATTCTTGGCAGCCATGAACAATCTTCTCCTACTAAACCTGTTATTTGTTTCTTCACAGGTTTCACCTTTTTGTTCAAAATACATAAACACACATTCCCTCCATTAATTCCCTCCAAAACTAAAGTGAACTAAACTCATGCACGACAAGGCAAAAACTTATATTATAATTTTAATTATAAAATTATGAAATTATGTAATGCCCCGCCATGCAACCCTAAAGATAAGTTTAACTAAGCAATAAAAAGGGACAAATATTTTTTTTTACATAGAAGTAATGATAACAAAAACATAACATAGACTAATATCAACAAGTTAAACTAGCATCTCTAGGGATTACACAACTGTATTATTGAAATTAAACAATAATAAACAACATACATAGTTTATTCAAATAACTCAAACTAACAACTTAGTTAGATCATCAGATACATACATCAACATCTTTGCCATAATATTTACAAGTGCAGAATAGTTTATCTTACAAGAGGAATTACATAATTTCTATGATACAAAAGCTCTTTCTTTTCTGAATACATCAAATTACATAATGAGTTCCACTAATACACAAGTCTAGATACAAATAGTACAATTATCTGTCTTCAAATACAGGTGCAAATATGGAAACATAAGAGATACAACTTCTTTACACACGAGCCACGGTGCTAGAAAACTAATGGAATAAAGCACAACCACCCGACCATGTGGAACCCTAAGGTCCACCCCCTGTGCTAGGAGATAACAATAAGGTCCCACAAGAAAACAATTAAGAAAGATAGTAGACTAATAGGTGCAAGGACTACACATGACTCCAAAATAACACCAGTCAATAAGGACATCACAAGTAACTCAAACATCACTTCCAGAGGCATTAACAAAACAAAGGGGAGAACACAACTAGAGAATGCTAGACTATAGTAGGGATGAGTGTCATCGCATGGTCCTAGCATGGGTTTCCTTGACAAGCCAATTTGGGTGTCGGCCCCACATTGAAAGCCACTCCCCCTTCACTGCATCTAGATTCTCAAAGCCCAAAACAAAACCCAAGCATGAACTATCGCATTTCTCATCATGATACATTTACAACACAAAATATACATCATTTCACATTACACAAAGCAGGGCATTACCCATCTTGCATAGTTATCATAACCACACGAATCCATAAACAAAGGGGAGTCAACATATAACCAATACATATTCAACCATTAGCAAGATTACATAATCATAGGAGTCATACACACGACTACCCCTCTTAGCCTCTAGAATCAACTTTCCCAAATGACACAAACACTTGACACACTAACACTATGGTTTCACATCACATTCACTCTCAAATGCACATCATCACCTAATAGACCAAACTAAGATCATTCATCAATAATTCAAATACAACACCACAATTGTGACACATGACATAATGCATTAATTATAGGTCTAGAAGAATGTAACATTAATTGAATCATGATTAATCATCTAACAATCATAAGGTAAATCTTCCTCAACAATATAGAACTATCATATTCCAACCACTAGTAATAATTACTTTTAGGATCATAAGATATAAGAGTCCACGAGTAACAATATTTTAACTAATAGTTCCCAAGACTTATGTTAATTTCATTTAATTAAAATGACTGCGAACAAACTGCAAATAACCCTAAGGCATACAAATTAAATACAATAATTATTTACACTATTTACATTGATGTAGATTTTATCAATAATCTAGATAATTGTAAATACTATTAAATGTAATTGTAAAAGCAAGGCTAAAAGCCTATAATAATAAAATGCTACAAATATCTTACAGTAGTTAGAATCACAAGATACCAAACTCGAAGCTACAATGAAAGAACATTGTTCTAAGGTTAGCTTGAGAGGAAAGGAATACAGAACAATAAAATATTCCTATAGATCTAACATCTTCATCAAATCTACCACACTTTTAACCATATGCATAAGATAGGATTATCACAAAATGAATTTGTTGAGAAGGCTCTAGAAGCTACCAACAATATAAAATGTGAAAGCATAGACAGAGCATGCTGACTAATTGATGGAATGCCTCAAAGAGAGTCATATGATGGAAACCAATGATCGTAGGATATGCACAAAATGAATTTTTTGTAAAATCTTAGAGAAACCCAATTTGAAAAAACTAACGTTATGGCTAACGCAACAGACTGCTAAAACAGAGACGAAATGGTTGAGGTAGACAGTCACAAAACATTCATATCTCCAACATGACAAACTAGGTATGGACGATTTTTTGCCATGATTTAGATAACTATGTCATGCACCATATATCAAAAATTTAGAGGAACCTAGTTCGTAAAATGAAAGTTATGGCTAACACAACAGCCTACTAAACAGAGATGAAATGGCTGAGATGTAGACAGTCACTAAACATTCATATCTCGAAAACGACTAACTAGGTGTGACAAACTTTGGATATGATTTAGGTAACTAGGTTGTACACCATATATCAAAAATTTAGAGGAACCCAGTTCGTAAAATGAAAATTATGGCTAACGTAACAACCTTCTAAAACAAAGACGAAATGGCTGAGAGGTAGACAGTCACAAAACATTCATATCTCCAAAATGACAAACTGGGTTTGGATGATTTTTGGATATGATTTAGATAACTAGGTCATACACTATATATCAAAAATTTAGAGGAACTCAATTCGTAACATGAAAGTTATGGCTAATGCAACAACCTACTAAAACAGAGATGAAATGGCTGAGAGGTAGACAGTCACATCAATCGGTGATTCCTAGAAATGCAATGATACAAGCATGCACAATTAGACCTGATAACAAGGTTTCTAACCTCTCAAGCAAATTACAATCAACAGGAAAAATTATAAATCAAATATTTGCTTCAACAGAAAAATTGGACAAAAACTAGAACCAAAGGAACCTGATTTCGCTTGCTTGATTGGGTTGAAGATTTGACGCTAGGTTCAACTGCTGCAGCCACAAACCAGTCTCTCCCCAAAAATTTCATCTACTGAAGATTCTTATGAGAGAAATCCCCCCCTAAATACAGCCCAAAAACTCTCTATTTAGAGAAAGAAATCCCCTAAAATCTTCCAGATGTTTCCCCCCACAAGAGGCAATAACTCCTGCATGAACAATATCTTACAATTTGCTATTTTTAACATTTTACAACCAGACCGAGATAAATATATTTTATGGCAACACATAAATATTATTTATTTATTTATCACTAGTTGCAATTACTTTTATTACTATTATTATTATTATTATTTATTAACTTAACTTCTAGAATAATATATTTTTCATAAACTAAATTTACATAAGGACATTTATATATTTATTTATTTAGCAAAAATGCTTCATAACTAATTATTTTATTTTAAGGCAACAATACCAACAAAATAACCCAACTATCAAACCATACTTGACTACTATGCAAGATCAGAAAGCAAGACCACCACAACAATGACTGACTATCATGACCAAGCCGACAACACTAACAAGGTACACAACCAGATACTCATCCTCTTCAAGGATGATGGCTAGGTTAGGGGACCATATGTTATCTCCAATCAACAACTTCAATTGGTATGAAGGCATGCTCAGACCTGCTAATTTAGGTGGAGTCGATGCCTGGTACCTGCAACTTGCAGCAAATAAAAGTGTTGAATACATACATATAATCATCCAAGCAGGCACATAGTGATAGGGAATCGCAGCATAGTAGGGTACTCATTATGAGTAATACTACACTGTCCCTTCACAAAACACATCACAATTATCCACATTAAACAAATTCATTCATAACTAAACAACTAGATAACACAGACAGATAATCGCATTAACCACGTAATAAAACTAATTTACATAATTAATTAATCCATGACTGATCACAACCTAAGCATAATGTACTAATCATAAAGTATCAACAGTGTCATCATAGTAAACATCAATGAGTGTCATCATAGACTATTATTTTGCAAGTTTCTTATTTTCCTTTTATGTTTTTAAATGTGTTGTGTTTTTGTCTTAATGTGTTATGTTGTTTCTTTCTTTATTCTTAGTAGTTATTTGGGTTTCCGCGCACCTCCATCTTATTTAGAGTCTCAGTCTACAAATTACCTTTCTACTTCTCTTCTCTTGCTATTTCTCCTGATGATGGATCATAGAGTGTGATCCGAAATGTTGAGGTAAAAACTCACACACAGTTAATTCCTGAAATATGTAATTACAATCATCATGGACTGTGGAAATCTGATGTCTCTTACATCAAAATGGTTAACCTGCCATCAACATGTCTAACATACCCTAAGTATTCTGAGTATCTTACCTTCATCTTCATGCTCCTTAGCCCGACCACCTACTCATCCAAGGTGAGAATGGAGGGGCACTACAAATTATATTACAATATAATTATTCATTATTATAATATTTAAATAATATGAAATATTATTAAATTATATTTAACTTAAATTATATAATTACTTTGTTATATAAGTTATAAATTATATAACTTAAGTTATAAATTATATAACTTAAGTTATTAAATTATATAATTTAAATTAATTTAACTTAAATTATACTTGTGCATACTGGACTTGCAAAATTAAATAATTTATTAATATTATAGTATATTTAAAAGTTTTATAATTAATAATTTTATCTTTATTTTATTTGTAACTATCCAGTTTGTCTATTTTCTTGTCTTATTTTTAAATTTTTTTGTATATTTCCTATTGTATGATTTGTCTTTTTTCTTCTTAACCCTTTGTTCAATCCTTTCTCTCCCTTTATTCCTTTGGTCTAAGCTTGTCTTTGAATTCATGGATTATGATCAAATTGGAAAGAAAAAAGAATAGAGGAGTAATAGTCATTTATTTAGTCATTTTTATTTGTCTGACCAATTATTTAGTTGTGTTTTTTTCTCGATGACCAAATTAGTCATTTATTTGGTCATTTCAATCGATGACCAAATTAGTCATTTATAGTTGCGTTGCAAAAAATTAGTAGAATTTTGGTCACGTGACTAAAAGTTTTAGTCACCTGGTCATTTATTTGCCATATTTCTACTAGTGTATATAACACAACATATGTAATCAATCACTTACCACTATTTGGTGATCCCTCTCGATCGTTTTTTGTCTCTCTTCATCGATCACTAGATGGGTTGGAGTTGTGACCTCCTATGAGAAGCATGAAGAAGCAAAATTGAGTAAACATGAATATCATTTATGTACATAAATGACGTGAGATAAAACAAGAAATACAAAATGATATTTACATGTTACTAGCTCATACCTTGGTAAAAGTATTTGCAGACAAAATAGTTGCAACAATGCCCACCTCTGTTGACTAATCAAGATGAGGAGGATTTTGCATATTCAACATCTAAAGATAGAGTTCAAGGTTATTTGACCAAAATAGATACATAACATTATTTAAATGCATAATGATTAGAAATGGTAAAATTTACCTAAGTGAAAGTGCCCTTGCCTGGTGACCAAGGAAATCGTCATGATGGTGATGCTCCAACATCCACCTATTCATCATCAAATTGTAACTAAATAAGATTACCATTGATATATGACAAAAAATTTACATGTACTATATTTATGATCTTTTGATAAATTACATACTTGTTGACTAGACCTCCTCTCATAACCTTGCACTGAAAGGCTAACAGATGTAGGATGAATACTTTGACCCTAGAATTTCATAGTGCAGAGAATTACATACATTAATTTTGACTTGTAATATCTACTCATATAATTAATTAGAGATTTCAAATACAAATATATTAAATTGTAGAACATTGTAAAAAATTACTTGGGAGTCAATACCAAATGTATGCTATAAGAGGTCATCAATGAGAACAATATCATCCTATATGGATGTTTCTATCACCTACTGCTAGTCCTGTGACACATCACCCTGATGCTCTAGAATGTTTGCATCCTAGGTAATTTATAGCGCTCTTGGAGGAAGTTGATACAACATTGTCTATGGTGCATAATCTCCCTCTTATAATTGATTTAAATTTGAAAAAGGAATGCATTAAATTTGGGTATTGAGTTTGAATTTGAATAAATGCATACATTCTATTGTATTTGATGATATGATTTTGATAACTGACGTATTCTAGAAGAATTCTATAATAAACATGATTTAATTTTGATTTTATTTAATTTATGTCTGGTTGGGGAGCCTTGTACCATTTACTTTTTGTGCAGGTACTTTTAGGAGTAATGAAAGCTTACAATACTACATGGCTATATATATATTGATGGGTAAGCTACTACCAGTGGGGGTTGTACCAAAAAAATGAACTCATTTATATATAGAAAATGAAACCCTCATTATAAAACAGTATATTCGTGTGTACAGTGAAATAATCCCAATTCATGGGTTGTCTCAGATAAAACAGTCAAGAATTTGACTATAAAATGATTGTGAAGATAATGCCATATGAATGAAAAGATTTGAATGTTCAATCAGTACTCAAATAAAAAGAAGAAATGATGTATTCGTTACCTACTTGATTGTTGCAGAACAAGTGTGAAGGTAGCATGGAGGAGGGCGGCCGCCATGATCATCTAGGCCACAAAATGATGAAACCCTCAAACATTGAGAATGCACCTTCAAAAATGGATGAATAATGATTAGGTTTTGGATAGTCAACAATATGTAGTCGGACCTGAGGGTGTCATAAAAATCCAATACCCAAGGATACCCACACACAGGGATACCCTCAAAATATAGTCGGACATGAAACCCTCAAAATATGAACTTGTTTATATAGAGAAAATGAAACCCTCATTATAAAACAATATATTCATGTGTACAGTGAAATAATCCCAATTCATGGGTTGTCTTAGACAAAATAGACAAGAATATGATTGTAAAACAATTCCGGGGACAATGACATAGGAATGAAAAGATTTTAATGAACTAATACTCAAATCAAAAGGAGAAATGATGCATTCACTACCTACATGGTAAATGGAGAATGAGTGTGAGTGTAGCATGGAGGAGGGCGGCCGCCATGATTAACCAAACCAGAAAGTGATGAAACCCTCAAACTATGAAAATGCATCATGGAAAATGGATGAATAATGATTAGGTTTTGGAGATTTGGCAATATGTAGTCAGACTTGAAACATTATAAATTGTAACATGTTATGTTTGTTGTCTATGCAACCGCATTCACCTTTTGGTGCCAATATGAAATATTAATGTGTCAATATGATTAAGGGCCCCGTGGTGATGATTTAAGGTGGCGTATAATGATTTATTTTTTAGGGTCCCTAAGTATATATAGGACCAAGTTTAAAAGTTAATTAGAGGAGTGATATTTTTTGGTGGTCATAGTGCGCAGGTATTGGGGCATCCTTGCACGTGTATGGGGTGACACCTTGAAATGACCATTTTTGGACCCCTATGCAAATAATGTGTCCTCTAGTTATCATTGTAAGTACTCACAAGCTAAAAGAATAGCTTTAATCTCTTAATTCACACACAAGGATACCCAAAAAAATTTGTCAAAATTTGATATACCTAGCTACAATCTTAAGGCATGTGAAATTAGGGTGGGTCTCTCTCTCTCTCTGTATATGTCTCTATCTCCCCTTCTCTCTTTCTCTTTTCCTTTCTTTTTCTCATTTCTTCCTCTCTCTGTGTCCCTCTTTGTCTAATCCTCTATCTATCTTTATATACGTCTCTCTCTCTCTCTCTCTCTCTCTCTCTCTCTCTCTCTCTCTCTCTCTCTCTCTCTCTCTCTCTCTCTCTCTCTCTATATATATATATATATATATATATATATATATATATATATATATATATATATATATATATATATATATATATATATCCCCTCCTCTCTTTCTCTCTTCTTTCTCTATCTCTCTCTTACCATCTCTCTTTCTTTCTCTCTCCCTCTTTATCTTTTTATCTCTATCTCTTTGTCTCCCTCTCTATATCTCCATTTCTCTTTATCTCTCTCAGTAATACCCTGAATGGAATATTATCTAGTATTTGATCAAATTTAATTCACTTCATAAAATTTCAATAGTTAATTCCATAAACCAGAAAATTCAAAACTAGATATTATTTTTTCTCTACAAGTTCATTATGTGTGCAAAAGTTATGTATATGAGAGCTACTGTAATGTATAACAAATATGTCAGGTCTCGACCCTACAAGAGAACAATGCACATTTGAGCTTGATACTAATATGTTTTAGTGATGGTATAAATGAGATATTATTACGGACTGAGATGAAATGTTCATAGTTTTTAGCATGCTTAATTCTAGTTTACTAGTATCTCGACAAATTGTATTGGAAGAAGTATAAAGAGTGATAGAGAAAGCGAAAGGATAAAGGGAGATAGGTAGAGAGGGAGACAATAACTCTCTCTCTGTCTCTCTCTCTTTTTCTTTTTCTCTATTTTTGCTATATCTCTTTCTCACTTCTCCCTCCCTCCTTCCTTCCTCTCTCTCCCCCACCTTCTCTCTCTCAAATATGGGTTGGAGATCCTTTAGTTGAAGTTGATTATTGCTAGATCTAGATCCTTAAGGAAAAGGTTATGTGCATACCATATCAAGAGTTCCCACTATGCACCTTACTATGTACAACATGGTCACTTCAAAGCTTGTCTTGCACAAACAATTACTGGAGGAAGCATGCAATTCCAACAATTGTTCATGTCACACCTCTCACTACATATCCATTATTTCTAAAGAATCATATGCTTTGGGGTCCTTTCGTAGGAGTAAACTCGTTTTATAGAAACCATTCCACATCATTGTCATTAACATTAGATCATCTATAGATGATTTTGTGGAGAATTGGGAGAGAATAAAAGGCATTTACAATGCATTGCATGTTGATCAAACACTTGTAGATTCTTCTATTGCCTTTGATGATGAACTCCCGCCTGGTTAACCAAGTGCATAGAATGTAAACAAGGTTAAAGAGTGGCAACTTCTATCTTGTTTCTACCATGTCATTTCTATTGAGTTTGATGAACTTGACATGCTTGGTAGACATGACTTTAACAATGGCAACAAGTGGAATATCACATTATGTGGGCTCGCCTTGGGATCTACACAATCCACACCTTGTGCATGTTGTTCTAGTTGGTCATGGTACATTAGGATAACTCCCACTCAAAATGGTGTGGGCTTTGACTATCCATAAGTCCCATCATGTTACACTTGAAAGAGCGATGATAGACACTGGAGATCATAATTATAAAGATAATATAATATATAGTTAATATATCTATCTTCCTCTCTATCTCTCTATATATCTATGATTTTCTTTATTTTCCTCCTCTCTCCCTCTCTTTCTCTCTCTTTGTCCTTTGTTTGGTGGTCTCTATCCTTTGTTACACCGAAGGCATTCCCTTTGTGAGAAGAGGGGCTAACTTTGCTAATCAATGGTCTCAATTGCTATAGAGGCATGCAAGACGATTGCAGCAAATCTAGTCGTCTGTGCTTTTCTCCTATTTTTCTTTCATTTTGCCATCATTTTTTTGCCATTTAGTTGCTTTTTTACCATCACAATCATTTCTTTTTTGTCAACGATCTTCACTGTCTATTTTTTCGTGCCGCCGTCAGGATATTTTCCACCGGAAAAGTTGCTCACAATGTACAAAAATTCATGCCTGGAAATTTTCTAAACTTGTCAGATGTTCTCCTACCAAGGAAAAAATCATGTCAAAAGAAGTCTCATGTCATTTAAATCCCCCCTGCTTTTTTTCGTTCGTTTTGGGTCTCTATTTTTCCTTTACCATTTTTATTTCGGTGACTAAGCAAAAAAAGAGGCGGGTGAGAGGAGTTGCTCACAGGGATTAAAAACTAGCTAATTAATAAATGCATCCAGAATATAAAATGACCTAAAATTTTAAGTAGTATTACTATATTATGCTTTATTCCCGGTATTCTATGGGTTAATGTACAACTCACCTTTCCCAAAAGATTTACAGGTGAGGCTATGACGGAAGGCATTTAACTTTTGCAATTGTCAGTTAGAAGGGTGAAAGATTTTTTATTACCTGACTTTTGAGGTTAAGGAATTTTTGTGGAGATTGTTTAGTATGTAGATTTAATATTACACTAAATTACTTTTACTTATAGATATTTATTTAAGATATTAAATTTAGTTTGGTGAAATTTTATTATATAATATTAGAAAATACAATTATATATAATATAAAATGATATTATACTTATTTATTTTTAGCATAATATTATAGTCTAGAATTAAATATTTAAATAGAATATATTAATTATTAAATGATATTTATTATAAATATATTTTATTATTATAATATTATATACAAAATTTTATATAATGTAAAATACTATATGTATTTCTACTACAATATTATATTATAAAATCATCTCTATAGATTACATTTCACCAAATAGGAAATGACACACACATAGTAATTTCACTAATATAATTATGTTAAAAATTCTTCATATATAAAAAAGAGTCTTCCACTACTATGGTCCCATAACAAAAATGTTAGAATATAGTTTTAAAAATATAACTAATAATAGGAAAGGACAAATTTTAAAAACAAAAATAGTAAGCATATTAAAGATAATATATTAAATAATATTTTTATTTTATTAACATAATTTATTAGGTTTTGGTAATTATAAGACTTATTTATTTTCATTTTATTTAACAGAAAAAAATTACATTTGAAAATATAAAAGAAATGTAAAATAAAAACAGTAAATATTGAAATATAAAATAAATGAACAATCGAAGGGTTTGTATATTTAATAGCCATGTTCTGACCAAAGAATTACTTTTACTTATAGATATTTATTTAATATTATTAAATATAGTTTGGTGAAATTTTATTATATAATATTAGAAAATAAAATTATATATAATATAAAATGATATTATACTTATTTATTTTTAGTATAATATTATAGTCTAGAATTAAATATTTAAATAGAATATATTAATTATTAAATGATATTTATTATAAATATATTTTATTTATTATTATATACAATATTTCATATAATGTAAAATACTATATGTATTTCTATTACAATTTTATATTATAAAATCATATCTCTAGATTACAAAAATTGTGTATTTAATGTTTATGTTTATTTGTTATATATATATATATATATATATATATATATATATATATATATATATATATATATATATATATATATATATATATATATATATATATATATATATATATATATATATATATATATATCATAATTATATTTACTAGCAATCACACTTTGTTGTGGAAGTTTAATTGCCATTTCTCTAAGTGAATGATGATTGTCTTGTATCCTTATGGCCCATGTTTTTGTTTTCTCAAGTGTCATGAATTAATTTGTATAAACTTAATGGATTTCAAGATCCCTATGTTTTGCTTACTAGCTGCTTCAAATTTGTGAGCTTTCATGTTTGGTGTGTAGTCTCTATTTGCATGCATCCCCTTTCTAGATTCTTGCTCATGTGTTGCACCTAGGTTCACTTGCATTCCATTAGTCGGAACATAGGTATAATATTTATAAGTTAGCTTTAAGTGGAGAGATCCAAATGTAGGTTGATAATTATCCCATGTATTTGATTCCAGAAGCATATGACAAAGTCATGCATGATAAACAAGATAAGCTTAAAATAACGATATATTTGGCTTGGGAATGAAAAGAACAAACATGCCCCATTTTACATGAGTACAAGGTCAATATCTATCCAATCCAGGGAATCATCTCCCAAAATTATTTAAGTAAGATGGATGTCTAGAAAAGCATTTGATGGATAACAAAATGGATTGCTCTATTAAATGTCCTATAAGAGAAGCAATAAGGACTGCACATGGAATTGAAAAGAGAATCTATTTTCACAAGATCATCTCTAGTGCAAAAACAAACACAGTTGAATCCAAAAGATCTTCACTTAAAATAAGATAATCTCTGTTGGCCAATGGATCCACAACCTTTACCTTTGTCATAAGCATCACCACTTGCATACAACACAAGGCATCGCTATAGTGTATCATTGTGTATGATCCAAAACATTGATACAAAAACACACATAGTTGAATCCAGAAGCTCTTCACTTAAAATAAGATCATCTATGTTGGCCAATGGATCCACAACCTTCACCTTTGGTATAAGCATCACCACCTGCATACAACACAAGGCATCGCTATAGTAAACTATCAGTTGTTGATATCTCAAAATAGCTCATTGCTTCTTGCATGAAATGCCCGGTTGAAAGTCACTCTCTCTTTTCTATATTATTGGATTGTTCATATGAAAAGTGTCATTTCATGAGGATCTAGTGGAGCTAGATGATCTAGACCAACCCATACCAAGGTCCATGATCTTTATTGTAGTACTAACCTCTAATTTGAAACACTCATTACACGTGTCATATTTTTATTGTTCGCATGAAATGATTGATTAAAAGGTAGTCTATCTCTCTATTCCTCTCTCTATCAATCTCCCTCTTTCTATATATCTCTATGTGTCCCTCTCTATTTTTCTCTCCATCTATATGTCTCTCTATATTTCTTCTCTCAAGTCATCTCTCTATCTCCCTGTCTCTTTCTCTATCTCTCCCTATCTATATCTTTATCTCTCCCCTTCCTTCTCTATCTCTCTATCTTTCCCTCTCTATCTCTCCCTGTCCCTCTCCCCTTATCTATCTATCTATCTATTTATCTAACTTTTTAACCCTCCCTCTATTTATCTCTCTCTATGTCTATATCTTTTTATCCTCCCTCTCTCGATCTCTCCTCTTTCTCTCTCTCCCCCTCTCCTTCTACCTTCCTCTTCCTTCACGTTCAAGTCTAATTTACCTAAATGTGAGCCAAAAACTTGACACTAATGCATTAAAAAATAGAAACTGACATGTGGAAGATGGGTAGATGGGCCATCAAAAATCAATCTCTCTCTCTCTCTACCAACATGGACAACCCAACACTCCATGCCCTGCACTCCAACAACATTGCCTCTACCTCTTTCTTCTTTTCCATTTTTTTTTAATTTTTCCTCCATAGATGTAGCTACCTAGGGTAGTCAAGTTGAAACTATTGCCAATGTCATGGAAACTCTTTCCTGGCAAACCCAATTCTCTTATCTAGATATCTAAACAAACCTCTCATTTGCTTGAATTTATAATTCTTAGTGTTTCCTTCAACCCACCACCCCTAAAATAGAAAAATAACCCCATTTTATAGATTACATACTCATTCAACCACCTACCTCATTGCACTCTAATACTTCTCCGATGTCTTTATATTTTCCACGTGTTATTTGACAAGACGTGAACAAACTTTACTCCTTGAGCTAGATGGCCAACTGCCCTAATAATTTGCTAAGTAGGTTGTTAGAATTTTAGGTCGAGAGATACTAGTCTTCATAGTTGATCTTCATTCTTGCATTGGTTCTTGTACCTATTCTTGCAAAGTAGCTAAGAAAAGTAGTTACTAAATCCAACCAATCCTTTAACATGGTGTGGTAAACAAAAATTTATATCTTTATTTTCTACAGACAAACCTTTGGAAGACATAATTTCTCTAAGATTTATCTTCTTAAATGGTTTCTTGAGATGGATTTTATAGTATTCCTTTTATAAATCTAAGTGCTTTCTTTTATGAAATTTGATTTTCTACACATCCTCTGGGCTTTCATTCAATCCTCGCAAAAGGAACCCATTTTTAGCATGACTAATCAAACTTATAACTCTAGGATTGTAAGTGGCAACATCCAAGCTTGCAATTAGACGCATGTTGATTGTGCAAATGAATTTGCTCCATATAATGAAAATAATGTCCATAATTTTCAATACTTGTTTTTGCTAACCTCCTCAATTTGGGGGAACATGAATATGAAAAAACAAGAAATTACTAATCTATTTAAGTGCAAACAAGTACAAAATAAAGAATTCATTACTAGAATACCATACGAGTCTACAATTAGCAACATTCATACTTGTAATTAGTCCCATGTTGATTGTGCAAACAAATTTGCTACATAGAATCAAAATAATAATAATGCCCATAATTTGCAGTACTTGTTTTTAGTAGCAACTTCAATTTGGGCAAGAACATGCCTATGAAAAATAAGGAACTTATAATCCGTTGAAGTCCAGATTAGTACAAAATGAAGGTTTCATTATTCTATCAAGTTACACTTGAATGTATTGCATGCCTTACATAATTCACAATCCATGGAAATTCATGCAAAATGGAGGAATGCTTTCCCTCTAGCCCATCCCTTGTGTTCGTCTTGTTGCTTATCAAATTATTATATGGGCTTCCACCTATTGTTAGCATTAAAAGCTTCAATTAAATTAATCATGCTTTATCAAGTCTTTATTTTGTCAAATTTGGCATATCTTCCACATCAATCAATTTACCCTTTTGATGTCCTTTTTTCACCCAACTTTTGAGGATAAGCTTGTTTTCTTTACAATTTTTTGTAGCTACAACATAATTGAGTGGTATACCCAAACGACGCAAAGCAACTTTTGTACTCCTAGTTCTAGAGAAAAAAGAGAGGTTATTGATCCCCTTTAGATAAATATGATTCAAAACAAAAATATGGTATCCTATAATGAACAAATCAAAGTGATACATTTTCCTCTTCTTCCATTTTTACATCTATGGAAGTCAATTGACTCACTACTACATGAAAAATAGTTAAATGTTTGGATACAAAGTCTCCTTCATGCATCTTTAAAAAATACAAATTTCTTTTCAAAAATAATTTATTTACAAGACACTTAGTTTGATATAATGCAATAATTTTATCTCATAAACTCTTAGCAATGTTTTGAACTAAAATATTCATCAAGATTGAATTAGAAATACACAACCTAATAGTAGATCTATCTTTTCTATCCAACTTGTCCCATTCATGTTGGTCCATTGTTGATGTTAGAAAATTGTGTGCAACAATTATTATGATCCATTGATCTCTCTCCACTAAAATATCTTCAACCTCCAATTTCCACAACTTGAAGTTTTACCAAGACCAATACAATTGAAAATAATGACGCTTATTGAATTGGCTCAAAAATGGACATTTGTAGCATCTCGGAAGTCCAACAAATGGAAAAAATGCTTAACACTAACTATTGTTCGAGTCTACCCTCATTTCACAACCATCCTAGCAATAGATGATCAATGTTTTCAAGCATTCCCCTGGAGTGAATTTCTATTTATCTTTCTCTATTTTCTCTCTATATATATTAATTGAGATTTCTTACTCTACCTCTTTTTCTCTATCTCTTTGTCTCATCCTCTTTTTGTCTCTCTACCACTCTTCTTTGCTCTATCTATTTCTCTCTTTCTCTCTCTATTGTTGTATCTCTTTCTCCCTCCCTTTCCTCTCTCTCCTTCTACATGCATAACCTTCCTATGAATGATATTTGTTCATTAGAGAAAGATATTATAGCCCATTTGGAAAGAATTTTAAATACCTGCCATCCATGAAATATGCACCATACATCTCTAGATCCATTGATAGACATTGATGATGGAACTCCTTTAGATGATTGGGGTCCATTGAATGCAAGAAGATAGTCTTGAAGTCCATATTATTACAAAATGAAAGTTTGATATAATGCATTAATTTGATCTCATAAACTTTTAGAAATGTTTTTAACTAAAACATTCATCAAGACTGAATTATAGAGATATGGAGAACTCTAAAGACTGAACCATAGCCCCAAGTCTATCACACAACAAAACATTTTTTGCCACTATGTTTATGCAATTAAGCTTAGTTTTGTAATCCCATGATAGCAAATGATTTTATGTTAGGAAATCTCTCTTCAATTGTCATGGGTGGCAAAGGTATAATCTTAATATTCATAGGAAGGTTATGCATGCCCATACACCCTTTGGCATACTATACACATATTCAAAGTAAAAGTATTGTGGGCCTTGCTCAAATTATTTAAGCTTCCATTGTTGATCCTGTAGTGCCCCTCACCTTGCTTTTGTCAGACTAATAGTATTCCTAGTAGGATTAGATATCATGACATGGATTCTTTGTTATTACGTTGAGTTGTTTATGGACCTATTTCTAGGATGACGATTGATGATATTGGATTATTGATATTTTATGTTTCATAGTTTGATGGACATGTTTGATATAATGGATTAATGTTATTTCTAAGTTTAATGTGATATTTAATCAGGGTTATGATACTTTAACAATAATTGTTATACTAGATCGAGTATTGTTATTGATTATTCTATTTTCTTGTAGACAACTGAATACTTAATTATGGATGTATTTATGTGAATAGAACAGTGTCGTATTACTCGTGTCCGAGTACCCTGCCACACTGCGATTTCTATTTACGGTGTGCATGAATTCATGTTGTATATATATATTTAACCTTGAGGTTTGCTGCAGGATGCAGGTACCGGGCATCGACTCCACCTGAACTAGCAGGTCTGAGCGTGCCCTAGCCAATGTAATTGTTGATGGGAGTTAGCATAAGGTTCCCTAGTTATCCGTCATCCTTGTAGAGGATAAGTCTTTAGTTTTGCGTCTAGTCGTTGTTCTTAGTTTCGTTTGTCTCCATGGGTTATCGTCTTGCTTTCTCTGCATGCTTGATGGTCGAGTAATTGCTTGATTATGATTGGTTAATTGTGGTATATAAATAGATAAATTTAATTAATGATTATTAAATAATTATTAGTTGTTATATAACAAATATATATTAAATATTAAATAAATAAAAATAAATAATAAAGGAGATAAATTAGTTATAAAGTGGCATTATAGTTGTGGAATTGTTCTATAATTAATAAAATCAACATGAAAGTATATATTTGTGGCCCAGTAAATAAATGACTAAATAAAGTAATATATATTTATGAGTTGTTATTTACCAAATATCTATAAAATACTAAATTAAATAAAATAAAAATTATAAGTTGTAATATATTAAATGTAAGTTATCCTTGAGTAAATAAAAGAATAGGGGTTATATTGTAATGTTATTAAAAATTAAAAGAATGTAGGTTGTATTTTCTTTGTCAGTTGGCATTGGATCGTGTGTTTATCCCCTAGAAAAGTGGAGTACAAGCAATTAGGGTAGGGAATTCTATAAAACAAGCGGAGAGAAGGAGAGAAGGAGAGGAGGAGAGGAGGAAGCTTGGATCAGTGGGAAGGAGGAGGCAGGAGCTGGAGGATTGAAGTTTGGAGCAGTATTCAATTCATAGACAACCAAGCAAAAGGAAACCAAGTTCCATGACTCATTTGATCTCTCTCTGTTTGTGGATGTAAATTGGTTCATATAGTTTAATGTGGCCTTGTGTGCTGTGTTTTCCTCTTGACTGAAGCCTGTGGCATTTTGGCATTTAATCAAGCAAATCTTACAATTTTAGGATGTGCTCCTGCAAGCCTCATTAGTTTTAAGGGAAACATCTACGCCAATTCAATTCTTTTGTATTTTGCAGTCATGTCTAGCACATCAATTGCAATTTCATATCTTATGAATCCCTATATCCTTCACCAATCTCCTAAATTAATTAACCCTAACTCTCTTGCCCATTTTGCATGGATGTTTGAGAGAAGAACAAAAGTAGTGTAGCATCAATTTAAATACCTTAAGCATATATATATTTATCTGTGATCTTAAAGTGAGATCGTCTTAGTCTATATGCAGCAGCATTTCAAGACTAGTTAATATTTTTTTAGGGTTTGGATTTGTTAGGGGTTCGATCTTGAGATCACGATCGGATAGGAATCATGTCATCCATAGGCAAAAGCTCATAGATGAGCTTAAGTTACTGTGATATAATTCTTTGATGGTATCATGGAAACATATCCAATTTGTAATAATTAAATGGCCTTCTGAAAGTTAAGTAGTATTGTGCACTGACAGATGTCTCAAGGAACATATGTTAGGGTTGCATGCTCGATTCAAGATTCTCTTCCATCTAGGACGACGCAGCAAGAGCAAGTCGACAAGGGCCGTTGGATTGTTGTGAACCTGCCAATTACATTTGCTTAAGATTTTTTAAAGCCTTTTCAACAAATCCATCTTTGTGCACACTTGGTAACTATCCAAACTCATCTGTTGTTCTCACACTAGAAAATAGAAACCGTGTCAGGAAAAGCCTCATGTCATGCTAGGATTTCTATTTTATTATATTATATTTTTTTTTAAAAGGAAAAGGAAAGGAAAAATGGTTGAAAGCAATATCTTAGGCGACTATAACTAATTGCATGATTTGAGGTGAGATGAATGGTACACGATCAGAAAAGAATCGCCTTGTTGGAAAGTTTTCTAAATCCTCCTCAACAAATCTATTTGTGAATATCCTTCAATCATCGCATACTTTTATGGATGTTCATTCCTGTTCCAAAGCTCTCATTGTAGCACAATTTTATGGGATTCTGACAAAGGTTTCGTAGTATTTTCTTACACCCATGTTTGACTTCCTACAAATTTGAAAAGCTTTCTGAACTCACTTCTTAAATGGCAGCATAGTTTTTCGTTGAACCAAGATTCTGAAAAGTTTGTAAGTTCGTTGGAATTCCCTAAGGAGAGAAATTTTGTTCTTTCTTTTAACTCTTCTTTTGGGGACAATCTTAATGTCTTGTGTGCTTAACTATAATGTACTTCTCAAATCTCTCTTTCGGTCACTTGTTGCTATTAAAATTTAGAGTTTTCTCGATTCTACATCTGCATCTTCAATATGCCAGTTAATTAAAAGTCTAGCAAAGCCCGATTGCATTTGCTTAAAAGTTTCTAAAGCCTTTCAAACAATTCCATACTGTGTCCATCTTGTATCCATTGCATTCCATGATAGGACATTTTATTTGACATGCTGAAAAGCAAATAACTCATGCGAATATATCAAATTGCAAGATTTGTGGTGAGTTGAGGGGAAACGCAACCAGAAAATAAACAAATTACATTATTTTAAAAAGGTTCTAAAGCCTTTTTCTACAAATCCATATATATCCTGCAATCAATGCATTTCAAAGAATACGCTGATTAGAACAGCCGACAAGTTTAGAAAATTCTCTGGCAATTTTCCTGGTTTAGAAGTCTTCACAGAAAAACCAAATATTTAATCTAGGTTAATTTATACTGAGTTGTATTCTTTTGATTGATTAGGTTAGATTGCATTTAATCTATAAAATATGTTCATACATATATCTTTTCAAATGTTTGTGTTGTTAATAGGTTCATATGCCTATGCTGCTCCTTTTATACAAATTATTTTCTTATGACAATTATCTATGCGATAGAGTCTTTAAGTACAATGACATACTTTAGTATAAGAAACTATCAATTGGATATATCATAAAATCTAGGGTTTGTATTTTAGTAAATATCTTTTTGAGAAGATATTTAAACAAGAAATTAGTTAAGTTTATATAATCCATGTTTTTTGTTAGAACTCATTTAAATTAGTTCTAGGTTATGAATTTCTGGTAGAAATATATCTGGGTATTGGAAATAAACTTTATTATAAAGCTATGAAATATTATGGTGTGGTAAATAGTAATAAAGTTTTATCCTTGGAAATTGTGAAGTTTAACGTGTAAATAATGTTTATAGATATGTATAATTATATATGTCTATGTAACATTTAGTTTGTTAAATAATATTTTATAGGGTTTTCTCTTATGTGAGAATTAAATTATGTATTCCTTGTTATTAAATTATATTAGTTTTTCTCGGAAATGAAATATAGAATGATGTTATTATTAAGATTGAGATTTAACTTACAGGTAGATATTTACCTAATTTACTTTATTTTCTAGTGTTGTTATTATAGTTTTAAAATTATGGATTTTGATATGAAATTATATTTAATTTCCCGTAATTTTATTTAAATCTTAAATAATAATTATATTGTGTTTTAACTTTTAGAGTGTAACTAAATATAGAAGTAATTTGTTCTAAATTAAAAATGAATTGTAAGTTATGTTTAAATCTAATTTACTTAAATGATATTGTTGATTGTAAAATAAAACGTAAAATTATTTATAAATTGGATAGATGTTGATGAGAGCAATTTGCTTATATATTAAGGTTACAAAACTTGATTTACAAAGGTAAATTAAATATGTCTTCATGGACCCTATGTTATTGCTTGTATCTGAGTGGTTAGTTCCAAAGGCATAGGTTGTTTGTGTTTTAATTTCATGAGACGTGTTGATAAGTGTTGCGAGACCATGAAGTTATAAAAGTATGTTGCCGCTTGTTTGATAATGTGATATGATGAATATTCGATGTCGTGAATGCATAATGAGAAGGTGATAATCCCCTTTGTGGATGTATTGATTGTAATTATCTTATATTGAGATTTGTGTTAGATTTTGAAATGGGGAGACATTGAGTACTATAATAGGAGTAATGTTTATGTATTGCTATGGACAAGGTTTTGTTAGTTGTCCTTGTGATTAAGTTGATATGCAGGATGGATAATTCCTTGCATTGTTATATACACATGTTGATATGAGGATAATTGTGTGCAAGATGGTTGATTCCTTGCATGGTTCCTGTATCCTCGTTGTCTTGATGATGTTTTCTATGCTTGTTGAGTGGGGTTTTCTAGTTGCAGGTAGGGGAGTGGCTCTCAATGGGGTCCGGAGCCCAAAGTGGCGTCCAGGACAACCCATGTGGGAGTTTGGTAACTCAGTGATAACCTAAATAATGAATTAGGGGGTTGGGTAGCTAATCATACTAAACAAGATAAGTGGATGCCTCACTCAGGACTCAAGTGCTCGCTTAGGCTTGAGATGAGATGAGAAGGCCTGGAATAGCAAGATCAACTACCTTGTCCTCATGAAAGGTATGTTGATTCCGCATGAGCGTTGTATGGGGGCCGGGAGTTGGGAGAGGCTACCAGGACAACCCAAGATGGGGGCCGGGGCCTAGGAAGGCTTACCAAGACAACCCATGACAAGCCATGTGATGACACTCCTCCCTACTGTAGCCTAGCATTTCCTAGTTGTATTCTCCCCATTCATTATGTGCTTGCCTCTAGAAGTGTTGTTAAGTTGTTCGTGATATTGACTTGTGTTGTTGGAGTTATGTGTTGTCTTATTCTTATAGTCTACTGTCTACCTGACTACATGTTGTAGTGGGAACCTTATGTTAAATCCTAGCTCGAGGGGTGCACCTTAGGGTTCCACATGGTCGGGTGGAAGAGCTTTTATCCATTGGTTTTTTTTCCCTTTGCCATTGTTTGTGTGCGAGGATGTTGTATCTTGTGTATCAGCCGTCAGATCTTGTACCAGATATGAAGTAAGTGATTTGTATTCATGCACTTGTTTGTGTATCAGTTGATTTATAATGTATGTATTTGAAGGTGTTAAGTAACAATGTAATGATGTACTCATATGTAAGGAGAAATTGTAGCTGTGAACTAGATCCTGATGATTATTTGTCTGATATTATGGAAATGTAAATGTTTATTGATTTTATGCAATAGGTTTAGAATGATCTACTGATGTTAATTTATGATGTGTGTTAGATTATGTTAATTGTTTTGCTAACTAATGCAACCATGAAAATCTTAGAGTAACAAGTTGATAGTTTAATGATGTGTAGTGATGTGTTAAACATTACTTTGTTACTTTATTCTTTAAAAAAAAAAAAAATTCCGTTTTGCATAGCATAGATGTGTTGTTCTCTAAGGTGTTCATGCGGGGCGTTACAGATCCAAACTCCAAATCCAACCAATCCTTTAACATGGTGTGGTAAGCAAAAATATATATCTTTATTTTCTATAGGCAAACCTTTGGAAGACATACTTTCTTTGAGCTTTATCTTCTGATAATCCTTTTCTAGATCTAAGTGCTTTCTTTTATGAAATTTAATTTTTTGCATATCCTCCAGGATTTCATTCAATCCTTGCAAAAGGAAACCATGGTTAACATGACTAATCAAACTAATAACCTTACAATAGTAATTGGCAACATCCAAGCCTGCAATTAGTCTCGTGCTAATTGTGCAAACAAATTTACTCCTTATAATCAAAATAATGTCCATAATTTTCAATACTTGTTTTGCTAGCCTCTTCAATTTTAGGGAACATGACTATGACAAACCAAGAAATTACTAATCTATTTAAATGTAGATATGTACAAAATAAAGAATTCGTTACTAGAATACCATATGGGTCTATAGTTGGAAAAATCCATACTTGCAGTTAGTCCCATGCTAATTGTGCAAACAAATTTGCTACATAGAATTAAAATAATAGTGTCCATAATTTTCAATACTTGTTTTTGGTAGCCTCTTCGATTTGGGCAGGAACTTGGCTACAAAAAAATAAGGAAGTTATAATATATTAAAATCCATATTAGTACAAAATGAAGGTTTCATTATTCTATCAAGTTACACTTGAATATATTGCATGCCTTACGTAATTCACATTCTATGGAAATTCATAGAAAATAGAGGAATAGAGATAGAGAGATAGAGTGGGAGAGAGAGGTAGAGATAAAAGATATAAAGGGAAAGAAAGATAAATGCAAACACTTAGGGAAACACGTCATTTGCTTAAGGACATGATAGTACATCTTTAAGACCTCTTTACTATACCCATTGCACGCTAAAGTGTAGCTAACTCTAACAATAGGAACATCTCATCTCCAAGCTTAATTGATTCATTCATGGCATAACCAATACAATTGGAAACAATGTAGCTTATTGAAGTGGCTAAAAAATGGACAACACTTTTAACACCTATTTTTTTACTCTCCCCTCATTTGACTGTTATCAAATAGTAGATGGTCAATGTTTTCAAACATTCTGTTGGAGTTAACTATTGCTATACCACCCATTTAGAATCAAGATATTACAACCTATTGGGAACAAATTTCAAATAGCTAGCATCCATGGAATTTGCATCGTACATCTCTAGATCCATTGACAGACACTAATGATGAAACTTCTTCTGTAATAAGCTTGATCAATGGAAAGTCTTATCAACTTTGTAACTAGGCCTACATTTCAACTAGATGGGCTTGACATGCTTGGCAAACAAGAAGATTATTGGTTAAGTGTAGTATCACTTGTAAATAATTGATTGAAAAAAAAGTCAAAAAAAGTTTTCTCATCTCCATCCTTGATTTTATCCACTACTATTCAAAAACAACTTTACTTGCATGCATGCCAACATATTTAATTCACTCCATTTCTTTTCTAGAACAACACATATCACTACATTCTTTCAATGTTCAAGTGATGGATGGACAAAAACCATTCGCCATCAACAAAATTCTATGCTCTCTTCTTAAGAAATTTGAATGTTCAATGTCAAATTATAAAGGAGCCACAAAAACCATTATCCATCAACAAAACTATGTACTCTCTTCTTAAGAAATCTGAATGTTCAATGTCCAAGTGATGGCTGGACAAGACCATTCGCCATCAACAAAATGGTATGCTCTCTTCTTAAGAAATTTGAATGTTCAATGTCAAATTACTTTTATCTACATGTCATCTCGACGTACCTATTGCACACTAAGGTACAATTGCTAGTTTGTAATGTTTGCCAGTGTTCTTTCATCAAGTTTGATAACACATGAAGTAGGGAGGCAACACCACATGAGTGGTCAATCAAACGATGGCTGAATAGATCCACCAAGATCTAGAGTGACGCGTGATACCTAGTGGCTAGAGTAAAATGAATGTCTTTCAATATGATAATATTGTCTAAAGTGGCTCGAATACCTAAGTCATTTGATGCAATTCTATATTGTAGTGAAACCCAGTCTGTGATGACTGACATGGTAGCTGCTCCACTGGCAGATATAGCTGCAAAGTCAGTTCGCAGTGCACATCTGACCTGACCTCCATCTCCTGCCGACCATGTACGCATTCTGTTGATGTGGACATGTTCTCATCACATTTATGTCCCTCTTCATTTCACTATTTTTTTTCAGCCACATTAGACCTGTCACATTTATGTCGACACTTCAAATCTTTTTTATTGTGTTGCAAACTTAAAAGAGTGTGTACCCCAACCCTTTCCCCGCCTATTCACTTGTTCAAAAATATGATGATAAAATCATGACTCTATTTACTGTTGACTACAAACTAGCACTTGCACTTGTAGGAGGTTCAAGGAATACGTCGATAGGAACAACTCACGAGTTTAGAAAATTTTCCAGCAAAAATTTACAACGTGACACAATTTTTCAAATACTATAATGTTCACATATAAAATCCTATCGACTAATAAAGGTAGATTCGATAGTTTGCTTTAACCTTTATAGACAATAGTGACTCCTTCACTAAGTGCACCCTTGACAAGTTCATGTGTAACCCACACATTTGTGTTTAGTATGACTTGTCCAACTCACAATAACACTTTGTCTATAGTTGTTCATCTTCTGAATATGAATTTACTATGCCCCCTTCTTTTTTGGCAATGTAGCATGCTACTAGTGTGGCCAATGATTTTAACATAGTTTTTTTATGTTTTTCAACCAAATTATTTGTTATGTTTATGATGTAGTACAAATATATTTAGAATTAGTTAAGTAGAAAACTAAATTTAATAAAAAAAATCTTTTAGCTCTTTATATTTTGTAATTGTTTTGTGTAACATGTATAAGATAGTTATTTCGTTGTTTATTCTTGCTATAGAAGAACCTAAGAGAATGAACTAAAGTCCGATTAACCACCTCATCTTGCCATCTATTTGTGGATGAAAAGTTGTAGAATATTGAAGTTGACACCCCAAAGCTTCCAAACTGATTAAACTTTAAAGAAAAGAGTAAAAGATTGTTTTGTTTCATTTGGAATAGAAATATAGTATTTATATAATGCAATATATTAAAGTAAGTTTAAAACTAAAATATAAAGGTAATGGTGAAAAATGTATTTTGATGTCCTTTTCTATTTAGTTTTGTATTTAATGTCTTGATATTTGTGAATAATAATAAATGGCACAAATTTATGTGAAGTTGGGTCTATTTATTTAGCTTTTATCTAATCTTTATCTTCACACAATTTTATGTTAATTGATATATCTTACATCTATATGAACACATTCCTATACATTTGGCTTATTCGTTTGTTATCCATTCTTATTCATACACCAATCCCCAAATTTCCTCCACCTATCATGATCCATTCTGCCTATCTAATCCCAAGTCAACTTCATGGTCATGGGGTCACCCAAATGAGCACAAACTTGACTTTCCTAAATTCAAATTAAAAAAATCAAATTTGCTGGAATTTCTCATCTTAGTCTTAAAAAAATCTTATTGTATTTTCAGGTTGTTCATAAAGGCATTCAAATTCAAGATTTGTAAGGTGAACTGTCTTTACAAAAATTAGATATTTTTAATATGTTGCAATCATATATTGATTGTAAATTGTATGGTCAAGATGTTTTTAATGGTAGTCCTTTTAATCTACACCATCAAACTATGTATTTCATCTAGTGCTTCATCTTAGTCTTAATAGTTGCTCACATAGGGAACAAAGACTAGAAATTGGACCTATAGGTTCAATGGGCACGTTGATAATCTTTTACAATGAAGAAACATACAAAGCTTTGGCCTACTTGTAAGACACCTACAAAGGTAATGTCATATACACCATTTAGACAAAATAAAAGAACAAAAATAAAAACTACCTAAATATGTAACTCAAAAGTTTCAAAAACCTCAATTGACAAGCAGTTAAACTCGCTGAAGGATTTAAACTTATTTTTGGAGTTGTGTGTGAAGCTCCCTCTTTGGTCCCATAAACTCAGAAGGACCTAATGTGGAGCAACAAGGGTAAGTGGTATGAGCTTAGGGGTTCTATCTGTATACGCCTAAAAATGACACGACTTGGTCTAAATAAATATTCTTAATATTTATTCCATTCTAATTCCTCTATCAATAAATAAATAAACAAATTTATTTATTCGATTCATATTCTTCTAAAGTTAATTAAATACCAAAATATTTAATTACCTCTTCTAAAGTCAAAATTAAATAAAATCCTTTATTTAATTAAATTCTTCCAAACAATTAAATAATTCTTAATTATTTAATTTAAATCAATTCTTCTTCCAAATTTAAATAAATCAAATCAAATTTATTTAAATATTCTCAATCTCTAAAAATAAAATATAATCAAATATTTTATTTATTCTTCTATCTTGCACAAACAATTAAATAAATTTATTTATTTAATTTGTTTTCTTATCTTCTAAAATATCTTCCAAATCTTCTAAAAATAAGTCTTCTTCTTCATGCACACAAAATTAAATAATTTATTATTTAATTTCTCTCAAATCATGCAAAAGAAAATCACAAGTTGAGTTAACTGACTCAATCAACCTTGTTTTTATCAATATATTTTAAATTAGAAAAAAATATTCTAATCTATGAAAGCATATCTTATCTTTATAAAATAAAGGAGTTCACTCAAACAAAACAGCTTTTGTGTGACACATGTCTTCTTTCTATTTGCACACGTTCTCTCAAGGTTTCTTAACAATTGATCTTCTCATTCTTTCTATACCATTGATCTTCTATCTCTCAACTCTATAAATTGAATTCAATTCCTCCATTTCATTCATCCAAGATTTTAGTATTGTTACTCTGCAGGAATTACAGCATGCCTTTGGCACCCAAGTCATTCCATTTGCTTGCGATCAACTTGTTACCGTATCACCATTATCATTGTTGTGAAGTTCACCTTCATTACAATAAACTATCACAGCCATTCCCACTTGACATCTTGGAATAGCGAGGAAGTGCACCTTTTGAGGGCATATTCATACACAAGATCATTTGTGATAGGCCACCAATGGAAGTCATGAGGTAAAGAGGTTTGTTGAGGTATTGTTCATTGTTTTAAATCTTCTTTATTTCTATATTTCATTGAGTTATGGGTATTTATTGATATCATTGATATTTATGCATAATTTCCCCTAACATTTTTTGGCACCCACCGTGGGGCTTCACCCTGATTTAACCCAAAAACTAAGTTTTTTTGTGCTAAGGTTCCGTACACAGAGAGATTCGGCGCATCTAAGCAATCCTAACACACATCTGAGCTCTATTCTGGTGCATCTACCCTTTCAGTGCATCTACCACATGAAGCTGCGCATATGTCTTCTACCACGGTGCATCTACCAAATGGTGCATATAATCTCTGTTTCAACGCATACAACCTTTGTTTCTGCATTTTAAAATTTATGTGCTTCTGAGTTCTGTTGCTGCGCATTCAAGCTCTGAAGAAGCGCATATATTTTGAATAGTGGTTTTTAGGGTATTTCTTGTGGTTTTTGCTAACGCTAACACTTTTCGTAGGGATATTCTCTCATCTACTTGCAGGGTTAAGAGTTGGTTTAGACATTCTAGTTGCATTGTTAACACACATCATATTTTCAAAGGATAGTAATTGAATGTTCATGCAAAATCACATCTAGATCTAACTAGGAAAGGAGTAACTTGAATCTTGTTGCATCAACAACTTGAATCTAGTCCCAATGCTAGGAGGATAAAATTGAACCACTGCTATCTTATTGCTATCTTGCTTTTAAAGTTAACAACTTGTGTGTGTGCCCAAGTAGCTAGCTCATATAGTCTTTTTCATTTTAATTAGGGGAAAAGAACCACTGTCTTTCGTGTTTTTGGGAATGATACCAGGCCTATGTTCTCCCCTATCTTGGGTGACCAAAATGCCAGACATATCATTTTCACATGTGTTAAACCTTTAGAGAGGCCTGCCCTTGGATATCCTTTCATCCAAGCGGGAATGACCTTAAGTGGTAACAGGTTAAAGCCAAGCCCTGCCTAGCCACTATAAATAAATTGTGTTTGGAGCGAAAGCTTCAAACAACGAGTGAAGTTGTGTTATACCGATAGCTAACCTCCCCTAAAACCCTCCAAGGCATAACCCTTGCAGGCTGGGAGACTCCATAATGGAGAGTAGTGTTGCCGCATGTATAACCACTCGAACGATTGCACTTACTAGTCATCCTTTGTTTTAGTAGCCTAAAAACCCTCTTTTTGTTGGCACAGAAGGTGGGACCTTCGGAGCCGCCCTGATTCTTGTGGTTCTAAGTAGAGATAGTAGGGACAATCTTAAGGTTTGGTCGGGGTATGAGCCTTAGGAAACCCAGATCTTGGTATACATGAGAAGTGTGTGCCGTGGAGAGGAGCTAGTGCTACTAAGATCTTGAAGCTATCCACTTTGAATATGCATAGCTAGGGGATCCAACAAATATTGTCTTTTCCAACCTAAGATTTGTACTTTCTTTTTGAGTCAAAAAGAGTCCAAAAAAATTACAAAAAAAATTAAAAACCATGAAAACATTCTTTTGTTTGTTGTCTTCTTGCCATAATTAAGAAAATTAGATCCAAAAAGACCATCTTGCAACCAAGAAACCAAAAACATAAAAAAAATGTGCCAAAAATGTTACAAAACACTCAAGAAAACTAGAACTGTACATCTATCCTGCAAAGTTGCGTATTTACCTCGACCTGTTGCACATCTGTATCAACTGTCTGTGCTTTTATCATCTATTACTACGCATTTTCTTTTTACCAGTACTGTGCATTTGTATCGACTTGCTGCGCTTTTATCCTCTATTTCAGCGCATCTATTCCTGCACATCCCTGATAGTGAGTATTCCACATCTTTTGAGAAAAATTTGTTAACCTTTCTAGATACCCATTTTAGCCTTGTTCAGGTTTCTTAGATCAGATCTACCGGGCAGTCACCTTTTCCATTCGTTTCCATAGCACACCCTCTCTTTCATCGGTTGTCTCATCCACCTTTCACCATGCCTTTCCAAAACAAAGTCAAAGGTTCCATATCAGATTAGTGCAAGACCTTTTTTTAGATCATTTTGGATTCAAGTAACCCTAATAGGTCATAGAACTTCACTAGCAGTCTTGGTGCAAGTCTAGTCTCTACATAGTAAACAGGTACTGAATATCCTTACTTGTGGCTATCATCTTGTGTTGACCAACTTGCTTGGAATCATTGATCAAAAGAGTCCCTTGTTCGAATCTCGTCACTGCAAGTATCCTCTTCTCAACAATCTCCACAAGCACCTTACCAAAATCTCTAGTTTCACCCCACCTCTTCCCACGTCACCTCACATGGTCTTAACTAGATCTCAATACCAAAAACAACTTGAAATGGCTGGGACATCCAACTGCATTATATCCCCTCACAACAGTGATGATGAAATCTCTCATGAAGATTACCAAGGATCCCTCCAAGATCAAAAATTTCAATGCATGCTAGAAAAAGTGCTCAAAGAGGACCCTCAAAGGTACTTTCTTCATCTTGCAAAATTAGGATTTTAACTCCCGTTGGACTTTGATCTCAACAAACTGAAAGAGACCGTAGAGGAAACTCATGAAAACCACACTAGTGAGGATAAAGGAAAGAAAGTCACAGACTCCAACATACCTATGGAAATATTATAGAAACAAATTGAGACCCTAACACAACGAATAACAGATCTCAAAACAGGAACAACCACTAAAACTTATCCCTTGGAAAACATCGCACCATTTCCCTTTGACAAAAGTTTTAACATGGTGCCCTTCCCCTTTCGGTTCGAAGTTCCTAAGTTTGACAAGTACAAAGGGAAAGGTGACCCAAGAGATCACATTAGTGAATTTAACGCTGCGTGCATGGAAGTATCTCACAACGAAACTTTCTTAATGAGACTATTTCCTAGATCTCTAGGTAGTCAAGCCATGGAATGGTTCTCACGACTTCCACCGGGTATCAAAACTTTTGATGAGTTAGTAAACAAGTTCATCACACACTTCTTGTGTAATATTGAACACAAAGTTTCCATGCTTGATCTATGCAATACAAAGCAAAAGAGTGGCGAATCCTTCGCCTCTTTCCTACAAGGATAGAGACAACGCGCAAGAAAATGCTCATATGATGTACCTAAGAAGCAATTGATGGAGATGTTTTTCCACAACCTTAACCCCGATCTAAGTTACCAAACCCAAATTCAATGCCCTACCTCATTGTTGAAAGTCATTCAGATGGGATTATTTATTGAGAAAGCTATGGTCGCCAAGGGGCAAATAAAGTTGTACAAGGACACCCCTAACTCTAACTACACCACGGACAAGTCAAAGTTTTGGACAAAGAACAAAAATGTCGTCAATGATGGAGCAGTTGATGCCAAAGTGGCAACTTCCAAACAACAACCAATCTTCACTCTCAAAGGAGAAGCAAACAATGCTACACCAAACAAGACCTTCCCTCGTGAGCCAAAACCATGGTTCACCTCCAATCCTAGATGAAAATTCACACCACTAGGGGAGTCCCAAGAGTTTGCATTAAGAAAGTTGTTGGCCAACAATGAGATCACTCTTCCACCAACTAGCGACTATGAACCTCAAATAAAACCTCACTATTGGAAAGATACAGATTTCTGCGAATATCATAGAGGAAGAGGCCACACAACCAACAACTGTATCCATCTCAAACATGTCATTCAAGACATACTTGACCAAAATCAAGTAGGCACTCAACAACATACCTCTAACGAGACATATGTGGCATACAAGGATTTGCTTCTCAACCATGATAGGCCATACAACAACAACAATAATAACAATTGCAATAGGCAAAATCAAAACAACTGGAACAACAATGCTAACTATGCTAGTGTGCCATTCAATTATACCATCAACTGCATATCAGAACACATCCCACAAGTCAATGTGGTCACATTCAACCAACAATCAGAACCCAACAAAACTGATTGCAGCATCATCACCCATAGTGCTAAAGTCACATTAAACACGCTCCCTTTGAGGTTGTTGCCTTCTCTGTCTAATTCCCATACATATAGTGTCATAGACCAACTTTAGAAAACTCTTGCTCACATTTCTTAGAGTTGTTGTGTCTATCCCCCTCCCATAAGGAAATTCTCGATAAAGCCCTAGTGGAAATGACTATACCCACGAACCTGGCCCAAGAGAAGTTTCAAGCCATGGTAGGAAATCTAACCTCCTCAAGCACCATATCGTTCACCGAACAAGATGACCTTTCAGTATCTCAGCCTCATAACACCCCCTTGCATATCGTCTCCTTCATTCATAAACACTATATCAAAAGGGTTCTCATTGATGGAGGAGCTGATTTAAATATTTGCACACTCAAGCTAGTCCTTACATTGGGGTTCTCTGTAAATGTAGTGGATCCTAGGAAAAAGATTACCATTAAGGCCTATGATGAAGCGAAAAGAACTACTAAAGGAACAGTGGTGTTACCAATACAAGTTGGACCAGTGATAAAGGATGTTGTTTGCCAAGTCCTAGACAGGAAGCTAGCCTATAATATCCTCCTAGGTAGACCTTGGATTCATGCCATGAAAGCTGTGCCTTCTACCTATCACCAATGTATCAAATTCCCTCATAATGGCAAGTAGATCACCATTTAAGGGGATCTAGACCCTTTTCAGCATTACAACTCTATCAGCTCAAAGCCTGATTGCATCATTCCTAACAATAGAGCTTCTACATCCCCCATCTCACAGCATGACTCTACCTTCGAAGATTCCTCGTCCAGGCCCAAAGAGCAAAAAATCACAATCAAAGAAACCAGAGTAGGGGAATATTCCATCGAGCACAACCTCAACCTACCCAAAATGCCTCTATCTCCAAGATCCTTTGGGTGACCTACACCTTTTCCAAAGCCATCTGATCCTTCCAAACCTCCCATAGCTCCCTTTGTAAAATGGGGGACCCTATCAGATGAAACAAAGGAAAGAGATGTCTTCCAATGGCTCTATACAGAGGAAGATAACACACAACAAGAACCACCTAAGCTCCCAATGGAAATCGATGGGCATGGTGAGTCTATCCTACACAAAATGGGTTATGATAGTCAAGGCCCCATTGGCCTAAGAAAAGAAGGAATCGTAGAACCCATCCAACCCTCTTCATCCTCATTGGTAAGAACTACAAAAGGGTTAGGATACAAGGATAAAGGCAAAGCTAAGGCCAATGCTTGTTTTGTGGAGCAGATCCATGCCCTACAAGATGACAATGACACAAAATCTAACAAATATGAGTGGGAGGAACTCATAGAGCACTCTTATGTGGATAAAGAAGTTGACACCATTCAAACTTATAGCCCTTACCATGAGGGACAAACACTAATGCATAGACCATTAGAGTGTGATTTGCTAACTCCTGAGAGTATGACTTTTGAGGAAGGTAAGAGTTCCATTGCGATAAACAATCTCGAGGAAAGTACCATTCCGGACCCTATCCCTATCACTCTAAATTCTATATCCATTCAAACCATAACACCTAATGAATTAGATCCATATTCGGATCCCCTCCCCCTTGTGCATCCTGAACTTATCGACTAGGATTTACGAGGAACCCCACAACTAGACATGTTCCAAAATGATGATGCCTATATTGACTTCATGGAACTTAGGGACCACCTACCTATAGGAGATCATAAAGCTGGCTTTTCCATTGAACTCAATGTCGTTGCTTATTTTGGAGAGGGTGCCAAGCCTTCTAGTCGCAAAAACATAAAAATAAAAACTGGATCTGATGGTGAAAACTGCTCTATGGCAGTATCATATCCCAAAATAGTAAAAAGAAAGGACGCATCCGATGGTGAAAACCCAACTGTGGCACCTCATGATGGAAGGCTTGACACTCTCCCCAATGACATGCACCAGGAAAAGTCTTAGATTGTTGTGGAACCTACAGAACCTTTCAACATTGGAACAAAGGAACAGCCTAAGATCATTCACTTTGCAAAGTCTCTATCTCCACCAGAAAATACTAAGTTTGTACCATTCTTCAAGAAAAAGTAAGTTGACTTTGCTTGGTCATACGTTATTATGCCTGGTTTAGATTTAGATTTGATTCTACATCATCTTCCACTAGATCCTGGGGTCAAACCAGTCAAACAGAAGCTTAGCAAGATGCATCCACACATAGCATTACTAGTGAAAGAGGAACTCAAGAAACTGTTGGATGTAGGGTTCATCAGGTCAATTGACTATCCGGAGTGGGTATCCAACATAGTGCTAGTATCCAAACCTGATGGCAGAGTTAGATTATGTAGTGATTTCTAAGATCTCAACAAAGCTTGCTACAACGATGATTTTCCGTCACCCAATATTGATATCATAGTCGACTTGACAACAGGACATACCATGCTTTCTCTTATGGATGGCTTCTTCGGATACAATCAAATCAGGATAGCACTAGAAGACCAACATAAAATAGCTTCCACTTGTCCATGGGACACTTTCTGCTGGAATGTCATGCCATTTGGGTTAAAGAACAAAGGGGCAACATATCAACGTGCTATGACCACCATCTTCCATGATATGATACACGTCACAATGGAAGACTATGTAGATGACATCCTTACAAAGTCACTCACAAGAGAATCCCACATAGATGTGCTAGAGAAGGTCTTTCAAAGACTAGAACAATTCAAAGTCAGGTTGAATCTGAAGAAATGTGTGTTTGGAGTCACCTCCAGCAAGCTCTTAGGCTTCATTGTATCAACAAATGGGATCGAAGTGGATCCTGCCAGAGTCAAGGCTATCATGGAAATACCACCACCAAAGAATATCACTCAACTGTGGTCTCTATAGGGCAAGTTACAAGCAATCTGTTGGTTCATATCACAACTGGTAGACAAGTGCCAACCTTTCAGTTATCTCTTACATAAAAACATTCCATTTAGGTGGGATGAGAAGTGCAAAGAAGCATTTGGCAAACTGAAGGAATATCTTATGAATCCACCTATCTTGATGCCTCCTATACAAGGTAATCCATTATAACTTTACATATCTGCTACGCCAACAACTCTTGGAGCCCTCCTAGCACATCAAGATTATGAAGGCAAAGAAAGAGCTATCTACTACATCAGTCACACATTGGTGGGCTATGAACTATAGTATTCCCAAATAGAAAGATCTTGTCTTGTGGTTTTTGCTTCCCAAAAACTATGACATTACATGATAGCATATCCAGTCAATCTTATTGCAAAGATCGATCCACTGAAGTACCTATTAAGCAAAGCAGCTCTAACAGGCCGCTTAGCCAAGTGGGTAATGCTGTTAAGTGAATATGACATTGAGTATGTAGAAAGAAAGGCTATCAAAGGACAAATCATTGCCGATCAGTTAGCAGAAGCACCATTACAGAATACTGCACCAATGACATTTGAGTTCCCAGATGAATCCTTATTTAGTATCACAACACACTCATGGAATCTCTACTTTGATGGATCCTTTACAAACCATGGATCAGGGGCAGGAATCTTGTTTGTCACTCCTCACAGTGACACCATACCGAAGTCTTATCATTTACAATTCCCATGCACGAACAATATAGCAAAGTATGAGGCCTTGGTCATTGGTCTCAAAATGACAGCAGAATGGAAATAAAGGAGCTACATGTCTATGGCGACTCCCAATTGGTAATCAATCAAGTCAACAATGACTATCAAACCAAAGATGACAAGCTAATCCCATATAAGCACATGGTCGATGACTTTAAAGAGTAGTTTGTGATCATCTCCTTTGAGTAGATACCTTGCATTGAAAACAAAGTAGTAGATGCCATGATAACCATTGCCTTGTTCCTCGAGATCCCAGAGAATGAGTCACGTTATGAGTTCTTGGTGGAGTCAGTTATGCAACCAACTTATGATCTTCCTGAAACACACTCCATATGCCTATTAGTTGGATCTGATTCATCCTTGTACGGTAAGATTTACACTTACCTCAAGGATAACACCCTACCTCCTGACTTGTCTTCTAACTAACGTTGAACCTTCATTTGCCAAACCTCTTGTTCTACCATTATTGCTGAACACCTTATATCACGGAGGTCTGGATGTACTTTACTCTGATGTTTAGAACAAGAAGAATCTCAAATTACCTTACAAGACGTGCACGAAGGAATTTGTGGAACACACTCTAGCAGTCCTTCTTTAGCTAAGAAACTCATGCGTTTGGGTTATTATTGGCCGACCATGGAAATATATTCATATCAATTTGTGAAGAAGTGCAAGTAGTGCCAGATACATGGAAACCTCATCCATGTGCCAGATCAAGAGCTATGACCTTTAACAACACCTTGGCCCTTTTGTCAATGGGGACTCAACCTTGTGGGCAAGATCCACCCGCCATCATCCAATGGCCACAAGTTCATAATAATTGCCACTAAATATTTTACCAAGTGGATTGAAACCGTTCCACTCACGAATCTCACAAGCAAACAGATCACCTTATTCATCCTCAACTACCTCATCTACATATACAGAATTCCCTCATACATTGTCACGGATAATAGAAGACCTTTCAAGAACCAGGATGTCCAAAAGCTTTGTGACAAATTCAAAATCCAACATTGTTTCTCCACCCCTACTATCCACAAGGCAACGACCAAGCAAAGGCATCCAACAAAACAATCTTAAAACTCCTCAAGAAGATAGTCAATGATGCTGGTCGTGTTTGACACATACAATTGAATGCCGATCTGTGGGCCTATTGAACTAGTATATGCACTCCCACAGGTGCTACCCCTTACGCCCTTGTCTATGGATCAGAAGCCATTTTTCCCATAGAGGTCGAGTTACCATCTCTAAGGGTGTCGTTAAAAGGTCTCATAACTGATGAAGACTACAGGGTTTCCAGATTGCAAGAGCTAGATCTGCTAGAGGAAAAGAGACAGAACACCTTGAATCATCTCAAGGCATATCAGCAAATGATGTCATGAAGCTACAACCATAGAGTCTGTCCAAGAGTCTTCAAGGTTGGTGATCTAGTACTTAAGGAAAATGCCTGCAATCAATAGGATCAGGACAAGAAAGGCATGTTTGAACCCAACAAGCTTGGACCTTATGTGATCGTTACTGCCTATGGATCAGGGGCATATCAGTTAGCAACATCAGAGGGTGAGCTATTCGATGACCCAAACAACAGTATGCATCTTCCTTGGTTCTATACCTAAGAGAACCCCAATGTAAGGGGGGCATAAATACAAAAAAAATTTAAAAAAATCAGAAAAAATACAAAAAAATCAAAAAATCAAAAAAATCAGAAAAAAGCAAAAAAATAAAAAAAAGTGAAAAAAATAACAAAAAAAACATCCTTTGGTGAAAACCTAGCAAACAGGTGCCTTGGATATGTACCATGATGAAAACCTGGCAAATAGGCATCATGTGTACTCTTAGCTTTTGTGCAAATAAAAGCAAGTGGTGAAAACCTCGTAAACAGGCGTTACTTGTGATAAAGTGCTTCCTCCATCTTTGGGAAACCAATCACCTTGTGTCCATTCTTCCTTCCATCATTTCTCATTCGATCCATACCTGTTCCATAATAAAAACCTAATGATAACCTATCCTGGCTTGATACTCTATCTCTTTTTTTTTGCCTTGTCAACCAAGGTCCTATCCAGTATCCTATCCACAATGTCAGCCTAGCATAGCATATGTCGTCAGTGTCCACATGGTCCAAGTCACCCCGAACTACATTGCCTCTGCGTCATCACATAGGCAAGGCCATTTTCAAAGCACCCCTGAGGCTCCACTTCCCATCCGTTCCTTCGCGTGTCATCTATCCTTCTATCCATATGAGTCCATGTCACTTTCTATTGCCTAGGTCTTAGGTCCATTAGGATTCACCCCTTACTACATTGCCTCTGCGTCATCACATAGGCAAGGCCATTTAACAATGAGCCCCTGAGGCACTAGGTCAGTCCCTTAGGGTCCGTCTCACCAATAAGGATTGTGGAACCTTTCACTAGGCAAGCAAACGCAAGCAAAGCCTACTTCCAAAGAAAAAATTTTGACGCAACACCTCAACCTATCCAAGGCAAAGCAAACAAATACCTAAAGCACTCTAATTGATTTTATCTAAATTATGGCAAGAAAAACACATCTAAATGCAAGAATGTTTTGTGGTTGTGATCAGGTTAGGTTACAACGTCTTGATTTTTGTTATCATGTATTTCTATGCTGCTCAAGGATGCCAAAAGCTAGAGATGCTATGATGGGGGCATGATTCTTTTCTTTGTTTGTTGTTTGTGGATCAATCTTTAGTAATGTGAAGCCTTGTCTAATGACATGATCAGTAAAAGATCATCGAGGACATCAAAGGTCTAACATGAAAGGGGGCCATCCTTGTCTATTGATACACAAGAAATACTCAGGTCATCTCGGTTCAATTATACCTAAGTGCTTGTATTAACTTGCTAAATCAAAATCCATGTAAGAAATACTCAGGTCATCTCGGTTCAATTATACCTAGATGCTTGTATTAACTTACAACATTCAGAAAAAGTACCAAAAAAAATCGCCCAATGATGAAATAAGCACTTCAAAAATACTTGCAGTATCAAGATGGCACAAAACCATTTCACATCCATTACAAATCCATAAAAGCATCCATATCCATGCAATAAAGATCCACAATGCTGAGTATCAATACAAATAAGAGCTTGTGAGTCCTTTCATTCACAGTTTTTCCATCAGTCAATCTTCCATCTATGATTCTGTCATTTCTGTGTTAATTGAATACATTTGGACATAACAAAAAAACATAGCATAGTTTGCATATCATATCACATGAGATAGTCATTAACATGATTAAATCGTTTGCATACATAATAAAGTCCATTAGGTCATCCGTATACATTTGCAATCATAACATAGTGTCAACAGAAAAATAAAAAACATAGATAAGTATCATCGCATAAACTACATAATCACATAGATAACATTCACATTTGCATAAATAAAAGTGCATTAGATCATCATGAAATCATCTAAGTCTGCATTAGAATCATATCTCATAAAGCATCATAGTGTAGAAACATTAAACTACATTATCATGTAAAACATCACATAACATCATATAGACATAATAAACATGTGCATCACATAAAAAACATCATAAAGATAGAACGCATCCATGACACATAGCATAAACAACTGCATATATAGATCATCAATAGCTGCATCATCATATAAATATAACATAAAACATGTCCAAATGTACAATATCAAAGTCCATATCTGAGTCACAAGTCATAAAGTATACATCGCATAAATAACAATACATGTCTCGGTACAAAATAATACAACTATATACATATCAGGCTATCTGAGCCATCAAAAAGTGTATACATAAAGCCAAGATCCGGTACAAGTGCAACTATAGGCTAGCCCTACTGCCATGGGCCACTGCTCCCAGCACTACCCTCTCCATCCCCTCCTCTTCTAGCCCCAGACTGTTGTGGGCCCATCACTGACCCTCCTGACCATGATCCACTTGCCCTCTAAGGTGTACCTACTACTGACTGGCTCCTATAACTCGGTGCACACTGGTCTACTGGCACTAGCCCATGGTACAATCCTCTATAAAAGTGTGTCTGAGCCTGCACTCTAGCAAGCTTGCCCTGTACCTATGCCAGCTGTGTCTGCAGCTGATGAACCTGGGCCTGTCCCTGCTGCATCTGTGTAACCAAGAATGTAGTGGCCTCATCTATCCCCAAGGCTACTAAAGCTGAATCTCTCTCTAGTCTGAGAGCTCGCACCCTTGCCAGTGTTGTATCTCGCTTTGCTTTGAGCCCGGAGACAACACCTGCATTTGGCTCTCTCTGAGACTCTGCTTCTCGGAGATGTGCCCTAAGCTATCAGATCTGACCCTGTAACATAGCAATGGCTTGCTGCTGCAAGTCAAGCTGAGGAGCCTGAGGAACCTACTATTGGGCTACATATTAAGGCACCTGCTATGCTGGCACTTGTACCTGTGGTGCAGCTTGTGGCTACACTACCTGCTGTTGATGAGAAGATCCCTCCCTAGACCTCCTCCTCTATCTCAATCTACCTCCTCCGCCACCTCTGTCTCCTCCATCACCTCTGTCTCCCCATCCTCCTCTCCCCCTCCTCCATCTCATCCCCCTCCTACCTACACTGTCCTCATCGTCTGAGTCCTCCTCATCTATGCATGGAACCAACTCTCCAAGGCCTGAGTACCTTAGGAAGGGATGAGCTGCAAACCACTCCTCATAATCAGGAGTCATCCCTGCATCTATCACCTCCCTCTGCATCAGCCAAGCCACATAGGGATTCTGCTGGAAATCTGCTAGAGCCTCCTCATATGAAGCAACTGGGGCCCATCTAAACCTCTTTGCATGTGTGCACGCAAACCGGGCCTACCTTGGCATCCCCTGTATCCTCCCAAACTACCTCTGAACCATGCTCACAATCTGTCTCTTCATTATATGTGGTGTCCTCCCAATGAGCCACCGAGTCTTAAAGCAATACGATAGCTCATCATCCTCGTCATCCCAAGGCTTGCAATCTAGATAGGGACACCAAACAACTCTATCTACATTGTCCAATGCGTGTCTCCAGTACTCGAGCTTTCCTAGCTTATGTTGGGAAATAACTCCAGTGTATCCATAGTTGTACGGCTCACCCCTCTGCCTAGCAAAGATGCACATCAGCCGTGTAAGAGCAATGTGTTGATAACTAAGAGGGGGGGGTGAATCAGTTATCTTAATTATTTCAGCTTTCTAAACTTTCTTAATAATTAGTGCAGCATCAATTCAAGCAAGCAAACATAACCATGAAATGGAAATACACATGACACAAATTTTTGACGTGGAAACCTTATTAAGGGAGAAAACCACAGGGTGATTAACCCAAGATTATATTCTCTATTAGAAGAATAGAATTATAGAATGGAACTTGCCAATAAGGGCTCACTGCCTGAGCACACTACTCACAAGAGGCACACTACCTACAGGAGACTCACTGTCTACAATTTATAAAGAGTGTAATACAATACTTGAACTGATAAGGAGCATCTACATATGCTGGATTTCAGTTTCGATTAAGCTCAGTACACTGATCTGTTGCACTTCATCCTTTCTCTTCCTTAGTACTGTTGTCCCTTCATATACCGGACCAGCGTTAATGCTTTCACTCTACTCTTTTGCTTTTCTTCGCACCTTTTTAAAAACCACGACACATCTCACAACTAAATCCATCTTGTATATATATCCACAACAGTGATTTCATCACCTTTCTAGTCAGCACCTGGAATAGTCAATATTTTTCACAAACTCTGATCTGTCAATTGAATACTTGCTTACCAAGTAATGTAGATCAAGCATATACTTGTGGAAGTCATCAATCATGTTGGCCAATCATAACTTATGCCTTAAGAATCTTTACCATCATCAATAACTCATCTGGAATAATGTCTGATGTTCTGCCAGTCAGTTCTTCCTCTATCCACACTGTCAATCAGGAACCTGACACTCAAGTATTCATATCTTTTTCTTCATCTATCACCGGAGGCTAAATCCTTGGAATCCATCAGTCAAGGTAGTCCTCTTGACTTCCCCAAATCCACATTTCACCAAGATACTTCTTTTGAGAGATCCGGAGCTGACTGTCGGACCTCACCACATGCTCTGTTCTTGCTTACCGGATCACAATACTCTACAATCTGCCTTCCGGTAGGGACTCATCATGTCCTACGGATGTGTGGGTTAACCTTTGTTGCCATCAATGACAACAATCATGAATCTCCAATGTGTCTCTTGCCAAAAATCTCCCCCTTTGGCATTGATGGCAACACTTAGTGAAAAATGACTAAGTGTTATACTATACTCCCCCTTGGCTGATGCTCAGTCTCTATGTACATTTTCTGGAGCTCCCCCTTAGCTGGCTACAACATTTTTCATTGCTCATCACTCCCCCTTTGACATCAATGGCAAAGGGTGGGGTCCGCACACCAAAAAAAAAAAATTCTCAAAAACACTTCTATACTTAGCCGCATAAGTATTTATACATGCTATACTTTACATAAACTAAAGGATATCTGCAAAAGATGTCTTCAACTGGACAAATTATGTTGCCCAACTCTGCTTCATTTTGTCCAAAATTGATATATGACCGCTTAATAGGAATGCAAACACATCTGCCCTTTTTAGATCTGTCAGATCACTGATCCGAGCTGTGATCTGGGCTTCTTTTATGGCCTCATGCATGGCCTCTAACTTGGGGATAATTATCCCTCTGATTGCACCTAACCTGCTTATTCTATTTTTCTTTTCCTTCTCCAGCTTCTTGATTTCATTCAAGACTGCAATAGTCTGACATTCTTGATTTATTATGGAGGATGAGAGAGGATCAAAATTCTTTGATAGATTTCTCAATTTGTCCTATTCTTTTACTTTCTTCTCAATATCTGTTATTACTGTGGTCTAGGATATACATAATTTATATATATCTCCTCCATCCTTAAGAGTATTTTCCAAGCTCTTTATCCCAATATTCATATTTCTCCTATCATTAGCTATTAACCCTTGTACCTCTGACAATCTTTTTGCCAAGAATTCCTTCCAAACCTTATCTTTTGCTGACTTCTCTAGGGAATCAAAATGTGTGCTAACACTATTGACTAGAGATTTGAGATTACCGGATGAGGAGGCTGAGGAATCCTTCTGAAAAGATGGCATGATCTTTTCTAAAACGCCGGATGCAGCTTCTATTAGCTCATAGTCTTCCATGTGAGACTTCAGGAGTTTTTCTTTTACCTTTGCATTGGCAAATGAAGCTATCTTCATTGTTTGTACTGGAGAAAGAGAGTCAAAATCAAATGGCCCTTTTAGCAGTTCCGGTTCATCAATCTCCATAGTCTCTTTTGTCAAGAAGTCCTTGACAGATTCTGCAGTGTCTCTTGCCAGAGATAGATTCTTTTTCTCTTCTGCAGTCTCAGAACTGTCTCTTGGAGCTTTTTCTCCTTCTACAACCTTGGTACTGTCATCTTCTTTTTCCTTCGCCTCTACTTCTTTCTCCTGTGTTCTTTCTTCTCCTTTGGATCCAGAGTCAGCAGGGGAAACCTGAGGAGTGATGTTTGTTTGTTCATGGGCCACCTCTTCTAGAGCAGAGGATTCTAAGCTCTTACCTTCACCAATGTCCATTAGTTCTTCTGTCATTTCCTCAGTGGATTCCTTTTCAACACTTGTGGCTGAAGGATCAACTCCCAAGTCCTCTATAATAGGAAGATTGAATCTTTTGAAGGCATTCCTAAGGATCTCTTCTGTTTCCTTGGCTATCTTGTCAGTCTCACCAAGCATGAGCTGATTCATTCTGGCTTTGCTCCGAAATTCATCCTTGCAATCCTTGAAGATCACGTTCATTTTCTTTGAATCGATTGAAGGATATAGCTGAATGGCTATCTGCTCTCGGATCTCAAGGTCTTTTGCCATGGCATTATTCTTTCTTATTTCTAACTCTTTTTCTAGGCTTTTGGGAATAAAAGATATAATTTCAATAAAAAGCCTTGTTATATATGTTCAGATACTTAACTGCTGCTTCCTGCAAGATCTGTTGGTCTGCTTCATTGTAGTCATCATAGAATTCAGCCATTGGCTAAAGGTTTCCATCCACAGTGACTAATTTGATGACATTATCTAAAGACACAGTGGGCTTTTCTACAAAATCTTCTGCCTTTTCTTCTTCACCTTGACCGGTAAAAGGTTCACCGGATGTTTTCTTCTTCTGCTTCTTCATTTTCTTTATCTCCTCATCTAATTCAGTTTCTTCATCATCCTTCTGACTGACATAAGACCTTGTGGCCTTTGTTTTAGTTCTTTTCTCTCCTCTGCCCGAAGATTTTGCTTCCGGTTTTGATGTCCTTGAGCTTTTAGCAGTGGCAGGTATAGATCTCTTTGATGATCTTGTCTGGGTGGAAGATTCTACCGGAGCACTTTCCTTACTTCCCTTTTCTTCCTCTTTCTTCTCTTTTTCTGCCCTTTCCACCTTTTCTCTATTGGCATCAAGAGCTTCTTTTGATATGCCATATCTTTTGGCAATATTCTCTACTTCTTTTCTCACTTTTCTCTTTACCTCCAGTTGTCTGAGTTCCACATGAATTTTTATACTCAATTTTTCAAAGGTTCCAAATCTTTCTGCTTTGGGATCCTTGGGTTGACTAAGCATGTGTTGGACATGCAGCTCCACAAGTTTCTCATCCACCTCATACCCCATCGACATGATCTAGACTGTCCTTGGTTCCACAGCTTCCATTTGGCACTGATCAGTTTCAACCATAAAACAAATTGTATCCTTAAACTTTTCAACTAGAGATTTGGGAATTCTCTCTCTTGCTTGCATCGAATTTTGGAAGTTCTTGAAATAACCCCACAGAGCTGTATTTCTTGTTTTGGCATCTCCAAGCCCATGCAAATACTCTCTGTTTTGGATTGCAACAGGTCTGTCATTCTGCCAAACCCAACCACTTGATCCGGGCAGCTCACTCATGAACTAGAAAAACAGACAGAATATCAACCCACCATACTTGAAGGAATTTTTCTTATCCTTCTTGATCTTCTGTAGATTCTCCAATAGTTGGTTTAGAAGAAGTGCACACAGATCATAGTTAGCATTTTCTTTTAGCATCTGATAAGCTGTATAAACTGCAGTTCCCGGTACTGAATTTTCCCTACTAGAGTGATATATTTTGTAACCAATTATCATGGATGCAAATTTGATATCCTGATCAGTGATATCTTCAATTGTCATAGCTCTCTTGTCAAATTTTTATCCAGTTGCATCACTCACTGTCTGATTCTTGACAGATTTGAGAACAGGTATCCCACTAGATGAATGTAGACCAGTTACTACCCTAATTGCATCTTTGTTGATCTTAAATGGTCTATTCAACCATAGGAAGTTATCATGTACTCTGCTCAACACATACCAGACCCATTCATCTTCTTCAAAATAGGGGAAATGAATGCACTATGCAAAATGCTTATCCTGGATGGCCTTGAATTGAGGTTTGAGCTCAAAAGAATCATCTATTAACTGATTGTGATAGATATCGGCCAGCTTAGATTCCCCAAATTCTTCAATATTCACATGAATATATGCCCTAACATCTTCTACATGCAGAACCCCATGCGGAATGCTTGAAAAAGCGCCGAGGGGATCAACTTCTAGGGATTTATATGGATGCTTCTTAAATTTAGGTCGTGGCCTATCAGATATCTTCACTATATTTGGAGTAGTCATCTTTCAAAGATTTGCAGAGAGATATTTGATAACGGAGAATACCTTTTGCGTCTTTCGGTTTCACGGAGTTAGCCGGATTGATTTTTGGATGAATTGACTTTTGCTAATGATCTTTGATGAGCTTGAGGAATTTTGTTGCAGAGCTTCTCTTTTCATTTCTTCTTGAATACAGAATGAACAAATGTTTAATAAGGAAACCCTTATATTGCTCCGCAAACCCTAATGTCAGGTTGCAATAAATGCTTGACCTAAGTCATTCTGGTCTACCTTATTCGGATGACTTGAGGAACCGGATCAATCTTGATCTTAAACATCTTGCGGATCTTCCAAATCTTAACCATAGTTTATTTGGATGTTTCTCTTATGAACCCTTTAATCCGCAACTCTTCTTGTGCCAGTTTCGGCACCAATTAACTGGCTGGGGGAACAAGGTTTTCTTTATGTCTCCCCCTGAGCCAAAGCTCACCTTTTTAATTTCTGGAAGGAATATCAGCACCAGAGTCTGGTGCGGATCTATCCCCTTCATTCTCTGTACTTTTCTTCACCCAAATCTTGTTCATCTCACTTTGAACTTCATCCGCATTCACTTTTTGTTTTCCCTTATCTTGATTCTGATTATGATGTACCGGACCTCTTTTGTCCTAATTCTTGCTTCTACAGAATTTTGCAATATGACCGGATCTATTGTAAATTTGGCAAACAACATTTCTTTGCATATTTGATTGATATCCTCTTGATTTGCATTGATTAGCCATATGACCTATTCTATTGCATGCAAAGCATCTACCATTGAATGATTTGTTCATTTGCATATTTCTACATTCATGAGATTTGTGACCATACCTTTTGCAGTTGAAACATTGTCTGGAGAAGGATGTATTAGTCTGATTCATTCTCTTTCTGCACTGATTAGCTTTATGACCAAAGTTATTGCAGTTGTGGCAGTATCCATTGAAGGATGGATATCTTTGAGCATTAGGCTACCTTACCAGAGGTCTTCTAGGTCTGTTCCTTGGATTTTCTGATCTAAAATTCTTCTGACCAGATCTGGAGCTTTCACCTTTTTCATACCCCAGGCCACACTTGTCATCTACCCTCTTTTGGCTTTCAAGAACTTCAAGTTGAGTAGAGCTTATCTTGAATTTCTCTTTATATTCATTTGTTGTTTGAAGATCCCTTTTAAGAGAAACAATTTGATCCTCAAGTTTTTCTTCATTATCTTTAGCATCTTCAAGATCAGATTCAAGATATCTGATAATTCTATCCATCTTGTGGCAATCTTCTGATTTCTCCTTGAGAGATTGTCTTAGATCATCTTTAGTTTTTCTTTTCTCTTCAACCTCTTAGGTAAACTTCATAACTCCTGATTCCATTTCATGTCTTACCATAGTGATTTCTTTTGATAAATTTTCACATAACTTGGTTTTCTCCTTCAGATCTCCATTTGTATCATTGGCTTCACCTTGACTTGCCAGTTGCTGAAGTAGCTCCTTTCTCTTTTTCATAGAGAGACTCAATTTGTCTTTTAGTTCTTTTATGAAATCATCAGCCTGTTTGAGTCTTTCCTTTAATTCATTGACTTCAGAGTTTGACTACTCAAGATCATCAAGGGCAGTCTTGAGTTGCTCCCTTATACCATATACATCCATTTGAATTCCCAGATCTTCCTCAACCTGTTAGGCTTTGTTAGGAGGTACTTGGCTCTGATACCAATTGTTGATAACTAAGAGGGGGGGTGAATCAGTTATCTTAATTATTTCAGCTTTCTGAACTTTCTTAATAATTAGTGCCACATCAATTCAAACGAGCAAACATAACCATGAAATGGAAATACACATGACAATATTTTTGACGTGGAAACCCTGTTAAGGGAGAAAACCACGGGGTGATTAACCCAAGATTGTATTCTCTGTTAGAAGAATAGAATTACAGAATGGCACTTGCCAATAAGGGCTTACTACCCGGAGCACACTACTCACAAGAGGCACACTGCCTACAAGAGACTCACTGTCTACAATTTATAAAGAGTGTAATACAATACTTGAACTGATAAGGAGCATCTACATATGCTAGAGTTCAGTTCCGGTTAAGCTCAGTACACTAATCTACTGCACTTCATCCTTTCTCTTCCTTAGTACTGTTGTCCCTTCACATACCAGACCTGCCTTAATGCTTTCGCTCTGCTCTTCTGCTTTTCTTCGCACCTTTTTAAAAACCATGACACATCTCACAACTAAATCCATCTTGTATACATATCCGCAACAGTGATTTCATCACCTGTCTAGTCGGCACCCAGAATAGTCAATATTTTCCACAAACTCTGTTCTGTCAGTTGAATCCTTGCTTACCAAGTAATGCGGATCAAGGATATACTTGTGGAAGTCATCAATCATGTCAGCCAATCATAACTTATGCCTTAAGAATCTTTACCATCATCAGTAATGCATCCGGAATAATGTCTGATGTTCTGCCAGTCAGTTCTTCCTCTGTCCACACTGTCAATCAGGAACTTGACACTCAAGTATTCATATCTTTTTCTTCATCTATCACCGGAGGCTAAATCTTTGGAATCTATCAGTCAAGGTAGTCCTATTGACTCCCCCAAATCTGCACTTCACCAAGATACTTCTTCTGAGAGATCCGGAGTTGATTGTCAGACCTCACCACATGCTCTGTTCTTGCTTACTAGATCACAATACTCTGCAATCTGCCTTCCGGTAGGGACTCATAATGTCCTGCGAATGTGTGGGTTAACCTTTGTTACCATCAATGACAACAATCATGAAGCTCCAATGTGTCTCTTGCCAACACAATGTGCTCCCATAGCCAAAACTACAAAAGAGATACACCTGCTGACAAACTGGCACCCCCATGACCTATACCACCTGATGCATATCATGGTATAGGTGAGCCAAGACATAGACACCCCATGCATAGCGGGTGCCCTCTGTAATCATCATCTCCATAATCCACCTATAACCAATAGGGAACCCATGCGACCTCCTATCGGGGCACACAACGCCTCTAATCAGGCCTACCACTATCCTTGAGAAGTAGTCATAATAGTTGTGAATGTCCTGACAAGAGATAACCTGACCCTCTAACTTGGGGTCATCAAAAAATCACCTGCACTCTGCTAATCCTGCATCGCGCTGTAGGTCATACTCTACAAGCTCACCCTATATCGGCAAATGCAGAATCCTATAGACGTCCTTAAGAGTAATCACCATCTCACTAGTCGGCAGGTGAAAGGTCCCATCCTCGCTGTGGAATTGCTCCATTGCTGTAGTCAACAAACTGAGGTTCGCATGAGCCTCAGGCATGAAACAAACATAGTAAAGTCCCATCGCACCAAGAGCCTCTCGGTCTATCTCAATAAGCATGTAGTACTGCAACATCGGTAAGGGAAACTACTCCTGCGACATAAGAACATCTCGAATGTCCTCCTGCAAGCATGCAAAGCAATGCATCAACCTAAAACTGCAAAACTGCTCAACATATCTAAAGCATCATATCACTTACTTAACATATCACATTGATCAAAATAGCATACATCTCTTGACTAGATTCCTGCAATCTCGAAGATTGCTTATCGATTGACACATCGAGCAAGATGCCAATCGAGTCAATTTTGTTAAGTAAATTGACTATCTCAAGCATATGCGCAGAACCAGAAGGTGCATGCGCCATTTCACAGTAAATGCGCCACTTCTAGTAAATGCGCCACCAAATTGAGTTAATGCGCAGCTTCATATCAAAAGCACATCTTCAGCATGAATGCACCACAACATATCATGTATGCTTATTTTGTTATGCACATGTATTTAAATATGTGTGTGTGTGTGTGTGCATAACAAAATAAAGACCCTATATGATTTTAAGTTAGTATATACCTCACTGTGTGAAATTTTCATGGCTGCCCAAGCCATTGAGGAAGAAACGCTACCTGCAAAAAACAAACCAAACAAGAGAAAACAAAATGGAGGAAAACCAAAATGAGAAGAGAAGAAGAGAATAAGAGGAGTTAGGGCTTTTTGGGTTAAAGAAATTAATATTTTATTAGTTGAGCTTTTAGGGTTTTATAAGAATAAGTGAGTTATTGTTCTATTTTTGTTTTAATTATTTCTATGTGTGCACGGGAAATTGCATTCCCTCTCTTGTGTAATTTACTTTATTTGTGGGAAGGGGAAATTCTTAGGTTACTCTTGCCCTTGGGATATTGCCTTTTTATTTTGAGCCCTTATTTAATTACTATGGGTATTTTAGTTAATGGGTTGAAATTTAAACCTAGTCTTGTCTTTTAAATTATTATAATGGAGTTTTGGGGGGAATTATATTTTACCCTATCTTTAACTTCAATTGTTGGGCTATTTTTATTAGTCGGGTATATTATATTTTATTTAGGGGTAAGTAATTACTTAATTGTCCTATTTAATTTAATGAGTTAGTAAATGGAGGGCAAATTTTATAACGTTATTATTGATTTAATTTTACCTTGATTAAAATTGAATAAATATAATTGTTGGAATTATATTTATTCATAGACCATTTTATTTTTGGGATTAATTATTGAATAATTTTATTTAAATTGTTTTCGATTAATTGGGTGGTTAATCTTTATAAGGTTAATTAGGTAATTTTTTAATTTAATCTTTTTATTTAAATTTTCTCCTAAATGTTTGTGAGGGAGACCTTTTTTTAATATTTATTTCAAACGTTAAAAACACATTATGCTGCCGAAATTTTCTGAGACTTAGGGTAGTTATTTTAAATGAAATTTCCTTGGCATTAGTTAACATTTATTTTACCTTCTGATTATTATTTTATCGAAGGTGAATTTTAATCTATTCCTATGCTCTAGAATTAGGGTTGGATTTCGACTCCTGTCGGAATCATGTCACTCACTTCAGAAACTTAGGGTTCGGGTCCACTCGACCCTAACCCTAGCAGCGACGCTCCTTGTGTCGCATAACCCCCTAGTCAACTATCATCACAGCGGATGGCATAGGTAAGCGATCATCCCTGAGTTTGATTGACATGTTTATGCCTTATGCGTATTACCACCGAGCACACTGACGCGTGCAAGGGGGTTTCTAGGGGCATGTGGAAAAGGTTTTGATATTTCATGTCATGACCACATGACAAATGTGGACATGACACGTCTGTTACGTGTCGTGGCTGCATGGGAAATGTTGGCATGACACACAGCTTCTGCGTATGTGTAGTTTCCCATCGTATGCGTAAGTTCTTGGTGTATATGCTGACTCATACCGTATGTGCACAATAAGCATGCATGCGCAGTTTCATATCCTAAATGCACCATAGAATATCATATGCGCAGTTCCACATGGCATATGCGCTGAACTGCGAACCTGTGCATCTATCCTAGCTAACTTTCCCTAGCATTTATTGTGCTAATAAATGACTCTAGGTGAGGTTTTTCAAGCTATATATCGGTGGTCTTGCCTCATCTGGTTGATTGAACCATCAAACTCTCTCAAAGCAGTGCTCCTCCCATGGAATATCTATCTCTATGCTGACTATTCTATGCTCTTCTGCTCTCCTAAGCTCTCGAGGACCTATCAACAAAACCAAAGTGTGAAAATGACTTGTCTTGTGGACCTAGCTCCTATATATAGCAAGTGAACCCTAACTGGCTATGTGGTGACCGTGATTACTTCCCATGCCCGTTTCTTCTCGTTTCTTCGAACCGTAACCCATTTTCTTCAAACCTAACCTATTTTTCACCTTCATCGTGAGATTGTCCATCTCACGCCTTCTACCTCCTTCCTGTCCAATCTCCCGAGGGGGCATCCTATTGTCGTAACCTGTACCAGGGGCAAACTAGAGCATTTATCATGATAATAAATTCTTATTCTTTGAGGCAATGTGATGAAACACATTGCATCAAAGAGGGGCAAAATGTATATGCCTATAAATGACACAACTTGGTCTAAATAAATATTCTTAATATTTATTCCATTCTAATCCCTCTATCAATAAATAAATAAACAAATTTATTTATTCGATTCATATTCCTCTAAAGTTAATTAAATACCAAAATATTTAATTACCTCTTCTAAAGTCAAAATTAAATAAAATCCTTTATTTAATTAAATTCTTCCAAACAATTAAATAATTCTTAATTATTTAATTTAAATCAATTCTTCTCCAAATTTAAATAAATCAAATCAAATTTATTTAAATACTCTCAATCTCTAAAAATAAAATATAATCAAATATTTTATTTATTCTTCTATCTTGCACAAACAATTAAATAAATCTATTTATTTAATTTGCTTTTTGATCTTCTAAAATATCTTCCAAATCTTCTAAAAATAAGTCTTCTTCTTCATGCACACAAAATTAAATAATTTATTATTTAATTTCTCTCAAATCATGCAAAAGCAAATCACAAGTTGAGTTAACTAACTCAATCAACCTTGTTTTTATCAATATCTTTTAAATTAGAAAAAAAACATTATAATCTATGAAAGCATATCTTATCTCTATAAAATAAAGCAGTTAACTCAAACAAAACAACTCTTGTGTGACACATGTCTTCTTTCTATTTGTGCACATTCTCTCAAGGTTTCTCAACTGCCGTTGATCTTCTCTCTCTCAAGTCTATAAATTGAATTCAATTCCTCCATTTCATTCATCCAAGATTTTAGTATTGTTACTCTACAGGAATTACAGCATGCCTTTGGCACCCAAGTCATTCCATTTGCTTGCAATCAACTTGTTACCATATCACCATTATCATGTTGTGAAGCTCACCTTCATTACAATAACTATCATGGCCATTCCCACCTGACATCTTGGAATAGCAAGGAAGTGCACCTTCTCAGGGTATATTCATACACAAGATCATTTGCTATAGGCCACCAATGGAAGCCATGAGGTAAAGAGGTTTGTTGAAGTATTGTTCATTGTTTTAAATCTTCTTTATTTCTATATTTCATTGAGTTATGGGTATTTATTGATATCATTGATATTTATGCATAATTTCCCCTAACACTATCAGTTACATGGCTAAATATGTGACCATGGGCTTCCAATCTAATCTCTTCAAGGTGTTAGTAGTGAGATGGCCACAAACACCCTATTCAATGTCAAGATTGTTGTTGACTGTTAACAAGTACTCTCCACTAGTAGGCATCTACATCCATGACTATCCAAAAGGTTGCATCAACAAATCAAATGGTGAGTCATGTGAATGTATGAAAGAAAGGAATTCAGCCAACTATTTGTTTGCTAACATTGAGATTAACAAAAATAGATAGCTTGTGAGCATTTATCGAGAAGTCCGCTAGTAGGAAATTATGCCGATAAGCATTCCCTTAATGAGTAACACTACATGAAATGCATAATGAATGGTCTAGTTTAAAAGGACTACTATAGAACAAATCTGAACTATTGATTTATTGAAAGAAGTAATAAATGATAAAAGACAAAAAAATTAAAACCACTCATAAAAATAATAAATGATAAAAGACAAACCAAAAAATAAGAAACTGTTGGCATTCTGTGGTGTGGTGGCGGTTGTTAATGTGAATGACATAGCCAAGTTGACAACAGTTAGCCTTGACCACAACTTTTATAGCCTTTAGGATTTAAATAGCGTTGTCACTAGAAAATTGAAATCATAAGAGAATTCCCTGAAGTGGCTAAAATTTGTTGTCAATTCCTTACTCTTTTTTAAATGATTAAATGCGGGAAGAGGCAGATGAATTTGAGTAAAGGATAAGTAGACAAGATGCACAACTTTTGCTTTACATGCACACAATTCACACACGGTTCAGTTTGATCTACCAATAGAGCATCACAATTGAATTTAAATGGTTGTGGGATCAAATCGCATGAATTCCTCACTTAAATGCATAAAATTTACATCAATCCTAATGCACTGACTTGACTTATGTTAACTCATGTTGTCTAATTTGCAAGCTTTTTTTCTAGTCCATTTGGCATATGGAATTCAAATTTCTCTCCTAGGATAATGAATTACAACTGAAAATGGTCATTTCTTTCTATTGCTTTAATGTAGTATTTTATAACATCATTTTTACGTTTGCATAAGTTGGACATCATTGAGAGAGATCTTTTTGATTTCTAAAATTTGTCTTGGGTTTCATTGCTAGATCTAGGGGAGAGGAGCCATTAGTTCAACACCCTAACTTTGTGCCTCTCAAAATCATACATGGCATTTCAAATTACTCTGAAATTTTTACTACAGCTTACTTGGCAAGGCCCCTACTTATAACTAAGGTTTCGGGTCCACATCATCAAATATGATGCCACATCAACATGATTTTTGTTGAGGTGTCCAAAAAGACCCAATAAAAATATTAGACCAATAGTTGTGCATTAAGTCATGTTTGTTGGTGTGTCAATGTGGCATCACATGATTTGTTGCATTTTAGAAATTTGATTCAATTATAAGAACTTTTGTTCAACATTTGGTCATTTTTTATTTACATTTGGAAAAATCATTTACAATGTATAGTATATAGGGTGTTCAATTACTGGCTTCTCTCCCCTAAGGAGTATTTATCTCGTCAAATTAATCTTGGACTTGCACCTAGTCTAGTATGACATACTCAGCTTTTTGGATGGGGGTAGTTCACATAATTTTTAAAAACTTAGAAGACTTATCATGTGTAGGGGAGAAGACCAAGTAGTTATCATACATGGTAATTTCGAATCACTCCAAAAAAATTACAATAGCTTATTTGATAAGGCCTCTGCTTATAACTAAGCTTTTAGGGCCACATCATCAAATATGATGCTACATCAACATGCTTTTTGTTGAGGTGTCCAACAAGACCCCCCAAAAAGGGTAGACCAAAAGTTGTGCATTAAGTCATGTTTTGTTGATGCATTGATGTAGCATCACATGATTTGTTGCTTCTTAGATCTAAAGAACACATTTCATTCCATTATAAGTACTTATAGTCAACACTAACAACCTTAATGTCACAACTACTAATGTTTAACTTTTATAAATATTGGACCTTAAATCCACGAATACTATCACAACTATAGGAAACTCCACTTGCTCAAGCTCGAAGAATTTGAATATTAGGAATGCTATGCAATGATCTAGAAGTTTTTAAGAATGTCAATGAGACCTAGGGGAGAGGACCCAATTGCTAAGCATGTTCCAATAGTTGTGATAGTATTTGTGGATTTAAGGCTTGATATTTTTAAAAGTTTAACACTAGTAGTTGTGACTTTAAGGTTGATAGTGTTGACTATAAGTACTTATAATTGAATGAAATGTGCTCTTTAGATCTAAAAAGAAAGCAATCATGCGATGCCACATCAGTGGACCAACAAAACATGACTTAATGCAGGACTATTGGTCCACCCTTTTTTTAAGGTCTTTTGGGACACCTCAACAAAAATCATGCTGATGTGGCATCATATTTGATGATGTGGACCTAAAACATTAGTTATAAGTAGGGGCCTTGCCAAGTAAGTTGCTGTAAAATATTTGGAGTGATTCGAAATTGCCATGTATGATTTTGAGAGGCATTGATGAGTGCCAAGTAGCACCCATAAAATACATCTTTTTACCTCTCTTTTTCTCCTTTCTGATCCCATCTTTCTTGATTTTTGCACCTGAATAGGCTAGCAAGATTGTTCTAAATACCTGATTAATTGAAGATAAATTACTTAAGATCATGATTTCTAATTAAAGGACTAATGTGCATGGAATTTATGGAAATTTGTAGAAAAACTTCTCTTTTTGAATCAACAGGTGTAGATGTTTGGGATGGCAATTTTTGTGCATCTTCGGAGGTAGTCCTAAATGATCTCTGGAGACAATACCAGAATACCACAACATCAGAAGTTTTGAAGTAAAGAGGGAAAGCCCTCGGAGCTGGACTAAAGTCTGGAGCATCTCTGGAGCTGAGAAAGAAGGCCACAATTATATCTCCAGAGCTACAGACATATCTCCGGAGCTGCAGATAGAGACATACATTTTCGGTGCCTCTTTAGAATAGAGCAGATTTCTAGCACAGCTGTCGGTCAGGCACTTTCAGCGGTGATCGTGATATCGCTCATATTACTCAAATCATCACCTGAGTGATTAAGGGCCATCTTTAGTTAACTGCTGGGAGTTTTTATCTTTTTAAGTTTTTGCATGAGTTATTGATGAAACTAATTTAATATCCATATTTTTAGGGCCTCGCTACCCAAATGTATTAAGACTCAAACTTAGATTCAGAGTGGACTTCTATTCCACTCAATCTATTTTTATTGCATGGTTATTTTTCGTAGTTAGACAGCTAGTATAATAAAGAGATGGATGTCATCTCATAGAAGAACTAGTAGATAAGATAAGTGATATGTCATCACTCATTTTATATATACTTATAGAAGCAGCAGAAAAAAAAAGATTTTTATTATTCTGATTTTCTATAATCTCAATTTGGATATCAATATTTCTCTTAATGCAAAGCGAATGGAATTGGACTGAATTAAGTTGTGATCTTATTCTTTGTGTTGATTCCTTATTGTAGCCTTTATCCCTAAGGGTGTGGAGCAAGGGCCCACTCTCACCACCAATGCAGAAGGCTAGTACCACTATTTTGTTGTTTCAAGATTTTGCTTTATAGAATACTTACTGATTTTGATAAATAGATGCATGTTGCAGTTTATAGATTTGCTTTGAGTAATTTACTATTCAATTCTGTTTTTAGCATTCTTTGAATTTTTTTAGTAAGCAAATAGATCAATCTCTTTAAATTAGTAAAAGTTATTAGAATTAGCTAGAGAAAACTGGTAACTGTAGAATCCCTAATTGTAGATAGCCGAGGACATAACCCTGGATTTTGACATCTAAAATATGATTAAATGATGAGGTACAACGACCCCTTGTCATTTTTGGCACCGTTGCCGGGGATCTACTGTGTTAATTAGGGAAACTTAGCTAAACAATTTTTAGGTTAGATCTGTATGGTTAGAGCTAGAGATTCAAAAGGAAGATACATAAAATAGACACCCCATCAACAAACTATAGGAGAAAGCAGTGGGGTGGCACAAGATCTTATTGAAGAAAGAAACCTAGAACCTACCTTGGAAGTTGCACCTCAAATCAATAATCCCTTAGATCCTCCAAATCTTCCACTTGTTGATTATATCCAAGAATTACAACAAAAGTTTCAGGTAGATCCTTTGATAGAACCTAATTTCCTAGAACCTCAAGGAGAAGAACCAGTACTAAACATGGATGATAATAATGATAATCATGAAGAGGAGGAAAATTAGGTTCCAAAAACCTTCTCACATCCCATTGTTCTGGCTGCTGGAGACAATGCCCCTATGAAAAATATCTCACCAGTACACTTGCCAAATTTCAGAGGTCTTTCTTCTGAGGATCCAGATCAATTTCTATTTGAATTCAAAGTAGTATGCCAAACTTATGATTATGGATCAGATAACCAAAAACTCAAACTGTTCCCTTCAACCCTGAAAGATTCTGCGATGAGATGGTTTATGGGTTTACCCCAAAACTCTAGTCATTCTTGGGATCAGATGGAAACAGAGTTTTTAGGAAAGTACCAAGATTACTGTAGAGTCAGTAATAAAAATGAGGAATTGTTTAAAATTAGACAAGGAGAGGAAGAGACCTTAGAGGACTATGTGGACAAGTTTAACTTCACCTCAAGAAGGTATGGCAACCCAATAAATCACTCTTTGGCCAGAACCTTGTTTGTAAAAGGGTTGGATAAAGAATCAAAACAGGCACTGGATCTAATGGGAAAAGGAAATATCAACAAAATGGATATACCTACTATAGAAGAACTCTGCAAGAACTATTCTAGAACCCAAGATGGAGTGAGATCATCCAAAACCTTTAAAGGGAAGAATGAAATAGGACAATTAATGGAAGAGATCGCAAATCTAAAAATAGATATTTTGGTCCAATTAAATACCACATTGGATGGGATTTAGGCAAAAACTAGAACAGCTTATCAAAATAAAACAACTAAACCACTCTCCATCTATTGTCCTAGGTGTAGAAACAAGCATCTGTTGAGAGAATGCCCTTTAGACAAATCAAAGATTTGTCAGATCTATGATAGGGAACATCCTACTAGTCAATGTAGTCAACTCCCAACCTTGAAAAGGTTGAGTAAGAAGAATACCGTAATAGAAGAAGAATTGACCTATGTGGGAGAAAAACAGGGTGGGAATTTCCCTTATAATCAATATCCAAACCAGCCTTTTTACATGGGTCCTTCTAATTGGGAAATAATCAATGGAATCCAACTTGGCATGGGCCTTAGAATAACCCTCCTTGGGGACAACAGGATTGGCCAAATCAACATTGGCAAAACCAAAATTGGCAAAATCAGCACTAGGGAAATCAATAGTGGCCACCACAGTTTGGATCACAAAACATGCAACCTTAATAAGGTCCTCAACAGGGATATAATCAACAATACCAGGGACAACCTAGACGTTTCCAACCTCAACAACAAGCTTTACTAACTGGACCCTCCAACACACAAGGTCAATCACAAAATGAGCCAGTTAGCCAACCACCCTTACCAGCTCAGCCTATACCAAACCCACGAAATAAATAGGGAGCAATTGTTTACATGACAGAGCAAGAAAACATGGCTGGTATCAATGCTATATATTCAAATAATCTCCAGATGCATTCTAGGAAAGCATTCCCAAGACCATCTCCTCCAACTATAGTTGAAGTAACCAATGATGAGGAACCTGAAAATTCATCCACTCAACTCCTAGAGGAGATTACTACCGAAAAAGTGCTAAAAGAATCATTCCTGGATAACTCTAGAGTTGCTCCTAAAAGATCGACTCCAGAGAACATTCCTAGACATGATTCTGATAAAAGCTATGGAGATGCTCCAGAGATGGAAAAACTAGCACTGTACTGATGCAGAGTGGGACGCAACGGAGGCAACCTAACAGGAAGGAAGAGCCAATTAAACAAACAGCCTGATAAAAATGTCTATCGGCTGAACATCATCATCATATTTCCTAAGGACGCCAACAGCATCATCACATTTCAACAGCATCATCATATTTCAGATGATCGCAAATATCCTCCCGTCGACTACTATTTACCTCCTCTGCCTATCATCATCATCATGATAATCAACGGGCGCGAACATCCTCCGGTTACACTGTTCATCGGGTGCCAAATACAAACGGCATCATCATGATATTCAATATCACCTTCGTCAGCAGGATATCCAAATATCCGGTTGCTCCAAATATCCTGATGACGTTCACTTCAACAACTTGCCTTCGATGCTCCACTGCCCGACGATACAAGCAACAGCATCATGATATTAAACATCCGGTTCTTCGAAACCTCCTGATGATGCTTAACAACTTTCTGCCTTCGCCGATACCTTACCACTTAGCGACAACAGTATAAACACGCATAGAGGGATTTCTTAATATCCTGATGACGATGACGTCATATCCTGATGACGATGACGTCACACATCATCCTGATGAACTCTTCAACACTTAGCCAAAAAAACTTAACTTTCACACCCGCATCTGTTAGCGATATGCGGATGATGACCTTCCCCGAGAGATGATCCTGACTGCGATATATACACTGAGTATATATCCAACTCAAAACATCATGATGCACCTGCAACATGCAAACTTCAACAACTTCATGACCCGATCCTGATGGCGATGGATTCACAGATGATGATGCGGCTCGTTCCGACTGGAAACGCACATGCAGACTCCTGTGTATCCTTCCACTGCATGAAAACACTCACAACCGCATAATTTCACAGAGATCATGTGACGACCGGGCTGGATCACCTTCAAACCGAAATCTAACAACTTATCTTCTAGACCTAGCACATGAGGATGCTAGGCTGCTTTACAGCATGCTCCTAACTGATCTCCTGAACAATGCAATGCATAAACAGAAAACACAAATGCAACCTAAGCTATGATACAGGACCATTCCACCGATTTGCAGGATCAACCGGTGGAAGGGTTGAAAGTACCCATCAACTTGCAAAACGGAAAAGAAATCAACACAGATACAACCAGATAATGCAAAAGATGAGATCTTATTCAATTGAAATTCAATGTCCTGAATACAGCTTCACAATGTCTGAACTGCTCTCCTGAATCTCAACTCAACACAACACCAGTACATCTAGTAACATCAATATCAATCTCAATAATCAATCTGAACTATCAATATGAACTGTGTCTAAACCCTAACAGGTCGAAGGTATATATAACAAATCCTTCGAGTACTACTAACTTCACTTCCCAGCGGCTGGGAGCTTCCAAGCGGCTGGGAGAGAGGACAACTCAGATACCTTATCCCGATCTCTAACTGCCTACACATACTCCTAGGCTGAACTAATACATAGCATCGGTCCAATGGACCTTATTACATGATAAAGTCAAACATACTAAAAATAGCCTACTGCCCTGTCATCATGCGGACAATTCACCTATATCCTGATCATGTTATCCTATATCCTAATCATGTACGTCATCATGCGGACCTATAACAAACTAACTGCCTCAAGGAGGCCAGCTGTTAGGTAGGTGCTTCTGCACCATACTCCCCAAAAGAAAATAACTCATGTCCCATGAGTTAGGATATGGAAGTCCTCCACCTTTACATTTTGCCTGTGCAATGTGCTGCCCTATTCCAGCTTTGTCTGCTGCTGTCTCTTGGCTGCTCCAAGACTTCTGAACTGTAACTTGCTTTCTGGCAAGTAAATCCTCATGCCTGTCAATGTAGGCTTGTCTCCCACATACCTTGTGTTTGTCAGGTTGCCTGACCAGAACCTCTTGCTGAACTGCCTCTTGAACTTCTGAAATGTCCAACTCTATCTTCCTTTCAATCTTTATAGGACAAGCAATAGTCCCAACTATGACAACATCCTTGTCATGCCTCTCAACTGATGGTTGCTGTGTGCAAACCTGTTTCTAAACCTGCTGCTGACCTCTGTCAGTCACAACTGAAACTTGCTTCAGCTTGTTGTATTTCACAACTCCTTTCCTTGCAGTGTCTTCAACTGCCTTTATGCCTGCTTCTCTAGGCATCTGCACATACTCCTTCTTTCCCATTAAAATGACTTTGGCTGCCTTCTGTGTTGCAGCATCTGCCTGCAATGGCATCAACTTAATAGTCTTTCCATCCTTCTGGATGGTGTAGGTATTAGCATACCCATCATACAATACTCTTCTGTCAAATTGCCATGGTCTACCCAACAGTAGGTGACAACATTCCATAGGCAAAATATCACACAAAATTCTATCCTGATATGCTCCAATCTGGAAATCAACATATGCCTGTTCAGAGACAAAAAGTGAATGCCTATCACTTACCCAAGATGCCTTGTAAGGGTGTGGATGTGGAATCCTTTCCAAATGCAGTTTATCCACCATCTCCTGAGATACCATGTTGTCTGTTGAACCAGTATCAATGACAACCTTGCATATTTTACCTCTGCTCTTGCATGTGGTCTTGAAAAGAGCTCTTCTTTGCATCATATCCTTTGATGCCTGCAAACTAATTCTCCTTAACATCAATGATTCTCCACTCTCTGGATATCCAACATTATCAGCATCCTGATCCTTTTGATAAATGTTTGGACTCTGCACACTTTTCTCTTCTTTCTCTTCTTGCACAAGTTGTACTCTCTTGTCACTTGTTCTATCATTTCTGGATGATGAACCTTTGTTTTCTGGACACTTGAAGGATGGATGACCAAACTCACCACATGTATAACATTTCCCTGAAAATGTAGTAGAACCTCTACCACCTCCAAATCTTCCTTTACTACCTTTCCATCCACCTCTGAAATCAGACTGTCCCTGTCCTTTACCAGTATCTTCTTGACTTTCATTGGTTTGCTTTGTTCTATGGGCTGATCCTCTTCCTCTATTGTTTTGTTCTTGTTTTCTCTTCAACTTTTCTTCCACTTTCAGTGCCAACTGAAAGCTTTTCTGCACTGTATCTGGGTTATGCAGACTGAGATCTTCCTGAATATTAAACCTCAATCCATTAAGGTATCTGGCTACCTTTTCCTCTTCACTTTCTTTCACCTTTGTCTTCATACAGAGTTTCATGAACTCTTCTGTATATGAGCTGACATCTAGCTCCTTCTGCTTCAGGTTCTGCTTCCTCTTGTGTAACTGGATACTGTAATCCAAAGGAATATAAGCTTCCTTTACCAATTCCATCATCTTCTTCCATGTGGCAACTCTACGTTTTCCCTCCTGCACTCTATCATCCTGAACAAAGTTCCACCATGTCAAGGCAACTTCTTTCATCTTTGACTGTGCTATCTTCACTCTCTGCTATTCTGGTATCTCCTCTGTTACAAAGAAATTGTTCAGACAGTCTATCCATTCCATTACTGAATCAGGGTCCATCTTACCTGTAAACACTGGCAAATCCAGCTTCACATCCATGGTTCTCCTCTCCATGGCCTTGAGGGCGTTCAACAGCGGCCTCTGGTCTGCAGGAACGACCTCCTCGCTCCAATTAGGGATATCCTCTTCTTCCCTATCATCTTCTCTACCAGAACCTACTCTGCTCCTCAACTTTGCTAACTCATCTTTCAACTCCTGATTCTGAGCCTTCACGGCCCTGCTTTCCGCAATCTGCTTCTTCACCAGAACTGCCAACTCAGCGTTGGTCATCTTTGTTGGGAACTCAGATGTTCCTTCTTCGTCTGACATCCTGCTTATCTTTTCCAAAAGATTCTAACCTTTGCTCTGATACCACTATGATGCAGAGTGGGACGCAACGGAGGCAACCTAATAGGAAGGAAGAGCCAATTAAACAAACAGCCTGATAAAAATGTCTATCGGCTGAACATCATCATCATATTTCCTAAGGATGCCAACAGCATCATCACATTTCAACAGCATCATCATATTTCAGATGATCGCAAATATCCTCCTGTCGACTACTATTTACCTCCTCTGCCTATCATCATCATCATGATAATCAACGGGCGCGAACATCCTCCGGTTACACTGTTCATCGGGTGCCAAATACAAACGGCATCATCATGATATTCAATATCACCTTCGTCAGCAGGATATCCAAATATCCGGTTGCTCCAAATATCCTGATGATGTTCACTTCAACAACTTGCCTTCGATGCTCCACTGCCCGACGATACAAGCAACAGCATCATGATATTAAACATCCGGTTCTTCGAAACCTCCTGATGATGCTTAACAACTTTCTGCCTTCGCCGATACCTTACCACTTAGCGACAACAGTATAAACACGCATAGAGGGATTTCTTAATATCCTGATGACGATGACGTCATATCCTGATGACGATGACGTCACACATCATCCTGATGAACTCTTCAACACTTAGCCAAAAAAACTTAACTTTCACACCCGCATCCGTTAGCGATATGCGGATGATGACCTTCCCTGAGAGATGATCCTGACTGCGATATATACACTGAGTATATATCCAACTCAAAACATCATGATGCACCTGCAACATGCAAACTTCAACAACTTCATGACCCGATCCTGATGGCGATGGATTCGCAGATGATGATGCGGCTCGTTCTGACTGGAAACGCACATGCAGACTCCTGTGTATCCTTCCACTGCATGAAAACACTCACAACCGCATAATTTCACAGAGATCATGTGACGACCGGGCCGGATCACCTTCAAACCGAAATCTAACAACTTATCTTCTAGACCTAGCACATGAGGATGCTAGGCTGCTTTACAGCATGCTCCTAACTGATCTCCTGAACAATGCAATGCATAAACAGAAAACACAAATGCAACCTAAGCTATGATACAGGACCATTCCACCGATTTGCAGGATCAACCGGTGGAAGGGTTGAAAGTACCCATCAACTTGCAAAACGGAAAAGAAATCAACACAGATACAACCAGATAATGCAAAAGATGAGATCTTATTCAATTGAAATTCAATGTCCTGAATACAGCTTCACAATGTCTGAACTGCTCTCCTGAATCTCAACTCAACACAACACCAGTACATCTAGCAACATCAATATCAATCTCAATAATCAATCTGAACTATCAATATGAACTGTGTCTAAACCCTAACAGGTCGAAGGTATATATAACAAATCCTTCGAGTACTACTAACTTCACTTCCCAGAGGCTGGGAGCTTCCAAGCGGCTGGGAGAGAGGACAACTCAGATACCTTATCCCGATCTCTAACTGCCTACACATACTCCTAGGCTGAACTAATACATAGCATCGGTCCAATGGACCTTATTACATGATAAAGTCAAACATACTAAAAATAGCCTACTGCCCTGTCATCATGCGGACAATTCACCTATATCCTGATCATGTTATCCTATATCCTGATCATGTACGTCATCATGCGGACCTATAACAAACTAACTGCCTCAAGGAGGCCAGCTGTTAGGTAGGTGCTTCTGCACCATGTACCCAGAACGGCTCAAACAACATGTCCCCTAGAAAAAGATCTTACAAAAATAAGTCCAACCCAACCTGAAATTAGAACTTTTACAAGAAATTAGGCAACTAAATATTGAAATTCCTCTCCTCCAATCAATCAGAGATGTACCAGAGTTGAATCAATTCATTAAACAACATTGTGTCAAAACACAGGGTAGGAAGAAAAACTTTCCTTCTACAATCTAGGTGGAAGGGACAGTAGTAGATCTATTGATGGGAGAAATGCTCCTCCCAAATATGGAGACCCTGGAAATCCTGTCATAACGATTTTCATCTCAAGGGTAGAAATTTCAAATGTTTTGGTTGATTTGGGAGCAGCAATTAATGTGATGATGGTTCATACAATGGACAAATTAGCTCTATCAGGTATCCAATCCACAACTACAATCCTTCAACTTGCTGACCAGTCAGTAGCCGTTCTGAAAGGAGTAATCACTGATGTACCAGTTGTGATAGAATCATGGGAATTTCCAGTAGACTTCCTGATATTAGAACCGAGAAACTAGAGAAATACTTATCCACTCATTTTAGGAAGACCATGGCTGGCTACAATAGTAGCATCTATTGATTGTCGAACTAGGGATATGGTCATTTCTAATGGGATAGATTTGAAGAAAATATCTATGTATCCTCTAGCTAAATCATCAATACATTATACAGGAAGAGTATGGGTGGATAAACTAGATAACAATAACAAAAGTGCCTCAGTAGCTATGGTAACCATCAAGGAACATCTGGGAGAGTTGGAAGAAGAAATCTACTATGATACAACAGAAGACATTACCCACATCCTAATCAATGAGGATGTGATGGAGCTTGCCCAAGATTCTAGGAGAGAACTTCTTACTTCTACTCATTGTACCCTAGCAAATATCATTCCTTGTGGGGAGACCTTTTACAAAGACTTAGCCATGTTCCACATGTTGCTTCCACATTCTTACCCCCTCAATACCATGACTCCAGTGTATGGATTAACTACATCTGTGGATCAAATCACAAAACAGGTCATGATTTTACCAGGGAAAACACTTAATATCAATACTCAGTTAACAACAAATCAGGAAGAAAAACTTATCCAACTTCTGATTTCCCATTCAGTAGCTTTTGCTTGGGAATACCAAGATATGAAGGGCATACCTCCTGAGATCTGTACCCATCATATATACACTGAGGATATTAAACCTGTCAGACAACCCCAAAGAAGATTGAATCCTACTTTAAAAGACATTGTTAAGACTGAAATAGACAAATTACTGCAAGCAGGGTTTATATATCCAATCTCAGACAGTCAATGGGTCTCACCCTAGTCATAGTGCCTAAAAAGAATGGGAAATGGAGGGTGTGTATTGACTATAGGGAACTAAACAAAGCTACAAAAAAGGACTACTTTCCCTTACCATTCATTGACCAAGTAATGGACCACCTTGCTGGGAGAAAGTATTTTTCTTTTCTAGATGGATTCAGTGGGTATAACCAAATTCAAGTAGCACCTGAAGACCAAGACAAAACCACTTTCAGCTACTCTTGGGGAACTTTTGCTTATAAAGTTCTTCCATTTGGACTATGTAATGCCCCAGCTACATTTCAGAGACTTGTTTTAGCCAGTTTTGCTGAACTAGCTAACGAATGAATGGAGGTCTATATGGATGACTTTACTGTGTATGGGGATAATTTTGAAGAAGATCTCACAAACCTTGAGAAAGTACTGAAATGCTGTGAGAAAAATCAATTATCCCTTAGCCATGAAAAGTGCTTCATGATGTTAGAGGAAGGAATTGTATTGGGACACAACATTTCAGCAAATGGGATCAAAGTGGATCAAAACAAGATAGAAGTGATCACACAGTTGCCTTCACCCAAAAATCAGACAGATGTTAGAAGTTTTCTGGGTCATGCAGGCTACTATAGGAGATTCATAGAAAATTTTAGCAGAATAGCTGCCCCCCTGTTTACCCTGCTTAACAAAGACAGAATTTCTATGGACAGAAGACTGTCAATCAGCATTTGAAACCTTGAAAAAGAAGCTTACTGTCACACCAATTTTGAGAGGACCTAATTGGACTTTACCATTTCACATACAAATGGATGCTTCAAATGAGTCCATTGGGGCAGTTTTAGGACAAAAGGAGGAAGGAGAGAGTATGCATGTCATTTATTACATTAGCAAAAACCTTACCTCTGCAGAAATAAATTACACCACAACTGAAAAAGAATTCTTGGCAGTCATCTATGCTATAAACAAATTCAGGCACTCTATCACTAGATATAAAATATTTGTGCACACTGATCATGTAGCCATCAAGTACCTAATGAATAAACTAGTAGTAGGTGCAAGGATCATTAGATGGTTATTGCTATTGTAGGAATTTGATATTACCATAGTTGATAATCCAGGTAAGTTTAATTTGGTTGCTGATTTTCTGTCAAGATTACATATAGGAGGAGAAAACCAACCAGTGGAGGGCAGGTTCCCAGATGAACATCTTTTTGCTATCTCCTCTATTGCATCTTGGTTTGTTAACATAGCTAATATTTTAGCTACAGGCTTGTATCCATCCCATTTTACCTCAAAATAGAAAAAATGTTAAAGAAAGCTTATCTTACAAATGGTTAAATGGATTGCTTTTTAAATGTGGTCTTGATTTCATTTTACGCAGATGTTTGAAAGCTGGTGAAATTTTTGATGTATTGAGAGCATCTTATGATGAACCATCTGGTGGGCATTACTCTTCCCACAGAACTATCCACAAGATCTTGGGAGCTAGTTACTACTGGCCCTCTCTTCATAAGGATACTAAGAAGTATGTGTAGCAGTGTGACCAATGCCAAAGGATGGGACAACCAACCTTCACCTAGGAGATGTTACTGCATCCTCAAGTCATGATGGAACCATTTAAGCAGTGGGGTCTAGACTTTGTGGGACCAATTTCTCCACTATCATTAGGCAAGGAGTATATTATAGTATGTATAGACTATGTTACTAAATGGGCTAAGGTTCAAGCATTGAAATTTGCACGAGAAGAAAAAGTTGTTGATTTCCTTTATAATAAGATTTCCTTGAGGTTTGGAGCCCCAAGATTCATAGTTTTAGACAGAGGACCTCAGTTTACTTCACAGGTAATCAGAGCATTCACAGATTTATATCAGGTCAAGCACAGAAAATCTTCACCTTACCATCCTCAAGCCAATGGGCAGGTAGAGATAAGTAATAGGGAACTTGAAAATATTCTGACAAGGATAGTAGCAATGAACAGAAAAGATTGGGCTAACAGATTACCTGAAGTAGTTTGGGCTTACAATACCACTTAGAAGTCCACAACAAAGTTCTCACCATATGAATTAGTTTATGTGAAAAAGCCTATTCTGTCTATAGAATTTTAACTCCAGACACTTAAAACTGCATTAGATATTGGTCTACCATTGTCCATAGCCCAACATAACATAATTCTTTAGCTCAATGAGTTGGATGAAATCTGGACAGAGGCCATTTAGCAAACAAACCTGGTTTAGTATCAAAGGAAGCAGTGGCATGACGAACACATCAAGAGGACATTTCAACAAGGTGATTGGGTTCTTCTTTATAATTCTAAATTCAAGGAGTTCAAAGGGAAATTACAAACTCATTAGATGGGTCCTTATCAGATAAAGGAAGTTTTTGAAAATGGAACAATATTGTTGGAACCTATTGATGGAAGCACAGACACATTCTTAGTGAATGGCCATCGAATCAGACTCTATAAAAGGCCATCCACTAAAGAAGAGTTCCTCAATGATTTGTGATTTGATACAGGGGATACCTCCTCTGTCACAGTTTTGGACTAGTAAAAAAAAGGTTGAAAACCAGCAAATGGTGGCCTTCTAAAAAAAAAAAAGAGGAAGATGGAAAACTAGTAAATGGCTGTCTTTCTCGACCAAGGGAATTGAAAACGAACAAATGGAGGTTCCCTTCTTCATACTAGTTGAGAATAATCAAGCTACGGAGGTGATCATGTGCCGGGAGTTACTCAAACACACCTCTGACGCTTCATAGTTTAGGAGCACCTCCAACGCTCCACCAATAAAGAGTTATTTACAACCATAATAAGTGGGAGGGGACCCACCTCTCCAGGAAATAAAGTATAAATGTCATTTGATGAGGTCATCATGACTCATCCTCTACTTTATGGCAGAAATAAAATCAAATCAACACGCATCTCGCGAGAAATTATTACTCTCGTTTGCACAGGTACTTGCAAAGACTCCGCTGACATCACCCAAGATACATGGATTCTCGAACCACTCAACGGGAATGATTGCAGGTTGCGTGACAATGAAGGTGATTGACATCATCTCAAGCCACAAAAAGCTGCTTAGGTGCCACGTCGCGTCTAGTCTCATTAATGCCGCAGCATCTCAGCCAAGTACATCGTGCCTCATCATTAAAAATGGTTTAGGTAATTTTATCTTAATTAAGTATTAAATAGCAACTATCTTGTCTTTCTATTTTTGGGTGCCGTCATTAATCAACATCCTCCTACCATCATTTTCCTTTCCAAATTCATGCATGCCACCATCTTTGTTGTACTATCACCATGCCTACGGAGTGTCCCATCACTTTGCTTCATTTATGACCACATAAACACTCTAACAAACTTTTAGTTCTTTCTCCATAAGCCTAAGCCATTAAGAGAATTGACATAATAATCCTCATTTAAACTGTAACATACCCTGAAGAACAGAGTTAGCTGAAACAGTTCTCCGGAGCCTACGAAGTGAGAAAGGATTGTAAGCACAGAGGATAGGAAACAAATTTAGAAATGGGGGTTAAGAAGAAATCAGAACCAGAAAATGCTACAGGCCTTTTGCAGGATGAAGCTGTAGCAGACATTCTGAGGAATGCAAGATGGTTGGAATTTCTAGAAAAATTTGAGGGGTTTCAAGAAGATATTGTTGATGAGTTCCTAAAAAACCTGAGGGACAATCAGACAGCTGTAAGGGGAGTCCAAATCAATCTTTCTGCAACCACTATCAGTCATATTTCTGGGTTGCCTGAACAAGGTGAGAGGTTCTATCATCTGAAAACCTTATATGTTGATTTGATTAGGAATTCTCTGTTGAAGGTGAACCTACAATCCAATTGCATTTAAATAAAAATGAGGTTAAAGGAATTCTTAGGTCTTCACTTCCAAACCCTTGGCAATCTATAGCTATATGGCTAATGAAATATTTCACATGTGATGGTCAATTTTCCTTAGTTTTAGGACCAATAATGAAAATGTTAATTTTTCTGAGGCATGGGAATGGACACCCTGAATTCAGTATAAACATTCCCAACTTCCTGTACTCTTCCATTAGGGCAAATGCAGAAAAATATCAGCAAAACAAGGGTCCTATGAAACACATGGCCTCATTTTTCTAATAGTGAAACACCACTTTCTATCTCAAGTTGATGGGGAAGAATTATGGCAAACATTTATTGAACAAAAACCCTAGGGCAGAGAGTCAGAGAGGGCACAAGCAGAGGGTGAGGGTTCCTCTACCTAGCAAGAAGAAGAGACATAACCTTCAACCTCCTCTACAACTATTCAAAAAGGAAAGAAGTCCTCACTGGAGGCAACTTCATTTGCAGCCCCTATTTCTAATAAAAAGAAGAAAGGCAAAGAAATTAAAGAACTTGCTTTTGAGAAAAATCCATACATGACTCGCTCAACCAGGGAGAGGATGACTCTAGCTGAGGAATATTTCCCTAAGGAACTAACAAGGGAGAGGTTAGGGCAGAAAGCAAAGAAAACCCCAAAGAAAGCTGCCTCTAGAATACACTATTGGGCTGAAGAAGCATCCCATGATTCCGATGAGATCCCTCTGGTGAGAAAGAAAAGACTGAGAGAAGTTTCTCCAGAACCATCTGTCCATCTGGGCTCAAGTCTAACTTCAGAACAATCTCCTACTCCGGAGACAGAACACAGGCAAACTTTTACTATTTCCTCAGATTCTGAGGATGAGACACCTGCTCCGAAGGCACCTGCCCCACCTATGCTATGGAGAAGCAAAAGAAAAAGGCAGCTCTCCCAAACTGAGAAAGATATTGCTCTCCTAGCTGAAGTGCTTCTGAGGAGAAAGCTAGGCCTTCATCAGTGCCAGCACAAATAGAGAAAACCCTAGAAGAACCTCAAGATAGGGAGGCTGCAGGAAAAGATGAAATAGAGCAATTGGGTGCAGCTGACAGTGTAGGACAGATGGCTATGGAAGACCCTGATGTGCAGAAAACAAAAGAAGAAACAAGAACTTTCTCTCATCCCTCTGATCAAGAGGATATTGAGATTTCAAAAGAGCAGCAACTGTTGGAAGAAATTGATAATCTAAAAAGATTACTTTGGGGGAAAAATCAGGTTATCACTAACCTCAAGAAGGTCAGAATGGAAATAGAGATGGAGCAAAAACAAGTAATTGAAAAACTAAAATAGAGCTCCAAAGTAAAGACCAAATAATTCAAGAAAGGAAAGCAGAACTGGAAGCCCAGAAGACAGAGACAGCTAAAATCATGAAGGAAAAGGAGATAGAGGTAGTACAAAGTATCTCTGATCTTACCAAGGCTAGAGACAATGGTCTCATAGTAATTGCAACATTAATTGAGAGAGTACAAAGCCAAGATAAACAATTGACTTGGGCCAACAACAAAATAGATGATCAAGAGGAGTATATTCAAGAGTTGGCTAGCCCAAGGGCAATGAGTGAATAGGAGGTACAAATAGATCCATATGTCGGTCCAATCCCCATTGATATTCCTAAGGCCCTATTTTATTGGGAAAGGAGATGTAGAGAATATGAGGCTTCTAAGCCTATGCTACAACTACAGAGGGCAGTTACTGCCATGACAAAAAGAGTGGAAACCCTAGAGGAAAGAATCATTTAGATAGCCTCCATTTCTTCTGAGATTTTATCTTGTAGACCTCCAAGTGCCAGTTATGCAATGTTTTTACAAGAAAGGGTCCTACAAAGAAAGTTGTCTTCAGTTCTGTTTGATCTGCCTGAGAACACAGAAACAACAAAGGTGTTCATGGAAGCCTATACAAGGAGCTCTGATGAAGACAAAATTTTTTTGTGTGAATTATATCTGCATGGATTCTGTGTTGACGATATGACCTTCCTTCTTAATTATTTTGTAGGAGATTGCCAACTCAAAGCATTCATGTCAATGATGAGGAATCATCAGATTTGGAATGAGCGAATGGAGGCTCACCTCAAGAAGGATACAGAAACAAATCTTTTCATCAGAAAAGAGTGTCCCAACCCTCAAGCTTTTGAGATCCAATTCAGGGCATATGTCTATCACCCTAAAAGTCAGAACAAAATTTTGCCATTATACCTGAAAAATTTGCAAGAGTGTTCCATTGATTTTGGTCTTTTTATGAATAGTTCAACTAATCCAGTGCTTGCAATAGCAAAGAAAAGGTGGAATATTCTGACCTCAGAGAAAAAAATGAGAGAGGTGGTCATCCTTGCAAACTTAAGGTTATTTATGAGGAAGGGAAGGTTAATATCCAAAATGATGGATAAGCATAAACGAGAGTGGATTAGTGGGCGTTTCATGCCCTCTCATAATTGAACCACTCCTTGTCTAGGCCGAGCAAATGGAAGATGAGAAATTGCAAGAGTGGTTAAAGCAGGTTGATTAATACAGGGGAAATGGTGATACCAACTGCACCACTTGGTCTACCTATGCACAAGACTATAGCTTGACTGACAAGCTACTCCACCAGAATAAATCCAGATTGTGAGAAGTAGGAGGACCTACTAAACCTTAGGTATGGGGGGGATGATGAGTGCCAAGTAGCACCCATAAAATACATCTTTTTACCTCTCTTTTTATCCTTTATGATCCCATCTTTCTTGATGTCTGCACCCAAATAGGCTAGAAAGATTGTTCTAAATAATGATTAATTGAAGATAAATTACTTAAGATCATGATTTCTAATTAAAGGACTAATGTGCATGGAATTGATGGAAATCTATAGAAAAACTTCTCTTTTTGAATCAACAGGCGTAGATGTTCGGGATGGCAATTTTTGTGCATCTTCGAAGGTAGTCCTAAATGATCTTTGGAGACAATACCAGAATACCACAACATCAGAAGTTTTGAAGTAAAGAGGGAAAGCCCCCAAAGTTGGACTGAAGTCTGGAGCATCTCCGGAGCTGAGCAAGAAGGCCGCAATTATATCTCTGGAGATACATACATATATCTAGAGCAAAGACATACATTTTTGGCGCCTCTTTAGAATAGAGCAGATTTGTAGCACAGCTATTGGTCAGGCACTTTCAGCGGTGATCATGATACCCCTCATATTACTCAAATCATCACCTGAGTGATTAAGGGCCATCTTTAGTTAACTGCTGGGAGTTTTTATCTTTTTAAGTTTTTGCATGAGTTACTAATGAAACTGATTTAATATCCATATTTTTAGGGCCTCGCTGCCCAAATGTATTAAGACTCAAACTTAGATTTAGAGTGGACTTTTGTTCCACTCAATCTATTTTTATTGCATGGTTATTTTTCATAGTTAGACAGCTAGTATAATAAAGAGATGGATGTCATCTCATAGAAGAACTGGTATATAAGATAAGTGATATGTCATCACTCATTTTATATATACTTACAAAAGCATAAAAAAAAAAGTTTTTTATTATTCTGATTTTCTGTAATCTCAATTTGGATATCAATATTTCTCTGAATGCAAAGCGAATGGAATTGGACCAAATTAAGTTGTAATCTTATTCTTTTGTGTTGATTCCTTACTATAGCCTTCATCCCTAAGGGTGTGGAGCAAGGGCCCACTCTCACCACCAAGGCAGAAAGCTAGTACCACTGTTTTGTTGTTTCAAGATTTTGCTTTATAGAATACTTACTGATTTTGATAAATAGATGCATGTTGTAGTTTATAGATTTGATTTGAGTAATTTACTATTCAATTATGTTTTCAGCATTCTTTGAATTGATTTAGTAAGTAGATAGATCAATCTCTTTAAATTAGTAAAAGTCATTAGAATTAGCTAGAGAAAATTGGTAACTGTAGAATCCCTAATTGTAGATAGCTGAGGACATAGCCTTGGATTTTGACATCTAAAATATGATTAAATGATGAGGTACAATGACCCCTTGTCAAACATGAAGTTAGGGTGCTCAACTTAGGGTGCTCAACTACTGGGTCATCTCCCCTATGTCCATCAGTGTGGGAGTTTCCCAAAGGAAAGCTTGTACTGACTAACAATAAATACCAAGCTAAATTCCCTAAGCTAATATATAGAAAATATAGAGTTGACCCTCTTTAAAAGTTGTAGTAATACCTTTTTTTTCTTCAAATGTCTAAAGGGATTTGGTTTACTTATTTTGGGGTTCACTTTTGATATCAATTAAATTAGACTATATTACTAGTCATTACGACTGATAGCATTGGAATCATTGTCATTGATTGAAGTAAGGAGAAACTAGAATTGTTCAAAGTCCCACACAAACTACAAGTGGACAAGAAAAGATATTCCAGACATTGTTCGAGTATCTCCATGTTAAACTATAGTTCCTTCTAAAGATAGTGACATGTTTGAGTTCTTTTGTTGGAGTGAGTTTCTACTATACTTTCATGTTCTCAACGTTAGTCAAGAAATAGTCTCATGTAGGGAAGATATAATCACTCAATGGGAAGGAATGGCTACCAAATACCATGCATGGCATGTTAATTACACACCACCAAAATCAAATCACAACAATGATGATGAACTTGTATTAGATGGACTAGAAGAAATAGAACACCTTGATGCAGAGGAGTGGGAACTTTTATCCTTGCTCCACCTAGGAAATGATCTTCCTATTGATGAACTAGACATGCTTGGCTACCAAGAATTTGACACATCCCACAATTGGGTTGCCACTACAATTACCCTCTCCTTGATGGAGAATCTTGTCACATTCATTGACTCTAACCATTCAACACAACAATCTGAGCAAATTGAACCAAACTCAACTATTGCAAAGGGAAAAAGCTTTTTTCTGGAGCAAAAAAATGCATTAAATATTATTGTGAACCATTCTAATGAGACTAGAAGGCAACCACCACTTCTAATGATAATACAAGCTATTGCAAGAACAGGGAAATCATACTTGATTAATAGCATTCAAATGCAATCTCTATAAATGTACCCACAAAACAAAAGAAATTATTTTTTCTTGCCCCAAAAGGCATCACTACTTTCAATATAAATGCATCAACCATTCATTCAACACTTCACATATCAATAGAAGAGATGAACCCTCTTCAAGGTCAAGCTCTATCAACTTTCCAAGAAAGCATGTATTTCATTTGATATATTCTAATTGATGAAATGAGCTTCATTGGACCAAGGTTGCTAGAACACATTGATACCAGACTACGTGAAGCATTCCCATACGACAATTAAAGCCCATTTGGTGGATGCCCTATTATACTTATTGGTGACCTAGGACAACTGCCACCAATACCTGACATTCCAATGTATGTTGGCTCATCAAATATGACAACACTTTGGAGAAGCTTCCAAACAGTAGTCACATTGAACACAATTTTTTGACAAGAAGGAGATGAATCTACCCAAATAATATTTCACAACCTCCTTCAAAATATAAGGAATGGTGAGACAACACATGTAGATTGGCAATTGCTCGTCACGCAACAATGACAACCTATCTTCTAGCAAACAAGATACATTTTCTTCATCTATACATTTGTTTGCAACAAATGATTTGGTTGAAACACATAACAAAAAATGTTAAAAGCATTTGACAACCTATCTTCTTGCGAACAAGATACATTTTCTTCATTTAGACATTTGTTTGCAACAAATGATTTGACCTTGAAACTAGACTACTTGTTTCAGAGGATGGACAATGATTTGTTTGTAAATGATTTGTTGTAAGAGTGGATAGGTTCACAAAAATGTAGAGAAATAAATTACTTTACATAAATAATTTAGGCCAATGAATCAAATGCAATAATTAAGTACAATTAACCTAGATTACTTAGAAGTTAGATCAATAAACTAAAATCTTATTTTTAAAAATTAAATGCAATAGATAGGGATACTTAGCTTAGGGAACAATGATGATGATTTGATAATGATGTTGTGTTGCCAGGGTATAGAAATTAATCCTTATAATTTGATGAATGTCTATGGTTCCATATAATTAAAAATATTTGAGGGTCATACTTGAGTCCCTTCAGATTGAACCTTAGCTTTGTGGGTATGACCTCATGTGCTAGACTAAGTTGTAACTAGTGATAACGATCTAGCAAATAGTTTTCATGTAAATATCTACACCTTCACATTCTTTCTGTATGAATTTATCAAGACGATGTTTACAAACACCTTAGGGGAGTTTGGTGGATCAGTAGGGTTACGTTCTCCAAGCTCAACCCTTTATTTGGATCAACTAAGCTATTAAGCAAATGATCGAAGACAACAGTCTCAAACATATAGATGTCTTGTATGATTTTGATGCAATGTGTTCCTGTTAAATTTGATATCAAAATATTCCTAGGATGATTTCTCTTTTTGCTCTAGTCTTTTGATTCCTCTTGTAATCACATATGAAACTTACATGGAATAACAATAGAAAAAATACATGTTCTTCTCAAACTCATTATGACTCAAGAATTAATAAGTAAAACAATTATGTGGGATTCATATAAATGTTACCAATATATAATAATAATAATAATAATAATGTTTAATTATTAATACTTGCTATAACAATTTTCTTTATTTAAACTCAAACTCATACTATAGTAGAATTATCTAACTCTAACTATATTTAAATATAATAATAAAACTATCACTGTGCCCATTGATCCTATGGGTCCAATTGCTAGTTGATATATCTTACATCTATATGAACACATTCCTATACATTTGGCTTATTCATTTGTTATCCATGCTTATCCATACACCAATCTCCAAATTTCCTCCACCTATCATGATCCATTCTTCCTATCTAATCCTAAGTCAACTTCATGGTCATGGGGTTACCCAAATGAGCACAAACATGACTTTCCTAAATTAAAATTAAAAAATCAAATTTGCTAGACTAGCCCCCTATTGTCTTCCCTGCCTAGAGTTGACTGTATACATATTTGAGTGATCTATTGTCATGTGCTTGTATAAAAGGCATTTCTATAGACATCACATCAAGATTCATCAATAAAGCAAATAACTCTTGTTCTAAGAGCATTTAAAATTCATTCCACTCCACCTACTATTTAGTCTAGGTTAATTGTGCTTATGTTTATGCATCTCATTGGATTAACCTAGACTAGACCCATAGGGATTGTGTTTTATCATTTCAATAAGATACCTATGGATTCCATTGAGATGTTTCAAGTGTTTATTGTTAGACTTTTATTTTTGTTTGTTTACTTCACTTTACTCTATCAAGATTTTGATATTTTTTAAAATTAAAAAGGTGTTTACTAAAAGAGCTCAAATAAATGAACAATGTAAGGTGTAGATTCAATATTGATAGCTTTGAGTATCTTCCTGAGAGCTTGGAGTGCATGTACATAATCTCAATAACAGTTAGTTGAGCCACTTTAGGCAATTTAATTTAAAATAGGTGGGTTATCCCATCAATTGCTCACCACTTTTTCAAAAATATTGTAATGATGGGTGAAAGTTTGGAGTTGTATTGAAATTTAGGCCAACTAAATAGTTTTAGCCAAAAAAGTTTGGATGAATCAATTTCACCTAAAATTGCTTCTACCTCTGTGACTGTCATCATTTTGATCAAAATATATTTCCCCAAAATGAACTCAACTAAAATAGATTCACTTGAAACATGAAAACACAAAATCCCCCACTATAGAGGTAGGGCCCTAATTACTTTTGTCACAAATTTCAATTGAGGGCCTAGAAATGACAGTGTAATAAATTGGATCATGCTTCAAAAAAGCATAGATCTTAGTTGGAATCAATATTCAACAAAGCAAAGGAAGTTGGGCTAGTTATGCTTTCACTAGGAAGGTGAGCATTCACATTAGGAATAGGAATGCCCGGTAACCCATTATAGGGAAAGAAGTTGGAGTTATTGATGGAATATAGTTCATCTGCAAATGTAGTGGAGAGTAGATACTATAAGAAATGGGTCAGGTGTGGGAACAATATTATTGGTGGGGGAGCGAAAGAAGATGGATAAAGTGGATAAAATATTAGAGAGTGCATGTGTATGGGTATGGTGGTAGAGGAATGAACTCCTAAGTCCGTGGGTTCAAATTTTTGTATATTTTAGAGTATCACCAACCCTAATGCTAAAACTGGTTAGGGTGTCATGGCTTCGTTGGCACCACACATGGTCATTGATAATTATTTTACATACAATCATGAAAAAAATAGAGGTGTCACGTTGAGAGTTGAGACCCTCTCTCTAAGTGATGGAAATTTTGTAGGGAAAGTTAAGATGGAGAGATGAAAGCATGATGAAAATAACATGTAAACCCTAATTGTGAAAGCTAAGTTTGTAGAAATAGAGTGTTCCATGTGGCCTACTCCAACAAATGGCAAATATTGGGACACCATGAATTTTTGGAAGTTGAAATGCCTAGGAAATGTTAAATGCATGGAGATGTGTGTGATTATTCTATTTTTTCTTCTTGTTTTGTATCTTTTTTTAAATAACTTTGCTTTCAATAGAGAATACACTACTTGTTTAATTTGTCCCCTTACTCCTTCCCTTAATCCAAATGCTTACTCTATATAATTAATTTATCCCCTTGAGTCAGGCTTAATTAGTTCCCTTATTTCATACCCTTAATCCTTCAAATTTACATTTCAAAATATAAAATTGAATATACATCAAATATTATTTTTGATTATATTGGTAAAACAAGTTTTGAAAGGGCCCCAAAACCCTTTACAAAAAGAAGCAGACTGAGAACCGAAAGCCAACCTAATGCCAACCAAAAGCTAGATAAAAACTAAAGCATAGAAAAACATAGCATAAAAAGAATAGCCCAGACTAAGTTATTTTCTTAAGGGTCTCTACTGCCTCGAGTTCCTGCTCATAGAATTTCTCATGCAGTTTGGTGAAGTTTATCAGCTCTTTTTTCTCCTCTTCAAACTATTTCTTTTTGCTCCCCCTTGTGCGAGTTGAATGGCCACCTAAATCTTTCATGACCGCCTATTTACCCTTTTCTTTAGTGCCTTCCTCTTCAACCTGCAAGCCAAGGTCTTCCACATTCAAAATGCCTTTAGTTCCAAAATCTTTGAACTAGTATTTTTTGAGCTCTTTGAGTTTCTCAGTCAACATCTTCATTCCCTTCAAACTATTATGAATGGTTAACTTACTTATATGCATCATCTTCTACATATTGTTATTGACATCTATTATTTTTCCCTCCAAGTACTGGATCCTAGTACCAAATTCTTCCCTCATCCTCCCCATTTCATGCTCAATTTCTTCCATTTTTGGTATGGCTTCCCAATTCTAGAATATCAGTTTGCCTTGTTCCACCATAGTATCACCTCCTCTCCCTAGGGTTTCCTACACCAATTGCAATTTGATGTTAATTCTATTGATTTTCACAAAGAACCATTTAGTCATTTTGTGTTGGGAATTGACGGTATTTTTTACTAGCCAAAACACCTCCTCCACTTCATCTCTATTTTTAGCCTTAGCCATTAAATCATCAAAGTCCTCAGGGAGATTGCAAGACGAGTCTAGAATCTCAGGAAAATGAAGGCCAATGTTGGGTTCAAAGATATGCAAATTTTTACCACGGATCTCCCTAGCTTTGATGCCACTCTCCCCGCCCTGATCAACCATATCCTCCCAGTTCCCCTAACTCAGATAATTCTTGTCACAACTCGGCTCTAAACCCATATCCTCATTCCTTTTCTCAAGAGACTGCCTATACATCAAATATTGTTAGTGTTGGTGTGAATGGGTTTTTCTACTTATCTAGGACCTTTTCACACTAGCCTAGCTTTAAGTTTACTTAGGACATTTTACTTTTTGTGTCTCAAGCCATAATATTAAGACACATGTGATAATCTTATGTTGTCATGTCTCACCATTGTGTATATATATAAGGGTATCATTGTAAATTAATCATCATTGCATATTTGTATCCTTTGAACTAATATAATTATTCTCATTTTGGGTCTCCTTATTCTTTCATGAAGCCTCCTTGATCTTGGGTGGCTATTTCGCTATTAGCCAAATCTTAAATTTTATCAAATATTGTGGGATTGATTCTTATTAGTCTTTTGAGAGATCTAGGTTGCAAATCTTGTAGTTTCTTAACAAGTTAAGTATTTGTTCTTTCACATTAAATGATGGCCTAGAGAATTAGAAAATTTTGATACAAATACTAGATTTGGGGGATTTCTTTTTATATTATAGGTGCATTTTGGAGCTTGATAGAGCAAATATGACCACACCATTGAGTTTAGAGTGTCTTAGAAAGTTGGGTTTGCCTTTTATTTTGTCTAAATTAGATATAGGAGGCTATATATACAAGGGTTTGAGGTTAGGAGGTGCATGCTAGATCCAACGTGTACCTAATCCTTTAGAGCATTTTGTGTCAAATGCATCCTTGTCATCATGTTTAGAAGGCCCAAAAACCTATCAAATGACTATCATTTCATCAAAATCAGACATTATTTCCCTAGGCCATTAGAAAAAGTTCTCCTAGACCATACAAATCACAGGGAATATTCTCTATGCAATGGCATATTCTATATAGAATATTAGAATATTCCTAGCACAATAACTGCACAAGTGGATCACTAGCATAGGAAAAATCTAGGCATACATAGGTATAAGTTATATTTTAGTTTTTTAGTGTTCTAAATTTATAGCTTTAATTAATTATAATTATGAAATATAGTATGACACATGACATGTAGTCTACTAACTATTTATAGCTTCCTTGGGTTGTAGCCCTAAAACAAAGTTAGCAAGGAGTAGTAGCTTTCGTGGGTCGTAGCCATAAGACAAAGTTGTTATTTTGAGCTTCATATATTGTGAGTTAATCCTCATCGTGGTTTTTCCCTTCTTGGGTTTTCCACATATATCTGGTGTTATGTGTTGATGTGCATTGTGTTGATCTTTCATGTTTATATTAATGTTCTAATGCTTAAGTTTTAATATGCTCCGAAGGATTAAAGTTTGTTTAGTTACTGATTCACTCCCCCTCTCAGTATCCTAGTGTGTTCAATAGTAGCTACTATACCATTGAAAGTATTATGCTTATTTTTCAAAGAGGTGTATTATATAATGTACTTTCTTTTAGATTGATTTAGCTAATTGGCCCTCTTTAGTATGGTTAGTGTGTTCTGCTTATAAAAATAAGTTTTTGAATTGTTAGAAAGATGTAAAACTACTTTGTCTTATGTTATCTAAAGCCTCATCATGAGGGATGAACTACTTAGTTCTACTGTGGCATAAAGTATGATGATAATTATTTACATGTGTTTCTTTCTTAGAATGGGCTTGGGAAATCTATGTATTTTATCATGATAAGAAGTAAGAAGATTAGGTGGGTTGGAATTAGTCAGAAGACATAGTCGTGATGGTAACATTTGTATTGTTCTATTTATAGGATCAATTGAAATTGAATTGTGTAATGTCTAACTTCATATTTTACAACAAATCTGTAGGTCGTATTACTCTTTTACTTGTATGACATTATCATCACAAAGTGTTTTATATTTTAGAACTACAGTCTATGTATGTTAGTCAATTAGTTGACTAGAGAGCAGTTTTCTATGTGATGACCTTGTCTCACTAACCTTGCAACTGAACAACTTAAGTCTCTTTGGCCAAATAGTTGTCATTCTTTTGGCTCAATAAGATAGCTTAGATTTTATTATAAATGTGGTTTGGTTTTGATTTTCATTTTGATTTGAACATTTGTATTAAAGTCAACCTTCTGGTTGAGAGTCTAGTTCAAACTACAAAGTCTCTATGCGTACGTAGGCAAGGCCATCTAGGATGAGCCCCTGGGACATAGGTCTGGCCCCTTAGGTCCTGCCATCTTCTTTATTCTGAAGTCTTAATCATGATAATTTTATTTTGATGGAGAGACTAATCATGTATCTAGTTTTGTAGATATCATGTAGTTACAGGTTATTGGAGTCATCCAAAATCGATAATGACGAACCAAGCTAAAAGGAAGAGGATTATCGCAAGAGATGGGTAATTATCATCTAACTTATTGATTAACATTGGTGGAATTCTTTAGAGAGTTATCTTATGGTTGGATACGATGAAATTGTATATTTAAAGTCTCTAGTCTTACATTGACCAATGATATATTACACGTTAACTACAATGTTATCCTAGAATGATACATGATGTTATGTTAAATATTTTTTATGTGATGAGTTAATGTATTTCATATTTGATATTGAAACTAATTAGAAGTTCGTACAAATTTATTCATTGTTAGTCCCTCTTTTTAAAGTAAATATTTGCATGTTACAACCCCTTATCTATCTAACTCTTTATCCCTCCCTCTCTTTATCTCTATCTCTATATCAATATCTTTCTATCTCTTCCTCTCCCTATCTCTCCATCTCTTCCTATCTATATTTTTCCCTCTCTCTCTCTCCCCCCCTCTCCTTCTACCTTCCTCAACGTTCAAATCTAAGTTACCTAATATGTGAACCCAAAACCCCAAATATTGACACTAAGGCATTAAACACAAATTAGTAAATATTAACATTAAACGTTACAAACAAAAAAATAGAACCCGACATGTAGAAGATAAGCGCTCTCTCTCTCTCTCATATAATAATGATATATGTATTTTCTATATAAAATCTCTATTAAAATTATATTTATTATTATGTATTTTATTTTTTATAATGTAAATTATCAAATATTTTTAATATAATATTATAAAATTATATATTTTAATTAAATACATTTTGTATTTTATATATAAAATCTATATTATAATTATATTTATTATTATATATTATCTATCTCTCGTCTCTTTCCCTCCCTCTCTATCTCTCAATATATCTATGTTTTCCTCTATTATCTCTCACTTCTCCCTCTCTCTCTCTCTTTTTCTCTTTTTGTCTTTGGTTTGGTGGTCTCTATCCTTTGTTTATAATGTTTGCAAGCCTTCTTTCATCCTAAGTTTGACTAACAGAGTCATCAATCAAACCATAAGTGAATAGATCCACCAAAGGTGGCTCAAATTTCCCTGAAAATGAAAACGCACTCCAAACTCTATTCAAAGGTTAATTTTGGGCAATAAAAATAGGACAAATATTTAACATTTTTTATTGTGAATGAAGTATAAAACTATTATTGATTGTTTGACCATTAAAATGAATGATATTTAAGTAGAGTGGATGCAATTCTATAGTATAATGAAACCAGTCTGTGATGACTGACATGGTGGCTGCTCCACTAGCGGATACGGCTGCAAAGCTCTGGAACCTAATTAGCTTTAGGTATTGATATCATTCTGCAACAACAAAGACGTTAATATTTTGAAAGCTGCCCAAAGTCAGTTCACAGTGTACGCGTTCTGTTGATGTGGACATGTTCTCATCACATTTATGTCCCTCTTCATTTCACTGTTTTTTTCTGCCCAAGTGTCGACACCTTTTATTGTGCTTCAAACGCGAAAGGCGCCCGTGACTTCTAGTGTGGCGTGCCCCTTCCGCCTATCCACTCATTTCAAAAAATGTCTGAGTCAGGCTTCCAGTTCACACGACGCATCCCATAGCTATCGAGAAGGAGAAGGTTTAGTGTGATCACAAACAATTTTCTGTATGACTTATATGTTGAATCAAATTCTTATCGAGAAGGGGTTTTTCTTTTTTCCACCATTAGTTATTGTGTTGGAGTGATACACAAACAATTTTCTCTATGAATTCAAGAGGACCTTTTTTTTAATGCTATAAATTTATTTTTGATAGGTAACAATGTAATCCATTGTTTTTGATTTATGGGTAAACATATTTTTTATTGGAGATATGAATTGAAGGGTTTGATATGTGTTAAGGTGTCTTTGCAGGATTGGAACCTTGGTCTCCATCGTGAGAACCAAGAGGCCCAACCGCTTGATCACAACCAACTTGACATTGATTAGACTTTGATTTTGTACATATTCACAAATGACATACAATGAAAGTAAGTGTGTTTTGCATTTAAAAGCAAAGGATTGTGCACGGTACCCAACCCTTTCCCCACCTATTCACTCATTCAAAAATATGATGACAAAATCGTGAGTCTATCTACAGAGGAAGGGAGCACTACTGTCGACTGCAGATAAAGGTAGATTCGGTGGTTTGCTTTAACTTTTGTAGACAATAGTGATTCCTTCACTAACCACACCCTTGATAAGTTCAGGGCTAACCCACACATTGTGTTTAGTATGACTTGTTTTCCAATGCACAATAACATTTTGTTTGTAGTTTTTCATCTTCTGAATATGAATTTACTATGCCCCCTTTTTTTTGGCAATGTAGCATGCTACTAGTGTGGTCAATGATTTTAACATTGTTTTATATGTTTTTCAACCAAATCTTTTGTTATGCCTGTGATGTAGTACAAACATATTTAGAATTAATTAAGTAGAAAACAAAATTTATGTCATGTCCCATGAAATGTTTTGTTTTTTTGAATGCTATCCAACTTACCTGTTGACGCCAAGATTTAGTTTTAATTTTTAGTTAAGAAGGTTGACTCCTCATAAGGCAGTGCTAAACAATAAGACAAAGGATGATATTGAATATGCTGGAAGAGGTATGATTTAAAAAGAATAGTGATTTGTTTGTGGAATAATATTTTTTCCTTGGGCAGCGATTTGTTTGAGTTAACAAGTGATATAAGACAAAAAGTTTAAAAGTAGTGCGATTATCTTGGGGAAACGCTTTAAGTATAAGGAATGCGATTTGTGAAAAGAAAGGAGCAGTGATCTATTTTAGAATAGATGCGTTGGTTGTAAAGATGTGTGTCTCTAGTTTGATTGCTTCTCTTAAGGATGTATAAGAGATAGATGATAGCGTGGGTATTAAGGGGAAAGGAAAAAGGAGGAATGAAAATGGGCATACTCAAAAGTAAATAAAATGCATTATAAAATGATTTAGAACAGATATTTGAAGCATAGAAGCATAAGAGATACATATGCAATAATTGATAACAACAGATATTGTTATTCTCCTAATATTGTTATTATTGCTATATTTTGCCTAGGCACAATAGAATCAATATAATAACTTCCTTAAGGTTCTCATCCAAGTGGTCAATCCATTTTGGAGTGGAGATAGTACATATAAGGAATGCAAGTAGCTAGGACTCCATTCCGGTTAGGACACCCCGAGTGGGGCTAGGAGTCTGAATGGTGGGTGTCATTACGTGCTCCTAGGTTGGATGGAATGGATCAAGGTGCCTCGTATGATCTCCCAAGTGGTGCTCCACAATGATGATGGGCTGTTTGGATAGAACCTTAAAGGGAATCCCATATGATCAAAATAATGTTCCTAACCCTAGTATGAAAGATCTACTTTATGGATTATGCTTTCAATGATTATCTAACATGATTGCAAGTTTTCAACCAGGATCTATCTTGTTCAACAATTTAAATTGGTAAATGATATTGCTAACTCTATTTCATTTCTTGCTTTGCTTAGAATTGTGATTCCAGGGCAAAAACTAGGGCAAATACGAAAAAGGGGACATTACAATTGGTATCATAGCATCCTCTCTGCCATCTTGTGAATGATAGTTGATGCAACGTATATTCATGTGTATACTTCATGCCTTACGTACATTCATGTATATGCTTCGTGACTTACATGTTTTCAAGTGTATACTTCATGCCTTACATACATTCATGTATATGCTTCGTGACTTACATGTATTCAAGTGTATACTTCATGACTTACATGTATTCAGGTGTATACTTCATGCCTTATGTACATTCATGTGTATATGCTTTGTGACTTACGTGTATTCAAGTGTATATTTCATGACTTGTACATGTATTCATGTGTATACTTCATGACTTACGTATATTCATGTGTATGCTTCATGACTTATGTGTATACTTCATATATTACATGTTTACGTGTATGCTTAATGCTTCATGTCTCATGTGTATTTATGCGTATACTTCGTATATTACATGTATTTATGTATATGTTTCACACTTCATGACTTACATGTATTTATGTGTATGCTTCATGCTTCACATGCATTTATGTATATACTTCATATATTGCATGTATCCATGTATATACTTCATGCTTTGTGTCTTATGTGTATACTTCGTGTATCATGTGTATTTATGTGTATGCTTCATGCTTCACATGTATTTATGTATATGCTTCATATAAATTACATGTATCTATGTATATACTTCATGCTGTCTTACATGTATACTTTGTGTATCACGTGTATTTATGTGTATGCGTCATGCTTCATATGTATTTATGTGTATACTTTGTATATTATGTGTATCTATGTATATACTTCATGCTTTGTGTCTTACATGTATACTTCATGTATCACATGTATTTATGTGTACGCTTTATGCTTCACATGTATTTATGTGTATACTTTGTATATTACATGTATCTATGTATATACTTCATGCTTTGTGTCTTACGTGTATACTTCGTGTATCACATGTATTTATGTGTATGCTTCATGCTTCACATGTATTTATGTGTATACTTCATATATTACGGGTATCTATGTATATGCTTCATGCTTTGTGTCTTACATGTATACTTCATGTATCATGTGTACTTATGTGTATGCTTCATGTATTACGTATATCTATGTGTTTGCTTCCTGTCTGATGTTTCTTCTACAAGATTACTCCATGTGTGTTTAAGATTACTTTATGATTAAAAATTATGAAAATGACAAATCTATCAGAGCTTTATTTAACACTTCTTGGGTTGAGAATCACTAACAAATTAACTTATGCAATAATGAAGATTTGTAACTAGTGAAGCAAAAAAGTGTGACTCCCTCAAACATGAAATATAAAAGGGGAGAACATTTAATTTGAGAAAGACATCCAAAACATCATGGAAGAATTCAATTGAGAATATAACCCTAAGTGATTTTATAAGTAAATTAAATTAGGTTCTCAAGAATAATGATGATGCAAGAAAGGATGAAACCCCCATTATGAAAAGTGTGACCCTTCAAATGTAGGACTTCCTTAACAATAAAATATAAAAGGGGAATCATATCCTTGTGAAGAAACCATCAATAGTAAATAAAACCTAACAATCAACTCAAAGGTAAAGTATTATTCTCGAAAAGGCAGCCAAGAAGAGTAGGGACTCCTTCAAAGGATAAAGTGGTTCATTGACATAAGAAATTGTCACTCATCTATTCACCAGGATATCAAGCAATCAAAATATCAAAATTTCTCAATGATGGAACAATCAATCATAACCACTCAACATAGTTGAATCTAATGATATAATTTGACTTCCAATTCTCAAATGAAACTCTAATTGTCATGGAAATTTAGATACAATGATGGATTAGGGTTATCTTTCAAATTTTGAGATTTAGGTACACTGTGGTATCATCTTGACCTAGGATGGTCAATCTCTTAAAATCCAAAACAACAATTTTGAGAGACTGTAATGAAGACAACTCAATTCTTTAAGAACCTACAAATTTGGACAAATATTAGAAATTTATTGTACGATATATTCGTCAAGCTTCATGGAAGGAACATCATTGAAAATAAATTGTTCTATTACTTTGGAACAAGAGCCAATGTACAAACAAGTGATCTATCCCACACTCATTGAAATAATGAAAATACAATCCAGACCATGGATACCACATATGATCTACCTTGTAACCAATAAAACTAATTTAGTGAACCTTGTCTGGGGACCAAATTCACTTCTATATGTAATATCTAGAGTAGATCATTTTATCCAAGGGTCTTCTTCTCTTAAGTTCTTTTTCTTGATTAGAATAACTTAGATAAATTTGATACACATCAAGTTATACCAAATTTTAAATTACATTATGGACCCATTACACATAAATCCCAGGATCATTTTTACCTCTTACACTTTGGGAAAAAATTAAGATTATTGAACTAGATGAAATAAAACAATACTTTTTCTGAGATATGAAAATCATCCTAGTATTAACATGGGAATATATCAAATCTTTACAAGAGGAGTGATAACCTCCCATTGATATGGAAATTGGATGTTAGTGTCAATCTATAAATTCAAATTATGTGAAGTGTTCGTGAGTGATGACTATTTTCTATGGATTCTAAGACTTTGGCACATCCAACAATTTATACGCAAGAATTATCTAGGGAATATATACTCAGAAGGTTATAACATGTTTATGACAATATGATATATGTTGAAAAATGTTTGGACTAAGTGTTACAAACACCTATAACATATTTTCGATTACACCCTCAATCTTGTCTCAAGATTTGTTTGAATGATTAGGTGAAATAAAATATACTTAATCCCAGTTGATGGTATAGGAAAAAGGGTACAAACTGTAGTAAAGGATATTGTTAGTTGCAACACTTCCGATGAAAGATGCAACATTTTTCTATCATTGTAGATTTCACAAGGGGTAATGAAGAATTTGTATCATTGCCTAGGATCCTCGTGGTGATGAAATGAGAGAAAACTTGTTTTAAGTAACAAAGTCTTGCCAATTTCCAACTCTTGGTTTTGTGTTAAGAGTTATTGAAGTACTTGAGCCAGAAGAATCTCCCTCAAACTTTAGAGGATAGTATTGAACTTATTGGTAGTCAAATAGCTACCCTCCAAAGACATAGAGTCACACATAACTGAAATAATTGTCACTTGGTTTAAAATTTCCAATTCTTATCAAAGCAGATCACAATAAAGTTAATGATCTCACAAGACTACAAATCTACAAGGTTGATTTAGAATCTTGGAAATTTCAAGAGTTACTTGGCTTTTGATTGCTTAAGGACAAGTAATGTTGGGCAGGGTAGAATGTCACGTCCCATGAAATGTTCTATTTTTTGAATGTTGGTCAACTTACCTACTGATGCTAAGAATTAGTTATAATTCTTAGTTAATAAGGTTGACTCCTCATAAGGCAACGTTAAACAATAAGACAAAGGATGATATTGAATATAATGGAAGAGGTATGATTTAAAAAGAATAGCAATTTTTTTGGGGATAATATATTTTCCTTAGACAACGATTTGTTTGAGTTAACAAGGGATATAGGACAAAAAGTTTAAAATTAGTGTGATTATCTTGGGGCAATGATTTAAGTATAAAGAATGTGATTTGTGAAAAGAAAGGAGTGGAAATCTATTTTAGAGGAGATGCGTTGGTTGTAAAGAGGTGTGTCTCTGGTTTGATTGCTTCTCTTAAGGATGTATAAGAGATAGATGATAGTGTGGGTATTAAGGGGGAAGGAAAAAGGAGGAATGAAAATGGACATACTCAGAAGTAAATAGAATGCATTATAAAATGATCTAGAACAAATATCTGAAGCATAATAGCATAAGTGAAAGAAATACATACTAACAAAACTAAATTTGCAAGCATACATTAGTAGAGATACATATGCAATAATTGATAACAACAAATATTGTTATTCTCCTAATATTGTTATTCTTGCTATAATTTTGCCTATGCATAATAGAATCAATATAATAACTTCTTTAAGGTTCTCATCCAAGTGTTCAGTCCATTTTGGAGTGGGGATAGTACGTATAAGGAATGCAAGTAGCTAGGACTGCATTCCGATAAGGACACCCTGAGTGTGGCTAGGAGGCTGAATGGCGGGTATCATTCTATGCTCCTAGGCTGGATGGAATGACTCAAGGTGCCTTGTATGATCTCCCAAGTGGTGCTCCACAATGATGATGGGTTGTTTGGATAAAACCTTAAAGGAAATCCCATATGATCAAGATAATGTTCCTAACCCTAGTATGAAAGATCTATTTTATTAATTATGCTTTCAATGATTATCTAACATGATTGCAGGTTTTCAACCAGGATCTATCTTGTTCAACAATTTAAATTGGTAAATGATATCACTAACTCTATTTCATTTCTTGCTTTGCTGGGAATTGTGATTTTAGGGCAAAAACTAGGACATATACAAAAAGGGGATATTACAATTTAATAAAAAAAATCTTTTAGATTTTTATATTTTGTATAACATGTATAAGATAGCTATTTTGTTGTTAATTCTTACTATGGAAGAACTTGAGAGAATGGACTAGAGTATGATTAACCACCTCAGTTTGGCCATCTATTTGTGGATGAAAAGTTGTAGAATATTAGGTGATTAAACTTTAAAGAAAAGGGTGAAAGACGGTTTTGTTTCATTTGGAATAGAAATATAGTATTTATATAACACAAAATATTAAAGTAAGTTTAAAACTAAAATATAAAGGTAATGATGAAAAATGTATTTTGATGTCCTTTTCTATTTAGTTTTGTATTTAATGTCTTGATATATGATATTTGTGAATAATAATAAATGGCACAATTTATGTAAAATTGGGTCAATTTATTTATCTTTTATCTAATCTTTATCTTCACACAATTTTGTGTTAATTGATATATCTTACATCTATGTGAACACATTCCTATACATTTGCCTTATTTGTTTGTTATACATGCTTATCCATACACCAATCCCCAAATTTCCTCATGACCTATCATGATCCATTCTGCCTATCTAATCCCAAGTCAAATTCATGGTCATGGGGTTATCGAGGTGAGCACAAACTTGACTCGCCTAAATTCAAATTTAAAGAAAAGTCAAATTTGCTAGACTATCCCCCTATTGTCTTCCCCGCCTAGAGTTGACTATATACATATTTGAGTGATCTATTGTCATTTGGTTGTATAAAAGGCATTTCTTTAGACATCACATCAAGATTCATCAATCAAGCAAAGAACTCTTCTTCTAAGAGCATTTAGAAAGGGAATGAATCATGACACTTGGATTTGGTGCTTAAAAAGGAGTAATGAATTTGATTTCTAAAAAAGTTGTCTGCTATTTTTATCATTGTCAAAGTCATTAAATTAACCTCCTTACATGACTTGACATGATGAAAAATAGTGGGATTTCATTAATTGTAAGTTGAAAATTCTACTAACTCCTTTACTAGTGACAGATTAGGTAGTCTATTTTCAAATTGCACAAAGGGCAAAATTTAGAGAACATTAGAGATCAAGTTCATGAACACTAATTTGATCCAAATTGACAAACTTGACCCCAAGCAAAGCAAAGAAGAATATTCTAATTATGATCCATACACTTGACAATCAAATCATTTTTCTGATTCAAAATTGTATAGATGCTAGAGTCTTATCATTTAGCACTCATTCTTTGGTCATAGACCTAAGTGATCCATCCATTGCATTTATTTCTATTTTAAAAAATATTAAATTATTTAAATCCATTCCACTCCACCTACTATGCATCTCATTGGATTAACCTAGACTAGACCCATAGGGATTGTATTTTCCCATTTCAATAAGATACCTATGGATTCCATTGAGACGTTTCAAGTGTTTATTGTTGACTTTTATTTTTGTTTGTTTACTTCACTTTACTCTATCAAGATTTTGATCTTTTTTAAATTAAAAAAGGTGTTTATGAAAAGAGCTCAAATAACTAAACAATGTAAGGTGTAGATTTAATATTGATAGCTTTGAGTGTCTTCCTGAGAGCTTGGAGTGCATGTACATCATCTCGGACAAGAGTTAGTTAAGCCACTTTAGAAAATTCTATTTAAAAATAGGTGGTTGTCCCATCAATTTCTCACCACTTTTTCAAAAATATTGTAATTGTTAGCCTATTCAAGTCTCCTTGGCTCAAATAGTTGATATAGGTGTCCTAGAAGATTTAATAAGCTTCAAATCCTGGTTTAGGGGTCATAGATTTTGTTTATAAGGAGGTAAAATAAACTCTTTTGGTTGTATCCTTGGTATATTAGAGTTTAAAATCCCAAAAGGTCCTTTTCCAAGGTTATCTTATGACAAATAAAGTTTCAAAGGTTGTCATTTCACCTTGTCAAGTGATGTTTAGGGTCAAAAGAGTCAAAAGTGTCAAATATAATCTTAATTTTTCTAAAAAATCCACGTACATTTGATGGAGGGAGTGCATTTTTTCAAAAGCTTGTCAAGTCTCAACAAAGAGTTTTTAGTTTAGGGTTAGGCTTTCATCATTTGGGTTAGTTTTAGGTCTCTTCTGCTAGTTGAACAAGTGTCACAATGCATGGAGGAGATTTAGAAGTGTAGAAGCCCTTGAAAGCCACAAGAATGAAGGAAGACATAAATCATCGAGCAGAGGTGTAACAAAGTAGTCACATTGAAGTATTCAAGATCTTCACCACAAAACACTATGTGTCCTCAAGTAATGTATCTTTTCAAAAGATCATGGATATTCTAGAAGGTTTAGAGGTCTGTGAAATGTGATCAAGACAATCATAGGGAAGTTTACTCCAATATACTATGCTATAATCTTAATCAATGATGGCATGGATTGAGAAAGTGGTTTGCTATAGTGCCAGTGGTCTGCCTCTATTATACCTTGTTCAAGAGGTTGGAAATCATCAGTGTTTGTATCCTTTTTTGTCCTCATAATAATGACAACACTGCTAAGTCGATCCAAGTGCATGTATAAGTATGAGAACTGGTTATCATTTGATACCTTGTATCAAGTCATAGATAGCTCAAGAACATGCAACGATAGAGGTATAGTGGAAACAATGAGGAAAAGGTTTTGTAGAAATATCCCATTAGTCTATCAAGGTCTAAAATTTACCCAATGGAGAGATTTGATCCTATTTTCACTTCTTTATTGTGGCCTGCATCTTGTCACAATATCTTTTTGATAGGTAACAACATTATTAAGAAGCCTGTAAGAAATGATTGAAAGACTATATCCCAAGAAAGGCTCTATCAAGTATCTTTAGGATTTTTGTTAATAGTGAAAGAGTCATGTTTTGAATGCCAAGACAAGCATTATAAAGGGATTTGGTGAACACTCGTGTGTTTTACTTCCAAGGATAGATGAAGAGTATTTGGGTTTGAGGTTTATCATACCCATACAATCATGAAAGCCCATTGAGTCTATATGAAACTTTGTCAAGCTCACTTACGAGTCTACAAGGCTATATCAAGTTTGTAAATCTTTCTGAGGTTATGAATTTGTAGAGTATAGGCATTTAGAAGGTCTATCAAATGATTATGGAACACTTTGTCTCAGTCATAAACCTCTACGAGACATCATGAAGGTGTATGCAAAGGTCTAAGAAAATAGTGAAAGGAGATATAAACCTTACTAAGAAGCATTTATAGTGGGTATAATGGTTTGATCCCTAATATAGAGGTAATAAGAAAGCACATAAGACAGTTTCAAGATTTGAAGGCTTGTAGAATAGACAAGGAAGAGTGGATTGAGGGCTTATATAGTGATTTTAAATTCCTATTAGACTATGAGAGAATCTCATACATAATCAGATACCTACACACAAAACAAATATTAGAGGATAGTCAGAGTGTCTCTTATTTCCCTTCTCAAAGCATAGACAAGTCTATCACATTTACCAGGAAACAATGAACAAAGGGACTGCATGCATTTGTAAACCTTATCAATATTGTCTAGGGTTCAATCCATTTCAAATGCCCACATGTGACAATCTTAAATCTACCACCAAGTATGATAGTGAATAGAGAAAGAGTGATGGTTTTCAAGGAATAGTCATTCAGTGAGGAGAAACAGAGAAATAATGGACAATGGCTACATGCCATATGAACATATTACCTTTATGAGGTAAAAGATATGTCAATGTCATGTCTGAGTGAAACTTAGACAGAGTAAAGAAGAAAATACAAGGTAGAGAGGAAAGCTCAGTTATAAAGACATAAAGAATGATTTTACAAGGTCATGAAGATGAAAATAGGGCAGTGTAAAGTAGGTTAAGATAGGTACTCAGAAGAGATACAAAGACATAAGGAATAGTGCCTAGACAATGAGAAAATTTCAATGTACAAAAGGGGTTCAGAGGTCCTATTCAAGGCATCATCATAGCATGGAAGTTAAAGATTTGCACATGAGTTTTAAAGGTTGTCTAACCTTGTCAAGGTCAATAAATGTTCTAGATAGCAGTGAAAGATGTTAGAGATAATGACAAACATGAAATGGATTGATAACATGTCTAAGAGGATTGTTCAAGTCACCACAAGAGGTCTTTGATAGTCTTCAAAGTAATCATCTAGAGGAAGGAGATGAAATTAAAGTATCGAGTAAAGAGATGACTCTTTGTGATTGGTCTTACGAATTCTACACAATAGACCAATAGCTATGAGTTTATTTCATATTGAGAACAATGATTAGTACCTGCACACAAAAAATTGAAGACCTACAAAGAAGAATTGGAGTTAAAACCCCTTAAGAGTTATCCTGACCCAATGTTCAAATATACATTGTGTATTTCAACTTAGGGCAGCGATAGGGAAGATATAGTTTTTTCCTTCATTTCAAGAGGCTATTTGATCATTCTTAGAACATTTTCAAGCCTAAAGGTAGATGGCAATACCCTGTACAAGAGTATTTAATACATATCAATTGTATTGGAAAGGTAAAGAAGGGTTATTAAATGGATAGTTTGGAGTCCTAAAAGGACTAAATCTCTCTCCCATGCCTCAAGGAGTCTTGATCAACTTCAAACTCTTAGAAACACATGTTCTATCATCTTGCAAGTGATTTTTAGAAGAATGAAGGTAGTTGGGATGAGATGGAGTAGTTATAAGGACCTTAATGTTGCAAGTATATGCTATTTGGTGTTGTCATTGATGTCAACATATTTGTGTTGTCATTTGTGTCAACTATATCTTCTGGCATTGCTATTTGTTAATGGATTGAAGAACACTGTCTAAGTATTTTGCTCCGCATATTTCCTGTGTTGAAGACAGGAGTATGATTTTTGGATATGATTTAGATAAGTGTTTGAAGATGCTAAATCCAAAATTTCATGGTTTGAATCACTATGCAAAAAAAGTTCTATTCACCAGTTTGAAGACTATGTCTGGTAATATGTGCAGAGTGACAGGGAGAAAGTGTTTTGCTTCGCATTTCTCTGTAGATTGGAGTTTTGTCTTTCAGTTTTGGACTTAGCTTATAAGGTCCTTAGTCATCTTCATTCCAAAGGATAAGTGATTTGAAGCTCTGGAAAACAAGTTTCTAATTAGCAGAGTTTGACAGTGTCTGATTGCGAACAGTTTGTGATCCATCTTCAAGTGAAACAAGTTGAGGTCTGTTGTGATTGGATTTGCTAGTCTCCAAATGATTCTATGATGTTCATATATGTCCCCTGAATGCATTGAAGGTGTGTGATTAATCCGTAAGCTGCAATGAAGATCTTGGAAGCGTGTGTTCAAGTGTTCTTGGTAATTGCACCTTTCTAGCCAACCTGGATGATTAACACTCTTTGCAGATGAATCTCTTTAATTGTAGAAGCATGTGGTAGCATGTGAAGATGTAATTGAGTCTGTGTTAAGGTGTGAAGTGTTCCTCCTTTATTCACTTAGTTTGCAAGAACATTCCAAGGTTGATGAATTGTATAAATACATGTAATGAATTCATGTTTTAGTGTGTGTGCGAAGATGCGAAGATAAGTTGTGAGTTACAAAAGTAGAGCAGAGGAGAGGAGATATACTGCACTTCAATGGAACTCTGGCATGGTGTAGATGCTACTATATCAGTTCAATCCTTGGCAGTGAGCCACATCCGATAGTGAGCCACATCCAGTTGTGAGCCACCCTCAATAGTGAGCCATCCTTTTGGGTAGTGAGCCCTTTTGCAGTGAGCCACCATTTGATATTCTGTATTGTTACTACATTTATATTGTGAGCTAACACTCACCGTATTTTTTCCCTATTTAGGGTTTTCCATGTAAAAATTTTGGTGTTCATGTGCATGTGATGTTGATGTGTTCAAGTTTTTGATTCTGCTATTCATGTTTATTATTGATAATAGAATAAGGAAATATGTTAAGTGATAGAGAAATTGATTATGGTTTATAGAAGTCAGAATTTTTATACAATTGATTCAACCCCCCTCTCAGTTGTCTTGTGCCATTCAACACTTAAAGGCAGTTAAAACACCATGCAAGCATCTAGGAGAGTGGAGGCAACACTTGGAGAGCTTCTAGGATTTTTTCAGTTGGTAGAGTCAAAGAGCAATAAGGACTTTCATTATTCAAGGTCATCATGGAGAATCCTAAGGAGAAAAATTAGGACAAAAGTCTCCCAAGTGCCCAAGAGGGAGTCAAACAAGTAGGTCAAGGAAAGCAAATTGATTTATTGCCTTAAAGACATTTCCTAGATTCTCTCAGATGGTTGGATAGGAAAGATGGACACCTAAAATAGGAAAAAGTTCATTCATTGTAACTCTCTCAAGCATTGTAACTTAGTTTTTGGTGAAGAATAACATATTGTAACAACAAACTTTTGTTTATAGAAAAGCATTGTAATCTTTAAGTTGAAGAGAAATGTCATCACTTTTAGACTTGTACTCAATTTTATGGTACATCTTGATCAATAAAATATGTCATTTTTTCCTTCTCAAAGCTGCATTTTATGTAAAATTATGAAAAAGATTGATGTGAACTTACGATAGTATAATTTATCCTTGATTTCAAGTCTCATTTTTATTATCTTTATGTAGAAATATATGTGATATGTAGTTCATAGTGTGTGTTATTAGTTTATACATGATTTATTTGTGAAAACTATCATTTGAGTTCTTGGAAATCATTTGATATTTCCTTCTAAATGTTGGTGAAAACTCTAGACCCTTGTATGAAACACGTATGCATAAAAACATGTCACAACCTAAGTTATGGTATAGTTATCTTATTGGTTAGATTGTGTATATCCAAACAAGTACAATTCACAAAACATTTTGTGTATCACCTCCTTTTCAATTTAAAATTTAGTTTTATTTTAGTTTATGCCCCTTTTCTTTGCAAAAATAGTAGGTTAGTTTAGTTTTTTGGGTGTTACACTAGGGCAACTAGACCCCTCTTGAGATTCACTTTAACATACAGGTCACCCATAGCCTAGGAGTGTTTCCATTGTGTCAACTAAAGAGAGTTAATTTACCACTCTCTCAAGGGTGCAATTCAGTTTGACAATAGTAATGATGGGTGAAAGTTTGGAGTTGTGTTGCAATTTAGGCCAACTAAATAATTTTAGCAAAAATAGTTTGGATGAAGTAGTTTCACCTAAAATTGTTTCTACCTATGTGGCAACCATCATTTTTATCAAAATATATTTGCCCAAAATGAACTCAATTAAAATAGATTCACTTGAAACATGAAAACACAAAATCCCTCACTATAGAGGTAGGGCCCCAATTTCTTTTGTCACAAATTTCAATTGAGGGCCTAGAAATGGTAGTGTAGTAAATTAGATCATACTTCAAAAAAAGCATAGATATTAGTTGGAATCAACATTAAACAAAGAAAAGGAAGTTAGACTAGTTATGTTTTCACTAGGAAGATGAGAATTCACACTACGAATAGGAATGTGGTAACCCATTATAGGGAAAGAAGTTGGAGTTATTGATGGAATATAGTTCATCTACAAATTTAGTGGAGAGTAGATACTATAAGAAATGGGAATGGGAAAAATATTATTGGTGGGGGAGGAAAAGAAGATGGATAAAGTGGATAGAGTGTTAGAGAGTTCGTGTGTATGGTATGGTGGTAGAGGAATGAACTCCTAAGTCCATGGGTTCAAATTTTTGTCTATTTTAGAGTATCAACAACTCTAATGCTAAAATTAGTTGAGGTGTCATGGCTTCACTGGCACTACACATGGTCATTGATAATTATTAAATTGCATACAATCATGAAAATAATAGAGGTATCATGTTGAGAGTTGAGACCATCTCTCTGAGTGATGGAAATTTTTTAGGGAAAGTAAAGATGGAGAGATGAAAGCATGATGAAAATAACATGTAAATGCTAATTGTGAAAGCTAAGTTTGTTGAAATAGAGTGTTCCATGTGGCCCACTCCAACAAATGGAAAATATTGGGACTCCATGAATTTTTGGTAGTTGAAATGCCTAGGAAATGTTAAATGCATGGAGATGTGTGCGATTATTCGATTTTTTCTTCTTGTTTTCTATCTTATTTTATATAAATTTATTTTTGATAGAGAATACACTAAGTTTTAAATTTGTCCCCTTACTCCTTTCCCTTAATCCAATCCCTTACTTTATATAATTAATTTATCCCCTTAAGTCCCCTTAATTAGTTCTCTTGTTTCATACCCTTAATCCTTAAAATTTACATTTCAAAATATAAAATTGAATATACATAAAATATTGTTAGTGTTGGTGTGAACGAGCTTTTCTACCTATTTGGTACCTTTTCACACTAGCCTAGCTAAGTTTATTTACTTTTGGGACCTTTTCACACTAGTCTAGCTAAGTTTACTCAGGACATTTTACTTTTTGTGTCTCAAGTCATAAGATTAAGACACATGTGATAATCTTATGTTGTCTTGTCTCATCATTGTCCATATATATATATATAAATATATATATCCTTGTAAAGTGATCATCATTGTATAGTTGTATCCTTTGATAGAATATAATTATTCTCTCATTTTAGGTCTCCTTGTGCTTTCATGAAGCCTCCTTGATCTTGGGTGGTTATTTCCCTATTAGCCAAATCTTGTGGGATTGTTTCTTATTAGTCTTTTGAGAGATCAAGTTTGCAAATCTTGTAGTTTATTAACAAGTTAAGTAAGTTTTTCTCTCACAATAAATGATGGCCTAGATAATTATAAAAATTTGATACAAATACTAGATTTGGGGGATTTATTTTTTTGGTGCCCTTTATATTATAGGTGCATTTTAGAGCTTGATAGAACAAATATGACCACACCATTGAGTCTAGAGTGTCTTAGAAAGTTGGGTTTGCCTTTTATTTTGTTTAAATTGGATATAGGAGGCTATATCTACAAGGGTTTGAAGTTAGGAGGTGCATGCTAGATCCAAGAAGTACCTAATCCTTCAAAGCATTTTGAGTCAAATCTAACCTTGTCGTCATGTTTAAAAAGCCCAAAAACCTATCAAATGATTACCATTTCATCAAAATCAGACATTATTTCCCTAGCCCATTAAATAATGTTCTCCTCCTAGGCCATACAAATCATAGGGAATATTCTCTATGCAATGACATATTCTATAGAATATTAGAATATTCCTAGCACAAGAACTACACAAGTGGATCACTAGCATAGGAAAAATCTAGGCGTACATAGGTATAAGTTATATTTTAGTTTTTTAATGTTCTAAATTTATAGCTTTAATTGATTGCAAGTACAAAATATAGTATGAGACATGATATAGTTGTAAGGAAGCTAAGATAGTGAAACAACTTCCTACACTAATCTTGAGAGGAGGGATATGCAAAACTTCTCAGATCTTTACAACAATTACAAAAATTATACAAAAATAAACATAAATAACCTTCATACCACAACATAGTATTTATGTGGGGAAACCCTTTTGGGAGAGAAACCCCACTCCAAAAGCCACCTAATATATTATTCAGAAATCAACAAGATTACAATATACTTGCAGAGTAAACTTTCATAAGAGTATCACTAAATAATGATGTGGAGGCAACTCAAGATCTATAAGACTCTCACACACAACCTCCATCTCAAGCACCTAATATATAGAAGATACAATACATGAAACTATCAAACAGTAATTACAAAACCATGAGCTAAAACCACCCAAAAAGGTGGTGCCCAAATTATCTCCAATCAAAGATGCCCTATAATGTTTCAAAACACACACCAAGACATGTAACTCCCCTTACAGTTCTTTTCTATGTCCAACACATTTTCACATTTTCCAATACGGGAGACCCAACTTCTAGAGGCAATAACTTTTGATATGGGAGACCGATTGATGAACTTTTTAATACTTTGGAAAGCTTGTGAAGAGATCAATAGACTAAGTATTTGGGAACCAATGCTAAACAACCTCAAAATTTTATTTCGGCCAAAACCAACCCTATAGCCCAAACTTTAAGTTTTTATGTTTTTATAACCAAAAAATTGCACCTTTTTGTAATTGCAAGGTTGAGACACCTTTCCTAACATTCTCCCACTTGTCGAACACCTTGCAAGAGCAAAGGGAGTATCAACATTATGATTTAATTTCTAGGGGCTGAGAGGCCCATAGACTTCAAACACCATTTGAACTTCTCTGTGCTCACGGGCTTAGTTAATGAATTTACAACATTAATCAAAGTCTTTACCTTAACTAGATTCACCTTAGCATCCTCAACCATATCTCTAACAAAATGATATTATACATCAATGTTCTTGGTCCTAGAATTAAATGTCAGGTTCTTAGCTAGTAAGATCGCATTTTGTCTGTCATAATAAATTTTCACTGCACCTTGTTTTATTCTAATCTCTGAACACGATATCTTAAGACAAATGACTTCTTTTCAAGCATGAGTAGCTGGAACATACTCAACTTTAGTAGTGGACAAAGAAACCACAACCTAATTGCATCACCAAATAATGTAAACACATAAGTACTAGTGGATTGCCTGCTATCAACATCATCTACCTAGTCTAAATCCACATAACCATAAATATCAAGAGAATGCATGTCTCCTATCAAATTACCATAATAACACAATGAAATTTGAGGTACCTCACAAATATATGAAGACTCTTTTAACTACATCCCAATGAACTCTACTAGGATTAGACATATATCTAGAAAGAACTCCCACTGCTTAGGTAATATCTGGTCTAGTACAAACCATAGAATACATTAAATTTTTTACTACACTCTAGTAAGGCACTCTACTCATGTGTTCCATATCTAATGGGGTTGTTGGACATTATGAAGCAGATAACTTCACTCCAACTATAAAAGGAACACACAGTGGTCTATAATCTTTCATGTTAAAACTCTATAAAATTGAATCGGCATACTTACTTTGGCCAAGCCATAGTTTTTGGTTCACTCTATTACTTATTATTTCAATCCCAAGAATTTGTTTAAATGTACCAAGACATTTCATTTCAAATTTAGCTGCAAGTTTAGACTTTAGTTCTAAAATCAATCCTTTCCCTTTACTAATAAATAACATATCATCAACATTTAATGCAACAAACAAGAAACAATCACAATCAGATTTATAATAAACATAATGATCTGATTTAGAATGCTCAAATACCAAATGCAACACATATGTATCAAGTCTCTGGTACCACATCCTAGGACTTTGTTTGAGTTCAAACAAATATTTCTTCAATTTACAAACCAAATTACTTCTACCTTTCACCACGTAGTACTTGTTGGCAAGAGACATTGCTAGGCATGTCAGGTGTTGTCATTGATGGAAACTAAATCTATCTTACACATTCGCATTGCATCTTTTGATCATACCGAAAGTCAGAGTGCAGATTTGTCTAAGTCTAGATAGACATGAATAGAGCATTTGACAGGGTTCAACACTTTTGTCCGCATTTCTCCACAGGTAGTCATATTGTGCTTTGGATATGAGGGAATGTTAAGGGATGTTAGGACTACCTAAATCCAAATTTTTAGCCTCTAGTGATGAAGGGATTAAGGGTTATAAGCATCTGAGTATCAGGTTTTGGTTAGATAGTTCAGTCCAGTGAAGAACAGGCCGACTTGGTGTTTGATCCTTGTGTGGATTAGGAGAAGTTGTTGGTTGAGTAATTTGGGAGATTCTGATGCAGAGGCATCCACACTAAAACCTTAACATATAGCATGGATGTCCGCAACCCTTCATCATCATCATATTTCCCTTAACACTATCAGCATCATCATATTTACTCTGCCGACCGATATCCTCCTGCAGACAAGCCTTCGCCCTTTCGCATGTCAGCAGCATCATCATATCCGACTATCGGCAGCATCATCATGTTCGGCAAGCGCAAACATCCTCCTGACGTTCACTGTTCATCTTACCAACAACCTTTATCTTCACTATCTTCAGCATCATGATGTTCACCATCATGTTCATCAGCAGGATATAGAACATCCGGTTCATCCCATATATCCTGATGATGATACTCAACTTCACGCACCTTTCCTTCGATGCTTACGTCACCCCAATATCCTGATGATGATTATCCTGATGACGATGACGTCACATGTAGCTCCCTCAATATCCTGCTGCTCTGATATCCTGATGACATATATCCTGATGACGATGACGTCATATGCAACTCCTTCAATATCCTGCTGTCGGCCAAACTTAACCTTATCGGCCCGCGATCGTTTTATCAACTCGATCTTCTACCTTATGCTGATACGCTCCTCCTCGGCAACACCTGATGATGATCACCCTGACGCACATTCACCTTATGCAATCTACTGCATCATGCTCATCTCCACTTATTCGGATGACGTCCGAAGCGACTGCAGGATATACACAGAAATATCCTGATGATGTCGTTGTAACGAACTTTCCAACCTTAGCGAATTTCGATCCACCGAACCTCCTGGGATGACCCGATCTACTTTTAGGGTGATCTTCCAGACTCTAACTATCAACTCGACCTAGCACATACCCATGCTAGGGTTCTTAACATCTCTCGACTGCGATCCTGCACACCTGCATGCAAATAGAAAACAAACTACCTCCTAAACTACTGTACACAGCCATTCCACCGATTCGACGAATCAACTGGTGGAATGGATCAGCATATCCATGAAACCACCAGATCAGCAAATCGATTAAACAATGGAATCCAACCAGAGAAAGAACACAAACAGGATCTCTTTATTGATTTCAAAAGATGCAATTACAATGCTCAGTCTCACTCTCTGTCTCTCCTCTGCAATGTAATATTCTCGATCTCTATCTGTCCTAAGACCAACCGATCCTCATGCATAAATAGGATCTCCTGCGAGTACTACTGACCTGACTCCAAGCGGCTGGGAACTCTCCAGGTGGCTGGGAGATCCAACCGGACCTACAGCATAACAGCTGTCATAACAAACTACCTAAAAATAGTAAAGCATGGTCAACATGACCTTATTACATGCATTGGTCTTATCAAACCTTCTTGAAAACATTAACAAGACTCAAACTAACTAACTGCCTCATGGAGGCCAGCTGTCAGGTAGGTGCTCCTGCACCATACTCCCCAACAGAAAAGAACTCATGTCCCATGAGTTTGGTTGTGGAAGTCCTCCACCTTTACACTTTGCCTTTGCAGTGTTCTGCCCTGTTCCAGCTTTGTCCTCTGCTGGCTCTTTGCTGCTCCAAGACTTCTGAACTGTAACTTGCTTTCTTGCAAGTAAATCCTCATGCCTGTCAATGTAGGCCCTTCTCTCACATACCTTGTGTTTGTCAGGTTGTCTGACCAGAACTTCTGTCTGAACTACCTCTTGAACTTCTGTAATGTTTAACTCTGTCTTTCTTTCAACCTTTATAGAACAAATAATAGTCCCAACTATGACAACATCCTTGTCATTACTCTCAACTGGTTGCTGTTTGCACACCTGTTTCTAAACCTGCTGCTGACCTCTGTCAGTCACAACTGAAACCTTTTTCAACCTGTTGTCCTTAACAACTCCTTTCCCTACAGTGTCCTCAACTGCCTTTATGCCTGCTCCTATAGGCTTCTGCACAAACTCCTTCTTTCCCAATAAAATGATTTTGGCTGCCTCCTGTGCTGCAGCTGCTTCCTGTAATGGCATCAACATAACAGTTTTCCCATCTTTCTTGATGGTGTAGGTATTAGCATACCCATCATACAGTACCCTTCTATCAAATTGGCATGGTCTACCCAACAGTAGGTGACAACATTCCATGGGCAAAATGTCACACAAAACTCTATCATGATATGCTCCAATCTGAAAATCCACATATGCCTGTTCATAGACAAAAAGTGATTGACTATCACTCACCCAAGATGCCTTGTAAGGGTTTTGATGTGGAATCCTTTCCAAATGCAGTTTATCCACCATTTCCTGAGATACCATGTTGTCTGTTGAACCAGTATCAATGACAACCTTACATACTTTACCTTTGCTCTTACATGTGGTCTTGAAAAGAGCTCTTCTTTGCATCAGATCCTTTGATGCCTGCAAACTAATTCTCCTTAGCATCAATGCTTCTCCATCTTCAGGATATGCATAATTGTCAGGAACTCTATCTTTTTGATAAGTGTTTGAACTTGGCACACTTTGCTCTACTTCCTCTTCTTGCACAAGTTGTACTCTCTTGTCATTTGTTCTATCATTTCTGGATGATGAACCTTTGCTTTCTGGACATTTGAAATATGGATGTCCAAACTCACCACAGGTGTAACACTTTCCTGAAAATGTAGTAGAACCTCTACCACCTCCAAATCTGCCTCTATTACCTTTCCATCTACCTCTGAAATCAGACTGTCCCTGTCCTTTACCAGTGTCTTCTTGACCCTCATTGGTTTGCTTTGTTGTATGGGCTGATCCTCTTCCCCTCATATTGTGTTGTCCTTGTTTTCTCTTTAACTTCTCTTCCACTTTCAATGCCAACTGGAAGCATTTCTGAACTGTATCTGGATTATGCAGACTTAAATCATCCTGAATGTTGAACCTCAATCCATTAAGGTATCTGGCTACCTTCTCTTCTTCACTTTCCTTCACCTTTGTTTTCATACAAAGTTTCATGAATTCTTCTGTATATGAGCTGACATCTAGCTCCTTCTGCTTCAGGTTTTGCTTCCTCTTGTGTAATTGGATACTGTAATCCAATGGGACATAAGCTTCCTTTACTAATGCCATCATCTTCTTCCATGTAGCGACTCTACGCTTTCCTTCCTGTACTCTGTCATCTTGGACGAAATTCCACCATGTCAAGGCAGCTTCTTTCATTTTTGACTGGGCTATCCTCACCCTCTGTTGTTTTGGTATCTCCTCTGTTTCAAAGAAATTGTTCAAACAGTCTATCCACTCCATCACTGAATCAGGTTCCATCTTTCCTGTAAACACTGGCAAATCCAGTTTCACATCCATGGTTCTTCTCTCCATGGCCTTGAGGGCGTTCAACAGTGGTCTCTGGTCTACAGGAACGACCTCCTCGCTCCAACTAGGGATCTCTTCTTCTTCCCTATCTTCTTCTCTACCAGAACCTACTCTGCTCCTAAACTTCGCTAACTCATCCTTCAATTCCTGATTCTGAGCCTTCACGGCCTTGCTTTCTGCAATCTGTTTCTTTACCAGAACTGCCAACTCAGCGTTGGTCATCCTTGTCGGAATCTCTGATGTTCCTTCTTCATCCGACATCCTGCTATATCCTTATCGTTTCCAGAAGATCCTTCCTGAAGATCCTTCGGTGACAGAATCAACACACAACAGCCCAGACCTTTCGCTGAGCTCTGATACCACTATGATGCAGAGGCATCCACACTAAAACCTTAACATATAGCATGGATGTCTGCAACCCTTCATCATCATCATATTTCCCTTAACACTGTCAGCATCATCATATTTACTCTGCCGACCGATATCCTCCTGCAGACAAGCCTTCGCCCTTTCGCATGTCAGCAACATCATCATATCCGACTATCGGCAGCATCATCATGTTCGGCAAGCGCAAACATCCTCCTGATGTTCACTGTTCATCTTACCGACAACCTTTATCTTCACTATCTTCAGCATCATGATGTTCACCATCATGTTCATCAGCAGGATATAGAACATCCGGTTCCTCCCATATATCCTGATGATGATACTCAACTTCACGCACCTTTCCTTCGATGCTTACGTCACCCCAATATCCTGATGACGATGACGTCACATGCAGCTCCCTCAATATCCTGCTGCTCCGATATCCTGATGACGTATATCCTGATGACGATGACGTCATATGCAACTCCTTCAATATCCTGCTATCGGCCAAACTTAACCTTATCGGCCCGCGATCGTTTTATCAACCCGATCTTCTACCTTATGCTGATACGCTCCTCCTCGGCAACACCTGATGATGATCACCCCGACGCACATTCACCTTATGCAATCTACTGCATCATGCTCATCTCCACTTATTCGGATGACGTCCGAAGCGACTGCAGGATATACACAGAAATATCCTGATGATGCCGTTGTAACGAACTTTCCAACCTTAGCGAATTTCGATCCGCCGAACCTCCTGGGATGACCCGATCTACTTTCAGGGTGATCTTCCAGACTCTAACTATCAACTCGACCTAGCAAATACCCATGCTAGGGTTCTTAACATCTCTCGACTGCGATCCTGCACACCTGCATGCAAACAGAAAACAAACTACCTCCTAAACTACTGTACACAGCCATTCCACCGATTCGACGAATCAACCGGTGGAATGGATCAGCATATCCATGAAACCACCAGATCAGCAAATCGATTAAACAATGGAATCCAACCAGAGAAAGAACACAAACAGGATCTCTTTATTGATTTCAAAAGATGCAATTACAATGCTCAGTCTCACTCTCTGTCTCTCCTCTGCAATGTAATATTCTTGATCTCTATCTGTCCTAAGACCAACCGATCCTCATGCATAAATAGGATCTCCTGCGAGTACTACTGACCCGACTCCAAGCGGCTGGGAACTCTCCAGGCGGCTGGGAGATCCAACCGGACCTACAGCATAACAGCTGTCATAACAAACTATCTAAAAATAGTAAAGCATGGTCAACATGACCTTATTACATGCATTGGTCTTATCAGACCTTCTTGAAAACATTAACAAGACTCAAACTAACTAACTGCCTCATGGAGGCCAGCTGTCAGGTAGGTCCTCCTGCACCAGATTCAATGGTATTGGCCAACATGTTAGGTGACTTGAATACATAGGTTCTGGTTTGCATTGATGTTTGTGCATGGATTCAGTCGATAGAATAGTGATCTTAAAAAGTTTGTAAGTTTTCTTGAGGCCGGCTGTAGTTGATGAAATCTCATGTTGTGGATATATATATAGTCGATGGGTTTGAGCATTTTGTGGTGTCAAGGTGTGAATATAATGTGAGAGGTGCGAAGTGTGGCAGTAACAAGTGCGAAGCAAAGAGATCTAAGGTTTGGATCATGGCAAAACAGTGAAACAAGGCAATGAGAGATGAAGTGTGTGAAGTCAGTATATTGTGCCTGACCGAAACTATAATCTTGCATTGTTAGATGCTATTCTTTAGTTCAAATATTTTAGTGAACTCTTGTAATTGATCTTGTAGGCAGTGAGCCTCCTTTGAGCAGTGAGCCCGAAGGCATGTGCCTTCCCATTTGTAATACTTTTAACCAAGTATATATTCTTATGGGTTAATCCCCACCATGGTTTTTCCCTTAAATAGGTTTCCACGTAAAAATCTTGGTGTTCATGTGTGATGATCTTGTTGTTGTTGTTCTTATGTTCTTATTTCTTTCTCTTGAATGTATGTGGTAAATTTATAAAGGAACATAATAATAAGTTTTGCAGAACACTAATTCACCCCCCCTCTCAGTGTTCCTTAATTTCAACAATTGGTATCAGAGCTTGGTTCCTTTGAAGAAGTTTAACAGTTTGAGGAAGATTTGGGAAGATATTTTAGTGGGTTCATTCAGGTATTCTGATGGCATCAATGAACAACTTCAAGTTGCTTTAGAAGATCTTGATCAGTCCATAGCAAAAATCAAAGAACTAAAAGAGAACATTAAAGATGGTGAGGATTTCATTCAAACTTTAAAAGGGCAACCAAGCAAATCTATGGAAAAGAGGAAGGAGCTACTTCAGTGGTTAGCAAATCAAAATGAAGATAATGACATGGAGGAGGCTCTAAAGGAGAAGACAAAGGAATGTGAAAAGCTAGCAAAAGAAGCTATTGTCCTAAAACATGAGATGGAATCCGGAGTGATGAGACTAACCAAGGAAATTGAGGAAAGGAAGAAGACTGAGGAAAACCTAAATCAGTCTCTGAAAGAAAGAATAGAAGAGTGCTGCAGATTGGACATAATCTGATCTACAAGAAACCATGTATAATGAGGAACAACTTGAAAGGTAAATTTTCATTCTCAAACATGACCTAGAAGCTGCAAATGAATACAAAGAGGAGTTCAAGATAAGCTTAGCTAAACTTGAGGTACTACTTGACAGTCAGAAGAAGGTAGATGATAAGCATGGTCTGGGATATGAGAAAGGTGAAAGCTCTGGATCCAATCAAAGAAATCCTGAAGCAAGAAGTCAAAGAAGGAATCTTAGAAGGCCTCTGGTAAGACAACCTAATGCTCAAAGATATCCATCTTTCAATGGAAATTGTTTCAATTGCAATAAATTTGTTCATAGAGCTACTCAGTACAGAAGTAGAGTGAATCAAAGTGGTCCATCCTTCTCCAGTCAATGCTTCAATTGTAAAAGGTATGGTCATAGATCCAATGAATGCAAAAGTATGATGATAAATAACTCGAACTATAGAGGAAATGTCAATTCTTTCAATGGCAAATGTTTTGCATGCAATAGATTTGGACATATGGCCAATCAGTGTAGATCAAGAGGAAATCAAGTAAATGAGCAAAGGAATGTTGTGTGCTTCAATTGCAACAAATCTAGTCATATTGCAAGATTCTACAGAAGAAGGAATGCTGATAGAAAAGGTCCAGCAAATAGAAACCAGAATATGCAGAGACAGGATAAAGGCAAGGGCAAAGTAGATGTGAATGAGATTTAGAATGAAATGAACAAGACATGGGTGAAGAAAGGTGAAATGAATAATGGTGATGGATCTACACCAGAATCCGATGCTGATAATTCCTTTGGGAATTGAAATTGGAGCTCTGGCTCAGGGGGAGCTACATTAAAAATCTAATTCCCCCTACCAGTTAGTGGGTGCCTGAATCTAACATGATGAGAGAAGATAGAATGGCCTATTATAGATCATCTGAAGGAATTTTCAAAAGGAAAAAGGTTGATGTGGCAAGTTGCAAAGCAATCTATGAGAAACTATATCAAGTATTTAGAAGAGTTAGGGCAAAAGCATTTATTACATCAAAAGGTAGGTGTGTAGAGGTTAAAAGGAAACTCAAGTGACTTCAAAATTACTTTGCATTCAAGAAGAAAGAAGAAAGGCAATCTTTGTGTGAAGGATTTCAAGATACTAAAGTGTGAAGAAGATTTCCAAGCAAAAACCCTAGCCGACGAAACGAGGTATTCTCTGTAAAGCTTTTTGAATCTGCAATTTCTGAATATGGCTACTCCATTGGTTGTTGATATCACTGAAAGGCCCCAACCTAAATTCAAAAAGCATCCACACAAATCTGTAGAGGTTGATCCATTAGGTGCTTTCTTAAATGTTCCGCATGGAGTGTTGCATGTTGAAGATATTAGGGCTTACATTCATGCTAGCGTAGATGAGTTTGGGGATTCGAGGCTACTTGATTTGTTTAAGAATCTCTTGAGGGGTGAGATTTATGGTCTTAAACTTGAGTATAAGACACTCCAAGACAAACATTTCATTCAAATTATAGGGTTTCCATCCTTTGATGAGGACGAGTGGGTCCGGTATGTACTGAACAAGATGCATGATGAATTTATGTGGTTGAAGAAATCTTTTAAGATCACAAAGGATGCCATCAAGGCCATGACAGGATTGAACTCATCCAGTGGACTGCCAATGCTAAAATCAATGAAGAACCAAACTGTAATTGAAGCTACCAGTTCAAAATTTGATAAGAGGGCAATGACAATAGATGATATAATTGATCCAGATGTCAATTTTGCATCTATGGTGATTGGATATAAGATATACCACTCAACTAGAGACAAATTAGTATTCAGTACAACTATTTATGTTGCCTATCAAATGTTAAGAGAGAATGCCGACTATGACCTGTGTGAGCTTCTGAAGAACCAGCTAATGGAAAACTTATACAAGATCAAAAAGGATAAGAAGAACACATTCAAGTATGGTACGTTGGTCTTGTGTTTATTCTTTTATTTCATGAATGAGTTGCCTAGGATGAATAGTCTATGTTGGACCAGTGACAAACCTGTTACCATCCAAATAAGAGAGCACGTGCATAATATTGGCAACTCCAATGCCCAAAGGATTGCTCTTTGGGGATATTTCAAGAATTTCCAAAATATAATGAAATCAAGGGAAAGAATCCCTAGGTTTGTGGTAGAAAAGTACAAAGACACAATTTGTTTCATGATGAAAATAGACCAATGCCTAATGGAAGCAGTTGAACCAAGGACTGTATGGATCATGCCCATGGGATATGAAGTAGATGAATGAATACTGGATATGTATGCTCAACACCTTCTGAGAAAACCAAAAGACACCTCAGTTGAGAGATTTGGTACATATGATGAGCTAAATTTGAAACTGTATGTTGAGCTTTGGAGACCTGAATCTAAAAGAAAGATCCAAAGGCAAGTTGAAATGTATGCAAAAAGTATTGGAATAACAAGATAAGCTATGATACAAAAAAGGGAAAGGATAGAGAAAGCTGAGAAGGAGAAGCAAGATAGAGAACAAGGAAGTGATCTGGTAGAATCCCCCTCTAAATCAAGAACTACAAGGAGTTCTGGTATAACCTCCAGTGCATCACCTTCTCCTATTGTAGAGAAATCCAAAGAAAAACTTACCGGCAAGGAAGGAAAAAGAACAAAAGTAATGGCCAAAAGGTCATATGTTAGTGTGGAGAAGGAGGATGAAGAAAAGAATGATTCAGATGATGAGGTTAAAGAGTTGAAGGCCTTAGGCACTATGGCTACTAAAGTATCTAAGGAGAAGCCCTCTGGAAGCATAAAATCAAAGAAATCAGAAGCATCAAGTGTTGCCCAAGACAAGCCCTCCGGGAGTATAAGAGTGAGCAAAAGGCAAAAGACTGAAACACATGTTGAAAAATCTAACTTGTCAATTGAAGACATTGTGAATGTAGTAATTGGTCATGGGAATTTGAAGCCTATAACAGAACATTATGACAGCTTTGATGATGTTAACAAGAAAATCTTGGAGGATGCTACTGTCAAGTACCTGAATACATTCAAAAGAGCACTTGTGGGAATTTTGTCATATATCCCTAAGAGTTTAAGTGACATCTTGGAGATGAGAAAAGAAGTTGCTAAAGCAAAGGATTTGGAGTTAAGGGAACATGTGTTGTCTAGTTTGTGTCCGGTCATCTCTAGAAAGGAAGTAGATAAATTTTTTAAAGAAGTTAAAAATGAATTCAGAAGAAAACTTAGGATGAATAAGCTGATGATTGGAGACATTAAGGAAGTTGTTAAAGAAACAGAACAAATTCTAAGGAAAGCCCTAGACAAAAACAAGTTTTATGTGGTCACTAAGGAACCTGATGTTGATGATACATCCCTTCCAAATGAAGAAAAGTTGAAGGAATATGAACAACAAGCTGAGGCAGACGATTTCTCTATTTTGGAAGAAGAAACATTGAATAAAGGAGATGAAGAAATGATGAAGGAAGTTAATATTGAGTGCTCAGAAGATACTCAAATTCCTCTAGACCAATTAGGTAAAGAAAATATGGAGATAAATACTCCTACTGAAGGTTATTCTGAGAAGAATAAAGAGAAAAAAGAATTTCAAAACAAGGAAGATCAAGAAAAAGAAACTGATGATGGAATTGATTCCTCCATTCTAGATGTTGAGGAATTTGATAATGTTGCTACTGAGGATACACAAAATCCTCTAGAAAAGAATGCAGAAGACATTTCTGATGAAAGGAAGGATGTCTTTGATGATAATGCTGAGAGAACAGAAGTAGAGAAAAAGAATGAAAGTGATAAGCAAGACAATGTGATTGACTCCGGAAAGGGAAAATATGTAGGCCCTGAAGAGCATAAATTTGAAACATCATATTGGGCAATAGACACTACAGAAGCAGTGAAATAAATACTAGAGAAAGATAAACAAGTTGCAGAAGATCTAGATTTAATACAAGGTCCAATCAATTTGGATACTCTCTCTCCGGTACAAAAGATAAAGTTGGCATCTCTTGCACAAGCTAAGGCTAGAGAGGATATCCTGAAATCCCATATAGAAGACAATGAGTTGCTTGGTCTTACATCCAAGATTTTGGAGAAAATCATGCCTACATTTCAAAAGGACTCATTAGCATCCGCCTCCGGTCAGTTGAAGAGTCTGATAAACTCTGTAAGTACTCATTTTGAAATTTTTAAGTCAACAGAAGTTAAAATCCGAAATGGATTTAATGAGAAGAGCTTTGCTGAAATAAAGAGAATAATAAGTTATGATAGATCAGTGCTTAATACTAGTGTAAAAAATATTCAAAATGCCCTCTCTAAAGGTGTAGAGATTTATAAGTTTTGCCTAACTTGGTCTAAAGTTGTTGAAGATATTGAGAAGAAGATTAAGGACTTAGAGCTTAAATTGTCTAACATCTCTTAGTCCTATAGTCCCTTAGCTGAATCTATAATAACTAAAAGATGTCAAGTAGTGAGTTTGCTTGATGAAATGAGCAATTTGGAGAAATAAAAGGCTAAAGTCTTGGGCAAATTGGATGAACTCCGAGGATTGATTTCTCCCAAGTTAGAAATAATGTTCAATGCACTGATAGAAGCTCAAGCTGCTGCTCTGACAAGTGATCCCACTAACCTATAGAAGGTAGAATCATAGACATTTCTATTCAGTGGTCATATTTTAGTTTTGGATAACATGAAGAAAAGATAGGACAGTCAATTGGCACTGTTGAAAAACATTTTTGGTGATGTGCTTAAGTTCATGTAGACAAGACATAAGGATTGTTTGTATATATACGTCCATGTACATAGAATTTTTGCATAAATTTTTGCATGTAGATCTCAGCCTTTGCTATTGATGTCAAAGGGGGAGAGGAAAGTAGTGAAAAATGAGGAATTCATCTAAGGGGGAGCATTGCAAATCACAATTGTACATAGTAAGGGGGAGTTGTTCTAACACTTAGTCATTTTTCACTAAGTGTTGCCATCAATGCCAAAGGGGGAGATTGTTGGCAAGAGACACTGCTAGGCATGTTAGGTGTTGTCATTGATGGCAACTGAATCTATTTTACACATCAACATTGCATCTTTTGATCGTACCAAAAGTCAGATTGCAGATTTGTCTAAGTCCGGATAGACAGGAACAGAGCATTTGACAGGGTTCAACACTTTGGTCCGCATTTCTCCGTACGTAATCATATTGTGCTGCAGATCTGAGGGAATGTTAAGGGATGCCAAGACTACCTAAATCCAAATTTTTAGCCTCTAGTGATGAAGGGATTGAAAGTTACAAGCATCTGAGTATCGGGTTTTGGTTAGACAGTTCAGTCCAGTGAAGAACAGGTTGACTTGGTGTTTGATCCTTGTGCGGATTAGGAGAAGTTGTTGGTTGAGTAATTTGGGAGATTCAACGGTATTGGCTGACATGTTAGGTGACTTGAATACATAGGTTCTGGTCTACATTGATGTTTGTGCATGGATTCAATTAACAGAACAATGATCTTAAAAAGTTTATAAGTGTTCTTGAGGTAGATTGTAGTTGATGAAATATCATGTTGCAGATATATATAGTCGATGGGTTTGAGCATTTTGTGGTGTCAAGGTGTGAATATAATATGAGAGGTGTGAAATGTGGTAGTAACAAGTGTGAAGCAAAGAGATCTAAGGTTCGGATCATGGTAGAATAGTGAAACAAGGTAGTGAAAGATGAAGTGTGTGAAGTCAGTATATTGAGCCTAAGCAGGACTGTAATCTTCCATTGTTAGATGCTATTCTTCAGTTCAAATATTTTAGTGAACTCCTATAATTGATCTTGTAGGTAGTGAGCCTCCTTTGAGCAATGAGCTCTAGGCAATGTGCCCGAAGGCATGTGCCTTCCCATTTGTAATACTTTTAACAGAGTATAAAATCTTGTGGGTTAATCCCCATCGTGGCTTTTCCCTTAACTGGGTTTCCATGTAAAAATCCTAGTGTTCATGTGTGATGATCTTGCTATTGTTGTTCTTGTGTTCTTATTTCTTTCTCTTGAATGTATGTGGTAAATTTATAAAGGAACATATTAATAAGTTTTGCAGAACACTGATTCACCCCCCCCCTCTCAGTGTTCCTTAATTTCAATAGCACTCTGGTTGTGTCATATAAATATGCTCTTGCCAATCACCATGAAGGAACATTATTTTCACATCCATTTACTCAACCTCAAGATCATACACAATAGCAATAGCAATATAAAGGAAGAATATAATGGATATAATTTTTGTAACAAGAGAAAATATCTCACCATAATCAACACCCTCATCCTGAGAGTAACCTTTCACAACCAACCGTGCTTTGTACTTCTTAATACCTCCATCTAAACTGATCATTTTCTTGAACACCCATTTCCAACCAACAGATTTTCATCCTTTAAGCAATGGTACTAGGTCCCATGTATCATTATTTTTCAAAGTTGTCATTTCTTCATCCATAGAAATCTTCCAAGACTTTGCATTATTCATACTTAATGTCTCATCTACAGATCTAGTTTCATCTATGTTAGTATTCAAAGAAAAAATACATCTCTAGTCATCAAGTGAATACATTTCAGGTGATTTTCTATGCCTTGTAGATCTTCAAACAAGATAAGTTGGAGGTTCTTCCTCCTCTTCTAAAGATTCAGAGCTATATAAGATCTCCTCAATGTCTTCTTGTCTATCTTGAGGCCTTGATTCAACTTTCTCAAAAGTAGAAGGGAGTTGAATCATATCTTTCTATTCAGTTTGTTTTGGCTGCAATGTAACAAAAGAAGGCTTAGTTTGTCTAAAACTCACACTTCTACTATGTATTACCTTCTATTCAACATGATCCCAAAGATTGTATCCTTTCACACCATAACTATACTCTGAAGATACATTTCACAACCTTTTTCTCTAACTTTGTTCACTTCTCCTTTGGCACATGTGTATATGCCTTGCAACTAAAAACTCTAAGATGTCTTAGTGAATGCTTGTGCCCTAGGCATTTTATCAACAAGAGCTAATGTAGGAGAAATGTTAATCAGGTATAAAGCAGTGGAAATAGCTTCAACCCAAAACCTTTGTTCTAGACCAGCACCACTAAGCATACTCCTAGCCTTTTCCATTAGTGTCCTATTCATTCTTTATGCAACTCCATTCTGCTGTGGAGTATGTCTTTTGTCTCTTAATGCCACAATCTTTATAGAATCTATCAAAATCATTAGAGAAAAATTTACCACCATTGTCAATCCTCAAACATTTTTTTTCTAGTTTGCAATGCAACCATTGCTTTAAATTCATTAAATTGACTAAAACTTCATATTTACTCTTTAGAAAATATACCCCATGTCCTCATGTTATAATCATCAATAAATAAAACACAATATGTGGATTTTGCAATGGAAGGAATATCTACATGACCAAATACATCAAAATGAATTAGATTCAATACAACACAAGATTTGTGAGAACTCGAGTAAAACTAAATGTGATTTTGTTTACCATAAATGCAATTCTCACATAAATTGAAATCAATATTATAATCAATCAAACCTTCAACAAGGTTTTTATTTTTCAAGGTCCTTAGACCCTTTTCTCCAATGTTGCCCAATCTTTAGTGCCAAAACATAGTCTTCTTTGAAGGAAATTTTTATTCAGAAGAAAGAGCACCCTTGGGTACCTAGAAGCCATGACTGTCCACTGAAAATGAAACCCTCTCCTTCTCCAATGAAATAGTCGCAGACTTTTATTCACAGAATTAATATTGCACTCAACAGTGTATACATCAATCTTAGACAATGTGCCAAATCTGATACATCTAGTGATCACCATAGCGGCTCTAACCATCTTGCATGCTTTATCAGAAAAGACTACATGCATGCTTGCATCTATTAATTTGCTCAAAGATAATAAATTTCATGCTAATCCATGGATATGCAACACAACATTAATTGTTTTTACTCTAACATCAGGAAATCTAATTTTAAATTTAACATGAACAATAATATTTAAATGATAATCATCACCCATGTACATCTTACCTCCATCAAATTCTTCATATTCAGAAAACCAATCTCTATTAGGGGTCATATGGAAAAATGCACTTGAGTCAATTAATGCATTTATTTCCATATTGTATTGGTTTTCCTTCATTTCTAACATTTGGTATTAAAGCTTGGCTAGATTTGCCTCTTGGGTGGAAGACTGAAAGATTTCTGTCCTATAATGGGAGTTTTGGTTTTGTAGATTTCTATGTGTGGAAGTCATGGTTGCATCTACATCTCAGATAGATATTGAGAAATTCAATGGAACAAACAATGAGTTGTGAAAGCTAAAAATAGAGGATCTCCTTAAAGAGAGAGATCAATGCTTGGATGCACCAAAGAAAAGAAACTCAATAAAATTGACCAAGATGAGTGGGATAAGATGGATAAGAAAGCACAAGGAACAATCTATCTTTGTCTTGTAGACTCTATCCTGTTGAATGCATTAGAAGAAAAAATTGCATAATATCTCTATGGAAATGGTTGGGTGAGATCTACCAAGCCAAGAGCCTGGTAAAAAAACATCTAAAAAGAAAATTGTGCTATGGTAGATTTATGTGTGTGGAAGTCATACAATCTGTTGAGAAGGCTGAAATTAGAAATAGTTTTGGTTTTGTAGATTTCTATGTGTGGAAGTCATGGTTGTATCTACATCTCAGATAGATATTGAGTAATTCAATGGAACAAACTATGAGTTGTGGAAGCTGAAAATAGAGGATCTCCTTAAAGAGAGATCAATGCTTGGATGCACCAAAGAAAAGAAACTCAACAAAATTGACCAATATGAGTGTGATAAGATGGATAAGAAAACACAAGGAAAAATATGGATTTGTCTTGCAGACTATGTCCTATTGAATGCCTCAGAAGAAAAAATTGAATAATATTTCTATGGAAATGGTTGGGTGAGATCTACCAAGCCAAGAGTCTAGTAAAAAAACTATTTAGCCATAAGAGGAAGATTAATAGGATGATTCATGGAATCATCATGTGCTATGGTAGAAGAAAAAATTGTATTCTCAACGTCCTCTAATGCCACATCTCTAGAAGAGAGATCATTCAAATGAAGAGAAGGTAAAGTAATGTTAAGGAATGTGTCAATGATTTCATCCTCTTGCACCAAAATGTTTGCACTTTTGGGAGAGGGATCCAAAGCATAGGGTGACGTAGGTGAAGATAGGTCACCATCATATGCCTTAGAGGTGATGATATTATCATGAATTGTGGTAGAAGAAGAACTATCACCATCATCTTTCTCATGACTATTCATGGAGATGACTTTAGCAAAATCTTCTAATATTGATAGAAGTAATACAAAGAAGCCAATAATACATGTAAGTGTGATATGGAATAGCAATGTACAATTAGATTTAGACATTATTGGAGTATCTAGAATAAGATTGCAATCAATGATTTACAAGTGCAAGATAAGCAGGGCTTTCCAAAAATGTAGTGTTTTTTGGTAACCACAACAACTAATTCTTGCAAATATAAGATGTGTATTATGTGCAAATTATTTTTCTAAGTAAACAAAAGAGTGATTTAGAAATCTTTTCTTTAAATGAAGATGCATAAGTGTCAAATGAAGCTAGATTGTTTTGTTTATGTTTTTGCTTTCAAATTTCAAAGAGAAGATGAATGCATGAATGTTTTGGCTTTCAAATATAAACAAATATGACACATATGATGAGTTAAAAAAACTTAAATCAGATTTAGCAATCATTCAACATAGAAAATATCTAAAAATAAGATTTCAAATAAAACCACTAAATGCAAGACTAGTTAGGGTTTATCATCAAACCTTAGATCTTAAATGCTCATTCCTTAAACCAAAATTCTTTGATGCAAGAATGCTTTTTCTTTGTAACTTGAATACAAAGGATACTTATGGCATGCTACAGCAACTAAATATCAGATTTGAAATGTAAATGATGGCTGCAAAACCTGAAACAAGATCTTAATTGCAAACCCTAGGTTTTAAATTTGATTAGGTTTTCCAAAAATTCAACTTTTTTGACAAAACCCTAGAAAATAAGAGTTTTAAATGCAAGATGCAACACTATGAAATGATTAAACTATGTTATATAAATTAGATCTGATGCAAAAATCAGAAATTTAAATCTTTCTATGATGATCTAAAACATATGAAATGAAAACAATGCAAGAAATATGCCTTTTTGTAAGCCTAAAATGCTTGATTTTTCACTTTTCAATGCAAATATGCAAGAATGTCTTTTCTTGAACACAAAGATGATATGCTATAGAAAATGAAATCAATTTAATCATGACACAAAGATCTTAAACAACTCACTAATCTACAAACCCTAGGTTCAATATTAGCTAGATCTCCTAGAAATGCAAGGTTTTTACAAACCCTAGTTTTGAAACTATGTACAATTTAGCTATGTCAGTATGCAAAATGAACAATGAACTCAAACTTAATCATATATAGGGAAGTAAACAACTCATATCTAAAGTAAGAAGGATGTCAAAGTGCAAGAAGAGTCACATTCACCAAAATGTTATGTAAAAAAGAAAGACTTGGCCTAAGAGGTTAAACTAGGTCAAACCCTCTTCTATCTAACATTAGGACATAAACCAAGCTTGGATTCTACCCAAGAAGGAGAACCAAGCTATAGGGTTGTTTTCCCTTTGTTTTATAGAAGAGTACAAACCAAATCCATCCAAATCTAACCAAGCAAACTAGGGCAAAATGTCAAACCCTAGTCGACGAAGATCTACTCATAACAGACTGTCAAAGACAAATATTGGAAATCTACCATAGTGAGGATCAAAGGGTGAAGTAGAACCTAGATCCAGATATAGGAACCCAAAGGACCATGGTGCTTGGGTGCCCTAGAACCTAATTAGGGTTTGTTAGAATGTGATGTTTGCTATGTCTTCGCCCTTCTGTGTTCCTATCTCCTATGGCTTGTTTTTTGCAGATTCTTCCAAATGCTACCTGCACACACACAAGAAGGAAAATGGTTGGGTTATATTTAGGAGCTTTCCTAATTCAAGCTCTGTGAATGGTGTTTCCACCTCCATAATCTAGCAATGATGATATTTGAAAGAGCACGTGCCCTAGGAGGGCAAAAGCAAATCTAAAGTAGAATGGAATGCTAGAATAAAGCATGAAGGAAAGAAGTCACCATGAGCATGGAAACCCTAGCATGCTTGATGCAACATCACAACTTGACTCAAGAAGTTGGTGCATCCCAAAGAAGTAGAAAGATCTTCACAACACCTACAATAAGTTAGTGTTACAACAATAATCCATCATAGAGAGCTTTAGAGAAGAATAAAGAGCATGAGAGAGAAAAAGAGAGCTAGAATCCTTCAAGAAGTTAGAGATACACTAGAGATGTTCAAATGTAGAAAATAACTTTCTTTTATATACATTCCCCCTCACCAACAGTGAGTAAAACCAAATGGGGCTGACATGAGGAACCACATAAGATGTCTTAAGCCGATATACCTTTAAATTAGGTCTGGACTAAATGAGGGACTAGGGTGCTTGGGCGCCCTTGTCCTTTAGCCCCAAAAAATTAGGCATAAGCACCTTTAAGTGTGATTAGGTTGGTCTCATTGTTATTTTGTTAGGTTTTATCATCGAGATCAAGAATTAATCATTTAATATTCAAAAAAGTGTTAGAATAGGTCATGATTAATGGTGTAAACATTTTAGGTCCACCCAAGTGCTATACTAGGTGTAAAATGCTAGTGTACACATTTCACTCCATATCAAGAACAAGAGTAGAGACACTAACTAGGAGGTGCAAGTATGTGATTAGTGCAAGGATAGGAGGTGGTCAAGCACCTATGGTTTGTTGTGAGGAGGTGGTCGAGCATCTATGGTTTACAATCATGGCCCCATGTTTTCCAAAAGGACCTAAACTTCTCTTAGAAGGGCACAAGCAATAGTGGAATTGAAATCATAATAGGGAGGGAATCTCCCTTGACCAAAGAAGCCATAATATCTATAAGGGTGTAGATACCCCCTCTCTATAATAAGAGAAGTTCACAAAGGGGTAAAAACCTTCAAGAAAGCAATAGAAAGATTGACCCATAAAAAAGAATGCTAGAGAGAGGAATGGGAATCAATAATTTTGTGCTCACTCAGCTACTATAGATGGAGTAATGCTCAATTTAGGGTTAAAGATACCTAAAGGGGCTAGAGATTCCAAAGAACATAGGGAGAGTAAATAATCCACCTATCTATAGTAGGGGGTGTGTATAGGAAAAATTGAGAGGTATGAATAATAAGATCATAAAATCAATGATAATAACAACTCAGTTACCCATAACATAAAGAGATCATCTAAGTAAAAGCAAATATCAATGAATAAATCAAATCAAAACAAGAACGCCTTCATGTAGATTGTATAGTTTTCTTTGTATGAATGTAGATTACTCAATAATGTTGTGAAACCATGTTTGCAACAAGCGAGTGTAGATTTGTATTCGTGCTCAAAGGATCGATGTCAAAAGATCGTAAGGTTCTCAATGATGCGATGTATACTCAATTCGCTATTAAGGACTGCCTAAGAATAAATTATCGAAGATGATTTGTGAAGGAGATCAGGGGGGTTTATACAGGTTTCAAAAGAGATTGATCAATAGATGAAATAAATCCATAGAATGAATGGTTGAGATAAATCAAATAACTCATGCTGAATGTGCACATGACATGTGTCACTCCAAAATTATATTTTTATTAAGACAATTGCTTTTTGATAAAAATAAGATTTGAATTCGTAAATTAGAATGTTTTTTCTAATTTAAGAGTTGATGAAAACAAGATAAATTAAAGCCAATTAACTTAACTTTAGTTTTGCCTTTTTTAGAGTTCTAAAAATAAGGCTGATTGGGCACGAGTTATCATGATATTTTTAGAGGAATTGGAAAGATAATTGAAATTAAATAAATAAATTTATTTAATTGATTGTGCATGATTGAGGAATATGAAGATTTATAAATAAAATACTTGACTTTATTTATTTTTAGCTCGAATTGAGATAATTTAAATAAATTTGCATGATTTATTTAAATTTGGAAGAACAGTTTGACTTAATTAAATAATGTAAATTATTTAATGATAGATAAGAGAGAATTTGTGATGAATTAATTAAATAATTGGATTTATTTAATTAATATAGTCTTGAAATTTGAAAAGGGATAATGATTCAATTAAATAATTAAAATTATTTAATTATGGAAGAATGAGGAATTTAATTTAATTAATTAAATAAAAAGAATTTATTTAATTAATGTCGAATTTTAGAAATTTTGGAAGAATTAGATGAAATTAATTAAATAATTAGATTATTTAATTAATGTTTGAAATGTAGGTAATTCGATGAATTGGTCATTTTAGGGTGTCTACGTTTTACCCCTCTTTGATGCAATATAGTTTATAGCATTGTGTCAAAGAAATCGATTGATGAAGACATGATACAATTTTTTATGCCCCAGTGTAGCTAGTTGCCCTTGTGTAGCTGGCGTAGGATGCCCCCTTGAGAGGAAAGATAGGGAAGTGATAGAAGGATGGGTTGATGCTTGACTAGAAGATTGTGTTGAGAAAGATGAGTTTGGAAAGAAAAGATTGTTGATTGATGAAGAAAAAGTTTTGCAGACATGCGGAAAGGTAGGATGTGGTGCTTATAGATGTATGACATGCGATATCTAACCTGTGGTTTTGCAGATATGCATCAGATGGTGATGAGATATAGAAGACTGGAGATAGAAGAGAAGAATGATAGAAAGGATTGTTGATCTATCTTTGCTTGAAATGTATATGAGGCCACGAATAGGGAAATGGTTGAGCTTGTTGCAACGGTTTCACAAATGTTTATAAAGAGAAATCCTTATTTTTGATATAGCACATGGATAGTTTTCCACCAAGGTATAAATGACCAAGGCATTGTGATATCTAAGTGCATGGACGTTGACTCTGCAAGCAAGCGGTTTGAACTTAGATCTCTTAGACATCATATAACCTTGTTTGATATGTGATGAGCCATAGTCTTAAAATAAACTTCAATACATAAATGCAAGTATATTAATATGTAAGATACTAGGTCGTAACACACACAAGGTAAATATGCTGCTAAGAAAGATGCTAAAGATCATTCCTCAAACATGGCACACAAAAGTAATGACTATGCCCCCAATCCATACTACATCGCAACATACCAAGATTATAGATAAATCAAAGTAGTCTTGAATAGGTAATGGAAAAAGGAACAAAAAAGATAAACCAAAAAGCAAATTGACTGACTTACAAAGTAAACATATAGTCAACATATTCTCTTTCCAAAGAGGTTGCTCAAGATAGTTGGATAAGATAGATAATAGCCTTATTGTAGGAATGATGTGTCTGTTAAAGGGTGTTATCTGCTTAAAGGATAATGTCTAGTTTCAGGAAATTAAAACATGTCGTATAAGACGTCTAATCTGGTTTCGATCATGGAACACCCTGTATAAGACAAGTTTGTTGATCTGTTGCTTGGTTGAAGTTGATTTAGCTAATGTTGGCAATCGATATGTAGGACAACATATACCTCTGCAAGTAGGTTTCTTTGCTTCAGGTTTGTTAAGGACTTTTGCTTTGTAAGGATGCATTTTGTTTGTTGTTTTGCTACTTGAGTTAGTCAAGTCGAGGTGGTTGGATTTTGATAAATAGAAGACTAGAAAGATGGAGTGTTAATGGATTCATATGGGAGAAGAATGATGAATTGTATGTGCCTAAGTACTAGATACATCGTTCGTATTCCAGATTGCCTACATACCTTGTATCCACGGAAGCAAGGCACATTACGATGAAAAATGAAATGATAATATGTAGTTCTGGGTAGAGTGATGAGAGGGTCAAGGTATTTGAGCTTGGGTAGGAGAAATGATGACATCTCATGTACCTGAGTATTGGATACATCCTTCATATTCTAGACTGCCTACATACCATGTATCCACAGGATCAAGGTACTTTAAGATTGAGATGAGATGATGAATAGTTCTGGCTAGTGATTGTTGTAGGATAGTGTTGGGTAGATAACAACCTTATTGTAGGAACAATGTGTCTGTTAAAGGGTGTCATCTGTTGAAAGGATAATGTAAGGATGTATTTATTTGAGGTGTTTGTGTTTTCATTTTGGTTGTTTGTGTTTGAAGGTGTAAAGTGTTTTGTGTTTTTGTTTGAAGGATTGAAGTGTATGTGAACCACGAACAAGGATCCGTCCTAGACCTAGGTTAAGGAAAGAGTTACCCTCATTCTGGTAGAGGAAGACATAGAAAGTTGGCACAACGTAGCTGAAATTTTGACATTGACAAATTTCCAAGCTATTCTAGATAGGGAGATGGAAATACAAACAAGGTCAATGGTTTGTGTTTTGGATGGATGAAGTTTATTATGAAAGAGATATGGAATGAATAAAACTTGATAGATGATGGATGTTGACTCTTCACATAGTGCCTGTTTGCTAGGTTTTCACTATAGTATTGATCCAAGGCGCCTGATTACCAAGTTTTCACCATAGGACAAATTATTTTTTTTGTGTTTTTTGTTTTGAGACTGAGGATCAGGCAAAGAAATTCTTGAGATGAACATTGTTAAGTCACTCATCTAGAGGAATTCCATCAAGTGTAGCTAAAGTATAAGCTCATGATCCATATGTTGCTATGATAACAAAGGGTCCTAACTAATTAGGCTCAAACTTGCCCTTCTTTTCCCGATCTGCTTGATTTCTCTTATTCTCTTTTAAGACAAGATCACCAACTCAGAAATGTCTTTCTTTGATCTTCTTATTGTAGTTACACCAAAGGCAATTTTGATAGACTTGAAGATGATTAAGTGTGGCAAGGTACCTCTCATCTAGTAGTTCTAGCTCAGCTAATCTGGAAGTACAATATTCCTCTCCATCAATCAGGTTCTAAATGGATACTCTGAGGGATGGGATCTTGACCTCTATAGGTAGGATGTCTTTAGAGCCATAGACCAAGGCATAGAGTGTGGTACCAGTTGGTGTTTTGATACTAGTGTGGTAGGCCCATAGGGCGGGATTGAGTTGTAAGTGCCAATCACAACCAACTTCATTGATAGTTTTCTTGAGGATTTTGAGAATGGTTTTGTTGGAAGCCTCAGCTTGGCCATTACTCTGTGGCTAATAGGGAGTGGAAAAGAGATGTTGGATATTGTATTGAGTGCATAAGGCACGGACATCTTGATTCTTGAATGGTCTCCCATTATCTGTGACAGTGGCTTGAGGGATACCATACCGGCAAATGAGGTAGTTAAGGATAAACTTGGCTATTTGCTTACCAGTGATATAGGTCATGGGAATGGCTTCAACCCACTTTGTGAAGTACTCAGTGGCAATAATAATGAATTTATCGCCATTGGATGATGATGGGTAGATTTGTCCTACGAGGTCAAGACCCCATTGTGAAAAAGGCCATGGAGTTGTCACAGGTTGTAGTTCATGAGTTGGTGCATGAATCAAATCTCCATGCTATTGGCCTTGTAGACACTTCTTAGCAAACTATAAAGCATCTTGTTCTATTGTAGGCCAATAATACCCTGTACAGAGTATCTTCTTAGCTAGATTAGGTCCAGTAGAATGTGCATCACAGACACCTTCGTGTATGTCTCGTAAGGTGGCATCAACTTCTTTCGTGTTAAGACATCATAAGAGGATACCATCAAGACTCTGACGATATAGTGTGTCACCTAGAATGGTGTAACAGGAGGATCGATGGATAAGGGTTTTGCGTTGGTTTATGGATAGGTCAATGGGAAAGGTACTGTGTTTGAGGTAGTCATAGATATCTTCATACCAAGGGGAATTGGGACCAACAAGTTCACATATGATTTCAGTAATTGGAACATCAACAACTAGTATCAACAATTGCTCGATCAAGAACTCACATTTCTGTGTGTTTGTAGGCATATCTATAAGTGACCCCATAGAAGCCATAGAATCTGTAGCTTTGCTATGCTCGCTTGGGATTTGCTCAAAAGTGATGCTAGAAAAGTGTGGTTTGTAGGCATCCACTGGTTGCTTGTAAGGGACCAACTTTTCATCTTTGGTTTAGTACTCATCTGTGACTTGTCGAATGACTAGTTGTGAGTCTCCATACACTTGTAGTTCTTTGATATCCCATTGACCTATTGTGTTGAGACCTATGAGGAGAGCTTCATATTCGACTGTGTTTCAAGGAAATACAAGCTGATATGACTTTGGAATATAGTCATTTTGAGGCGTGATGAATAAGATGCCAGCCCTTGATCCATCCTGTGTGTAGGAATGGTCAAAATACAACTTCCACATTACTGAGGTAGAAAGAGTAAAGAGATTCTCATCCAGAAAGTCAGAGACCATGGGATGTACATCTGTCATAGGTGCTTCCCCTAGTTGATCTATGAGGGCTTGTCCCTTGATTGGTTTGTAGTCTACATACTCGATGTCGAACTTAGTAAGGATCATGACCGATTTAGCTAGTTTGCTTGTGAGGGATGCTTTTGCTAGGAGATACTTCAATGGATCAATTTTTGCAATGAGATTTGTATGCTAGTTTAGCATGTAATGCCACAATTTTTGGGACACAAACACTAAAGCTAAACAAGCTCTTTCCATAGGTGAATAATTGAGTTCAAAACCCACCAAGGTTTGACTGATATAGTAGATAGCATGCTCTTTTCTTGCCTCATCATGTTGTGCTAGAAGGGCCCCTAGGGCTGCTGTTGTAGTTGAGATGTATAATATCAAAGATTTATCAGCAACTGATGGTACCAAGACTGGAGGTGTAGCTAGATACTCTTTGAGTTGATCAAATGTTTCTTGACACTTGTCATCCCATTGAAATGAGATATCCTTTCAGAGCAAGTGTTGAAATGGTTGATATTTATCTGCTACCTGTGAGATGAAACATCTAATAGATTGTAACCTTCCTTGAAGGCTCCTTAATGCTTTGAGGTTCTTGGGTGGAGGCATCTCCACTATAGCTTTGAATTTTGGGGGATCTACTTTGATGCCTCTAAGAGATATAATGTATCCCAATAGTTTTCCTAAGGTTACCCCAAATACACACTTCTTTGGATTGAGGCGCACTTGGTATTTTTCTAGCCTATCAAAGATTTGTCCCAGAACTTGTATGTGATCTGCCTGAGATGATTTTGCCAGTATGTCATCCACATAGTCCTCCATGATATGATGATAGAGGTCATGGAATATCACTATCATAGCTCTTTGATAAGTTGCCCCTGCATTCTTTAGACCAAATGGCATGACGCACCAATAATAGGTACCCCAAGGACAAGTGAAAGCTATTTTATGTTGATCTTCTTATGCTATCATTATCTGATTGTAGCCAGAGAATCCATCGATGAGAGAAAGCATTTCATGACTAGCGGTCAAGTCTACTATGAGATCGATGTTTGGTAATGGGAAGTCATCTTTGGGACAGGCTTTGTTAATATCTCTAAAATCAGAACACATGTGGATGCCCCCATTCGGTTTAGACATAGGTACAATGTTTGATACCCATTCCAGATAATCAATAGACTTGATAAATTTGGCATCTAGCAATTTTTGTATTTCCACTTTTACCAAGAGAACTATCTACGAATGCATCTTCCTTAGATTTTGCTTGACTGGTTTAACAGTTGGATCAACTATGAGATAGTGAACTACTAGCTTAGGGTCTAACCCTAACATATCACCATAAGTCCATGCAAAGTTGATGGTGCACTGCAAGAAGAAGTCGGTAAGATCCTTGTGTTCTTTCTTTGATAGTGATGTTGCTAGGAATGTTTTTCTAGGACTTTGCTCTGTTCCAAGGTTTATCTCTATAGAATCTTCCACTAGGAGAGCAGATTTCTCTTGATACTTAGATGGTAGGGCAAGGTCAAATCCTCCATCATCAGGTGCCACAATTGGGTTTTCATTGTTGGATACATCCTTTGTTTTTACTATTTTGTGATCGGGAGGTGCCACAATGTGGTTTTCACCTAGAGATCTTTCTTTATTTTTAATTTTGTGACTGGAGGATTTGGCATTCTCACAAAAATAAGTAGTTTTCTCTAGTTCCATTACAAAACCATCTTTGTGATTGCCAAGAGGGATACCATCCCGGAGTCCCATGAACTCAGCTATAGCTTCATCATTTTGAAATACATCTAGAATGGGGGCCCCTTGTTGGTCCCAATCGATAAGTTTAGGGTAGACAAGTGTTACGCTCTGGGTGTTCATGTTGGATGTAAAGGATATGGATAATAGCATGAATATGGAGGATTATATGAATAGGTCAATCATATGGAGGGAAGTGTCATTGATGATATCCTCTTTAGATGTCAAATCAGTAAGAGAAGTTTGTGCCACCTTGTCGAGAATACCCTCGATGTCCAAGGTGTGTGGTACCTTCCTACCGTAACCTAACCCATTTTTGTCTAGCTTCTTTAGCACAAAAATGGGTTCCATTGTGCCTTGATTATGTTTTCCAAGGCCGCCTTTGCCTTTATAGCCCATATTTTTGACAATCTGTAGGCCATTACCATACTTTTTTACTGGTATGAAGACTGGTTCCTTCTCCTTGTAGAGCCAAGAAGAGATGTCTTCAATAGTTTCCTCTGCCAATAATTTTCCCTCTTGGAAGTGAGTTAGGGGTGCTAGGGGAGGAAAAAGCTACTTTCTTAGTGGCCTTGGCTATGGGTGGTTGGCCGTAAGATTTAGGAGATAGGGGCATCCACCCTACACAACAATATTTTGAGAGATCATATTCTTCAAAGCCTATATCACATATGTCAGCTTTGATTTCAGGAATCAGAATAGGATTGGGTTCAGCTGTAGAGGCTTTTTTTAGATTTTTAAAATCAACATAATGGGGATGTAATGGATTTGTCATTATTGGGCACTTGGTTGCAATTCTTATAACTACCTTGCAAGACACGACATAATTTGAAGGGATTAGGATCTCCAGGGATAGTTATCTTTGTACCATTAAATGGGAATTTGAGAGACTGATGGTATGTTGAGGGGACAAATTTCATGGGATGAATCCATGGGCATCCAAGGATGATGTTGTAGGGTATCTCAATGTCAAGAACTTGGCATCTAGTTTCAAGCATGATAGGGCCTACTTGTATAGGCAAGTGGATAACACCTTCTGATCGGCGTTCATCATCATCATACCCTTTGATTGTAATACTTTGAGCACTGTTGACTTGATCCTTAGAGTATCCCAATTGTTTGAGTAACTTTAGAGAACATATATTGAGACCATCACCACCATCTATAACTATACGTTTGATCTTGCGATTATGAATGACAATCTCAACGTGAAGGGTATCATTGTGACATGGATCGTGGGATGGTAGGTCCTTCTCAGAGAAGACCACATTGTAGAGTGAGGCAATGTTACCTATTATAGCTTGGAAATCTATGACCGCTATGTCATTAGGATTCGATGACTCTTGTAGGGCTTTTTCAAGCACAACTTTATATGCGGGTGATGACCTTAGAAGATCCAAAATGGAGATTTGTGAAGGGGTTTTCCCTAGGTGTTCAACAAGATTGTAATCAGATTGAAGTGAAAGACTTGGTGTGGGACCACGAATAGTTACACGACCATGACGAGTTGTAACAGTGCAATCTATATAGGAAAAATTGAGAGGTTTGAATAATAAGATCATAAAAGCAATAATAATAACAACTCAATTACCCATAATATAAAGAGATCATCTAAATAAAAGCAAATATCAATGAATAAATCAAATCAAAACAAGAAAGCCTTCACCTAGATTGTATAGTTCTCTTTGTATGAATGTGGATTGCTCAATAACGTTATGAAACCATGTTTGCAACAAGTGAGTGTAGATTTGTATTCGTGCTCAAAGGATTGATGTCAAAAGATTGTAAGGTGCTCAATGATGTGATGTATACTTAATTCGCTATTAAGGAATGCCTGAGAATATATGATTGAAGAGGATTTGTGAAGGAGATGGGGGGTTTATATAGGTTTCAAAAGAGATTAATCAACATATGAAATAAATCCATAGAATGAATGGTTGAGATAAATAAAATAACTCATGTTGAATGTGCAAATGACATGTGTCACTCCAAAAAGATATTTTTATTAAGACAATTGTTTTTTGATAAAAATAAGATTTGAATTCATAAATTAGAATGTTTTTTTCTAATTTAAGAGTTGATGAAAACAAGATAAATTAAAGCTAATTAACTTAACTTTAGTTTTGCCTTGGAAAAATCGAGAGATCAAATGATAAAATCACAAAAGCAATGATAATAACAACTCAATTAGCCATAACATAAAGAGATCGATCTAAGTAAAAAAACCAAGTTCAATGAATAAATCAAATAACCAAACAAGAAAGCCTTCACCTAGATTGTATAGTTCTCTTTGTATGAATGTGGATTGCTCAATAACGTTGCGAAACCATGTTTGTAACAAGAAGATGTAAGTGCTCAAAGGATTAATGTCAAAAGATCGTAAGGTGCTCAACGATGCGATGTATGCTCAATTCGCTGTTAAGGAATGCCTGAGAATAAATGATCGAAGAGGATTTGTGAAGGAGATGAGGGGGGTTTATATAGGTTTCAAAAGAGATTGATCAATAGATGAAATAAATTCATAGAATGAATGGTTGAGATAAATCAAATAACTCATGCTAAATGTGCACATGACATGTGTCACTCCAAAAAGATATTTTTATTAAGACAATTGCTTTTTGATAAAAATAAGATTTGAATTCAAAAATTAGAATGCTTTTTTCTAATTTAAGAGTTGATGAAGACAAGATAAATTAAAGCCAATTAACTTAACTTTAGTTTTGCCTTTTTTAGATTTCTAAAAATAAGACTGATTGTGCATGAGTTATCATGATATTTTTAGAGGAATTGGAAAGATAATTGATTGTGCATGATTGAGGAATATGAAGATTTATAAATAAAATACTTGATTTTATTTATTTTTAGAGGATTGAGATAATTTAAATAAATTTGCATGATTTATTTAAATTTGGAAGAACAATTTGACTTAATTAAATAATGTAAATTATTTAATTATAGATAAGAGAGAATTTGTGATGAATTCATTAAATAATTACATTTATTTAATTAATATAGACTTGAAATTTGAAAAGGGATAATGATTCATATAAATAATTAAAATTATTTAATTATGGAAGAATAAGGGGGAATTTAATTTAATTAATTAAATAAAAATAATTTATTTAATTAATTAAATAAAAATAATTTATTTAATTAATTAAATAAAAATAATTTATTTAATTAATGTCAAATTTTAGGAATTTTGGAAGAATTAGACGAAATTAATTAAATAATTAGATTATTTAATTAACGTTTGAAATGCAATTAATTCGATGAATTGGTCATTTTAGGGTGTCTACAGGGGGTAATATAGAGGTAGGGGCATTGATTACGCCTTGGTGAAAAACTTAAAGAAAATGGTAAAAACATTCTCTCAAATGTCAAGTAGGATATCAAGAGTGTTAAAGGTACTAGCCTCACCATTTTCTCATTCACATAGTCATTATCAATAAGATAGGAGACCAAGATCAGTACAACAATCGACAAAAGGAGAAACCTTCCAAATATTTTATAGTTCAAAAATTTTATGGAAGTATACTCATGGTGTACTTCTTGTATCCAACCTCATGACCCTTCTCATTGTCCTGAAGGGGTCCAATTCCATGATGAAGAAGATGAGAGCAGAAATTCTATTTATGAAGATGATGAAAAAGGTGTCCTATCTAAACTATGGTATAATAATTGGGATTATGACACTTAGGTTTATGTTATGGATTAAAAAGAGGAACTGCCCCTATATTTATAGAGTTGGTTGAATTGATCTAGCCTAGTTCAAGGCTTATCTATCTTTAAAACAAATATGGAATGCACAAAAGTCCTAGTGCTAAGCCTGGTCCAAAAGGTCTCACAATTCTTAATGAGATGATTGCCTAGGTACATTCCACTTATGAGTCTAGGCATAGGAAAGTTGGAAAACCCTCAAATGGATAGACTAGAATAATAATGAGTCTATATCTCTATTTTTATCTCTCTCTCCATCTCTCTCTATCTCTCCATCTTGCTATCTCTCTCCCTCTCCCTCTCTCTATCTCTCCCTTTTCATCTCTATATCTCCCTCTTGATCTCTATCTTTGTCATCTCTATCTCTCTCTTTATCTTGCCACTCTCTCTCTCTCTCACCCTCACTTTACCTTCCTCTTCCTTATTATTAAAATCTAAGTTCTCTAAATGTGAACCCAAAACCCTAAACATCAACACTAAAGCATTAAAAAAAACCCTCTCTATATCTCCCTCTCTCTGTGTCATGGTTGTTCTATTATTTTTCATTCTAGTTATTTATTTAGTGTCTTTACTATGTCAAAGTGGTCAAAATTTGTATAGATCAGATAATGTTTGACATATCTTCTTATAGAATTTAGTTGAAAATTGTTTTGTGTTTCCCTTCATGAAGAAATACATGATATTTTCCTTGTCCATTTTAAAATAATGAGCTTGACAATATGGCTTATCTATTTCTTTCTTTTTTGAGAGAAATATGAGCCTAATTAGATGGCTATGAAGGCCACATACATACTTCATCAATATATCATCTTCTTGCATATATCATTTCCTATTTGAATAACTCTTCTACAAGATTCACTAGTGTACACTCTTGCACACTTTGACTTTGTTTTTAATTATTACATTACCACTCAATAGACCTATCTTCTTTTCGGACATAAGATATAATTTATCCTTCACTTTTCTTTTCACACAACTATATCACTAGACTATCTATGAGATCCTCTTGGCATGAGACGAGAGTGATTAGTCAAATTCTCCTTTGCTTAGCTAGATTTTTTAGAAGAGCAGGAGTAATTCAATCCATACCATCAATAAGGGTGTAGCACATATTGCATGTTTTGTTTTGAGTCCACCTCATTCACTTTTTGTGATGAGAAGATTTAGAATATCACATATTTTGGTGAAACTAACATGAAAGGAAAATCCTTCTGGACAAGCCCTCTCATTTTCTTTCTTCCACTTTTCACCCATCTATCTTCCCATTTTGTTGTGCTACTTATGGTACCCTTGAATATGTCTAGACTAATAACACAATAGGGACAAGGTCCCTTAGACCTAGCTCTCCCTCCTTCATTGAACTAGTACACCCTTCCCAATCCATTAGCACCTATCTAAAATAGGTATGATTATAAAGATGTTAACTCAAATGGTGGACAAAAATGACCATATTACTTCATCACTTTTGATTACCTAGTTTGGTGTCCATGGTTTAGGATCCTAGGTTTAAGGTTCAGGGTCATGTATTTAAGGTTTGATGTACAAGCTCGAAGGGTCTAGTGTTAATTGTCTTATGTCTACGATCATGGTTTCATGATTTAATGTCAAGGATCTTCAATTCAAGGTTTACGATTAAGGATCTAAGGTCTAGGGTTCAAGGTTCGAGGTCTAAGTTATAAGTGTCCATATTATTGGGTTTTAGGTCCAAGGTCCAAGTCATGGGTTCAACATTTGAAATCCAAATTCAAAGGGTCTAGTGTCCACAATCATATGTTTATGGTCATGGATTTACAGCTTAGTGTAAGTGTCTTGGGTTGAAGATTCAAGGTCCAAGGGTTCAAGGTAAAGGTTTCTTGGTCTAGGGTCCACAATCAATGGTTATCGAATACAATGTCTATGATTCTAAGTCTAGCTTCTAAGATCTAGGGTCTAACAATCAAATGCAAGGTCTAGGGTTTAAGGTTTGAGGTCTAAGTTTGAAGTTTCTAATTTGTATAGGGTTCTAGGTTTGGGTTTAGTGTCCGCGGTCTTGGGTTCAAGGTTTTGGATTTTGGGTTAAACATCCAAGATCTCGAGTTCAAGGTCTAGCTTCTAGGGTTTTCAATTTTGGGATATGCATCTAGAGTCTTAGATTCAAGATTTAGGGTCCAACATTGAAAGTAAATTGTAAATATTTTTTGGTCTATGTAGCATCAGAAAATGTCCCCTTGGGGGCTTTTCCCTCTTTAGGTTTAGCTCCCAGGTCTTTAGTGTGCATTTAAGACTTCTTACATCATAATTTGGCATCCCGATGGAATGAACCCTAGGTTTTATGGTAAATAGGGCCTAAGGGGACCCCTTGAGCTTAACCCTACCCAAAATAGGGGGGAGGACTTGGGCACCCGTGCCCTAGTCCTACCCTATTTTTTGTCAGGTCCAAATTTTAAGTGTCAGTTTATGACCATTATTTGGTCCCTAGGCCGACACGATAAGTTTGAATTTACAAAATCTTGGTGGGAATGCTTGTAGTTGCATATAAAAGCATGTTTAGGCATTCGTTTGTAAACTAGATGATTACTAGCTATCAACTTGTATGTGCATTGGTGATTCAAGGCTTTCATTGTGTTGCAAGAGCATATTTATGTTGTCTATGTGTTTGTGTTTGCAGATTTGAGCATCCATTTCCTCATGGAATGAAGAGCATCTTCCTCCCATGAGAACTTCACTACAAGGTGACATCATATTATGTTTTCAATCATTATTTCATTTAGATTTTGCCTTTGTCTCACAAGGGCACGCACTCTCTATCTGACAATGGTGTTTGGAGACTTAAGTGTCCTCCGAGGCTTGACTGAGGCAAGCCTCTAAACACCACAACCCCCTCCCAAAGTTTTCATGGTTGCAGGTTATAGGTTGAGGAGTTGGACAAAGTGAAGTTGTAGGAGGGCATCTTGAAGTGTCAAAATTGTAGAATAGAAGGAAAAAGAGTACCCTAGACTTGGGCACTCTCTCATTAGTCCTTGAAGTTCCATGACGAGAAAATCTCTGGTACAACAGATACAGGTTGCAGACCTTATTTGCAGATCTCGACAAAAAGTAGGGCCTTGGACTTGGGTGCCTGCTCCTGTGTCCCTAAATTTTTTGCCTTAGAATCATGAAAATAGGTACTCTGTGATTTGTCATTTTACATCTCTCTGCAAAAGCATTTTCTGTAATTCATCAGTTTACTGTCGTATTTGCATAATTGCAGTTTTGATGATTAATTGGAAATAAGAGAAGAAAAATTGGTAATCAAACACCCTAATCCAAGCTTCCCTACATTTTAAGTGACCAAGGACCTGATAGTGCTCTACCACTTGATCCGAGGATCCTTGAATGTATTTGGGTGAAAAGAGGATTCAAACATCAAACAACTAAAACATTAAACAATCCAAATTTTACCCTCTACATTTTGGTGAACTCGTGTTTTTGGACTTGATTGCAACTTTTTGAGTGTTTGTCTTCAGATTTGGGTTGATTCCATTCATTCATATAGTCATTCATCATATTGCATTAAGAAAATTTCAAAAAAATTGAAAATTTCAAAAAAATTCAAAAAAAATTGCATTGTCTCTAATTCGCATCAATTCATTCTAATTTTTTCCTAATTTATGATTTTTGCATCAGATCTGATATAAAATACAGAAAATTACAAAAATTAAATAATTTGCATTGCATTTTTATCATCAAATTGCTAGGGTTTTGTAGAAATTTTGACAATTTTCATATAACCTAGTAATTCCAAAATTTAGGGTTTGTAGCTAAAATCTTCTTTCAGATTTTTCTACTGATTTTAGAGACACATTCAAATTTTCATTTGTCTGTAGTCTTGCATTTAAGTTTAAATTTTCATTTAGATTTCAAATATTTGCATTTTTGCATAGAACATTTCAACAAAAAACTAGCAATTTTAATGCATTTTCATTAAAATTGCACTTGCATTTTGCAGCTTAGAGCTTAGAATTAATTTTCAAATCTGAGTATATTTAATTTTCATCATAAATCAGATTTCAAACCTAGGGCTTGAAAAACATCAATTTTCACTAGATTTGGCCTTATCGACCCTCTAAAGTTGCACCATAGGTGTGTTGTGAAGAGTATTTTTGCACAAATTTGTTTTTATCAGGGTAATTATCTTATTCCCCTCCTAAATAAATTCACAACACCTTTTGAATGGCCTCTTGCATTGAAAATTTGGTGAAAAACTACACATTTTTGCTATTTTTGCCTTAGGGTTTGGCCTAGTTTGCACTCCAAGTGTGTTGTGACAAATTTTACGGATTGAGGTGACTGATATCATTGATATTATTTTCTGCACCTCCTAAAATTCTTTACAACACCCCTTTTTCTAGGTCTTGGAGTTGAAAAACCTTGAAAAATTGCATATTTTGCTATATTTTCACTAGGGTTTCACCTTAGGTGGCCCCAAGAGTGTGTTGTGATGGATATTTTGAAATTAAGTGGCTTTTATTACTAATATAATTTGATTTCCATCATCATTTTCCTCACAACACCCTTTGTCATTCTCTTTTGCATCAAGATTTGGTGAAAAAATTGCATATTTTGACATATTTTCACTATATTTTGACTTATCGTCATCTTAGATTTGCATCAAGAGTGTGTTGCAAAAGATATTATTGCTGTATTGGACTGATATGAGACATATAATTTTCTTCCCCTGATTAAAATCCTTACAACACCATTTGTTTCATTTATTTGAATTGGAAAAAGTACAAAAAATCAAACATTTAGGTTATTTTTGCATATAGTTTTGCACTTGGCTTTTGCATACTTTTGAAAAACTTTTAAAATATGATATTTCATTGATTTTAAAACATATGTCATGGATACTTCTTTGGAATATTTGTTTTCATACATCGTAGACATTGATCATTTCTCTAAATTCACTGATAAACATCCTGAAGTTCTGGAACAAATAGCACACATCCATGATGTTGATCTCTCTATGTGCTCCACATATGAAATACTTTGTCATATATCTAATTTTGATAGCTTCCAAAATCTCATGGGAATATATCCTTTGATATTAGATGATCTCACTAGATTCATGATCAACAATATATATACTAGTGATGATCTTAAAATGTTAGATGAAGCCTTGGATGACTTTATGGAAATCTCCACTATGGCACCTATTGCTAAGACATGTGATGATCCCTCTCCCAAGGTTGTTCCTCCTCATGAGGACACTTTGACGCAAGAGGATGATTTCATTAACACATATTTTAACATCATACCACCAAGTCTTCATTCTAATGCTCACTCTGGCCAAGATGAAGCATTAGCAAATGAAGAGCCATCACCACTTTGCCATTCCAATGCTCTCTTTGGCCAAGAGGAAGCATTAGTGAATGAAGAACACCCTTCAACAAAGAACATTCCATGGCTAGACAATGAGCTTTCATCTAACAACAATAAAAACTCTATCATAATGCATGAAACCTCTATGGATCATCCTACCAACCTTGTTCCTTTAGCTGATTGTTCACACACCTTGGATATCACTAAGGAAGAGAAGACCTTTAATGTCCCTCCTTTGTTTGAACATTCAAGTCATTTGGACATCACTAAGGATGTAGCACTAGTGGATGAGAAGAAGTCTCTCACATTAAATCCTTCAAGGATGGATGTTGAGATCACTCAAAATAATTTGCTTCTCCCACCACCTAAGAGGATAGTGAATATGTGTAATAATTAACTTCAACAAGAAAACATTCCACTTAACATTGAGTCAAACCAAGAAGCATTTAATAAAGAACAAAAGAATAATTACAAAGACTTGGCAATGGTACCTTATGTTTGCAATTGGAAAGAGAATGATTTAATCGTTAATGACTTCTAGCACGAAGATCCTATAGGTAAGTATCTTTAACTCTTTATATCTCTCTCGTGATGTGCTTCCCCTGTGATGTGCTTCCCCTATGATGTGTTATGTGTTGTTTAGGCCTCCTAAGATGACCTCAGATTCTCCTATAAGGTCTGGGATACCAGGAGACGGCCTCTGTTGTGACCTTCTTCTATTTGTATCATCATTCTTCTATATTGTCTCTCTCTCTAATTTCATCGTTGTGTGTTGTGTCTTACGGACATAGCATTATGGTTGGTGACTTGGGGGCACCCTCCTACGTGATTGTCCCTAAGACACTTGTTTCTCCTCTCTAATTTATTGTTTTCCTTCCTCTAGTGTTTCTATCTAGTAGGCGGATGACAAAAAACATTTATACTAATGTGGTGTCCCTTTCGAGAGCAATCAAAAAAAGGACTTAGCTCCTAATATGAGGATCGGGTTGTAATAAATTATTCGACTCTTGGATAGTAGAAGCACTCGTACTTTTTGCATAGTGATTTTGATGGTATGCTATCTCATTTACAAACCTTAACAATACTACTGCTCTGTGCACCTTTGTTTGTCTTTGAATCTAGCCTTGGTAGTACTTGATTTGGAGAGCTTCATGATATAGCCCAATGGTTATCCTCAAACTCCAAATTTGTTGTATAACCTTGGCTCTTTGTGTGGTTAATCATATGCATTGATGTTGTTGTTTATCATGATTTGGTAGACACTAACATGTTTCTTACAAGGATGTGTTTGTGGGAACATTTGGTGATCGTAAAGTACATGTCACCTCTGGGGGGCATGGGTTTTGCGAGAGCTTGTGTTCCCTTGTGTGTTTTCTTCCTACCTTAACGTGCTTGATATTGACACCAGATATCAACCACCTTAAGGTGGGGGCATATATAAGGTAAGTTGTCTATTGTAGATGTTAGCTATGTGCTTGTTCTTAGATGCAGTTTAAAGACTAGCTCGATGAGTGCTTCCTGCATCCTGATTTTGTTTTCAATCAATCAATCAATCAATCATATAAGCCCTCTGCAGAGGCAAGATATTACGTATATCCTTTTTATCTTAAGCCCTCTACGGAGGTGGGGATGGTGCATTTCTTTGAGCAGATTACATCATCCTGTCATTTTCAAAAGTCCTCTATGGAGGTGGGGAGCGGTTCTATGACTAACTCAACCCTTAAACATGTTTTTGGCAATTATTGTCGTGAAGTGCAATTGTCGATGTGTGCCTGTAATGTGCCTGAGATGGTTTTGTACCTAGAAATAGGTACACTCCATCACTTGTCTGCTGTGTTTTCTCTGTGTCTTCAAGTGTGTGTGTTTGGCATGCTTGATTTGTGTGGCATGTCTATTGCCCCATATGCAGTCTAAAGACTAGCTCGATGAGTGCTTCTTGCATTTTGGGAGGTTTTGCGTGTCTTGCATGTGTGTTGCCCCATGTATAAAGACTTGCACAATGAGTGCATCCTATATTATGGGAGGTTTGATTACTTTCCAGTACTTGCATCTGCATTTCATATATATAAGAAAAAGAAAAGAAATCATGCCTGTCTTCTATGCATTTGTTGTCTTCTCTATGTTTTGCATGACCATAACTATCTTCTCCATGTTTTGTGTGCCTGTTACTATCTTCCATGTGATTGACGTGTCTTCTCCGTGCTTGGTGTGTTTGTTGTTTTTGTGAACATACTTTAATGCATGTATTGGCCTCGCGTTTATACATAGATTAAAGTGGGGGCTAAATGTAACATCAAAAAATGTCCCCTTGGGGGCTTTTCCCTCTTTAGGTTTAGTTCTTAGGTCTTTAGTGTACATTTAGGACTTCTTACATCATAATTTGGCATCCCGATGGAATGAACCCTAGGTTTTATGGCAAATAGGGTCTAAGAGGACCCCTTGAGTTTAATCCTGCCCAAAATAGCGGGGAGGATTTGGGCACCTGCGCCCTAGTCCTACCCTATTTTGAGTCAGGCCCAAATTTTAAGTGCCAGTTTATGACCGTTATTTGGTTCCTAGGCCGACACGGTAAGTTTGAATTTACGAAATCTTGGCAGGAATGCTTGTAGTTGCATATAAAAGAATGTTTACGCATTCATTTGTAAACTATATGATTACTATCTATCAACTTGTATGTGCATTGGTGATTCAAGGCTTTCATTGTGTTGCAAGAGTAGATTTGTGTTGTCTATGTGTTTGTGTTTGTAGATTTGAGCATCTATTTCCTCATGGAATGAAGAGCATCTTCCTCCCATGAGAACTTCACTACAAGGTGACATCATATTGTGTTTTCAATCATTATTTCATTTGGATTTTTCCTCTGCCTCACAAGGGCACACATTCTCTATCTGACAACAGTGTTCAAAGACTTAAGTGTCCTCCAGAGCTTGACTGAGGCAAGCCTATAAACACCACAACCCCCTCCCAAAGTTTTCATGGTTGTAGGTTACAGGTTGAGGAGCTGGACAATGTGAAGTTGCAGGAGGGCATCTTGAAGTGTCAGAATTGCAGAACAGAAGGAAAAAGAGTACCCTGGACTTGGGCGCCCACTCATTAGTCCTCAAAGTTTCGTGATGGGAAAAGCTCTGGTATAGCAAATACATGTTGCATACCTTATTTGTAGATCTCAACAAAAAGTAGGGCCTTGGACTTGGGCACCCGCTCTTGTGTCCTCGACTTTTCTTCCTTGGAACCACAAAAATAGGTACTCTATGATTTGTCATTTTACATCTCTTTGCAAGAGCATTTTCTATAATTCATCAGTTTACTGTCATATTTGCATAATTAGTGTTTTGATGATTAATTGGACATAAGAAAAGAAAAATTGGTAATCAAACACCCTAATCCAAGCTTCCCTACATTTGTAAGTGACCAAGGACCTAATAGTGCTCTGTTAGTCGATCCGAGGGTCCTTGAATGTATTTGGGTGAAAGGAGGGTTCAAACATTAGACAACTAAAATATTAAACAGTCCAAATTTTATCCTCTACAGTCTACAATCCATAATCCATGGTTTTAGGTTTTAGGATTTAGGGTATGGAGTTCATGTTCAACATTCTAGGGTCTTAAGTCAATGGACTAGGGTATATCATCCAAGTTTCAAGGTCCATGGTGTAATGGTCTAAGGTCTAGATTTCTAGGGATCATTGATCAAGGGTCAAGGGTCCAAGGTCCATGGTCCAATGCCTAGAAAGAGAGAGAAAGAAACAAAGAAAAATAGAAAGAAAGAAAAAATAAAGAGGGAAAGATTGCGATGAAGATAAACATTATAAAAAAGGAAAGATGTAGACAAAAATATAGAGAAAGCTAAAAGTAAAATAAATATATGAACAAAGAGGGAGAGATGCATGCAAAACAAAAATAAAGTGATAAATAAACAAATAATAGTCACCATGGGCTCATCCTTAGGCTTTACCATTTCCATATGGCATTGTGCCCACCCAAGCAAATTAAAGTCAGTCTTTTGGATGATTATCCTTCAGCCTCAAACTCTGTTGTTAAGGGTAAGGGTAAAAAGGTTGCTAGGACGCCCAAAACCTTGAATCCCAGAAGACCTAAAGGGGGACCCAGAATTGTGGAAACCCAAGAAGCTTCACCTATGGGTACCTCTATTCTAGAGTCTAAGCCTAAAACCCCCAAGAAAGCCAACAAGAAAAAAAATTCCCCTACCTTGGAGATTGATAAGGAAACTGTGGCATCCACTAAGAGGGACTAAGAGGTAGAGGAGGAAGAGGTTACTCCATAGTGTAAGAAGGCTAAAATTGGGAGAGTGGAATTTCTAAGAGATGAGGGGACTTTGAAAGTCATTGACCTCAAGATCGGGCCCAAACAAGGGGAAGAAGGAGAATTGGGTGTTGTTTTTGCTTCTAAGAATGTTGCTCATGGTGTTCAAAGGTCTAGTTGAATTGTTGGTATTCCCTTCACCAATCCATAAGGAATGGATATTTCTAGAGAATTTGAGTTTGTGGAGGACACGTTAGGGAAGGGGGAAGATGAGACTCCCACAGAGTCGATCCATGAGGATGAAGGAGCTAGTCACATTCCTGAATTGAACCTACCATACTCAGATGATGAAGAGGAGAAAATAGAGGAAGCTCAAGAGAAAAAGAAAGAAAGATGGCTACTCTCTATTTAGCAAGACTATGGATAAGGTGGCTGAGCTTAAAACTAGGATTGATAAACTCTAGAAGAAATGGTGGGTGATGGCAGAATTTACAGCAAAGGCTCTCCATCGTGCGGTGTCTGTGTTCTCAGTTGTTAAATAATTTGATGATAAGGTCAAAGGTTTTTGTGTGGATAGTTTGGGTGATTACAAGGACATGGTTAAATTTTTGTCTAAGTATGAGATTTCTGATAATCCCTAGTTGGTTTGTTGGTATTTTTTTTCTATTGTTTTTTATTAGTGCTCATTTTTTGTCAATTCTCTACCATTTGTGTCCTGTTAATGTATTGTCTCTGGCTTATTTAAGGCTTGGTTTTTTCCTATGGGCTACTTTGTAAAGGGTTCTGGACCCTCTTCTCTAGCTGAACTAATCAAAAACAAAGAATAGTAAGAAATAAAAAATTTAAGATAGAAACGAAGAAAAAAGATAAAGAAAGAAGGAAATATAAAAGAATAAAATAAAGAAAATACAAAGAATGAAAAATAAAAATGAGTGGAACAAATTAAAAATGAGATATAAAGAGAAACCAAAAAATAAAGAGTGAAAGAAAGAAAAGAGGGTAGAGAGAGTAATTGAGAGAATGAGAGAGACAAAGAAAAAGACGTAGAAAGAAACAAAGAAAAAAGACAATAAAATGAGACATAGAGACAAAATATAGATTGAAATAAAGGGAGAAAGAAATATAATGGGAAAGAATGAGAGAAATAAAGAAAGAAACAAAAAGGAATGGTGAAAGATAGAAAGAAAAAGATTACATAATAGGAAATAAGTATAGAATGAAATAAAGACAAAAATAAATACAATTAGAAAGAATGAGAAATAAAGAAAGAGACAGAAAATGGTAAAAGATAGAAATGAAAAGGTTTAGCAAAAAATAAGTGAGAAAGAACAAAAAGGAGAGAGTGATAGAGATAATATGATAACCAAACAAACAAACAAAAAGAGTTGGAGAAATAGAATAATAGAATGAAAATAGGATACATAAGTATAAAGAAAGTCATAAATAAATAATAATGAATGCATTCATGAAAGAAATAAAGGTATATAAAAAGAGAGAAAAAGAGAAATAAATAAAATATTGAAATTGAAAAGTGAGAATGAGAGAGAGATTGAGAGAGTGAGAGAGAGAGAGAACAAGATAGAATAACAAGATAAAATAGAAAGAATGAGACAAAGAGACAAAGAAAGAAACAAAGACAAGATAGAAAAGAAATAAAAAGAGAAAATTAGATAAAGAAATAGAGAAGAGAAAAAGACGGACAAAAGTAAAGAAAGAATCAACAAATAGAAAGAAAGAAATGGGAACAAATAAAAAGCGAAAGATAGAAAGAGAGAGATAAAGACTCAAGAGAGTAAAAAATGGAGCTTGCTAAGAAAACAAAGAAAAATATGAAGATGGAGAGATTCAAACAATAAAGATAAATACAAATAAAATGATTGAGAAATATAGATAAAAAATACATAATACAATGAGATAGAGATAACATGACAAACATAGAGAATTTTTAAAAAAATTGAAACAAAAATGAGAAAAAAAGGAGTAATAATAAAGAAAGATATAAAATAAAGACAAAGAGTTAGAGAAAATAAATATAGATAAAGAGAAATAAAAATAATAATCAAGGAGAGAGATAAAGAAGGTAAGAGAGGAAAAAATATTGATAAATAGACATAGAAATATATAGATATTTGTATAAGATCATATGGCTTTGGGAAGAGTCAATGAGCTTCCCCTCTATGGTGATGGGGTGGTGCTTGGAGTATTTAGATCCACATATGAGGGGTTAGGTTATCAAGATAGAGAGGCACATAGGTTATCTAGATGGGGATGACTCTCCCACTTTTCAACTATTTAGGAGAGGTTCAATTTGGCTACTTACAACATGATTGTGGATCCCTATGGGACATGGTGGAGCTATGGGATGGGGATTCCATATCAATAGTGGCATGTAATAGTACCACCTCATTTGTGGACATGATCAAGATGGTGGAGGTGCAATTAGTTGATAGGGTGCCTAATAGTTTGAGAAATCCTATATTGTAAACTACCTTATGTAGAGCTAATATACATAAATCTAAGGGAGATGGGAGACAAAATTATGAAAAGGATATAACCAATACCATTAACTCCTAAGGTCTCCATTACACAATCCCTAAGAGGGGAAACAACATGTAGAGCATAGGGGCAGACAAAACAATAGATGTAAACTAGACCAATCACAACAAAAAACATATAGTAATAAATGTAGAGGCAATAAAGGGAAAGGTGACAAAATAGAGAGGTGGTGAGATTAAAGAGATTGACTCATATAATAGAGTAGAGATGGGGGATATAAGAACCAATCTAATTTGTTATTTCAATTATTCTTGTTACTTGTATTTGATTATTTTAGTTCCTTTTATAGAAACTCACATAGATTTTGTAGACTAATTAGGCTTCTATGTGCATTTGTTAAGGGAATATTGTTAAACACATTGAGATGCTTAGAGGGGGGTTGAATCAGCGTCTACAAAAACCTAACTAATTTATTTGTAGAACAAATTAGATTACTTAGAGAACAAAAATAAAAACATGCACCACATTAATCAGCACATTGACACTAGGATTTTTACGTGGAAAACCCAAAAATGGAAAAAACCATAGTGAGTGTTAGCTCACAATATAATGCTCACTACTATAAAAGTTTACAACATTGTTTTAGGGCTACTCCCTACTGACTTTGTTTTAAGGCTACAACCCAAGGAAACTACTACTCCCTAAAGAAAGCTCACTGCTACAAAGAATTACAATGATACCATAATTATGAACTGCTATGAGGGAAGCATCTGACTTATGCTGATATTGCAGTCCCCTTTTCTACACAATTACTCCATCATTCTAACTTTGCACACTTCATACTACTCATTTTGCTCTATCCCATTCGCACTCCTTCATTCAATCCACAAATGACTTTTTTCTTTATATATCCTTTACAACATCTCAAAACATTAATTAGGTCAGCATCAAAAGACCTTTAGATGAAATGTGTAATATTGTATGATTCATCTTTAACATATACATTGTATTGATAAAATGAGTTACATATCACAACACTTCATAACAGGATCCAAGAAGCATCACTACACATCCTCCAATGCCAAAGCAACCAATCATGATCCACCGCATATGAAGAAAATTGAATTGTCGGCCCAAACAATAGTACCACTGCTAACGAATCATCTTCACATCATTGGTGAGAAGCCAAAACATCATGTAGACCAAGATTACAACCATGTATCTTCTCAATACTATCCATACACCATTCTCTTGGAGTATCTAATCAATATATGCATCCACAAAATAAGAAACATATTGAACTGATGAAAATAGGGCATTCTAGATTGACTGTGACACATCAAAACTTAGGATATTAAATTATGGACCACCAAGTCAACTGAAATACTCATGAATAAACTTGTACAACATTATGAACATATTCTTAGATCTGTACAATCATATCTATCATTTTTGGAGGAATACAAAGACATTTGACTCAGTTGCACTATGATCAGTATTCATGTATACACATAACTCAAGGTGACTTAAACACCTTGTGTGATATAGGAAATGAGAGAGAATTGCATGTAGTTCAAACTTGAGATACTATGAAGTACATGTAGATTCTCTACAAACACACATATAGATGATATATACCTTCTCCATCTTCTGCAAGTACGCAAACATGTGTTCTATAGAGTACTTATGCATCTGGAACTGTCTGTATTACTTCTATCATTTGAAAGATGACATTGTGGACCATAGGAACACTTGATATTGCAATGTAGTGTGAATTGAATATCCTCAAACATATTTCTAAAATAGCATGGGCACAACTTCTCATCTAGAGGAATGCGGAGCATCCCATCAGGTCTCCACCATTGCTTTACACTGTCAAGTCACAGTTCAGAACTCTGTCATTGATAACTTTCTTTGTTGAAGGTGTAATGAACTAAAATCTTAGATATAACACATTAATATATCAGTCAACTTATCTTCAAAACCACAAGACTAAATCTTGCACTACGGAGGAATGTAGACCAAAATACTATAATTTTGCCTTAGGATATACACTGTGAAAGCCTTAGCCAAACTTTTGCAAATTGTCTCTAAGTGTGGCACCTTAAACTAATAGGATATCAATGTAGATGTATAGAAAACATATTAGGATATGTCTACTCTCCTTCACATCACCCTTAGACACTAGATTGATCACTGTATTGCAATCAGACAACTTTTCTTCATCTATAAAGTCTTCCAGAATGACTTGCCTTAACCATGTTGATTTGAGTCAAACCATCTCTCTCAAATATTCCACTATCCATCAGCTTTAGATTGACACATATAGAGTTGGCATCAATGACAACACATATTGCCAACAATTTCCCTATTTGTCATTGATGGCAACACTAAAAAAATGTGTACAAACACTCCCCCTTAGATGCATATTTCTTTCTCTCCCCCTTTGACATCAAGGACAAAGGGCCTAACATCTTATATCATCCCAAAACTATACAAACTCCCCCTTACTATATAATTTTTAAAAACATTACTCCCCCTGAGATGAAAATGCCTCAAAAATTGATGCTATGTACATAGTATGACACTACTATCCTCCGCAAGTCTATATGTATCCAATTTTTTCTTCAATACTCTTGCAACTCATTTAGAAGGTAGAATGGATTTGTAAATTACCTTGATTTGTGTAAGAGTAGACACCCAATTTGCTTTCTCTGAGGCAAGAATGTGATTTTGACATTTAAATTGCATACATAAGTCCTCAACCTCATCTATGTTGTTTGGTGTCTTCATCTTCTACTCAATCTTCTCAGCTTCACCTAGCAACCCTGACAATGAAGGAAGTCTCAAATTCATTACTTCTCTCACCTGACCAAACTATTTCTTTATTTGTTCTCTTTGGTCCTGAAGCTATGACATTTGTGCATGAATATTTTCAACTTGTGCCCTAGTTGCTCCATTCTTGTCTTTTGACAATTCATATACTTCAACCAATTTGGAGATCTGTGACTCAATGGAGTCAATCTGAGCATTGATGTTCTTGGTGGAGTTAGGCCATTTCAAGAAAAATAAGTATAAAGAAGTATCTTCATCAATGCATCCTTTGAACATTTTTAAATTTTCTTGTAGCTTATTATGTGCATTGACACACTTATCAGATATCTCAGCCAAATTTTTTATCTTTCATCTTCCTTAGTGTCTCTTGTTCTGCTTTCTTTTCAATATGAGAAGAATGATCCTTAAAAGAATCTATTAATAGCTTCAAATTTTTTTCTAGGGGCAGAGAGGTCTCAATGATTACCTCTAGTAACCCTTCCTAAATTAGCTTCACTGCGTCTTCAACTAAGCTTGTTTTCTTCAGGTTTTCTTGCAGAAATTATTTTCTTGCTGAAGCATGCAATATATCACCAAGTTGAAGTTTGTGAAGGGGTGAAATGTTTGACAAGTCTACTTTCTCTTCATGAGTAGGGATTTGTAGAAGTTGTGGTGTAATCATTGGTTGGAACTGCATCTACAAATCTAGTAGGTCTTTGAAAGAGTCTGACCCTGAAGAACTCTGACCTATATCCCCAAAAGTGTCCTTAACTTCCTCATCTTGATTCTCCTTTGTTTCATCCTAATATTTTTCATCTTATTTCTCCTCACTCTTCTATGGAACTTTCTCTTTTTGTTCCTCCTCATGGTAATCCTCTCTCCTTTATTCATCCTTCCATGTATCCTCCGGAGGAGGATTGTTATGTTCTATACCTATATTTGTGTTCTCTAGAGGGGGGTACTTACTTTATCTTGACCCTCTATATTTTGTGTCTCAGTATTCTTTGGAGGGGATATATTCATTTCACCTTGATCTCCTGAGCTTTGTGTTTTTGTCTCTTCTAGAGGAGGTGTACCCACATTACCTAACTCCTCTACATTTTGTGCTTCCATGTTATCCTTTTCAGTCATGTCACCTCTATCCACTTTGTCATCAAAGGCTGATAGATCTATATCCTAAAGAGGTACATCTAGTGTATCTATAGGAACTTGTTCCTCAGTTGTCACATTAGCATTCTTTATTTCCTTAATAATTTTTGTAGTTTTCTCTAATGTTTCCTTCTCCAGTCTCTCTATTTCTTCCTTTTATTTTCCCATTAGGATATTTATTCTTCTTTCTGTTCTGAATTCTTTTGCTTATTTTTAAGGAACATTGACTTTATCTTCATCAAAAATAGATGGACCAACCTTTTCAATTGCATGTTTTCTCATCTCAGCCTCTTTTCCCATGGCTTAATTATTATTTTTGGTGAGTACGTTTGTAAGGCTTACATGAAATTGATTGATGAACTCAATTAGGGCCACATTGAAGGGCATCATGTACCTGATTATTGCCTCCTCAATTATAGCTTTGTCATCAATTGACATCTTGTCATAGAAATCAACAACTTGTTTCAAAGCACCATGTTGTACTATAGCATTCAAAGTAGCCTCAAGTTGTACAGGCTCATGCTCAAATTCTTCTTGAGAGGTTTCTTTTGATTTCTTTGGTTTTCCTTTTCCTTTTCCTTTGGTGGTTTCTTCTTCTTCTTCTCCTTCTCTTTCTCTTTTCCTTCTACTTTCAAGCATACCAAATTCTTCTTCTTCTTCTTCTTCATCTTCATCATCTTATATGTTCACTAAATTGATCTTTCCTCTCTTTTCTTAGACCTTAAGTCTATGTTTCTTTGTCTCTGTACTCTTGGTCTATACTTGTATGCTCAAAATCGTGACTTCGATTGCTTGGTGCTGTCGGGTTAGATTTTGGCACACATGTGGACCCTTCCCTCCTTTCCATGAGGTGATCTGCCATGTCACTCTCACTCACGTGGAAGTAGCCAGTCGAGAGGAGGTGAGGGGTAAAAGCACAAAGCTGTGTCACGCTTTCAACCAACTTATCGGCACAAGTGAATTTAAGTATTTCTAACTAAAACTCAATTTTGGTCAAACATGTGATCTTGTAAGATTCATTCTAGCTAAGTTAGATATGTCCACAACTTTTTCAACTAAAATTGTTGGCTAAATACATATGTAGCACCACTATGAGGCCAATTTACCAAAAAAATAAAATTATTTGAAAAACTTGATATTTCAACAACTTCTACTCATGTAAATAACATTTTAAAAAAATATAAAAATACCCTTTTGTAGATCTATAAGTTTAGTTTTAAAAAATATATATATTTTAATAGTTTAATTATTATTTATATTTTCTTTTCTATTTTTACTAAAAGTAGGTTATCAGCACAAAACATTAGGTCGATTACCATGTTAAGGAAAAATAGTAAAACTTATTAAAAAAATTGAAAAAAATATGATGCACTAGATAAAAGAATCTATATCAAGATGGTATAATTTTTTTTCTATTTTAGATAAATAGTTAATATGAAAGTTGACGTCGAATGGAAACAACTACATTTTAATACATGCACATTTTATTATTTATTAAAAAATATATATTTATCAAAACTGGAAAAAAATATATCCATGCACTAAAGTTTCAAGTTATAAATACACACAAAAAATTGAAGAAAAAAAATTAAATTTACTATATAAAGATTGATGTCTCATGTAACTTCATTTTTCAATAACTAAATTATAGTGTCAATTTATTAAAAACTATTTTCAAATAATTTTTTAAATTTTTTCAAAAAATACAAACATAAAATATACTAAAAAATAAATATTTTTTTAGTTTACATCATTTCAAAATTCAAAACATATATGTCACTTTTAGTGATTCAAGTTTAAAAGTTGGATTAGCGTTGGCCGTTTCCTTTATAAAAGTGTAACACATATTTGTGCTTTTACCCTGAGACACGGTGGGGATCTGGCTCGTTGGAGAGTTGGACTTTGTAGAGAGGGGTCGGTAAGTTCTGTGGCCTTTGTTATTGTGTGCTAAGTTGAATGTTTCGTTCGATTGTTGTTGTAGTTGAGATAACCCTATGACCCGAAGGGTTACTAGTTTATCTTCTTCTATTGGGGTTTCTTAGATTCCACCTTTGTGTGGGTAAGTGATTGCTTTCATTTATGGCCTCTATTCTTTCAGTGGCTTGAATGAGTTCTCGTTGTAGTTGTAATTGTCTAGTTTCTTCTAACAATAAGAGGACAAATGGACCTCTTCGATCTTGTCACAGATAGCCCTCACCCACTCTCCTCTTACTCCTAAGAACATTCATGAATCAGGATAGAGGTAAATGTGTGATTACTAACCTTAACTAGACTTAGGGGTTTGACCTAGGGTTTAGTTGACCTAGGGTTTGGACTTTGTGTTTGCCTTGTGATGTGATCAAGGGGTTTGATTGGATCATTTAACTATGGTTACCTCATGATGGTATCAAGGGTTTGCAAGTTTGTCTATTCTAGGGTTTCTATATGCATGCAAAAGCTAAATGATATGCAAACATATTTTTGTATTTTTTAGTATTTTGGAAATGAAAAGTGCTTTTTAATCTATGAAAGGGAAATATGGATGCAATCTAATATGAATTTTACTAATGCAATCTTAATCTATGTGTTTGGGTTTTCAATTTGTTTTGAAGTAATCTAATCTAAGAAAAGGAAATTGCTTCTTCTAATAATCTAGATCTAGAAAAATGAGAACAACTAATCTAACATGCAAGATCTAATTATCAAGGAAAAAGCAATGTTTAACTATTCCCAAGAGCAAATTTGGTTGTCTAATTACTATTAATTGAATAGAAAAATGAAGGAACTGAGAGAAACGAAGATTTGTGTGACTCCACTATTCTTAGTAATTCTTGATATTAGAAACCTCGAGTCCTTTTGTAGTAGTGGGAGATCCTCTTGACGATAAAAAAAGAAAAAAGAAGCTTTGATGAAGCTTGAATGAGCTCAATGAGAGCTTTGGTTGAACACAATGACATAGAATGAAGCAGCATAACATTGCTTGGTTGAACAATGAATAAAGAAAAAGGCACCTTCGTCCTGTGAGAGCATTTGAGTGCTAAGTTGGAGAGAAAATATTGGCAAGAGTTGTGTGCACAATGAATTTCCCTCCATGGAAGAGATTTGAAGCTATGCAACAATGAAAGATTTGAAGCTTTGAAGAACTAAAGAAAGAAATAAAGAAAGAGGCTCAAAGGCCTATGAAGAAGCTTGAAAAAGCTTGTGAAGATGAGAAGAGTATTCTCCAACTTGCTCAACTTGGAAAATAATGAAGAGGTGAGGGGTATTTATAGGTTAGAAGAGGGAATGAGAGGTGGAATTGATTGAGAAGTTAACTCATTTGATTGATGAGTTAACAAGGATTGATTGGGGAGTTAACAAAGTTGATTACCCAGTGAACTCAATTGATTAGAGAGTGATGAAGCAATGATAGCTTATCATTGAAGAGGAAATGGAGTTAGAATAATGCATGAGATTGATTGAATTGTTAATTTTAGATCAAATGGAGTTAATTATGCATGTGTGGGTGCATGAAATAGTCAACTCCATATTAGGCATAAAAAATCATGCAAATTGAAAGAAAAATGAGCAAAAACTGAGCTTTTTTTAGTGAAAAAATTGGGATTTTTCACGACTAGAAATGCGACAGGGTTGCCCGGGGGAGATCATGCTAACAAGTAGGGTCAGTAGGGGAAGATCCTGTAGATCAGTAGGGTCACCCGGGGGAGATCCTATAGATCAGCAAGGTCACCTGGGGGAGATCCTGTAGATCAGCAGGGTCACCCAGGGGAGATCTTGCAGATTAGCAGGATCTCCCAAGGGAGATCCAGAAAGAAAAGGGTCTGGGTAAAAATGCATGATGGAAGATGATAGAAGAGAGGAAAAGAAGGTGTTCTTTCTTTCGAAATAGGTTAGTCATGTGCAAGAATCCAAATCTCCTCTTGCCCCTGTAGGATCTCCTGAGGGAGATCTAGAAATAATAGGGGGAGATTTGGATTGGTTGAGTGGAACTGAAATCTAAAAGTGGGAGATGGATAGGGGGAACCTCTAGAAGGCTTCTAGGGGGTGCAGATGATGAAAAACATAGGGAAAAGGTGAAAATTCACCTACAAGATGCTTACAAAGCTCAAGAGTAAGGTCAAAATCTTAGAAAACACAAATCGACAAGTGTAACAAAAAGTGTTGAAAAGCATCACAAATGAGGAGAAAGAAATCAACAAAGAGGAATCAACACAAGAAAATAAAGAAGACACATCATCAAGAGGTTTGCTGCTTAGAGGACATTATTTCATGCTTACATGTATGTGACAAAGATTAAAATCATCATAGGGGTTCTCCTGGAGGTTGTGCATGATTTTTGTGCTTGCATATTTGCCCCCTCGGGGATGGTAGTCTACATGAAAGGTAGGTCTCATTCTTGAACTAGGCCTTACCTTTTGTCAATTTTTCTGCAATTGTACCTACAATAACTAGTGTTAGTCTAGCATCTGAATATATCAAAACAAATAATGAAAACTAAAATGATGAACTTACCATAGATAGTGAGAGTTTGACTAGTTGTTTGCTTTTGCCGATGAGACCTATAGGAATGTACACATGCAAAATGACGCATGAAAGATGCATAAAAGCAAAAAGACAACATGCTAATCTAGAGAGGAGGAGAATAGATTCTCCTTTTATTGCAAATTTTTGAAGAACATATTTGATTTTTAGGGATTTTTTATGTTTTTTGCAATTTTTTAGGTTTTTTTGATTTTTCTAATTTTTATAGTTTTTGTGGAGATTTTGTAAAGGTTTGATTTGACACTCCTTGAGGTCTTTGAGAGACCTACATTTAAGATATTTCTACGCTTTCTCCCTTGCATGGGGAGACTCGTGTACTTGATTACACAGGTTTTCTCTTTTGACTTGTTGGAGTGACTTGTGCTCAGACATTGTTTTACACTTATTGTCATAAGACTTGATTTGATGAGATCCATACATAGGTTTAGTCAACATCTTGTACTTCACTTTTTCTTTTGTGCATATGGTTGGATAGAGATTTTGTTTTTCTTAGGAGAATGCATACCTAGGATGATCACATATGGATGATGTGATTTTTTTTGTCTTTTTGAGCATATATATATGAACGCAGGTGATGATATGTAGATGCAATAACACAAGCAATGCTGAAATGAAACTTTTACTTCTATGGAATGCCATGAGTTACGACATTGATTTTATTTCTTTCGAACTATTTTTTTGATTTCGATATGAATGCATTGTGGAACAAACAACATGATTGCTCTTAAGTATGATTTTCAATCCAAGGGATTGCGAGTTGTCTTGATATAAGAAACCTATTCAAGACTGTGAGATTGGATTTAGAACTCAAATAGGGAGAGAGTGAAAATGGAGTGCTTCTGATTTTAGGCTTTGTTAAAGGCTAGACACTGATCCTTATCTAGATAAGACAATTGACAAGCTTTCAACTTAGATAAGTAACAAATTTTATTGATGTTTTCTAGACTTAGATCATAGATGGCAAGCAAGGTAGACCCAGGGTAAAGGATAAGTAGGAAAGAACAAGGGTCCCTAGGTAGAAGATGATCCTAGAGATTACTAGACTCTTGGTTTTGCTTAGCTAGTGCGTGTGTGTGCTTTGTACCTTTCTTTATCTGTTGGAATGTCACCCTTGAGGTTTTGAGCTTAGACTGATCTCCACCCAAGAGTACAGACATTCAACAATCTTCTCTCTTTCACTATTTTTTTTCTCTTTTTTTTGCTTTTCACTTTTTTTTTGTATTTTCCTCACTTGATTTTTCTCTTTTTTTTGTATTTTTGATTTTTATGAAATGAATGGTTTTGGAATTTTGATATGCAAGCTTGATCTCTCAATTCTAACTTTTCAACACTCTTATTCTTATCACTCATTTTTTTATTCACTCAAATTTTAGATTGCTTCATTCAGAGTTTTGATTTTCTTAATGTTTTTGGTCAAGAAAGATAAGGGGCTTAGTGCCACCTAAAGTTTTTTTTAATTTGGTTGGACTTCTCTAATACTAGGGAAGAATTGGGGAGGTCTACTTGCAAGCTTCCTTTGAACACTATAGGTTTGAATATTGACTTTATTTAGACCTAACATCTTGACTCATAAGACTGGCTGGATCAGTGTAAAGCTAAGAGCTAGGCTTCAATTATGAAAAGGGGATAATGGTGATTTGTGAAAATGAGGAATCTCTAGGTCCTGAAAGGATGAGGTATATCTAGACAACATTATATTCCTTACTAAAAAGAAAATAGTACAAGAGCAAGTCACTAACTGTAATGCAAGATGAATAGAATGATACAGAAATGCAAGAAACAAATTGTTTTTGACATTTTTTATTCTTATATTTTTTGTATTTTTATGTTTTATGATTTTTATGAGATGTTGAACTCTTCTTCTTCCATAATGCACAAGAGGTAGAGTCATTTATGATGTCTTCCTTAACTATGTGTGGACCTATCCAATTTGGTCTAAACTTCACTTGAAAGCTTTTGCAAGGACACTTAAAGACTTGGTGTAAAAATGTCCTTGCATTTAATGAGGAATTTTGTGTACTCACAAGTTTCATTGTTTGATGTTTTGCCCCCTAGCTTTATCATTTTCTATTCTTGTTGAGATCCTATGTTTATTTTGAACTTTTGAGGAGCAATTGGAGCTGGTGTTGACTCTCCTAGTTACTGTGTGGATTCTAGTTTTTCTTCTCCAGTCATGATTTCAACCATAGGGATTTTTATGTCTGGTTCAATTAGAATAGCCACTAAGTTGAATGGAGCGTAAGACTTTGTTGAGTTGGGATCGAAGGGGAATTCTCCTGTTGCCCTCTTCCATATACATTTTGAGGTCTTGTCTATGTTTGCAATTTGTTTTGTTGTCTCTCCTTTTTCAAAAGTGTTGATTTTTGGGTCACTAGTGGTTTCCATGGTCTTTCCCTTCTTTTTGATTTGTTTAACTCTATAAAGACTAAAAGGATCAGGATCTCCTTTGATGATGTGGGTTTGTCCCATGTACAAAAAGTGTAATTCTTGAAATAATTTGGAGGGAATGGCCTTCATCCTATGGATCCAAGGCCTTCCTAGGATCATGTTTTAAGTGGTTTCTTCATTGATAACATAAAATTTAGTTGATAGGGTTTTGGGACCCAATGTGATTTGAATATTGACCTTACCCATGGTTTGAGTGTTTAGGTTATCATGAATTCTAAGGATGGAAGTTTGTTTTTTGATTTGTGTTTTGTCGTAACCCATTCTTTGAAGAAGTGAAAAGGAGACTATGTTGATTTCAGACCCATCATCAATCATTACATGATTAATGGAACAATCTTGGACTTGGACTATCAGATGGAGGGGGAGGTCACCTTGTTTAGCTATGTCATTGTATGAGGGTAACTTTTCAAAATATGTTGAAGAACACTTTTCGTTTGGAGTATTTTAAACTATTTGACCTAGATCTAGGGCTTTGAGGAGAGTGTTCTTGTGTGTAGGAGAACTCTTGATAAGCTCTAGCATGTGAGAAAAATTTGAATTGTTGGTGTCATCTGGTTGTTCTGGTCCTTGTATGACACAAATTTCTTGATCTTTATCTAATTCCACAAGGCCTAAGGTGTTTTGATCAAAGGTGTTGGGACTAAGTTCTTCATCTTGTGAGAATGTGTCCGTGAATGTTTTTTGTTGATATTTTGGGAGGTTTGATATGAAGTGATGGTACCCCCGACATGACTTGATCTCATGCCCCCTTCTCTTGTGAAATGAACAATATTTATCATGATTGTGATCTTGAGGTTTACAATGATTTTTGTATGAATTCTTGTCAATTCTCAAGGGATAGTTGTTGGCATTTTCATTCCCCAAATTTGTATAACTATCGTAGTCACAATTATTGTTGTTTCTAGATGGTGAAGTTTTTGTTGACTCATCTATGTCTTGATCATTTCTTGAGGATTTCTGATTTGTATCATAGTTTATCAACCTTCCATTGGAATCATACTACCTTCTTCTGCTATCAATAGCAGCTTGGTCAATTTTAAGGGCAATTTCAAGTCTTCTTTGTATGATTTGTAAGGGAGTTTTTGGACTTGTTCTCATATGTCATTATTGAGAGCATGTAAGAAGATATCACAAAGTTCTCTATGATCCATGTTTGGTATGCTAGTTGAAGAATAGAGATCTTTTCACCATTATGTGATAAAATGTGCAATTGACTCATTGGCTTCTTGTTTGATTGTTAAAAATTCTCGTATTCCTGTCTTGACCAATTTGTTTATGTCAAAGCCAACCACAAATAGATCAATGAGTTGCCTAAAAGAATGGATCGATGCTTCTAGAAGTTGATAGTACCAATCCAGAGGGATACCCTCCAATGTTTTTGGAAAAATCCTTGCCACCACTCCATCCCAAGGAAGAAGTTCTTGCACTACCCTGACATAAGCCTTGATATGAGAGTTGGGATCGCCCTCTCCTTTAAATTTTGGAAGCTTAGGGAGGGGATGTGGTATTATTACTTGACAAATGTTGTAGTCAAGAGGCTCATTTAAATACTCGAGGTATGTTCCTAAAAGGGAGTTATGTGTAGAGGGTCTTGAAAGGGAGCTAGGTGTGCGGAAATTGCTTCCTACATTAATCTAATGGGGAGAGATGAGTGCAAATTATTTTTAACCTTTACAATTACATAACGTTTAACACAACAATGGAGATATTCCAACAATACACAACACAAGAATGTAAGATAGAAGAAGAAGAGAGACAATATATAACATGGGGAAAACTCTTATCGGGTGAAAAACTGCACACTTGAAAACCTACACAATGTATTATCAAAACTATAATTGTTTACAATACACTTGCAATGCAAGCTCTTAGGAGTCTTTGACACTCATATCTAGAGAAAATCTAGCAGCATAACAGTACCTATCAATCACATACTACATCTCCTCTCAAAAGCACCTGTTTATATAGAAGATAAAAGGCAAAAATGAGTCTATCTCAAGATGGGCATCCAACATGGCCTCATGGCCCAAAATCCATGCCTGGGGACACTTGTCCAACACTGTAGGATCTTCATGACACTTGTCATATCTCCCCATCCCAAATAGGTCACCTATTCCCAAGTTGGACAATGACAGATACTCTTATGACTCTTACGATTGTCATAGAATCTGTCATAGTTGTCATATCTTACAGCTGTAAGAGAATCTATCATACATAGGATAAAAATAGCATATTCTCTTACAACTTGTCATAAACCTCCTTGGGCTACCCAAAGATGCCTTCTTCCAAGATGCCTTGTGACACATGTCTTCACCTGTCATAGAATCTTCCATTTACAACTCTTATGTGTCATAGATTTGTCATAGGAATCTGTCATAACCGTTTTGGTCAATATTCCCTTACACACTATCCAAGATGCTGACACATGGAAAAATATTCCTACCACTAAGTGGGATGCCTATCTCCTCATGTGAGGACAAAATTTACATGTGGTCACCTTCCATGTAGGATGACACATGACTGTGCCAACTGCCACAAGATGACAATAAGGATTTGCATCCTAATTACAATAATAGGCAATAAATAAATGAATACAATGAAATAATACAAGGAATTACCAAGGTTGAGACACCTTAATTCCCAACATTCTCCCACTTGTTGAACACTTTGTAAGAGCCAATGGAAATAACAAGATTTAATTGCTATAGGTCGAGAGGCCCATAGACTCCAAACACCATCTAAACTTCTCTGTGCCCACTGGTTTTGTCAATGCATCTACAACATTCTTCAAAGTGTCTATCTTCTCCAAATTCACCTTCCCATCCTCTACCATCTCTCGTACGAACTAAAACTATACATTAATATGCTTTGTTCTGGCATGGAAAGTTGGATTCTTGGCTCGGCAAATCGTACTCTGACTGCCACAACAAATCGTAATCTATCCTGCATCAACACCAATATCTGAACATAATCTGTTAAGCCAAATGGCTTCCTTGAAAGCATGAGTTGCTTCCATATACTTAGCTTCTGTCATGGACAAAGCAACCACAGGCTATCGCTTACTCATCCAACTAATTGCACCACCAAACATAGTGAACACATAAGCACTGGTGGATCTCCTACTATCAATGTCACCCGTCCAATTAGAATCCACAAATCCATGAATACAAACTAAATGCGAAGGTCCTGTAGGATTACCATGATAACATATGGAATACTCAGAAGTACCCCTCAAATATCTAAACACTCTCTTAACTGCATCTGAATGTACCCATCTAGGATCAACCATAAATTGACTAAGGACTCCTACTGCTTGGGCAATGTCTGGTCTTGTACAGACCATAGTATACATCAAACTGCCAACAACACTAGCATAAGGTACTATGCTCATGTCCTCCACCTCACTAGGAGATTTTGGACAATCATTAATAGACAACTTTGTCCCCAAAGAAATAGGAACACACAATGGTCTAGAATCTGCCATACTGAACCTATCCAACATGGTCTTCACATACTTACTCTGGCTTAATCAAAGTTTTTTGTTTTCTCTATCTCTTCTAATTTCCATTCCCAGAATGTACTTGGCTGCCCCTAGATTTTTCATCTCAATCTGTGCTGACAATTGAGACTTCAAATCAGAAATTATATTCTTACCATTCCTAATTAACAACATATCATCAATATACAATGCAATAATGAGAATGCGATCATTGTCAAATTTATAATACACACAATGATCTGATTTCAATCTCAGAAATCCAACCGACAACACAAAGGCATCAAACTTCAAGTACCACATCCTAGGAGACTGGTTCAAACCATACAAAGACTTTTTTAACTTGCAAACCAAATTTTCTTTACCTTTCTCTATATAATGCTCTGGTTGTGACATGTAAATCTCTTCCTCCAAATCACCATGAAGAAATGTTGTCTTCACATCCATCTGCTCCACCTCTAAGTCATAAGCTATTGCAAGAGATAACAGGAACCGAATAGATGTCAGCTTTGCAACGTGAGAAAATTTCAACATAATAACTTCCCTCCACTTGTGAAAACCCCTTCGCAACCAGTCTGGCCTTGTACTTTTCAACACTGTCATCTGCACTGAATTTCTTCTTGAATGCCCATTTGCATCCAACAAGTTTTCATCCTTCAAGAAAAGGCACCAAGTCCCATGTTCTATTCTTTTCCAAAGAAGCCATCTCATCTTCCATGGCCTCCTTCTAGGAACCTACATCTTTCATGCCCATAGCCTCTATCACAGTTCTAGGCTCAGCAGTGTTAGTAAGCAAGGCAAAAGCACAACTAGAATCAAGCAATGAATAACCAAACCTATCAGGTTGCTTCCTTGTTCGTGTAGACCTCCTCAAAGGCTAAGGTTGAGGTTCTACTTCTTCTTCTAAACTTTCAGAGCTGCTAGAGTTCTCCTCATCATCAGGTCTCATAGGGTATGTCGGTTCAGTCTTCTCAGGGGTAGAAGGAAACTAAACCACATCCTCTTTCTTTTCTATTTCTTCTAGCTGTAGAACAATGGGAGAAGGTTTTAGCTCTCTCAAAATAACACTTCTGCTATACAACACTTTTTCAGCGACAAGATCCCAAAGCTTGTATCCTTTCACATTGACACCATAGCCAATGAAAATACACTTAACAGCCTTCTTCTCCAATTTAGACCATTTCTCCCTAGGCACATGTGCATATGCCTCACAACCAAAAATACGAAGATGTCTAACTGAAGACTTCTTACTAGACCACACCTCCATAGGTGACTTACCAACAAGAGCGGATGGAGGAGACCTATTTACCAGGTAGCAAGCAGTGGCTACAGCTTCAGCCCAAAACTTTTGTTTGAGGCTTTCTCCACTAAGCATATTCCTAGCCCTCTCCATCAGTGTCCTATTCATCCTCTCTGTAACTCCATTTTGTTGCAGGGTGTATGGAGTTGTCTTATGTCTTTCAATCCCTTGCTCTTTACAAAACATATTAAACTCTACTAAACAAATCTCACCATCGTTATCAATTCTCAAACACTTAATCTTTTTACTAGTTTGATTCTCAACAAAAGCTTTAAACTCTTTGAACCTACTAAAGACTTTAGTCTTGCTTATGAGAAAATAAATCCATGTCCTTCTATTGTAATCATCTATAAAAGATACAAAGTATACAGATTTGGAAATCAAAGGAACACTAACAGGACCAAACACATCAGAATGAATAAGGTCCAACACACCAAAAGACTTGTGAGAACTAGAGTAAAATTGAGCATGGTTTTGCTTTCCATATATACAATGTTCACAAAAGTCAAACTCGAGATTACAATCATTTAACCCCTCAATGAGGTTTTTATTTTTTAGGCTTCTAAGACCCTTCTCACCAATGTGGCCAAATCTCATATGCCATAACATTATCTTTTCAATAGGAAGCTTAACTTCCAAATCATGAGCACCCTTGGGTACACAAGATGCACTACCATCAAAATTTGTTACAACAAATTTCTTCACTACTTGTTCAAAAGGTGGGGATAAAGTGACTGCAGCTCTTTTCTTCGAGTTAGAAGAACTATTGCACTGTGAAGTGCATACCTCTAGCTGAAACAGAGTACCTCTCTGAGTACCCTTTACAAGCACCATAGATCCTCTAGTCATCTTGCATCTGTCCTTCAAAAACACAACCTGCACACCTGCATCATTCAACATACTTGCAGAAAGCAGGTTCCGTGCCAAGCATGGGATGTGCATAACCCCAGTGATCACCTTCACTCATCCATCAGGGAATTAGATTAAGACTCTTCCACGACCAACAATCTTCAGATGAGAATCGTCACCCAGGTACACTCTTCCACCATCAAACTCTTCATACTTCATGAACTAGCTTCAATGCGAGGTCATGTGGAATGATGCACCAGAATCTATCAGCCACACATCATCAGATGCATGGGTGGCTAGGGTTATGATGAAGGCATCACCATCATCTTGTGACTTGTCAGAATTTGAATCTGGGGTATTCTTCTTTTTCTTTATCTTTTCCTCTTTGCATTCCTTTTGGAAATGCCCAGTTTTGCCACAGTTCCAACAAAGAGCCTTGGACTTTCTAGGAGATTTGGATCTACCCTTCTCAGCTTTCTTGTCCTTCTTTTTCCCTTTCTCCTTGGGTCTTCCACAAACCACAAGAGCCTCTTTGGCTGCCTTAGAAGACTTTCTTTGCATCTCTTCAAATAACAATGAAGATGCCACTTCATCCATTTTGAATGTGGATGTGGTGCTCCCAATAGTGATAACAAGATGATCCCATGAGTCTGGTAAATAACAAAGCAAGGTCATACAATGATCTTCCTCCTCCATCTTCACACCAACAAATGTCAATTGTGCAACTAACATGTTGAAAGCATTCAGGTGATCTACAACAAATCCTTCATCCCCCATTCTTAGAGACTACAACTTCTTTCTCAGAAAAAATTTGTTCACTAGGGATTTGGCCTGATATACATCACCGATCTTCTTCCAAAGGTCTTTTGTGGTCTTCTCCTCATGGACATTTAATAGGGTAGAATCATCTAGACTGAGTCTTATGAGACCCTTAGCCTTTTGATCTTTGAGATCCCAATCATCTTGTGCCATTGCGGTTGGTTTTACACTGGATATGGTTTCCCATAGGTCATGATCAACAAGCATGTCTTCCATCTTAAGTTTCCATAACTCAAAATTTGTGTCATTGAATTTCTCCACCTCTAATCTTTCGAATGTGCCTGCCATCTCTTTCTTGTAACAAGATTACATAATACTTGCATAAATCTCCCACTCAACCTAAGATTAGCTCAAAAAACCCATACCCAACAACTAGGACCAAAGGTGATCAAGCTCTGATACCAACTAAAAGGAAGCTAGGTGTGTAGAAATTGCTTCCTACACTAATCTAATGAGGAGAGATGAGTGTAAATTATTTTTAACCTTTACAATTACAAAATATTTAACACAACAATGGAGATATTGCAACAATACACAACACAAGAATGTAAGATAGAAGAAGAGAGAGACAAGATATAATGTGGGGAAAACCCTTATCGAGTGAAAAACCCCACACTCTAAACTTGCACAATGTATTATCAAAACTGTAATGGTTTACAATACCCTTGAAATGCAAGCTCTCAAGAGTCTTCAACACTCGTGTCTGGAGACAATCTAGTAGCATAACAGTACTTGTCAATCACATACTATATCTCCTCTCAAATGCACCCATTTATATAGAAGATATAAGGCAAAAATGAGTCTATCTTGAGATAGGCGTCCAACATGGCCTCATGGCCCAAAATCCATGCCTGGGGACACTTGTCCAACACTGTAGAATGTTCATGACACTTGTCATATCACCCCATCCCAAAGAGTTGGCCAATGACAGATACTCTTACAACTCTTATGACTGTCATAGAATCCATCATAGCTATCATATCTTACAGCTGTAAGAGAATGTGTCATACACATGCTAAAAATAGCATATTCTCTTACAACTTGTCATAACCCTCCTTGGGGCACCCAAAGATGCCTTCTTCCAAGATGCCTTGTGACACATGTCTTCACCTGTCATAGAATCTTCCATTTATGACTCTTACGTGTCATAGATTTGTCATAGGAATCTGTCATAACCGTTTTGGTCAATATTCCCTTACACACTATCCAAGATGCCGACACATGGAAAAATATTCCTACCACTGAGTGGGACGCCTATCTCCTCATGTGAGGACAAAATTTACATGTGGTCACCTTCCACGTAGGATGACACATCACCGTGCCAACTCCCACAAGATGACAATAAGGATTTGCATCCTAATTACAATAATAGGCAATAAATAAATAAATACAATGAAATAATACAAGGAATTACCAAGGTTGAGACACCTTAATTCCCAATAGGTCTTGTTCCTCCAAACATTAACCCTTCAAGTGGAGCTTGTTGTGTTTGTTGAAAGGGTATGCAAGATTGTTGATATCCTAAAAAAATTGGATGACTAGATGGCTTAATGTTTATGTTTTGAAGATTGGGTGAGATCATTTGTCGTTGATCTTGCAGCATAGGAATCCCACCTATTTGTTTGAGACTTGTCATCTTGGATTGTGAGGGAAAGGGAAGACTGAATTCTTTGTTATGTATGTCACACAAATGGGAGGTTAGATGAGGCGTATTTTGTGTTGTCTCCTAGTTTGATTTGATCTTGCTAATGAAATGATTTCCATGTGCCCTAGGATTTTCCTCAATTTTGTTTTGGCAATCTTATCCAATATTTCTAGCCTCAAGGGTCCTGATTTGTTGGACCAAATTTTCAATAAGGTTTGTGAGTGAGGCTTCCTCCATTTTTTGAGTTTTACAACCTTGAGATGGATTGCTTTGCATTGGGGTTTGAGTGACCCTAGTTTTTCTCTTTGATGATGTTTCACATGTTGTGGACTTTTTATCTTGATGTACCATGTGGAGGGATTTTTGTACCTCCTCAGCTTCTTGTAAGTTCTCTTGACAACATGCTTCATTGTTCATTTTGGTAGCCATTTTTCTATGGCTTGTCATGGGTTGATCATCTTGATGCATCTCAAATTAAATGATCACCGATTGTGTTTTAATTTGGTCAAGTTGAATGACCATGTTTTTGTATGTGTGAGGCTTTTGTTGGATGCCCTTTAAGTTTGAGTCTTTAAAATCTAACTGATCTGAGATTGAATCCATTGGATCTAAAGGTGTGTTGATTTTACTTGAGGGGACATTCCCCTGGACATTTTGTGATTTTGTCCTAGATTTTTGTCGCATGAAGTATCGTGAGATGCAGAAAAATTTGAAAGAACCCATCCCAAAAGGGTTTTCTCTTCACGTCGGGTTCACCAAAATATGTAGTGAAGCTGACATCGTATGTGAATGATGATGGAATCGAGATCCACGCAATAGGAACGCAAAAAGCATAACCAAGAGGCTCTGCCCTTCACGTTAGGTTCACCAAAATATGTATGCTCAAAATCGTGACTCTGATTGCTTGGGGCTATCAGGTCAGATTTTGGCACACACATAGACCCTTCCCTCCTTGCCATAGGGCAATCCACCACATCACTCTCGCTCATGTGGAAGTAGCCAGTCGAGAGGAGATGAGACACGTTGGGGGTCTAGCTCATTGGAGAGCTGGACTTTGTGGAGAGGTGTCAACAAGTTCTATGGCCTTTGTTGTTGTGTGCTAAGTTGAATGTTTCATTCGATTGTTGTTGTAGTTGAGATAACCCTATGACCCGAAGGGTCACTAGTTTCTCTTCTTCTATTGGGGTTTCTTAGATTCCACCTCTGTGTGGGTAATTGATTGCTTTTGTTTATGGCCTCTATTCTTTCAATGTCTCGAATGAGTTCTCATTGTAGTTGCAATTGTCTAGCTTCTTCTGACAACAAGAGGACAAATCAATCTCCTCAATCTCATCAAGGATAGCCCTCACCCACTCTCCTCTTACTCCTAAACACATTCATGAATCAGGATAGAGGTAAATGTGCGATTACTAACCTTAACTAGACTTAGGGTTTTGACCTAGGGTTTGACTTGTGTTTGGACTTTGTGTTTGCCTTGTGATGTGATCAAGGGGTTTGATTAGATTGTTTAACTGTGGTTACCTCATGATGGTATTGATGGTTTGGAAGTTTGTCTATTCTAGGGTTTCTATATGCATGCAAAAGCTAAATGATATGCAAATGTATTTTTGTATTTTTTAGTATTTTGAAAATGAAAAGTGCTTTTTAATCTATGAAGGGGAAATATGGATGCAATCTAATATGACTTTTCCAAATGTAATATTAATCTATGTTTTTGGGTTTTCAATTTGTTTTGAAGTAGTCTGATCTAAGAAAAGGAAATTGCTTCTTCTAATAATCTAGATCTAGAAAAATGAGAACAACTAATTGTTGATGATGATTGTTAGTCATAACAACATGCATAAAAAATTGCACAACAAACCTTCATTATCTTGAAAAGTATGATCAGCTTAGGATAAGTTGATGACTCCAAGTCTTTGTTGATTAGGTGATGATTGTCTGATGTTACTCAGAGGTTGATGTGACATGTTGTTTTCCATTTCAAGGGGTCTTACATTTGTCTAGATGACCAGTATTGTTCTATTTCCTATAAATTTACTCCACAGAGAGGTTAACTCTACCCCATTTCCAAAGATAGCTGATATACTTGCAATTTTGAACAATTCTTCTGGTCATTGATCATTATGAACTTGTTCTTTCTTCTACACTGTGTATTTATTCAAATGATGTGTCTGTAAGTGGATATTTGCATGTATTCCATGGATATTTGTATGAATTTGCATGATATTTGTCAATTTGATATGCTTTTACTCTAAATATGCTCGGTATTTTCAATTATCTATGGGATATAAGCATATTTCATGTTATTTACTTTTGATTCTCTGTTATTTATAATTATGGTAATGATCTATTATGAAATTGAAAGAAATTTAAAAGAATGCTTCTAATTTTGGTGAATCTTTAGTCATTGAATCACATACATACAAGATACATTCATGGGGAGAAGAAATCAAACCATAGGTCACCAGGATGTTTTACAGCTAGATATGGTTGATGTTAACTTCAATGGGAATAGGAATGAAAACAACACATGTAGACTGACAAGCACTCCATAGGACGCAGCTAATCAATGCATGTATCTAGATTTCAAACACAGATTACTCAAGATTTGTAATAATTTGTAATCAAATATGCTTCTCTCTCATTCAGTATGCATAACATGTATATTTACAATAACTTTGAAATGAGTCCTGATATTTCAGCAATCAAATTTCAATTAAGTTTCAAATGTTCAAAATATTGCACCCCTGCACCTTTTATAGAATAAGGTGAAGAGGCAGTTACAAATGACCAATGGTCAAGATTTATCGATTAAGATTAACAGTTGATAATTACTCCTTGACTCAGTCAACTCTTCATCATGGCACAGGTTGCCAGTTGGCAACCATCTGGATGACTCATTATCCACGAATTCCTTATGCATGTGTTCCCTGGGTGATGTATCTTTTATTCATTCATCAATTTCCTCTTCTTCATTTTCTTCTACTTCATCATTACCATCATCTTCAATACTTTCAGTATCACTATCACCCTGATGTACATCCTCTTGTATGTGGACCTTCATCGATGTCCTAGTGTGCTCATATGCCTGTACTATTTTACTCACCTCTCCCCCATCTTGGATTTTGGCTTTTGTTACAACATGCTTATGAGACTGGAATTTAGCTTTGAGCGCTTCTAGCTTACCTTTTCTGTTGTTCAAAGTCTCATTATAAGTTTCTACCTTGACTTTTATTCTCATGATTTTATTCATTACCTCTTCCGTTAGGTGGGTGAGGGGGTCATCTGCTACCGGCTGGAAATTATCATGCAGAGCTTTGATAGCAAAGTCTGCATCCTAATTTTCTATCTTACCTTCCACTTTTCCTTCTAAAGCCTCAAGCATCTCTGCTTCATATGCCATCATGTTGTGCAGATTTACACTTATATCCCTGAGCTTGCCACTGCATTTCTTCAAGATATCACATCCAAACCTGATATCTTCATACCATATGTCCATCAGGAGGGCAGTGTTATTATTCAACACTTGATTATTTATTAGGATTTGAGGATCAATCCTCTTCATTTCACTTTAAGTAGTTAGGTCCTTTTCCAATTGGAATGACCATTTCCCTGTTTCATTTTGCATCTTAACTACCTTTCTTTTCAAACAGCTTAAAGAATTCCAGCTCTGTAGTGAGGTTCTCAAAACATCCTTAGCTCCAGTGAGGGCTGAAATCATCCACTTCTCCATGATCATGGCTTCATGTCTCATGAGGTCCAACTTGGTGACCTCCTCTTGGGATATAACAGTCAATGGGACTGCCGGATCAACTGGTGTATTATCAGGGTTAATTAACCCCTTTATGTAAGAATGCAGCTGAGCAATGTGCTCCTTATGCTTTTTAGTTTTCTCTTTCTCCTTTTTTACCCTTTGGGTTAAAGAATCAATAATGTCCTTCCCTTCCTGACCCTTCTGGTCCTCATTAGAAAAACCCAAATCAACAGTTGTGATTTGGAACTCCTCCAGGGTGATCTTGCCCTTCTCTTTCTCAGCTGTGGGAAGTGCTACCCGTGCAATTCTTCTACCTTTAGTACGATCTCTCTTTATGGCCGATGTTAATTTGGCCTTCCTCTTTGGCATCATCATTATTTGTGCAAACAAGGTGGAAACATCAAATTCCTAAATTTCAGAGCCTTGTTCCATACCTATTTCTCAATCCAACCATTGAGGCACATCATCTCCATATCCCTGATGTTCTTTGTCAACATCATGTCTATCCTTCTCTCCAGTATCTATTTCTACTCTTGGTGGAGAAGGTGATTTCTTAGTTTCTTGCTCATGGAGTTCCTCATGAGGGGGCTCTTGTTGCATTTCTTCTTGTTGAGGGGGTTCCTTCTGTAGAGGAGGATCTTGTGGAATGTCCACATTGTAATCATGTGCCCGGTCTTGTATTCCCTCCTAACTTTCCTCATCCTTAGGTATATTGACATCTGTGGATGTCTGTGTATTTGGGCCATGTGCATCACCCTGATCAAGGGTCATTCCTTGTTCTGCACCTGATGCACCGATGTCCTATGTCTTAAGGTCCTCATAACCTGATTTATCTTTAACTCTTGTGGCATCTCCCAGATACCCTTGAGTCTAAGTAGCAGCAGCACTTGATATATCTTTATCACCCTCGCCTTTCTGTTTGACTTCTACTATTTTTGGCTCTGCAAGTATTTCATGCTGTTGCTGACCCATATCAAGAGCAGTGCTTCCTTTTCCTACTTGCTTCGCCACTTCAATCTTTTCTGTCTCATCAGGTGCACCTACTTTTGGTGCAGGAGCACCCCTACAAGACAGAATATAGGTTAATTGTCCGCATGATAGGACATTAGTCTATTTTTAGCATGTTTGACTTCATAATGTAATAAGGTCCATTGGACCAATGCATATGTATTAGATCAGCCTAGGAGAGTGTGCAGGTAGTTAGAGTTCGTGATCAGGTAGTATGAGCTGTCCTCTCCCAGCCGCTTGGAAGCTCCCAGCCGCTGGGAATCGAGTTGGTAGTACTCGTAGGATATTGCTATAAATAACTCAGATCAGTTAGGGTTTGAGAGATATATCATATCATATCAGAGAATATCATATCAAAGAGTAGTAGTTGTGTTATGTAGTACTGGTGATTGAGTGAAATCCAGAGATCAGTCCAGACATTGTGAAATATTGTTCAGGACATTTGTGTTTCATCTAAATAAGATCTCATTAATTGCATCATCTAGTTTATCAGCTGTTTATGTTTTGATTTCTGTTCTGATTACAAGTTGATGGATTCTTTCAACCCTTCCACCGGTTGATTCTGTGAATCGGTGGAATGGTCATGCATGTTAGTTTAGGTTGTATTTTAATTTTCTGTTTATGCATTTCATTGTTTGAGAGATCGATTGGTAGCATGCTATGAATCAACCTAGCATCCTCATGTGCTAGGGTTTAGGAAGATAAACTGTTAAGTTTTGATCTGAAGGTGATCTGGCCTGATCATCATATTTTCTTTGTGAAATTGTGCGGTTCTGTGAGTTTGCATGTAGCTGACGGATATACAGGGATCTGCATGTGCTTTTCCAGTCGGAGTGAATCGCATCGTCATCTGTGAGTATATCGCTATCTAGATCGGGTTATGAATCTAATGAAGATTGCATGTTTCAAGTGCATCAGGATGATATAGGTTGGATATATACTCAGTGTGTATATCATCGTCAGGATCATCTTTCGTGTGTACCCATCGTCCGCATATCGCTATCGTATGCGGAAGTGAAAGTTCATTTTTGGGCTAAGTACCGGAAAGGTCATCATCAAGATATTGAAAAGATCACCCGATATTTCATTATCATGCTGCGGAGGATATAAGGATCTTATATCTGGATGACATCATCATCAGGTGCATTGACATCATCATCAGGTGCATGTGACGTCATCGTCATCAGGATATTGCGAATATCACCCTATGCAAGTTTATCTTGCTGTCGCTAAGTGTTTTGGCATCGGTGTAAGTCATCGGCATAAAGTTTGGGTAACATCATCAGGATGTTTCAATATGACCGGATAAGTCATATCCTAATGCTATTGGTTGAGTAGTCGGATATCGGGGTGACGTAAGCATCAAAGGAAAGGTGCTTGAAGTTGTCGTCATCAGGATATATCGGAGGGAACCGGATATTTTATATCCTGCTGATGAAGGTGATGCTGAACATCATGATGATGAAGATAGAGTTTGGCGGTAAGATGAACAGTGAACATCAGGAGGATGTTTGCGCTTGCCGAATGTGATGATGCTGCTGATAGTCGAGTATCATGATGCTGCTGATAGGCGAAAGGTGAAAGGCGATAAGGAAGTGAACAGTAGTCAGCAGGAGGATATTTCATGCTCGTCTGAAATATGATGATGCTGTCTGTGTTAGCAAGAAATATGATGATGATGACAACTCGATAGGTATTATAACATGCTGGTTGTATTAATGACTCCTCCTTCCCATTTGTAAGCTCCCGTTGCGTTTACCTCTGCATCATAGTGGTATCAGAGCAAAGGAAGGATCTTCTGGAAAAGATCAGGATATAGCAGGATGTCAGGTGACGAAGGAACATCTGAGATGCCGGCAAGGATGACCAACGTTGAGTTGGTAGTTCTGGTGAAGAAACAGATTGCAGAGAGCAAGGCCGTGAAGGCTCAGAATCAGGAATTGAAGGATGAGTTAGCGAAGTTGAGGAGCAGAGTAGGTTCTGGTAGAGAAGAAGATAGGGAAGAAGAAGAGATCCCTAGTTGGAGCGAGGAGGTCGTTCCTGCAGACCAGAGACCACTGTTGAACGCCCTCAAGGCCATGGAGAGGAGAACCATGGATGTGAAACTGGATTTGCCAGTGTTTACAGGAAAGATGGAACCTGATTCAGTGATGGAGTGGATAGACTCCTTGAACAATTTCTTTGAAACAGAGGAGATACCAGAACAACAGAGGGTGAAGATAGCCCAGTCAAAAATGAAAGAAGCTGCCTTGACATGGTGGAATTTCATCCAAGATGATAGAGTACAGGAAGGAAAGCGTAGATTCGCTACATGGAAGAAGATGATGGCATTAGTAAAGGAATCTTATGTCCCATTGGATTACAGTATCCAATTACACAGGAGGAAGCAAAACCTGAAGCAGAAGGAGCTAGATGTCAGCTCATATACAGAAGAATTCATGAAACTTTGTATGAAAACAAAGGTAAAGGAAAGTGAAGAAGAGAAGGTAGCCAGATACCTTAATGGATTGAGGTTCAACATTCAGGAAGATTTAAGTCTGCATAATCCAGATACAGTTCAGAAATGCTTTCAGTTGGCATTCAAAGTGGAAGAGAAGTTAAAGAGGAAACAAGAACAACACAATAGAGGAAGAGGAAGACAACAAAGAGGTGGAAGAGGTCCTTTTAGAGGTAGAGGACATGGACATGGATATCAAGGAGAATCCAGTCATGACAATAGTAAGGGAAACAATAGTCAGAACCAGGGGGAAAATTATAGTCAGCAAGGAAACTTCAGGGGTAGAAGACCTTTCAGAGGAAGATCCCAGGGCAGAGGATCCATCAGATGTTATAACTGTAACAAAGAAGGCCATATAGCCAGCAGATGTCCAGAAAAGGCCACAAGCTCAACAGGAGAAAGGAGAACAAATCTGGTCCAAGAACCTGATAATCAAAGTATGACAGGCTCTAATGATTTTCACAGTGTGAATGCTCCTGATAATTATGGATACCCAGAAAGTGGAGAATCTCTAATGATGAGAAGAACAGTGACTACCATGAAGGTACCTGACAAAGAATCCCCTCAAAGAAAGTCTCTTTTCAGGACTATTTGCAAAGCAGGAGGTAAGGCATGTAAAGTTTTGATTGATTCTGGTTCTACTAAAAATTTTGTGTCTGAAGAAATGGTGACAAAGCTTAAGCTTAGGAGATTGCCTCACCCATCCCCATATAAAGTCTCATGGCTTACCCAAGGTCAGCAGACAACTGTAGAAGAGCAGGCTTGGGTAGAATTTCAGATTGGAGCATATAAGGATAAGTTGTTGTTTGACATTACCAAGATGGATGCTTGCAATCTTTTATTTGATAGACCATGGCAGTATGATTTGAAGGCACAACATGATGGTGTTAGAAACACCTATACAATCACTAAAGATGGTAAGGTGACAGAGTTGCTACCATTGACAGAGAAGGAGGAGAAATCTAAAGGAAAAGAGGTGAAGGTAATGCTGATGGAAGGTAAACAGTTCATGAAAGAAGTAGCAGCAGAAGGTGCAGTTGCATATGCCCTAATCCCATGTATGAGGGTGAATAAAGAACAGCAGCAAGAAGTCAAGGAAGAGAAAAAGCAAAGGGTCATAGACCCAGCTATCCAAGAGCTATTGGATAAGTACAAAGGTATCATCTCAGAGGGAATGCCAAGATCCCTACCACCTGTCAGAGATATTAGTCACTGCATAGACTTAATTCCAGGGTCAACACTTCCAAACAAAGCAGCCTATAAACTAACTCTAGAACAGAATGCAGAAGTAGCCAGACAAATTGAAGAATTATTGGATTCAGGTCTGATTGGGAAAAGTTTAAGTCCATGTGCAGTACCAGCTGTACTAGCACCAAAGAAGGAAGGTACTTGGAGGCTTTGCACAGATTCCAGAGCTATTAATAAGATCACAATTAGGTATAGGTTTCCAATCCCTAGGATAGAGGATTTACTTGATTGTTTGGGAAGTGCTAAGTATTTTACAAAAATAGATTTAAAGAGTGGATATCATTAGATCAGGATTAGACCAGGAGATGAATGGAAAACAACATTCAAAACTAATGAAGGGTTATATGAATGGAAGGGTATGCCTTTTGGTTTATCTAATGCACCTAGTACTTTTATGAGGTTGATGAATGAGGTTTTGAAAGAGTTCATTGGTAAGTTTGTCATAGTATATCTAGATGACATTCTGATTTTCAGCAACACAAAAGAAGAACATCTCAGACACATAGATTTGGTTCTTAAGAGGTTACATGAAGAGCAGCTGATGATAAATTTAGATAAGTGTTTGTTCATGCAAGAGGAGATCACATATTTGGGTTTTGTCATTTCACAAGGAAAGTTACAAATGGATAAGGAGAAGGTAAGTGCCATATTGTCTTGGCCAACCCCAAAGACTATGAATGATGTCAGAAGTTTCCATGGGTTAGCAACCTTCTACAGGAAGTTTATAAGAGGGTTTAGTCATATTTGTGCACCCATGCTTGATACCATCAAAGGAGGACAGAAGTGCAGATTTGTTTGGACTCAAAGAGCAGATGATTCTTTTGAAACATTGAAGAAGAAGGTGGCACAGCAGCCAGTCCTTGCACTTCCAAACTTTAACAAAATCTTTCAGGTAGAATGTGATGCCAGTCACATGGCCATTGGAGCAGTACTCAGCCAAGAAGGTAGACCTATTGCATTTTTCAGTGAGAAGCTCAATGATGCTAAAAAGAGGTATTCCTCATATGATTTGGAAATGTATGCTTTAGTCCAGTCACTCAAGAAATGGAGGCATTACTTGATGCCAAAGGAATTCATAGTATTCACAGATAACCAGGCTCTGAGTTTCATAAACAGCCAGGAAAAGCTGAACCACAGACACATGAAATGGGTAGAAACCTTACAAGCTTTTACTTTTACATTGAAGCATAAGAAAGGAGTCAAGAATAAAGTTGCAGATGCTTTGAGCAGGAGAGTTCTAACAATCAACCAGATTCAGTTAGAAAGTGTTGGCATTGATTCACAAAAGACCATGTATCAGACTAATGAAGATTTTAGGGAGATATATCATGTATGTACTTCTTTTGGAGAGAAATATCATGCTGAATTCTCTGAATTTTTGATTCAGGATGGATTGTTGTTCAAAGGTGGACAGTTATGTATTCCAAGGTGTTCTATGAGGTTAAACATCATTAAGGAGAAACATTGTGGAGCTATGGCAGGTCATTTTGGTCTAGATAAGACTCTTGATCTGGTCCGAAGACATTACTTTTGGCCTAAGTTACAATCAGATGTCAGAAAGTTTGTAGAGACATGTGTGATATGTCAGAAAGCTAAAGGCAGGTCGACTAATGCAGGTTTATATCAGCCCTTACCCATTCCTTCCAGACCATGGGAAAGCATAAGTATGGATTTTGTCTTGGGTTTACCAAGGACAAAGAAAGGGTTTGACAGTGTTTTTGTTGTAGTGGATAGATTCAGCAAAATGGCACATTTCTTGCCATGCAAAACCACTGCTGATGCTTCATACATTGCAGATTTGTTTTTTAGGGAGATTGTTAGAATCCATGGATTGCCATTGAGTATAGTGTCAGATAGGGATGTGAAGTTTATTGGTCACTTATGGAGAACTCTTTGGAGGAAACTTGGAACCAATTTGTCTTTTTCCTCTGCATATCATCCTCAAACGGATGGACAGACTGAAGTAGTGAACCATTCCTTAGGAAATTTGCTTAGATGTTTGACAAAACAACATGGAGAAAAGTGGGATAATATTCTATCTCAAGCTAAATTTTCATATAATGATACTGTCAATAGGAGCACAGGGAAATCACCTTTTCAGATAGTTTATGGTATGCATCCAAGAGGAATTTTGGAATTGAGAGATCTACCTACAGTAGACCCTGTTAGTGCAGAAGGAGAAGCTTTTGCAGAAGCCATAAAAGAGGTTCATGATCAAGTCAAGACCCAACTGCAGCAAACCACCTTGAAGTATAAGGAATATGCTGATAAAAAGAAGAAGGATGTACAGTTTGATGTTGGAGATTTGGTATGGGTTCATTTGAAGAAAGACAGACTTCCTAAGGGAAAATATACTAAACTCATGCAGAGAAAAGTTGGACCATGTCAGATTTTGCACAAGCATGGACAGAATGCTTATGAGATACAACTCCCACCTGATCTTGGTTTGTCCCCTATATTCAATGTATGTGATTTAACTCCATACAAGTCTTATCCAGATGCAGATCAGGATCTCCTACAGGATACAGCCCATGATGACATTCCCAAGCATGATCCTCCATAGTTGCAGAAGATTTTGGACACCAGAGTGGTCAAACAGACCAGGAACAAATAGTATTTGGAGTATCTAGTCTCTTGGAAGGGAAAACCTAATTCTGAAGCAGTATGGATGACTGAAGAGTAGATCCAGAAACATGGTGTAGATCTTCATACTCTCATCTCAAGTGGACTTGAGATTTCTTCTTCTGGGGAGTATGGTGCAGGAGCACCCCTACAAGACAGAATATAGGTTAATTGTCCGCATGACAGGACATTAGTCTATTTTTAGCATGTTTGACTTCATAATGTAATAAGGTCCATTGGACCAATGCATATGTATTAGATCAGCCTAGGAGAGTGTGCAGGTAGTTAGAGTTCGTGATCAGGTAGTATGAGCTGTCCTCTCCCAGCCGCTTGGAAGCTCCCAGCCGCTGGGAATCGAGTTGGTAGTACTCATAGGATATTGCTATAAATAACTCAGATTAGTTAGGGTTTGAGAGATATATCATATCATATCAGAGAGTAGTAGTTGTGTTATGTAGTACTGGTGATTGAGTGAAATCCAGAGATCAGTCCAGACATTGTGAAATATTGTTCAGGACATTTGTGTTTCATCTAAATAAGATCTCATTAATTGCATCATCTGGTTTATCAACTGTTTATGTTTTGATTTCTGTTCTGATTACAAGTTGATGGATTCTTTCAACCCTTCCACCAGTTGATTCTGTGAATCGGTGGAATGGTCATGCATGTTAGTTTAGGTTGTATTTTAATTTTCTGTTTATGCATTTCATTGTTTGAGAGATCGATTGGTAGCATGCTATGAATCAACCTAGCATCCTCATGTGCTAGGGTTTAGGAAGATAAACTGTTAAGTTTTGATCTGAAGGTGATCCGGCCTGATCATCATATTTTCTTTGTGAAATTGTGCGGTTCTGTGAGTTTGCATGCAGCTGACGGATATACAGGGATCTGCATGTGCTTTTCCAGCTGGAGTGAATCGCATCGTCATCTGTGAGTATATCGCTATCTGGATCGGGTTATGAAGCTGATGAAGATTGCATGTTTCAAGTGCATCAGGATGATATAGGTTGGATATATACTCAGTGTGTATATCGTCGTCAGGATCATCTTTCGTGTGTACCCATCGTCCGCATATCGCTATCGTATGCGGAAGTGAAAGTTCATTTTTTGGCAAAGTACCGGAAAGGTCATCATCAGGATATTGAAAAGATCACCCGATATTTCATTATCATGCTGCGGAGGATATAAGGATCTTATATCTGGATGACATCATCATCAGGTGCATGTGATGTCATCGTCATCAGGATATTGCGAATATCACCCTATGCAAGTTTATCCTGCTGTCGCTAAGTGTTTTGGCATCGGCGTAAGTCATCGGCATAAAGTTTGGGTAACATCATCAAGATGTTTCAATATGACCGGATAAGTCATATCCTGATGCTGTTGGTTGAGTAGTCAGATATCGGGGTGACGTAAGCATCAAAGGAAAGGTGCTTGAAGTTGTCGTCATCAGGATATATCAGAGGGAACCGGATATTTTATATCCTGCTGATGAAGGTGATGCTGAACATCATGATGATGAAGATAGAGTTTGGCGGTAAGATGAACAGTGAACATCAGGAGGATGTTTGCGCTTGCCGAATGTGATGATGCTGCTGATAGTCGAGTATCATGATGCTGCTGATAGGCGAAAGGCGAAAGGCGATAAGGAAGTGAACAGTAGTCAGCAGGAGGATATTTCATGCTCGTCTGAAATATGATGATGCTGTCTGTGTTAGCAAGAAATATGATGATGATGACAACCCGATAGGTATTATAACATGCTGGTTGTATTAATGACTCCTCCTTCCCATTTGTAAGCTCCCGTTGCGTTTACCTCTGCATCAACTTTATCCTTGGGTCTTACATCACCCCTATATGTTAAATCTATAACTACAAGGCTAGTCACCTGATCAACCAACTTATCAAGCCCCATCTGTTGGGCTGCCCTCTCTGGGCTACTTTCTTTTACTTCTTTTGTTTGTTTCATTCCTTCCAACACCGCCATTTGTGCTAATGGGGTCCCAAGAGGGGTCATATAGGTGTTGGAAGCGAGAGTCTCCATTTGTTGAGAAGTCACACTCTCGACTACCTCATCATAAGATAGGTCAATGATATCATCTATAGGGAAAGGTACCTCTTTCCTTGTCTTGAGCATTTCTTTCGTTTGCTCTTCTATCTTCTCCATTTTAAATTTTATAATGGTAGGAAGAGGAACATCATGCTGAAGTTCCTTCCTGAAGACTTCACCTCCTACACCTTTCAATATGATTAGGTCAGCATGAATGCCTCCCCTCATGCCCGTTCTTGGTTTCTTGGGCAGTGATGTTAGTGGCATCACCCTCTTCTTCTTACTAACCATCATCAGGTCATCACCTATAGGTTCCTTGTTTACCTACACTTCCTCAAATGGGATGCCCTCTTGCTCCTCATGCTGTGAGGTCTGGCCTTCCTCCTACATCTTTGTAATTTCAATAGCTGACCTCAAAATCCTCTTTGTCTTTGGCTTGTCAATCAGAGGCTATGCAGATGATGCAGATGCCTGAGCTGATGTTGATGCACTTGCACATGGTGTGGCAATCCTTTCAATTATCACCCCCTTAGGTTTAACTTCAGTTTTCTTGCATCTAGGGGGACCTTTCCTCTCTTTCTGTGTTGGCAATCTCTCCCCATTGGACTTTCTCTTTTCATTGAGGAAGTCATCATATTCCTTGTCTGGTATCTCTTGCCTTTTCTTTTTGGTATCTACTATAAGGGCCACACCCCTTATCTTCAATCTATTTATCTCTTCGTCCACCCAAGCTTGGGTTAATTGTATCACCCCACCTGTCAACTGATCTAGGGATATATCCTCTCGCTGTGTAAGATCAGGGGCTGATATGGTGTCATTGTACACCTTCTTGTCCTCATATTCATTAGGCGTAGTTTTTCCATCATCTTTTCTCAGCTGCACTGGCACCAAGATGCAGTCAAATGTCTTTATTTGGTTCAAGGTGAGTCTTTGGTACTTTCTTCTCCTCACCTCTGCTTCATCCTCACAGTTGGTCCATAAATCTTCCAGATGCTTCTGATGTATAGGTTTTCCAATTATTTTCTGCATCCTGCCATAGGGGTCATAAGGCCTGGCCAAGGGAAATGGCTGCAAATACATCAATTTTAGAACTCTAATGGCATGTTTTATGCTCTCTGAGTCCGAGCACATATACCAGCCCATAGACACTAGAAACAATACTAGAGGTATCTTATTCTGCACCTTGTATGCTTCAACTATGGTAGACACCTGTCTGAGAAACTCCATCAGGACAACCCCATCAGTAGAGTATCTTGGTAGCATGACGGGGGGTCCTTCAAATCCCTCTATTCTTATGTATGAAAAGGTGGCAAACTGGATAAACCGGGCCCCATGTTTGTAAACAACTTCCTAAGCTTCCATGCTCAGTCTCTTGGTTCTGTCCTCCTCCATGGTTCTCACTAAATGCATAGAGAATGCATCATTCACCAATTTGTAATCCAGGAGGTAATTTTTTCTCTGTAACTGAGGATAGTGATCCCGTATGTGGGCATCATCTACATCACTGCTAGTCTTACCCACTGTAGTTAATGCATCAAAGGTTCCCTTATAAGCACATGAGTAGACCACATATTTGGTCATATGAAACATGCATGCCTGGCCTTTCAGGATCCTCATCCCTTCATCTAGTGCATCACTGATGATCTTGGGCCATAATGTCTTGTTATCTATATATAGGACCATCTGGATGATTCCAAACATCCAATTCTCAAAATTCCCAGCATGAAGCTTACCTGTCATCCTGCTCAGCATGGCAATCATGTACTGGTATTCCTCATCAAAATCAAATTTGTATAAATGTACGGGCAATTTTGCTGAGTCAGTGTAGGTGCTGCTTTTGGACCTCCACTGATACATCCTCTTCCTTGCATTCTTCTTATTGTTGTTGTACTCTATTTCCAGCTTACGTAGGTCCACACTAACCACCTTCTTTCCAATTGGAAGATTAAAAGTAGAGGTGATGCCACTAATTGAAAAGTTGGCATAAATTCTTCCATGCTTCTCCACCCGCCTGGTCTCAGGGTTATAATTTCTGGCACATTCCACTACCAGCTCTGGGGTGTCCATGGCATATGGACAACCGGCTGCATGCCACATTCCTGAAACATATATCGCATCCAGAATGGTATTATCCTTATCATGATCTATTGTTGTTGACCATACCACCATGTCTGTATCTCCTTGGTGAGTGTCGCCAATGATGCCATACTTAAACTGTACCCCCTCAGGCTGAACAAACATAGGCTTAAGAAACTCTCAATCAGACCTAATCCTTCTAAGATCTGCCATGGATTCCTACATAAACATGATCTATCTTACCTTACAAGATCCATATGCATTCATACAACACTATGTACCTCTACATCATGCATACTCTATCTATTTTTCTTTTACTTTATCATGACATGCGTATTCATAAATTCAAACCACAAGAAAGCATAAACCCTACCTGAACATGCAGAAAATGACAACAAGAGGGCTTTCAGTTACTTACTTGATAGTGCTTTCTTCCTAGGTTAGATGGGTGATTATGGAAAAGGGTTGCAAATGCTGAAGATCACTCGTTCCATTACGCTGAAAGATCTAGTCCATTAACAGGTAGTTGTATGAGGGTTTGACTTCTCTGCTCTGTAATTTCTCATTTTTTCTCAAGGTAAATGAAAATAACCTTCAAAAATTACCTTTAAATGCATCCGTAGGGCAAATTAGGGTAAAACTACGTTGGGATGGCTAAATCCATCAATCTCCTGTAGGGAATTCATGGATTATGCTAAGTGTTTGATTTGTATTGGCAATTGGCAGGAATCCATCTACCAAATTTAAGTGCATTTAATATTAGGAAACAGGGGGGGTGATCTTCAAAAGATCAGGTGATGTTCAAAATATGATCCCCACAAGACAAAATGACCCCCCTGCCTTTTGAGCGGCCAAACTAATGCAAAAGAATCAGATGATGTGGTCAACATTGACCACGTGTATATTAGGTCATGAATTTAAAATCAGGGGATGTCCAAAATATGACCCCTCAGATAAGATGACCCTCCAACTTTGAGAAAGTTCAGGGTGATGTTAGAATTAGGGTGATTTCCTTTGTTCGTTAGATTTAAATGACGTCACCATCATATTGGCATAGGGTGATATTTCGTGAAGAGGGTGATATTCGTAAGATGATGGATATTAAAAATATGACCCCAAAAAATACATGAAGTTGTTTGAAGGGCATATATCAGCTACTACATAATATTGATGTCCGCACTTCGTGAATCAAGTCATTATCGGGTGATAATACAATATCGGGGTGATCTTGTCTAATATAACCCCCCCATCTGGATATCAGGTTTGACCAAACCTTTGACTCAACATAACTTTCTTCCCTTAGACAATTTCAGGGTGCTCCAAAAGGCAAACTTGCTTGGAATTCAACGGACTTTCCAACCCGGAGGTTGATAATGCAAAATACTAAATTTGACAACTGACCTCATCATGGTGGCAAATCCACCATCTTGCAAGGTGTATGCATGACTAATTTTACTAGACCGCCCAAAGAAGAAAAAAAACAAGCCAAAGTAGCAAGAAAAAGAGTTGGGTCCCTGTTTCATCAAGTCAAAATGGGGTGTGTTGTGTAACCACACAACAACTTGCCACCCAAAGAACATAACCAAATTCTAATGATTCAAGTGATGGGATCACATTCTAACATAGTATTTTAACTCTTTCTAAGTATAAGTATTATAATCTTTCTAAATGATAAGGTTTTCATCATGGAAACAATGCTAGCAAAGGATCAGATGTGTGCAAATGATTAATTATCATCATCTTATAAGTAAGTTGAAAACCTAAGTAACTGATGTTAAGCTACATAGTTTGGGAGCATCCCCCATAGCCAACCTGGATAGAGCCTTGCTGCCAGCAGGCGTCTATAGCCCCGGTAAGGTTATCTATACAATCCCCCTAAGTAGAGCCCCACTGCGAGCAGGCATCTATAGCCTTGGTAGATTTACTTAGATGGCCTAATTTTTATTTCTTTTGAATTTTTAATATTTATTCTCTCTATTCATATGATGTCATCATGTAAGATTAATGTGCAAGGCATGGTCACTTGTTGATTTAGGTTGGAGATTGCATTGGTATCAAGGGAGTCCCTTTAGATTTTTCACTTAACACCTATACTTGTGTGTTCCACAAACCCAAGGCTGTTAGGTGAGTCATTGTGACAAATCGCTTTGGGCAAGAAAAGGCACCCTGATGAAAAGGATATCACAGACCTGATCACCAATACTTCTCAAAATGAGTCATAGCCTATGTAGGAATTTGTTCTCATCACTTGAATCTTAACAATTTGGTTGTTTTCTTAGGGTGATAAGCTGCATCATCTAGACTAACCAAAACAGAACTCAGCAAGCAAATAAACAAAACAAAACAAAACTATACAAACAATTATATAATATGCACACTTTAATACACTTGACTTACATGATAGTGTTTTAGGCTTAAAAATAATGCTTGAGAAACTATCCATTAACTGGTAATGGGACATCCTCACCAGTTAAAGTCTTTATCATGTAGGTGTTGTCTCCTAAGATTTCTGAAACTTGAAAGGGACCTATCCAAAGTTTATCAAATTTACCATGATCTCATTTCCTTTCATGTGCTTTGTCCCATATAAGGACTAAATCTAAAATTCTAAAAGCCTTAACTCTGGCTCTTTTGTCAAACCAATGCTTGACAACAGCCTAATGTTTAGCAAATTGATCAATTGCTTTATTCCTTTTTTCTTCTAGGTGCATCAACTGAAGCAACCCGACTTCTTGTTTGTTATCTATGCCTAGATACTCTTGTGCAAACTGCAATGTGGGGATCTTTACGTTAATAGGAAGGATGGGATCCACCCCATAAACTAGGTGAAAAGGAGAATTTCCTAATGCATCCTTCATCTTGGTTCTATCTACCCACAATGCATACTTTAATAAGGTGTTCCACTCCCTTGGGTTATTTTCTATCAATTTCTTTATGATGTTCAATAAATTCTTGTTTGTGGATTCTACTAATCCATTCCCTTGAGGATAATAATTTGATGAAAATTTCAAGATGATTCCATGGTCAAAAGCCCAGCCTAATAATCTTATTGATGCAAAGGTAGATCCATTGTCACATACTAAAGCATAGGGAACTCCATACCTGGTTACTATGTTGCTTTCCAAAAACTTGATTACATCCTAAGCATTGCATGTCTTACTGCTAACCACTTCAGTCCACCTGGTACAATAATCAATAATAGTCAACACATACCTGTGGCCTGAAGATGATGGAGGATTGATAGGTCCTATGAAATCCATCCCCCATTGAGCAAATGGGAGCATCTCCATCACTGGCTGCAAGGGATGAGTAGCATACTTTTCTCTATTTGCAGCAACCTGACACATATGACAACATTTGATGTGTTCAGTAGTATCTTTAAAAATAGTGGACCAATAATACCTTGCTCTAAGGATACCATGAGTGGTAGCTAAATATGATCCATGTGCAGTTCCAAACTTGTCATGTAATTTTGTTAGTACTTTGTCTGCTTCTTGCCTTTCTAGGCATCTAAGGTATATTCCCTCATAGTTCTTCTTGAAAAGGACTCTTCCCTTTATCATGTATTTATGTGATCTTATCTTTAAGGCTCTTCTCTATGATGCCTACAATCTTGAAGGGCATCTTCCAGTAATCAAGATGTCCCTGATGTCTGAATACCATTCCCCATTTTCCTTTGTATTATGACATACTACTAGCTCATGATGTTAGGATCAATTTCAGATATCATCTGACTCAATGCTTGTCCTCTCACTAATTTCATGGGTGTTATGTCCATATCATACTCTTGGAGGATGATTATCCATTTAGCCCTCTTCTCTCCTGGTTCACTTTGCATTAAAAGCATCTTTACTACTGTATCTGGTACTACAACAATCACTTTACTTCTCAAGATGTAATGTCTAAATTTCTTGACTGCTCTAACTAGGGCAAGTGCCTATCTTTCAACATCCATGTATCTGAGTTCTGCATCCCTAAGAGGACAACTCATGAAGGTTATGGGCTTTTCTTCTTTAGCCTCATTTCTCTGCGTTAATATTGTTGCAGATGTATGCTCTGAAGCAGATCAGTACATATAAAAATCTTTGGTATAATATGGACTGATTAGAACAGAAGCATTAGATATGGCTTTCTTGATATCTTCGAAAGCTACTCTAGCTTCAGGGGTCCATTCAATCTTGGCATCCTTCTTGATCATGGCATTCAATGGTCTAACAATTTCTACAAAACCAGTAATAAACTTTCTAACAAAATTGATCTTACCAAAATAAGATTTGAGCTCTTTCTTACTTCTAGGAAGCTATATTTTCATGATTGATTCTACTCTATTAGGGTCGATGATGATCCCATTCTCTGTTATCAGGTGACCTAATAACTTCCCTGTGGTTACCCCAAATATGCATTTCTTAGGGTTTAGGGATATTCCATAATATTCATATTTCTTTAATACCTTCATGAGGTCTTCCACATGATTCCCTCTCTCTTTAGAGAAAATTGTCAGGTCATCCATGTATATGATGATGCATTTACTAATCAGCCCTCTAAAGGCTATATCCATTGCTCGCTGAAATGTGGCTCCAGCATTTATCAATCCAAATGGCATGCACCTATAGGCGAATATTCCCCACTTAGTGGTGAATGCAGTCTTTAATCTTTCTATCTTATCTACCATCACTTGATTGTAACCTAAAAAACCATCCAAGAATGACATCATCTTTGCACCATTTACAATCTGCAAGACTTCATCCAGAGAAGGCAAAGGATAATTATCCTTTTCAAAAGCTCTATTTAAATTTCTGAAGTCCACACAATCTAATGTCACCATTCTTCTTCCTTACTGGGACCAAGTTAGCCACCCATGTGGAATGTCTCACAAGAAATATGATCCTTGCATTAAGCAATTTCTTAACTTCTTCAAAAATGATGGGCTCCAGCAATGCATTAACAGGTCTCTATTTCTGTCTAAAAGGCTTGACATTTGGCTTTAATGGTATAGTATGAGTGATGATTGATGTATCATAAGTTGATAAGTAGGAGGTATTTTTCACAGCATGTCAAATTATGATATTTATTTCAGGGTTTAATTGCGTAGTTTTTTGAGTCAAACACATGACCCATATTTCATGACTAGTGGTTCACATGAACCCATCTCTCATGTTAATGAATGGTCCACTTAGCACTCATTGCATCTAGGTGATGCACACAAGGGTGAAGCATCAGGACTTCCCGGGAGGTCACCCATCCCAGTACTACTTCGACTCAAGCGCGCTTAACCATGGAGTTTCCCCCAAGATCAAGCCCACTTAGCTTGCTAATGGGTTAGCAAGCTAAGTGGGCTTGATCTTGGGGGAAACTCCATGGTTAAGCGCGCTTGAGTCGAAGTAGTACTGGGATGGGTGACCTCCCGGGAAGTCCTGATGCTTCACCCTTGTGTGCATCACCTAGATGCAATGAGTGCTAAGTGGACCATTCATTAACATGAGAGATGGGTTCATGTGAACCACTAGTCATGAAATATGGGTCATGTGTTTGACTCAGAAAACTACGCAATTAAACCCTGAAATAAAATATCAGTATCATAAGTTTTCAACTCATCATATGTCTAGGCAATAACATGGATATAATCTTTAAGTTCTTGGGTTATTCCTTTCATTTTTTCTTCTATACACACTTTCCCAATTAGGACATTCTTTTTTTTATCATCATATCCAATGTTAACTTGTGAATACTCTCCATCTACTTTAGGGAGATCTTTCTATTTTAGTATGTTGTCTAAATCAAATGTTCTTTCCAACTCTATCATTCCTTTAGGAATCTTGTTACCGAGCAATTCTAGGATCTCTTCTTCTTCCCAGATATGATCTTCCACATTTCTTTCATCTATGATATGTACATCAAAGACATCCTTGTTGGATATGAAGTCTAAAATATGTTGATCATCATCAAATACTTGAAAGTTAACTACATTATTTGGCACCGAGGGTACTAACACTAATTCAACTGAAAATCTCTTCAAACCAGATATGGACAATGGTTCCAAAGTACTTGCGGCTTGGGCTAAGGCATCTGCCCTGTGATTTTGTTCTCTAGGCAAATGGGTAATGTTAAAAGTGTCAAAATCTTCTATCAAATCCCATACCCTATGTCTGTAATTAGACAACTTTTTGTAATTACAAGAATATATACCTCTTACTTGCCTTACTACAAATTTTGAGTCTCCATAGACATGCAGAATCTTTACTTTCTTTCTGAGTGCAAACAATATCCCATGAATCAGGGCTTCATACTCTGTCACATTATTTGTGCATGAGAATTGCAATCTATATGCTGCTAAGTAGGATTTACCAGCTGGATCAATAAGATCTATTCCTACTCCAGCCCCTTGTTTTGATTTGGATCCATCAAACCTGAGGATCCATGGCTTATCTTCAGTTAAAGGCTTGTCTGGGCCTTCTCTTTTCTTTTTAGCTCTAGCAACTGTACCATTTGATATCCATTTTAATTTTAGCATTTTCCTCTTTTCTATTTCAACTCGTTCCTTTTCATGTGAAATTGGCGAGACTTCATCTATCTGAACTGCTATGACCTTGTCATGAGCATCCTTTTGAATTTCATTATCTTTCTTTTCAGTACCATGGGACTGATCTTTTGAATAAATCAATTCTTGCTTCTTCAGGATATGTAGACATAATGAACAAGTGGTTTCTAAATGTGGTGCTTCATACAGCCTGCACCATCCTTTGATTAGAACATCCTGTGGAGATCTTTGCTGCTGTATCATCTTTTGAATTTGCTTTGATAAAAATTCTTCAAACTTGGACAATTTACTGCCTCTATCTTCTTCAGATGTTTCATAATCTGATTCAACCAAGCAATCACTGCCTGGGGTGATTTTATTGTTGCTCTTAGAATTACTCTTGTTGTACACCAATATCTCTTCTATCATCTGAATAGGACTTTCATCCTAACATGTGCTTTCTTCTGTTCCTGCAGATGACAAACAATAATTAGTATCACTATCACTATTTGCATAACTTACCCTAGATGATGATGATGACTCACTGCATGCTTGTTCCAGGTCCATCATGTCTAAGCAAGCATCACAGGTCTTTTTAGAATGCGCATCATCATGTAACCTACACCATCCCTCAATTAGAACATCATGAACAAGTACTTTTAACAACTGGCAACGTTGCACTTCTTTGGACAAGTGCATATCAAAATTCTTGAAGTGATCTACTTCTATCTCATTTTTAGAGCTACAATCACACTTTAAAAATATTTTATCATCCTGAAGATTATCATTATGAACATGAACATCATACATGAGGATCTCCTCTATCATGACGGTCTGAGGTCTGATGGAGTACACTCCGGGTTCAACATCAACATACATGATCTCATTGGTTTTATTATATTCGGTGATCATATGTTTCATGCGAGGTTCAACATCTATCCTTATTTGATTAGGTATTCCTTTCCAAGGTAACCACATGTGACTAAAGGGTAAGTGCAGGAAGATGGGGGGCCAAAAAGGGGTCTTAAGTGGCCACTTTTTTTGAAATTAGGAAATACTGGCCTTGGATGAGAAATTGAGCATAGTTACACTCAAAATTTGGAGATGCAACCAAAACAATGTTCGTAGTGCTCTGAGTCTACTTTCTAAACTACTATTTTGTTTTGAAAATGGCATAGATTAAGGGGTTCAAAAGAGGGAGCCACAGAAATTGGTGTTGTTTCTGTCAAAAAAACATAACATAGCATGTTTTGTGGCTCCCTCAAAAGGTCAACTTTTTTTTGGTATTTTTAAAATCGCTTTAGTGATAAATTAGCTAATAGCATGTAGTTTATGCCTGATTTTTCTGATAATTTTTTGATGAATATTTGATTTTTTACTAATTTTCAAAGTGGACACATCCTAAAAAATAGAATTTTGGCCGTGCTACCCCTATAAATTTTGAAAACTAATTGAAAATCATTTTTTTATTTTTTTAATATTTGTATAATGGAGTCTAGTTTCTAAATATGTAATTTTTTTGAAATTTGAATGAATAGTTATTTTACAATAAAAAAAGACCAAACAGTGGTTTTTGCCTAAAAACAGACACACAAACAAAAGAAATTAAAGATGAAAGGATTAACATTGTTAAAATGTGGAAAAAATCACATCGTCAAATAGCTAAGAGAAAGCCTAACATTACCCATGTGTTCGATTTGTTTGACCTTGAAACACGTGCAAATCTAAGGGTTAGCATGAACGAAATTATGTGAAATTTTGAAGAATATAGAAAAACACGTCTGTGACTGTTCATAAGGCACTCCAAGCCTTTGGGTTGGAAATCCAAAGCAAATCCCAAGCCCAAGGCTTAGGATTCCCAAAGCAAGAAATAATGCGAGCGCGTTATAACGCGCTCGCGTTATGTTTTGCCTTGCATTTTTCTTTCCCACAAGTCTGTTGTTTGTCATGTTTGGCATAACGCAATCGCATTATAACGCACTCGCGTTATGTTAACCTCAAATTTTTTTACATTCAACACTATTAATCATGAGGGTTAAGGGATAAGGGATAGAGTTGGAGGGTTTAGGGATAAGGGATTAGCATTTAAGGTATAGTATCTAGCCTGTTGAGGGTCTAGGAATAGGGATAGCATTTAGGGTATAGGGATGAGGGATGACAGATTAGGGTTGAGGGTTTAGGGTTTAGGGATAGGGTTGAGGGTCGAGAGATCAGAGTTAAGGGTTGAGGGATTAGGGTTTGACATTGAGGGTTGAGGTTCAAGGGTCAAGGGTTTAGGGATAGGGTTTAGGGTCGAGGGATTAGGGTTAAAGTAGAGTGTGGAGGGTGTAAGGATTAGGGATAGGGTTGGAGGGTTTAGGGATAAGGGATTAGGGTTTAAGGTATAGTATTGAGTCTGTTGAGGGTTTAGGAATAGGGATAGCATTTAGGGTTTAGGGATGAGGGATTAGAGTTGAGGGATGAGGGATTAGGGTTGAGGGTTGAGGGATTAGGGTTTAGGGATAAGGTTTAGGGTTGAGGGTTGAGGGATTAGGGTTTAAGGTATAGTGTTGAGGGTTGATGGTTTAGGGATAGGGTTTAGGTTTGAGGGATTAGGGTTTAGGGTTGATGAATTAGGGTTTAATGTTGAGAGTTGAGGGTTGAGGGTTGAGGTTGAGGGATAGGGTTAATGGTCAAGGGATTAGGGTTAAATAAGAGTGTCGAGGGTAGAGGGATTAGGGTTTAAGGTATAGTATCGAGCCTGTTGAGGGTCTAGGAATAGGGATAGTGTTTAGGGTTTAGGAATGAGGGATTAGAGTTGAGGGATGACGGATGACAGATTAGGGTTGAGGGTTGAGGGATTAGGGTTTAGGGACAAGGTTTAGGGTTAGGGTTGAGGGATTAGGGTATATTGTTGAGGGTTTAGGGATAGGGTTTAGGGTTGAGGGATTAGAGTGAAGGGTTGAGGGATTAGAATTTGACGTTGAGGGTTGAGGGTTTAGGGATAGGGTTGAAGGTTGAGGGATCAGAGTTAAGGGTTGAGGGATTAGGGTTTGATGTTGAGGGTTGAGGGTTGAGGTTCGAGGGTCAAGGGTTTAGGGATAGGGTTGAGGGTCAAGGAATTAGGGTTAAAGTAGAGTGTGGAGAGTATAAGGATTAGGGATAGGGTTAGAGGGTTTAGGGATAAGGGATTAGAGTTTAAGGTATAGTATCGAGTCTGTTGAGGGTTTAGGAATAGGGATAGCATTTAGGGTTTAGGGATGAGGGATTAGAGTTGAGGGATGAGGGATTAGGATTGAGGGTTGAGGGATTAGGGTTTAGGGATAAGGTTTAGGGTTGAGGGTTGAGGGATTAGGTTTAAGGTATAGTGTTGAGGGTTGATGGTTTAGGGATAGGGTTTAGGTTTGAGGGATTAGGGTTTAGGGTTGATGAATTAGGGTTTAATGTTGAGAGTTGAGGGTTGAGGGTTGAGGGTTGAGGTTGAGGGATAGGGTTAATGGTCAAGGGATTAGGGTTAAATAAGAGTGTCGAGGGTAGAGGGATTAGGATTTAAGGTATAGTATCGAGCCTGTTGAGGGTCTAGGAATAGGGATAGCGTTTAGGGTTTAGGAATGAGGGATTAGAGTTGAGGGATGATGGATGACAGATTAGGGTTGAGGGTTGAAGGATTAGGGTTTAGGGACAAGGTTTAGGGTTAGGATTGAGGGATTAGGGTTTAAGGTATAGTGTTGAGGGTTTAGGGATAGGGTTTAGGGTTGAGGGATTAGAGTGAAGGGTTGAGGGATTAGAATTTGACGTTGAGGGTTGAGGGTTTAGGGATAGGGTTGAAGGTCGAGGGATCAGAGTTAAGGGTTGAGGGATTAGGGTTTGATGTTGAGGGTTGAGGGTTGAGGTTCGAGGGTCAAGGGTTTAGGGATAGGGTTGAGGGTCGAGGAATTAGGGTTAAAGTAGAGTGTGGAGGGTATAAGGATTAGGGATAGGGTTGGAGGGTTTAGGGATAAGGGATTAGAGTTTAAGGTATAGTACGAGTCTGTTGAGGGTTTAGGAATAGGGATAGCATTTAGGGTTTAGGGATGAGGGATTAGAGTTGAGGGATGAGGGATTAGGGTTGAGGGTTGAGGGATTAGGGTTGAGGGTTGAGGGATTAGGGTTTAGGGATAAGGTTTAGGGTTGAGGGTTGAGGGATTAGGGTTTAAGGTATAGTGTTGAGGGTTGATGGTTTAGGGATAGGGTTTAGGTTTGAGGGATTAGGATTTAGGGTTGATGGATTAGGGTTTAATGTTGAGAGTTGAGGGTTGAGGGTTGAGGGTTGAGGGTTGAGGTTGACGGATAGGGTTAATGGTCAAGGGATTAGGGTTAAATAAGATGTCGAGGGTAGAGGGATTAGGGTTTAAGGTATAGTATCAAGCCTGTTGAGCGTCTAGGAATAGGGATAGCGTTTAGGGATGAGGGATTAGAGTTGAGGGATGACGGATGACAGATTAGGGTTGAGGGTTGAGGGATTAGGGTTTAGGGACAAGGTTTAGGGTTAGGGTTGAGGGATTAGGGTTTAAGGTATAGTGTTGAGGGTTTAGGGTTGAGGGATTAGAGTGAAGGGTTGAGGGATTAGAATTTAACGTTGAGGGTTGAGGGTTTAGGGTTGAGGGTTTAGGGATAGGGTTGAGGGTCGAGGGATCAGAGTTAAGGGTTGAGGGATTAGGGTTTGACATTGAGGGTTGAGGGTTGAGGTTCGAGGGTCAAGGGTTTAGGGATAGGGTTGAGGGTCGAGGAATTAGGGTTAAAGTAGAGTGTGGAGGGTATAAGGATTAGGGATAGGGTTTGAGGGTTTAGGGATAAGGGATTAAAGTTTAAGGTATAGTATTGAGTCTGTTGAGGGTTTAGGAATAGGGATAGCATTTAGGGTTTAGGGATGAGGGATTAGAGTTGAGGGATGATGGATTAGGGTTGAGGGTTGAGGGATTAGGGTTTAGGGATAAGGTTTAGGGTTAAGGGTTGAGGGATTAGGGTTTAAGGTATAGGATTGAGGGTTGAGGCTTTAAGGATGAGGGTTTAAGGCTTAAGATATAGTGTCAAGTGTTGAGGGTGTAGGGATAGGGTTTAAATTTTAAGGGTTAAGGGTTGAGGGATAGGGATTAGGGTTTAAGGTATAGTGTTGAGGGTTGATGGATTAGAGTTAAGGGTTGAGGGATTAGGGTTTGACGTTGAGGGTTGAGGGTTGAGGTTCGAGGGTCAAGGGTTTAGGGATAGGGTTGAGGTTCAAGGGATTAGGGTTAAATAGAGTGTGGAGGGTGTAAGGATTAGGGATAGGGTTGGAGGGTTTAGGGATAAGGGATTAGAGTTTAAGGTATAGTATCGAGTCTGTTGAGGGTTTAGGAATAGGGATAGCATTTAGGGTTTAGGGATGAGGGATTATAGTTGAGGGATGATGGATTAGGGTTGAGGGTTGAGGGATTAAGGTTTAGGGATAAGGTTTAGGGTTGAGGGTTGAGGGATTAGGGTTTAAGGTATAGTGTTGAGGGTTGAGGGTTTAGGATTAGGGTTTAGGGTTGACGGATTAGCATTTAATGTCAAGGTTAGGGTTAAAGTGTCAATGGTAGAGGGATTAGGGATAGTGTTTAGGGTTGAAGGTTTAAGGATTAAGGGTTTAGGGTTGAGGGTTTAGGGATAGGGTTGAGGGTCAAGGGATCAGAGTTAAGGGTTGAGGGATTAGGGTTTGACGTTGAGGGTTGAGGGTTGAGGTTCGAGGGTCAAGGGTTTAGGGATAGGGTCGAGGGTTGAGGAATTAGGGTTAAAGTAGAGTGTGGAGGATATAAGGATTAGGGATAGGGTTGGAGGGTTTGACGTCGAGGGTTGAGGGTTGAGGTTCGAGGGTCAAGGGTTTAGGGATAGGGTTGAGGTTGAAGGGATTAGGGTTTAAAGTATAGTGTTGAGGGTTGATGGATCAGAGTTAAGGGTTGAGGGATTAGGGTTTGACGTTGACGGTTGAGGTTCGAGGGTCAAGGGTTTAGGGATAGGGTTGAGGTTCAAGGGATTATTGTTAAAGTAGAGTGTGGAGGGTGTAAGGATTAGGGATAGGGTTGGAGGGTTTAGGGATAAGGGATTAGAGTTTAAGGTATTGTATCGAGTCTGTTGAGGGTGTAGGATTATGGATAGCATTTAGGGTTTAGGGATGAGGGATTAGAGTTGAGGGATGACAGATTAGGGTTGAGGGATTAGGATTTGACATTGAGGGTTGAGGGTTTAGGGATAGGGTTGAGGGTTGAGGGATTAGGATTTTACGTTGAGGGTTGAGGGTTTAGGGATAGGGTTGAGGGTTGAGGGATTAGGATTTGACATTGAGGGTTGAGGGTCGAGGGTTGAGGGTCGAGGGATTAGAGTTAAGGGTTGAGGGATTAGGGTTTGACATTGAGGGTTGAGGGCATTTTCTATCAAGAACTTGATTATGAGGGCTTGCCCCTTCATTGTTATGCCTATCATATGGCAGAGCATCTGGCAAGCCCTTGCAGGAAAAAGATGTGATCAATGCAAAGGATGTGATGAATCTATAGCAGGACAAAACGTGAGTGCGTTATAACGTGCTCGCATTATAACGCACTCGCATTTTGTATTTCTATTGAAATGGTGAAAAAGTGGTTACCCCCGTGATCCAGGCCCACATGCTCTGTTTTCTTACTGATTCTGCGCGTGCTCCAACAAAAAAGAAGTGCTTTCATGCTATTGGGAAGTTCACATGCACATTTGACACATTGTACCACCTTTGCATGATCTTTCCACCACCTTTTCTACTTTGCCAACTTGAGAAGGAGGAAATAACATAGTTTTCACACCAAGTTTGATATATATCTATTCAAGTTTCAATTTTTGTAGTGTTGCAATGTTAATTGTGATTCAATTTTAGATATTTAACATTGAAAAGGAAGCAAGTGGTGAAAAACTCAAATTGTTGAGGAGTCTGATGCAAGAAAATAAAAACACTACATAATTGGGTACTCTCTCCATTCAAATCTTCATTTTTTAGGTATGTCAAGTCTTTACATGCATGTTCTTTACATTTTCCTTATTTCGGATTGAATTACTTTATCATGCTTTATCATACATGTTTAAAATAGACACATTCCCAATCAAGAAAGTAGCCTACAATCTCACATGATGCCATGTATATTTTCTACACTTGGACTCTTTAATAATTATGTGTAATAAACAAACCTTAACATACCATGATGTCAAACTATACAAGAATAAATCCTTACAACAAAAAAAATACAATCCCACTATTATCTTGTATTCATTTCTTAAGAACTAATATTGGTCTCTTTATCATGCTACAGACAAATTCTCCGTCATGCCAAGGAAACGATCAAGAATTAAACCAACACAGGAAGCGATAGAAGCTAAGAATGCAAAGAAAGCAGTGGCTATGAGGGAACTTCGTGAGAAGAGGAAATTGGAAACGATAAATGAAGACATACCAATTGAAGAGGAACCACAACCATCACAAAGAGATATGGTATTGGTGGCACAAAGAGAACGAATGCAAAAACTTCATGGTACGAGAGATTTGAATACCATAGTTGGAGACACGTCCTTTACCGCAAGTCAACATGTAGGGACACCATCTACCACATCTCAAGTTGAGAGTACATCATCACTCACATGTGATGAAGGAGGTACGCCATCATTCCCACCTCAACCTCAAGGTATGTCATCTATTCCATCTTCGATCGAAGGTATGCCATCTAACCCATCTCATTTAAATATTGATGAAATTCCTAATGTTGAGATGAATTTACCTAACTTGACACCACCTAGAATTTTGCATAGAAAGCCAAAGTATTTGATTGATATTGATGAGAATATTTTGCAGCCAATGGAAGGTAAGATTCCAAAATGCACTTGTAGAAGATATGCTAATAAGATTTGGAGATTATTCTTTGAAAAGTTAAATGAGACTGCAAGATGTCAACTATTCGTTGAAATGATGCGAAGTATAAAGTATAGGTCTATCATGAAGATTCTTGGGTTGAGAACATCAGAGGCTTCAAGTGAAAAATCTATTGTCAAGAATCTAATGAGTGCGTATGAGAGTGTGGGTAACACCTCACACACAAAAGATAATAATGCAACATAGCGTGTGATTACATCGATTATAGTAAGTAGTCAAACGAGGAAAGCTCGTCTCATTAGAAAGACAAGTCAAGAATTGAGAATTAATAGGAAAACTTTATCAATAGCTGTTGGAAGACACCAAAGAATTGAGGACACTAATGCCAATGAATTATGGGCATTCTCGGGGAGACTACCACGAAAAGATAAACCAATTGTTGAAGCACTGAGATCACTAATTGAAGACTTTTGGAAGAATTACACAAGGGTATCTCTGAATCAAAGGGATGTGGTAAGAAGGAGAATCGGTAGTCAAAACCGCGAGCCACATCCAAAGCATTTTTTGGATGAGACTCAAACACAGTTTTATGGTAAATTTCTAGAGAAGTATCCTCAAACTAAAATTTGTCAAATATATTTTGAATTGCTAAAACCTTTCTATGTTAAGATAAATCACACACGCACTACTTGTTGTAGATTACATATTAAATTTTCTAACCATTTTGATGCTTATAGTTCTATATGTTTAGATATGCATACTAACAATGATTTGCAAGGTTGTTGCATATGTGCCCCACCAACATCTTCAAGAGACTTCATATCAAGAATTTTATGTGAAAGAGAGGAAGGTCAAATATTCTACAAGAAATTATGCTTGGATGGCACATGTCATCGTTGTGGTGGCTTGCAACATTTGCCAATATGTGAACATATGGAAATAACACATGCAGTTGGAAACGAACTAGTAGAGTTTGGCAAGTATAAAACAGTGGCATACAATACAAAAGATGGTAAAGAAGAAAAGAGGTGTGAATTAGTTATTGAAAAGATTCCAGTGTATCAGTTTATGCCTATATTTCATGACAGCATAGTGTATGAGTATGCAAGACATGCCCATAGAACTCGATGGTTGGACTTGCAATTCAAGTTATGCAAGGACACATTTCCGGTTGGTAGCATTGTTTCAGTCATCGACTTTGCAAAGAACTACAGTCTACAGCCACAGCGTGAGGTGTAATCACAATATTACAACTCCACACAGGTTTCTATATTTGTGCACATCGCATTCATTCATGCAAATGATAGTACAGAGGATGATAGAAAGATCATAAGGGAGTATAATTTCTATATTAGTGATGATCGCATGCATTCTACAGAGTTCGTGCAAGGTTGCTTTCAGGTGTTCTACAATGATTTGGCTAGAAGGGGCATATCGTTCAGTTAGCATATCATATGGTCAGATAACTGTGCATCACAATTCAAGAACTCGCGGAATTTCTATTGGCTGAGTAGGAGGCATAATTTTACAGGTATTCAACATATGTGGAACTTTTGTGAGGCCGGGCATGGAAAGGGGGAGCATGATGGTGCAGGAGCATGTATCAAAAGAGCCATAGCACGAGAAAAGTTAAAGTATAAAGATAATGCAAAGTTGACAGATGCAAAATTGATTATCGAGTGGTGTAATGCTTCCATGGGTCGAGGTAATGAAGGTAAGTCTTTAGTTCATAGATTTTTTTGGTTGATAGATGATACTAACATTGCACCATATGAGGATTGTTGTACACTGACAGGATCAAATGAGATGCACTCTTTCAGAAGCTTAATTGCAGGTTCATGGAGTATCCATACACGAAAGATGTCATGCTTTTGTTCTTCCTGTACAATTCAAGTCTAAGATGAGTGCGAGTCAAAGGAGTGGGTTGACGAATGGCAGTTAAGTTATCTTAGCCCACTTGACACGTATTGACCCCCGACGGCACTGGAACTAACACAGATGGAATCGTCAGTTGACTTTGACCACATATCAGATTTAGTTCAACTAGGTAATATAGGGCAAGTATATGCATCTAATTTCATCTAGTTCAACTAGGTAATGTCATCTTACTTTGTAGTGTTTTTGTAATGTTGACTAATTTCATCTAATTTGCTACACATCAATGTAGGGCACGTATATGCAGTTATTGCAGATGAAGATAATGAAGAGGGAACAGATTATTACTTATGTCGTTGTGTTGAGGCCAAAAAGAAATTGGAGGCCTCTGTTACAGATGGAGAAAACATCGAATACCCTACAGGATCAGTGGTTATTACTAGAACATGGCTTAGAAGGTACCCACATAAGAGTGTTAATATTTGGCTATTTCAAGACTTTGACATGCATCGGAAGATTCTTCATTACTCGAACCTTGTCGTGGCATCCAATATTCATTTGATAAAGTATCGAGGTAGACCTTTGAACAAAATATTGTGGAAGGTGCGTGAGTCTGACCATGAAGCAATACTTGACACAATAAAGAGTAGAGAAGACCCAGATGGTTCATTGGATTAATTTGTAAGTATTCACATTGATTTTGTAAAGTTATGTTATATTGAGTTGTAAGTATGCACATTAATTTGTAAGGTTTGTCTTTTTTTATTTCCTCCTGCATTTTTACACATATGTACACATTTTTACATCATCATGTTATGTATTTTTGGTGTCCTGCTCCTGATGCGACCAAACTCATTTCCTATTTCTTTCAATTTTGATGATCTAAACTCTTGCAATATGACATCCACTTACATGCCTTTAGATCTTCCTTCACATATAGGGCACCAAATCAAGTTAAAAAATCTACATAAGGGCGCCAAACTAGATGAAAGGAGACATGAAATGCGCCTTAGGACTCCATGCTAAGGTTTGAGCCATTAAAGTCTCTTGATATTAGGCACTCATGATGATGAAACTTAAAGCTTTTTCCTTTCCTATGCGCTCATCTAAGATGTTTGAATGATAAGGAGCACCTCAACCTCTATAATGTACATTGGGCACCAAAATCAAGGTGATTTTAAGTCACTTTGAGTCATTTGGGGTCAGTTTGAGTCTTTGAGTCATGTTGCAAAAAAGTGTCAATGTTGTCAAGTTGCACAAAGCAACTTTTGCATTTTTGGTGTCCTACTCATGATGTGACCAAACTGACTATTCCAATGCATCCGGATGGGCACATTTACGCTAGGCATGGTCCTGTTTTTCACCCAAACATGTTGAAACAGTCTGAGCTACATTGTACCGACGATATCCCTGAACAGTCCAAAGTGCAAAAAGGCTGCAATCTTTGACAAGATGTTACTCAAAAACTGTATCACCTAGAAATATTTTGTCTAAGGCAACACAATCATGTAAAGTGCCTCTACAATAACCTCTCTCAGTTTTTTATATCTTTGAGGCATTTGCCCATGGTGAAAGGTTTTCTGCTGCCCCAAAAATTATCAGAAGGAGGCAGTGTAAAGTTGCAAAGGGGTGTAACTTTTGTCCTGCTCCTGATGCGACCAAACTGACTATTCTAATGCGTCCGAATGGGTACATTTACACTAGGCATGGTCATGTTTTTCACCCAAACATGTCGAAACAGTCCGAGCTACATTATACCCACGATATCCCTAAAGAGTCCAAAGTGCAAAAAGGCTGCAATCTTTGACGAGATGTTACTCAAAAATTGTGTCACTTAGAAACATTCTTTCTAAGGCAACGTGATCATGTAGAGTGCCTCTACAATAACCTCTCTCGGTTTTTTATATCTCTGAGGCATTTGCCCATGGTGAAAGGTTTTCTGCTGCCCCAAAAATCGTCAGAAGGAGGCAGTGTAAAGTTGCAAAGGGGTGTAACTTTTGTCCTACTCCTGATGCGACCAAACTGACTATTCCAACGCATCCGAATGGGTACATTTACGCTAGGCATGGTCATGTTTTTCACCCAAACATATCGAAACAGTCCGAGCTACATTGTACCCACGATATCCCTAAAGAGTCCAAAGTGCAAAAAGGCTGCAATCTTTGACGAGATGTTACTCAAAAACTGTGTCACTTAGAAACATTCTATCTAAGGCAACGTGATCACGTAGAGTGCCTCTACAATAACCTCTCTCAGTTTTTTATAGCTCTGAGGCATTTGCCAGTGGTGAAAGGTTTTCTACTGCCCCAAAAATCGTCAGAAGGAGGCAGTGTAAAGTTGCAAAGGGGTGTAACTTTTGTCCTGCTCCTGATGAGACCAAACTGACTATTGCAACACATCCGAATGGGTACATTTACACTAGGCATGGTCCTATTTTTCACCCAAACATGTCGAAATAGTCTGAGCTACATTGTACCCACGATATCCCTAAAGAGTCCAAAGTGCAAAAAGGCTGCAATCTTTGACAAGATCCTACTCAAAAATCATGTCACTTAGAAACATTCCATCTAAGGCAACACGATCATGTAGAGTGCCTCTACAATAACCTCTCTCAGTTTTTTATAGCTCTGAGGCATTTGCCCATGGTGAAAGGTTTTCTGCTGCCCCAAAAATCATCAGGAGGTAGTGTAAAGTTGCAAAGGGGTGTAACTTTTGTCCTGCTCCTGATGCGACCAAACTGACTATTCCAACGCGTCCAAATGGGTACATTTACGCTAGGCACGGTCCTATTTTTCACCCAAACATGTCGAAACAGTTGGAGCTACATTGTACCGATGATATCCCTGAAGAGTCCAAAGTGTAAAAAGATAGCAATCTTTGACGAGATGTTACTCAAAAACTGTGTCACTTAGAAACATTCCATCTAAGGCAACGCGATCACGTAGAGTGCCTCTGCAATAACCTCTCTTAATTTTTTATAGCTCTAAGGTATTTGCCCATGGTGAAAGGTTTTTTGCTGCCCCAAAAATCATCAGAAGGAGGCAGTGTAAAGTTACAAAGGGGTGTAACTTTCATCCTGCTCCTGATGCGACCAAACTGACTGTTCCAATGCATCTTAATGGGTACATTTACGCTAGGCATGGTCCTATTTTTCACCCAAACATGTCGAAACAGTCGGAGCTACATTGTACTGACGATATCCCTAAAGAGTCCAAAGTGCAAAAAGGCAGGAATCTTTGACGAGATGTTACTCGAAAATCATGTCACTTAGAAACATTCCGTCTAAGGCAACGCGATCATGTAGAGTGCCTCTACAATAATCTCTCTCAATTTTTTATAGCTCTAAGGCATTTGCCTGTGGTGAAAGGTTTTTTGCTGCCCCAAAAATCGTCAGAAGGAGGTAGTGTAAAGTTGCAAAGGGGTGTAACTTTCGTTCTGCTCCTGATGCGACCAAACTAATTGTTCCAATGCATCTGAATGGGTACATTTACGCTAGGCATGGTCCTGTTTTTCACCCAAACATGTCAAAACAGTCTGAGCTACATTGTACCGACGATATCCCTAAAGAGTCCAAAGTGTAAAAAGGTAGCAATCTTTGATGAGATGTTACTTGAAAACCGTGTCACTTAGAAACATTCCATCTAAGGCAACACGATCATGTAGAGTGCCTCTACAATAACCTCTCTTAGTTTTTTATAGCTCTGAGGCATTTGCCCGTGGTGAAAGGTTTTCTGCTGCCCCAAAAATCATCAGGAGGAGGCAGTGTAAAGTTGCAAAGGGGCGTAACTTTCGTCCTGCTCCTGATGCAACCAAATTGACTATTCCAACGCGTCCAAATGGGTACATTTACACTAGGCATGGTCCTATTTTTCACCCAAACATGTCAAAACAATTGGAGCTACATTGTACTGACGATATCCCTGAAGAGTCCAAAGTGTAAAAAGGTAGCAATCTTTGATGAGATGTTACTCAAAAATTGTGTCACTTAGAAACATTCTATCTAAGGCAACACGATCATGTAGAGTGCCTCTACAATAACCTCTCTCAGTTTTTTATAGCTCTGAGGATTTGCCCGTGGTGAAAGGTTTTCTGCTGCCCCAAAAATCGTTAGAAGGAGGCAGTGTAAAGTTGCAAAGGGGTGTAACTTTCATCCTGCTCCTGATGCGACCAAACTATCTATTCCAACACGTCCAAATGGGTACATTTACGCTAGGCATGGTCTTTTTTTTCACCCAAACATGTCGAAACAGTCAGAGCTACATTGTACTGACGATATCCCTGAAGAGTCCAAAGTGTAAAAAGGCAGCAATCTTTGACGAGATGTTACTCGAAAACCATGTCACTTAGAAACATTCCATCTAAGATAACGCGATCACGTAGAGTGCCTCTACAATAACCTATCTTAATTTTTTATAGCTCTGAGGCATTTGCCCATGGTGAAAGGTTTTCTACTTCCCTAAAAATCATCAGAAGGAGGTAGTGTATTAAGTAAGGATGAAAGCCTATTCACTCTAGGCACCTGTTTTTCACCAAATCACACATGCGCCTTGAACAAGTGATGCTGCAAGTGGTGAACCAAATGGGCGCCTTGAAGAATTGAGCCCTCCAAGACATCTTGCAATTGCCTAAAAGTCCAAAATTTGCATAAGTGAGTTAAGGCACCATTTTCCATCTCCAAAGCCTCCTTTGAGCGCCTTAACATGGAGTGAATGTTTTAGTCTATGAAAGATTGCGCCTAAAGAATATAACAACCCCTTGAGTCACTAGGATGAACTAAGTTAACAAAATAAACTTCATTGAGGGAGGCGCACTTGTGTCTTCCTGCTAAAACCTCTAAAGGGTAACCATCTCAACAAGTGTCTCTAATCCCAAGAGAACTCTAGCCTCACCCAAGTCTCGAAGTATGTATGAGAGCCTACAACCAATCTATCCATGTTAAGCTCCAAATGCAACACCACATTATCATGAAGCTCCCAAGCACATGACCAATGTACTCAATACAAAGAGAACCAACAAGACCACTGTCAAAACTCCAACTACAAAATTAGGTATCCAAACATGACATCATGATCTAACATCTCCTCCTAGAAGATCACATGCACCAATACAGACATCCTAGTCTCAAGAGAACTTGTATCATGCTAATACTCTAATCTAGAATCAAGATTCCACCAAGACACACTACCAAACACCTCTAAACCAAGGATCAACATCTACAACCGCATGAAGATAACCATCTCCTAAAAATAGTAGCCAAGATGTCAAAGCACTCTCACTACAAATAAGAATCATAATCCAAGAGTTTGTCCATTACACCCAACCACTATATAAGATCATCCATCACTAGGTGATGAATACACATCACTATCAAAGCAACATCCATCCTCTCATCCCAATGCAACATACCAATGGGCAAATGAGCATAGATAAGGAAAAATAACAAAGTCATCCTGTGGATATAGGCAATATGCATTCAAGTCATCCCACTACAATCAATGAGGTGTGCATCCCAAAAAAATGCATAACTTGTAGATCCCAACCATTGAAAACATGCAAAATCATCATCACATTAGTAATCATCATCACATTAGTAAACTAGTAAACATCATTTGCATCCATACTTAAACCAATCTTATTGTTGTGTTTGATGTGTCCTCTTTCAAACAACCATTTAACAAAATTTGAGTCCAAACAATAAACATTTACAACCATAAACATCTCAAAGTCCAAAATCCAAACATTCTGTCATCCTTAATCATTTCCATCATGGACCCTTGGTTTGAAAAGATCATTATGCAAGATAAAAACCCTATGCCTATTACCTTGTCTGAGGCTCATGCAAAACCCAAAATGATTAGCCTAGTACCATGTGTCATGTCCCCGTTCCCGGCTTGATCATCAAGTGTATAATGGATTAGCCTATTCCTCATTCTCGGAGGCTAGTTCCAAATGATGAGGGAATGAATTGGTTTTGGACTAACTCTATCTATTTGTTTTGCAGGAACAAGGTCAAAACCCTAAAATTTGACTAAGTATGGAAGCTTGGGAGCCTAGGCGCCCATTTCACTCCAGTTTTCCTTACTAAGCGCCTAGCACAAGGATCATCCAAATTAAGCGCCTAAGAACCTCAAGGTGCCTATACATGTTTCTAGGGATCCTCCAATTGAGCGCCTAGCATAGATGGATGAAGATTGAAAGTTTTCAAGTTAAAGATGTCCTTTGGGTGAACTCACAGCACTAGGCACATGTGTTGGTTGGAACTCCTTGGATCTGGTGCCTAGGATTGAAATCCTTTGATGAGGAGAGAAGTCTCAAGGCCTGGTTTGGTGCCCTCACTTGCCTACCCCACCCTTAGAATGTGCCTAAACTTCATAAGGCGTTAACACTCTATTTTGAGTGCCTAGCAGGGGGTAATGGATAGATTGAATGCTTGGGAGCTAAGGAAAGTCACTTAGATGAATAATCAAGATTGAAATGAGAAACTCCTAGCCAAGGCGCAAAATTCCTCAATTCTGGCATCCAAAAATCAAATCTAAGTAAGGCGCTCTTTCCATTTGCCAAAGGCTCTATTAGTGCCCTTGGTTGATGATCTCTCCAGACACCTGAAATGGCACCCAGTGGATCTTTCAACTTGTATTAGGAAGAAGGGAAGCATTCTTAGTGTTGTTCAGATAATCTAAGTTGTAAAGTTAACAAGGAATAGAGCCAGAGGACAAGGCGCACTTATTGGTCTCCACCTCAAAAATGTGTCTAATGCAGTTGGTGTCAACTTCCCTCTTTCTAGCCTCCAAATGGTGCCTAGAGTCAAAAAAGGATTTCACTGAATAATGTTAATGTTTTGAGCATCAAACTCTGCTTGGCGCATACCTATGCTCTTGCAACCTCAAATTGGCACCTAGGGTTCAGTCATCCTCCTAAGGCGTGGTTCTGCTCCTCCATAACCCTGTTTTGGCGCCTAAATTTGGAAGTACCTTGAAGACTTGGATTAAGATGGAATTCACCTCCAGAATGTTAGGCACTTGATAGAAGATAAAGGCACCAGGGTAAAAGAGCTTCAAAAGTTTGATGTCAAGTGTGAATTGAGATAATAGGCACTGATACCAGTTGACATTACTCCAAACATGTGCCTAAGAGAGATGCAAGTCCCCAAGACCAATTTTGGAACAAGGCGCTCCATCAAAGGGTCAGATGATAATCCTTGGAAGTCAAGTGTTTCAAAGATTCTTTGAGAAATTGACAAGTTGTAACCTAGGCGCCAAAACCCCTGAGAATCCTCCTATCTGGCGCCTAGTCAGAAGAACACTAATATTGTGCCTAAGTGAATTTGAGTGTCAATATAGAGTCATCAAACCCCACCAGACGTTCATCCATGTCTCTGCCACCTCAAGGAAGTGCCCAGCTCAGGATGATGCCTAGTCTGGTCTCTACTACCTTTAGTTGGCGCCTAACCCTAAGAGTCTTGCAACTATGACATCATATTGGCACCTAGAACTCATGATGCATGAAATCAACACCTGGGTTCCAAAGAACTCATTTGGGCGCCTACTCTTGGAAACAATCCAGAGCATCCATAAACTCTAATAGGCACCTAATGTTGGTAAGGCGAAACTTCAGGAGGAGATCACCTCAACTTGGCGCCCAAGTCAGAAATCTACGCCTAAGGATCTCTAGAAGGAGTTAAGGTTGTTACAATTACCTAAATGCTCATTGGTCAGAAGGGTAGCATTTGGATCCATGTCAAGGCCCCTGGATAAGTTTTCCAACTCAAAATGAGTCATCAGATGGAATATTCCCTTGTATATGCTTCTTGGGAAACGTGCCTTGGTTCCTCTTTGTGCATTGAAAAATGTGCCTTCATTACCTTTGGAAGGCCTATAAAAGGAAGAGCCCTCTCATTCATTTGTTATCTAATCATTTTGACAGAATTCTCTCTGCAAAGCTATTTAGCTTGTGATCTTGAGGCCTGCGAGTTTCAAGTGTTGGGGTGATGCTCCCTCAACAAGCAAGGTGATGCTCCCTTGTGATATTGTGAGGTGTTGACATTCAGTTGACATCATTGAGTTTGATTTAGTTGATCAAGTGTAGATGCCATTGTAAACATCAAGGCTTCAAGGCCTTTCTTTTGTATCTCCATTGAATAAGTTGTAACTTCATGCTATTGAAAGCATTATCCATGTAATAAGACATTGCAAGTTGATTGAGTCAAATAACTAGACAAGTACCCAACTCTAAGGTTGATTCATTCAAGTAGTTATCTTTGATGTATATCTTTGTGTTGTTGAAGTAGTTGATGAATTGATAGTAAGTAAAATTGTTTAAGTAAGGAAAATTTTTCGTAGAACTAGTTGGGTATCTTACACCATGCCTATCCATCAAACACCACAATGCAATCAAAATCCTAACAACATGCCCATGATCCAAGATCAAGTACAATCATGCAAAGATATTATCACTCACAAGCCTATTAAGAATGAACTAGAGTCTTTTAGTACCATACTTTTCCATCAAACACCATCATGTAATCCTTGGCCTATCAAGCCTATCAAAGAAAATGCAAACATCCTATGTAATACAATCGGACTTTAAATATTTGAAGTAGCCATCTACAAATATCCATTCAAAAGTGGATTTATAATGCAAGTATGGACGCCATCAATAAAAAACATTTGTATTAACCAAATATCCATATAGGCATACATCAATATCTGTCGATATAAGTATAACATATATACAAAATAGCCATATAGGCTTACAAGAATACCATATAGGCATACAATGTCAACTATGTACAATACAAAATATATGTCCACAAATGCCATATAGGCATACAACAAAGGAACACAATAAAAAGTTATTCCCCTCCGGCTGGTGAAGAGAATAAATCACAAGCAGCCTTTGATCTTCTAGGGGATGGAGACATGCATGTGGGTGGTCTACTATGAACCCGAGGGCTACTCCTCCTATTTAGTTGTTCCTGCACCTTTACCTGTTACAATAAAAAGTATAGACATTAATATATAGAAATTACATGTTATAAAAAAATGAAACATTTAACAAAATAATCACTTACCGCTAACATATAATCTGTCTCCTCACTTGCCTTAGTAGCAGGAATAGGCCTTGGTGATCTCATGTCCTATAGAAACCATCCAGATAGAAATTAAACTTCAAATCAATAATCTTTTGATTTTTCAAAAATAGACAACTATAACAATGAATGTAAATTGAAATTTACTAATCTGCCTCATACCCCTGTCAATGCCATGGAGCTATGAATTGCAGAGGCCACACCCTGCTCCATTGCCCTATGAACATGGGGAGGTGTCTCCGCAGCCTACATCATTTAGAAATAAAACAACCTTATTCAATTACGAAAACTATAATAGTGATGCAAATCATGGCTCCTAACATACACACACGTTCATCTAAACATGGAAGTACACACAATAAAACACACAAATCACATACAAAAATTTAGTAAGTACAATTCATTCATTAAACTATTTATTTTATTACCTCCGTAAAGCTTTGAAGTCCACCACCACTGGCAGGTGTTGCCATGAAATCTACAGTATTAACCTATACAACATCCAAAATTAGAAATTAGAATACCATTCATATAACGATGCTATTCACATGTAATATTTATAATTGTTTACTAGTTACATACCTCAATAGTAGATGATCTAGTGAAAAATGCAGGTGGAGAACCACAAACTGCATCGATGCTATGACCCTGAAATTTCATTAAAATCATCAATTTAAATTAGTTAATCTTGTATTTCAAAAATGAAATTTAATAAATTAAATTCAATAAACTTGCTAATATTTACCTGAGTACCAAGGCCGAAAGTCTCACTTAGGAGGGTATCTGTCATCACCATCTGCTCAGCTGCAGATGTAGCCTGTACACCTGCGTCCTGACTGTCCATGGGGTCATAACCATAGGCTGACCCGCAAGCTTGGAAAGTATGCGGTGGGACCCTACTCCTCGCACTATCTCCCAACCCACTCTGTGTTGCAGGACCGACATGCTCTATGATGCTCTGGGTCAAGGCACTAATTGACCTCAGTGTATCGACCTCAACACTCTCCTTCACAATGGAAGGGATGGAAACATGCTCGTGGGCTGGACTGCTGATTACTCTTCTCACTACCCGCTATGGGTCAAGACGTGCCCCTGGTCTATCCTGTACTGAGCCCCCACCTCTACCCTGGAAGTCCCGCATATCAAAATAGTTTGGCACTTTATTGAGGACAAACTCGTAGTAGAGTTTCCTCAAAAAGTATTGTGGGACCTCATTATTATTGCATGGAGGATGGTTAAAAACCATCCACCACCTCTGCCCGAAATTGTCCCTTATCGCTTGGTTGTTGCACCAATGGATAGGGAACCTCTTGCATGTAATGGGTGGAGGTTGATTTGTTTGTGGGTTTGTGAAAATTGAACACAAGTCTAATTTTATAATTTGTAATTTTTTGACATCTTGGTATGACAACTTGTCTGCATAGTAATCTCTAAACTCTCTCTTTTTATCGGTCCAACTAGTTATTTGCTTGCTAATTGAATTTACATTTGATAACATAGACTCAAGAGATTCGGCAAGCGTGGACCTATGCAAGGTTGAAGTGGAAGGATCTTTCAACCTTGCAATTATATCTTCAATCTGTTTTTTGTTGTTTTCAATTTGCCCCATTATATTATCTTGTGTTCTAGGGGCATGTCGAGGAATGAATGGAGGAGGTTGTTGTTCTGCAGGTATTTCCTCCTCAGGATTTTGTGGATTTTGAGGAGGAGAAGGAGGAGGAGGAGGAGGAGGTGCATTAACATTTCCTAACAATTAACGAAATACACATCAAAAATCAACAAAAACCTACCTATTTAGAAAGAAATTCAAACAAAAAAACAAAGATAACTCACCCCTTTGGCGTGCTCGACGTCACGGCGGCATTTTGGTGACGAATCGATAAGCTTTTTGTGTTGATTGGCGTTTTGCAGAACACGAGCGCGTTTTTGAGGGTTTGGAAGCTGCGGGCAGAGGAGAAAATCAGAATGAAATGAAATTCGATTGCTTTTTTTTTAATTTATACTAGGTCATAACGCGCTCGTGTTATGGCTCGGTAATGACGAGCCTAAGGCTTGTCATTGCCAAGCCATAACGCGCTCACGTTATGACTTAAATTTTTTTGAAATTATTTTGGCCACTTTTTGGCCCCCCATCTTCTTGCACTTACCCTAAAATCAGTGGACATGTATCCATTGAGTGTTTTTGACCAATCCTTGCTGAGCAACATCCCATAAGTATCAGGTATATCTACCACCTGAATATCAATGTAGTATTGGTTTCTTAGATCCGATGCCAACTGCATATGGATGTGAGTTAGTTCTCCTACTACACTCACCTCTATTTTATCTAACTATGTTACTTTCTTCAGGTACTTAGCAGGATGCAACCCCAAGGCATTGCATATGGACAGGGGCATTACATTAGTAGATGCTCCTGAATCTACTAAGAAATTATGCAAATTCTTACTAAACATTCTTATGGTAAGGAGAAAAGGAGGTGACTTAGTTTTATCTCTGTAAAGGTTCATGTGTAAAGTCTCTACAGTTTGAACAGTGGCTGGAGCTTTGTGTTTAACATTAACATCCCTAACATCATGATCTTTATTCCCAATCTGACCTGAGGTATGATTATCCTCTTTTGGAGCAAGATCATCCAAGGATTTCATGAAGGATTTTTTGATAGCTGGGGTTTTGAGTAGTTCTAATAATGACAGACTGATCTTGATCTTTTTCATTTCATCTACTAAATAGGTGACCAATTTATCAGACTCAAGAGGTAGATTACCAATTTTTGATACTATATTTTGTGGTGTTAAGTACTGAGAATTAACTTTAGGAAATCCAGGGCTATTGCTTGCCTTAGGATCAGGAGGAGTGCTGAAATTATTTGGAGGCAAGTATGTAGTCAAAGGACCAGCAGGTCGGTTTGAGTTATTCCTTAGGTTGTAATTATGCCTACCTTGATAGTATTGTTGATAAGCATGTACTTCTTCATGTTCAACTGATGGCTCATTTTCATCTTCAAATGGAAAAATGTAATTGGTCTCAAAAGCCATGGCTAACTCTTCACATGTTAAGGTGTAATTCTGACAATGTGACATTGTTTGTTGATGAGGATGATTGATGAAACTTTCTAGCACTAGAGCAGAATCATGTCCACAGGGGACAATTTCATTTCCTTCAACACAAGGTGGATTACCTGCAGTATTGGACACTTCAGTTTGGAATATACTGGCAACAATCCTAAACTGAGGATAGTCTAGCTCTGCATGAGTATTGGTATTATGTATCCTACACCAGTTTGTAAGAGCTGCCTCTACTAGGTTTACTCTAGTGGTCTACTTAGGTTCACCAGTAGGTTGATTATCTAGGGGTGATAGCAAAGAACCATTGTTTGGCCTAGTGTTCCACACTCTAGGTTGTCTAGGGGGCTTATTGTTACCATTGTTGTTATTGTAATTGTTATTATATCCCTTATCAGGATAATTAGGTCTATCATTGGCATATCCTCTATTCTGATTTGGTTGAGAGTAGAAATTCTGACTCCTCAAATGAGTCATCTCAGTGGTGAGTTTCCTTAGTTGTGTTGATATCTCTTTAATTTCTTCCTTTTCTTCCTGAACTTTGGCTACTACATTCTCTATTTGAGGTTTGAAGAAGGAAGATCCATTGTTATTGTTATTAGATTGTTCCACAACCTGAGGTACTTGTGTATGTCCTGGATGTTGCAACATTTGACCATTTCCATTTGGAGGTGGCATGATACTAAGTGGAGGTACTTGTAAAGGACTTGGCATTACAACTGGAGGTATCATGGCTCCATTAGTCTGTTGCTGAGCAGGATATATAGGATAAGCAGGGGGTGTAGGAAATGCAATATTAGGTGTTGGAGTAGGAATCAATTGATGACTGACTTTGACAGCTTCTTCAAAAGCTCCTGTCAAGGTTGTGATAGCAGGATGTGTCCTTCTGATAAACATAGAAGTCAAGGGATCTAGGGCTAAGTAGTATATGCTCCTAGCAGCTTCATCTGTTACAGTATAGGGAGCAACTAGCTTTGAGAGCATCTTTTGGAATCTTGCATTGAAATTAGCAATAGGTTCTCCTTCAAATCTCTTGATTGTGGCAAACAGATGATAATTTATTGAAGGATCTATAGGTATTTTGAATCTATCCTTAAAGACTTTCTCCAAGGCAACCCATGAACTGACTGAACCTTGACCAAGACTAATATACCATTTATATGCCTCTTCCCCTAAGGAAAATGGAAATAACCTGTATACCACATCCTGATGCTCAATTCTAGCCCTACAACAAGCTTTCTTGAATGTTCTAATGTGATCATCAGCATCCTGATATGGATGATATTTAGGACAAATCTTATCCAGATTTTTAGGCAAAGGATGATATGCAGTGAAAGTCAGAGGTGACTCTGTAGTAAAGAATGACATTACGACTGGTGGAGGTTGGACCTAAGGTGTGATAGGTGGTCCTGTAGGTGTTTGTAACCTGATAGGAGTTACAGGAGTATGTTCTGGTGAAGCTCTTGACACACTAGAACCAAGAGAATGATGAATATCTACTGTTCTAGGTCTAAATCCCTGGATAGGCAATTCTTCAAAGAGTCCACTAGATCTGGACCTTGTATTTAGCCTGAAAGCCAAGATTTCTTAAATTTAAGGAAATTTGACTTGTTTACTATAAAGATCGGCTAAAACGCCTTAGCTAAAGCTGTATTTATGATCAGAATCTGAAGCTGACTAGATTTTTATTCAATATTTGTAGAATTGATGCAAATATGAGGTGATATGAGGCTTTGGGATACAAGTAACAGGATATCAAGTTTCTTAAGCAAATTACCTTAAAGCTTTGGTGAAAAGACTTGAAATAATGTTTATCTTTGAAATATCACAATGATCAACCACAAAGCTTGAATTATTTACGCTCAATTTTGAAAACTTTGCAACGGACAAGCATGCATGGACTCAAAACAACAAATCTTTGCATAGGACTCAAAATACAAAGGTGCATGAGTATTACCTTTCTGTCTGCATCATCAAACTAGACAAATCTACTGAGAAAGAGGCCCTCCTTCTAGCACCAATTTATGTTGATGATGATTTTTAGTCATAACAACATGCATAAAAATTTGCACAACAAACCTTCATTATCTTGTAAAGTTCGATCAGCTTAGGATAAGTTGATGACTCCAAGTCTCTGTTAATTAGGTCATGATCATCTGATGTTACTCAGAGGCTGATGTGACGTGTTGTTTTCTATTTCAAGAGGTCTTACATTTGTCTAGATGATCAGTATTGTTCTGTTTCCTATAAATTTACTCCACAGAGGTTAACTCTACCTTATTTCTAAAGATAGCTGATATACTTGCTAGTTTGATCAATTCTTCTGGTCATTGATCATTATGAAATTGTTCTTTCTTTTACACTATGTATTTATTCAAATGATGTGTCTATAAGTGGATATTTGCATGTATTCCATGGATATTTGTATGAATTTGCATGATATTTTTCAATTTGATATGCTTTTACTCTAAATATGCTCAGTATTTTCAATTATCTACGGGATATCAACATATTTCATGTTATTTACTTTTGATTCTCTGTTATTTGCAATTATGGTAATGATCTATTATGAAATTGAAAAAAATTTAAAATAATGCTTCTAATTTTGGTGAATCTTTAGTCATTGAATCACATACATACAAGATACATTCATGAGGAGAAGAAATCAAACCATAGGTCACCAAGATGTTCCTTAGCTAGATATGGTTGATGCTAACTTCAATGGGAATAGGAATGAAAACAACACATGTAGATTGACAAGCACTCTAGAGGATGCAGCTAATGAATGCATGTATCCAGATTTCAAACACAGATTACTCAAGATTTGTAATAATTTGTAATCAAATATGCTTCTCTCTCATTCAGTATGCATAACATGTACATTTACAATAACTTTGAAATGAGTCTTGATATTTTAGCAATCAAATTTCAATTAAGTTTTGAATGTTCAAAATATTGCACCCCTACACCTTTTATAGAATAAGGCAAGGAGGCAGTTACAAATGACCAATGGTCAAGATTTGCTGATTAAGATTAACGGTTGATAATTACTCCTTGACTCAGTCAACTCTTCCTCGTGGCACAGGTTGCCAATTGACAACCATCTAGATGACTCATTATCCATGAATGCCTTATGCATTTGTTCCCTGGGTGATGTTTCTTTTATTCATTCTTCAAGTTCCTCCTCTTCATTTTCTTCTTCTTCATCATGATCATCATCTTCAATACTTTTGGTATCACTATCACCCTGATGTACATCCTCTTATATGTGGACCTTCATCGTTGCCCTGATGTGCTCATATGCCTGCACTATTTTACTCACCTCTCCCCCATCTTGGATTCTAGCTTTTGTTACAACATGCTTATGAGACTAGAATTTAGCTTTGAGCACTTCCAGCTTACCTTTTCTGTTGTTCAAAGTCTCATTATAAGTTTCTACCATGACTTTTATTCTCATGATTTTATTCATTACCTCTTCTGTTAGGTGGGTGAGGGGGTCATCTGCTACCGGCTGGAAATTATCATGCAAAGCTTTGATAGCAAAGTTCACATCCTGATTTTCTATCTTACCTTCCAATTTTCCTTCTAAAGCCTCAAGGATCTCGGCTTCATATGCCATCATGTTGTGCAGCTTTACACTTATGTCCCTGAGCTTGCCACTGCATTTCTTCAAGATATCACATTCGAACCTGATATCTTCATACCATATGTCCATCAAGAGGGCAGTGTTATTATTCAACACTTGATTATTTATTAGGATTTAAGGATCAATCCTCTTCATTTCACTTAAAGCAGTTAGGTCCTTTTCCAATTGGAATGATCATTTCCCTATTTCATTTTGCATCTTAACTACCTTTCTTTTCAAACTGCTTAAAGAATTCTAGCTCTGTAGTGAGGTTCTCAAAACATCCTTAGCTCTAGTGAGTCCTGACAGCATCCACTTCTCCATGATCATGGATTCATGCCTCATGAGGTCCAACTTGGTGACCTCCTCTTGGGATATAATAGTCAATGGGACTGTCGGATCAATTGGTGTATTAACAAGGTTAATTAACCCCTTTATGTAAGAATGCAGCTGAGCAATGTGCTCCTTATGCTTTTTATTTTTCTCTTTCTCCTTTTTTACCCTTTGGGTTAAGGAATCAATAATGTCCTTCCCTTCCTGACCCTCCTAGTCCTCATTAGCAAAACCCAAATCAACAGTTGTGATTTGAAACTCCTCCAGGGTGATCTTGCCCTTCTCTTTCTCAGTCATGGGAAGCACTACCTGTGCAGTTCTTCTACCTGTAGTAGGATCTCTCTTTATGGCTGATGTTAATCTGGCCTTCCTCTTCGGCTTCATCATTATTTGTGCAAACAAGGTGGAAACATCAAATTCCTAAATTTCAAAGCCTTGTTCCATACCTATTTCTCACTCCAACCATTGAGGCACATCATCTCCAGATCCCTGACATTCTTTGTCAACATCATGTCTATTCTTCTCTCCAGTATATGTTTCCATTCTTGGTGGAGAAGGTGATTTCTTAGTTTCTTCATCATGGAGTTCCTCATGAGGGGGCTCTTGTTGCATTTCTTCTTGTTGAGGGGATTCCTTCTGTAGAGGAGGATCCTGTGGAATGTCCACATTGTAATCTTGTGCCTGGTCTTGTATTCCCTCCTTCTGACTTTCCTCATCCTTAGGTATATTGACATCTGTGGATGTCCGTGTATTTGGGCCATGTGCATCACCCTGATCAAGGGTCATTCCTTATTCTACACCAATGTCCTGTGTCTTAAGGTCCTCATGACCTGATTTATCTTTAACTCCTGTGGCATCTCCCAGATCCCTCTGAGTCTAAGTAGCAGCAGCATCTGAGATATCTTTATCTCCCTCGCCTTTCTGTTGGACTTCTACTATTTTTGGCTCTACGGGTATTTCATGTTGTTGTTGACCCATATCAGGAGCAGTGCTTCCTTTTCCTACTTGCTTCACCACTTCAATCTTTTCTGTCTCATCAGGTACACCTGCTTTATCCTTGGGGCTTATATCACCCCTATATGTTAAATCTATAACTGTAGGGCTAGTCACCTGATCAACCAACTTATCAAGTCCCATCTATTGGGCTACCCTCTCTGGGCTACTTTCTTTTACTTCTTCTGTTTGTTTCATTCCTTCCAACACCGTGATCTTTGCTAATGGGGTCCCACGAGGGGTCATGTGGGTGTTGGAAGCGAGAGTCTCCATTTGTTGAGAAGTCACAAGCTGGACTACCTCATCATCAGATAGGTCAATGGTATCATCTAGAGGGAAAGGTACCTCTTTCCTTGTCTCGAGCATTTCTTTCGTTTTCTCTTCTGCCTTCTCCATTTTAAATTTTATAATGGTGGGAAGAGGAACATCATGCTAAAGTTCCTTCCTGAAGACTTCACCACGTGCACCTTTCAATATGATCGAGTCAGCATGAATGCCTCCCCTCATGCTCATTCTTGGTTTCTTGGGCGGTGATATCAGTGGCATCGCCCTCCTCTTCTTGTTGGATTCAGGGCACACAACTGAGAGGGGGGTGAATCAGTTGTGCAAAAACTTGCTTCTACTTCAAACATTTGATTCTTCTTTGTTAGTTAACAGCGTATAAATTAACCATTCATGAAAGCAGAAAGCATAAACACCGGAGCAGATAAACATCAACACATTAGACACCAAGATTTTTGACGTGGAAAACCCGGTTAAGGGAAAAACCATGGGGTGATTAACCCAAGGATTATTCTCTGTTAGAAGAATAAGAAAAACAAATGGCACATGCCAGTCAGAGCTCACTGCCTGAGCACACTGCTCACAAAGAGGCACACTACCTACAAAAGAGACACACTGTCTACAAGATCATAAGTATCATAACCTTGAACTGGAGAATGACATCTTCACCATGTCTGGATTAGTTCCATTTATGCTCGAAACACACCTGCTCTGCCCTTTCGCTCTTTCGCTATATCACACTCATCCGCTTCAACACACACTTTGAAATGAACTCACAAACCTTTATTTATACAAGACATTGACTTAGGAACAATCATCTAAGTTAGCAATCAACCATAAGAACATTCGCAGGATGAATAACACATCCGGTCAGCCACCACAAGAACATTCGCAAGAAGAACAACTCATCCATTCAGCTAGTTTGAACAAGAACTTCATCTTGAAGAATGTCTTCAATTCAGGGCTCTACCATCAATGTGGACCAACAACACAACCTCAACATGATCCAAGAACCTTCACACGCTTGCCTGAATGACCAGGTACATCCGCACTTCCTCTACTCACAGGAATATCTTCTCTTCCTCATCTGGAACTTCAAGAACATAGTCTACCGCTACTGTCATACTGAAACATGTGCTTCTGGACCTCCAAATCATGAACAAATTGAGATGACACATCACAAGGACATCCCAAATACTCCATCCAATCCGCAAGATAGGATAATGCACTTTTGGATCTCACCAAACCTTTTTGTAACACTCTGTCACTCTGGAGCATCTCCCTGAATCAGTTCTACTTGATCAATCACAACTTCTTCACATCTTCATGCGGACCTCTGAAATCTTGACTGGATAATCTCAAGACTTATATCTAGAAACCCTTTAATCCGCATCCTCTGAATCTCAACCTATTGAGTACTTTTGCCTTCTTCTCATCACTGTTCTTCACTGTTCCTGATTGTGACTAATTTTCTCAATATCCTTAGCACACAACTCATACAATCCTTCTTACCAATGCAATATGAGTATCTTGACATCAATGACAACACTGTCTCACCTCATACTTGCAACAATCTCCCCCTTTGTCATTGATGGCAACATATGATGTGAAAAACTAGCAAGACAAGAACTTCTCCTTTCTGTCACAGCTCCCCCTATCAACAACAACTCTTCACATGTCTTCTCTTCCTTTACTACTCCCCCTTTGATCATCCACCACTTGTTTTTCACATGTCTTCTCTCCCCCTTTGACATCAATGGCAAAGGGCTCATACTTGCAATTCAAACACATCAGAATCATACCAGCTGCTCCCCCTTAGTAGCAGCTCCCCATCATCAATCCAGATCACAAGATATGACTGTGATATCCACTAGACTGATGCACATCAGTGCATCCTAGTTCATTATCGGAGAGGCCATGACCTCTAACTTCTCCCGAAGATACTCAAAATCGTCCTTGGGAAGAGGTTTAGTGAAAATATTTGCAATCTAATCCTTGGAGGGTACATACTCCAATCTGACTTCATCATTTTTCACTTGCTCTCTCAGATAGTGAAACTTGATAGATATGTGCTTGGTCTTAGAATGCAACACCGGATTCTTAGAAATATTTATTGCACTTGAATTATCATAGAAAATGGTGATAGGCTCCTTATATTCTACTTTAATGTCTCTTAACATCTGCTTCATCCATAAGATTTGAGTGCAACTACCTGCTGCTGCAATGTATTCTGCTTCAGTTGTAGACAGAGATATTGCCTCTTGTTTCTTGCTTAGCCAAGAAACCAACCTTTTTCCCAAAAAGAATGCTCCTCTACTTGTACTCTTCCAGTCATCCACATCTCCTACCCAATTTGCATCTGTATACGCATGAAGAGAGAAATCACGATCTCTGGGATACCATAGACCATACTCAACTGTCCCCTTTAGATATCTAAATATCCTCTTGATTGCCATAACATGAGATTCTCTAGGATCAGCCTGAAATCTTGCCACAAGACCAACAGCCTACATTATATCTGGCCTAGTCTGAGTGCGATACAATAGTCCTCCAATCATTGATTTGTACTTGGTCTGATCTGTCTTAGGAGAGTCATCATCTTTGCTCAACTTACATCCGGTTGTCATAGGAGTGTTCATTGGCTTTGAATCTTCCATTCCGAATTTCCTCAACAATTCTTTTGCATATTTGGTCTGAGAGATAAAGATGCCTTTCTTTGTCTGAGTAATTTTCAGACCCAAGAAGAAATTCATTTCACCAAGCATTGACATTTCAAACTCACTTTTCATTTGATTTGCAAAAGTTTTACACATACTATCTTTTCCTCCAAAGATGATATCATCAACAAATACTTCAACAATCAAGATGTTTTCCTTATCTATTTGAAAATAGAGATTACTGTCAGTAGTACCTTTGTTGAAACCAATCTGCACAAGATGCTTATCCAATCTTTCATACCATGCTCTTGGGGCTTGCTTTAATCCATACAGTGCTTTCTTCAACTTGCAGACCATATCATCATTATCAGACAATTGAAATCTATCCGGTTGTTCAATGTAAACTTCTTCTTCCAGATCACCATTTAGGAAGGCAGACTTGACATCCATCTGATATACCTTGAAGTCCTTGAAGGCAGCAAATGCAAGAAATAATCTGACTGCTTCAATTCTTACCACTGGAGCAAAGGTTTCTTCAAAATCAATTCCTTCTATTTGAGAGTAGCCTTTGCAGACCAATCTAGCTTTGTTTTTTATTACTTCACCAACTTCATTTAATTTGTTCCGAAAGACCCATTTGGTTCTAATCACATTCTTGTTTCTAGGTCTGGGAACAAGATCCCAAGTATGATTTTTCTCAATTTGCATCAATTCTTCCTCCATTGCTTTGGTCTAGTTTTCATCATTGCAAGCTTCATTAATAGTCTTAGGTTCAATCTTTGAAATCAGACAATATTCATTTGAATCTTGAGCAATTCTTCTCCTTGTTTGTACCCCTTTATTTTTGTCACCTATGATCTGATCTTCAGAATGATTTAGAGTTACATACCTTGGAACTTTGGGAGTTTCTTGCACTACTAATTCTTGATCAAGCTCACTCAGACAAACTTCTTCTTCCTGATTTACCGGATCAGTCTGGATCTGAATTTCAGAGGAGGATGGAGCTACTTGCACCAGAGAATCATTCTGATCATCTTCATCACATTCATAGAATCTTGAAGGCTTCTTAAATACTTCATCAACCTTCACATTTGTACTTTCTATCATCTTTCTCAATCTCTTATTGTAACATTGGTATGCTTTGCTTTGAGTGGAATAACCCAAGAAAATTCCTTCATCACTTCTAGCATCAAACTTTCCTAAATCTTCATCTCTTTTGATGTAACACTTGCTACCAAATACTTTGAAATATCTCATAGTGGGAGTTATGCCAAACCAAAGTTCATAAGGAGTCTTACCGATATTGCTTCTAATTTGAACTCAATTAAGGGTATAGATTGCAGTGCTGATAGCTTCTCTCCAAAACATTTGAGGAACACTTGCTTCCATCATCATTATCCTGGCAGCTTCTTGGATGGTCCGGTTCTTTCTCTCAATTACTCCATTCTGCTGTGGAGTCCTAGGAGCAGATAACTGTCTCTTTATACCATGCTTCTCACAAAATTCTATGAATTCACCGGATGTGAATTCACCACCTCTATCAGACCTCAGACATTTCAGCTTCAGTCCAGTTTGATTCTCTACCATAGCTTTGAAGATTTTGAACTTCTTAAGGGCTTCTGATTTCTCTTTTAGGAAGGTAACCCACATCATCTGAGAATGATCATCAATTAGTAACATGAAATATCTATCACCTTGCATACTTTTGATTCTTGTCGGACCACATAGATCAGTATGGACTAACTCCAATAATCCGGTAGTGGACTGATCTTTGCTTTTGAAAGAGACTCTACTCTGTTTACCTAGCTGACACTCTTTGCACAAGCTATTTGTAGGTTTCACCAATTTAGGAAGATCTCTTATAGCCTGAGTATTGCTTATCTTGATGATGTTATCAAAATTTACATGACACATCCTTTATGCCATAACCAACTCTGATCAACTTGAACAAACAAACAACTTTTATTAGAACCAACTAGATGGAAGATATTACCTTTTGTTTGAGTACTGGATGCAATCTCAGTTTCGAAGCTTCCAAAGATCCTACACCTTCCATTCTTAAACCGGAGATCATAGCCTTTGTCCACCAACTAACCAACACTGAGAAGATTGTGCTTCAATCCTTCAACATATATAACATTACTGGTTTTGCTCTTTCCATCAAAAGAAATAGTTCCCCTACCTCTGATTCTACCAACAGAATTATCACCAAATTTTACCATTCCTCCTTCATACCTTTCCAAATCTAAGAACTTGTTCTTGTCACCTGTCATATGGTAAGAACATCCACTGTCAATAACCCAATCATCCTTTTCTTCAACTTGGGCAGCCAAAGCTCTTTCAACAACCTTATGATTGACAGATTCAGAGGATATTGAATCTTCTTCCTTGATGGCAATAAATACCCATTCATTTTCAGATTTGCTTCCTATTTCTGATTCATCATCTGTTACTCCTTCATTATCATCTTCTTCATGAACATAATAGCAATTCTTTTGAAACCTTGATTTGTTAGCATTTGACCTTGTAGATCTTTCCGGACATCTTGAAGCAAAATGACCAATCTTATTGTAGTTGAAGCATTTAAAGGGTAGTTTCCTTCATATTTACTGGATCCTCTTGGTAGTCTCTTCGACTTCTTCCTCTTCCATGTCTTTCCTTGCTTGATCATACCATGATAGCTTTCTTGAAGAGTTCTCTCCCGGATCAAATCTTTGTTTGCCTTTCACATAGGCACTGGCTTTGAATGCAGATTCAGTCTTGGGTTGATCATCTCCAAACTCAGTCATTTCAAATGTAGCCAATTTGCCCGCTAATTGCTCTCTTGTGACAGTTGTATGGGCTCTGAATTCATCAATGGTAGCAACCTTGATTTTGTAGGCAGTAGGAAGGGATCTAAGAATTTTGCAAACAATTTCATTTTCATCTAGAACTCCACCAGCATTCCTGATTCCACACACCAGCTCGTTCACTCTTGGCATAAAGGTAGTGATATTTTCATCATCTCTCATCTTCAATCTTTCAAACTTCCCTTTCAAACTTTGCAACCTTGCACTCTTGACAAACTCATCTCCTTCATACAAAAGTTCCAGTTTAGTCCAGATCTCATATGAAGTTGGTAGGTCAATAACATTTGAGAGATCTGAGTCATTCAATGCGCTTAGAAGAGCTTCTTTGGTCCGTAGATTATTTTTAGCATCTGTGATTTCATTCAGAGTTGTCGGACCACCCTGTGGAGGTACATAAGGTTTTGTGACCATGGTCAAGTATGCTTTTCCCATACACTCCAAGTGACATTTCATGTGACCTTTCCAGAGAGTGAAGTTGGTTCTATCAAACTTAGGACTATCCTTCTTGTATGAGGACATCCTGGATCTCCTCAAGTGGTTAAGCTTCTTTTAGAGGAACTTGGCTCTGATACCAATTGTTAGATTTAGGGCACACAACTGAGAGGGGGGTGAATCAGTTGTGCAAAAATTTGCTTCTACTTCAAACACTTGATTCTTTTTTGTTAGTTAATAGCGTATAAATTAACCATTCATGAAAGCAGAAAGCATAAACACCAGAGCAGATAAACATCAACACATTAGACACCAATATTTTTGACGTGGAAAACCTGGTTAAGGGAAAAACTACAGGGTGATTAACCCAAGGATTATTCTTTGTTAGAAGAATAAGAAAAACAAATGGCACATGCCAGTCAGGGCTCACTGCCCGAGCACACTACTCACAAAGAGGCACACTGCCTACAAAAGAGACACACTATCTACAAGATCATAAGTATCATAACCTTGAACTGGAGAATGACATCTTCACCATGTCTGGATCAGTTCCATTTAAGCTTGAAACACACCTGCTCTGCCCTTTCGCTCTTTCGTTATATCACACTCATCCGCTTCAACACACACTTTGAAATGAACTCACAAACCTTTATTTATACAAGACATCGACTTAGGAACAATCATCTAAGTCAGCAATCAACCATAAGAACATTCGTAGGATGAATAACACATCCAGTCGGCCACCACAAGAACATTCGCAAGAAGAACAACTCATCCGGTTGGCTAGTTTGAACAAGAACTTCATCCAGAAGAATGTCTTCAATTCAGGGCTCTACCATCAATGCGGACCAACAACACAACCTCAACATGATCCAAGAACCTTCACACGCTTGCCTAAATGACTAGGTACATCCACACTTCCTCTACTCACAGGAATCTCTTCTCTTCCTCATCTAGAACTTCAAGAACACAGTCTACCGCTACTATCATACTAAAACATGTGCTTCTGGACCTCCAAATCATGAACAAATTGAGATGACACATCACAAGGACATCCCAAATACTCCATCCAATCCGCAAGATAGGATAATGCACTTCTGGATCTCACCGGACCTTTTTGTAACACTCTGTCACTCCGGAGCATCTCCTTGAACCGGTTCTACTTGATCAATCACAACTTCTTCACATCTTCATGTGGACCTCTGAAATCTTGACCGGATAATCTCAAGACTTATATCTAGAAACCCTTTAATCCGCATTCTCTGAATCTCAACCTATTGAGTACTTTTGCCTTCTTCTCATCACTGTTCTTCACTGTTCCTGATTGTGACTAATTTTCTCAATATCCTCAGCACATAGCTCATCTAATCCTTCTTACCAATGCAATATGAGTATCTTGACATCAATGACAACACTGTCTCACCTCATACTTGCAACACTTCTTACTAACCATCATCGGGTCATCACTTGCAGGTTCCTTGTTTACTTGCACTTCCTCAAATGGGGTGCCCTCTTCCTCCTCATGCTGTGAGGTCTGACTTTTCTCATGCATCTCTGTTATTTCAATAGCTGACCTCAAAATCCTCTTTGTCTTTGGCTTTTCAATCAGAGGCTATGCAGATGATGCGGATGCCTAAGATGATGTGGATGCACCTGCAACTAGTGTGGTAATCCTTTCAATTATCACCCCCTTGGGTTTATCTTCAGTTTTCTTACCTCTAAGGGGACCTTTCCTCTATTTTTGTGTGGGCAATCTCTCCCCGTTGGACTTTCTCTTTTCATTGAGGAAGTCATTATATTCCTCGTCTGGTATTTCTTGCCTTTTCTTTTTGGCATCTACTGTAAGGGCCACATCCCTTCTCTTCAATCTATTTATCTCTTCATCCACCCAAGCTTCGGTTAATTGTATCACCCCACCTGTCAGCTAATGTAGGGATATATCCTCCGACTGTATAAGATCAGTTGCTGATATGGTATCATTGTACACCTTCTTGTCTTCATATTCATTAGACATAGTTTTTCCATCATCTTTTCTCAGCTGCATTGGCACCAAGATGCAGTAAAATGTCTTTATTTGGTTCAAAGTGAGTCTTTGGTACTTTCTTCTCCTCACCACTGCTTCATCCTCATAGTCAGTCCAGAAATCTTCCAGATGCTTATGATGTATAGGTTTTCCCATTATTTTTTGCATCCTACCATAGGGGTCATAAGGTCTGGCCAAGGGAAATGGCTGCAGATACATCAGTTTTAGACCTCCCATGACATGTTTTATGCTCTCTGAGTCTGAGCACATATACCAGCCCATAGACACTAGAAATAATACTAGAGGTATCTTCTTTTGTGCCTTGTATGCTTCAACTATGGTTGACACCTGTCTGAGAAACTCCATCAGGACAACCCCATCAGTAGGGTATCTTGGTAGCATGAGGGGGGGTCCTTCAAATCCCTCTATTCTTATGTATGAAAAGGTGGCAAACTAGATAAGCCAGGCCCCATGTTTGTAAACAACTTCCTGAGCTTCCATGCTCAGTCTCTTGGTTCTGTCCTCCTCCATGGTTTTGACTAAATGCATAGAGAATGCATCATTCACCAATTTGTAATCCAGGAGGTAATTTTTTCTCTGTAACTAAGGATAGTAATCCCATATGTGGGTATCATCTACATCACCACCAGCCTTACCCACTGTAGTCAATACATCAAAGGTTCCCTTATAATTGCATGAGTAGACCACATATGAGGTCATATGAAACATGCATGCCTGGCCTCCTAGGATCCTCATCCCTTCATCTAGTGCATTACTGATGATCTTGGCCCATAATGGCTTGTTATCTATATATAGGACCATCTAGATGATTCCAAACATCCAATTCTCAAAATTCCCAGCATGAAGCTTACCTGTCATCCTGCTCAACATGGCAGTCATGTACTGGTATTCCTCATCAAAATCAAATTTGTATAAATATATGGGCAATTTCACTGAGGTAGTGTAGGTGCTACTTTTGGACCTCCACTGATACATCCTCTTCCTTTCATTCTTCTTATTTGTTGTACTTTGTTTCTAGCTTACGTAGGTCCACACTTACCACCTTCTTTCCAATTGGTAGATTAAAAGTAAAGGTGATGCCACTAATTGAAAAGTCAGCATAAATTCTTCCATGCTTCTCCACCCGCCTAGTCTCAGGGTTATAATTTCTGGCATATTCCACTACCAACTCTGGGGTGTCCATCACATATAGATAGTCGGCTGCATGCCACATTCCTGAAACATATATCGCATCCAGAATGGTATTATCCTTATCATGATCTATTCTTGTTGACCATACCACCAGGTCTGTATCTCCTTGGTGAGTGTCGCCGATGATGCCATACTTAAACTGTACCCCCTCAGGATGAACAAACATAGGCTTAAGAAACTCTCAATTAGACCTAATCCTTCTAAGATTTGCCATGGACTCCTGCAATAAACATGATCTGTCTTACCTTATGATATCCATATGCATTCATACAACACTATGTACCTCTACAGTATCATGCATACTCTATCTATTTTTCTTTTACTTTATCATGACATGCATATTCATAAATTCAAACCACAAGAAAGCATAAACCCTACCTGAACATGCAGAAAATGACAACAAGAGGGCTTTCAATTACTTACCTGATAGTGCTTTCTTCTTGGGTTAGATGGGTGATTACGGAAAAGGGTTGCAAATGCTGAAGATCACCAGTTCTATTACGCTGAAAGATCTAGTTCATTAATAGGTAGCTGTATGAGGGTTTGACTTCTCTGCTCTATCATTTCTTGTTCTTTTGCAAGGTAAATGAAAATAACCTTTGAAAATTACCTTTAAACACATCCGTAGGGAAAATTAGGGTAAAACTATGTTGGGATGGCTAAATCCATCGATCTCCTATAGGTAATTCATGGATGATGCCAAGTGTTTGATTTGTATTCACAATCGACGGGAATCCATCTACCGCATTTAAGTGCATTTAATGTTAGGAAACAGGGGGGTGATCTTTGAAAGATCAGGTGATGTTCAAAATATGACCCCAACAAGAAAAAATAATCCCCCCACCTTTTGAGTGACAAAACTAATGCAAAAGAATCAGATGATGTGGTCAACATTGACCATGTGTATATCGGGTCATGAATTTAAAATCAGGGGATGTCCAAAATATGACCCCTCGAATAAGATGACCCTCCACCATTGAGAAAGTTCAGGGTGATGTCAGAATCAAGGTGATTTCCTTCGTTTGTCAGATTTAAATGGCGTCACCGTCATATTGGCATAGGGTGATATTTCGCGAAGAGGGTGATATTCGTAAGATGATGGATATTAAAAATATGACCCCGCAAAATACATGAAGTTGTTTGACGAGAAGATATCAGCTACTATGTAATATTAATGTTTGCACTTCGCAAATCAAGTGATTATTAGGTGATAATATAATATCGGGGTGATCTTGTCTAATATGACTAATGTTCAAAATATGACCCCCCATCTAGATATCAGGTTTGACCAAACCTTTGACTCAACATAACTTTCTTCCCTTAGACAATTTTGGGGTGATCCAAAAGGCAAACCTGCTTGGAATTCTAAAGACTTTCCAACCCTAAGGTTGATAATGCAAAATACTAACTTTGACAACTAACCTCATCATGGTGGCAAATCCACCATCTTGTAGGGTGTATGCATGACTAATTTTACCAGACCGCCCAAAGTAGAAAAACAACAATCCAAAGCAGCAAGAAAAAGAGTTGGGTCCCTATTTTGTCAAGTCAAAATGGGGCGTGCTGTGTAACCACACAACACTAACCTAATGTTGCAAGATCTAATTATCAAGGAAAAAGCAATGTTGTACTAGTCCCAAGAGCAAATTTGGTTTTCTAATTACTATTAATTGAACAAAACAATGAAGGAACCTGAGAGAAATGAAGATTTGTGTGACTCCACTACCCTCAGTAATCCTTGATATTGGTAACCTTGAGTCCTTTTGTAGCAGCGGGAGATCCTCTTGATGACAAAATGACACAAAGAAGTAAAAAGAAGCATTGATGAAGCTTGATTGAGCTCAATGGGAGATTTGGTTGAACACAATGGCATAGAATGAAGCAACGTATTGTTGCTTGGTTCAACAATGAATAAAGCAAAAGGCACCTTCATCCTATGAGAGCATTTGAATGCTAAGTTAGAGAGAAAAAATTGGCAAGAGCTATGTGCACAATGAATTTACCTCTGTGGAAGAGCTTTGAAGCTATGAAACAATGAAAGCTTAGAATCTTTGAAGAACTAAAGAAATAAATGAAGAAAGAGGCTTGAAGGCCTGTGAAGAAGCTTGAAAAAGCTTCTGAAGATGAGAAGAGTATTCTCCAACTTGCTCAATTTGGAAAATAATGAAGAAGTGAGGGGTATTTATAGGTTAGAAGAAGGGATGAGAGGTGGAATTGATTGAGAAGTTAACTCATTTGAATGATGAGTTAACAAGGTTGATTACCCCATGAACTCAATTGATTAGAGAGTGATGAAGCAATGATAGCTTATCACTGAAGAAGAAATGGAGTTAAAATAATGCATGAGATTGATTGAGTTGTTAATTTTAGATCAAATGGAGTTAATTATGCATGTGTGGGTCATGAAATAGTCAACTCCATATTAGGCATCAAAAATCATGTGAACTGGAAGAAAAATGGGCAAAAATGGAGCTTTTTTTAGTGAAAAAGTTGAGTTTTTCCGTGGCTGGAAACGCGACAGGGTCACCTAGGTGAGACCAGGGGTCGCTCGAGGGAGATCCTTCTAAAAAGAAGGGTCACCCGAGGGAGATCTTGCATATCAGTAGGGTCGCTTGGGGGAGATCCTACAAATCATGAGGGTCGCTCGAGGATCTCGTGAGGGAGATCCGGAAAGAAAAAGGGTCTGGATGAAAAGACATGATGGGATATGATAGAAGAGAGGAAAAGGAGGTGTTTTTCCTCTAGAAACATATTAGTCATATGCAAGAATCCAAATCTCCACTTGCACCTGTAGGATCTCCTGGGGGAGATCTAGAAATAATAGGGGGAGATTTGGATTGGTTGAGTGGAGCTGAAAACCTAAAGTGGGAGATGGATAGGGGAAACCTCTAGAAGGATTCTAGTGGGTGTAGAGGATGAAAAACATAGGTGAAAGGTGAAAATTCACCTACAAGATGCTTACAAAGCTTAGGAGCAAGGTCGAAAGCTTAGAAAATGCAAATTGACAAGTGTCATAAAAAGTGTTGAAAAACATTGCAAACAGGGAGAGAGAGAAATTAACAAAGATGAATCAACACAAGACAAGAAAGAACACATGTCATCAAGAGGTTTGCTTCTTAGAGGACATTATTTCATGGTTACATGTACGTGACAAAGATTAAAATCATCATAGGGGTCCTCATGGAGGTTGTGCGTGATTTTTGTGCTTACAGTACCAAAACTTCAATAGCAGTTCTTTTCTTGTTGGGAAGTGTAGGAGTAGGTCTAGAGGATTTTGAAGAGGTAGCAGCAGTAGAGGCAGACCTACTTGTCCTTTTAAGTTCTTGTGTAACAAAAGAGGTCTAGAATTCTCCTACAGGATCCTTAGGAGTGTCAAGCATTTCCTCCAATTTTGATTTCATCTTTTCTACTCTTTCTTTCACATCCTTCATGATTATTTTGTTGGTGATCTCATCATAAGTTCTAAATCTTTCAACAGTAGGATCCTTAGGCTTGCTGAGTAACATATCAACATATCCAACCAAATCATATTCAGACACCTCATAAGGTAAGGTGGTTATCCAGAAATTTCTTGGCTCTACTGTCTCCATATAGCAATTGTCTTTGTCCACCATGAAAGTTATATCACTCTTGTATTTTTCTACTACTTTTCTTGGCATCCTTTCTCTCATTTGTGTGTCATTTTGAAATGTTTTGAAAATCCCCAAAATAGTGTGTCATAATTTTTGTGGTCAAGAAATCTATGCATATAATCCTTGATTTGATGAGAAACAGGGGTATCGAATTTCCAAACCATATTCTTCATTGAAGGTAATTCCCTTAGGAAATAGAACATAAGAAAAATGATTAAAGAACCATACCAAAATTTGTACTTTTTCTCCTTGGTTCTCTTCAAATTATCCAACAGTTGTTGCTACAAGAGCTCACAGAGGTCATAGTCCTTCCCTTCTTTCACCATCTGATAAGTAGTGTAAATAGCAGTGATAGTAGCAGTCCCTTCTCTATTTGTGTAGTACACTTTGTAAGTAATGCCCATAGTGGCATACCAGACCTGTAGGTCTTTGATGTCATCCACAATTATGGCTCTTTTATCAAATTTTGCTCTAGTAAGTCTCATCACCTCCCCATTCTTCATAGATTTCAATATAGGCATTGGTCTGGAGGAGCACAATCTGGTCACAACTCTGATTGCTTCCTTTCTGATCATGTGAGGTTGGTCAAGGAAAAATAAATCCTCATGGATTTGACTCAATGCAATCCTAACCCAATCTTCTTCATAGCAGAAGTTGGGGAAACCCTTTCATATGTCTAGCCATTTTGCCTCAACATTTGTAAACTCTAGCTTCAATTGATGATCATCACCTAGCAGATGATAATTCCTAAATTGTTCCAACTTCAGGTGATCATATGCACCCAGCTGTGAGTGGATGTATATCCAAACATCCTATGTATACAACACATGAGAGGGAACACGAGAGAAAGCTCCATCCTTGTCAATCTCAATGGATTTGTATGAGTGTTTATTGAATTTTGGTCTTGGTCTCTCCACAACATCAACTAGTACTAGTGTTTCCATGATACTTCTTTCAAAAAACTAGGGTTTAACTGGCAAATTTAAAGAATACATGATAAGCAGTCATTAGGGTTTGTACACAAGATCTGCTGGAGATCTTCTTCACTTATTTTCTCTTTCACGCACTTGAATTCATTCAAATGAGATCAAATTTGATCAAGTATCGACTAAATAGGCTTCTCACCAACCCTAGCTACTCTGCATTGATTGCATTTCTTTGTTCATGACCTAATCAACTTTTTGCTAAACAAAGATCTATGATCACTCAGCAATCCTCCACAAAGAGTCCATTTACTCCAGAAATTTGATCAAACATCATGATATCATTAGATAGACATATCCATATCATTTTCAAGGTCATTAATATGTTGAAGATTTCACCATCTTATGCATTAACGAGTTTGAAAATGTTTGCATTTGTAACTCCCTGAGAACCAATACTTCCTCCTTTTTAGTTTCTGGAGGATCCATTTGCACCAGGAAGAGGTGCAAATCCTTCCTTTACTTCATTTTTTTCCTTCTTTCCCCATGTCCTATTCATTTCCTTCTTTTGTAGAGCAATATCAACCTTCTTTTGAGGAGCAGAGGACCTTACATGCTTTCCCTTGCAGAACCTTGCAATGTGTCTTGATTTATTGCAATTGTAGCAAGTGGTATTGGACTATAGAGCATAGACACCTCTTCTCACATTAGATCTACATTTAGCAGCCTTATGACCATAATTGTTGCATGTGTAGCAATAATCATAAAAGATTTGAGGAGTCCTAACATTGTTCTTGTTCATGAAACTATTCCTCATCACTTTGCTTATGTACTAATTAGCCTTATGACCAACTTTGTTGCAAACACAACACTGACCATGAGATGAATGAGAGCTTACAACATTGTACCTTGGAGGCCTAAATGAATTATGATTCATCTTGCTTCTACATTCAACAACCTTGTGACCAAACTTATTACCAACATATCAATTACCATTAAGAGCTTGAGAGTACTTGGTATGAGCTATTTGTTTAGGAGCAAGGTTTCTAAAATTCTTCTTCTTATCTTTCTTTGTCTCCAGATAGGAGTGAAACTCTCTTCTTTTGCATCTCCAGAGGCATTCTTCTTAGGATCTATAGTGCATGCTTTTTCTTCCTTTGTTTTAGACTTTCCTTCTACTTTGAAGTCATCGTACAAGTTTGTGGATGCAGTAATTATAGGACTTTCCCCTTTTCAAAACCAAGACCAAATTTTTCTTTTGATGGCTTTTGAGAATTGATCAATTCATTAAGAATCTCAGAACCTCCTTTCAGTTTTAATCCTTTGTCAATTTGTTCTTTTGCTCTTTCTAGTTCTTTCCTCAGAGTGACAACGTCTTCCTCAAGTTTTGAACTTTCAACTACTTTCTCATTGAGCTTCATATTTAGGCAATCTTCAATCCTCTTGCCTTCTTCAACCATGACTTTCAAATTAGAGATCATATCTTATGCCTCCTTAAGTTTAATGTTATCTCCTTTATCTCCTTCTATTTTAGAGTTTAGTTTGCCAATTCCTTCTTTTGATTCTTTATCTTTTGTCTTCAATTTCACAATTGTCTCCTTTGATTCTTCAAGCATGTCCTCATATTTCTAGTTTAATTCTCTAGCTTTATCTAGATCTTCAAGTGCTAACTAGAGTTCTCCTTCAAGGTCTACCTCATCTAGATTTAAGTCCTAGCCTTCAGGTTCTATTTCTTCTAGATCTAGTTTTGGAATAAATACATCATTATCCATAGCTTCAAATTCCATGTGTTCAAGTGTAGGATCTACCTCAGTCGTTAGGCTTCTCAAAGGTACTTGGCTCTGATACCAATTGGTGAACACACTGAGATACTGAGGGGGGTGAATCAACATATACAAAAACTTAACTACTTTATTTGCATAACAGAGAATAGAAAGTAAAATATGCACCACATTAATCAACACATTGACACCAAGATTTTTATGTGGAAAACCCAAAAATTGGAAAAACTATGGTGAGTGTTATCTCACAATATAATGCTCACTACTATAAATGTTTACAACTTTATTTTAGTGCTACTCCTTGTTGACTTTGTTTTAGGGCTACAACCCAAGGAAGCTACTACTCCCTAAAGAAGGCTCACTGCTACAAAGAATTACAATGATACAATAATTATGAACTGCTATGAGAGAAGCATCTGACTTATGCTAATATTGCAGTCCCCTTTTCTGCACAATTACTCCATCATACCAACTTCACACACTTCATACTGCTCATTTTTCTCTATCCCATTTGCACTCCATTCATTCTATAAATGAATTTGTTCTTCTATATGTATCCTCTACAACATCTCAAAACATTAATTAGGTCATCATAAAAAGACCTTTAGATGAAACGTGTAATATTGTTTGAGTCAGCTTCAACATATACATTGTATTGAGAAAATGATTTGTGGATCATAGCACTTCATAACAAGATCCAAGAAGAATCACTATGCATTCTCCAATGCCAAAGCAACCAATCAAGATCCACCGCATATGAAGGAAACATAATTGTCGGCCCAAACAACAGTACCACTACTAACTGATCATATTCACATCACCGGGGAGAAGCCAAAAACATTATGAAAACCAAGATTTCAACCATGTATCTTCTCAACACTATCCATACACCATACTCCTTAAGTATCTAATCAATATATGCATCTGCAAATTAAGAAACATGTTGAATTGATGAAAACAAGGCATTCCATATTGACTGTGACACATCAAAACTTAGGATATTGCATTGTGAGCCACCAAGTCAACTGAAATAATCATGAATGAACTTGTGCAATATTATGAACATATTATTAGATCTGCACAATCACATCTATCATTTCTGGAGGAATGCAGAGACATTTTACTCCACTGCAGTATGATCAGTATTCATGTATACACATAACTCAAGGTGACTTGAACAACTTGTGCAGTATAGGAAATAAGAGAGAATTGCATGTGGTTCAAACCTAAGATACTATGAAGTATGTAGATTCTCTATAGACATGCATATAGTTTATCTATACCTTCTCCATCTTCTGCATGTACTCAAAACTATGTTCTATAGAGTACTTTTGCATCTAGAACTATCTGTATTACTTTTGTCATTTGAAAGATGATCTTTTGGACCATAAGAACACCTGATATTGCAAGGTAGTGTGCATTGAAAATTCCCAAGTAAATTTGCAAAACCACATGGGCACAACTTCTTATTCAGAGGAATGTCGAGCATCCCATGATCAGGTGTCCACCATTTCTTTACACTATCAAGTCATAGTCTAGAACTCTGTCATTAATAACTTTCTTTGCTGAAGGTGTAATGAGCTAAAATCTTGGATATAACACGTTAATATATCAATTAACTTATCTGTAAAACCACAAGACTAAATCTTGCACTACGGAGGAATCTGGACCAAAATACTATAATTTTGCCTTAGGATATACACTGTGAAAGCCTTAGCCAAACCTCTAAAACTTGTCTCTAAGTGCGGTACCTTAAACTAATAGGATACCAATGTAGACATATAGAAAACATATTAGGATAGGTATACTCTCCTCTACATCACCCTTAGACACTAGATTGATCATTGTATCACACTTAGACAACTTTTCTTCATATACAAAGTCTTCCAGACTGACCTACCTTAACCATGCTGATTTGAGTCAAACCGTCTCTCTCAAATCTTCCTCTATCCATCATCTTTAGGTTGACACATATAGAGTTGACATCAATGACAACACATATTAGCAACAAATATGGATGAGTAGTGGAACTTCATTAGAAACACCTACATATACATTGTCATGAGAGACTTAGAGTGGACTACAAATGACCTAATGGTAGACCCTCACGTACCCCTACATGATAGATGACACATGGATATCTTTGTTTTGGTATGACACTAGATGGGAGAGCTTAGACAGGTGTATGAAAAGATCATCAACTTAAGGTTAAAGGTGGCGACCCCAAGGAGCCTACATAGACATGAAAGTAGCTCCACACATAAGTACTAGTATATGGACAAAATCCAATGGGATGCCATAGGCATTAGGTCCTAGCCATATGAAGGAGAGGAGAAAGAGTCCATATAAAATTAAAAATCATAGCTCTATGCATTAGGATAGAGTAGATTTAGTATCTCTATGCCCCTAGTTTTGGACTATGTTGAGCCTTCTACACATTTTGCACATTGTATACAAAATTTGAAATTATATATACATATACTTGATTTGATTGACTCGGATGTTTTTCAATGTGAATCATATAATGTTTAGTCTTTATGTATGCATACGTGTTTGTATATGATGTGCTATTCTATGTATGAGATGCATCTATATATTATTTATCTAAATGAATATTAAAATCTAGCAATTTTTTTAGTTTCCCTTTTACATCTATCTATTATGATGGTTTTCTTATGAGAAAAACAAATAATACTGCTTCTTGATACATGTTCTAGGTTTTTATAGATTTGGATGGATCATCTATAAGGCATAGGAAAGATAAAGGACAATATCTATAATAGGAATTAAATTGATTATAGTCCACACTATCCATGTTTGAAATGATGAAAGTTTTTGACAACAAAATGCACTTGTGTTTAATGAACCACAAAACGGGCTCGCATTTTATGGACCACAAAAACACTCGCATTTTGGCTTGGTGTCCACCAATCCTAAACACGATCGTGTTATGGCCATTTAAACATAACGCGAGCGTGTTATAGATAAAATTACTCATGTGGCTAATTTTTTGTATACCAACTTGGTGCACTTACCCTAAATTAAAATGAGAGACACTTGAGCATATGAAACCTAAATTAGGGTTTCGTCACTTTCTCAAAAAGTCCCTCTTAAAACCATAATTTAAGACCAAATATTGTATTGAAAATTGAATGAAAGGAAATAACATAAAAAACTAAAAAAACCCTAACACCTCACCCAAGTTCTAATTATAGAAGTAAAAAGAAAGCACATAAAAAGCCTCTAGAAAGAACTTGGAATGAAACATGAAAGGGAGGCACCAAATCAAGAAAATGCTCAACAAACACTCAAATCTAGAAGGTGAATTGGCATAGAAGTTTGAATGAGATGAAATACTTTGAAATCACACTAAAAGGAAAAGGACAAAGACATATGAGGGAAGACAAAACACTTCAAGGTTTTAAGACGCACTCTCACTAGTGAGCATTTGATTCACACCAAGCTCTAGAGTTATGAGTTTTGACACATATTTGCAAGTCATGTGAATTGGAGCTCATTGGTCAAGGTGCATAAAATTAAAGGTTTTAGTTTAAATTACATTTTACATCACTCCACTAATTAGTTTGGGAAATTTAACCACATGGAAGTTTAGGGTTCATACCCTAATTGTAGACATGCAACTTTCTAAAAAGTGGTCAATGAAGCCCAAAATAGATGCAATTAGGGATTTAGACTTCAATGAAGATTCTACAACTTGGAAAACACAAAAAAAAATTATAGAAAAGCAAGTTTTGATTCCAAACTTAGAAGAATTTGGCCGAACCTTAAATTTTGCCTTTTGTGACAAGTTCACAAATACGAAGGAATTTCAACAAATCCACTTAGACACATGTCCGAAAACTCTTAGGCAACAAGGACAAAAAACCAAACACAATTAAAACAATATAAATGGGTGAAAGTTCAAAGTTGTGTCACACTTTTATAAAGGAAATGACCAACACTAATCTAACTTTTTAACTTGAATCACTACAAAGTGACGTATATTTTTTTATTTTTAAAATGATTTAAACTAATAAAATGTATATTTTTTAGTATACTTTATATTTATATTTAAAAATAAAAAATAAAAATATTTAAATGTAGTTTTCTATAAAATTCACACTATCATTTAGTTGTTGATAAATAAGGTTAAGTGGGTTGCATTCTATATAGTAAATTTTTTTCCTTCATTTTTTTGTGTATTTGTAACTTGAATCTTTATTGCATGGAATAATTTTTCTCCTATTTTGATATATATATATTGGAAGTTGCGTGTAATGGAAACACAATTGTTCCGATGGGACGTCATCTTTTGTCTTACCTATTTATCCAAAATAGGAAAACATATATCATTTTGACATAGAATCTCTTGTTGGTATGCTTAATTAAGTTCACTTAGGGACTCTTACATGGTATTAGAGCTCATAAATTAACTCTTACATGATATCAGAGCTCATTGATCGACTCTTACATCTCTCCTCTAGTGCATCATATTTTTTCAAATTTTTAATAAACTTTAATATGTTTTCTTGAGAGAACAATAAATATTTTATTTTGGTGTTGATGACCTACTTTTAGTAAAAATTAAAAAATATAAACACTAATTGAAATGTTTAAAAAATTATAATTTTACAAACTACGCTTATAGATCTACAAAAGGGCATTTTTAGATTTTTTTTAAATAATTATTTATATGAGTAGGAGTTGTTAAAATATCAAATTTTTCAAATAATTTAATTTTTTTGATAAATTAGCCCCAAAGTGATGCTATATATGTATTTAGTGGATGTTTCCAATTGGAAAAGTTATGGACTAGATCTAATTTAACTAAAATGAATTTAGATAGAACATATGTTTTAGCAAAATTGACTTTTTGTTGGAAATACCTAAATTTATTTAAGTTGATAAGTTGACTTGAAGTGTGACACAACTTTGAACTTTTACCCAAACCCAACCTGGCTTAGACCGAAATGCAAAAGAAAATAAAGGTTGAAAACTTAAAATTTAAAGCAAGGGTCCCTAATTTTAAAAGCAATAGGGGCACATTGTGGATGCCACAATACATCCTCAATGTGTTTATCAATTACCACTTATATCATTGGTAAAAGGTGTTAAATGTAGTCCTTATATAAAATCCATATTGATTGTTTGCCACTTATAATCTAAGATGTCCTATGGATAGAGAAAACCAGTTGGATGCATTTCTTGGCTTTGACTTGCTAACACTCCAAAGTTTTAGCTATAAATTTTTTCTAGTTCCCTTTTCATTTTCAGCAAAAAATACAATAGCCTAAGGTCTAGAAACATCTTGTTTACTCATAGATGCTCGGAATTGAAAGCATTGTGAGCTTCCTACATCACCTAAGTTTTTAAGTCACCACTAATGGGAATGTAGAAACATCTTCTTCACATCTCGTTATGTATTAATTACATAAATGAATGTTTTTAAATACCAAAACATAGCAACGAGATACACAAAACATGTACTAAGTCAACTCAAATGGCTAGCAAAAAAAGGGCGAGGGTTTAGGTATTTGAATTTGATGTTTTTAAATTTAAGGTTCGATACAAAGCACCTCAGTATCAATCTTGAGTGACATAAGATTGAACCTAGGTATGAAAGTGTTAATTTCAAAGTAATGAGTGATTGTATGGATATGGTCGCAAATATAGGTGTAATAAATGATACCTAAATGGTGAATATATGGAATGCGAGTAAGCATGAATTGGATAAAGTTGAATGTATAAGAATAAGTGTAAAAGAGAGAGAATAAAATTTTAAGTAAAGATTAGAGAATAAGCCAACTTTAATACAAATATATATCACTAATCCATATAATAAATCATTCCATTAAAATAGAAACCCAAAACTACATAAAAATTAACATAAATTTATTAATTTTACCATTAATTAAAAAAAAATTACAATGCATAGGCTTTTCTTTTATAAAATTTATAAATTTAAAAAAAAAAAAAACTTAGACCAAATATTAAAACATTGAATATGACAAGAGAAAGGCATGCTATTTTTCTCATCACATTCATGGCACTGACAAATTCCGGCAATTTCAAAAGAAAATGTTTCGTGAAAGATTGAAGTTGGAAGAAAAAACCAAATCGAATCAAATCACCTTTCCGTCCATGTAGGAAGTAATTCGATTCTGACCTCAGTGGCCAACACCAAATCGAATCCAATCACAACTTTTCCTTGCTTTTGCCTTCTTCCTTTTATCTAATTTCTGAGCACTTTGCTTTTTATTATTATTTTATGTAGCCTTGATGTTTCGAGAAAAGGATAGAACAGGGTGGCGCTTGTCTAATTTCTCAGCATTTTCCTCGAAATGACGATATAAATTTACTCATCTATTTAATTTATCATTTATCATGTATTTAATTTACTCACTTATTGGATGCTTCTTGGTTGTGGTTGACAGCTCTACATGGGTAAAGGAAGATATAAATGAACCACTTCTTTTTTGGTTGTGTCCGTCGCTATTACTATGACTCATGGTAGCATATATAATTACAATGCTAGCATGTTATGATGAGACATATCATGTTGTCGATTCAAGTCATGACTATGTTGAGAAAATTTCAGATGATTTAAGGAGGGAAGGAACGATGAAGGTTTTTTTGGTAGAGGTGGAGGAAGGCTAAGAGTGGAAAAGTGTGGTGTGTTACCCACAATTTGTTGATACATTACATCATTTATGAGTGGATTCTTTTTTTTTTATAGATTGAAGGAGGGAAGGAATAATGAAAGAAGGGGTTTTTTGGTAGAGTGGAAAAGTGTGGGTGTGTTACGGACAATTGTTGATAAGTTACATCATTTATGAGTGGATTATGTAAAGGATGATTGTTTTGTTTTTTAATAGACTGAAGATATTTTAAAGAAATAAACTTTAAAAAAAAAAATATTTGTAATGGTGAAAGGGATTTTAGTTTTTTTAATGTAAAAAAATTTGACCTTTTAAATTATTGTGTTCATTAAAGGAGCTCAATTATATATGCCAAAAAGTTTGGTATGCATGTATACCATCACAAGGAATTTGAGGATTTTTGTGTAATTTTTTAAACTATTCTTAAAAATAAAATTATTAGTAAATAAATAATTTAAGGGATTAATAAACAAGAAGTTTAAAGTGATGTTTGTAATAATTATTAAGCATTCTTTATATACTAATAAATATAAAGAGGTCTCTATATATTTAATGATTTTTTAAAGATTATAATTATTGTGAGGAAATAATTATATCTTAATAAATTGATTTAGGTTAATTAAATAAATGTATTTCATAGAAGTATAAATGAACTTATATAAATGAGTTGGGACTAATAATAGAAACTTATTTAAAATTGTTACTAAATTTATGTTCACACTAAATTTAGTTAGACCTAAGTTCAATTGTTTTAGAAAGAATAAAAGAAAACTTTGAGGTTATTGCATTTAATGAATAGTTGATGTCTTGACAAAGCAAAAATAGATTTCAGTTGCTAGGATAACCCATCAATCCAATCAAGACTGATGAGTCATCATAACAAGTTAATTAGGATGTCAAGAAATCAAAGATTCAAGAAATACAGTTGGTCTAAACCAGTTTTATCTTTCAGGAGTTATAAGACAAATTGATTATTCAGTTGATCATATTTGAAAGAAAGAAAGAAAGAAATTTATTTAAACTGTTATTTCATGTCATATTTGGAACATACATTCAGTATCTGTTACTTTATCCTATGCATTGATTGAAAAGGAAACATACATACATCAAGTGCATAAGATAAATTAATTGATCATGTTTAAAAGAAGTGTTCAAATGTGTCCCACACAAGTCGTGGGAGTAACTAAACTAAGCAATGCAGACATATGCAAATTATACATCTGATGATAAAAGAAATAAGGAAGAACACATGATAAAACTAAATATCCATCATTGCTCGAGCAAGGAGGTTGTTGACTTGTTGATCTTGATCTTCAGTCTCTTATCTTCAGCTCTAGTTGTATCAGTTGAACCTACAAAAAGTTGGGACAAAACCTGTTAGAGCTCTGGATATTTAATGTTATCATATGCTTTCATCAAGCAGACTTATCAACTTGCAAACATCATACACTTTATATGCCAGAAGCAATCAGTGATCAGAATTAGCCAAGAGAATAAGAAAGTAATCAGTTATGAGTATTAGAGCAGAGAAGGACAGCCAAGCAAGTGCCTTACATCAGAAATCAAAGGTACATTTTTATGACTAACATGTGTGTTTCATGTGCCGGTATAGATAAACATTTGTTTTCATATTCTTTTCAAGCATGTGGAAAAAATGGGCTCCCATAAGGATTGAGCCTAGCATGTTCAAAATCAAGTACAAAGGAAGAAAACAACTGGATCATATCATGCCATATGAGACAGTCAATTCAAATGATCAAAGTACAGATGGCATCAAAAGAATATATCATTCACCCATAAGGAAGATACAACTTTAAAAAATAGTCATGAATATATCATTGTCATAGACTATTCTAGACAGTCATATAGACTAGAATACCAGGCACAAGTAGCATGATTATATCAGCAAAGGAGTGTATGAGAACAATACAGCATCAGTCATTAGCTATAACAATCAATGAGCAGCATTATGACAGAAGTAGTCTTGGAGGACTGTTTTGTTATAGTCTTGGAGGACTATTTTGTTCTTAGCTTATCAAAGCCTTGGTGTTGTTTATGGTGATTTAAGTATCTCTCCTCTATATGTTTACACGAGCATTTTTACAGAAGATATTTAGCACTTACAGTACAAAGAGGAGTTTTGGTGTTTTATCCTTCGTCTTTTGGGCCTTGACTTTGGTCTCATTTTTCAAAGTATGTCCTTGTAATTCTGAGAATTGTAGAATTTCTTTCATGCTTACCTCAGTTTTATAAATACACGATCACAATTATAGATACATTGAATGATCAAGTCATATAGGACCTTCAAGAGGAGCCTCAACCATGAAAATAGACAAGGTTGTAAGTTCAGTTATGCAAATCCAAGATATGAATATACACAATGCAATCACCATGAAGGTAATGAAGAGAAAGCATGCATACCCAGGTCTGAATAATGAGCAAGTGTGTTAGACAGTAAAACATGAGATGAAGATGACATCAGTCATAGAGAATGATAGACATGCATGAGTTAGATACAGAGAGGAGATTTGTTATTCATCTATAGTCCAACATAAAGGATGCAATATTATATGCATGAAGACACTTGACACAAGCAAATATGCCATGATAGTTACATCAACTATTGTCTAGGCAGCCAAGTAGCAGAAGCAAAGAAGAGATTTGGTATAGTGGATTGAAGCAACATTTAACAAATATTCACCACAATTTTTGTGGATGAAATGTAAAGTTGTTGTTGACTGTTTGACCATTGAAATAGATGATATTTATACAAGGTGACTGTCACCAACTCAAAGAGACCTATGGCCATACCTCAGAGATAGCTATAAGAGATATCAAAACAACATGAGGAGCCTCAGCCATGAGAAGAGATAGTGCTAATTCTTTCAAGTCTCAATATAAAATGATGCAAGGTACAACCCCAATAATAGCTGAAACAATACCAAGTAAGGGACAACAGGAAAATAAGTCTTTCTTTTTTGTTCAATACAACCACAATGAAATCAATGCTACAGGAGAAACCATCAATACTACAGGAGAAACCATCTCATGCAAAAATGTTAAAATCCTCATATGCATTTTTGAAAATCCTCATTTTTCTTGTTTGCATTTACAACCATAGTGAAAAGAATGTGCAAGAAACAAGGAAAATTATGGCTGTTATTAGAAAGGGGCCTCATTCTTGCAATCATGACAAGGCTTCATTGTTATTCAAGCCCTATTTTCATTCTTATATCTATAGTGTAGGGAATAAAAGAGAAGTCATACTTAGTCATGGTCGTGGACAAGAGCACTTTTGTATACACAAAGTTATAAAAACCCTAGTGGTAATTTTTTAAAACCCTCAAGTTTTTGTATTTACAGTGGAATAACATATACATAGGCACGACTAGACCAAAAAATGGTTGTTTATTCGAAATCAAAAGATTACCCACTTGTAGATACAAAACCCTTGTCAGGCTACAACATATTTGTAAAAGAATGAGATACAGAGCATCAAGAAGAGCCCACCTAGCCCTTCACAGAGGAACTAATCCATAAACAAGCCACAATTCCTTTTGTATGAGGCTTCTTACGAATAATAAGTTGCAGTTGTAGATGGAGACATACAAAACAAAGAGAAACTTGTTCAAAGTTTGATAGCATATACTACACACTCAGCCGTGATTGAGCATCAAGATAAACCAAAAAAATGACAAAGGATGCCAATAAGAACCTTAGAATTATTCTCACCTTCATCCATGCACCTTGAAATGTCGTGTAGAGGACTTAGAACCAGCTAGATGGAGTAACAAACTAGAGAGGAATTTTTTGTATCAAACCCTAGAAGTGGCAATGAGTTGCAGAGTTGAGGCAATGAAGAAGGCAAAAAGAAAAATGAATGAGTTTTAGGGTTCAAGTCTCATTTTTGTTCGATGAATTTCTTTTCACCATATATTTTTGACTTAAAACAAATCATTTACCTTAATAACCATGGTCAAAACTTCAACATTGAGATCCCTAGTACTCGAGTCGGGGCCAACAACATTTTCTCTTGCTTTTTTATTTTGTTGAAGTCAAAGATCATTATCATGGAAAAGAAAGACTAAGTGCCTTGTAAATTTGCAAACCTTTTCCTATGTAGTCGGCTTATGATGTAGTCAAGTTTCTTTTGCAAATCATACAGGATGACTGAATATGGTCAAGGATTTTTATGCCTTATTATCTTCATATCCGAAGTCAAAGGTAAAGAATCAAATGAAGATCATATGAGGGAATGATATACATGCAAGGTGGCAGTGTTGAGGATAGGTATATTTTTTTGTATGATGAGAAAGGAATTTTGCATGAGGATCATATGAAGACATGCCTTATGGAAATGCAAGGTGGAAGAGTTGAAGATAGGGTGTATTTTGCATGAATGAAGACCTAATGCATTTTTGGTATGATGAATGAAGACAAAAGGTAAGGGGAAGGTAGGAAGTATTTATTTTTGCCTTAGTGCTTTTGTGATGATATATTTTTTCTCCTTGGCAATATAATGGAGTGATAAGGGTAAATTTTTGCCTTTATTGCATATGTCATGCAACTAAGTGATTTTTCTCACAAGGAGATATAAGGGAATTTTATTTTCTTCTAAGTCCTATTTTTGTTCAAATCATGCAAATTAGGCAAGTGTAATTGGAGAGATAAGGAGATGTATTTTTTCTTTTCATCATGCATGATTTTACAAAATACATCAATGTAAATGAATAGTAAAGTAATATTCTTCAAATTAATTTATTATTTTTCACAAATTATAAAATCAGAAATAGTACAAATTGTAACTAACAATAGAGTAATTATCCTAAATTACTTTATTATTTACTCACATCAATTTTGCAAATGCAAAATCATGCAAATTGATGAGTTGAGTTAACTGAGGCCATCTAGGGGCTTTTCGCATGATTTGAGGAGCATTTTTAAGGGTCTTGGTCAACTTCTTGGTCAAACATATGGAGAGGACCAACTTGGAGCTATTTTTGCTCAATTTGTGGCAGTTTGAGCCCTTATTTTTAAGGATTTCTTAGTTTGCTTGTGGATCACTTTGGAGGACTTATTTTTAGAGGCAGTTAGCTGCAGTTTCATTTTTACGTGCCTCTTAGTGAGAGCAAACTATATATTGTAAAGCAAAACTTGGTTTTTGCTAGTTCTTGCATTCTTTTTCTCTTTTACACATTGAAAGACAAGAGGTTTTGTAACTCATTTTTCGAGTTCTTACCTTTTTGCTCTTTTACACTTTGAGAGAGAAAGGTTTTGTAGCTCATTATTTGACAGTTTATAAGAGATCACAGCAGATTACAAGTCCAATTTCTTTGTTTTCATGCAATATTTCCTTTATTTTTTGGAATCAAGTAGTTGACTTTCCATTTGATGCTAATTGTATGAGGCGATTTGATGAATTTTTATTGTGTTTAATTATCAAAACCTTTCAAATTATTGTCTCTCTTACTTGCAGTATTAAGCATAGTGATATTACATGTCTTAGGTTGTGTTACTAAAAATAGTTCTTTTATGTTGTGAAGAATCTTTCTTTATCATAAAGAATAATTTTTCTAGTCTTCCTTAGAAGCACTTTTGTGATATTTATGCCAAGATTGGATTGTGTAGGTCAGATTTCTGAATTCTATTGTGAACTAGATTGCAAATTTTCTATCCTTATTAGGTGCATCACCAAATTTTACAGTTTTATTTCCTTATAGTTTCCTTCTTACCCTTTTCCAAAATAGAAAAATCATAGTTTCAAAATAGAATATTTTAAGGGAACTAGCCCACAATTTGGAGGTTCAAACTCACTATAGGTCACCCACAGCCTAAGTTTGTCCCCATGTTTCGAAGGATTGCAGAGTGTCACATCTTTGCATAAGGGTGCAATCCTCATCGACAACAAAAATAAATAATGAAATTAAAATGATTAAATGTGATACTTTGCTTAAGAATTAGTGATGCGTAAATGATGTGTCAAATGTATGATTCACCTTGGTTTTAGAATTTTAGGGCTTTTGTGACAAAAATATCAAATTATAAAAATTAATTGAATATTAGCTCTAGATCATGTCTACTATTGTGGAACCAATCTCCATAAGTGTTGAAATCATCCATTTCCATTCCATCTCTTCTTTACTCTAGGTCAATTGTGCTTGTCTATATTGTTAGGAATATACAGGTAGATGAAACCAATTCTACATAACCCAATGGAGATAATGATGCATACAATCTTATAGATTCACCATAATGCAAAGATCAATAGACAATCAACAAGATAACATAAGATATAACCTGGGAAAACCCTCTTTGAGGGAAAAAACTTAGCCTCCAAAAGCATTCATACTCAATGTATTATTCAATAATAAGAATTTACAATACACTCACAGAGTCTCCATGAACACCTCTGAAATATCAAGCTCCTCTATTGCAACCTCCATGTATCCAAGCATGAATCCACACATCCCATGCCATGCCTACAAATGTGCACTCACAAGAGAAAACTCAATACAATGATAGCCTCTCACACAGCCTATAAAATAAGAGCCAACCCTAACCACTAACCATGTGCTTGCTTTTATAGACTCAAGCTCACACAAATACAACTTTTGGTATTGGATAAAAACAATGTGACTCAAAACCATGAGTACAAAACCACTTACCCCAAAATAATAAATATTTATTATTTTGGCATAAATAATAAATACTTTCCTTATGTCTCCCAATGTTAAATACAACTTTTACAAGTGATAACAAATAAATATTTAATTTGGCTAAACACATCACTTAAGATGCACCACAAAAGAATATTTATTTTACATAATTAAATTAATTAATGTTATTCAAGGTGAACAACACCTTTTTCCCAACATTCTCCCACTTGTATACATTGCATAAGGATCAATCAATGAAATACATCATCATAGGAAAACATGAAACCACATGAATCTCCAACAAGCTCTCATGCTCCATCAAGATACCTGCAATAAAATCAAAGTAACCACCATCTCGAGCAAGAACTCCTCTCATCTTCCAACGTGCCACCTATGGAAGAAAAGGAACATGCCAAGGTGAAGATGCACCAATCCAAAGAACACTAGCATCAAATCCAAGTGATAGCAAAATCTTCAAGTAGCTATCAAAGGTAAAAACCCACATGACTGGAAATAGCACCACAACATATGCTAATACATCCAACCATCCATACCTCATAGTTATCAACAACATCAGTAAACTCATGCCAACAACATATCAAACCCATTTACTGCAATAATAATCTCCATGTATAAAACCTGTCAATGAAGAACACATACATCCAGGAGTTCCCACTACATGGGTAATGTCAAATTTGAAAATAGATCCAAGACATACCAAGTCTACCAGTCAACACTCAAACCAAGGTGTGGCTAATCAACAAGCCAATGTAGTATCAAGAACAATCACAATGATCCACACATGCAAGATAAATCATTAAATACTATATCACAACATGTCATCATAACTATCCCAAGTCCACTCATATCAAGATGATCCTCCAGGAAGTAGCCATAAGACAAAGGGAGAAAACCTATAAATCATAATGTCCTACCAACACCTCAAAGTGCAAAGTTGTGTCAAGTATGATCTCCTATGTAACCCCAAATGAAAAACACTCAACAACACCCAACCATTCAATCTCATAGATCAAATGAACATATGTAACATGTAATCAACATGGATGTAAGTCTCTCTAACCAAGGAAGATCAAGCTCATAACCATTCCATAACCAGGAATAAGCCTAATCACATCTCCTAAAGTGCTCATAATGGAAATCATAAACCAAGCCATATGAATAAAGAGATAATTTGAAAAGAACTCAGAATATGTATGTGTATCTAATAGGTAGTGTACAACCTATATCCACAATCTTTACATACATTCTTCCTACCTGTGCCAAGATGAAATTGGATATCCCTCAAACCATAAAGGAAAGTGAATACTATCAGATATTATAGCTAAAAATGATTTTATATACCAACATGCAAAATTTAGAAGTGTAACAAGAAAAATAAATTGATGACACAACTCAAAAACCACTTGCATACCTCGAAATTGACCTTGCCTATTTATACAAATGTAAAAATAGCAAATTGATTTGATACCTCGCTAGCTTTCTCCATGCATTCCCTAGATCCATTCCCCTTAAGCACAATTTTGATGTAGAAAATTTGATTGAGTCTCCTCCCCCCTTGTCTCCACTCTCTATTCTCTCCAACACTTAGCATATTTTTTTTGCACAACAAAATTTCTTATGGAAAGAAAAACCTCCATTCTCATAACATTTAGAAAGGATTTATTTTTACTTTGTGATAGCTATCCAGGGTTAGGAAAGAAAAATAGATATATATTGACAAATGTTCCTTCTCATGACTACAATTGTCAACATCGTTTCCCTTCCTCCAATTCTGAAGCTATAGAATTTAATTAATCAAGCAAAATCTCCTTAAATATTAAATTAAGGGAAAAGAAGAGTAATCCAATACAATTTAATAATCACAAAAGGACATTAGTAATTTAGTATTACAAGATCAACAAAGATATATCTATTTATTTTAAATAATCCAAAAGTAAGAAAATAGAGAAAAGAAAGAAATAATAATTAGGAATAAAACATCCAGACAAAATCTACTATCAATCAAATATATAAACTTGCTCCTTCCTCACAGTCTAGCAAGAGCATTTTGCATTCTTCAATGCATCCCCTCGCTTGTAATATAGTAAACGTAGGACTACAAAAATTACCAATTGAGACCTCATTCCCATACAATAACAAAAGCAAAGAATTTATTTTTATACTACAAACAATATTCTTAGATCAAAGCACATACCTATCTCATGATAAGTTGAATAAAGAGCCTAGAAAAATTTAATAACTTTATTAATATACATAAACAATAATATTCATTACAATGATTTAAACCTCACCTTCACCTATATCCACAATTTAAGATCATAATAAAATGAAATCCAATATAATCACAATTTAACTCATTATATAAACTTGTGAGTAAAAATACCATAAGCAAGTTCATCGAGTACAAATAAATTGTTAGAAAAATCTAGTAGGCTTCACAATACATATTTAGTGGATGCTTCCAATTGGAAAAATTGTGGACTAGATCTAATTTATCTAGAATGAATCTAGATGTAACATATGTTTCACCAAAATTGACTTTTTGTTGAAAATACTTAAATTCAATTATGTTGATAAGTTAGCTTGAAGTGTGACAACTTTGAACTTTTATCCAAACCAAACCTTAGACCAAAATGCAAAAGAAAGCAAAGGTCAAAAGCATAAAATTTAAAGCAAGGGTCCCCAATTTCAAAAGCAATAGGGGCATATTATGGAGGCCACAACACATCCTTAATGTGTTTATCAATTACCACTAATATTATATCATTGGTAAAAGGTGTTAAATGTGGTCCTTATATAAAATCAATACTGATTGTTTGCCACTTATACTCTAAGATGTCTTATGGATAGAGCAAACTAGTTGGATGCATTTCTTGGCTTTGACTTTCTAACACTCCAAAGTTTTAGCTACAAAAGTTTACCACTTCTCTTTTCATTCTCAGCCAAAATTACAATGGCCTAAGGTCTAGTAGCATCTTGTTTACTCATAGATGGTTGGAATAGAAAGCATTGTGAGCTTCCTACATCACCTTAGTTCTTAAGTCACCACTAATGGGAATGTAGAGACATCTTCTTTACATCTTAACTGGTCATTGTCCTTTTGCATATAAAGTGTGGGATATGTTTATGGGCTTTTTGCCTAACTGGTCTCTTGGTGTTCCTAAATGTAAGCTTGGCATCTTGTTTGGGTACTTTTCTAGTTTTAATTCAAAAACCAATAGACTCTGGCTGGCTCTTACTACTGAGGTTTTATGGATATTGTGGAAAAAGAGTAATGCAGATCACTTCCAAAACAAACAAAGGGTTCTTACTGAGTCTGATTCTAGACTCACTCAATCTGATATTTTTCTACAGGTTGCTGCCTTTGTGGAAACTCAATTAGATTCTAGAGCAGAGGAGGGGGATATTGGACACCATACACAGTTTGAAGATGGCTCTGACCTGCCCAAGAGGGGACCACATGATATGAGTAAGATATATAGCTCTTTTAGTAGCAGGTTGGAGGAGCTACACAGTAAATTCAAAGACCTACATTTTGATGAGGTAGAGGAACTAGATATAGCTCACAGTGGCACCCAAGATCTAGGTTTACCCGCAGTTGCTCCCGGTTTGGATGAATCTCCAAGGCTCTTTATTGATCAGGATGGAGTGCCTCATATACATGTTGAACCAACAAATGATGTGGAAGCAGACACAATATTAGACATAGGGTTTGGTCACTTTCTAGACCTTGAATCAGACATGGAACTAGAGCTTTAAGAGAAGGAAGAAGACAGGGATGTGCCAATGAAAGATGTTGATCCTCAATACGTTTTGTGGACTGTTATCTTATAGAATTTTTGTTGCACTCTTTTTTGGTTTTACATGCTTGAAACTGTAATCATTTGAATTATATGTGCCTCTCTATTAACTTGTGAATCCTAGGTGGGTGGCCATCTTGGCCACATAGTATGTAACACTTTGGCTTCTACTTTTTTGGTAATATGAATGCACTATCTTCAATCCAAAAAAATAAGTGGGATGGAGAGGTGGTTGAGAGTAATTATTCATGGAAGAAGTCACCTTAGGTGTCAAATTTTGATAATTAAATCCCGCAGCTTTGTAATTTTGTGAATTTGTGCCATTAGATACTCCAATACCAGTAGTAGCATTACTACAATAATTTGCATTAGTAGTTAAAATCGTTGATGTAAATGTAGATATTTCTGTAGTCGGTATAGGTGTCGATACTTGCATGTGAGATGGTGACGACATGTATTCAGTCACCATCATGACATTATTGTGTACTATATTGATGCAGAGGAATATGGGATGCAAGGAAGAGGAATCGATTCAACAAGGCTCAACCACACCTATAGGTCCAAAACCAAGTCCTTCATGGAAAAGTGGGAACAACGGAAAGGAATCTTTGTTTTCCCATGGAAAGGTTGTATTGGGGTACCAAATGACTCATCCCACCCATTGGTTAAGGCAGATCACTCCCAGAACATGCACTTACTTCACAAATCCTCTAAATGGCTTGTATCCTTAGAAAAAGAGAACAGTCCTCTTATCATTTTGCACAGACCTTCAAATGTCAACCTAAGACATGTATTAGATACCCATTATACCTCCCCACATCATACTCCAATATGGGCATAGGTTACTTTGGAAAATGTGCTCTAAAAATAGACTAGTAATTCTACTACAAGGGTTCAAACTCAGAAATTTCACTATGAAATTCCACGAATAGTCATTCATAACTTCCACACGAATGAAAATGAAGTCGATCTCTTTAGTTAGATTGTAGATAACATAGGTACAGACATTTTTTCCAAGTTACATAAAGATCTAACAGTGGAAACAAAAGTTATGGCATTTTTCCCAAAACGGGTTACCCTAAATCAGGGTTTTGACAGTTTTTACTAAAAATACAATAACTAACTCAGAACAAAGCCAATCTGCATAAAAAGAAAAGGAAATGGAGGGTGATTGTCTGTACTATCACTTACATACACTTGCATGTGCCTATGATTCTGTTCAAATCTGTACAAGGGCTGAAAACAACAAATTTTTGAAGAAAATACAGAAAACAGTGCCTTTTTACTATTCCATTTCATTCCTTCAATCACCCACAAATTTCTAAAGGTAAACAAGGCCTTTTAAAGGCATTAAAACATGTCTCTTTAGTTCATAACTAACTTGGAGTGAACCAAGAGCCAAATGACTCTTCACCTTCCAAGTTTGCATCTTTTTTCCAATTTCACATTGACAACCTTTACATGGTTTGCAATATTTTGCATTTTTGAAACTCCTAATAACCTAAACACATAAAAATGACTTGATAAACCTCATTACAATGTGGAAGCATACAAATTTAATCAAACTCAAAGATTTGTCCAAGGCAATATTAATTTGCCAAGGTGCTCCTGCACCATACAACCAACCAACAAAATTTCCAAGTCCCTTGGAAATGTATCTGCAACAAAAGTCTCTTTCCTCTGTCTTTATCTTCAATCTTCTCAGCTACAATCTTCCAATCTATAGAAATGGTGACCAACCAACCAATAGAACAAACTACCATCATCTTTAGAGCTTCGTCAGGCTCCTTTTACTCCCATCAGTGGAGTACTCTTCAGGCTGCAACCTCAAGTGCTTCTTCAGGTATCCATCTCTCTCACTACTTCACAACAAACCAACTCACCAAACCATTCATCTCACCCAACATCAGATCCTGGTGATGCACCTACCACTCTCTCCTTAGTGGTTTATCTCTGCACCCTTATCTAGCCTAATCTCCATTAGAGAATGGTCATGATAGACCTCATCTTGTCTGCCCACACACAATCTCAGAAAACATCCTTCTGTAGCTAGATGGATAAGCACCTGCAACCAAACAACTTAGTAAACAAAAACAATGGTCACCAACACAATCTTTCCTTCAGTTCTTCACCTGCCTTCTCAGTGACAGGAACAAATACAACATCTCCTTGCAGAGTTTTTGCTAACTCTGATACCAATTTGATGCAAAGGAATATGGGATGCAAGGAAGAGGAGTTGATTCAACAAGGCTCAACCACACCTATAGGTCTAAAACCAAGTCCTTCATGGAAAAGTGGGAACAACGGAAAGGAATCTTTGTTTGCCCATGGAAAGGTTGTATTAGGGTACCAAATGACTCATCCCACCCATTGGTTAAGGCAGATCACTCCCAGAACATGCACTTACTTCACAAATCCTCTAAATGGCTTGTATCCCTAGAAAAAGAGAACAGTCCTCTTATCTTTTTGTACAGACTTTCAAATGTCAACCTAAGACATGCATTAGATACCCATTATGCCTCCCCATAGCATACTCCAAGATGGGTATAGATTACTTTGGAAAATGTGCTCTAAAAATGGACTAGTAATTCTACTACAAGGGTTCAAACTCAGAAATTTCGCTATGAAATGCCACGAACAGTCATTCATAACTTCCACACGAATGAAAATGAAGTCAATCACTTTAGTCAGATTGTAGATAACATAGGTATAGACATTTTCCCAAGTTACATAAAGATCTAATGGTGGAAACAAAAGTTATGGCGTTTTTCCCAAAACGGGTTACCCTAAATCAGGGTTTTGACGGTTTTTACTAAAAATGCAATAACTAACTTAAAACAAAGCCAATCTGCATGAAACAAAAAGGAAATGTAGGGTGATTGTCTATACTATCACTTACATACACTTGCACATGCCTATGAGTCCATACAGATCCGTACAAGGGCTGAAAACAGTGAATTTCTGAAGAAAATATAGAAAACAGTGTCTTTTTACTATTCCATTTCATTCCTTCAATCACCCATGAATTTCAAAAGGTAAACAAGGCCTTTTAAAGGCATTAAAACATGTCTCTTTAGTTCATAACTGACTTGGAGTGAACCAAGAGCCAAATGACTCTTCACCTTCCAAGTTTGCATCTTTTTTCTAATTTTACATTGACAACCTTTACATGGTTTGCAATATTTTGCATTTTTAAAACTCCTAATGATCTAAACACATAAAAATGACTTGATAAACCTCATTACAATGTGGAAGCATACAAATTTAATCAAACTCAAAGATTTGTCCAGGGCAATATTAATTTGCCAAGGTGCTCCTGCACCATATATACATTAATCCTTGAACAACATTAATACCATCTTATCCTTCTTTTATCAATTCTCTTATGTTGTGAATCGCAGGTATAGCTTCTTCTGCTATCCTTCCAGTTTCAACAAATGCTTGAAAATCGGCTAACTCTTTATCAAGTTTATTGATTTACTCATTAGGTACATCTGTGACCACCTCAATAGTGTCATCAACATCAAGAAATATTTGATTTTCCATAGTGGTTGTATGAGGGATAGTATCTTGCAAAATTTGTCTCTCCTTTTGTAAAGAAGGTGCTCGACAGATTTTCAAAGGTAGGGATATCATTTTCTTCAAGAGCACTAGATCCCATGAGTCTCCTACTTCTTCTTAAAGGTATATTTCTATTAGGGAAGTGAGCTATAAGACTCATACAATAACACGTAACACTCAATGCACAAACTAATAGAACAAACCCTAGGAGAAATATATGTTTAAGATCCAAACGCTTGATTTTTCACCTTTTTTTAATGCCAATCACTAAGAGAAGAGGTGTTGTGAAAATTTTCAAGAGGGAAAACAAATAATATGTCTAATAATATCCCAATGATGCAACAATATCTTTCACAACACGCTTTTGATGCAAGTCTAGAATGATGACAAGTCAAAACCTAGTGAAAATACACCTAAAAATATGCACTTTTCACCAATTTTCCATGTAAATGCCTAATAGAAAGTATGTTGTAAGGAATTTGAGGAGGGGCATCAGATTATAACCCTCATATCAGTCAAATAATGCAACAAGATCCCTCACAACATGCTTGTAGTGCAATTCTAGAGAAACGATAAGGCCAAATCTAGTGAAAATGCAAGGTTTTCAAACCCTAGACATGAAATTTTGCAAGAAACCCACTATGATGCAACACTACAATTAGAAATCAGTCCTAAATGAGTGTTTTAAAAGGGTAGTAAAATTTGAAACAAGATTTTGACTACAACCCTAGCTAATGCAAAATTACGTTTTTATGAAAAATGCACAATTTCAAGCAATTTTTGACAATTTAAGCATGAAAATGCAATGCAAATGAATACTAAATGATGAAATTCTATAATTTAAATCAGATCTAATGAAAATGATAGAAATTTAATGAAAATAAATGCCAGTTAATTCAAATTATGCTAAAATGCATGCCTAAGATGCCAATTTTTTCAAAATTTTATAATTTTATAATTTTATAATTTTTCAAATGCAATAAATGTATGATAAAAAATAAAATTTCGGATTTAATGCAAAAATCAGAAATTAAATAAAATGCAACTAAATCAATGTAATTTATGTGAAAATGCAAACCCTAGAATGCAATTTTTTTTGAAAATTTTGAAATTTTTAAAAATTTTTTTGTAAATGTTCAAATGCAAAGGAATGAATGAATACAAATCTATCACACAACACTCAGCAAGGTGCCAAAAAGTCCAAAACCATGGGTTCACCAAAAATATTTAGGGTTAAAAAGGGGGGAAATGTTTTGGTTTATGTTTCAAAGGCAAATCCTCCCTTCTCACCCAACATTCAAAGGCATATCAACTGAGCTGAATCTCCACTAAGTGAGAGCAATCATCTATCAGGTTGGGCTGCCACTTAGAATGATGTGGAAGTTTAGATGTATAAAACAATATCTCAATTTAATACTCAATTACTCTTAAAACCCTAAATAAGAAAAACAGTAAGCAAATTGATGAATTACGACAAATCCTTTTAGACTAAGATGAAGGACAAAGATTCTTAACTCACTATTTTTTGAAATCTAGAATGCGGAATAGTTAGGGACACTGGCACTAGTACCCCTATCCAAGGTACAGTTTTTGACACGAAATTTGAATCTCCTTTTGACACTAATCTACATTGTATCTTCTATTTCTACCTTGAAAAAGATGGAGGACACTGGCACTAGCGCCCTTGTCCCAAAATGTTCACCGTTGTCCTCTTTCTTTCAGATCCCAAATCCTTGATGTCTACAACTCCACTCTGCAAAACTCAGTACATATAACCTGCAATCACAAAGGAGTGTGGGAGGGGGTTGTGGTGTTTAGAGGCTTGCCTCGGTCAAGCCCCGAAGAGACATTCAAGTCTTTCAAACACCGTTGTTAGATAAGAGTGTGTATCCCTATAGCATAGAGGCAAAATCCAAATGATAAATGATAAAAAACATAATAGATATCACCTTGAAGTGTAGATATCATGGAAGGAAGATGCTCTTCATGCCATGAGGAGATGGAGTCAAATCTGCAAATACAAACATAATAACAACAAAGTACTGCTCTGCAACACAATGAATGCCTTGAATCAAAATCACAAGTTCACAATGTTCATCTATTTTTCAATTGATAACCTAAACATGCTTATATATGCAATGACAAAGATTCCTGCTAAGAATTTCATAATTCAAACTTGAGATGTTAGCATAGGATCTAAATAATGGTCATAAAACTAACATTTAAATTTAGGGCAAACCTAAAATAGGGTAGGACTAGGGCACTAGTGCCCAAGTCCACCCTGCTATTTTTGTTTCAGAGTCATCAAAATAGCACCCCCTAGGTCCTATTTTCCATAAGACTTCAAGTTTTTCTCATCAGGAGTCAAAATTATCATGCAAGATGTTCTAAATGCATTCTGAAGACTCGGGAGCTAAACCTTAATAGGGAAAAGCCCCTAAGGGGACATTTTCTGACATAACAGAGAGAGAAAACAACAAAGGAGAAACAACACAAGGTGGAAGAAAGAGACACATCACCAAGAGAATTGCTATTGAGAGGATGCTATTTCATGCTTACATGTACATGACAATGATGTGAGTTATCATAGGGGTCTTCGTGGATGTTGTGTGTGATTTTGGTCCTTACAATAACATGTGCAACAAGGACTAGAGGTTATTTATAAGCCATTTTTTTTACAAAACACCATGTCCCCCCCACAAAGAAACTTACGAACCTTGTGTGAGAATAAAAAAAAAGTTTTTAATGTTTATAATGCTTCCCAAAAGCAATGCCTCAAGCAATTTATATATGGAAATATATTCCTCTTGTTTGGATGGATAGTGCAAAGGGATCCACACTCACTATTATGTAAGGTAAAATGAAAGGTGCAAATAGCTCATGAAACATGTCTATGAAGGGATGGATAAGTATAGACATGAGTCATGAGCTTTTAGTGTAGGAGACTAATCACATATGTGGACATAGGAGATCAATGGAATGGTGGAGAAATTAACTTGGAAGGGGAAGGCAACGGGGTAATTTCTAGATTTCAAGACATATACTTAATGGTGAGGAAGAGGAGGAACTAGAATTATTTCTCTGCCAACATAATAAAAATCTAGTAACTACATTATGTTTGCTAAACATGCATTGTAGATCCTCTAAAATAAATCATTAGATATTGTATTTGCAAGTACCTAGATCTCCATGCAAGTTGGTTGTGAAAGCATAGACAAGGAACAAAAACTATTTGACAAAATGCCTCAAAGAATATGCGATCACATGGAATGCAATGGTTGCAGGAAATGCATAAAATGGTTTTGTTAAAAAGGCATTTGATACTTTCAAGCAAATACAAATAGGAGACATACAACCAAATTCCACAACCAATCTCCACATCCTTCTTGCCACACAAAGAGGAGTACAAAGCATTTAAATTGCATGAATTAATATCTCAAGAAATGAGATCGCATAAAATGAAGCATCTACAGGATACGCACAAATAGGATAATTTGAAAAGAACTCAGAATATGTATGTGTATGCAGTAGTTAGTGTATAACATATATCCACAATCTTTACATATAATCTTCCTACTTGTGCCAAGATGAAATTGGATATCCCTCAAACCATAAAGGAAAGTGAATACTATCAGATATTATAGTTGAAAATGATATGATATACCAACATGCAAAATATAGAAGTGTAACAATAAAAATAAATTGATGACACAACTTGAAAACCACTTCCATACCTGGAAATCAACCTTTCCTATTTATACAAACATAAATATAGCAGATTGATTTGATACCTGGCTAGCTTTCTCCATGCATTCCCTAGAGACATTCCCCTTAAGCACAATTTTGATGCAGAAAATTTGATTGAGTCTCCTCCCCCCAAGTCTTCATTCTCTATCCTTTCCAACACTTAGCATTATTTTTTTTCATAACAAAATTTCTCGTGGAAAGAAAAAGCTCCATTCTCATAACATTTAGAAAGGATTTCTTTTTTCTTTGTGATGGCTATCCAAGGTTAGGAAAGAAAAATAAAAATATATTGACAAATGTTCCTTCTCATGACTACAGTTGTCAACATCCTTTCCCTTCCTCCAATTCTGAAGCTATAAAATTTAATTAATCAAGCAAAATCTCCTTAAATATTAAATTAAGGGAAAAGAAGAGTAATCCCATACAATTTAATAACCACAAAAGGACATTAATAATTTAGTATTACAAGATCAACAAAGATATATCTATTTATTTTTAAATAATTCAAAAGTAGAAAAATAAAGAAAAGAAAGAAATAAGAATTAGGAATAAAACATCTAGACAAAATCTACTATCAATCAAATATATAAACTTGCTCCTTCCTTGTAGGCCAACAAGAACATTTTGCATTCCTCAATGCATCCCCTCACTTGCAATATAGTAAACGTAGGACTATAAAAATTACTAATTGAATCCTCATTCCCACACAATAACAAAAGCAAAGAATTTAAATTTGTATATTACAAATGATATTCTAAAGAAACCCATAGTTGTTTAGATCAAAGCACATACCTATCTCATGATAAGTTGAATAAAGAGCCTAGAAAAATTTAATAACTTTATTAATATACACAAACAATAATATTCATTACAATGATTTAAACCTCACCTTCACCTATATTCACAATTTAAGATCATATATTAAAATGAAATCCAATATATTCACAATTTAACTTGAGCATATTATATAAACTTGTGAGTAAAAATACCATAAACAACTTTATCAAGTACAAACAAATTATTAGTAAAATATTAGGCCTCACAATACATATTTAGTGGATGCTTCCAATTGGAAAAGTTGTGGACTAGATCTAATTTATCTAGAATGAATCTAGATATAACATATGTTTCACCAAAATTGACTTTTTGTTGGAAATACTTAAATTCAATTATGTTGATAAGTTACCCTGAAGTGTGACACAACTTTGAACTTTTATCCAAACCAAACCTAACTTAGACCAAAATGCAAAAGAAAACAAAGGTTAAAAGCATAAAATTTAAAGCAAGGGCCTGCAATTTCAAAAGCAATAGGGGCATGTTGTGGAGGCCACAATGCATCTTCAATGTGTTTATCAATTACCACTAATATTATATCATTGGTAAAAGGTGTTAAATGCACTCCTTATATAAAATCAATAATGATTGTTTGCCACTTATACTCTAAGATGTCCTATGGATAGAGAAAACTAGTTGGATGCATTGCTTGGCTTTGACTTGCTAACACTCTAAAGTTTTAGCTACAAAAGTTTACCACATCCCTTTTCATCCCCAGCCAAAAATACGATGGCCTAAGGTCTAGTAGCATATTGTTTACTCATAGATGCTTGGAATAGAAAGCATTGTGAGCTTCCTACATCAGCTTAGTTCTTAAGTCACCACTAATGGGAATGTAGAGACATCTTATTATGTATTAATTACACAAGTGAATGTTTTTAAATGCCAAACATAGCAATGAGACACAAAAAACGTCTACCAAGTCAACTCACAATGGATAGCAAGAAAGGGTGAGGGTTTAGGAATTTGGATTTGATGTTTTTAAATTGAAGGTTTGGTACCAAGCACCTTGGGATCAATCTTGAGTGGCACAAGATCAAACCTAGGTATGAAAGTGCTACTTTCGAAGTAATGAATTATTGTAGGGATATGGTTGTGAATGTAGGTGTAATAAATGATACCTAAATGGTGAATATATGGCATGTGAGTAAACAAGAATTAGATAAAGTTGAATGTATAAGAATAAGTGTAAATGAGAGGAAATATAATTTAAATAAAGATTAGGGAATAAGCCAACCTTAATATAAAATATATGAATGATCGATATATTAAGTCATTCCATTAAAACAGAGACCTAAAACTAAATAAAAATTAACATAAATTTATTAATTTTATCATACTAACCAAAAAAACCATACATATAAGGGAGAGGGCCAGTTACCGCCCATGCCCCAATAACCGCTATGTTTTTAATCACTTGACCCCCTAATTAAATTTTTAAAAAGAACCAATACATGTAAAAATACCAACCAAATAAATCTGTCCATGTACAAAGAAATCGAATCAAATCAAATCACATTTCTGTCCATGTACAAAGCAATTTGATTCTGACCTCAGTGACCAACACCAAATATAATTCAATCACCTTTCTGTCCATGTGCATTTTCCTTCCTTTTTCCCTTGATGTTTCGACGAAAGGACTGGACCTGTAAAGTGGTGAAGCCCACTCACCACACCACGTGGTCTCTTGTCTTTGGGATGTAACGGAATCTGTTGTAAGTTACAAAGTAACTTATGGAACTTGTTGTAAGTTACAAAGTAACTTACAAACAATTTGTAACTGCTCCTTCTATATCTATTGGAGGTCGCTTCTTTTCTGTAGTGTGTGTTGAAGTTGTAAATGTACATCGGTTCTAACTTCATAGGAACAACCAGAGTAAAGGCTATGTGTATACTTATAACAGAGAGACAATATATATATTGCTGGGGATATCCCATTCAGTGTGGACGTAGCCTACTATGCAGTGAACCACGATATATCTGGTGTTTGTTTTTCATTCTAAGTGTGTGTGTGTTAATTTCTCTGTTTCACTCTATTTTTAATCTCAACAACTGGTATCAGAGCAAGGTTGAGGATTGTGAATGTCAGAGAATTTGCTAAGGATTTTGAGAGCACTTCTTTTGCAGAAGATTGTGTCTAATTTGAGACGAATCCTTGATCAGAATGAAGGATTCTGATAAATGGAAAATAGAAAAATTTTCTGGACAAAATTTTGGTCTGTGGAAACTCCAAATACGTGCTCTCCAAATTCAAAAGCACTTAGCTATTGCACTCCAAGGGAAAAATAGCAAACCAGAGAAAATGTCAGATACAGAATGGGACATCTTGGACCAAAAAGCAGCAGCCACTATTATCTTATCTCTGTCAAGCAATGTATTGTTCAATGTGGCTACAAAGACAACGGCCAAACAAATCTAGGAGAAATTATGTGACATGTATGAACGAGCTTCTGCAACGAATCGGGTATTTTTGTTGAAAAATTAGTAAATTTAAAAATGAAAGAAGGAACTAGCATGTCAAATCATCTTAATGAGTTTAATGTAGTTGTAGACACCTAAAAATTATCTTTTACCACCAAACTGACTCCAGACACCCCTAAACACATCAATTTCCCTTCTATTCAAATAATTATATTTTTATTTAATTAATTATCCCTTTATCGTCTAATTTTTCATCATTTTATCCCCAACAATTGAATTAATTTTATTAATTCAATAGTTCAAGCCTTAACCAATTGATTTAATAAATATGCAATATTTATTTATTCAATTTCCCTCTCCTCAATAAATCTAATTAAATTAGCTAAATCATGTTTAACTAATTAATCCAGCCTATTAATTAACCTATCCCTACCCTAGATAATTAAATAGCTATTATTTAATTGCCTACCCTTGCCTACCTCATCCTAGCCCTAGGATTAATTAAATAAAACCTATGTTTAATTAATCCTAACCTCTCATTTAGGTGGTCAAACCTAGTTTAACACCCTTCCCCACATCCTCCAAATAAAAAAATGAAATATATCCACATAAGTCAATCTTTTATTTAAATACATCTTACATCACAATTAATTCCTCTTACATCCCCATACCTCATTATTTCCACTTATCCCCAAATAAATTCTTAATTCATTTTACATTCCCCATATGAATCTTTAATTCAAAAATAATCTTTCACAACTATACTCATTTAATTACCCCTTTTCCCAAAATGAATAAAAGATTTACTTTTATTCCTAGCCCTCCATTCCTCCAAGATCTAATCTAGGCCCTCCACATCATTTTTATCCTCCACCATTGATCTTCCCAATCAATCTCCACCCTTGGATCAAAATCCCTTCCAAAAGTCTATAAATACAACATCTCTCAACTCATTTGAGGATCCAATCTTGAAGTAAAGTTACCATGTCCAAATGTCCATTGAGCTAGAATTATGAAGTTGCATAATTAGGATAGCATTTCGCATTTAAATCATTTATCTAGGGATATCATGTCTTAGGAGCTCTTGGGTGCAAAGTTCCTCTTCCCATGATGAGATTGGGTCTTCTTATTGAGGTATAGCTCTTTTGTGTTATTTGCATTTAGTTCGTATTTTCACCTTGGTTTGATTTCCTCATCTTCATTGGCACGCCCGGTGGGACGCACAAGGTCCAAATCTAACCATCTTTTGTGAGTTTTTGTGCTCTAGACATGTTTTTACAGGTACAACGCCATCTACCCTATGTAGCGGCGCTATCACTGGTGTCTTTTAGCGTTATACTCTATTTTAGTGCTATTTTGCACTGCACATTCCTTACTTAGAGATCACTCACATACCTATTTTTTAATGATCTTCCTGTGGTTTTTCATATCAAGTTGCTCGCTGTTTTTGCAGGAATATTGATTGGACAAGGGGAGGTTATGCCGAATTTTTCATAAAATCTAAACATGCATTTTGGCTTCTCTTTTGTCCTATTTTTCATTTGTCAATGACTAACAATGCTAACGGGACCTCTTATGTGTGAAGCCTAACCCTATGTTTTGGTTAGAAGATCTCCATTTTGGCAGGATGAATGAGTTCAGACACATATTAGCGCTATTAGAGCCCAAAGCGATGCTATCTTCAAAACTATGACTAGACCACTTGACAGCATGCAGCGGCGCCTTCTTAGACCTATTTTAGCACTATTACCTAGTTTAGTGCTTTCTATCTATTTCATTAGCGCTATTTATTTTATTAGCGCCTTCTATATAATTCTATAATGCCATATTCGATTCTGGCACCTTCTGGGTCTGTAATTAGCACTATCTGATAAATTAGTGCTATCTGTACAAGGTGTTAGATTTCTGGTTTGTTTTCTGTCAATAGCGCCATTTGTATTCTGTGGTGGCGCCATTAGGTCTCTGTATTAGCGTTGTTTTCTGAGACTAACTTTGTTCTCTGTGCAGGGACTGACAGTTTGCTTGCAGGTCACCAACATCATCTTGAGGATACTAACAAGTTTTTGCAGGGTTCTTTCATCTTTGTTTAAAACATTTCATTTGGAAATTTAAAACAAACCCTTGCATGCTAGTTTGCACAACATTTCGATTTGGTGTTATAAAAATTGATCAAACAAACAAACAAATCTTTGTGTGTGTGTGTGTATGTCAAACATTTGAATTTGGTGTTCTAAAATTGACAATTGTGTGCCAACAACTATCAAAACACTTCAATTTTGGGCTTTTAAAATGAACCACAAATTGCATCAATGAAATCATTAGGTTAAAAAGAACAACAATCTGCATTTCTTCACTCATATAATCAAGAAAACCAATCTAATTTGTGTGAAGTGTTTTCGTGGTTTGTGTTTGTAGTGTGAAAAGTGTATGCTCTTCCTTTGCACCATTTTGGTGACCTTGGGAATCAAAAGCTTTTTACAACACTTACATTAATCATCCCCAACATAAATCCAAAGAACTAAAATGAACCATGTTTAGTGTGATGCAAGCACAAGGAATACGTATGCTCTCCCCTCGCATCTTTGTATGAACTTGGGGATCAAAAGTATTTTTGTGGGTGTATTGCTTTTGTTAATCTTTAGAGTGCCAGCCCGCTTCGAAAGGTGGGAACGACCCAAGCAGCAACAAGCTAAAGCCAAGCTCTTCTAAGCCGATATATAAATTAATGTGTTTGTGACAAAAGTCATAAGCAACAGGTGTTGTTGTGTTATACCGACAGCCAACCTCCCCCAAAACCCTCTAAGGCGTAACCCTTGGAGGCTAGGAGACTCCATAATGGAGAGTAGTGCTGTCGCATGTATAACCACCTGAACGAATGCCCTTACTACGAACTCTTGTTTAGCAAGCCAAAAACCTTCTATTTGTTGGCGCAAAAGGGAAACCTTTGAAGCAGCCCTGATTCATGCGGTTCTTAGCCGAGGTAGCAGGGATAATCTAAAGGTTTGGTGAGGGGCAAGCCTTATAAGAAACCCAGATCTTGGTATACGTGAGAAGTGTGTGCACTTATAAGGAGGAGCCTGTGCTACCAAGATCTTGGAGCTACCCATTTTGAATAGGCGCAGCTAGGGGATTCAACAAATACTGTCATATCTTTGCCTTAGGTTGTGCTAAGTGCTTGTTATAAAAAATCACACGTCTTTTTCAAAAAAATGAAAAAATCTTGATTATTGTGTGATTATTGTGCTTGAATTATTGTTAACAAACTTGCCAAGAGACAATCCAAATCATTTGCTCAAACATCAAACCAAAACAAAATCAAATTTGCCATCAAAATCTGTCTTTCTTAGGACCTCAACCAACACTGCCTTGTATCAGTGCCATCTCTATCTGATTTTAGCACCATTTCACCTATGGATTGGCACTATTCTTAGATTGATTTGCCTAGGACTAAAACCCATTCAGTTGTGATCGTCATCATTTGCCATGCCATAATCCATATTCACATTCCAAAAAAACGTCTGTACCCTATCCAAATTTTCTAAATCATACCTTCATTTTAACCTTAGAGAATCCACCATCATCATTATTGGACCCTTTGCTATATCATAATTCACTCAAATCCATGTCTATTCACCCCCATTGATCTTTGCATACCTCTTTGGACCAAAACAAATATCCTTGTTACGAAAAAATCCAAAATCCAAAAAAAAACTTTCAAATCAAAACACCCATCAACAAATCATCAACCAAAACTCATCATCCTTTTGAGCTAAAAGCTAGATCTAGATCTCATCATCCACATCATCTTTTGCGTGAAACGTCACTAGTCTACCTTTCAAGTAAAACAATCATCCCTCTTTTTGTAAGGTCATTAGTCTACCCCAAACAAAGAGAAATATCCATTTGTGCCAACACAAAATCTAGATCTTACCTAAAGCTCAATTTGTTGACCATCATATCCTTTTGAAAACATCATCCTAATCAATCAAAATCAACATCAAAATCAAAACCCCTTCTAGCAAAATCATCATCAAAACGAACATCATCCATCATCTACCTTTTTGGTCCAAATTTGTGCAAAAGTCAAAATTGTCCATTCCTATCAATCCTTCATCTTACTACACTCACCCTTTCCATCTTACTACCACATCCATCTTTGGGTCCACCACAACCAATCTGATTCTCTAAGGTCTCCATCCCCATCTCACTCTACTTCTAAATATCAAATCCACACACGTGCATGCCCATAACGAGATCACAACACAAAAAGAATCTACAAATGGCAGAATCCAGACAATATGACAGCATGGGAATGCCTAACACCAACAGCAGTAACATACCCATCAATCAAACATACAACCCACCTACGTACTCTTACATCCCCACATATAATGTCAATGAAAATCCCTTCCATTTCTTAAAACAACAAATACCACCACCACCCCCACCAACTATTCCCACCATGTCCCAAGATGATCTAGATGTCTTGAGCTTCATGCAAGACGCCGATAACATGGACCTACTTGACAAAGTCCTAAGGTCAGATCCCAAAAGATATCTTGATCATATCCTCAAAATTGGTACTCAAACATCCCATAACACGACATCCTCTCAACCATCCACTTCTAACACCATTCCCATTACATCCTCCCAACCATCCACCTCTAACACCATTCCCATTACACCCTCCCAACTGTCCACATCAAACACCCAACCCATCATCTCGCAAACATCAACTCCCATCGTATCTACCATCACCACAAGCTCTACCGCTACCACATCTACCATTCCCACAAATACCTTCAATACTACCACTTCACAACCCATTATCACATCCGCCACCACGTCTAACATAACCTCTTCCATCCCACAAATAACCTTAGGCATACAAGGAAACACCACGCAGGCAAATATCTCCACAAGTGTGCCTCCACCCAACCCTCAAACCATCACCTACTTAAGACAATTATTCTCACAACCACCTTACAATATGACCACTTCATCTAACATCCACCCTTCTAACATCAATCCATCCAATGTCACACATCTACAAAACCCCATCACATCATCAACCCAACATAACCCCAAGCCCCAAATACCACCACATATTCTTCAACAACTCCACACATATCAACAACATCAGGCACAAATCAACCAAAACACCAACATGCAGTACCAAAATCTTAACCAAACAAATCCCCAACATCAAATCCCACCCCATCTCTAACATCTCACCAATCAAAAAGCCTATGCACCACAATCACCACCACCACAGGATATCACAACCGTTGTACAGGCCTCGATCCAAAAGGTAGATGACCTACAAAATAGGGCAAGCGTAAACACTATTCTTTTGAAGATATCTGTCCCTATCCATTTGATTGGACATTATACATGCCACCCTTCCCCAAGAATTTTGAAACGTCAAAATTTGACAAGTACAAAGGGAAGGGAGGGCCTAGGGACCACCTTAGGGAGTTCTACATCACTTGCCTAGAAGTCTCAAATAATGATACCTATCTAATGAGACTATTTCCAAGAAGCCTTGGCAGTCAAGCTGCTGAATGGTTCGTACATCTTCCCCCAAGCATTAGAACTTTCCTTGAGCTTGCGAAAAAATTTGTAAACCATTTCTCCTACAACTTTGAGCACGAAATGTCTATGATAGACCTTTGCAACACAAAACAAAAGAATGGAGAAGCCTTCACTTCTTTCTTGCAAAGGTGGAGAAGCTTAGCAAGCAAGCTCCCGTGGCCAATTCCTGAAAAATAACTTGTCATGATGTTTGTGACTAACCTTAATCAGGAAATGGGGTTCCATTTGCAAATCCTTTGTGCATCTACCTTTGAGGAGGTCATCGACAAAGGTACAACCATAGAACGAGCCCTCATCGCCAAGGGCTCCATCAAATTGTAAGACAATAAATCCAACAACCACAACAACAATAACAATAGCAATTACAACAACAACAACAAATGCCATATCAACACCCCCAATACAAACAACAACGCCAACAATCAATCAAATGACAAGCCACGCTATTGGGGGAAGAACAAAACAATTTGAACGATGGCGTCATGGTTGTGAAAGCCATCCAACATGTACAGAATCAGGCACCCACAAATGTAAATTACCAAAGGGGACAAATTAAACCACGCAAACCTTGAAAGCAATTTACACCCTTAGCGGAACCCATCGAAGACATCCTCGACAGATGCCTCAAGCAAGGCTTGATAACCCTTCCGCCTGTTAAACCCCGACAAGACAATGAGCTCAAAGCTGCATGGTATAATGAAAATGACTATTGCGAATACCATTGCATTGTGGGTCATAAAACTGTTGACTGCATGCAACTAAAGCATTGTGTCCAAGACCTTATAGATCAAAATCAAGTCAATCTTGATCAAACCACCCAACCGTCACCAAATGCCAATCTCGGAGCTTACAAGGATCCACTGCTTAACCATAATAAAGCCTCCTCATCCAATCAAGCATACAACATCACCCCACTTCCCGCATCCTATGACTCTGTCGTAGGGCGGATAGAGCCATCATCTCACCATGTCAACACGATCACCATTCGGGCACAAGCACCTGATTGTGCGGTTACAACTTGTCGTGGCCGTGTATCCATCCGCACATCCCCTACTACTGATCAAACACCTGCCTCCACATCCGACCCACTACCCCCTCGTCCAAACACACGTCCATCACCTGCCAATCAATACAATCTCCTAGAACATCTAAGAAAGACCCCTACACAAATATCCATACTTGAGCTGCTCCACACATCACCCCTTCACAAAGACGTCCTCGACAAAGCCCTCTTGGAAACCCAAGTTCCCGCAAACTTGAATGTAACTCAATTCCAAGCCATGGTAGGACATATCACCGCACCGTACCATCTCACATTTTTTGAAAGAGATCTCCCCGCTTCTAAACACCTACATAATGACGCACTACACATCGAAGTATGTATCCACAAACACATCATTAAAAGAGTCTTAATAGATGGTGGCTCTGGCCTAAACATATGCACTCTAAAACTATTAAAACACTTGGGATACTCAGATGTGGTTGTAGACAATAGTGAGTGCATCACAATCAAAGGTTATGATGACACCGAATGGCTATATAAAGGCACCATCAAGCTCCCTATTCAAGTGGGACAGAAAATACTGGAAAGAAAATGTCAAGTCCTTGATCTTGACCTCCCCTACAACATTCTTCTCGTCCAACCATGGATCCATGCCATGCAAGCGGTCCCATCCACATTCCATCAATGCCTCAAATTCCCTCACAATGGCATGGAAGTGACTGTCTATGCCGACCCCCACCCCTTCCAATACTGTAGTTTCTTGGAAGGCCACAACAACACCTTCTGCCCATACAACAAAGCCACCACCAAAGCCAATCCTACAGCTTCCACCTCATACATCGACCCCGCCAACATTACTACTACTTCATCCCAAACACCTCTACCACCCGAGGTCAAGATCAAACTCACTGACATGGGATGTGGGGAATATGACCTACACGGTACCTTTTGTGTGGGCACTGTTGTCTCTCAGATTTGCACCCTTGCTAAGTTGTTGAACTTGGCAATCTGGAGAAACATGGGATCTTTCCAGGTCTGTGGGTCACCTATGATGGAAAGAACCTCCGGAGAAGGCCAGCTTCCTGTTGATACTCCACCTAAACTACTTATACTAAAGTCTTTGCAGAGAAAAGGGTAAGAAAGATTACATAAAACTGAAACCTACTGTCTAAGGTGATGCACCAAAGATCATCAGGAAATACACAGAAATGACACACTTCAGAACCAGTAATAATAAGAACCCTCACACAACCCAGAAAAAATCATAACCCTTGCATCAATGTTTTGTAAGAAGGCTAAATAACAGCAGTCTTGTTAAGGAGAAAGAGGTTTTCTCACTACCCACAACTGATTGTTATCCCTTGCACATCTCACAACCTGCAAAAATTATATAACCCCTGCATAAAGGCACCAACATGAAAGACAGCTTCAAGGACAAAGAAACATCACCAAGATCTGTACTAACACTGAGGACACACAATATCTGAAGAAATAGGAAGGTATGAACTGCTTATTACTGCCAAAAGAGTGTTACAACACTGTATATCTCTGAAAAATGTGTTACAAAACTGTTCACCTCTATAAAAGAACTCTGAAAATTATAATATATAGGGTAGTGAATAGCAAGAACCTCTGAAAAATGAATAAGGAAGAAGAATATATACTTCCTAAACAGTTGTAAATAGATAGACATCCACCACCTCCATTCCCATGCATCTCATAAATGCTCACAAAATATCCCTCTAAAGTCCTCCAAAGTGTGCTCACAATGCAGAAAAAGTTAAGGGATGCCATCTGCAATCATAAAGGCACCTGAAAATGTCATAGAATGCCTTTAAATGCTCTCTGAGGCTTCTGACATACATCAGATCTGTGTCATAACTCCTGCAGCATCATAAATAACTAAAAAATATCCCAATAAAAGACATAAATACACATTTTCTGCATCTAATAAACATTTAACTAAGAGGTTTATAATTTCACCACCTTAGTAAATGTTTTACAACTCAAAATTACACAACCCTATGCAGAAAATAATGACATTTATGACATATCATTCTAAATCTCTAATTATGCAAATGACATAAAAAACCATTTGTGACTCCTAGGCACGATGACCTGACTCATCACATCTGCATCATCTCACCACCTGCAAAAATTACAATGCTTCACAACTCCTAGTCATCTCGTTTCTGCATACATCTTCACACTATGATGTAGGGTTTAGTGCATATGTTTCAAAACATCCCTTATGACTCCAAAATGCATCTCACCATGCCATCACATATCATTTTACCCATCGGTCACACCTTATATTCATTCACCTTGTATTTATCACCTTATGCTTCCCACCTTATAACTTCTAGCCACCCTCAACCTTGTATTTACCACAATACATTTAGAGTTGCCTTTTGAAAAGAAATAAAAAGGCATAAGAGATGCCACGACCCCTTCTCACGTCACCATATGGTGGAAATAATGTTTCAAAAATGAAAGTAAACAAAACACATTGCAAATTAGGTTTCCATCGAACCCAAAGGAGGAAGACCCAAAAACACTTTTCATTTTGTATTTGCCTCTTCACTATTCGAACTAGCCGCCGCTGTGAGGGTTTGAAGGAAAAACAAAGCATTTTTTGGTTGATTCCTGGCTGTTCCGTGCCGATTCTCTGAGAAATGGGAGGTAAGTAGGATTTTTGTCTGAGGTTTCCACTTCTTCTGTCAAATTTAGACTGATTTGGGCCGCGTAATGATGCATTTTTCTGTTGTTTTTTCTCTGGCCGACCCGATCATTGAGGGTTTGAAGTAAAAATGCATCATTTCTGTTGATTCTGAGTGCTCTCCTGGCCATTTTTTGAAGGCAAAGGCAAGGTAAGAGGTATCCTTTAGAGTTTGACTCCTTTAAGGTCGATTTTGGGCAATTTGCATGCCGTTTTTTACTGCATTTTTAATGGATTTTTCGCTGTTTTTCCTCTGGCCGACCCTTATATTGTCTTTTGGATGCTTTGAAATCATTGTTGGATGGTCGTTTGAGGGCATCTCTGGAGTTTGCAAGCATAACACTTAATAGAAACAGAAGTAAGTCATTTTCAGCACATATGTCCATCATTTTCTAGAATTTTCTTGTATTATCTGCCTTTGTTGATGGCCGACTCGAAGGTTTCCGTGAATCTTTTCTTTTGTATACTGCTGTTGTTCTTGCTGTAACTCAAAAACAAACTATATTTTCTATTGTTGGTGAGTGTTGTGGCATTTGAAGAACTCTGTATACTCGCTGCCAGAAGACATGATTTTGAGGGAAATCTGAGTATGTGCTGTCAAATATGAATGAAAACGTTGGATTTTCTCTTGTTGACTACTGTACATTCTTGCTGTAACTCAAAAAAATAGTATTATCTTCCTAGATCTGCAATTTCTTAACTGTGAGCAAGCTCCATCTGCTGACCAAAACTGGAAAACACTAATAGACATGCCTTGCTGCTGTTCAAAATTTGTATTTTTCTCTGGGTGGCTGTAGCATTTAAACTTGAACAAAATTTTGCATTTCTCTGTTGGTTGTTCATTGTTAGAAGATACTATTGGATTTTTTCTGAGTAGTAATTCTTCAAATGAGTTTTAAGAACTTACTTTTCCTTCCTATTATGTTGTTTTTGGCTGTGAACAAGCTTTAGCTTTGATAAACAACTTGAATGATCTTCATTTTCCAGCTGCTATTCGAAATCTGTACCTTTGTTCATGTGAAAATAGGCACTACAAACCTTTATCTTGTAACTCTCTGGCGATTAAAGAAGAGTAAGGATGTTATATTGTTGTCTTTTATCCATGTTTCTCTATATGTGGTCAACTACTGCCCCAGACTGTGACTGCTGCAAACCCTCAATCACTGCTTCCATGTAAAGTTTCCTTCTTTTTGTCAAGATGACAGCTCCAAGACTTGTTAGTGTATCAAGAGTTCCACTTTGCACTTATAAGAGTGATGAGGAGAACAAAACTTAGCTTTTTTTGGTGGTTGAAGTAGAATAGATCAGTAATATTGCTACTGCTCTTCCTTGCTTCCATGTCTGATAAGCTTTTTAGAACACTGCTACATTGTCTATAAATTGACTGTATTGGTATGTATACAGTCATTTGACTGCTTTTTGTGTATAACCATCTGTAGGGTCATGACTATCATTTCTGATGTAGCATCAGCTGTATAGGATACTCTGTTGTGGTCTTATTATACAATCTTGTTTGACATGTTAAACTCTTGGGATTGTCTGCTTGCGGCATCCATGATTACGACTGTCCTATTTGTTAACTGTTGGCTATCCTAAAGTGCTTGGACTTTCTTGATATTTTGCTGTCCTACCATGTTTAAAACCTCTTGACAGCTGTGCTCTATTTTCTATTTTTCTAAATGCGCTCCTTGAGCTGTGCTTTTGCATTTGTTCATTGCTTCTGAAATGTTCTGTAAGATCTATCAGCTGGGCTCAACCCTTGTGGGAGCCACATTTCCTCCACTCATAACGTAACTGATGAATCAAACGGAAACATAATTGCATTTGTATCTGCACAGGAAGCAAACTTGTTAGAAAATAAATGCCTGCTTGCAACTGATATTTTAGATTTGTCTTCTCAAAGCTTTTGTGACGCTAACTGTGTTTACTGCTTCTGAAAACACAAATTATACGTTTATCGATGTATATCATATGATGTATGATGCCTCGCCATTGCTCTAACATCAGTTTTTTCACAATTTTATGCAGATGGCAGGGAGTAGCAAGGAGACAGCGGCTGGATGTGGGACAATGCAAACAAGATAGGATGACACAAGACGCGGCAACAACATGAAGGCTCGTCATTCAGGCAATGACGAGTCACCCTATCTCATATGTATATTCATTTTTTAGTTTATTTATAAATGTATATTTCATCTTTTCATTATGCAATGAAACAGTTAGTCTCACGGCTTGTGTGAGAACTTATACACTTATTTTTTCAATACATATTGCTGATCTTTTAAAAGATTTTTTCAATCTCTTAAGTTCTGAACTACATCTGAATGCAATGCAACAATACAATGCAATCTCAATTTGTATCAAATGTGCTTGGGTTTAACACAACAGAAGTAAAATGTACCTTCTTTTCCTCTAAAAATTGGAAAGCTCTGCTTGATTTAACTAGTAGTGAAATCTAGGTAACAGGCACATTACCCAATCCTAAAACATTTGGCATCCCAAAGACAGAAGCCACCAATGCAGTCATCATCAAATGTCAACCATCACCTGTCTTCGAGAAGAAACATCTCCTGGAACAGGATGTGCTCGAAGATATATCCTCCTGGCTATATAGAGATGAAGAACCTGAACAAGAAACCCCCACCATACCAACATATATCTATGGTAAAGGGTCGAAAATTGTCAAGAGCATGGGTTATAAAGGACAAGGCAGTATCAGGCTTCATGAATAGGGGATCATGGAACCAATTCAAGCAACAAAAAATCCCTACACTTAAGGGTTAGGATACGGTCAACGGCAACGTTTCCTCACTACCGGTGAATGTATCTTAGCTGAGGTCATTCTGGTCTCCCTAGAAGTCGACAACGTCAATGAAACGGGCCTTCAGGACTCCTTTAGTGACTTTGCCAATTTCTTTGAATCATCCATATGCACCATCTACACCATCACCACCCTAGCCTCTTCATCCAATGACCTACCCCTTGTATACTCAGACCTCATAGACTGGGACCAACGAGGACCTCCTGTCTTTCATATCACACCAAATGACGAATCCATTGCTGAAATGATGGGGGTTAGAGATCACTTCCCCCCAAGAGATCACAGAGCAGGATATATCATGGAACTGGATACACATGCCTATTTCAGGGAGACAATCCCTGCTTCCAGTCATCAAAATATAAAAATCAAACATGGATCTAGTGGTGAAAACTGCTTTGCGGCAGTGCCAGATCCCAAAATAGTAAAAACAAAAGACGTATCTCCTAGTGAAAACCTCCATGAGGCGCTAGGAGATGGAAGCATGGGTCTTCCCGAGGTAGACAAGGTTTATCCAGAAAGATCACCCGTCCTCATAGAACCAACTCAAGAGATGAATCTGGGGACGGAAGAAGAACTGAAAATCACTTTTAGGGCAGAATCTCTCAGTACAGTAGAGCAAGAAAACTTCTAGGCCTTCTTCAAATGCTGGAATTGCAATTTTGTGTGGACCTATGTAGACATGCCAGGGCTCAATCCCGCTTTGGTTGTCCATCACCTCGCAGTATGACCTGACGCAAAACCAGTAAAGCAGAAACTCAAAAAAATGAACCCTCAAGTGGCCCTCCTAGTTAAAGAAGAACTAAAGAAATTATTGGATGTTGGGTTTATTCACCCAATTGATTATCCTGAATGGGTTTCCAACCTGGTACTAGTAGCAAAACTTAATGGTCGAATCCGCTGCTGCACCGACTTTTGAGATCTCAATAAAGCTTACCCAAAGGATGACTTCCCGTTGCCTAACATTGACATGATAGTAGATCTCACGACAGGACATGAAATGTTATCCCTCATGGATGGCTTTTCAGGGTACAATCAAATCAAGATTGCAGAGGAGGACCAACATAAGACATCTTTTATATGTCCATGGGGAACATACTGCTGGGTGGTAATGCCATTCAGTTTAAAGAATGTTGGAGCCACGTATCAAAGAGCCATGATAGTCATCTTCCATGACCTTTTCCACCACATCATGGAAGACTATGTGGATGACTTATTGGGAAAATCAAAGACAAGGGAGGAACACCTAAATGTACTGGCAACGATCTTCGACCGTTTGGAGAAATACGATGTCCACCTGAATCTAAAGAAGTGTGTCTTCAGAGTCACCTCTAGAAAACTTTTGGGGTACATAGTCTCCAGAAGAGGAATCGAGGTAGATCCTACAAAAGTCAAGGCCATAACTGAAATACCTCCTCCAACAACACTAAAACAACTGAGAATTCTACAAGGGAAGCTACAGTCTATTCGATGGTTCATTGCTCAACTTGCCGATAAATGCCAACCATTCCAGCATCTCCTCAGCAAGGATACCACTTTTGTCTAGAACAATCAATGTCAGGGTGCCTTCGATCAACTGAAAGACTACCTAGCTAACCCCCCTATTCTAACTCCTCCAAGGCAAGGAGAACCCCTCTTATTGTACATCTCAGTAACAGAAATAGCTATCAGGGCTTTGTTGGCATAGCATGATGAGCACGGGAAAGAAAGAGCCATCTATTACATCATCCGCACTTTGATAGCCTATGAGCTTAACTATACATCCATTGAACGAGCATGTCTAGCCCTCGTTTTCACCTCACAAAAACTTAGGCATTACATGCTCAATCATAAAACTAAGCTCATAGCCAAGATCAATCCACTGAAGTATCTGCTGAACAGAGCTGCTCTTACTAAGAGAATGACAAAATGGGTCATGATTCTCACTAAATTTAACATTGAATACACTGAGAGAAAGGCCATCAAAGGACAAGTTATAGCTGACCAACTAGCTAAAGCACCCATTCCTGTAGAACATCCAACATTGGCAGAGTTTCCTGATGAAGATATCTTAACAATAACACCAGCCACCGAAACATGGAAGATGTACTTCGACGGATCATACACACATAGAGGCTCAAGGGCAGGTGTCCTGTTTGTTACCCCTCAAGGTGACATGATCCCCAAGTCATTCAAAATAACATTCCCATGTACCAACAATGTAGCCAAGTATGAGGCCCTTATCACAGGTCTTCGAATGGCAATCCAATGGAAAATTGAGAAGCTGACAATATATGGAGACTCCCAACTAGTCATCCAGCAGATAAATAATGAGTATAAGACCAAGGATGATAAACTCCTACCTTACAAAAAGATGGTTGATGACTTTAAGGGCTACTTTGAGGACATCCACTTTGAAAAGATCCCGAGACTAAACAATAAAGCTGCGGATGCCATGGCCACCATCGGGTCCTTGGTTGACAATAAGAGGTGTGAATTCCTAATAGAGGAGCTCCATATTCCAACATATGACGTGCCTCAATCAAAATTGGTGTGTGAAGTCATTGGTCCCCTATCACCATGGTATCAAGAAACCTATCGCTACCTCCATGATAACATCACCCCTCCCAACTTATCTACCTCACAACGTAAATCTTTCATCCGTCGAGCCTCCCATTTCATCCTTATAGGAGATACCTTGTATAAAAAGGAGTCTTGAGGGCACACTTTTACGATGTTTAGACTCTAGGGAAGCTGAGGTGGCCTTGCAAGAGGTACATGCCGGTATCTGCGGGGCACATTCAAGTGGACCCGCTCTTGCTAAGAAGATCCTAAGGACCGGTTATTATTGGCCTACAATGGAACAAGATGCCTACTGGTTTATCAAAAAATGCCTACCATGTCAACAGCATGGCGATCTCATCCACGCACCAGCACAAGAGTTACAACTGATCATGACACCATGGCGTTTCTCACAGTGGGGACTCGACCTCGTAGGGAAAATCCATCCACCTTCATCCAATGGCCACAAATTCATAATCACCGCTACAAAATACTTTACCAAGTGGGTGGAAGCAATACCACTCACCTTCACCACTAGAAACCAAATCTCCAAGTTTATCCTCCACTACATCATCTGTTGCTACGGTATCCCTCATTCCATCGTCACTGACAATGGAAAACCATTTAAGAACCAAGAAGTTTGCACTTTGTGCAAAAAAATTGACATCAAACATCACTTCTCCACCCCATATTACCCACAAGGAAACAGTCAAGGAGAGGCTTCTAATAAAACCATCCTCTGCATTCTTAAAAAGATAGTCAATGAAGCTGGTTGTGACTGGCAACTCCAACTCAACCCTGCCCTATGGGCTTATCGCACTAGCATCCGCACCCCTACAAGAGCCACTCCATTTTCCCTAGTCTTTTAATCCAAAGCCATTTTACCTATCGAGGTCAAGCTTCTGTCCTTAAGAGTGTCCTTGCAAAACATAATCAATGATGATGAATATCAGGTAGCACGGTTGCATCAGCTAGAACTACCGGATGAAAAATGTTTGAATGTGTTGAATCACCTGCAGGATTATCAGAACCGCCTCAGAAGGAGCTATCACAAGAGAATAAAAAATTGACAGTTTGAGGTAGGTTACCTTGTCCTCATGGAGAATCAGAAAAACTTACAAGAGCGCACTAAGAAAGGTAAGTTTGAACCCAATTGGCTAGGGCCGTATGTCATCACAGCTAGCTTTGGATCGGGAGCATACCAGCTCACAAAACCTGAGGGGTAGCCTCTGGATGAGCTGATGAACATTCTGCATTTGAAGAAATTCTATGCATAACCCATCGACTATCCCAATCAAAATTTTTTTAAAAAAAATCAAAAAATCCAAAAAAATCCAAGTGCAATTAAAACTTCCAATGGTGAAAATCACTCTAGTGACGCCTTGGATAAGTACCATGGTGAAAGCCTATTTCAGGCACCATGTGTAGTGGCCGGTTCTACTATCTAATAAGTCCTTTTTCCATCATAATGCTCCATATCACACACATCCCATGGCTTGGAATTTGGAAACATCAAGTCCTATCACCCTACCCTGCACTATCCCATTAGAAGGCAAATCCATGGAATGAGGATCCTTGTAAGCTCCCTGTTGTACAGGGGAAAACTAGAAAATCCAAAAACAATATAAAATTAGAAAATCTAAAAACAATACAAAATCAAAAAATCCAAAAAATAATAGAAAATTTCTAAAATCCAAAACAAAAGTCTTCCCAAATAACCCCTCCCATGCATCGATCTCACGGCAACCCACAACCACCAACATCTATCAAATCATCACATCACACCCATCCTAAACCATTCCCACATCATCAAGTCAAACCAGAACTACATATTCATTTCGCCTGCATCTTGAAAGTACCTTGATCCCGTGGATACAGGGTATGTAGGCAGTTTGGAATATGAAGGACATTTCCAGTACTCAGGTACCTAAGATGCACCCATCCAACCCATTTGGATGGTCCCCATTCACTGAGCTTCCTAGACCCATTATATGATACACACACTAAGTATACACTTGAACCATTGTCCCTAACACAAAAATCATCAATCAACATACCAACTCTAATCCTACACCTGGCCAGACTGTTCTTTTGCCCATCTTTCGAAACATTCTCCAATCAAATCCAACTGATTCATGTCCTAGGATATATCTTTCCCACAATGGACAAAAATCTGTCATCCTATCAACACATCTCTTGGCAAGAGTACACGAAGGCTATTTGTATCTTTTAGTTGGTCTTTTTGATTATTGATTTTTATCTTTTTGTCACACTCTCGGTCATTTCCAAAGCTACCTTGATCTCATTATATCATGGTAAGTAGAGGACAACACCTAGAGTAGACAAGGTCATTATTTCTGTATGCTGTACTTGTGGGTTGGTTTCATTACTCCAAGAATAGTATTTATATCTTGAAGCCTGGGTCGGTTCTAGCATGATGTGTCCCATTTGCATATACAAGCATCAAAACCTTATATGTACTATTCACACTCATAGCTATGAGTCCCCTTCCTAGGGCAGGCAAGGTTATACTACCTTGGGCACGCATGAAATCAACCTATTGTTTGCGGGTCTACTCCATGCAATTGTGGGATATATATCATTACCTAGGTCATTTCATACCTTTGTGAACTATATCCGACATTGCTATAGTAAACTAAGAAATGCTCTCAATTATTGTTATGCAACTACTGTTACTAGCTCAAATCATCCTCCTAATCTACTATACCATCTGGGCCTAGATCTCGTAATCACCTACCCGATCCCCCCCATCTGAAAATCCCCTCACTAATCCAACTCCCCCCATCCCACTCCCACGTAGCACATCTTGAACCAAAGAAAATCCCCCCTCAATGACGTGGTGTCTTATGACCTAACAATCCTCTCATCTCCCCACCCCCATCCTCTAAATGCTTCCAATCCTATCCGATCCCCATTCACCCACCCTTATTCTCTCCCCACCCAGTCCCCTTTCCCACAGTCCCACCACTCAGGGTCAAACAAAGAACGTCATGTGTATCAGGACTTGATCATCTCACCTATCACCTAGTTTGCATCCCACCCATCACCTAAACTTGCATCTCACATATCATCTAGCTACATAGCATAATCATTTACTACCATTTCATTTAAGTTCATTTTAATCATTTAAGTTGCCTACCATTTCATTTAGGTTCATTTTAATCATTTAAGTTGCATATCATTTCATTTAGGTTCATTTTAATCATTTAAGTTGCCTACCATTTCATTTAGGTTCATTTTAATCATTTAAGTTGCATATCATTTCATTTAGGTTCATTTTAATCATTTAAGTTGCATATCATTTCATTTAGGTTCATTTTAATCATTTAAGTTGCATATCATTTCATTTAGGTTCATTTTAATCATTTAAGTTGCCTATCATTTCATTTAGGTTCATTTTAATGATTTAAGTTGCATATCATTTCATTTAGGTTCATTTTAATCATTTAAGTTGCATATCATTTCATTTAGGTTCATTTTAATCATTTAAGTTGCATATCATATTACTTAGGTTCATTTTAATCGGTTAAGTTGCATATCATTTCATTAGATTCATTTTAGAATCTATTAAGTGGCATATCATTTCATTAGGTTCATTTTAGAATCTGTTTACATTACATAATCATTAGGTTCATTATAGAATCTGTTTACATTGCATATCATTTCATTAGGTTCATTTTAGAAGCTGTTAATTTGCATAATCATTAAGGTTCATTTATAATCATTTAGTTGCACATTATACATCATTTAAAACATTGCAAATCATATCATACTCATTTAAATTTTTCATCACATAGGTGCATGTTAAAAACTTAAGTATCATCACATTGCATTCCACATATATCTCATAAACATTTAGTTACATTACATCATCACAATCATAATCATTTAAACTACATTTAACAATCATCTAGTTGCATATACATATTTTTCATAACATCAACATAGTGCATTACATCCATCATGTTACGTCAATAGGAACATCCATAACATCAACATAGTGTATTTCATAAACACAAACACATCCATAAACATATAATCCATAAAACATACTGCATAATAATCATAGAGCATCATCATAATAGACAAACACATAGACCATCAAAAAGCATCATATCATATATCATCGCAAAAAAATGTACATCACTCATATATACATCAAAAAAATAATAATGTCCTGATACAAATGCCTCCAAGGGCTCAAAAGATATAAACTGTCACATAGAGGATCCTCTATCTGATCGGGTGGGGGATCCTAATCCTGGTGGTGGCTGTGGCCCTGCCTGTGGCTGTGGTCCTGCCTGTGGTGGTGGCTGTGGCTGTGACTATGCTTGCACCTATGGAACCTATTGGGGCACATGTGATGGAGGGGGCATCATCTATTGAATGCTCTAAATAGATCTAGACCTATGAGACCTGGAGGCCCCCGATCTACTAACCTGACTATAGCTCGGGGCATGCTGTACCGCTGGCACTTCCGCATAATAAAGGCCTCAATAATACTCCATCCGCGTTCTGGCCTCTGTCAACTCCCCCTGTACCTGAGACACCTGTATCTGAGCCTAAGATAGATGTGTCTGCATCAATGTCAAAACTGGGGCTAGACCAGCCCCTGATGCTTATAGGCTACCCACTGTAGTCTCTGCCTGCTGTGCCCTGGCTAGCACTGCATCTCGCTCTCTGATCAAAGCCGTTGTGTCACTCTGAGCCTCTGCCTGCTCTTCTCTGGTAAGTGCCGCATCCTGCTCCCCTGTCAAAGTGACTATCTCACCCTGAGCATGGTCTAGCTGTGCCAGCAATGCAACCACCTATCCATCTGCCCCATCCAATAGAGCCACTGTAGCCTGCAACTAAACCAACTCGGCCTCACAGTTCTCTAATGCCTCCTGCAGGCTCACCACCTATGCTCGCAAGTTCTCAATCTCCTCCTCCTCATCCCAAGGCCGCTGACAAGGTGTGAGTCCTCGAACCTTAGAGGGGCCTACCTCTGCCTGCTGTCCTGCGGCAATAGCCTGCTACTACACTACTTGTTTTGGGAGTACACCCCCTATCCACCCTTGGCTGTCCTCCATGCCGCCGAGGTCCTTTAGGCTGTCACCCCACTCTCATCTGCACCTGCTCAACAGGCACCTATTGTCCCACCTGCCCCTGTCCTACTGCCACTGCCGCCAGCACATCTATTAGCTGACCATCCCTACCTACCACCCTCTCCTCTCCATCCCCTCCAACCTCCACAAGGTCATCTCCAATAATCTCCTCCCCCTCCTCTAAGAAATCATCCCCATCTGAGTCATCTCCATCATCATTTGAATCATCATCCCTTGACCCTGATGCCTCCTTCGCGGGTACTACCTCTGCTGGGTCTATGAACCGAGTCAGCCTCCACATCTGCCACCAAATATCATATGCAGGTGTAGTGCCTGCATCAATCACTGTGCTATGCCAATCCCACCGCACAGGCCGTAAGGCTGTAAAATCATCCAAGGCAACCTGTGTCTGTATAGTTGCAGGCCAGAGGTGCACATCATGCAGGGTCCGTGCAAAGATGGCCATCTGTTGTGGGGTGTCCTGCCTCAATCCAAACTATCGCATCACCCAGGATGGCAGGTACATGTCTATGGTGTGGTCTCCTCGACCCATCAGGTATCACTCCTGAAATGTGAAAGGCATGTGGATATCATCATCAGGCCATGGCTCCACTCCAATGTAGGGTTGCCAGGTCACACTAACATCATCCAGCAACCGCCTCCAATACCACACCTGTCCAGTATAGGTGTACTCAGCATCTCGATATAAAAACACAAACACCTCAAAAGGACGGCGATAGTACCCGCACGTCAGCCATGTAACTATGATGTGCTCCCAAATCCACACATGTAGCAGAGTCACCCCAGCTGATAATGTTGAATCATGGAGATAAACAACTGTGTGCATCTCATGATATAGCTGCCCCAACATCACTGGTCCCCAGGTGTAGATGACCTCATTTCTGACCATAACCTCAATCATCTCTCCCCAGCCAATTGGGAAACCCCTGCCTCTCCTATCTGGCATCACCACCCCTCTGATCAATCCGCATAGAAATAAGGCAAAGGGAGCTGCACCCACCACCAATGTCCCCTCATAGATCATCTCTCTCTCGTCCACTGATAGAACGATATGATCCGTGCCAAACACTCTGATTAGGGCCCTCCATCCCCTCCGCGTATCATTTCTAACCCGTCGGCCTCGAATAGGTAGCTTGAGGATGCGATAAACATCCTCAAGTGTGATCGTGATCTCCCCGATCGGCAACAAAAAGGAGCATGTCTCTGAATGGTACCGCTCCACGACCGCTATCATTAGAGCTCTATGAGCTCGTAGAACTAGCATTGAAGCCATGGTCAAGAGCCCCAGTCTCGCCAGTTGAGCCCGTGTGGCATCATCAAAGTGGTCAGACAGTGCCATTACGGATGGCACGTGTTGCTTCCATGAATATACTATAAATGACCTCGTATCCTGCATCTGCAACTTTTTGGTCAGAAATCTACCTATCTTTTTTCAAAACCCCCCCTTTTTTCTTCTAATGTTGAATGACCAAATCATTTGGTGCCAACAGACTCCATTCTTAGCATTGTTTTACAGATAGCACTACTATTTCATCTAAATCACACTATTATAAATTATATGCCACTGCGCAATGTACTTTGCGCCAGTCTAGAATATTGCGCCACTGTGCATACTACTTAGCGCCATTCCATAAAATGGTGTTACTCTATCACTTAGCGTTATTCTAAGGAATAGTGCTAATTATCCCTATTGCGCTAATCCTAATTTTAGTGCTAAAACTAAGCATAGCGCTACTCTAACTCTAATTTGGTGCTAAAATGCTACAACTTTATTCTTCTAAGACATTGCGCTACTTCAGACGATAGCGCTAAAACACCAAGCAAATGGTGACAAACCGCCCTAATCCTACCCTGGTGGATAGTGCCAATCTAGAGGATTGCAGTAATCCGCCCTGTTCTTCACGCCACGCGCTCTAACCCTAATTCCCAGACCCCCAAAAAAGTGACAAAAATGAAAAAATGGAAAAGTTAGGGTTAGACCCTACCTGGGGTCCAGCCTCTGGTGCTCGGCCAAATGATCGAAACTGCTCTTAGATGTGTCGAAGTTGAGGGAACTAAGGGTTGCACTCTGCCATCTCTTCTTCGCTCCTTCTCCAAAGTTAATGTGTGCAAATGTGGCACTCTAAGGGCCACTTTTCCTAATATAGTGGGCCATGTCATCCTTTCGTCCACTATTTTTCCCCTCCAGGATGTAGATCTCAGCCTTTTTTCTCCATTTTTTTCCCTATCATCTTCTTTTTCTATCCCCTATCCAACTTTCACTCCCGTTGCATCTTTTCAAGAGGTCATCCTTAAAAAAAAAAATTTCCACCAACCTCTCGAGGGGGCATCCCTCACCCATCTCATTCCTTCCTGGCAACTGGGGCATATTTTTCTTCAACTTGACACCACTTCCCTCTTAGGTCCTGACGCCACGTCAAAGAGGGGCAAATGTAGACACCTAAAAATGTCTTTCACCACCAAACTGACTCCCGACACCCCTAAACACATCAATTTCCCTTCTATTCAAATAATTAAATTTTCATTTAATTAATTATCCCTTTATCGTCTAATTTTTCATCATTTTATCCCCAATAATTGAATTAATTTTATTAATTCAATAGTTCAAGCCTTAACCAATTGATTTAATAAATATGCAATATTTATTTATTCAATTTCCCTCTCCTCAATAAATCTAATTAAATTAGTTAAATCCTGTTTAACTAATTAATCCAGCCTATTAATTAACCTATCCCTACCCTAGACAGTTAAATAGTTATTATTTAATTGCCTACCCTAGCCTACCTCATCCTAGCCCTAGGATTAATTAAATAAAACCTATGTTTAATTAATCCTAACCTCTCATTTAGGTGGTCAAACCTAGTTTAACACCCTTCCTCACATCCTCCAAATAAAAAATTGAAATATATCCACATAAGTCAATCTTTTATTTAAATACATCTTACATCACAATTAATTCCTCTTACATCCCCATACATCATTTATTTCCACTTATCCCCAAATAAATTCTTAAATCATTTTACATTCCCCATATGAATCTTTAATTCAAAAATAATCCTTCACAACCATACTCATTTAATTACCCCTTTTCCCAAAATGAATAAAAGATTTACTTTTATTTATAGCCCTCCATTCCTCCAAGATCTAATCTAGGCCCTCCACATCATTTTTATCATCCACCATTGATCTTCCCAATCAATCTCCACCCTTGGATCAAAATCCCTTCCAAAAGTCTATAAATACAATATCTCTCAACTCATTTGAGGATCCAATCTTGAAGTAAAGTTACCATGTCCAAATGTCCATTGAGCTAGAATTATGAAGTTGCATAATTAGGATAGCATTTCACATTTAAATCATCTATCTAGGGATTATCATGTCTTAGGAGCTCTTGGGTGCAAATTTCCTCTTCCCTTGATGAGATTGGGTCTTCTTATTGAGGTATAGCTCTTTTGTGTTATTTGCATTTAGTTTGTATTTTCACCTTGGTTTGATTTCCTCATCTTCAGTAGTCATTAGTCAATTACTCTTGGTAGATGTCAACCTAGAAGAGGAAATGAGAGCTATGTTATTGTTATGCTCTCTTCCCACTAGTTGGGAAAATGTGATTATGACTATAAATAACTCGGTATTTGGAAAATCTAGATCCGTAGAAGGAGAGGATAAGAAAAAGGACACCATGTTACGATATGATGATGTTGCAGCCACGTTGCTAAATGAAGACATGAGAAGAGGGCAACACAGAACAAGTGGTGAGCACTAACGGCTGTTAGCACAGAGAATAGAGGTAGGAGTCAAGATAGAGGAAGGTATAAGGATGAAGGTGGTCAAAATCATCAAGACGTTCGAAGTCTAGAGGAAGACCGGATGCTTGCTGGTTCTGTGGCAAATCCGGTCATACCAAGAAACAATGTTGGAACTACAAAAAGACTCAAGACAAGGTTTGTACCAATGAAGTCAATACGGTTGATGATGGTATTCTTATTTTATATGCCAGTGACACAACAACAAACTCATGGATCCTTGACTCCGGTGCTTCCTTCCATGCCACTCCATGCCAAGATGCCTTTATCAAGTATCATGAAGGTATGTTTGGACAAGTATTTCTTGGAGATAATAAAGAATGTGAGATTGTAGGGAAAGGTTATGTTCCTTTATTTTTGACAAATGGTAGTAAACTAATTTTGAAAGATGTACGACATGTGCCCTCTCTTAAATGCAATCTGATTTCTGTTAGTCAGCTCTATGCTCAAGGCTTTAATGTAAACTTTTCACTTGACACTTGGAAAGTAACCAAAGGTCAATTGGTTTTAGCAAAAGGCATGAAATTAGGGAGTTTATATGTCTTAGAGTGTAATGGTGAAGTGGGAGCAGTAATGGCTTCTACGGACAGTGGTGTTGAACTTTGGCATCAGCGTCTTGGGCATATGAGCAAGAAGGGACTTGAAGTCATGTTACAAAGGAATTAGCTTCTGGGTCTTAAATCAATTGATTTGTCTTTATGTGAGCATTGTTTATATGGTAAACAACATCGAACCAATTTTTTGCGGACGGGTCAAGAAACCAAATCATCTCCTTTACAACTTGTGCATTTAGACGTCTTTGGTCTTATGGAGGTAACTTCTTTTGGTGGTGCAAACTACTTTGTCACTTTTCTTGATGATTGCACACGTAAAATTTGGATCTATATGCTAAATAAGAAATCTGAGGTTTTTTCAAAATTTAAAATGTTTAAAGCTCTTGTTGAAAATCAAAGTGGTCATAAGATTAAATGTCTTAAAACTGACAATGGTGGTGAGTTTTGCTCGTTAGAGTTTGACAATTTCTATGCAGACCAAGGTATTCAACGGATCAAAGTAGTCCCGTTCACCCCTCAGGAAAATGGTGCCGCTGAGAGGTTGAACCGAATAATTTTTGAGAGAGCCCGTTGTATGCTCTCCAATGCCGGGCTGGGCAAAGAATTTTGGGCTGAGGCATGCAACACTGCTATTTATCTTATTAAGTGTGCTCCCTCATCACATCTTGACTTTGACATCCCAGAAGATAGGTGGATTGGTAAGAGGATTTCTCTAAATCATTTGAGAGTTTTTGGCTGCAATGCGTTTCTCCACATTCTGAAAGAACAACGAACTAAACTGGATTTTCACTCGAAGAAGTGTATTTTTCTGGGGTACAGTGAGGATCAATTTGGTTTTCATCTCTGGGATCCAACTACAGTGAAAGTAATTTGAAGTCGTGATGTTGTGTTCAGTGAATGGTCTTTTTCAGGTTTGCCCAAACAACCACACACTTCTAATGATTATGTTCACTTTGATATGTTTGGAAATGGCTCCACTTTCGCTTCATCAAAGGGCAAATCTGTTAGGTTTGCTCCCTCCATTTCCAATTCTTCTAATGTGATGCCCCCTTCTCACTCTCCGTCCCCTAGCGCTATTGGTCAACACTCCTTAGTCACCCATCCACCATAGCACCCTTCATGTTCAGCAGACTCTACGTCATTTCATCCTTCATGTTTAGCAAACCCGACATCATTGCTTCCTCCGTGTTTAGGAGACCCGCCACTGTTGCTTCCTCCATGGTTAAGAGATCCCACGGGAGGTTCTTTCCCTCTGCCGCTTTCCCCTGCTACTCAGGTTTCCGCGGGTTCCACAGACTTAGCTACTATTTTCCCTCCCAATGCCATCCAACAACCATCTCCTCTGCCTCTTTCAGATATTTCCCCTGAAAGCCCTAAGCTTGGTCATTCACATTCTATGAGGGATACTATTTTGGATGATAAACAGGGACCTCATCCTTAGCGGTCCACTCGAGAAAGACGGGGTCTACAACGGCTTGATGACTATGAATGTCTTCTTTCTGAGTTTCAGACTACCCATCCAGAGCCTCAGACATTCAAACAAGACTGCAATGATGTTAACTCTGCAAAATGGATGGCTTCTATGCATGAAGAATTGGATGCATTAAGCTCCAATGATACATGGGATCTTGTACCTCTGCCTCCCAACCGTAAACCACTAAAAAATAAATGGGTTTACCATGTGAAAGACAAAGTTGATGGGACAAAACGGTTCAGGGCCAAACTGGTTGTGAAAGGTTTTGGTCAGTAGCATGGTATTGGTTTCAATGAAATCTTCTCTCCTGTAGTCAAAATGACAACCATTCATTTGGTGTTAGGGATGGCTTCTGTTTTGGACCTCAAACTGGAGCAACTGGATGTTAAAACAACGTTCCTTCATGGTGACACTGATGAGGAACTCTATATGGAACAACCTAATGGTTTCATTGAAAAGGGCAAAGAACATCTATATTGCCGATTGAAACGTAGTTTGTATGGGTTGAAGCAAGCCCCGCGCCAATGGTATTTGAAATTTGATAACTTCATGATTCAACATAATTTCATTCGCTGCGAATCAGATCCCTGTGTGTATTATAAATAGTTTCCAAATGGTGAGTTCGTCATTCTGCTATTATATGTTGATGATATGCTTGTTGCCGGTACTAGTATGCGGCTTGCCAATGCATTGAAGAAACAATTAGCACTTAATTTTGCCATGAAAGATTTAGGGGCAGCGAAGAAAATTCTTGGCATGGATATAATCCGCAATAGGCAGAAGAGGGAACTCATATTATCACAGGAAAAATACATTTTGAAAGTGCTAAATAAGTTCAATATGTTGGATGCCAAGTCTTTTTGTACCCCCTTGGCTGATCATTTCAGTTTGTCTTTTGTTATGTGTCCCTCCACTCCAGATGAAGAAGATGACATGGCTGATATTCCATACTCCTCCACGGTAGGCAGCCTCATGTATGCCATGGTTGCTACTCGTCCTGGCATTGCACATGTAGTGGGAGTTGTCAGTCGCTTTATGAGTAATCCGGGCAAACCCCATTGGCACATGGTTAAATGGATCCTTCACTACCTCAAAGGGACATCTGACTTTGTGCTACGTTTTGCTAGTAAGGACACTCAGTTGTGTGGTTATGCCGATTCTGAAATGGCTAGCGATTTAGACAAGCGAAGATCCACTTCTAGTTATGTTTTCACATTCGCCAGGGCAGCGATTAGTTGGGTCTCTCGTTTGCAACCGGTGGTTGCTCTTTCCTCAACTGAAGTTGAATATGTTTCTCTCACTAAGGTAGCCAAGGAACTGATATGGTTACAACGTGTGTTTGGTGAGTTATGGGGTCAGCCTTCCATGCTTACCTTGTTTTGTGACAATGCCAGTTCCATTCATTTGGCTAAGAACGCCACTTTTCATAGCCACACTAAGCACATAGAAATTAAATACCACTTCATTCGTCACGCTGTTAATGAAGGTAAACTTTAGTTGGATAAAATTCATACCAACCAGAATTTGATGGATGCTCTGACAAAGGTCGTCAAATGAGAGAAGTTCATTTTCTACCGAGCTTCTCTCAATCTTGTTCATCTGTGATTTGTCTATCTTGGGGTATCTCTCAGTTGTGTCTCTTCTCTGTTGGTGACTGGTCTTCAAGTGGGAGTTTGTTAAGTGGTGAAGCCCACTCACCACACCATGTGGTCTCTTATCTTTGGGATGTAACGGAACCTGTTGTAAGTTACAAAGTAACTTACAAACAGTTTGTAACTACTCCTTCTATATCTATTGGAGGTCTCTTCTTTTTTGCAATGTGTGTTGAAGCTGTAAATGTACATCAGTTCTGACTTCGTAGGAACAACCCGAGTAAAGGCTGTGTGTATACTTATAACAGAGAGATAATATATATATATATTGCTGGGGATATCCTATTCAGTGTGGACGTAGCCTGCTATGCAGGTGAACCATGATATATCTGGTGTTTGTTTTTCATTCTAAAAGTGTTGTGTGTTAATTTCTCTGTTTCACTTTGTTTTTAATCTCAACAGGACCTGTGATTGTCTAATTTCTGAGCACCTTCCTTTTTATTTTATATTTTATTTTTATCTTGTCTTTGTTGTTTCGAGAAAAGGATTGAACAAGGCGGCGCTTATCTAATTTCTCAGCATTTTCCTCGAATGTTTCGAGGAAAGTATGACCTATTTAATTTACTCAGTCGATTGTTTACGTGAGACTCAACAGTTGTCTATAATGTATTAATCATTTAAACTCTTCTAATATCATATCAAGGAGAGAAGAAGACATGAAAATTTTGGTTACTAGTTTCAAATATTGGGTGAGAATGATGGGTTTTAGCTTTCCACATGAGACCCACAATTTTCTTTTATTCCCAAATCGAATTGAACCAATTATTTTCTTTATCAAGGAAGCATAAAGTAATGGAAGGAATAATCACACAAGATAAATCCATAAAGAAGCAACCATTCCATTCTCTCTTTTGAATACCGAGCTGAGCAAATAAAAAAGCTTTGACAGAAAATAAAGACCAACTTTGTCCTCATCTAACTGTGGAATGGCCTGTCACAAAGCAAGAAAGAAAGCGTATACCAAAACCAAAAGGGAAGCAAAGCATAAAAGAAAGCCAAAAGCCCATAGTTGTACTGTGGGCTGAACAAATTTTATACTCTTGCAAACCATCAAAGCTCATTGTCTTTAAACTTTGGCTTATTTGGGATTCCTTAACTTTACTTTAGCTTAACTGTGAATTCAGACAGCGTATATGTAAAGGTAAAGATGCCCAACGAAGCTTCTGGTCATTATATTAACTAAATGTGCTAGTGGGATTATCCTCTTGGCAACAAAGGGAAAATGGAAGCAAAAGAAGCTTTGAAGCCTTTGAAAAGAGCTCAATGAGAGCTTGATAAGCATTGTGGTTTGTGATGTGAGTAGCGTATGGATGCGAAACAAGCTTGTATGAAAGCTATAATGAATAAAAGCAAAATGTTCCTATGTCTTGTATGAGCATGAGAATACTTGATTTGGAGAGCAATAACTTGCAAGAACTGTGTGCACAAATGAAATTGCCTCCCTTTGTGCTTGAGGGAGGGGGATATTTATAGGTTAGAAGAAGGGATGAGAGGTGAGGAAGAAGGAGAGTTAACTTAGAAGACTCAAGAGTGATCTGGGTTGAAATTGAAGTGATCTACCTAGTAAGAGCTTATCACTCAAGAAGAAGTGAAGAAACAAGAATGCATGAGTTGCTAATTATAGATAAAATAGAGCTAATTATGCATGTGTGGGTGCATGAAATAGTCAACTCAATCTTAGGGACAAAAATCCATGCAAACAGAAGTAAAAATGGGTGAAAACAAAGTTAATTTGAGTTAGAAACTCAATTTTTTCTATGGTTGAAAACACAATAGAGTCACCCATGGGTCACCCCTTTCACTAGTCAAGGTTTCCCGAGGGCGACCCATGGGCGACCCTCAAAGGAGGGTACCTAGGTGAAAGTCCATGGTGGGAGATAATAGAGGAGGTGAAAAGAAAGGGATCTTCCTCCCAAAAAAGCTTAGTCATGTGTGAAAATCTAAATCTCCACTTATAAAAGTAGGATCTCTCAGGGGAGATCTAGAAATAATTGAGGGAGATTTGGATTGGTTGAGTGAAACTAAAACTGAAAGTTGGAGATGGATAGGGGGGACCTCTGGAAGGCTTTAGGGGTGGGAATGAATGAAAAACATTGGGGAAACGTGAAAAATCCCCTATAAGATGCATACAAGGCTTAGGGACAGAGTCACAAGCAAAAGAAATGCAAATCAACAAGTGTCAAAAAGTGTCGAAAGCGAAGAGAGAAAACAACACAAGGGAGAAAGACACAAGGTAGAAGAAAGAGAGACATCACCAAGAGAATTGTTGTTGAGAGGATGTTATTTCATGCTTACATGTATGTGACAAGGATGTGAGTCATCATAGGGGTCCTTGTGGAGGCTGTGCATGATTTTGGTGCTTACAGAAACATGTGCAACATAGACTAGAGGTTATTTATAAGCCAATTTTTTTTACGAAACACCATGTCCCCCCACAAAGAAACTTACAGACCTTGTGTGCTAGTAAAAAAAGTTTTCAATGTTTATAATGCTTCCCAAAAGCAATGTCTCAAGCAATTTATATATGGTAATATATTCCTCTTGTTTGGATGGACAGTGCAAAGGGATCCACACTCACTATTATGTGAGGTAAAATGAAAGGTGCAAACAACTCATGAAACATGTAGATATGAAGGGATGGAGAAGTATATAAATGAGTCATGAGCTTTTAGTGTAGGAGACTAATCACATCTATGGACACAGGAGATCAATGCAATGTTGGATAAATTAACTTGGAAGGGGAAGGCAATGGGGTGATTTCTAGATTTCAAGACATATACCTAATGGTGAGGAAGAGGAGGAACAAGAATTATTTCTCTACCAACATAATAGAAATTTGGCAACTACACTAGGTTTGCTAAACATGCATTGTAGACCCTCTAAAATAAATGGTTAGATATTGTATTGCAAGTACCCAGATCTCCATGCGAGTAGGTTGTGAAAGCATAGACAAGGAACAAAAACCATCTGACAAAATGCCTCAAAGAATATGTGGTGACATTGAATGCAATGGTTGCAAGAAATGCACAAAATGGTTTTGTTAAAAAGACATTCGATAGTTTCAAGCAAATACAAATAGGAGGCGTACAACCAAATTCCAAAACCAATGTCCACATCCTTCTTGCCACTCAAAGAGGAGTACAGAGCATTTAAATTACATGAATTAATATCTCAAGAAATGAGATCTCATAAAATGAAGCATTTACAGGATACTCAAATAGGATAATTTGAAAAGAACTCAGAATATGCATGTGTATGCAATAGTTAGTGTACAACCTATATCCAAAATCTTTACATACATTCTTCCTACCCGTGCCAAGATGAAATTGGATATCCCTCAAACCATAAAGGAAAGTGAATATTATCAGGTATTATAGTTGAAAATGATATGATATACCAACATGCAAAATGTAGAAGTGTAACAAGGAAAATAAAGTGATGACACAACTCAAAAACCACTTGCATACCTAGAAATAAACCTTTTCTTATATACAAACTTAAAAATAGTGGATTGATTTGATACCTGGCTAGCTTTCTCCATGCATTCCCTAGAGACTTTCCCTTTAAGCACAATTTTGATGCAGAAAATTTGATTGAGTCTCCCGCCCAAGTCTCCACTCTCTATCCTTTCCAACACTTAGCATATTTTTTTTCATAGCAAAATTTCTTGTGGAAATAAAAAGCTCCATTCTCATAACATTTAGAAAGGATTTCTTTTTTCTTTGTGATAGCTATCTAGGGTTGTGAAAGAAAAATAAAAATATATTAACAAATGTTCCTTCTCACAACTACAATTGTCAACATCCTTTCCCTTCCTCCAATTCTGAAGCTATAAAATTTAATTCATCAAGCAAAATCTCCTTAAATATTAAATTAAGGGAAAAGAAGAGTAATCCCATACAATTTAATAACCATAAAAGGACATTAGTAATTTAGTATTACAAGATCAACAAAGACATATCTATTTATCTTTAAATATTTCAAAAGTAAGAAAATAGAGAAAAGAAAGAAATAATAATTAGGAATAAAACATCCAAACAAAATCTACTATCAATCAAATATATAAACTTGCTCCTTCCTTGCAGGCCAACAAGAACATTTTGCATTCCTCAATGCATCCCCTCACTTGCAATATAGTAAAGATAGGACTATAAAAATTACCAATTGAATCCTCATTCCCACACAATAACAAAAGCAAAGAATTTATTTTTATATTACAAACGACATTCTAAGAAACTCATAGTTGTTTAGATCAAAGCACATACCTATCTCATGATAAGTTGAATAAAGAGCCCAGAAAAATTTAATAACTTTATTAATATACATAAACAATAATATTCATTACAATGATTTAAACCTCACCTTCACCTATATCCACAATCTAAGATCATATAATAAAATGAAATCCAATATAATCACAATTTAACTCATATTATATAAACTTGTGATTAAAAATACCTTAAGCAAGTTTATCGAGTACAAACAAATTGTTCGAAAAAAATTAGGCCTCACAATACATATTTAGTGGATGCTTCCAATTGGAAAAGTTGTGGACTAGATCTAATTTATAATTTATCTAGAATGAATCTAGATATAACATATATTTCACCAAAAATGACTTTTTGTTGGAAATACTTAAATTCAATTATGCTGATAAGTTAGCCTGAAGTGTGACTCAACTTTGAACTTTTATAGTTAAATGCTTTAGGAATTAACTGTTTGCAAGTTTTATCCCTCAACGTTTCAGATCAAACTCCATGATCCATCATCAGGAGAAAGAGCAAGAGAAAAGAGAAGTAGAAATGTAACTTGTAGATTTAGTGCTCTAAATAGGAGAGGTGTGTGGGAACCAAGGAATTACAAGAGATAAAGGAAGCCAAAAAACAAACCCACCAAGACATCACACACAAAGCCCTCAATGAAAAAGGATTAAGAGAAAGAACAATGAAGCCAAGAGAAAAAAAATCAAAGAGTTAAAAAGGCCAAGCTAAGGGAAGATAAACAAAGAGAAGAAAAATCGAAGACAAAGTTAAAAAACATCAAATTATGTATGCAATCATATATATATATATATATATGTAAAACCAACTAAGACATATATGCAACCTTATGTTATATATATAATTCTATAAGACTAAATATAATGTTAAAGTATATGATAGCTAACAATTGCAAATAAAAGTGATTATTAGTTTATATATATATATATATATATATATATATATGATTTTCCAACTAATTATATCAGAATATATCTATATAATTTCGTGAAAAACAAATCAATATATATATAGTCAAAGAATGTGACGAAGAGCCACCAAACATGGACAAAGAAGAAAGAAGGACAAACCTATAAATGAATGAAACAAGAACACCAAAGGACGAAACCAAGAAGAAACTGAATGCGACAAAACACGGAACACCCATAGAGAAAGAAAAGAGAAATGAGGAAAAAGGGACAAGGAAATGTCAAAAAATAAATAAATTCATATATAAATATAACAAACACTAGCACATATCTACATAAGAGTATGTCAATGAATGTATAAATATATATCAATAAGATAGACATAAACACATAGGTCACAATATATATATATATATATATATATATATATATATATATGATAGGATATTTATATCTATATCTATATGTATAAACCAACACAAAATCATAAACACACACACACACACACACTCTCATATATATATATATATATATATATATATATATATATATATATATATACAGAGAGAGAGAGAGAGCTTACTATAAGTAATTGGACAACAATGACCTCTTGGTTAGTTTTGATGTAGTCTCCCTTTTCACCAAGGTCCCTATGTTGGATCTAGGGCATACAACTGAGAGGGGGGGTGAATCAGTTGTATAAAAACTTGCTCTCTACTTTAAACACTTGATTCCTCTTTGTTAGTTAACAGCATATCAATTAATCATCCATGAAAGCATAATGCACAAACACAAGAGAAGATAAACATCAACACATTGAACACCAAGATTTTGACGTGGAAAACCTGGTTAAGGGAAAAACCACGGGGTGATTAACCTAAGGATTATTCTCTATTAGAAGAATAAGAAAAAGAATGACACTTGCCAATTAGGGCTCACTGCCCGAGCACACTGCTCACAAAGAGGCCCACTGCCTACAAGGAGACACACTATCTACAAAGTGATAAGAATCACAATCTTGAACTAGAGAATGACATCTTTACCATGTCCGGATTAGTTCCATTGAAGTCCAAAAACCCCTGCTCTGCCTTTCGCACTTCTCTTCGCTACACCACTTTCATCCCCACAATCCACCCTTCAAAATGAACTCACAAACCTTTATTTATACAAGACATCGACTTAGGAACAATCATCTAAGTCGGCAATCAACCATAAGAATATCCGCAAGATGAATAATACATCCGGTCGGCCACCACAAGAACATTTGCAGGATGAACAACTCATCCGGTTGGCTAGTCGGAACAAGAACTTCATCCGAAAGAATATCTTCAATTTCGGGCTCTACCATCAATGCAGACCAACAACACAACCTCAACATGATCCAAGAACCTTCACAAGCCTACCTGAATGACCAGGTACATCCGCACTTCCTCTACTTACTAGAATCTCTTCTCTTCCTCATCTGGAACTTCAAGAACACAGTTTGTCACTACTGTCATAATGCAGAAGGTACTTCCAGACCTCCAAATCATACACAACTCAAGATGACACATCACAAGGACATCCTAAACACTCCTTCCAATCCGTAGATTAAGATTATACAATTCCGGACCTCACCGGACCTTTCTGTGATCCTCTGTCACCTCTGAACACTTGCCGGAACCGGTTCCACACCGACAGCCACAACTCCTTCAGATCTTCATGCGGACCTCTGAAATCTTAACTGAAGCATCTCAAGACTCATATCTACAAACCCTTTAATCGCATCCTCTGGTTCTCATCCTATACAGTACATTTGCCTTCTTCTCATCACTGTTCTTCACTATTCCTGACTGAGGCTAATTTTCTCAATATCCTCAGCACACTGCTCATCCAATCCTTCTTGTCAATGCAATATGAGTATGTTGACATCAATGACAACACTGGTTCACCTCATACTTGCAACAATCTCCTCCTTTGTCATTGATGGCAACATATGATGTGAAAAACCATCAAGACAAGAACTTCTCCTTTCTGTCACAGCTCCCCCTATTAGCAACATGTCTTCTCCTCATTTACTGCTCCCCCTTTGACCATCAACTACTTGTTTTTCACATGTCTTCTCTCCCCCTTTGACATCAATGGCAAAGGGCTCATACTTGCAATTCTAACACATCAGAATCATACCAGCTACTCCCCCTTAGTAACAGCTCCCCATCATCAATCCGAATCACAAGATATGACTGTGATATCCACTGGACTGATGCACATCAGTGTATCCTAGTTCATCACTGGAGGGGCCATGACCCCTAACTTCTCCCAGAGATATTCAAAAGAGTCCTTGGGAAGAGGTTTAGTAAAGATATCTGCAATCTGATCCTTAGAGGGAACATACTCCAACCTGACTTCTTCCTTGTTCACTTGTTCTCTCAAAAAGTGAAACTTGATAGATATGTGCTTGGTCTTAGAATGCAATACTAGATTCTTAGAAATATTAATTGCACTTGAATTATCACAGAAAATTGTGATAGGCTCCTCATATTCAACTTTAATGTCTCTTAGCATCTGCTTCATCCATAAGATTTGAGTGCAACTACCTACTGCTGCAATGTATTCTGCTTCAGTTGTAGACAGAGATATTGCATCTTGTTTCTTGCTTAGCCAAGAAACCAATCTCTTCCCCAAAAAGAATGCTCCACCACTGGTGCTCTTCCGGTCATCCACATCTCCTGCCCAATCTGCATCTGTGAAAGCATGAAGAGAGAAATCTGGATCTCTAGGGTACCATAGACCATACTCAGTTGTTCCTTTCAAGTACCTGAAAATTCTTTTGATTGCCATAACATGAGATTCTTTAGGATCAGCCTGGAATCTTGCTACAAGACCAACAGCCTACATTATATCTGGTCTGGTCTGAGTGAGATACAACAATCCACCAATCATTGATCTATACTTTGTCTGATCTGCCTTTGGGGAGTCATCATCTTTGCTCAACTTACATCCGGTTGCCATGGGAGTGTTCATTGGCTTTGAATCTTCCATACCAAATTTCCTTAACAATTCTTTCACATATTTGGTATGAGAAATGAAGATCCCTTTCTTTGTTTGAGTAATTTGCAGACCCAAGAAGAAATTCATTTCACCAAGCATAGACATTTCAAACTCACTTTTCATCTGATTTGCAAAAGTTTTGCACATACTATCTCTTCCTCCAAAAATGATATCATCCACAAACACTTCAACAATCAAAATGTTTTCATGATCAATTTTGAAATATAAGTTACTGTCAGTAGTACCTTTGTTGAATCCAATCTGCACAAGATGCTTATCCAACCTTTCATACCATGCTCTTGGGGCTTGCTTTAATCCATACAATGCTTTCTTCAACTTGCAGACCATATCATTGTTGTCAGACAATTGAAATCCATCCGGTTGTTCAATGTAAACTTCTTCTTCCAAATCACCATTTAGGAAGGCAGACTTGACATCCATCTGATATACCTTGAAGTCTTTAAAGGCAGCAAATGCAAGAAATAATCTGACTGCTTCAATTCTTGCCACCGGAGTAAAGGTCTCTTCAAAATCAATTCCTTCTATTTGAGAGTAGCCTTCGCAGACCAATCTAGCTTTGTTTCTGATTACTTCACCAGCTTCATTTAATTTGTTCCTGAAGACCCATTTGGTTCCAATCACATTCCTGTCTCTAGGTCTAGGAACAAGATCCCAAGTATGATTTTTCTCAATTTGCATCAATTCATCTTTCATTGCTTTGGTCCAGTTTTCATCATTGCATGCTTCATTTATTGTTTTAGGTTCAATCTTTGAAATCAGACAACATTCATCCTGATTTTGAGCAACATTCCTTCTAGTTTGCACACCTTTGCTTCTATCACCTATGATCTGATCTTCAGAGTAGTTCAGTTTTACATATCTTGAAATTTTGGGAATATCCTGCACTGCTGCTTCTTGATCAGGCTCATTCAAACCTATCTCTTCTTCCTGATTTACCGGATCAGGCTGACTCTGACTTACCGGAGAGGATTGAGTTCCTTGAACCTGAACACCATCTTGGTCATCTTCATCAAACTCAAAATCTTGAGGGCTTCTCAATTCCTTCATCAACTTTCACATTAGTGCTTTCTATCATCTTCCTCAGTCTCTTATTGTAACACCGGCATGCTTTGCTTTGAGTGGAGTAACCCAAGAAAATTCCTTCATCACTTCTAGCATCAAACTTTCCTAGATCTTCATCTCTTTTAATATAACACTTGCTACCAAATACTCTGAAATATTTCACAGTAGGAGTGATGCCAAACCAGAGTTCATAGGGGGTCTTACCGATATTGTTTCTGATTTGAACTCGATTGAGAGTGTAGACTGCTATGCTGATAGCTTTTTTCCAAAACATCTGAGGAACATTTGCTTCCAACATCATTGTGCTGGCAGCTTCTTGGATGGTCCGATTCTTTCTCTCAACTACTCCATTCTGTTGTGGAGTCCTAGGAGCAGACAACTATCTCCTTATACCCTGCTTCTCACAAAAATCAATGAACTCACCAGATGTAAATTCACCACCTCTATCAGACCTTAGACACTTCAGTTTCAATCCAGTTTGATTCTCTACCATAGCTTTGAAGATTTTGAACTTCTCAAGGGCTTCTGATTTCTCTTTTAGGAAGGTAACCCACATCATCCGGGAATGGTCATCAATTAGCAACATGAAATATCTATCACCTTGCAGACTCTTGATTCTTGTCGGACCACAGAGATCAGTATGTACTAATTCCAACAATCTGGTAGAGGACTGATCTTTGCTTTTGAAAGAGACTCTGCTCTGTTTACCTAGCTGACATTCTTTGTACAAACTATTTGTAGGTTTCATCAATTTTGGAAGATCTCTTACAGCCTGAATATTGCTTATCTTGATGATGTTATCAAAATTTACATGACACTTCTTCTATGCCATAACCAACTCTGATCAACTTGAACAAATAGACAACTTTTATTTGAACTGACCAGATGAAAGATATTACCTTTTGTCTGAGTACCGGATGCAATTTCAGTTCCAGAGCTTGTAAAGATTCTACATTTTCCATTCTTGAACTAGAGATCATAGCCTTTGTCCACTAACTGACCAACACTGAGAAGATTGTGCTTCAATCCTTCAACATATAGTACATTACCTGTTTTGCTCTTCCCATCAAAGGAAATAGTTCCCCTACCTCTGATTCTGCCAGTAGAATTGTCACCAAACTTTACCATTCCTCCTTCATACCTTTCCAAATCCAAGAACTTATTCTTGTCACCAGTCATACAGTGAGAACATCCACTGTCAATAACCCAATCATCCTTTTCTTCCACTTGAGCAGCCAAAGCTCTTTCCACAACCTTGTGATTGACAGATTCAGAGGATATAGAGTCATCTTCCTTGATGGCAATAAACACCTATTCATTTCCGGATTTACTTCCTAGTTCTGATTCGTCATTTGTTACTCCTTCATTGTCATCTTCTTCATGAACATAATAGCAGTTCTTTTGAAACCTTTATCTGTTAGTATTAGACCTTGCAGATCTTTCCGGACATCTTGAAGCAAAATGACCAATCTTATTGTAGTTAAAGCACTTAAAGGGTAGTTTTCCTTCATACTTACCGTATCCTCTTGGCAGTCTCTTTGCAATGAGGGCTTCAAGTTGAGCTGTTTCTGCTTCTTCTTCTTCCATGTCTCTTCTTGCTTGATCATACCATGACATCTTCCTTGAAGAGTTTTCACCCGGATCAAATCTCTGTTTGCCTTTCACATAGGCACTGGCTTTGAAAGCAGATTCAGTCTTGGGAGGATCATCTCCAAACTCGGTCATTTCAAATGCAGCTAGTTTGCCAGCCAATTGTTCTCTTGTGACAGTTGTGTGACCTCTGAATTCATCAATGGCTGCAACCTTGATTTTGTAGGCAGCAGGAAGGGATCTGAGGATTTTGTAAACAATCTCATTTTCATCTAGAGTTCCACCAGCATTTCTAATTCCACACACCAGCTCATTCACTCGTGGCATAAAAGTAGTGATGTTTTCATCATCTCTCATCTTCAATCTTTCAAATTTCCCTTTCAGACTTTGCAACCTTGCACTCTTGACAAACTCATCTCCTTCATACAGAAGTTCCAATTTAGTCAGGATCTCATATGCAGTTGGTAGGTCAATAACATTTGAGAGATCTGAGTCATTCAATGTGCTTAGAAGAGCTTCTTTGGTCCGCAGATTATTTTCAGCTTCTGTGATTTCATTCAGAGTTGTCGGACCACCCTGTGGAGGTACATATGGTTTTGAGACCATGGCCAAGTATGCTTTTCCCATACATTCCAAGTGACATTTCATGCGACCTTTCCAGAGAGTGAAGTTGGTTCCATCGAACTTCGGACTATCCTTCTTGTATGACAACATCCTGGATCTCCTTAAGCGGTTAAGCTCCTTTCAGAGGAACTTGGCTCTGATACCAATTGTTGAATCTAGGGCATACAACTGAGAGGGGGGGTGAATCAGTTGTATAAAAACTTGCTCTCTACTTTAAACACTTGATTCTTCTTTGTTAGTTAACAGCATATCAATTAATCATCCATGAAAGCATAATGCACAAACACAAGAGCAGATAAACATCAACACATTGAACACCAAGATTTTGACGTGGAAAACACGGTTAAGGGAAAAACCACGGGTTGATTAACCCAAGGACTATTCTCTGTTAGAAGAATAAGAAAAAGAATGGCACTTGCCAATTAGGGCTCACTGCCCGAGCACACTGCTCACAAAGAGGCCCACTTCCTACAAGGAGACACACTGTCTACAAAGTGATAAGAATCACAATCTTGAATTGGAGAATGACATCTTTACCATGTCCGGATCAGTTCCATTTAAGTCCAAAAACCCCTGCTCTGCCTTTCGCACTTCTCTTCGCTACACCACTTTCATCCCCACAATCCACCCTTTAAAATGAACTCACAAACCTTTATTTATACAAGACATCGACTTAGGAACAATCATCTAAGTCGGCAATCAACCATAAGAATATCCGCAAGATGAATAACACATCCGGTCGGCCACCACAAGAACATTTGCAGGATGAACAACTCATCCGGTTGGCTAGTCGGAACAAGAACTTCATCCGGAAGAATATCTTCAATTCTGGGCTCTACCATCAATACAAACCAACAACACAACCTCAACATGATCCAAGAACCTTCACAAGCCTGCCTGAATGACCAGGTACATCCGCACTTCCTCTACTTACTGGAATCTCTTCTCTTCCTCATCCGGAACTTCAAGAACACAGTCTGTCACTACTGTCATAATGCAGAAGGTACTTTCAGACCTCCAAATCATACACAACTCAAGATGACACATCACAAGGACATCCCAAACACTCCTTCCAATCTGCAAATTAAGATTATACAATTCCAGACCTCACCGGACCTTTCTGTGATCCTCTGTCACCTCTGAACACTTGTCGGAACCGGTTCCACACCGATAGCCACAACTCCTTCAGATCTTCATGCGGATCTCTGAAATCTTAACTGAAGCATCTCAAGACTCATATCTACAAACCCTTTAATCTGCATCCTCCGGTTCTCATCCTATACAGTACATTTGTCTTCTTCTCATCACTGTTCTTCACTATTCCTGACTGAGGCTAATTTTCTCAATATCCTCAGCACACTGCTCATCCAATCCTTCTTGTCAATGCAATATGAGTATGTTGACATCAATGACAACACTGGTTCACCTCATACTTGCAACACCCTATCCCTGACTCCATTGAAATAATTAGACGTAAAACCAATGATGAGATTGCCTCCTTGGTTGAACTTTTCTTGAGATCCACATTCTTCACCTTCCAAGGAGTGGTCTATGAACAGTTGGATGGAGTTGCCATGGGATCTCCTCTCTCCCCAATTGTTGCCAACCTTTACATGGAGCACTTTGAAGAAATTGCCCTTCACTTCTTTCCCCTCCAACCTAAATGGTGGAAACGCTATGTTGATGATACCAACATCTGATGGCCTCATGGCCCTGAAAAGCTTGAAGAATTCCACTCCCATCTCAACCACATTGCCAAGAACATCTCTTTCACCAAAGAGCTTGAATCCAATAATGAGCTCCCGTTCCTTGACATTCTTCTCCTCAAAAAACCTGACAGATCCTTAGGTCATCGGGTGTTTCGTAAATCTACCCATACTGATCTTTACCTCCACTCTTCTTCCCATCAGCACTCGGCTCAAAATACCAGGGTCCTCAAAACCTTAGCCACTAGGGCCCTTCGTATCTATGACAAAGATTATTTTGACCAAGAACTTTCTCATCTCACCAAAGTTTTCGAACTGAATGGTTACAAGAGGAAACATATCTTAAGAGCATTCAATCAAGCCAGGTCCTGCCTTAGTTCCAGGCCCAAGGATGCCAACCCCTCTGACCTCCCTATCACCACCCTTCCCTGTATAGAAGGCCTCTCTAACAAACTTTCTAAGATTCTTCTCAAAAAGGGCCTTCATTGTACCTTCAAACCCATCTCCACTCTTAGGAATTGGATTCCTTCACCCAAAGACCCTAGGGACCTCCTTCTCAACTCTGGTGTTTACAAAATTGTGTGTTCCTGTGGCACCCCATACATTGGTAAAACAGGACGTTCCTTTACCACCATGATTAAAGAGCATAGTGCAAACATCAAGCATGAGTGTGTCCATAAATCTGCCCTTATTGAGCACTCAACCTTAACTAAACACCATATCTATCTTGAAGACATCCAAATCCTAGTTAGTGAAGACAACTTCTTCAAGAGGAAACTCAAAGAGGCCATTGAGATCAGTAACCACCCGTCCAATCTCAATCGTGATGATGGTTGGACCTTAAGTTCCTCGTGGAAGCCCTTGCTTGCCCACATTCGCAACTGCTCTCGTCCACCTTCTTGAGCTCTTTCTTCATTCCCCTTGGCTCTTCGCCCTCATCCCCCTCTCTCTCTTCACCCTTCTCCCTCGGCTTTCCACCTCCTACCTTCCTTGTTGTTTCTCCTCTCCCTCCTTTCCCCCTTTGTTTTTGTCATCTTCTTTGACCTTCTTTGCTCCCCTCCCCCTTCTTTGTTTCTCCCTCCCCCCATCCTAGGCCCTCTTCATTTTTTGATCCCCTTGGGATCCCTCCCTTCTAGCTTCTTTCCTTATGGTCATCATTGTCTCTTCTCTTTCTTGAGTTGTGTTCCATGTTTTGTCTCTGATAGTTTGTTTCTTTTAGGTATCTTCTTTGTATAATCTAGTCAAACCGTATAGGTGTTCTTGTTGTGGTCGACCTTCCTATTGAGTTTATACTTTTGTCATTGTTGCTCATCATACTCTTTTGGAGGGGTTCTAGGAGGGGGAGATGATGTACTTTTAGGAGGGGTGGAGTATGAGATTTACGAGGTGGAGTGGGAGCTCTCTTAAGAGATTGGATATGCATATTTATAGGAGAGTCTTTTGGAGGCTTCACTGGTGGAGCAATGTTACCAATTGAAGAACCTAGTGGAGAAGGAGGAGACTTAGGTGGGGAAAGAGTAGGGGACTTCAAAGATTGTGATGGGATAGAAATATACTCTTCTTGTGTCTCTAAGAATTCCTTAGAAGAAGGAGTCTTATCTACTTGAGTTTACCCCATGATTTGAGTGTCAGGAGGTGGAACTAGACTAGGAGAAGCTATGGCGGCTTTTGAAGAACCCTCTCATTTATGCACAAATGTGATTTTAGACTTCTTCTCCCTCTCTAGTTTGGGAATTTATTATTATTATTTCCTTCTACTTTACTTCCAACGTTTACTACCTTGAGTGAAGCTTTAGATGCTTGTTTTTCCTCTCCTTAATTCCTCTTTGATGATTGTCTCACTAGAAAACTATGTTTATTTTCCATTTCATCCATCCATTTCTTGCTCCTATGGACCACCTTCTTTGTTCTACCCTTAATAGTTTTAAACTCCTTTGCATTCTAGCCTCTTCTTGGAATAACTTTGTCAAGAAATCTATCTAGATCATAGGAGGGGTCCATGACTTTTCCACCATCCTTTATTTCATCTGATATGGTACAAATGGAAATATGATATATTTTCATTTGATGCACATCACAGCATGAATAAACCCCTCTTGTAGACTTCATGCTAATTTTCATAGCTTTCAAAAAAGTCATCTAGCTTATGTTTGTGTTTGTAAGTAGATCTCAACCCTTCTAGATGCAAGATATAGGGTTGAATGAATCTCTTTCCTTGAATGCATATAGATTTACTTGTACCATTTCTATTTTAGTTGTCTTTGTAGCTTGGATAGTGAGGCAAGTGTACCTACCGATATAAACAGTGAAGGAGATCCTTTTACTTTTTAATCTAAGCACACCTTTTGAACCACAACTAATTGTCTATACAATAATAGTAAAATCAAATTATCACTAACATATGTGGGTAGCCTGAGTGGCACCTATGAGAATCCTCCCACTCTAATGTTAGTGAATATAGAAATCAAGATGTGCTAGTTAACACATTTTTTATCTTTTTCATTGCCTTGGTAAATATCCTCTTAGAAAAATCATTCTCTAGCATCCTAATAATAAAGAAGATGAAGGCATCATTAACTCTTTTGAATTCTTTAGCACTTTCTCACATTTGTAGTTAAGGATAGTATTCATATACATTTTGCAAATCACTTTCCATTACTCCCTTAGTTTTAAGCCCATCAAATTGCTACCTTTTGGATAATGCATACATTAGATATGAGGTCACATAAAAGACCTTTGATTCAACCACATTACTCAATTGCTCATGAATCTTATCACTAATCAATTTGGCCTGGAATTAATGAATTCCTTTCAGGCAAGGATCTTGACAATGTATTGAAACATGATCCAAGTTTGAAATTCTTTTATAGTCTATTATCTTGTGACCTTGCTTAATAATTTGATTATCTCATGGATTTCTTCCTAAAAATCACTTCTGTGAAATTTCTTTGGAGCCTAGAGGATGATGCCTTTGGCTTAATAAACTAATTTATATTCATCATTTCTACACATTTATCCACATGGCTATCATATTATTCCGTAGAGGATTCCACACTAATATCCATTTATATTTCTCTAACTAGGAGAGCCAACATTTTATCTATGTATTGTGGTTGTATCTACAACATTACATTGCTCTCTTTGTTCCTTATTTTATTGGTGTCGTTGTTGTAGAATTTTACACATGTTACTACTAGGTCAATAGATTGCATTGATGTGGGGAATGAAACAACTTGGATGATACCACTTTCCTTTAGGTTTTGTGCCAGGTTAGGTTTGTCCCACTAGCTTCATTTATTTTCTTTTGGAACTCTTTTAGCCCCACATGACCCAAGCCTATATTGGTTATATTGGCCAGTTTAGTGACTATCTTAGAGGGTGTAATGACGCCCTTGAAATCATACTTCATTTTTGTTAAGGTATATTATTCTTAGGTGTCCAACCAAAGACAAGATGAGATTAGCATTCAAACCTAGGAAATTATATAGATTTTTAAATGTGTAAAAAATTTAACATTTTCTCTCATTGGTAGGATCTCGAGATTCCACAATTTTTTTGCAAGCCTAAAAAGTTCACTTCTTGAAGAAATTTGATGTTTGCCTATAAGTGAAAATACAACTATTTCAGTCTTTATCTACTATTTTACAAGAATGCATTTTAGGGTTTTGGGTGCAAAATGGATTCTTGCATGCTTGTGAAACAAGATAAACAGTTTTCTTCATGAGTATCTTGAGGTTTGACATCTCGATGACCATTTGCATGTGATGCATTTTTTACACAAAAGTTCAAATTGAAATGAATCGGGGTTTCATGCCTTGATTACAACTCAACATAGGTGGAGTTCCACCTAAAAAGTAAGGCTATAAGGAATTCAAGATCTTGAAGTTGATTAGAATTTTCACATGCATGTATTTTGAGTTTAGAATTTTCACATACATGCCTAGGTACCTTCAAAGCATTTTCCTTTTTATTTTTTTATTTATTATTTAAGATGTTTTTGACGAAAGAACTGAACCCATCCAATTTTTTAATTAAGATTGTTTAATTTCTGAGATCTTTCCTTTTTATTGTTTATTTACATGGCGCGCTTGTCTAATTTCTGAGCACTTTCCTTTTTATTTTTTTATTGAGCCTTGACGTTTCTAGAAAAGGATTGAACCAGACTCCTCCTTTGGACAGGCCGGCGCTTGGCTAATTTCTCAGCATTTTCCTCGAAACAACGAGGAAAGCATTGAACCCTTCCTCGGTATCATCTATTTAATGCACTCTACCCTTCCTCTTCCACAACGACTGCAATCAAATCCTTTTCGCCCTGCTCTTTCTCTTTCTATCTTTTAAATCGGCTTGTTAGCGTTTCAACTGGAACAAATGGCATCTTCTTCATCTTCTCACCAGCAAAATCAGGAATTAATGCTTTTCCTGGAAGTGGCAAAAGAAGGGAAGTTTTTGAATCTTCAAGATTGTTTGATGTTTTCATCAACCACAGAGGCCCCGATGTCAAAACTACTTTGGCTACTCAGCTTTACAACTCGCTTGCGCTGTTGGGAATACGGGCATTTCTTGATTCCCAAGAGAAGGAACTTGGAACTTCCTTTCCTTCTACTATTGAAACTGCCATCCGCTCTGCTAAGGTACACATTGCCATCTTTTCCAAAAGATATGCAGAGTCAGCGTGGTGTTTGGCTGAGCTGGTGCTCATGTTACAAAGTAACGCCAAAATTATTCCTGTGTTTTATGAAGTGGAGCCATGGGAACTCCGCCACATAGAAAAGGGAAAATACGCTGATGCATTCATCAAATATCAAGAGAAGGGCAGGTACCTAGAGAAGCTTAACGAGTGGAAGGAAGCCCTTCACTCTCTTTCATTTACAGCCGGCGAAGTATTTAAAAGGTAAAATTTCTGTAATTTTCGTAGTTGTAAATTATATAATTCCTTCAAATCTGGTTCAACATTTTTCTCATGAAATTCTCTCTTTATTTTGTAAAGTTTCAGCGACTGGGACTGCCAAAAAATAGTACCAGCTGTGCAAACAGAGTTACAAAAGAAAACATATTTACATGTTGCTGAGCATCCAGTGGGGCTTAACATACTTGTGGAAGATTTTGAAAGGGGATGCCTTGATGAACTTGTAAAAGATTTTGAAAATCAGTGCAAGTTGGAAGAAAGAAAGGATAAGGCTAAGATAGTTGGCATTTTCGGCATGGGCGGACTGGGGAAGACAACTCTCGCCAAAGAGTTGTATAATAGAAAGAAATCGAGTTACTCTAGAGTAAGTTTCTTGTTTGATGCGCGAGAAGCATCTGTCAAAAGCAAATTACATCGTTTGCAACGTCAACTTCTCAAAGATCTCTTTGACAAGGAGCCCAGTTTTAAAAGTACAGAGCCTCAAAGATCATCTAGAAAGGAAGCCCCATTTAAGCTTTCTAATTGTTGTAGATGACATCGATCATGTGGAGCAGTTAAATGCTCTACGGGTCAAAGATATATTAGATAGATCTTGTAATAGTCTGGTTATTGTCACAACCCGTGACGCTGGTGTGCTTATAACCGCAGGGATTACTGTTGGTTATAATTTGAAAGGAATGGATAGAAACTATGGGAGAGAACTCTTCTGTTGGCATACCTTCAGTCAACCTCATCCATATAAAGGGTACGAAGAGATGGTTGATGACTTCGTAGAAGTGTGTGGAGGGTTGCCTCTATCTCTTCTGGTTCTGGGCCGGCACATTCATGGTAGAGATCACAGGTTTTGGGAGTCAGAATTGATCAAAGCTAGAAAGACGCAGCCTCAAGACGTCAAAAAAAGACTTGAGGATAAGTTTTGACGCATTGGATGATGAAGAAAAACAGGTTTTCATGGATGTTGCTTGTTTTTTTTTGCTTAAGCCGAGGAGTATAGCCGAAAGAGTATTGGAGGGATCAGGATGGAATGCTCACAATGCAATTGAAACCCTCAAAGATAAGTGTCTTATAGAAAAAGAAGATATCATCATAATTTATGGAGAAAGTAGATTGAGAATGCATGACCACCTGAGGGACTTGGGAAGAGAACTGGCAGTTGAGCTCAGCCCTCCTCATCGCCTGTGGCGTCCTCAAGATCTGAAACCTTTGGTATGCTTGTTACCCCTTAAGATTTCTTCTCAATCTTGTAAAATTCCAAATCTTAACTTGTTATTACATAAATAAGAATCTAAGCTGCTTCTGTGCATGCAGGAATTAATGGGTTTCAAAACTATACTCGCCAGAACAGATGTCAGGTGTTTCCATTCCATTTTTGACGTGTCAATGGGTTCTAGTGTTACATTCTTTATGGGCCAAACAAATAATTGTTTTGAGACATCAGGTTCCTTATTAGGGCTCCAGCTTGAGGGCAATTCCACAGAACAACCAAGCATTCCTTCATGAATTCCTCTTCAAAATTTGCAATATTTGAAAATCAAAGGCGGACAACTCAAAACGTTGTGGGAGAATAGCAGACAGGTTTTTTGATCTTCTCTCTCAAAAAATTAAATCTTAGTCGAAGGCTATAGTGGAATGCGTTATGTTGTGGTTGACTCCGAACTATTTTTAATCATTGAAAGCTTTACACAAATTTATCTTGATTTTCAGGTGCCTTCTCAGTTGAAAGAGCTGCAAATTTCTGAAACCTCTTTGAAAGAGTTTCCACATTTATTAGGAATATCAAAAGATAGTTTAGAAAATGGGGGAAAGTCCAGTAGTGTTAAGGCCCCGATGAGTGGCCTTGAAAAGCTAGAGATAGAGATTAGGGGTGAAAAATTTGTATCCAAGATATTAATTAGTGGAATTGACTATCCCGGCCTTCAGTCAATCAAACTTCATGGCATGGAAAATCTTATGGAAGTGTTTTTAGCAAGTGTAAAGACATTAAATTGTCTTGATATCAGTCAATGCCCAGAGCTTAAGACGCTGAGTCTTGGCCATTCGAGCTGTCTAGAAAGGATCACAATTGTAGATTGTAAACATTTGGAAAGTGTGTCAGGAATATCTAATCTTGCAAAGCTTGTAGAATTGGAAATTTCTGGTTGTGGGAAGCCAGAGTTTGATTATTTGCGTCTCAGGGGTATGAACTGTCTGAAGAGTATAAAAATTGATGGTGGTGTGAAGGTGAAATATTTTGAGTTGGAGGGTTGTCAAAATTTGAAAGAGTTTCCAGATTTATTAGAAATATCAAAAGATAGTTTAGAAAATGTGTTCTTAGAAAATGGGGGAAAGTCCAGTAGTGTGAAGGCGCCGATGAGTTGCCTTAAAAGGCTAGAGATAGAGATTAGCGGTGAAAATTTTGTATCCAAGATATTAATTAGTGGAATTGACTATCCCAGGCTTGAGTCAATCAAACTTCATGGCATGGAAAATCTTAAGGAAGTGAAATTAACAAGTGTCGAAACATTACAGTGTCTTGATATTAAAAATTGTAAAAAACTGGAAAGATTCACAGGAACATCTGATCTTAGAAATCTTGTGCTGCTGAATATCAGTCAATGCCCAGAGCTTAAGAAGCTGAGTCTCACGGGTACTATGAACAGTCTGGAGAGAATAAAATTTGATAGAAGTGTGAAGCTGAAATATTTTGAGTTGGAGGGTTGTCAAATTTTGGAAACACTACAATTTGGTTGTGAAGAGCTTGTCGAATTAATCATTCGGGGTTGTCGGAAGCTTGAGTCGTTGCCATATTTTATAGGTGCCAGTTGCCTCGAGAGGATAATTATTGATGGATGTGACATCTGAGATCTTCAAATCAAGGGCTGTCAGAATTTGAGAAGTCTGTCAGGTAACTTTCCGCTTGGACGGCTGACAATTACGGAGTGTTCTGAGCTTGAGGAGTTGCCAAGTCTTGCCAACGTGAGATGGGATCTTGTGATTGAGTCTTGTGAGAAGCTGCAGAACATATCAGGTATTGAAGAGATAGATGCACCAGATTTTATGAGACTGAGTTATTGCAGCAATGCAGTAATACGGAATTGTATTCATAAGTTGAAGGTAATGATTTTTATACTCCTTTTTAAACATCATTTCGTTATTGACCTTCAGCTTTGTTTTGTCATTTGTCTTATTACAAGAATTTAGCGTGGATGAAGTGAGAGTATTTTGTCGTTTATTTCAGAGTGTGCCGTTAAGGAGGAGAATGGAAATGATTGGAAGAGCAGCGGATGGAGCGGAGTCAAGTTTCAACGAAAATCTGTTTTGTGGTGCTCATATTGCCGCCGATGCAGTTACCGATGCATTCACTGACAAAATATGCTTCAGTTACAACTCCCTTATTGGATATAAATGAATCACTTCTTTTATATCCCCATTACTTTCTCTTGGACTTTCCCATAGAAGTGCGTCAAGGAGAATGGATAATTACAATGGTAGCATGTCGGGGTTGTGTCGCTTGGTTTAAGACTTATCAATATGTTCAGACAATTTCAGGTGTCTTAAGGAGGAAAGGAATAATGAAGAAGGGGTTATTGGTAGAGCTGAAGGAAGGTGAAGAGTGGAAAAGTGAGGTTGTGTTAAAAACAATTGTTGATAAGCTATATCTTTTATAAGCACATATTGTTTTTTTTTTTAAAGATTGGTTATATATTAATGAAAGATTTTTAAAAAAAAAATTGTAATGGTGAAAGGGATTTAGGTAGTTTTATTAATGTAAAAAAAATTGACCTTTTAATTTATAGTGTTCATTAAAGGAGCTCAATTATTAATGCCAAACAGCTTGGTATGCATGTACACCATCACAAGGAATTTGAATTTGAGAGTTTTTTGTATATTTTTTAAAACTATTTTTAAAAATAAAATTGTTAGTTGAGAGATAGATTGATAAATAAGAAGTTTAAAGTGATGTTTGTAATAATTATTAAGCATTCTTTATACACTAATAAATATAAAGAGGTCTGTATATATTTAATGATTTTTAAGATTATAATTATTGTGAGGAAATAATTATATCTTAATAAATTTATTTAGGTTAATTAAATAAATGTATTTTATTGAAGTATAAATTAACTTATATAAATGGGTTGGGACTAATAATAGAAATTATTTCAAATAAAAAAGGAAATTAAAATAATTAAATGTATACTTAGCTTAAGAATCCATGATGGGAAAATGATGTGTGAAATGTATGATACACCTTGGTTTTAGAATTTTAGGGCTTTTGTAACAAAGATCTCAAATTATAAAAATTGATTGTATATTAGCTCTAGATCATGTCTATTATTGTGGAACCAATCTCCATAAGTGCTGAAATAATCCATTCCATTCCATCTCTTCTTTACTCTAGGTCAATTGTACTTGTCTATATGCATTTTGTTGATTAGCCTAGACTAACACGAGCAATTGTGTTTTTCCCTTTTCATTTTGGTGAACTCAATTGAAACTACACAAGCTAGTTTGCTTTTAAGCTTTTGCCATTTTTTAAAACTAAAATTCTCTGATTATTTTTTATTTTCAGATCTTAATCATTCTTTTGCCTTTATGCTTTATTGATAGATCTTCCTTTTAGGGTTTGGTGTTGCTTCTCCCAAGCCTATCTTTTACTCACCCTACCCATCCTAGATTTGCCTTAGGGTTAACTCTTCCCACACATTTCATATTCAAAGATAATAGGGCTCCATTATATTTAGAGGCACATGTTAAAGTTGAAAGGAAGCAACGCACTTGAAAACACTTCCTATACTAACCTTAGAGGAGAGTATTGTGTAAATTTATGATCTTTACAAGTACTTGAAAGAGAAACGCATATAATAACATAAAAAATATTATACCACAACATAGGGGCACATGGGGAAAACCCTTTTGGGAGAAAAACCCCACACTCCAAAGTAGCCCAATGTATTATTCAATAATCTCAACACAATTACAATACACTTGCAAAGAAACCCTTTATAAGAGTATCACCAACCAAAAATCTAAAGTAATTCTTGCAGCATAACAACACTTACAAAATTTACTATTGCAACCTCATTCTCAAGAACTTGATAAATAGGATATGCAATACATGAAACTATCAAATGGTAACTAGGAAACCATGAGCTAAAATGGTTACATCCCCAATTTACAAATTAGACTTAATCAATAACTTGACAGGATAATCAGGAGGATTAGTCATAGTTAATAGATTTGATATTGTGGAAATATCTGATTTAACTTTTGATTATGAAGTAGAAACAAATGTTAAATAGTTTTAAATGATTTTCAATTACGAGATTTGATAATGATGCACTGATTGCAATCTTGTGGTCCTGAGTGTGATAGGAGAACCGAACGTCCTTCGAAGAAGGAAGGAGCGTATCATCCTGGAGGAAGGGGTTAGAAATTGTGATAACATAGTTGACTAGCCATCTGAGTAATCGACTCCTATGTCCTTCTCAACCATTTGTAAGTTGACACGTGTCATGTCTCTTATCTTTTGTTTTCTATGTTCTTGGTTTATTCTTTGGTCGATGTAGTTATCTCGTCAAGTCGTGATGATCAGATAATGTTTTGGGAACATCATCCCTAGCCGAGAGATAATAATATTTAGAGCCAAGGAGATCTCTCTTATTCATTGTTCACAAGGTCATTATGTTATTCCTAGTCTTTCGACTAAATGGGCATAGTCAATTTCAGGGGAGTATCACTTGACCCCGATAATTGACATAAATAATGTGAATTCTTTTTATGTATACTAAACCTTGTGATAATCCTTATCAAGGATGAAACCCCTTAATTTGTTATTACCCTTAATGATATTATTGCTATTATCTTATCTTGATAAGTGTAGTCAGTGGAATATTCTTATGTGGTCAGTCGATCATGAAGATGAATGGGAGCTTCGAGCTCAACCATCCCATATTGTGTTTGGATTGGGCCACCTTTTTAGGGGCACTACTGAGTGTAAGGTGGTTGTTAGCCTTTACCGGCATGTAGGAATCAGTTATTGTGTGTTTTTGGGTACTAGTCTCTCCTTATCGAAGCACAAGAAGAAGAAAAAGAGACTGTGGGGAAAGGAGAAAATAGAGGTTGGTTTTCTAGGAAGTATCAGGAGGTATAACTATTTGAGGGAGAATAGTGACAAAACGAAATGGGGAGCGGCAGAAAGAATCGCATAACTGGGTTTGCATTCGGCTTTCTACTCAACACAGGTATTTGAGATTCATGAAGTCTCTTATTTTTCAATGGAAATATGAGGCACACATATTACAAGGCAATGCCATGCATGTGATTATTTTCTTTGAGTTGTGGCACTAGGCTAGTTGGCCGAGCCATTCCTGTGTTTCTTTTAAAATAACTCATATGTTGTGGTTTGGGGTGCTGTTTGGCCGAACCCATTTAAGACAATCATTGGGTTGTATTTATACTCGAAGCCTCTTGGGACGAGTTTTTTAGTCATAATAACTGTTGAAACTATGCTCAAGGCATGGAGCTGAGCTGAGACCATACTTAAACTTTTTAAAAACTTACTCATGGCTGAGAGCAGAGCTAGGAAACCACATATATATATGTATGTATTCTTGATATATGCTTAGTCGAGCATTGTAAAGATTGACTCTTTCTTGATGAGCCTTGAGGCTTTCAACTCAGTCACATTGTAATGCATAATACATTGTGATAACTGGAGCTCAAAGCCGCAGTGGCTGAGCATGCATTTTTTTTCATTTGTGTTTAACCCACGAGTATGACTCCATGTGTTTTTGATAATGGAAAACAATCTTACGACTGTATTGATGGCCGCATAGGCATCATTTCCTTGTATGCAGTCTTACAAATGTATGGATGGCCGCATATGCATCATTTTTTAGTATGCATTCGTACAATTGTATTAATAGCCATTTAAGCATCATTGCTTGGCATGCAGTCCCTCGACTATAATAATCACTGTGGAAACTTTTGATATCTTAAAACACAATCCATCAACTGTAAGGATTGTCGGGAAGGCAAATATACATATAAATCAGTGTACATTTATCACTCGAACAAAACCCAATCGGACTTACTTGAGCAGCTGACAATGAATTACATGTAGAACTGCTAATACCATTATGTGTGTTAAATGAACCTTTGATTATGAAGGAATATGATCATAGTCTCTATATGAGACAGTTGAGAATAAGTTTATAACAGATTATAAACTAAATCTATTTGGGACTGAATTATGACTTAACGAATAACATTAAGAGTTATAAATACTTTTACTCAATATAACTATAGGGTTGGAGAATAACCCATGAACTCAATTGTTAATAAAAGAGCTATTGGTCCATAAGGAACTAATATATTTACTAAGGCAAGGTATGCCTTAAGTATCATGAAATCGACTTCATCATATGTGATGAATGTATTGATATTTAAATACAGGAGACCAAGACGGTCATGAAGTTTGAAATTGAAATGAATCAAATGGAACGAGGTGATGTGGAGTCACTAAATCTATATTTCTATAGTAACCTATTTTGTTATAATTAACCTTGGTAGGGAGTCGAATGTTCAAGGTTTAGACTGTGATTCGAATGGATCCCACACTCATATTAGACCTAAAGGACAAGGTCGTTAAGAACTGACTGTAGGACATGACAGCTTATAAGTCGAGTTAGGGTGGTGGACATACGATAATGTTCATTGCATAACGTCTTGTATGAAAACTTTGGCCAAAGTAATGCATCCGTCTCTACATGCATTGTCGGTCCATAGTGATCCAGATGGCCTATTGTCTCCAGAAGTGTCATGCTAGTTAGAGTGGATCTATAGTGTGTGACCATGAGACATTAGGAAGGACACAACACCAGTTACTCAGATGGCTAACCAATTGGTTCCAATGTATAACCTTTCCATGAAGGGTAGGGCCTCTTCCAATTAGGAAGATGAGCGAGGGACCATAGGTTCGTGGTTGGAGGAAAAGCACCAAAATGATGCTCTCCTCCCCAAACATGAGACAAGTTAAGGCTTATGAAGATAGATGTCATTGGTTCTAGATACAGTGTTTGCATTTTGACCAGTTGATCTATTCTAATGTAAAGATTTGTTTAAGATGCCAAGAGCATATAATGTATTTGATTAGTGATGGACTTCACTAAGGATTGTAATGATTTATTAGATTGTAAGTTATGTTATATCTTGATTTGGTAAACATGCTTGAATGATGGAAAATAATATGTTTCTTTATGTTCAAACTTTGTTTATTGTAATCCATTCTTAATTATGACTTGATTAAGTTATATCTTGAGTTTTATGGGAAGTGATGTTGCATATGGTATCAGAGCTACCAGGTTCAACACATGGACCTAATGAGATCACTATTTGATGATTACTAAATCCAACATAAAGTATGCTAATGATTGGATGTTCTATGCCAGAATGGTAAAAATTAGAACCACACCTCGCAAGAAGGTAACATAGCATTGCCGTTACCTATGCCATCAAAAGATTTTGAAGGCACAAGCCTCTATGAAGGAGAAACTTGAAAAAGATTGGATGCTTGGTAGGTGCATGGTTATCTAATGAGGAAACTTTCATTGATGTAGTGAAACACATCAAGCAGGAGTTGAGGAAAGTTGATTAGATGGCTACCCTTAACTCTATTGGAACATCAATGTCACCCTCTACTCCTATAGCACTAGCTGAGGAAAATGATCATAATGAATGTATTGTAACTAAGGAGGATGTGAAGGAATACCGGTGTGTATCCTCACCTCCTGAGACTGAAAAGAAAATTTGATAATGGGAAGTTATCCCAATTGTAAATGATTTGCAAGAGCAAATGTAAATACAATTTTGTAATTTTTTGGATTATATGTAATCCAATGGAAAAATAATGCAATGGCAAAATTTTGACAATCTTTCCTTTCTTGTTAAAGATTACATGAATGTGAATAGATTTGTGAAATAATTGAATTATATGGCATGGAAAACTAATTTGTGTTTAACCTGCAAACTTCAGGAAGAATTAAATTGCAGTAAGGGTTTGAGTTGGAACTAGAATGGAGGATAGCCGAGATGAAGGAGCACCTTCAGGGCAATCCGAGTCTAAATTAGACCAAATCTTGACTTTGTTGAAATAAACTAGGGCGAGGGTAGAAACCCTCGAACATAAAGTGAGAGGCTAGTCAGAAGATAGACGAGATAATTATGATGGGGGTGATGGCGAGGAACGCCATAATGACACCACCCAAAGCCATCATGGAGAAAATAACTCCGCAATTAAAGAGGATGGGGATAAAAGGAACCTTATGGCTATGGAATTGTCTCATGACATGAAAAAGGTCATGCCACCTAAATTTGATGTATCTGTAAGTGGAGATGCCACAGAGGCATGGCTTATGGAGATGGAGAAGTATTTGAAATTACAAATTATAATGAGGTTACTAAAGCTGTCTGGGGAGCATTTCAATTATCAGGGGAAGCATCCACATGGTGGATGAACAAAAAGATGGAGTTAGGCTTGAGGTCTACAAGCCTTACTTGGGACAGGTTCGTAGAACTATTTAGGTAGAGATGGTTGCCTCAACTATTCTATGATCAGAAACTCATAGACTTCCAAAACTTGAAACGGGGTGATATGATTGTAAATGAGTACTGGGAGAAATTCACCCGATTACTAAAATACGTGCCACAGTATCAGCATGATGAGAAGTTTCGGGTTCAGAAGTTTATCATGGGGTTGAATGCCCATATTGGGGGCGAGGTTAATGGGTCATCCCACAATAATGGGTTACACTTTTTGGCCAAACTTGACATTGAAATCAACATTTTGAACTAAATATTCACTTTCTGACACCTACAGCCGCTAAACCGTTAGGAATTTGAAGATGATTTGAACTAGTGATTTGTGAAATTTTGTTTGTAGATTCTAAATATATTTTTTTAAAAAAATTTGGAGTTAAATTGTAAAATTTTTTATGTCTCCTTTGATAACTAGTTTTTAATAGTAAACAACATTTTTTTAAAGTGATGTGTATTCTGTAGCACATAACTTTTTTTCTACAAAGGATAAAATTCTTATTCTTTTGAATTTAGATTGGTAACACCGACATATAGGGCATGCATTTGGTTTTATAATATTTTGTTGAATATTTTTTTTAATTAATTTTTGAAGTCAAACCAATTATAATTTAGACATAGGCATATTCCGTAAAACATAACTTTTTCTGTATGTATCAAAATTTAAAATTTTCTTTTTTGTTGAAACAAGGACATCAATACCTAGGGCATAGATATTTTTTAGATTTTTTTTTCACTAATTTACTAATTTTCCATGTGTGTAGAATAGAGAACTTGATGTTCGGTGAAAAACCTACATTCACAAGAAATAAAAAATAAATATAATAATCAAATTAAATATATTTAAAATTATACTTTTTGGGAAGCTTATAATAAGGACTACATACTTACAAAACATAAATTTTAAATGAATTAATTTGATCCCCCAAAAGGTAAATCAAAAGTGGTTTTTTATTATCATTTTGATAAGTGTAGAGGAGACTCCATTATAGGTATGGTTTAAAACTAGAGGGGTTCTATCCAAGGGGGTTTGATCAAACCCTCTTCAATTAAAATCCTTTAAATGGAACCTTTCAAGGCTTAAATCATTATATTTTGTAAAAATATGTGATTTCAGCAAAAATCAGGGTGTCCCAGAAATTATAACCCATTATTGTGGCAGCACCCTAATGTTCACGGTCCTACAACCATGGAACAGGTCTATGAGAAGGTCATTAGGCAAGAATAGACCTTGAAGGCTATATCGGCCTATAGAGAAAGGAACAGGAAGAGATACAATTGGTCTCAATCTTCTCAACCCTCAGAAAAAGGGGAAGAAACAGGATTACACTAAGAAGACTGATAAAGGGGCTAAAAATAAACAAAATGAATCCAAGGGAGATAAAAAGGGGAATAACCACTTCAAGAAGAATGGGAACAATTCTGGCAAACCTTAGGAGAGGTGAGGACCAATTGGAGGATGCTTCACTTGCAGCGGAGATCACTACGCTAATCAATGTCCCAACAAATCATAAGGAGTGCAATCAAGAGGGAATCCTCTACCTTCCCAGCAAGTGGTGTTCCAACAATGTATCCATGCGACCTTGGATAACCATCAAGATGAGTATCAAATAACTCCAATAGAGACAATAGGTATTTTATTTGGAGTTCCTATTTCAATTTTAATTGATACAGGTGCCACGAAATGTTTCATTTCTCCCAAAATTGTAAATAAGATTCATAGAAAAATAGGATTCATGGCAAATACTTATTCTGTAGAGTATGTAAATCACACCAAAGCTCAGGTAGAGCAATGCTTGTTTGAAGCTCGGGTTGAACTTCCAAACTTTTCCACTGAAGTAAATCTATATGTAGCTCCACTTGGCTCATATGATGTCATCCTTGGAATGAATTGGCTATGGAGACATCGAGCCAAGGTGGACTATTATGCTAAGACAGTAGATTGTTTGGATGATCTAGGAAACCAAGTCCATATACAAGGAAAGCCTGGAGAAATTAAATTGAGGCAAATTTTGGCCTTACAAATGAAAAGAGCACAGAGAAAAGGATGCCAACTTTTTGCTGTTAAGATGGATAAAATAGATGAAATAAAGGAAACCTACTTTCAAGATGATTTGACTTTTTATGAATCCCTGAAACTTAATGAAGTAGGGATGAAGGAGTCCATAGGTCAGGAAAGACCAGATATGGACAGGTATCCTCTCCTCAGAGAATTTGAGGATGTATTTCTGAATGATCTTCTAGGGTTACCACCTAAGAGAGCTTTTGATTTTTCCATTGATATTATACCTGGGTCGGAACCTATTTTTAAAGCTCCTTATAGGATGACCACAACTGAACTCATGGAGTTAAAGGCTCAACTGCAAGAGTTGTTGGATAAAGGGTTGATTAGACCCAGTGTGTCACCTTGGGGAGCGCAGGCCTATCATTTTTGTGAAGAAGAAAGATGGCACCTTGCGGTTGTGTATAGATTACCACATGTTAAACAAAGTAACCATCAAGAACAAGTACCCTCTACCCTATATTGATGATTTTTTTGATCAGATGAGAGGTGCAACAATATTCTCCAAGATCAATGTTCGATCAGGATATCACTAGTTGAGGGTGAAGGATGAATACATCCATAAGATAGCCTTTAGAACTAGATATGGAAATTATGAATTCATTGTCCTACCTTTTGGCTTGACAAATGCCCCTGAAGCGTCATGAATCTTATGAACAGTGTGTTCAGAGACTGCTTGGACAAGTTTGTCTTGATGTTTCTTGATGATATTTTAATGTACTCTAAGAATGAAGAGGAACATATGTAGCATTTGAGAATTGTTATTCAGAGATTAAGAGAGCATAAACTATACGGAAAGCTCTCTAAGTGTACCTTGTTTCAGAAAGAAGTATAGTATTTGGGTCATATAATTTCAGCTAAAGGAATAGCTGTAGACCCAGCTACGATTAAGGCTATTTCTGAATGGCCTGAACTGAAAAATATTCATGTCTAAAGTTTTATGGGCCTTGCTAGTTATTACAGGAAGTTTGTGAAAAACTTCTGTAAAATTGCTTATCCTATAACTTCCTTGCAAAGAAAGGGCAAGAAGTTTGAATGGTCAGAAAAGTGCCAGGAGGCCTTTGACCTGCTGAAGGAAAAATTGACTTCAGCTCTGATTTTAAAAGTGCTTGACCTGAATGGTCAATTTGTAGTCATTACCGATACCTTAGGGGAAGGCTTAGGTGGTGTACTAGTCCAAGATGGACATGTTATTGTGTATGAATTATGCAAACTAAAAAACTATGAACAAAACTATGCCCCACATGATTTAGAACTGACAGCAGTCATGCATGCACTCCAAATGTGGAGACATTATGTACTTGGAAAACCTTTTGAGTTGAGAATGGATCACCAGGGACTTAAATATATGTTCACTCAACCCCATCTTAATGCTCATCAAAGAAGATGGTTAGATTTTATCTCGGATTATGATTTCGAGATTAAATATATTTAGGGAAAAGAAAATCAAGTAGCAGATGCTTTAAGTAGGAGAAGGCATATCTCCTCTATGATTTCCATACATTCTAATTTTAGGAATTAGGTGTTACAACAATCTAAGGGAGATGAGTTTCACAAGCAGGTAAAACAAGCCCTTGAGAAAGATCCACAGAATCCAAAATATGAAGGATTCAACCTTGAATCAAATGAATTATTAAGATTCAAAGGAAGGATGTATACATACCTAACTCAACAGAGTTAAGGAATATGGTTTGGAAAGAGGTTCATTCTGCACCATATTCTGGGCATCCTGGAGTAACTAAGTTACTCGCTGATGTGAAACCTTTGTACTTTTGGAAAGGAATGAAGAGGGATGCTGCAAATTTTGTAGCTACTTGCATTGAATGCCAAAGGGTGAAGGTGGAACACCAACACTCGGCAGGATTACTAATACCCTCATGAAATTCCAGAGTGGAAATGGTAGATTATAAGTATGGACTTTGTGCAAGGACTTCCTATGTCAAGGAACAAGCACAATGCCATTTTGGTTGTGGTGGATAGACTCACTAAAGAAACCCATTTTATTTCAGGAAACTTGACAGATGGGGCTCCCATCATTGCTCAGAAATTTGTTCAAGAGATTTTCAGACTCCATGACATTCCTGAGAAGATTATCTCAGATAGGGATGCATGAATGACATCTAGGTTTTGGCAAACTTTATTCTCTTCACTTGGAACACAGTTAAACATCAACTCTGCTTATCATCTTGAAATGGATGGAGAAACTGAAAGGGTGAACCAAGTGTTGGAGGATTTATTAAGGATGTATTGCATGGATCAATAATACAAGTGGGAGGATTATCTTCCTCTAGTGGAATTTGCCTACAATAACTCTTACCATTTAGCCATTAAGATGGTACCGTTTGAGGCATTGTACGGATCGAAGTGCTGAACCCCTATAAATTGGGATAAGCTTGAAGATAGGGTTAGCGTTTGTCCTAAAATGCTAACTGAAATGGAAGAACAAGTCCATCTAATTAAAAAGAGATTAGCAGAAGCTAATGATAGACAAAAGAGTTACGCAGATGTTAAACGTGTTGAAAGGCATTTTACTATGGGAGATAAAGTTCTCCTCAGGGTAAAACCCCAAAATGTTCTATCAAATTTAGAAAAATGTCCAAATTGGCACCAAGATACGTGGGGCCGTTTGAAGTTCTAGAAGAAGTCAACCTAGTGGCATACATAATTGCTCTACCGCCAGCACTTGCCATGATGCATAATGTGTTTCATGTTTCTTACTTGAAAAAGTTTAATTCTACTGATAATCAGATTCCTATGCTTGATTGGAATATGTTACAAGTGAAAGACCCAAGAGTGGTGGTGATCGAGTCCATCAAGGTGCTCGAAACGCATAAGCTACGCTTACATAACAAGGAAATAACACAATGCAAGGTTCAATGGGACCAATATTCGGTGGAAAATGCCACTTGGGAAAATTATGATGACTTCTATGCTAGATTTCCTCATCTTTTCTAAGACATTTGTTATTATGTTTTGAAAACCTTTTCATATTATGTTGGCTTGTTTTAAAGACAAATAATCATTGGGGATGATAATTCTTATGGGGGGAGATATGTTACATCCCCCATTTACAAATTAGACTTAATCAATAACTTGACATGATAATCATGAGGATTAGTCATAGTTAATAGATTTGATATTGTGGAAATATCTGATTTAACTTTTGATTATGAAGTAGAAACAAATGTTAAATAGTTTTAAATGATTTTCAATTAAGAGATTTGATAATGATGCACTGATTGCAATCTTGTGGTCCTGAGTGTGAAAGGAGAACCGAATGTCCTTCGAAGAAGGAAGGAGAGTATTGTTGGAAACAAGGCAAATAACTGAGAGGGGGAGGGTGAATCAGTCATCTCTATTATCTTAATTTTCTTTTCTTCTTTTATAATTTGTGCAGCATCAAAACATATAAGCATATATAATCATGAGAACAGAAATAAAATCAACACACATAACACAAGGATTTTTACATGGAAAACCTTGTTAAGGGAAAAACCACAGGGTGACTAACCCAAGATTTATTCTCTGTTAAAAGAATAAGAAGTACAAAATGGCACTTGCCAATTAGGGCTCACTGCCTAAGCACACTACTCACAAGAGGCACACTGCCTACAAGAGACTCACTGTCTACAGAACTTACAGAAGGTAACCAGGTGTTTGAACTGATGAGAGACATCTACAAATGCTAGAGTTCAGTTTTGGTTAGGCACAATATACTGATTTGATGCACTTCATTCTTCCTCTGCTCTAGTGCTGCTACTCTGTCACATACCGGACTTGTATTGCTGCTTCCTCGCTTATCTCTGCCTTTCTTCACACTTTATTTTGTCATATCTATACACACACACACACCTTCATATTGGAATCCATCTGGTATATATATCCACACCAAGGATTTCAACAACTTTCTAGTCGGCAACCAGAATACTCAAGATATATACAAATTACTGATCTGTCGGTTGAATCCATGCTTGATTTGTGATGCGTATCAAAAACATAGGCATTGAAGTCATCAATCATGTCATCCAACAATGTATAATCCCTCAAATAGCTTGATCAACATTAATTACTCATCCAGATTGAAGTCGGATACTCTGTCGGTCAGTTCTTCCTCAATCTGCTCTGCCTGTCTGGAACCCAACACTCAGATGCTCATATCTTTTCCATGTTTTATCACCAGAGGCCCAATCTCTAGAATATAGTAGTCATGATACTCCTCTTGACTTTTCCAAGTCCGCAACCTGCTTAGTTACACCATCTGAGAGATCCGGACCTTATTGTCGGACCTTGTTGCATGCTATGTTCTTGTTCACTGAACCAAAACAATCTTCAATCTGACTTCTGGTATAGGCATACTATGTGTTGCGGATGTGTGGGATAGACTTTGTTGCCATCAATGACAACACTCATGAAGCCACATAGTGTCTCTTGCCAACAATCTCCCCCTTTGGCATTGATGGCAACACTTAGTGAAAAATGACTAAGTGTTGCAACAAACTCGCCCTTGGTTGATGCTCTGTCTTATGCATTGTTTTACCGGAGCTACCCCTTAGTTGGATTCCACATTTTTCACTACTCCTCACTCCCCCTTTGACATCAATGGCAAAGGGTAGAATCCGCACCCCAAAATTTGCAAAAATTAACCTATACATGGCTGCATAAGTATATATACATGTTATACTTACATATACTTAAGTATATCTACAAAAGTGGCCTTCAATTGTACAAACTCTGTGGCCCAGCTCTGCTTCATCCTATCCAAAATGGAGATGTGACCACTCAACAAAAATGCATATGGTTCTGCCCTTCTTAGATCTACTGGATCACTGGTCCGAGCTGTGGTCTGAGCATCTGTCAAGGCCTCATGCATTGCCTCTAACTTAGGGATAATTATCCCTCTGATTTCACTCATCCTGTTTATTATATTCTTCTTTTCTTTGTCTAGGCTCTTTATTTCATTTATAATGACAATGGCCTGGTATTCTTGATTCATTAAGGATGTAGTGAGGGGATCAAAATTCTGAGATAAACTTGATAGTTTACCTTCTTGCTCTTTCACCTTCTTTTCAATATCCTCTGTCACTTTGGGCCAAGATAGACAAAATTTGTGTATGTCCCCACCATCTTTAAGAGCATTTTCAAGGCTCTTTATCCCAATATCTAGGGTCCTCCTATCATTAGTAATGAGTCCCTATACTTCAGTGAATCTTTTTCCCAAAAACTCCTTCTGGACCTTTGCTTCTACTGATTTCTCTAAAGAATCAAAATGAGTGCTAACAGAATTTACTAGAGATTTTAAGTTACTGGATGGAGAGGCCGAAGGATCCTTTTGAAAAGATGGCATGATCTTCTCCAATATCCCAGATGCAATCTCTAACAGCTCATAGTCTTCCATGTGAGATTTCAGAAGTTTTTCTTTTGCTTTGGCTTGAGCAAAAGATGCTATTTTCATTGTCTGGACCGGAGAGAGGGAATCAAAATTTAGTGGTCCTTGGAATAGTTCAGGTTCATCTATCTCCATCATTTCTTTGCTTAAGAAGTTCTTTACTGCCTATGCAGTGTCTCTTGCCGGTGACTGAGTCTTATTTTCTTTTGGGATCTCAGAACTGTCATCAGATATCTTCTCTGTTTGTTCTTCTTCTTTTCCCTTTACCTCCTCTTCTTGACTTACTTTCTCCTCGTTCATTCCTTCTCCTTTAGCTCCTGAATCTGGAATGTCTGCAGTGGGATCCGGAGGAGAGATGTTAATTGCTTCATGAACTTCCTCTTCCAGAACAGAGGAATCCAAGTCCTTAGACTTCTCTTCACCTATCTCTTTTGACCCTTCTACATTTTTGTCAGAAGATTCTTCATTTGATGCATTTAATCCTTCAACATCCATGGTAGAAGGTTCTTCATCTGTTTCCTCTATAATAGGAAGATTGAATCTTTTGAAGGCATTCCGGAGGATGTCTTCTATTTCTCTTACTACTTGATCAATTTCTCCAAGCATAAGTTTGTTCATTCTTGCTTTGCTCCGAAATTCATCCTTACAGTCCTTAAAGATCATGTCCATTTGCTTTGGAGTAATAGAAGGATAGAGCTGAATTGCAATATGTTCTCAGATCTCTAAGTCTTTTGCCTTTGCATTCTCTTTGCTAAGTTCAAGTACCTTCTCTAGACTTTTGGGAATTAATGAAGTAGTTTCAATGAATGCTTTATTATAAATATTTAGGTACTTGACCATAGCTTCTTCCAAGATCCTCTTGTCAGTATCACTATATTCATCATAGAATTCTGTTACTGGTTGCAGATTCCCATCCACAGTAACTGCCTTAATGATATCATCAATGGAAAGAGTGGGATTTTCAACAAATTGTTCTGCTTTTTCTTCTTTGTTTTTGCTAGCAGAGGATTCCCTGGATGTTTTCTTCTTCTTCATTTTCTTAATTTCCTCATTAGACTCTGTTTCTTCATCATCCTTGTGACTTGTGTAAGACCTTGTGGCTTTTGTTTTCATTCTCTTTTCTCCCTTTCTAGATGTCTTGACTTCCGGTTTGGTGGCTCTTGAGCTCTTAGGTGCGGAGCTCTTGGAGGATCTAGTCCAGGAGGAGGCTTGTACCGGAACACTTCCTTTCTCTTCTTCTTGTTTCTCTTTCTCAGCTCTTTCAACTTTCTCTCTGTTTACATCTACTGTCTCTTTTGATATGCCATATCTTTTGGCAATTTCCTCAACTTCCCTTCTAACTTTCCTCTTTATCTCTGGTTGTCTTAGCTCAACATGCATTTTTACACTTAGTTTTTGAAAGGTTCCAAACCTTTCTACCTCAGGGTCCTTAGGCTGACTTAATAGGTGTTGAATATGCAGCTCCAAGATTTTCTCATCAACCTCGTATCACATTGGCATTATCCAAACTATTTTGGGCTCAACTGCCTCCATTAGGCATTGATCAGTATCTACCATAAAACACACTGTATCCTTGTATTTCTCAACTATGGATTGAGGTATCCTCTCTCTGGCTTGCATCATGCTTTGGAAGTTCTTAAAGTAACCCTAGAGTGCTGTGCTTTGAGCTTTAGCATCACCAAGTCCATACATATAGTCTCTAATCTGTATTACAACTGGTTTGTCATTTTGCCAAACCCAACCACTTGATCCGAGCAGCTCATTCATGTAGTAGAAGAATAGACACAGTATTAAACAACCATACTTGAAGGAGTTCTTCTTATCCTTCTTGATCTTCTGCAGGTTTTCTAATAGTTGGTTTAAAAGAAGATCACATAGGTCATAATCTGCATTTTCCCTCAACATCTGATATGTTGCATATATTGCAATCCCAGACACAAAATTCTCCCTGCTAGAATGATAGATCTTATACCCAATTATCATTGAGGTAAATTTGACATCCAAATCTATGATGTCATCTATGGTCATTGCTCTCTTGTCAAACTTAGATCCGGTAGCTTCAATTACTGTCTGGTTCTTGACATATTTGAGTGCAGGTAACCCACCGGATGAGTGCAATCTAGTTACTGCCCTAATAGCATCTTTTGTTATCTTGAAGGGCTTCATTAACCACATGAAATTATCATGCATTCTGCTAAGGACATACCGGACCCAATCATCTTTTGCAAAACAGGGAAAGTGGATGCAATGTCTGAAGTGCTTATCCCGGAGGGCCTTGTATTGAGATTTGAGTTCAAAACTTTCATCTATTAACTGTTTATGATAGATGTCCATCAACTTAGATTCTCCAAATTCCTCAATGTTGGCATGGATGTAGACCCTAACATCTTCTACGTGCAATACCCCATGCAGAATGCTAGAAAAAGTGCCTAAAGGATCAACTTCTGGGGATTTGTAGGGGTTTTTCTTGAATTTTGGGCGTGGCCTATCAGTGATCTTAACAACCATTGGAGTAGCCATTTTGTAAAAGATTCAGAGACAGATTTTCAGAATGGAAGTACCTTTTTTATGCTTTAGGGTTCGAAATAAGAGCCGGAACAAATCGCTGGTTGAATTGGATTTTGCAGTTGATCTTTGAGAGAGTTGTAGAAACTTGATGTAGAGCTCTTCTTTTCTTCTTCTCAAATGAAAATGTACAAATGATGAGTGTGTTGGTGCCCGCTTAATCAATCAAGTCTCAGGTGCTTAACATGCAAGCACCTTCCCAAAGGGTCATCGAGTTTTCTATCATCAAGTATTCATCGGGGTGACTTTCTGTGTCGGGTAGACAGGCGGAGGGTTCACCGACGCTAAGGGTCTTACCGACAGAGTGTAGTTTGTATGTGCCATCGGCATGACATGGTGTATTGGGCGAACCGTGGAGTATTTGGCCGACAGGGTTGTTCTTGCTGATGGAGCTGCCATCGGAGTGATCGATGCGATCGGCATGTCCGAGGGGAGTTACTCCGATGGTGTAGGTCTGGCTGATGAAGGTGACCATCAGAGGGACTTGGTGTATCGGTGAAGGAATTTTAGTGTACTCTGATGTGTTCGATCTGGCCGATGGAGTTGCCATTGGTGTAACGTGGTGTATCGGCAGATCTATTTTTGGTTCCGCCGATGGGAGGGGGTCACCCCGATGGAAGATGCCATTGGAATGACATCGCTTATTGGTGCAGCATTGGTATGTTGCTCCGATGTGATTTGTTTGGCTGACTACGAGTGCAATGAGGCTGTCAAGAGAGTGGGCATCAGCGTGATCGATGCAGTCAGCGAGGGAGCTTTTTGTTGCCTTGATGCTCTTGGTCATGCCGACAGGGCGATGTCCATTGATATGATGTGTGGCATCAGTATATCTAATGGTGGTCGTCCCGATGGTTTGGGTCTGGCTAACATGGAGGGTGGTTGAGCCATCAATGGCGATATGCAGAGTTATGGGCCGACGGTCGAACAGCCATGTACTTGATTTATAACGGAGAGCTTTCCAGTGGTAGCACACGGCTCGAGCTCAGCTACTCCTTGCCCTTTTCTTGCTCTTTCCCATCCTGTCCTCTGCTGTAATTTATGTTTTTGGAGCGCCATTTTCTCATGCTTTGTATCTGGCAGAATTTTGGCCTTGTCATGTAATAAATGTTGCCAAGTACATAGTTTTGCTATAAAAGACAAACTGTGTCACTTCTTGTTGGTTGGAAACTTGGACAAATTTTGGTGCTGCAATAGGAATACTACTTTCTGGTGATCCTATTTCAAGTGTCTCTGGTAGTTTATGAATTGTATGCTGTATGTATTATGCACAGAATTATCAATTTCATGTTGATTTTAAATGAGTAATGCTTCATAGCATGTGTTTTGTTATTTGTCTCCAGACTGAATGTGTTTTTCTTTTGACTCTGAACATCTAAGGGGTGTTATAGATTCTAGAATATAGGTTTTATATATTGAATACTTAGTCTTTTACTTCTGCTCAAGGAGTAGATTGAATGTTTTGGACTATGTGTTGAGGAGAATACATTGCAGAAAGGATATTTGTAAGCAGAAATAACTAAATACTCTCTCTTGGGTATTGTCTGTAAGGCAGACATTTTAGAAACCCCTTGAAATCTGATGTTTTATATCTGTGGTAAATATTCACATATATATGTCTACTGACTCCAAGCCCTAGATAGGCACCGATCTGGCTTGGTATCTCTGTTGTAACCCAAGGTCCTAGTTTCACATCCATATACAAATCAAACTCAAACTTCCAAAACAACCATTAGGACTGTAGAAGTAGTTTAGGACCAAGGATCCTCTGATTCACAACTGAACATAAGCCCAAAGCTAGCCCCTTTGCACTTATCCCACAGTTTTGGTCTTCATAAAGGAGAATTCATTTGCTTAGTATCAACATCCCCCATCTCACAAGCATATTCTCATGGGTGTTGGATAGGGAATACCCCCCTAGGTTTGCAGAGCCTGAAGAAGAAGAGGAGATAAAATAGAGTCTATCTCCTATATTGTTGGCCCTTGGCCCAGAAATCCTATTGATCATTGTTGGATACCTTGTAGGGATATCTGGGAGTAAGCATCCAGACTGGGAAAAAACCAACAGAGTGAAAGAACCCTTTTATTCTTGTACAAAACCTAATTTCCTTTTGCAATAAATGCATAACTTAAGTTATTCAGTTGCCTTGTTATGAGAAAGATCTTTTTCGAATCACTGTGTTGCACTTATAATCATTTTCAGTGAGGATTGACAATGTATCTTCTTTTCTCCAATCATGCCATGGATCTGTAGATCAAAATATTTCAATTTTGAATCATACCGGATTTGTCTGTGAAAATCCTACTTTACTGGATGACTGTCAAACTAGATCAATCTTGGATGATTAAACTCTTGCAAAACTCCATGCAGATCTTTCATATTTTTACCGAGGGTTATTTAGATATTTTTCTAAGAACCCTTTAATCTGCAACATTCCATGTGCCAAATTTAGGCACTAATTGACTGGCTGGGGGAATTTATTTTTCTTTGTGACTCCCCCTGAGCCAGAGCTCATCTGTTTAGTTTCCGGAAGGAATATCAGCACCAAATTCCAGTGCGGATCCATCCCCAACATTTTCTGTACTCTTCTTCACCCAAATCTTGCTCATCTCCCTTTGAACTTCATCTGCATTCACTTTTCCTTTTCCCTTATTTTATTTTTTATTATGATGCACCGAACCCTTTTTATCCTAATTTTTACTTCTGCAGAATTTGGCAATATGACCAGATCTATTGCAATTGTAACAAACAACATTTCTTTGCATAGTTGACTAATATCCTCTTGATCTGCATTGATTAGCCATATGTCCCATTCTATTGCATGCAAAGCATCTACCATTGAATGAATTGTTTATTTGCATATTTCTGCATTCATGAGATTTGTGACCATACCTTTTATAGTTGAAACATTGTCCAGAGTGGTGGTGCTTGCGTAGACATTCAGGTTTCAAGCAGTTAGGTTTTGCAGGCACCTTTCCAAAAATCCAGGAAATTCTAAGTCCTTGGGCCTCCTCAGCATTTTTCAATGTCAGCATCATATTTTCTTCGGAGAGGAGGCCATCATCATCATGTTTCTGGTTATCACCCTGATGCTGCTGACATCATTGCTATGTCAGGGTGATATCTGCTTGTCTATCAGCTTCATCACATTCTGAAGGAGGGGGTGATATTTCCAAATATCAGTCATATTCAAACATCACCCCGATGTTACAATGAAGTTACAGTGCACCCCAATATTTCTATCGAGGTGATATTTCCAAATATCCGGTTATCTTCCGAATATCATCCTGATGCCGACATGATGGTGACGTCATCAAGGTCCGGGGGGTCATATTTTAACATCAGTTATCTTACAAAATATCACCCCGATATTGTAATATGACGATGACATCATCAGGATATTTGCGGACATGATTAGGTTGAACATCGGTGAGATGTATGGTAACGACAAGGCAAGAGGATCTCCCTCCTATACGTCTGGTCTTGCCGATGAGGGTTAAATATCAGGGTGATATTTTATATTAGGTGATGCGGTCAGGAGGATGTTTTCCCGTAGGTTGCGGGGTGATATTTCACATCAGGATGATGTGAGATATCGGGGTGACATTTTGTATCGGGTAGACAAGCAATTAGGTTCGCCGATATGGGGGTCTGGCCGATAAAGAAATATCATGATGGGGTTCAAGTGATGCCGTCGGGAGTAAAATCGCCGACAACATGTATGCTCATGGCTTAGCTTATGAAGTGTTAAGGATGTTGCCACAAGGTGAATGTGGGATAATATGTCCTCATGTAGTCTGAAAGGAAAAGTCAGCACGACACACCCACGTGGCACAATATCATCGGTGGCTAACTTTTCAACATGATTGATGCCGCAGATCTCAGCGGGAATGAATGAGATCGACAGCTCTATTTAAACGGAGGGTTTCTTGATGCGCACACCTGTCTTCTGGTGGGAAGAGGTTTGCAAGGCACACAAGCTGTTGTTGCACCTCAAAGCAGGAGAAGGAGCATTAATGGCAAAATTTGCAGGAGCAGGGGTTGTGAGGACAAGAAAGTTGCCATTTCTCAAATCGGAAGTCATCAGTCAGCGGCGCAGGGCTCGAGAGACACTCCCTGTTTCCTCCTCTACTTGTTGCATTAAATGTTTTCGGTGCCTTCCTGGCAAGGTGATGAATCTATCAAATCATGAGAGATGTCATGAATGTGATGAATAGTGCACTTTCCTGCTATATATAGCAGAATGTGTTACTTATTCAGGTTGTTGAAAACTGGACAAGTCTGAGTGCTGTAATAAGATACAACTCCATTGCTGACCATATCTGGATGTCTCGTGAGTTTATGAGTCTCATGTTGTATGTTTCATGCATGAATTTACTGGTTTCATGATTGATTTTATATGAATAATGCTTTATTTGCATGTGTTCTATTATTCTGTCTCCAAACTGAATATGCTCTTCTTCTAAATCTAAACATCTAAGGAGTGTCTGGGATTCTAGAATATAGTTCTGCTATGTTGAAAACTTAATCTTTTACTTTTGCTCAAGGGGTAGATTAAAGTGTTTTAGGTTAAAGGTTGGGAAGATCATATTGCAGTAAGGATATTGTAAGTATAGGTAACTGAATACTCTATTTTGGGAGGTATCTGTAAGGCAGATATCACAAAATCCCCTTGATACCTAGTTCCTGATATATGTTCATGCTGACCATTCACATGTGTATGTCTATTGACTCCAAGCCCTAGATAGGCACCAATCTAGTCTTGCAATGAGGTACACCTCAGGTCCTAGTTTTGCATCCAAATACCAAATTAACCCAAACTTCAAAACCAAACCATTAGGACCTTAGAAGTAGTTTTAGGATCCAAAATCCTCTATCTACAACTGAATATAGGCCGAACGCTAGCCCCTTTGCACTTATCTCATAGTTTTGGTCTACATAAAAGAGGATTTATCTACTTTGTGTCAACATCCCAATCTTTTCATAGTTACATTTCATGGATGTTGAGTAGGGAATACCCCCCTTGGTTCTGCAGAGCCTAAAGAAGAAGAGGAGATATTTATAGAGTCTATCTCCTATACTGTTGGCCCCAGGCCCGAGAATCCTGTCGACCAATGATGGCTACCTTGTAGGGATGACTGGGAATAAGCATCCAGTCTGGGAAAATAACCAACACGGAGAAGGATGGATTAGTCTGATTCATTCTTCTTCTGCACTAAGTTGCTTTATGGCCAAAGTTGTTGCAATTAAAGCAATATCCATTGAAGGATGGATATCTTTGAGCATTTGGTTGCTTTACTAGAGGTCTTCTAGGCCTATTTCTTTGATTTTCTGATCCAAAGTTCTTCTGATCGGATCCAGAGCTTTCACCTTTCTCATATCCCAAGCCACGCTTGTCATCTACCCTCTTTTGGATTTCAAGAAGAACTTCAAGTTGAGCTAAGCTTATCTTGAATTTCTCTTTGTATTCATTTGTTGTTTGAAGATCTTGTTTAAGATTGTCTATCTAATTCTCAAGTTGTTCTTCATTATCTCTAGCTTCTTCTAGATCAGATTCAAGATGGCTAATTATTTTGTCTATTTTGTGGTAGTCCTTTGTCTTCTCCTTGAGGGATTGTTTTAGATTATCTTCAATTTTCCTTTTCTCTTCAATTTCTTGGGTGAATCTCATAACCCCTGATTCCATCTCATGCCTTACCATAATGACCTCTTTTGATAGCTTCTCACATAGCTTGTTTTTCTCATTCAAATCTTCATTAGTATCATTGGCTTCACTCTGACTTGCTAATTTTTGAAGTAGTTCCTTTCTCTTTTTCACAGAGATACTCAGTTTTTCTTTTAGCTCATTTATGAAATCATCAGCTTGTTTGAGTCTTTCTCTCAAGTTATTGACTTCAGAGTGAGATTGTTCAAGATCATCTAGGGCAGACTAAAGTTGTTCCTTCATACCATACATATCCATTGAGATTCCCAGATCTTCCTCAAGCTGTTAGGCTCTGTTTAGAGGAACTTAGCTCTGATACCAATTGTTGGAAACAAGGTAGATAACTGAGAGGGGGGGTGAATCAATTATCTCTATTATCTTAACTTTCTTTTCTTCTTTTATAATTTGTGCAGCATCAAAACATATAAGCATATATAATCATGAGAACAGAAATAAAATCAACACACATAACACAAGGATTTTTATGTGGAAAACCCTATTAAGGGAAAAACCGTGGGGTGACTAACCTAAGATTGTATTCTCTGTTAAAAGAATAAGAAGTACAAAATGGCACTTGCCAATTAGGGCTCACTGCCTGAGCACACTGCTCACAAGAGGCACACTGCCTACAAGAGACTCACTATCTACAAAACTTATAGAAGGTAACTAGGTGTTTGAACTGATAAGAGGCATCTACAAATGCTAGAGTTTAGTTTCGATTAGGCACAATATACTGATCTGATGCACTTCATTCTTCCTCTGCTCTAGTGCTGCTTCTCTGTCACATACCAGACTTGTATTCCTACTTCCTCACTTATCTCTGCCTTTCTTTGCACTTTATTTTGTCATATCTATACACACACACACCTTCATACTAGAATCCATCTGGTATATATATCCACACCAAGGATTTCAACAACTTTCTAGTCGGCAACCAGAATACTCAAGATATTTACAAATTACTGATCTGTCAGTTGAATCCATGCTTGATTTGTGATGCATATCAAAAACATAGGCATTGAAGTCATAAATCATGTCGGCCAACAATGTATGATCCCTCAAATAGCTTGATCAACATTAATTACTCATCTGGATTGAAGTCTGATACTCTACCGGTCAGTTCTTCCTCAATCTGCTCTGCCTGTCTGGAACCCAACACTCAGATGCTCATATCTTTTCCATGTTTTATCACCAGAGGCCCAATCTCTAGAATATAGTAGTCATGATACTCCTCTTGACTTGTCCAATTCTGCAACTTGCTGAGTTACACCATCTGAGAGATCCAGACCTGATTGTTGGACCTTGTTGCATGCTCTGTTCTTGTTCACTGGACCAAAACAATCTTCAATCTGACTTCCGGTATAGGCATACTATGTGCTGCGGATGTGTGGGATAGACTTTGTTGCCATCAATGACAACACTCATGAAGCTACACAGTGTCTCTTGCCAACAAGTATCATCCTGAAGGAAGGGGTTAGACATTGTGATAACATAGTTGACTAGCCATCTGAGTAATCAACTCCTATGTCCTTCTCAACCATTTGTAAGTTGACACGTGTCATGTCTCTTGTCTTTTGTTTTCTATGTTCTTGGTTTATTCTTTAGTTGATGTAGTTATCTCATCAAGTCATGATGACCAGATAATGTTTTGGGAACATCATCCCTAGCCGAGAGATAATAATATTTAGAGTCAAGGAGATCTCTCTTATTCATTGTTCTCGAGGTTATTATGTTATTCCTAGTCTTTTGACTAATTGGGAATATTGGATTTTGGGGGAGTATCATTCGACCCCGATAATCGACGTAAATAATGTGAATTCTTTTTATGTATACTAAACCTTGTGATAATCCTTATCAAGGATGAAACCTCTTAATTTGTTATTACCCTTAATGATATTATTGCTATTATCTTATTTTGATAAGTGTAGTTGGTGGAATATTCTTATGTGGTTAGTCGATCATGAAGATGGATGGGAGCTTTGAGCTCAACCATCCCATATTGTGCTTGGATCAGGCCACCTTTTTAGGGGCACTACTGAGTGTAAGGTGGTTGTTAGCCTTTATCGGTATGTAGGAATCGGTTATCGTGTTTTTTTGGGAACTAGTCTCTCCTTATCGAAGCACAAGAAGAAGAAAAAGAGACTGCGAGGAAAGGAGAAGACAGAGGTTGGTTTTCTGGGAAGTATCGGGAGGGATAACTGTTCGAGGGAGAACAGTGACAAAACAAAAAGGGGAGCGACAGAAAGAATCGCAAAGCTGGGTCTGCATTTGGCCTTCTACTCAACATAGGTATTTGAGATTCATGAAGTCTCTTGTTTTTCAATGGAAATATGAGGCATGCATATTACAAGGCGATGCCATGCATGTGATTATTTTCTTTGAGTTGTGGCATTAGGCTAGTTGGCTAAGCCATTCTTGTGTTTCTTTTTAAATAACTCATATGCTATGGTTTGGGGTGCTATTTGGCCAAACCCATTTAAGACAATCATTGGGCTATATTTATACTTGAAGCCTCTTGGGTTGAGTTTGTTAGTCATAATAACTATTGAAACTTTGCTCAAGGTGTGGAGCTGAGCTGAGACAATACTTAAACTTTTTGAAAACTTACTCATAGTCGAGAGCCGATCTAGGAAACCAAATATATATATTCTTGATATATGCTCAGTCGATCATTGTAAAGATTGACTCTTTCTTGATGAGCCTTGAGTCTTTCGACTCGGCCACATTGTAATGCATAATACATTATGATAACTAGATCTCAAAGCCACAGTGGCTGAGCATGTATTCTTTTCATTTGTGTTTAACCCATGTCGTATGATGACAAGGGTCGAGCTTATGAGCGCTCAAAGGGAGTTAAGTATGACTCCATGTGTTTTTGATAATGTAAACAATCTTACGATTGTATTGATGGCTGTATGGGCATCATTTCCTTATATGCAGTCTTATGACTATATGGATGGCTGCATAGGCATCATTTCTTAGTATGTAGTCGTACGACTGTATTGATAGCCTTTTAAGCATCATTGCTTGGCATGCAATCCCTCGACTGTAATAATCATTGTGGAAACTTTTGATATCTTAAAACACAGTCCATCGACTGTACGGATTTCTAGGAAGGCAAATATACATATAAATCAGTGTACATTTATCACCCAAACAAAACCCAGTCGGACTTACTTGAGCAGCCAACAATGAATTACATGTAGAACTACTAATACCATTATGTATGTTAAATGAACCTTCGATTATGAAGGAATATGATCATAGTCTCTATATGAGACAATTGAGAATAAGTTTATAGCAGATTATAAACTAAATCTATTTGGGACCGAATTATGACTTAACGAATAATGTTAAGAGTTATAAATACTTTTACTCAATATAACTATAGGGTTGGAGAATAACTCATGAGCTCAATTGTTAATAAAAGAGCTATTGATCCATAAGGAACTAATATATTTACTAAGGCAAGGTATGCCTTAAGTATCATGAAATCGACTTCATCATATGTGATGAATGTATTGATATATAAACATGGGAGACCAAGACGGTCATGAAGTTTGAAATTGAAATGAATCAAACAGAACCAGGTGATGTGGAGTCACTAAATCCATATTTCTAAAGTAACCTATTTTGTTATAATTGACCTTGGTAGGGAGTCAAAGGTTCAAAGTTTGGACTGAGATTCGAATGGATCCCACACCCATATTAGACCTGAAGGACAAGATCATTAAGAACTAACTGTAGGACATGACATCTTATAAGTTGAATTAGGGTGGTGGACATACGACAACGTTCATTGTGTAACGTCTTGTATGAAAACTTTGGCCAAAGTAATGCATCCATCTTTGCATGCATTATTAGTCCAGAGTGATCTAGATGGCTTAGTGTATCCAGGAGTGTCATGCTAGTTAGAGTGGATCTATAGTGTGTGACCATGAGACATTAGGAAGGACACAACACCAGTTACTCAGATGGCTAACCAATTGGTTCCAATGTCTAACCTTTTTGTGAAGGGTAGGGCCTCTTCCAGTTAGGAAGATGAGTGGGGGACCCCATGTCCATGGTTGGAGGAAAAGCACCAGGATGATGCTCTCCTTCCCAAGAATGAGACAAGCTAAGGCTTATGAAGATAGATGTCATTGGTTCCAGATATAGTGTTTGCATTTTGACCAGTTGGTCTATTGTAATGTAAAGATTTGATTAAGATGCCAAGAGCATATAATGTATTTGATTAGTGATGGACTTCACTAAGGATTGTAATGATTTATTATATTGTAAGTTATGTTATATCTTGATTTGATAAACATGCTTAAATGATGGAAAAGAATATGTTTCTTTATGTTCAAACTTTGTTTATTGCAATCCATTCTTAATTATGACTTGATTAAGTTATATGCTTAAGTTAAATCTTGAGTTTTATGGGTACAAAAATTACTCAAAATATGATACCCAAATCCCAAATTGAAATTCTAATACCCAAAACCCAACATGAGTCCATAGGCTAAACATATCCCATCCACCTGTTATAAACTCATCATAATCCACTTACTAACTTGGGTAGTCCATTTTAATTCCATCATCTCCATTCAAATATGTCTTATAATATGTCATAATAGGCATCATAAGTTGGTCAACAAGTGTAACTCCGTCTTACAACTCTTTTATGTGTGTTAGATGCTCTTACATTTCTAATGCAAGAGACCCAACTTTCAAGGGCCATAACTTTTTACCCAAGAAGTCATTGCCCCCCCTTTATTTTTCTAGAGCTTAAAGCTCGATCTATGATTGGGCATGCTTAGAAGCAATGTCGAACAGCCCAAATTATATATTTTGGCCAAAAACTCTATAGCCCTGAAATTAAACTTTTTTGTTTCATAGTTTGAAAATTGCATTTTTTATATTCTTAACATTAGAAGCAAGGTTGAATCACCTTTCCTAGAACAAAAGTGTAAGCTTCATAAACTTCTCCTATTGATCTTGACTCATGCTAGATTATCTTTGGAATCTCATGTTGATATTATTTCTAATGAAGATTATGTCTCTTATAGATCAAAATGTAGTTGATATGATGAAGATAGATTACCCAACTCTAAATTAGATTTGATATGTTTATGAATACCTTGTTGCTCCAATCCTAAGATTAGGATTGGAGCAACAAGGTATTCATAATTTATTTTTACATTATGGTGAAGGGTTTAATTGTAAAACCTTAGTTGATGGAAAATGATAGGGACAGGAGCAACAAGGTATTCATAGACTTATCAATTCTATGGGGAAGAATTATACTAAAGGTGTTGGTTATTCATGCATTATTGATAATGATATTGATTTACCCTTAGTTTTACTAGAGTTTATTTATGATGTTATGGATACATTCCCTCCCTTCGATACCTTTGCAAATGATGAAGCATTAGCTGAATATTTGGGAGTTTATGAGAACTTACCTAGCTATCATCATGATAGAGGCTTCCCCCGAATTCTTTAGGTGGCATCATATTTTGGGGAAGAAGGTCCTTCTTTAGAATATTCTCTTGATGCTTTGTCTATTCAACTATTTATCAAGGAACATAGCATGCTTAAATAGTTGGTGATACTTATGAAGTTGAGATGGATCCAAATGATAAAGAAACGATTCTCAAGTTAGGGGATTGCCTTGACCAATATGTGTTGGGAATTAAGGTGTATCAACCTTAACAAGTTCATGGATTTAATTTTGATTATTTAAAAATTTCCTGCATTTTATATTTTATTTAATTTAGCCTCACTTAGAAATCGGGGTGTCATATTTTGAGGTGACATATTTTACCAGGTGTTGGTATTTTGTGGAGTGTTGTTAGAAATATTTAATTTTCCTATTTAGAGCACAAATGACATGCCCTACCTTTGTGGGATCCTATGATAGGTGTTATGATAGATTCTTATGGTGCATAAGAGCCTGAAATAGTGGGAGTTACTTTGGAATCTTGACCAACATTATGACAGGTGTGTACACTTATCAAGCAACACTAATATTTGATAGGTGGAATCATTACAATCTAGGTTCCCAAGTTGGGTGATCAAAACTAACAATTATGACTAACTAAAAATAGACAAAATATTGAATCTTCATGTGTAGCATTAGAATTTGGGGTCCTATATGAGCACCATACTGTTAGTGTAGAAGATTATTGTTATACTTATTATTTAATAAGTAATTATGCATATACTTCAATACTTGGTGTTAAGCCATCTTAGGTAGCTATGTGGCAACTTGGAGAGTTGGTCAAACTCATGCAAGGTATGTGGTGCAACTACTTGCTATGTGGCAGAGCAATCTCACCACCACTATTGGTGTGTATAAGTCTACTTCTGTTTTGACTCAACCACCTCTCACTATATGTACAAACCTTGTTCATGGTATTATTCAATTCAGCATTACCATTTTCATGCTAATTATTTGCTTGTATTATGTGTTTTTGTCTAAACTTTGCAGGGTGTGTGATTGTCTAAACTCTCATGGCCATTTCAATGCCAACATTCTATCTAGTTAATCCTCAACTCCAACATGGTATTAGAGCCAAATGGGTTCTCTTGATGGTTCTATAATGTGCAAAGATTAAAATTGAAACTATGTTTGCATTCTAGGCAATTTTTTTTGTTTTGTGCTCTTGTGTATTGTCTGGTTGGAATCCCTAACTGCAAAGATCCATGGCTATGTGCAAGTAGCTTGTGTGTTGAAGGTGCACCTAGTTTTTTGGCCCATTGCCCATTCCTATGGCCTCATGTATGCAATCAAAAAAGTATCTAAAAGGTATTTTTGCTTGAGTGAAAATCAAGAGAAGGCATTTTTAACACTTGTGGTGTGTTTTGAAAGCTCTGTGGCATTTTAAAACCTCCCTGTGGTGATTGAAACCTCCTTGTGGCATCCCACTAGAATCTTTAGCCCCTTGGTCATATGGTGTGGTCGCGACCAACCAAAGGGGGTTAAACTCTTCCTCTTTTCTACCCTTCTATTTTCCATATCTTCAAAGGCATGTAAGTCTTTTAATTTTCTCATATTTTTAAGGCATTGTAAAAAGAATTAGTGCAAATTTAGGAAAACAGGAAAAATTAGAAAATCAATGTAACTTTTGATCGGTAACTCGAAATTGAGTGCCAATTTTTTTAAAGTTATTCTTTTTTTGAGCTTGATCTATTGGAAATGATTTCACACTATTTTATAAAGTGTCATTTTTCATTCCAAATAGACCACACCTATGCACTAAAATTGTAAAGTGCCAAAAATTTAGGTAGGATAAAGATATTTAATTATGGGGGGTGTAATGTGTTGTGTCGAGTGTACTTCCATAGATTTGTATCCAGAGCACTTCCGCATATCCTTGAACATTTTTTTCTGCATTTCTAAAATTTTGCAACAATCTAGTTAAGCATGAAGCCAAATCAACCTATTAAGCATCTAACACCCTTTAATTATCATGAGTGGAAACTTGATATACAAAATATGCTAAAAAATAAAGGTTTGTATAGAGTGACTATGGGTACTAAAAAAGAGCCTATTGCTGCTAAAGATAAAGAAAAATGGTTTTAAAATGTAATCAAGCCTTTGGTTTCTTGTGTCTAAATCTATCTACTAAACTACCATTTCATGTAGAAGCCTTGAAAACACTCAATGAAGTTTGGGAAGGTAGATGAACTAAAAAGTCATGAGTTAGAAAATGAGTTCATAGGTTTGAGCCTTAGAGATTTTGACACCTTAGAGGATTATTTCATTAGGTTCAAATCACTAAGATTATAATTGAAAGAATGTGGGATGGAGAAAAAAGAGGATCAACTCATCATTTCTATACTTTCTAAATTAGGTCTTGACTACTATGTGTTTGTATCTACCTTTTATACCACCAAAAGGGCTTTTGGAGTCACATGGAAAATGCCAACTTTAGATGACTTCATTGCCAACTTAACAAGGGAGCAGGATAAGTTGATACAAATGGGTACCATGAAGAATTATTAACCTCATGCCCTTACTATTGGAAATGGAAAAAATAAAAAAATGAGAAAAATAAAAAGACAAGGAAATCAAGGAAGATAAGAAATCTGAATCCTCAAAATCAAACACTAAAAGCTTTTTAGATCAAGGGAAACCTATGAAATACAAAGCTAAATGTGCATTTTACAATAAAGCAAGACACAATGAGTATAAATTTTTGAAGAAAAAGATTAACCACCTCACAAATATTCTTAAGAAGAACAAGATAAGGGATCTTGAATCTAACCAAGAGTCTCATCAGCACCAAATACATCTAAGGAAAAATAAACATTTAAGGGCAATGCTCTTGTTGCATCTATAGTCTCTGAGTATAGAACATGGATTCTTGATTCCATAGATTTCTATTGCATGGCTTCTTCACTGATTCTGTTCTCTACATTAGAACCTAGAGATAGATTTAAAATCATGATGGCTAACAACACTGACATGAGTTTTTGTGGGAAAGGATGTTTTGTCGATGTCCTTTTAGTTCCTAAATTATTAAAAAATCTCCTTTCCATATATCATATGACAAATAGTAGCATAGGGAAGATAATAGAGGTCACATCAAACTCGACAATTATTTGAGATTTGTAGATTAGAGAGGTTGTTGTAGTTGGCAAGGTTGATAATTTCTCTCATCTTTACAAATTCTCATATTTTTCTCTTAATGATTCCTTCTCTATGATTCTCACTCCTGCATCTAGTGTGGATAGTTCATCGGAGGCTCAACTTGGTCACCTTGAACCTTCATATTCTTAGGAGAAGCCTACCATCACCTCCACCATCATCTATTGCTATATTAGAGTTTTGAGTTGCTTTACTAAGGGATTCTAGAGATTCTTTCTAGTATAGATTCACGTGGGATTTAGATTGTAGCCACATGGCATGCATTGACATTCCACACATTTCTTCTATGGATTTTTCAAGGATTGTAGGACTATCACCTTCAGGTGTTTTGTAAACTTTCTCATTTTTCTCTCTTTTAGAGGGAACCTTTTTCACACTAGTTTTTCTTCCTTCCTCTACTTTATGAGAGATTATATTGTACATGGGTACCTCATCAAGCCTAGTTGTCAGGACCCATCCTTCTTTGTGCCCATCTAAGCTATGCTTAAGTGGGGGTGTTAGGGTAGAAGATTATTGTTGTTACTTATTATTTAATAAGTAATTATGCATGTACTTCAACACTTGGCATTAAGCCATCTTAGTTAGTTATGTGGTGACTTGGAGAGTTGGCCAAACTCATCCAAGGTATGTGGTGCAACTACTTGTTATGTGGTAGAGCAATCTCACCATCACTATTGGTGTGTATAAGTCAACTTCTATTTTGACTCAACCACCTCTCACTATACGTACAAAGGGTAAGTGCAAAAAGATGGGGGGCCAAAAAGTGGCCAAATTATTTTTTAAAAAAATTAATACAAAATGCGAGCGCGTTATAACGCGCTCGCATTTTGACTTGCTATAAATAAAAAAAAAGGTTTCTATCTCATTTCATTTCTTTCTTCTCCTCTATGCCTGCGGCCTACAAACCCTAGAAAGCACGCTTGCATTTTGTAAAGCTTCATTCAACACAAAAACCTTATCGATTCATCGCCAAAATGCCGCTACGATGTTGAGCACGCCAAAGGAGTGAGTTATATTTATTTTTTTGTTTGAATTTGTTTCTAAATAGGTAGGTTTGAGTTGATTTTTGATGTATATTTCGTTAATTGTCAGGAAATGTTAATGCACCTCCTCCTCCTCGTCCTCCTCCTCAAAATCCAAAAAATCCTGAGGAGCAAATACCTGCAGAACAACAACCTCCTCCATCCATTCCTCGACATGCCCCTGGAACACAAGAAAATATAATGGGACAAATTGAAAACAACAAAAAAGAAATTGAAGATATAATTGCAAGGTTGAAAGATCCTTCCACTTCAACCTTGCATAGGTCCACGATTGTTGAATCTCTTGAATCTTTGTTATCAAATGTAGATTCAATTAGCAAGCAAATAACTAGTTGGACGGATAAGAGGAGAGAGTTCAGAGATTATTATGCAAACAAGTTGTCATACCAAGATGTGAAAAAATTACAAATCATAAAATTAGACTTGTGTTCCATTTTCACAAACCCACAAACAAATCAACCTCCACCCATTACATGCAAGAGGTTCCCTATCCATTGGTACAACAACCAAGCGATAAGGGACAATTTTGGGCAAAGGTGGTGGATGGTTTTTGACCATCCTCCATGCAATAATAATGAGGTCCCGTAATACTTTTTGAGGAAACTCTACTGCGAGTTTGTCCTCAATAAAGTGCCAAACTATTTTGATATGCGAGACTTCCAGGGTAGAGGTGGGGGGTCAGCACAAGATAGACCAGGGGCACGTCTTGACCCATAGCGGGTAGTGAGACGAGTAATCAACAGAGCAACCCATGAGCATGTTTCTATCCCTTCCATTATGAAGGAGAGTGTTGAGGTCGATACACTTCAGTCCATTAGTGCCTTGACCCAGAGCATCATAGAGCATGTCGGTCCTGCAGTATAGAGTGGGTTGGGAGGTAGTGCGAGGAGTAGGCTCCCACCCCATGCTTGTCAGGCTTGCGGGTTAGCCTGTGGTTATGACCCCATGGATAGTCAGGACATAGGTGCACAGGCTACATCTGCAGCTGAGCAGATGGTGATGACAGATACCCTCCTGAGTGAGACTTTTGGCATTGATACTCAGGTAAATATTAGCAAGTTTATTGAATTTAATTTATTAAATTTTATTTTTGAAATGTAAGATTAACTAATTTAAATTGATGATTTTAATGAAATATCAGGGTCATAGCGTCGATGCAATTTTCAGTGGTTCTCCACCTGCATTTTACACTAGATCATCTACTGTCGGGGTATGTAACTAGTAAACAATTATAAATATTACATGTGAATAGCATTGTTATATGAATGGTATTCTAATATCTGATTTTGGATGTTGAATAGGTTAATACTATAGATTTCATAGCAACACCTGTCAGCAGTGGTGGATTTCAAAGCTTTACGGATGTAATAAAATAAATTGTTTAATGAATGAATTGTACTTACTAGATTTTTGTATGTGACTTGTGTGCTTTATTGTGTGTACTTCCATGTTTAGATGAACGTGTGTGTATGTTAGGAGCCATGATTTGCATCACTATTATAGTTTTTGTAATTGAATAATGTTGTTTTATTTCTAGATGATGCAGGTTGTGGAGACACCTCCCCATGTTCATAGGGCAATGGAGCAAGGTGTGGCCTCAGCGATTCATAGCTCCATGGCATTGACAGGGGTATGAGGCAGATTAGTAAATTTCAATTTACATTCATTGTTATAGTTGTCTATTTTTGAAAAATCAAAATATTATTGATTTGAAGTTTAATTTCTATCTGGATGGTTTCTATAGGACATGACATCACCACGACCTATTCCTGCTATTGAGGCAAGTCAGGAGACAGATTATATGTTAGCGGTAAGTGATTATTTTGTTAAATGTTTCATTTTTTATAACATGTAATTTCTATATATTAATGTCTATACTTTTTATTGTAACAGGTAAAGATGCAGGAAGAACTAAATAGGAGTAGCCCTCGGGTTCGTAGTAGACCACCCACATGCATGTCTCCATCCCCTAGAAGATCAAAGGCTGCTCGTGATCTATTCTCTTCACCAGCCAGAGGAGAATAACTTTTTATTGTGTTCCTTTGTTGTATGCCTATATGACATTTGTGGACATATATTTTGTATTGTATATAGTTGACATTGTATGCCTATATGGCATTCTTGTAAGCCTATATGGCTATTTTGTATATATGTTATACTTATATCGACAGATATTGATGTATGCCTATATGGATATTTGGTTAATACAAATCTTTTTTATTGATGGTGTCCATACTTGCATTATAAATCCACGTTTGAATGGATATTTGTAGATGGCTACTTCAAATATTTAAGGTCCAATTGTATTACATAGGATGTTTGTTGATCCAATAAACAAGCTATTGTTATTCAAGTATCACCTAAACCTCATTTTGGAACTAAAAGATAAAAGTTGTATTTTAAAAAAATGAATCATCATGTTGAATAGACAATATTAATATTCTTTATGAGTAGCATACAATGTCAACTATATACAATACAAAAAAATGAATCATCATGTTATTCTTTATGTTTGAGATCCTGAAAATGACTAAGTCTAGTAGCCTGATATCTTGAAACACTAGGATGAATATCCAAGTCATTAGGATGATTGCACCTTGAGAAAAAGTCATTAAGATGAGCGCCTAAAGGAGACTTTCTTAAACATTCAAACATTGAACAACAAACATGAAGGGTTAAGGCACAATTTGCAACTCATAAAGCCTCAAAAGGGCACCCAACTTAGAGAGAGCATTCATTTAAGACAAGGTGCCCATTGACACCTGTTCCACCATAAAAGTGCGCCTAAGCTGGAAGGAGAACAAGCCTCTAGTAAGTGAAGCGCACCTATTGTCTAAACCACTTCATTATGGCACCCTAGCATGAGGAGGAGTATATAAGTCAATAGGAAATGACACCTAGAATGTAAATGAAGGACTAAGTGGCATTTTCAATAAGCATCAATTCACCTTGAGCTTTCAATAAATACATGAAATTGAGCCCCATAAGCCTAGGTACCCTTTGCCTTCAAAAGAACCTTGTATCAACGTCAAGAGTTGGTCGTATCGGCGTATCAGCAGACCTTGGTTAGGCTTTGCCGATAGTGGTCTATCTTGCCGACGAGTGTGGTTCGAAGTCAAAGACATCGGTGTATCAGAAGATAATCCCATCGGCACATCGAAAGAGCAGTTGAGAGATTCACCGATGAAGGGGGTCACACCGACAGTCGAAATCCATCAGTGTATCGGCCCAACGAGATTAGAGTTCACTGATATTTGGAGTCTCACCAACGAGTGTGGTCCGAAGGTTGTCATTGGTGAGATCAGTGTGTCGACAGAAGAGTTTTTGAGTGTGCCGATGGTATTTAATCCTACCGATAGGCGAGGGACTTAGAGTCTCATATTGGAGTGACAAAGACATCAGTGTGCAAGGATATAGAGTCACCAATAGCGGTCTGTCTGACCGATAAGAGTCAATGATGGGATGTTTGTCAGAAGTGAAATCAAACGGAGTCATGGTGGCATCGGCCTATCGGCCGATAAAATTTTAAGCTCGTCGATGGTATGTTGTCTCGCCAATAGTGAATTTGAAGGTTCAAAAGTTGCTAATTCTATGCTTCCACTGTGTGCTCTGCATCAGACACTCATCCCTACTACAGTCTAGCATTCTCTAGTTGTGTTCTCCCTTTTTTTTTTTGAACGCCTCTGGAAGTAATGTTGAGTTACTTGTGATGTCCTTATTGACTGGTGTTGTTTTTGATTCATGTGTAGTCCTTGTTCCTTATAGTCTATTGTCTACCTGACTGTTTGTTGTAACTTATTGAACCACTATGATTTTGAATATTTAGATTTAGAGGGCATTAGACACCAAAACTTCTTGACCTTTAACAACCCAACCTAGAATCAATAGATTTTTGTCCATCCCAACTATTCTAGTCAAGACAAAGCATGTTGATTCTCATTCAATCCAAAGTTCATTAATAGGATTATCTTATCATAATATTTAGGGAAATGACCACCTAGATGGACAATGATGTGAGCTATCTATAAAGAAACTTGCAAGAAGTATAGGAGGCATGAGAATCCCTCCATGTTGTTTATCAAGTTGAATGATCAATGACACATCATGTATCATTAGAAAATATTCTCAAAGAGAAAGCAAGTAAAAATACTCAAAAGAACCCATAACAAGGTGGAGAAGTTTAAAGGATGGAGGTTGCAACACTTTCCAACCTCATAGCCACACTAGTCCAATGGATCAGGATAATACTATCAAGCATCCACATAATAGTAGATAATCTTATCAAAAGTCACAGAGAAATTGCTAAGGACCATAGTGTTATCTGTATGACTTGACACACACTGCTTGTTTTATAAAGCAAAGGGAGATGATATAAATATTGTTGTTAAATGGAGCCTAATCAGACTCGGAGGTTAAATTTACCCAACTTTTATCAGCGTGGTTTCCCCCCAAATATTTTCCTACTAGTTTTGGCGCCTTGAAGTCTAAGTGCATGAAAATCATTCTGAGTTGGCAACCTAATCCAATGACTTGACACGGATCCCAAAACCACCTATTGGACCAATAGGATCCTAGGCGCTCACTTCATGCATTATGATTTCTAGGTGCCAGTTTGATGCTCCATCACAAGGAAAGTGTGCCCACACTTGCAAGTGTTTTTCTTCAGGATCTAGGTGCCAGTTGAAGGTTGTAGTTGCCAAGAAGAGTGCCTAGCAAGAGGAAGTCTTTTGGAGTCTCCAAAACACATCAAACACTTGACTAACAATAAGATAACTTTTTCCCAAGTTAGGCGCTTCAAGAGGGAAGCTAAAACATGAATAAACGCCAACTTGTCTAGGTGCAAACTCAAGCTTGTTGAGGATACACATGGCGCCCAACATTCCTTGGTGATTTCACGAACTTCAAACACTCAGAACTGTTCAAGGAATGACCAATGCCCCTTCTTAATGATAGGCACCAAAGTGTGGGTGGAATTGCGCCTTGATGACATTAGGCGCTATCTAGAGTATGCTACTCCATGGAAATGCGCCTTCTTGCTTAGAGTAATTCAAACACTCCAAGTTCTTCAGTGATCAATTCCCCAACTTATGAAATGTCCTCCTTCATTTTAAAACACATTGTAATGCTCCAGAGAGATGACTATACCTAGGCGTCAATCTAGGTTAGAAATGCCTCCAAAGTGCGCCTTCTCTTTTAGAATGCAAAACAAGGTCCAAAGGTGCTAATAAACTGAAGTGCTTCTTTGGAAAAGTCCCGGAGGTTAAGATGCGCTTGTCTTAATGAGGTGCAACTCTTGAGTAAGAAAGCTTGTAAAGTGCGCCTAACTTAGTGAAGAGGTTGATAACTTCTAAACCCTTCCTGGAACTTAGATTGCTTCAACTGAAGATCATCTTGCACCAATACATCACCAAACTTTCAATCACAAGATCAATTCAAACTTAGGCGCTCATTAAAAGTCTTTCCAATGTTGGCGCATCTGAGAGGTTGAACTGGCAAGAGATGACGCCTAGCTTCCTAGACCTTGTTTCAATATGTTTGAGTTCCAAAGTTGACTCAATCGTATCAAGATGGTGCCATAGAGTCCTCCTACATGCTTGGGTGCCATTTCAAGGTCCTGGAACCATGATGTAGTGCCTTATTCCTCTAGGCACCCATTCATGATTGTGCAACTTGAGATTGGTGCCTATAGTGAATAGGCTTTCATCCTGACTTAATACATTGCCTCCTTCTGACGATTTTTGGGGTAGCAGAAAACCTTTCACCACGGGAAAATGTCTCAGAGATATAAAAAATTGAGAGAGGTTATTGTAGAGACACTCTACGAAAAATTGAGAAAGGTTATTGTAGAGACACTCTATGTGATCGTGTTGCCTCAGATGGAATGTTTCTAAGTGACATGATTTTTGAGTAACATCTCGTCAAAGATTGCTGCCTTTTTGCACTTTGGACTCTTCAGGGATATCGTCGGTACAATGTAGCTCAGATTGTTTCGACATGTTTGGGTGAAAAATAGGACCATGCCTAGTGTAAATGTACCCATCCAGACGCGTTGGAATAGTTAGTTTGGTCACATCATAAGCAGGATAAAAGTTACACCCCTTTGCAACTTTACACTGCTTCCTTCTGACGATTTTTGGGGCAGCAAAAAACCTTTCACCACAGGCAAATGTCTCAGAGATATAAAAAATTGAGAGAGGTTATTGTAGAGGCACTCTACATGATCGTGTTTCCTTAGACATAATGTTTCTAAGTGACACGGTTTTCGAGTAACATCTCATCAAAGATTACTGCCTTTTTGCACTTTGGACTCCTCAGGGATATCATCGGTACAATGTAGCTTGGACTGTTTCGACCTGTTTGGGTGAAAAATAGGACCATGCATAGCATAAATATACCCATCCAGACGCGTTGGAATAGTCAGTTTGGTCGCATCACGAGCAGGATGAAAGTTACACCCCTTTGTAAATTTACACTGCCTCCTTCTGACGATTTTTGGGGCAACAGAAAAGCTTTCACCACAGGCAAATGCCTTAGAGATATAAAAAACCGAGAGAGGTTATTGTAGAGGCACTCTATGTGATTGCATTTCCTTAGACAGAATGTTTCTAAGTGGCACAGTTTTTGAGTAACATCTCGTCAAAGATTGCTGCCTTTTTGCACTTTGGACTCTTCAGGGATATCGTCGGTACAATGTAGCTCGAACTGTTTCGACATGTTTGGGTGAAAAATAGGACCATGCCTAGCATAAATGTACCCATCTAGATGTGTTGGAATAGTCAGTTTGGTCGCATCACGATCAGGAAACCAAAAATGCAAAAGTTGCTTTGTGCAACTTGACAACATTGACACTTTTTTGTAACATGACTCAAAGACTCAAACTGACCCCAAATGACTCAAAGTGGCTTAAAATCACCTTGATTTTAGCACCCAATGTACATTATAGAGGTCGAGGCACTCCTTATCATTCAAACATCTTAGATGAGCACATAAGAAAGGAAAAAGCTCTAAGTTTCATCATCATGAGCGCCTAATATCAAGAGACTTTAATGGCTCAAACCTTAGAATGGAGTCCTAAGGTGCATTTCATGTCTCCTTTCATCCATTTTGGTGCCCTTATGTAGATTTTTCAACTTGATTTGGCACCCTGTATGTGAAGGAAGATATAAAGGCATGAAAGTGGATGTCATTTTGCAAGAGTTTGGATCATCAAAATTGAAAGAAATAAGTCTATTAAGCTTGGGCACCCTTGGTCTTCTTTTCATTCATTATGAGCACCTTGGGAGAATGGTATAAAGGTCATCATCATGATTGGGCGCCCTGGATCCAGAGTGTTGGAGAGATCATCAAATGGTGTCTAGAGGAAGTAGGGTGAGTTATGAGTTTGGTCACATCAGGAGTAGGACACCAAAAATGCATAACATGATGATGTAAAAATGTGTATATGTGTAAAAATGTAGGAGAAAATAAATAAAAAAACCCTACAAATTAATGTGCATACTTACAACTCAATGTAACATGACTTTACAAAATCAATGTGAATACTTACAAATTAATCCAATGAACCATCCGGGTCTACTCTACTCTTTATTGTGTCAAGTATTGCTTCATGGTCAGACTCACGCACCTTCCACAAGATTTTGTTCAAAGGTCTACCCTGATACTTTATCAAATGAACATTGGATGCCACAACAAGGTTTGAGTAATGAAGAATCTTCCGATGCGTGTCAAAGTCCTAAAATAGCCAAATATTAACACTCTTATGTGGGTACCTTCTAAGCCATGTTCCAGTAATAACCACTAAGCCTGTAGGGTATTCGATGTTTTCTCCATCTGTAACAGGGGCCTCCAATTTCTTTTTGGCCTCAACACAATGACATAAGTAATAATCTGTTCCCTCTTCATTATCTTCATCTGCAATAACTACATATACGTGCCCTACATTGATATGTGTAGCAAATTAGATGAAATTAGTCAACATAACAAAAACACTAGAAAGTAAGATGACATTACCTGGTTGAAGTAGATGAAATTAGATGTATATACGTGCCCTATATTACCTAGTTGAACTAAATCTAATATGTGGTCAAAGTTAGTTGATGATTCCATCTGTGTTAGTTCCAGTGCCGTTGGGGTCGATACGTGTCAAATTAGATCCATCATCCCTCGAACCTCAACCCTCAACCCTCAACCCTCAATGTCAAACCCTAATCCCTCAACCCTTAACTCTGATCCCTCGACCCTCAACCCTATCCCTAAACCCTAAACCCTAAACCCTCAACCCTCAACATCAAATCCTAATCCCTCAACCCTTCACTCTAATCCCTCAACCCTAAACCCTATCCCTAAACCCTCAATACCATACCTTAAACCCTAATCCCTCAGTCCTCAACCCTAAACCTTATCCCTAAACCCTAATCCCTCGACCCTCAACCCTAATCCATCATCCCTCAACTCTAATCCCTCATCCCTAAACCCTAAATGCTATCCCTATTCCTAAACCCTCAACAGACTCGATACTATATGTTAAACCCTAATCCCTTATCCCTAAACCCTCCAACCCTATCCCTAATCCTTATACCCTCCACACTACTTTAACCCTAATCCCTCGACCCTCAACCCTATCCCTAAACCCTTGACCCTCGAACCTCAACCCTCAACCCTTAATGTCAAACCCTAATCCCTCAACCCTTAACTCTAATCCCTCAACCCTCAACCCTATCCCTAAACCCTAAACCCTAAACCCTCAACCCTCAACGTCAAATTCTAATCCCTCAACGCTTCACTCTAATCCCTCAACCCTAAACCCTCAACACTATACCTTAAACCCTAATCCCTCAACCCTCAACCCTAATATGTCATATGTCATCCCTCAACTCTAATCCATCATCCCTAAACCCTAAATGCTATCCCTATTCCTAGACCCTCAACATGCTCAATACTATACCTTAAACCCTAATCCCTCTACCCTCAACACTCTTATTTAACCCTAATCCCTTGACCATTAACCCTATCCCTCAACCTCAACCCTCAACCCTCAACCCTCAACCTTCAACTCTCAACATTAAACCCTAATTCATCAACCCTAAACCCTAATCCCTCAAACCTAAACCATATCCCTAAACCATCAACCCTCAACACTATACCTTAAACCCTAATACCTATCCCTCAACCATTAACCCTTAAAACTTAAACCCTATCCCTACACCCTCAACACTTGACACTATATCTTAAGCCTTAAACCCTCATCCCTAAAGCCTCAACCATAAACCCTATCCCTAATCCCTCTACCCTCGACACTCTAACCCTAACCTCGACATTAAATGCTAATCCATCAACCCTAAACCCTATCCCTAAACCCTCAACCCTCAACACTATACCTTAAACCCTAATCCCTCAACCCTCAACCCTCAACACTAAACCTTATCCCTAAACCCTAATCCCTCAACCCTCAACCCTAATCCATCATCCCTCAACTCTAATCCCTCATCCCTAAACCCTAAATGCTATCCCTATTCCTAAACCCTCAACAGACTCGATACTATACCTTAAACCCTAATCCCTTATCCCTAAACCCTCCAACCCTATCCCTAATCCTTACACTCTCCACACTCTACTTTAACCCTAATCCCTTGACCCTCAACCCTATCCCTAAACCCTTGACCCTTGAACCTCAACCCTCAACCCTCAACGTCAAACCCTAATCCCTCAACCCTTAACTCTGATCCCTCGACCCTCAACCCTATCCCTAAACCCTAAACCCTAAACCCTAAACCCTCAACCCTCAACATCAAATCCTAATCCCTCAACCCTTCACTCTAATCCCTCAACCCTAAACCCTATCCCTAAACCCTCAACATTATACCTTAAACCCTAATCCCTCAACCCTAACCCTAAACCTTATCCCTAAACCCTAATCCCTCAACCCTAATTCGTCATCCCTCAACTCTAATCCCTCATCCCTAAACCCTAAAGGCTATCCCTATTCCTAGACCCTCAACAGACTCGATACTATACCTTAAACCCTAATCCCTTATCCCTAAACCCTCCAACCCTATCCCTTATCCCTTAACCCGCATGATTAATAGCCTTGAACATAAAAAAATTTAAGGGGAACATAACGCAAGCACATTATAACGTGCTCGCGTTATGTCAAACATGACAAACAACAGACTTGCAGGAAAGGAAAAATGTAAAACAAAACATAACGTGAGCGCGTTATAACGCGCTCACGTTATGTCTTGCTTTGGGAATCCCAAGCCTTAGGCTTGGGATTTGTTTTGGATTTCCAACCCAAAGGCTTGGAGTGCCTTATGAATAGTCACAGACGTGTTTTTCCATATTCTTTAAGATTTCACATAATTTCATTCATGCTAACCCTTAGATTTGCACCTGTTTCAAGGTTGAACAAATCGAACACCTAGGTAATGTTATGCTTTCTCTTAGCTATTTGACGATGCAATTTTTTTCACATTTTAACAATGTTAAGCCTTTCATCTTTAATTTCTTTTGTTTGTGTGTCTGTTTTTGGGAAAAAACCACTGTTTGGTCTTTTTTTCATTGTAAATTAACTATTCATTCAAATTTCAAAAAAATTACTGTTGACCCATTTTCCTCTGTCTAGAGCTAAACAGTTCACCTGGTACTTTTTCTTGAAAATCCTTTTGAAAATGTTCCTATAAAGCATAAAGTGCCATGTTTCCCAGGGAACCTTGCCTAAAAAACCTTACCATTGGAAAGAGCTTGAAAAAATAGGTAGGTTTTCTTTTTACACCACCCTAAAATTTGACCAAACAAAGAAGTTATAGGTGGTCAAAGTTTTGGTCAACATACAGTTCAAATGTACATTTGGTGGGCTTGCAAATCCCTATTGGCCTTAGGAAATATTGAGAAAAGTGAGTTTTATACATTTTTTGAATGTATATCGAGCCAAGGAAATACATATACAAAGGGGAAATCTTTCGCAGATTCTTGGAATATTCCTAGTTTGTATATCTGGTTGCATAAAAATATACAAGGATGGAATGTATATTTGGCTTGCATATTTGCATATACAAGTGAAAGATACAAATAAATATGTATGAAGAATGTACAAGGCCGACAGACATACATGTGCTACAGTTGTATGTATATCAGGTTTGTATATTCGCATATACAACCCAACATACAATGAAAAATATACAAGGCCGATCTATATGCATCAGGAACAGTGTAATGTATATTGGCAGGTTGCTACAGTGGCTTGTATATTTGCACTTGTATGTTTGCAGATACAAGTGAAATATACAAAGAAAAGATACAAGGAAATATGCAACGGCCGATATACAAGTAATGTACATTTGCTATAATGCCGCAGGGAAAATATACAAAGGCATTTGTATATCGCCAACATACAAGGGGTGGGGCCCTCGCATATACAAAGAAGATTGTATGTCCTATACATACAAAGGATCAAATGCTACAATTGTATGTATATCGGATTGTATGTTTCCACATACAAGGCAAATATACAAGGAACATATACAACCTGGACCCGAATAGAAGTTTCAATTTGTTCTATGGTGTTTTCAGGTCTGCCTTGTATAAAAGGTGTTTGTATGTTTTGACATACAAGGGAGCAGATACAAAGATACATACAAGGTGGATTGTATGTTTCTACATACAATGGATCACGTGAACAGTGGCTTGTATATCGCGGATATACAAAGCAAAATAAATTGGCGATATGCAAACTGGATTCCAAATGAATATCATTTCTGGCTCATTCAGGCTTCGGGTCCGATTTGTATGTATGAGGCCATTTGTACATTGCGATATACAAGGAAAATACAAGGGTGAATATGCAAGCCGGATCCGACAGAATGGTCAAATGCAGTTAATGGTTTTTGGGGTCTACAGCTTGTATGTTGGCACATACAAGGATTTTCAACTGGTGGGGTCTGCACATACAAAGGCAATTGTATGCATATACAAATTTGAAAATATAAGGACGTTTCATAGCCTGATATACAAAGCGCCTGGTAGATACAAAGGAGTTGTAGAGAAGGTTTTGGATGCCGATTTGAGCAGCAAATGCAAGCTATATATACACAAATGCAAGGCGATATATATAGGTGGTTGACCAAAACTTTGACCGCCTATATCTACTCCATTTTGACAAATTTTGATATGCTGCAAGAGGAAAAGATGCATATTTTGGTCCCCTCTTTCATTTGGTGGGGTTTCTTGCAAGATTTTCTCACCTTCAAATTTTAGATCTGGCCTTGCATATTTTGGGCGACTGGACGTTTTAGCGACTTTTCTGAGGCAGAATGCAGATATTTGTGGCATTCATTGCTACAGATCGATGACAAAGAAGTTCACATTGAAGATGAAAAATATCTTTCACCTGCCCCTATTCTAGATCTTTTGCGCCATTACTCTTGGCAGCTGGGATGTCCCTTCAGCGGAGGTATTTTCTTGACAGTGCCCATGGGCGAGATGGTTGTAACCGACTGAGTGAAAATAAAGTGATATAAATACCTATAAAGTAGAGGTATAGGTTGTTGGTTGTTCTTCTGGGCTATTCTTTGTAATGGCTATTTGACCTCTATGATCAATATAAACTGGTATTTTTGCCTCTTTTATTTTGTTTAGCACTATGTCTGCTCTTTGGATTGGTAGGCTTGTATTGTGGATAAAACGGTCCCTTTCATTCCTCCATTATTCTGTTTTGACCTCTGTTAGAACTAATATCAGTCTGTGTAAGTCTTTCCAACTGTGAGATTATTACTGTGTCTATTCAGTTGCAGCCAAACACATTTAAATCTGGTGTATCACTCAGTTTATTTCAGCATTCCTTCTTCCCCTTTTCCCAGCAAGCATTAGCACTAGATTTAGATGATTTTATCTGAGCATTAGGCTTAGAAAAAGGAAGCCGGCCTTCTCCGGAGGTCTGATCTCATTTCACAAGGTCCCACACTTCGAGATCATTCCCATGTTACTCCAGATTGCTAAATTTTTCATAACTGCAGCAAAGGGTGCGAATCTGGGTGATAACAACTCTGGCATGCCCGATGGGACCGGTTCGATGAACTTCTCATCAAGATGCTAAGAGATTTGGTGTTTCTCCTAGTATTACTAGCCTTTGGAGGTAAAGCAAAGAACACCATGGCGACTCTACTAAATGAATCAGCTGATGAAGGTAGCCCAAGTACCTAAATTTTTATCAAAGATCAGGATTTGGTGATTTTCCTAGTCTTTTCAGCTTCCAGAAATGTTTTAATCACCTGGTGACTCCCTTTCTGGTATGTATCTAGTTATCTTTTTGGTTGCGGACATATTTTGCTCTTATCCTGGCATTTTCATGATTATCTAGCATTGAGATGCTATAAAATGTCAGAATTTTACGAGAATCATGGCTATTCCCCTACCTCTAAGTCAAATACAGGCTATTGGCCCCCATATCAACAATACCAGGCCCCAAATGCCTCTATATTTATGCCCAATAGCTCTTTACCTCAATATGATCAGTATTATCAGCAAGAGCATTTTCAAGCCAATCCTGCTTATCCTTGTTTGTAGCCCATTCATACCAATAGTCAGCCTTGTGAAACCTAATCTAGTCTAAATCAAACATGTAGCCTCCCTAATCATTCCAAAAATGATACTGATTTGGGTGGCATTAAGAGTTTGTTAATGGATTTCCAAAGGCAAATTTCAGAAATAGATAGAGAAGCACAGTATAACAAGCAGCAAGAGGAGCTTGCATATCAAGCTTATTTGTTAGAGCAGGAGGTAGAAAATAGAAGACTGTATGAGGGGGAATGCTTGAGCATGCAATTTGCAGATAAGGAGAAACAAATGAAACAGGTGCTTGCTCAAGAACAAGAGCTCAAAGTAAAAATTTCTCTCCTTTTCCCAGCTTCAGACAAGTTCATTCTTCAAGCCAAAGTGAATCTATGAAAGTCGCTCAAATTTCTCTACCATGGCAGCCTTCTTGGATCAAGCATACTGGTTACAAAATGCCAAAACTTGTGAAGGCCAATCCTCTTATACCAATTCAGAATCAGGAAGAAGAAAAAGTTGTAGAATCCAAGCCTATCATAATTCCAAGTTTCAGGCAGCCTTCTACCTTTAGGGTTCCAAGTTGGAAAGGGCCATCTTTTTTACCCTATGAGGACCCTCCACCAAACACATAAACGGAAGCATGCTTTAGCATCCACCTAGCAGAGGTAGAACAAAGGAGTCTTTCATTGGCTTCTTTTCAAATATTGGAAACTCAATCATTTCCAAATCCATTCTTTGAAGAACAGGTTTCTAGTTTCAGAACACCAAGCTTCAAGCAAGATGAGTCTCCTAAGTATCCTGAATTGAATATCCCAAGTTTTAGAGGGTCTCATCCACTAAAGGAACCTATATTTGACCAAGAGCAACCTAGACTCCACAAGTTTCCAGGCTTCAAAGCCTATATCCCTCTACAGGAACAATCTGTTCCTACACTCATAGAAAAAATTGTTTGAATCTATTACACCTATGAGTATTGCTAAAGTCACTTCAGTAATGGATGATGCTTCCCTACTTCATGAGCTACCTGGCTATGCTGAAGATGAAGAAAGTGAGCAGCTAGGTGTGGATATGCAGCAACAAGAGAACGCAGAAAATAATGACAAATTGCTACAGTTCGAGGCTGGGCATGACAGAGAGGTTCCAAACCATAAAGAAGGCCAAACATGCTACCCTATGATGGATGATGCAGAGGCTGATTATACTGATATGCTTGAGGAGCTCCCATGCTTTATTGAAAATAACAAGAAGACTGAACATGGACAAAAGCAGATTGAAGATTTGTTCTTTATTATCCAGCAGAGATATCAACTTCTTGGTGGGGAGGTTTTCTCTTTTGAACATGTGCACGACTCATTTTCTGAGCCTAAATCAGAAAATCATGAACATTGTGTTCATAAGGTGGAGGCAGCCATATTTATAATGGAATCACAGGAGCTAGAGTTTTCAGACCAGCAAGAAGAGGGAGAATGCAACCATGATGACGTTATATCAATGTTCTTGGATTCTTTGAAGGAAGACAGAGAAAACCATGAGGTCTCAGGTCAGCTATTTCACACACAAGAGAAACATGAGAGAAAGGTGGAGGTCACCATCATATCAAATGAGGAGTAAGAAGAGGATGAATCAGAGCAAAGACATGAGATCCAACATGATCTGCATGTCACTTCAAGGGGATGCCCAATCAGGCATCTAGCCCAACTGGAGACGCATCAAGAGGAGTCACCACTTGTCATGCTTACCTCTAAGCATGAAGTTGAGCAACAAAATGAGTGGGATCAGCCCATTTATTCACCACAAATTAGCAACAGTAGCAATCAATCCAAGTGGATAGGTGAGTTTATCTCCACTTTGAGGGGGGTGTTTTATCAATTTGTCATATGTACATTTCCCCCTTTCTTCTTTTTAACTGCCCACATGAATGGGAAACATTATAAAATGTTAAGAAAGGGTAGTTACTTCCAAGAACCAGTTAATGGATTTGTTTAAAGTCATGTTTGACTAGTTAGTTTAGGAATAGAGTAGGTTTCATTTTCTATTTTAGTTTTCTTTTCCCTAAGTGCTTCTGCACATGCTGCATTGTCATTAGGAGAATGCAGGCCCCTTCCCCTTTTTGTGTTTTGGGGGCAGGTTCCAGTTTTCCAGCATGTTTTAGACTTGACTCCATGCCCAATGGATGCTTAAGGCCACTGATCTTATGTTTAGCAGGCAAGCACCCCATAGAGGTCGCCAAATTGTTGACCCATTTTCCTCTATCCAGAGCTAAACAGTTCACTTGGTACTTTTTCTTGAAAATCCTTTTGAAAATGTTCCTATAAAGCATAAAGTGCCATGTTTCCCAGGGAACCTTTCCTAAAAAAAACCTTACCATTGGAAAGAGCTTGAAAAAATAGGCAGGTTTGCTTTTTACACCACCCTGAAATTCGACCAAACAAAGAAGTTATAGGTGGTCAAAGTTTTGGTCAACATACAGTTCAAATGTACATTTGGCGGGCTTGCAAATCCCTATTGGCCATAGGAAATATTGAGAAAATTGACTTTTATACATTTTTTGAATGTATATCGAGCCAAGGAAATACATATACAAAGGGAGAATCTTTCACAGATTCCCAGAATATTCTTGGTTTGTATATCCAGTTGCATAAAAATATACAAGGATGGAATGTATATTTGGCTTGCATATTTGCATATACAAGTGAAAGATACAAAGAAATATGCATGAAAAATGTACAAGGCCGGTGGACATACATGTGCTACAATTGTATGTATATCGGGTTTGTATATTCGCATATACAACCCAACATATAATGAAAAATATACAAGGCCGATCTATATGCATCAGGAATAGTGTAATGTATATTGGCAGGTTGCTACAGTGACTTGTATATTTGCGCTTGTATGTTTGTAGATACAAGTGAAATATACAAAGAAAAGATACAAGGAAATATGTAACGACTAATATACAAGTAATGTACATTTGCTATAGTGCCGCAGGGAAAATATACAAAGGCATTTGTATATCGCCAACATACGAGGGGTGGGGCCCTCGCATATACAAAGAAGATTGTATGTTTCCACATACAGGGCAAATATACAAGGAACATATACAACCCAGACCCAAATAGAAGTTTCAATTTGTTCTATGGTGTTTTCGGGTTCACCTTGTATAAAAGGTGTTTGTATGTTTTGACATACAAGGGAGCAGATACAAAGATACATACAAGGCAGATTGTATGTTTCTACATACAATGGATCATGTGAACAGTGGCTTGTATATCGCTGATATGCAGAGCAAAATACATTGGCAATATGCAAACCGGATTCCAAATGAATATCATTTCTGGCTCATTCAGGCTTCGGGTCTGATTTGTCTGTATGAGGCCATTTGTACATTGCGATATACAAGGAAAATACAAGGGTGAATATGCAAGACAGATCCGATAGAACGGTCAAATGCAGTTAATGGTTTTTGGGGTCCGCGGCTTGTATGTTGGCACATACAAGGATTTTCAACTGGTGGGGTCCGCACATACAAAGGCAATTGTATGCATATACAAATTTGAAAATACAAGGACGTTTCATAGCCCGATATACAAAGCACCTGACAGATACAAAGGAGTTGCAGAGAAGGTTTTGGATGCCGATTTGAGCAGCAAATGCAAGCGATATATACACAAATGCAAGGCGATATATACAGGCAGTTGACCAAAACTTTGACCGCCTGTATCTCCTCCATTTTGGCAAATTTCGATATGCTGCAAGAGGAAAAGATGCATATTTTGGTCCCCTCTTTCATTTGGTGGGGTTTCTTGTAGGATTTTCTCACCTTCAAATTTTAGATCTGGCCTTGCATATTTTGGGCGACTGGACGTTTTAGCGACTTTTCTGAGGCAGAATGCAGATATTTGTGGCGTTCATTGCTATAGATCGATGACAAAGTAGTTCGCATTGAAGATGAAAAATATCTTTCACCTGCCCCTGTTCCAGATCTTTTGCGCCATTACTCCTGGCAGCTGGGATGTCCCTTCAACGGAGGTATTTTCTTGACAGTGCCCATGGGCGAGATGGTTGTAACCGACTAGGTGAAAATAAAGTGATATATATACCTGTAAAGTAGAGGTATAGGTTGTTGGTTGTTCTTCTGGGCTATTCTTTGTAATGGCTATTTGACCTCTATGATCAATATAAACTGGTATTTTTGCCTCTCTTTTTTTTTTTAGTACTGTGTCTACTCATTGGATTGGTAGGCTGTGTATTGTGGATAAAACGGTCTCTTTCATTCCTCCATTATTCTGTTTTGACCTCTGTTAGAACTAATATCAGTCTGTGTAAGTCTTTCGAGCTATGAGATTATTACTGTGTCTATTCAGTTGCAGCCAAACACATTTAAATCTAGTGTATCACTCAGTTTATTTCAACATTCCTTCTTCCCCTTTTCCCAGCAAGCATTAGCACTAGATTTAGATGATTTTCTCTGAGCATTAGGCTTAGAAAGAGGAAGCCGGCCTTCTCCAGAGGTTTGATCTCATTTCGCAAGGTCCCACACTTCGAGATCATTCCCATGTTACTCTAGATTCCTGAATTTTTCATAACTGCAGCAAAGGGTACGAATCTGGGTGATAACAATTACATATTTAGAAACAAGACTCCATTCTACAAATATTAAAAAAAGAAAAAAATGATTTTCAATTAGTTTTCAAAATTTATAGGGGTAGCACGGCCAAAATTCTATTTTTTAGGATGTGTTCACTTTGAAAATTAGTAAAAAATCAAATATTCATCAAAAAATTATCAGAAAAATTAGGCATAAACTACATGCTATTAGCTAATTTCTCACTAAAGCGATTTTAAAAATACCAAAAAAAAGTTGACCTTTTGAGGGAGCCACAAAACATGCTATGTTATGTTTTTTTGACAGAAACAACACCAATTTCTGTGGCTCCCTCTTTTGAACCCCTTAATCTATGCCATTTTAAAAAAACAATAGTAGTTTAGAAAGTAGACTTGGAGCATTACAAACATTGTTTTGGTTGCATCTCCAAATTTTGAGTGTAACTATGCTCAATTTCTCATCCAAGGTCAGTATTTCTTGATTTCAGAAAAAAAGTGGCCACTTAAGACCCCTTTTTGGCCCCCCATCTTCTTGCACTTACCCCAAACCTTGTTCATAGTATTATTCAATTTAGTATTACCATTTTCGTGTTAATTCTTTACTTGTATTCTATGTTTTCATTTTATGGTCTCCAAGCTACTCATTGCCTATAAATTGAGTGTTGGATTTGGAGTTTTGTATGTATGAATTTACATGTGCTGGAATACTACCAAAATTACTCCATAATCATCTACTAGTGAAATTCTCAAAAAAACTTGTTGTGCAAGTGTGTTGTAATCTCTTTGTAGATTTGAATAATACATTAACGTACTTTGGAGTGTGGAGTTTTCCTCCCAAAAGGGTTTTCCCCACATATAACGGTGCTATTTGTTTGATTGATTTATGATTTTCTACGTGTTTTTATATATTTTTAGTAATAGTTTTAGATTATATTTTAAAGTTTTCTATACACTACTCCTCCCAAGAGTAGTGTAGGAATTTATTTCTTCTACCTTTAATTCCTTACAATTGGCATAAGATCCTAGCCATCTTTAGTTCTAGTTATTAAGTTGGGTTTTTAAGCTAATTTAGTTTTGAGTGGGAGATTGTATAGAAGAGTACTTCATGATCTTATTGTAGGAAATATAGATGAAAAGCACATTAGGGAGGATTGAGGTTGAAATTTTTTTTGGTACAAATTTTGAGTTGTGGAAGATGAAAATGGAGGATCTATTAGTAGGTCAAGATCTATGGGTGCAATAGATGAGACAGTTACTAGACCTATAGGTGCAATCACAGTTGCTCAATATGAGATTATAGATTAGAAAGCTAAGGGTCTCATAAGATTATGTATTCTAGATTGTATTTTGATTAATTTCTATGAAAAAACTAGTGCAAAGAAATTATGACAAACATTTATCAAGCCACATCCCCGATTAACAAGTTATTTTAACAAAAGAAGCTCTATTATTTGAGAATGGAGGAAGGTGGACAAATTGTCGACCACTTGAATGCATTCAATATGTTGGTGACATAATTAAATGGAGTAGGTGTGAAAATCTATGAGGACATGGGAGATGTTGAAGTTTGTTTTGTTCTTTGCCTCAATCATGGGATAGTTTGTTATGGCCAATAGGAGAACTTTGGTTACCTTTAAGGTCGATGATGTTGTTGGCTCCTTACTATTATAAGAGATGAGGAGGAAATCTTACATCAGTGCCAAGGAGGCCCTAAATTTTTATGGTAGATCAAAAGAAAGAGGAAAGAAGAACAAGAAACAATGACAGAAATCAAGATCCAAGTCCAAGGAGTATCTAAGTCTCCTGGAAAGTCCAAATGATATGTTGGAATTGTGGAAAACCTATTTAAATTTAGAAATAATGTAAAGACAAAAAGATTTGAAAAAGAAAAAGAAACATGATTCTAACTCTGAATCTTAGAATGAATATGGTGTTTCTTTGTTTGCAACTTTGGTATTTCATGCAAGTGATAATGCATGGTTAATTACTTCAAGTGCATCTTTTCGTATGATCTCTAATACAGATTGGTTTATATAGTATGAAAAATTTTATAGAGGTACGGTGTACATTAGTGATGATTCTCATTTAAAATTTATTCATCATGGTAGAGTTTAGATTAAATTTTTTGATGGTATCTTTGAGGGAATAGTGGTATTTTGCATATCCCTGAGTTAGTACAAAACCTATTATCTATAAGCAAATTGATGTAGGTGTGCAGGTTGTCTTTTCTGATATAGGATGCAAGATAGTTAGAGGTGGTGATTGATAGAGGTGTCAAATTGGTCATGCATTAATTCATCTTGATGCATGCACAACTAAGTACATTAGTCTATTAAAATTGAGTCTTCATCTAGTTTTTTGGATAAAGGAGTGGTATCTTCTTTAGCAAAAGGTCATAATTTCTAGGTAACTAAGGGTGATCTTTCTATAGATACTAATTTACCAATTGAAAAGGCAATGTTATGAAACTAGAGATTAGGCTATATAGGAGAGAAGGGTCTATGGACCTTAAAGAATAAGAACCTTGTTGAAGATTTATCTAATTGTGATCTTGAGTTTGATTTCTATAAATATTTCATAAATAGAAAGCAAAACCATATTTTATTTTATATTAATTTCTCATGTCTTCTAGGTTGTTGGATTTAATCCATTCAGACATGTTTGGTTTTGTCGATGTTTCTTCAATTACAAATCTATTTATTATGTTACATTTATTGATGACTATAGTAGAACAACATGGGTTTATTTTCTCAAAAGAAAATCTAAAGTTTTTAGTTGATTTAAATATCTCAAGCTATAGTAGAAACTTATACTAGTAGAAAAATAACTTGTTTGATGATTGATAATGGCATCAAATGTTGTTCTATAGATTTTGATAAATCCTACAAAGATTGTGACATTCAAAAACAAAAGATAACTATATTTTCCACAATGAAATGGAGTTACAGAAAGAATGAAAAAGACATTGATGGAGAAGGCTAGGAATATGCTTAATAGTGTAGTGCCCACCCAAATAAATATAATTAATTGCCAAATAATAAATTAAATTAGTAAGAAATAATGAAAAATTAATATGGTGATAGGAGAACATTTACTTATTTTAACTTAATAAACTTCTTATTAGACATAAGTTTTGTTTATTTCATTGTAAATGAAAATTAGGATATAGATATTTCTTTTACAATTATAATCAATAACAATTTAGGCCATATGATCATCTACTCACAAGGTGGAAGAATAAGTTTTCTGGCTTCAGAATCCTACACGATTAACAAACCTGAATCTGCACACTCAATATAAACATTAGTTCTGCAAGGTTGATAAATATACATAATAGATATCAATATATATAAAAGAGATGTCAATAAGTACAAGATAACAAGACTAAAGCCCTAAGGGCCGATCTAATGTCTTGGGGGCTCATGATGGCCTTTCCTACGTACACGTAGTGTAGAGACTTCGTAGTTTGAAAACTTGGACATGTAATCACAAAATGGTATCATACAATTCATCACTAGGGTCATCATATGTAATAGTAGCTTAACACTCTTCATCTCATCAAATAACACTACTAGAGATTATTACCAGGACAACAATACATATGATATTAACTGTAATTAGAAAATTATGAATAATCACATAAATGGAACTAGCTACATAACCCTATTTTCTTAACTAAGGAAAATTTATTTAACCTTCAAAGATTTACAACTCACTTATGAATGATACCAAAACTTCATATTATTAAGAATATTAATAATTATGACTTAATCTAAACTAGCATATTTATATTTTAAAGGAAAAATATATCTAAAGTATGCCGAGAGATATCCTTCTCCAGGGGTCTATTTCCATTCGTAGCCATAAGTCTAATTCTAACTATATTTTGTAATTATATGAATTATTAAAATTATAATTGTAATAAAGATTAAATATATTATTATAATATACTTAATTATAATTATAAACTATTATATTTAATATTTTATAATAATTATAAATATAATATTTGGGTTATGATTAGGGTTATGATTAGTATTAGAGTTAGGGATAGAAGCAAGGCTATAATTATGATTAGAAAGAGGGTGTGTACCATGGTTAGAATTACGGTTAGGGCCAAGATTAGGGTCATGCTTAAAATTTGGGTTGGAATTAACAAAACATAATAACATAAAAGAATGAATGAACCATATATTCAACTTGAGAAATAGGATCACAAATATACAAGATACTCCACTTTTGTTTTGAAATATTCAATACACCTGATAGAATTCCATTCTATTCTTTGCTCTATATGATCTGCTTTGCATGCCTTGGTTTACTCTGTATGCCTAGGTCTACTCTTAGAGCTCTACTCTCTATAGGTGCCTGGTCTGCTCTTTATGATCATTGATTTTCTAATAGCTATAGTCTTTGTTCTTTAGCTTTTCTCTTGCCAAGTTGTTTTCCCTTTTTCATTTTTTCATAACAGTCATATGTAAATGGAGGAATTATTCTAAGTCCTTCTAATGACTTTACACGAGATACAACCACAAATGTCAATCATGTTCTTTCTTTTTGTCCTATGTCAATTGTGGCTTTTGAAAGAGTCATACCTTTTGATTTGTGTATTGTTAATGCCCAAGCCAATCGTAAGGGTATTTGGATTGTACGACCCCTTTGTATTGGTGTAATTGGAACTGTACGTGGAGATTGATCTTTAAATGGTATCCCTATGTAATTATCAAACTCCACCATCACATATGCCAGAGGTTCTGGTGGTGCACTACCAGGTTTGTATATTATTTTTTTAACATATCCTAGAGATCCATTTACAAGACCTGCTTCTATCCAAAGATTAGAAGTTAACATGACTTTTGCATCCTTTGCAAGTAATAACTTGATATCAATTTCATCATTCTGACCTGCTTCTGGTGCATTCACACTACCCACTCTTGTTGCAATGCTACGTGTAACAGGATGCCTCAATGAGATTTTTTTTTTATTGTGACTATGCACATTATCATTTGTGGCAAACAAATGAATACTATTATCAAATTCCTCATTGGTTGGTGCATCTATGCCAACATTGGTTCTTATCATCAGCAGCTTCCAGTCATCAATAGTTGGATTTTCATCTCTTAGATTTGTCAGAAGTTGACGAAACCTTTGTTGTTCAATACTTTCTCCTTCTTGTCTAAATATTTTATCCAAAGTAACAAAAGTTTTGAATTCTTCCCATAAAAATTTACCATGTCTATTACTATCATATGGTGGTCTATCATTAATAATGGGTAATTGTCCTAAATCTCCAACCAAAATCATAGATACACCTGCAAAGTATTGGAGAATGATGGTTTCATTAGTGTGTACTATTATTTTTTATTTTTTATAATAATCAAGTATATGTTTTAAAATAAGGAAAAAATGTATATCTCTATCAAAAAAATAGGTATACCTACAAAACTCATGTTGCATTTTCAGGGAAGGCCTGATGAAGTCGAGAGTCCACCTTCTCAAGCAAATTTCCTCCAATGAAGCTCATTTCATCAATCAAAATGTATTTTATGTATCGAAACTCCTCTTGGAAACTTGTGAGTCTTGTTCCTTCTAATTGAGCAAAATCTGTAACTGGGATTCAGAGTACTGAATGGATTATCGAGGCTCCAATATTGAATGCTCCAACTCCTGTTGGTGCAAGTAATAGAAGTGGACTACGCCCTGGGAATGCTGCATTTTGAAGAGCTTGACTGATAGAACTGATTATATAAGATTTCTCAGTTCCCAGCATTCCTTTAATTATCATGAATAATGGCAATTTATTTGGAGATCCATGATAATGTGTCATGATTATATCAAATTCTTTTCTCTGTTTGGTACCCAATGTTGCATAATCAATATTTTGTGCTATATCATCCCATATGAGAAATCCATTATCTTTCATGGTGCTTATGAATTTTATTGCTTCATTTGTGTACTGCTCACCTTGATAGTCATTAGACCATGGTGCCTGTATATCAATATCTCTTCTTCCCAACATATCTATTTCAGAAACTTCTATAAGCTGATTATGATGTAGGCTTGAGATGATTTCCCATTCATGCTCTGTTGTGTTTCCATGAAGAGGTTGATCATCTTCAATTTCAGAATCACTACTATTTTCAACATCTTCTGCAGTATTTCTTCTTTCCACGTGCCAAGGATTATAATTGAATGACTCCCAATTTGATACTACTGTATCATTATGAAGACCAATATCTCTTTCTATATGACAGAATGTCTTATAAAGCAACAACTCATACCAGCAAAAATCAACCCATTTATCTGATTGACGTTGAGGGATGGATACAAACCTTGGAAACACTCTCACAATAGCTATCATTCCCCTTACCTCCCATTTGTTATCTCTTTTTTGCTTTGGATTATATATCCATGATCTAGCTACTTCAATAAGCAAAATAGCTTCCATGCAAAAGGGCCTATTCTTATATCCATCAATGAAAGATTGTGTATGGTCTTCATAGTCATCTCCATCATTTCTAGCTACAGGTTTGAACACCTCACATGAAACATTCAAATTGACAAATTTTCTTTTGCTCTCTACTAATGGGAGTTCCAATAACATGTGACATATTTCTTGTGCCTCAATGTCTCTTTCTATAATAATTTCAGTAAGAAGCTTTCTATATGCTCTTGATGCTAAATCATTAGGGTTTTCAATGTTTGCAAGCTGCATCAACATTTGATAATAAGTTTCTGAACTCTTTTCTACCTTAGCTGCATACTTGACAATGTACTTGATTACAACATGTTTGGAAAGAACAGGTTGCCAATCCATGTTTGCTCTCCATAATTGTAGTATGTAGCGATTGTGTTTATTTACTCTGTCATCATTTCTTGCAGGTTCAAATTTCTTTTCACCTATCTCTAAGTCTTCATATAATTTTGATCCCTCAAGATTTAATGGCCATGGAACATTATACCTATACTTAATAATAACACTTTTTTATTTCTCTGTACTCATATTATATTGAATTTGTAAATAATAATTGGGAAGATTTTAAAGCTTACTTGCAAACCATTCATCCTCTTTTCTTGCGTAAACATGCACCCTCTCTACACATTGTATGTCGTTCCACACAGTTTAAGATCTCTTCATAGTCATGCCCCATATCTACTTCTGTAAGTTGTCTCGTATTTCAAAGACATGGATGCTGGGAAGAATTTTGTAATACCTATGATTAAAAAAATGTATGAATTTATTAGTTACATTAAAACAGATTCTTCTTCTATAATATATAAGATATTGATTTATAAAGGATTGATAACATACCTGTATGTTTCGTTGATGTGGATCTTCTCTAGGATTCCATGCATGGATAATAGAATGGCAATATTTCTCTGCACTTTTTCGTTGCTGCTCATTTTTCCAATCAAGACTATCCATATTTGGTGCTCCATCCATCCATATGAATCCATGGACATGCAGTGAACCTCTATGTTGCCATTCATATCTAGACCAATAATCTTTTACTTTCATTCCTTTTTCTAAAATCTGTTTTCTAAAAGTTGTATGTCGCAGGTGCATGTAGTGTGCAACTATATGAGGATAATCAATAACATTTTGTTTCCTCCATTTTTGGGCTTGTCTTGCATCAATTAGTGGTGTTCCATGCATGAGTGCATGCAAATCAGGCCAATACATATCTACTGCACTCAAAGTGAAGAATATTGTCAGTGATCCAAGTTGTTGAAGCATGCTAGTTAACTTTGCATGACATTTTGCCCAATATGACCTTGTACCCCTCAAGGTTGCTCCAAACCTCATCAGATGATCGGCTAAGCGGGACTAGGGCACATTTTCCATATGTTTACGTATCTCATTGATGGTGATTGGCATATCTTGAAGATTTCTTTTGATAAACACTGCAGATGAATTTTGTGCACGTAGTCTCATGATCCTATTCATCACATAATATCTAAATCATGGGTGTCGACCAAAACGGTGATCCCTATACCGAAACAGATGTTTGACAAATTCATGTAGATGTACTCATCTCATGCGTGGTTCTAGCCAATTGCATCTACCATCAGGAAATAATATTGGAAATGCCATATCAAATAAGTCTAATGTCACATATTCATTAATAGGAGGAGAACCAATTGTTGGCCAATTCATCAATACCCCTAGTTCTACATCAAGGTTATTCACCAATGCATGGATTAATTCCATCTCTCTTCGGACATTAGGTGGTTTGGAAGCCATTGATGTTGTGTGATCAATGATATTTCCTTCATCCATCTCCATTAATGGGCCTACAAATATAACCTCATTTGTATCAGAATCAAACTCCATATGCACTGAATTTAGTTGGTCAAAGATATTTTGTTCTGGGCCTGGTGAGAGACCATTGAGAGCATTTGCATCAATTTGAACATCAGAGTAAAACTTGTCATGTTCAATTTTGTATTTTAGTGCCTTATATACACGCTCTCGATTAACTGTAAAGTTATAGTTTGTGCCACGTTGATCCCTTCTTCGAACAAAAATGATTGGCAAATCATTTATTCAATGCGGCAAAACCTTTGAAATCTCTTTTACATCTTGTGGAAAGATTATTGTGTGTCCCTTGTATTTATATTATCCACCAGTTACATGTGTCACTTGTAGGATTGGATTGACACGTGCTATCAACATTTCTTCTACCTGTGTCAAGTTTGCAAGCTCTTGTGGTTGTGGGCCAGGATCCATTTTATTTGATGCTGAAAATCAATGATTGCCTCTTTCTTGTCGACACCTTTTGCATATAGGACCTTGAGATGTTCAAAGAACCCTTATTCCAAGGTAACATTCTTGACAAATATAACACATGTTTGGTGAAACAAAACTATCTATTTCATTTTAGAAATGCATTTGGAAAGTATTGAAATTAGTGTGAAGCATCCCATTAGGATTTGGTACATTCTCTGGTCTTTCAAGGATAGGATCTATTGATCTTGAATTTTCACCTTCAACATTAAAATCAATATTAACATTTAACTGATCAGGTTCTTGTCTTTCTGCACCTCTCATTAGTTGGCGTTGGCATTTTCGATATTCCCTCTGATATTCTCTTTGATTTTCCCTTCGATGTTGTCTTTGTTCCTCATCATGTCTTCGTCCCTCGGTAGATTCAACATTCAACCTAGGTGGAGCCATATCTACATAATATATGAAGACAAATACTTGTAAATGTAAAGTTATAGCATTGACATTAATTTGCAAAAATTGCACGTCATTGGTTTTTAATGTTGATATGAATACAAAAATTACACATTTAGGACATTACTTTGAACAAATAGATTCATGTCATGTCTAGGTGCATTTTTTGGTGTTTCAAGTTCAAAATCTATTGATCTTGAATTTTCATCTTCAACATTAAAATCGATATTAGCATTTGACCCATTAGGTTCTTGTCTTTCTTCTCTTTCAGGGACATTGAGTTGTTGAGTTGTTTGTAGATGACTTATTCTCATCATATTTGATTGTTGTCGATTCTATAATTCCAATTCTTCAAGTGCTATATCTGCTCTATGTTTATGGTATCTTTCTGTGACAACCTCATTTTGTTGCATCATTTGTTGTTCTTTTTCTACTTCTCTCATTAGTTGGTGATGTCATCTTCGATATTCCCTCATATATATTATTTGATATTCCCTTTTATATCATTTTCATTCCTCGTCAAGTTCAACACCCAACCTATGTGAAGCCATATCTGCATAATAGTATAAAACAACACTTATAAGTCTTTTAACTTACAAAAATTGCATGTACCTAAATGTCTGGTTACACCAAGGTATTCACCCTTTTTATTTTATATGGTAAAATACATTGTGGTTGTTTCAGTTTCATTGGTAGCAAGAGGAAAATGAACAAAGAGGAAATAGCAGTCTGTGAAGCTAGGGATGTCTTGGTGGTGGCTTTTGGATAACCCAAATGTATAAACCCTAACACAATATTATAAAATATAAAATATATTATATTTATATATTTTTGGTATTATATATTTTATTTATTATTAAATTATATTATTTTGCATATAAAATATATAATATACTTATATATAAGATTGTGATGATATATATTTGGTTTTTATATAATTTACTTATACTAAAGTATGTTATAGTATTTTAAAGGCACTATTGAATAGATAACTATCATAAGAAGAAAATTGCTTGACATCACCAACCAAAAAACCCCTGGAAGACAAATTTTCTTTGAAAAAAATGGACATTACTTTGGAAAAGCCTCGCAACTACAAACTTCGTTACAAAATAAAATTATATACCATGTAAAATATATTATATTTATATATTTTAAAGTATAATATTCTATTACAAATTTTTATATTTAGAATAAACATAATATATATTAAATATTTATATTTAATTTACATATAATATCCAATATAATTATATTTTATTATTATAAAATGCATCATTCATCTATACACGATTTGAAAACAATTGTTCACATAATCTAATCTAAGTAACCGTGCTGGAAGGGTACAATAATACCAACCTTGTTTACTAACCTTGATTGCAATTAAATAGCCTACTAAAAGAAGAATCTTCCAAGATCGTCCACTTACACCAGGATATTAAGTTATGTACTTTATCTTTAAATTAAAAGAGAGTATTATAATCTAAATAGTCAATTATAATCAATTCATAAATTTTACTCTTAAGACAAAAAAAACTTTCATATAGCTTTTATTGTAAAAGAAACTTAAGAAGGTACTAAAAGAAAGATATAACTATGAATATCAACCATCTAAACATTTTCCTTTTTTTCAAGTTACTATGCTCTACTTCCAAAGGAACAATTCCAATGCAGGGTATCTCTAATTAATAGTTATTCTTTTCTAAAAAGAAAATACCAACCTAATTCAAATTAATTAATAAAAAATTGAGATATTAAACATATATGATAAATACTCCCTTTATGAAATCTTAAAAGATTTATTTATTTTTTTTTTTTTTTTAAATTCCTTTAAGATATCCACAAATAAATTCTTATGCTTTCTATGCCTATTTTTGAGGAAAGAATAGATTATATCCATTTAGGAAGATTCTAAAAAATATATAAGATAAAAAGATTTTTCAAAAGATAAGATGAGTTTGTTAGAAAAGTTTATTCAGCCCAATATTACTATTGGAAGGGTCGATAAGTCCCATTTAGGCCGATAAAAACTTTAAGAGAATTACAGAGGCCAAAGCAAGTTTTCACTATCCATTCTAATCAAAGGACAAATAAGTAAGAAGAAAATGCATACAGATCAGAGTTTACGAGTACAGAAAACCAAATAAAGTTAGAAAGACAGTTTAGCACATATGGTATGATGTGATAAAGGAATCCACTTGGTACTTGTGAAGAGTCGGATGATGAAACAGAAAGTTGACATAAACAAGGACAACACAAAGGATGTCTATGAGCTAGAATCTAAGGTCTAGTTAATCTGTCAAACACTTTGACAAATCCTACAGGGCATTAAAAGTCAAAAAAACCATCAACAGATAAACATGTGATGACCTGTAGCTACATAATTTGCCAATAGATTGCATAAACAGTAAAATATTCACAAACAGGCTGGAACTGAATACATTGTTCAAATATACTGGAATATTTCAAACAAACAGCATAAAAATACTTGCTAGAATGACAAAACATAACCTTCAGAACAAATTACAACCTCTGGATGAGTTTGCCTTAAAAAAGAAAATCAGAGGGTTTTCATCCTTGAACTGATAGTTGAATGCATGGGTCAAGCTATAGCAGAAATTATATGGCAATTGGCAGTCCTTCAAATACAACCAAGCACTTCACTATATAACAGCAGGAGGGCACACTTGGACGCCCAAAACTCAATGCCCCATAACCCCATAAAATAATATTTATTAATTTTGGCAAGATCCCCCTCAAATAGCTACCATGTTGTCTGTAAGTCAACTTGTAACTCTTCATAAATAACCAGAGCATAACTAAGTGCAGAACAATTTTCTGAATGCTGAACAAAAGCCTATCCTAATTATACTGTCATAAATATTTAGGTTGAGACTTAGTTAATACTTTAGAGCAGTCATTGAGCGCGAGCACAAACCTAGGCAGTTACCTAGTCTAGCTGAATTTGCTAAAAAAACATAAAAGATAACACACAAAAATGAAATAAAAAATAATGTCAAACAATTCAAATATTATTTATTTAAAAAAAATCCTGAGCTTTCAGTCTGAGAGTTAAAAAACAGCCTACCAAATACTCCCAACACCGATTCTCTATACTGTAGCATAAACAACCAGCAGATATCCTCGCGCCTGGCAAAAAATCTATCTTAATTATCCTGACATAAACTGCCGATTAAATAAGTGTGGAACAATTTCCTTTATGCTAACCAGAAACCTATCTTAATTACCTAAATTTCCTTCAATGTACTGTCCCATATACATAACAATCTAACGAACTCACCATGCCAGCGAAATGAAAGCAACCCTAAATCACACTAAATAACTGTAAACAATCGGACAGATCTTGATAAAGCGAGGCTAACCAGGATAAAAACTGCAGCTAAGGACAACATTAATAAACAGCGAAAACGGCTCAATAGAATCATTAAACCCTAATGGAAGGACTTTGACACGAAAATAAGCATCTGAAGAAAAGTGAGTGCGAACGAGACTCGTACCTTTGGCGAAGGCAACTTTTTTGCGCTTGGGCTTTTCGTCGGCCTTCTTCGCCTGCTCTGGTTCGATTCTCTTTACTGGAGCCATTTATTCTGATACCACAGTTCCTTGTGAAAAATGCGGAGTCTGTCGGGACGAATAAATTTATATGAAAAGAACCCGAACGGGAAAAGGAAGGGGGGAAATGAGTGGGGTTGTCTCTGAAAATAAATTGCCTGGTATTAGATATTAAGATAATCAATGTTCCTCAAGTTTTTGAAACGTGGTCCTATGTAGATTGTGGTTGCTTTTTTAAGCGAAACAGGTTTTATGAAGTATAAAAAATAGGATGACGTGAAATATGTAATCTTTTGTAAAACTGAATACTTTAGGAATTGAGGTCACGCCAGTTTAGATTAGTTCATATTTTTTTTTGATTGCTAAGATCAAGGAATTCATTTTGCCCAGGCATTCTATACTCACATCAAGGGCTGAAAGATTTAGATTCCCATAAACAATTAAGATTCAAATTCCCATGTAAACAAAATTCATAAAATGTGTAAATAAATAAATTTGTGGAAGCTAAATGGATAGAAAAATAGAAAATCTTTATTACGTGGCCTATTGTAAATATATTTTTTTAAATATAAATATACTAGTTAATATGTAGATTTATTGATCACTTCAAATCACAGATCAGATCTACAATATGTCGAGAGATATCAATTTGTTGGCATTTATAAATTACTTGCAGTTAGAATATTTGACATGCTCAATGAAGAGACTATGATGTGAGACTTTTCATATTCTATATATCTACAGTATGCCTAGAGATATCTTCCAATTTATTGGCATTTATAAATTACTTGCATTTAGAATACTTAATATGACTATGATGTGAGACATTTTACGCCAAGAGGCGTTCCTACATTCACAGCACGATGGAGCTGAAAGATTCCAGAATTTCAATGTAAACTTATAAGATTCCAATATTTTTTATTTTTTCCAATTTTTTTTTAGGTTTTTATTTTTATTTTTTCTAATTTTTTTTTTGTTCGATAGTTTTTGTGATTTTCTTATTTTCAATTTCTTTTTTGGTTTTTATTTTTTATTTTTTGGTTTGCCATTTTCTTATTATCAATTTTTTTTCAATCACCAAAAATATCAAATAAAAAAAATTGAAAAATTAAAAAATAAAAACAATGAAAGAAAAAAAGTGAGAAAATCAAATAAATTATAGAAAAGAGATATCCATCAACATACTTTAGATATATTTTTTTAAATATAAATATACTAGTCATATTCTATAAATATAAGTTTTTCTATTTTTCTATCCATTTGGCTTCCACAAATTTATTTATTTACACATTTTATGAATTTTGTTTACTTAGGAATCTGAATCTTAATTGTTTATGGGAATCTGAATCTTTTAGGGCTTGATGTGAGTGTAGAACGCCTCTAGGCGTAACAAGATATGACTAATAATAAATTGACAACAATGAAGCATTAATGATTATAATTACGCCGCACCCAATCCAAATCAAGTTTAATTTTTCAGCATGCAACAATTACAGGGTTGCCACAATTTTCAATTTATTTTAATTTTTTTAAAATTTAATTTACATTATTTTTGGATTTTTTTAAATTTAATTTACACTATTTTTGTTTACTAGCTCTCAGCCCCCGCCTGCCACTGATGCCTTGTCAGCTATGAACAATTACGTAATTTCTAACAATTAAGCTTATCATCCTATTATTACGTCCTATCATAATTTTAAAACATAGTCTACAAATCATTGACGAAAGGTCTAAAATAAATTAGATCATCTAAAAGAAATTGCTTAAATATTGTCTAACTTTTAATTTATCTTCTAAGAAAATCAACTTCTTCCTAAAACAGGATAACTATATATACAACTACTATCTTTCCTAGCATGTTTATAACATTGTCTACGAATATAAAAGATTTCCCAAAATACCGTGAAATACTTCCATTTGAAGAAAATACTCTATTCATCTATAAATCAGATATTACACATTATACATAGTTGTACAAACAAACTAACACTTGAACATGAAATTGAATTAAAATAAAATCTTAGCAATTATATGTATAACAATTCTATCCTCCAACCAGAAGTCGAAAGTAAGGAATGTTAAATGAGATCTTTAAATAGTTTACTCTTGTAAGTTATCTCACTAAATTCCTTGTTCTTCTATAACACTAAACCATTTATTTCCATTATAATAAGCTTACATTTTTTTTTCTATATTTTCCATGTTTCCATAACTACAGCAGTAGTACTATACGCTTCATAGTTTAGAGTTATAAAGGGAAATATTCAATATAAGAGATATAATCAACAAAACAGGAAAAGTAAAATGCCACTGATCTTTTTAACCTATTCCAAATCTCACAGTCCTTATACTCGACAGTATATCTTGCATCAAATCTAAAATATAGGATGTACCATGTAGATGATTGGTTAAATCTTTGGCTAAAACCCCATCATAACAAGAAAAAGTTATGAATTCCATTACCAACCCATAACATAAATCTGCATGAAATCATTTACATGTTAAAGGCACAATGACAGGCATAAAGCTAAAAACAAAATTCACAACTTTGCCCAATATCTCTCTGCCGCACCACAAAAGACGTTGGGTTTGGTAAGGACATCCATTAAATCATAACAGTTAGATCCCTTTATGTTAGTTCACTATTAGACTTTCTAAGTTTAAACATTGCTATATAATCATACATGATAAAAATGGATTTAATATTCTCTTAATTTATAGAGAATTCCACATACATTCGGTAATGAGAAAAATAAACTATTCTTTCCCAAAACAATGTTCAGATCTTGCATAGTAATAACGGAATAAATGTAAAGTTACTAATTTTATTACCTTCATTATGCCAGTGACAACCAACCAAACAAACAGTAATTACAACCATTCGAATATCTAGAAGATTAACAAGGACATTATGTAAATCACAATCAAAGCTAGGAATACAATTGCAGGCATGTGGACTAAGACAAAAGTATATGCTTTCCCTGTAGGATATGGGACACATAGGCATATGACTAGTTGCTGTAGAGAATAGATCACGTCCATGCCAAGGAGATTCATGCAAGATTGAAGGGAAGATTGAAGGGATTAGCTAGGAAGTTTGAAGGGATTAGCTAGGAAGTTAATGTCGGTAGGGCATTTACTAGTTTCAAGACAAATACTCGGTGCTGTAAATAGGAGGAAAAAGATTTATTTCTCTGCCATCACAATGAATAGTTGGAAATGCATTTGGTTTGATAAATATGCCCTTTGTGGAGATCGAAGCTTGTCTCTTAGGTTGTTGCAAGAGAAATTGTTCGCTCCTCACTCACTGCGTTCCCCTCGGTTTCCTCTTCTTGCTACGGTTGTTCACCCAGTTGCTCCCTTCTCCCCACGGGCCCTTCATATGGCGGATACTCGGCTGAATCAAAGGCTGTTCTTCCCAGCCCTTGACTGGGAACCGGAGATCAGAGGGAGAGTTAAGGTGGTAGACCTGATGACCCTGATCGACTCGGATTGCACACTCATTCAGTTTGCAGTCAGGAATATTGTGGGCCATGCCTGGATTAAAGGGTATGAGAGACGTGTGCTAAATTATTCAGATGTAGTCTCGCAGCTTTTATCCAACATTATGGACCTTGCAATGGACGGGGAGTTTGTTCATGCATTAGCGGCAGGCTGTTTTTCAAAAACATCTATACAGTGGACAGATGGAAAATGGCGGTGTCCAACTACAGAATGGAACAAGGTGACGCCCTTATTAGTGGGCTTTTTAATCTTTCAGCCATGCGAAATAATTCTCCCCCATGGCAAGCGATTTATAGAGCAATGCAAGCTAGCATCAAATCCCTGAGTAGTGTGGACATAGATGATGCACTGCGGTCGTATTGCTTTCTATTTTCCAAGAAAAGAACTGAGAGAATCAACGATGTTTTTACAGCCATCAGATTCATGCTTCTGATCTGGCCCCGGGATGCCTCGTTATGCTCTGGAAGATTCAGAAGATGGTGCTCAATCTTCTGTTTCAGTGGATTTAGATGAACGGACTCTCCCGGTAGCTCCGCCAACGGCTTAGAGTCTCATTCCGTGGCGGTGTGAAGGGTGGCGATGGGCGGTTCTACGGGTGGCTTGTCATGGGAGGTTGGCTGTGTGTACCCTGCTAGTTGCTGTTTCGATGGTGGTATGGTGTCATTTGGTATTATCTTTAAAGATGGTGGTGTCTCAATTTTGTTCGGTCACCCCTAGCGCTATTTTTCTGGGCTTCTTGGTTTCCTCAAAGACAATTCTAAAACATAATTTCCTCAAAGACAAGAAACGACCTCTTCTTTGCACCAAAATAGAATTTAAAGAAAACATAAAAAGGCAATGCATAATATTAAATTATCCCGATAATTATTTCAAAAAGAAACATCACAATTAACAAATGGGGTTAGGTGCCCTTACAAATGGAGTTGGTTTGGAACAAAGATTTTAGGCTAAGGCTATAGCCACTACTTGCTACTTGATTAACATGTCTCCTACATTGACTCTTGTTGATAAAACACTATGGATGCATGGTTAGGAAGCAATCCTTTTATACAAAGGCATCTTCACATTTTTGGTTTTGAATCATATATACATGTGCTAAGGGAGAAGCTTACTAAATTGGAGAACAAAGCTATAAAATGTATTTTCATTGGTTATGTAATTATGGTGTGAAAGGATATAAGCTTTGCAATCTTGTTGTAGGAAAAGGTATTATATAGTAGAAGTGTTATTTTCTAGAGAGACTAAGCCTTCTTCCATTGTAGTATAACCAAAACAAACTAAAAAGAAAGATGCAGTTCATCTTCCTCCCATGCTAGAGAAAGTTGAATCAAGAGACCAAAAGAGATCAGAAGTTGAGGAGTGCTCTTCAAGCTCATATTTTTTAGAAGAGGAGGTAGAACCTCCACCTCATATTGTTCAAAGGTCAACTCTACATAGTCAACCATTAGAAAGGTATTCTCCTAGTGATTAGAGATGTGTATTTTCTTTTAAATACTAACATTGATGAACCTAGAACTATACAAGAGGCTTTGGTTTTGCATGATTCAGATTCCTAGAAAATAGCCATGGATGAAGAGAAGGAAATACTTAAAAAGAATGATACATGGGACTTGGTACCTTTTCTTGAAGGATGCAAACCTATTCGTTGTAAGTGGTATTCAAGAAGAAAATGGGTTTTGATGGTAATGTTAAAAAGTACAAGGTGTAGCTGGTTGTAAAAGGTTACTCCTAGGTTGAGGGGATGGATTACAATGAGATATTGTCTCCTTTTACAAAAATGTCATCCATTAGATTATTGCTTTCTATCATATTAACTTATGGTTTAAAAGTTGAACAAATGGATGTGAAAATTGCTTTACTTCATAGTGATTTGGAGGAATAAATCTATATGACATAATTAGACAACTTCATGGTAAATGGGTAAAAGCACAAAATTATGTCACACTTTCAGCTTACTTATCAGCACAAGTGAATTTAAGTATTTCTAACTAAAAATTAATTTTGGTCAAACATATGATCTTGTAAGATTCATTCTAGCTAAGTTAAATATGTCCACAACTTTTCTAACTAAAATTGTTGTTTAAATGTATATGTAGCACCACAATGAGGCCAATTTACAAAAAAATAAAATTATTTGAAAAACTTGATATTTCAACAATATCTACTCAATTTCTACTCATGTAAGTAACATTTAAAAAAAAATAAAATACCCTTTTGTAGATCTATAAGTTTAGTTTTCATATATATATTTCTTTTAATTTTTACTAAAAGTAGGTTATCAACACAAAACATTAGGTCGATTACCATGTCAAGGAAAACTAGTAAAAATTATTAAAAAATCTAAAAAAAATATGATGCATTGGATAAAAGAATCTATATCAAGATGGTATAATTTTTTTCTATTTTAGATAAATAGTTAATATGAAAGTTGACGTCAAATAGAAAAAACTATGTTTTAATACACGCACATTTTAATATTTACTTAAATATAAATATATATATATATATATATATATATATATCAAAATTGGAAAAAAAATATATCTATGCACTAAAGTTTCAAGTTATAAATACACACACAAAAATTGAAAAAAAAAAATTACTATATAAAGATTGACATCTCATGTAACTTCTTTTTTTAGCATTTTATCAACAACTAAATTATAGTGTCAATTTATTAAAAACTATATTCAAATAATTTTTTAATTTTTTCAAAAAAATACAAACTTAAAATATACTAAAAATAAATATCTTATTATACATCATTTCAAAATCCAAAACATATATGTCACTTAGTGATTCAATTTCAAAAGTTGGATCAATGTTAGTCATTTCCTTTATAAAAGTGTGACACAACTTTGTACAAAAGATAAAGAACATTTGGTCTATATATATGTGTATGGATTCAAGTAGTCTCCTAGAATGTGGTACCAGAAATTTGATACATTTGTGTTGAGTTTGGGATTTAAGCATTATAAATCAAATCATGTGTTTATTATAAATCTAATGGTGACCATTTCTTGATTATTGCATTTTATGTTGATGATATGTTGTTCAATGGAAGGAAAAAGAATTGATTTGTGAACTAAAGTCTCAACTTGCAACAAAATTTGAAATGAAAGACTTAGGTGCAACAAAATACATTCTTGTTATGGAGATAAAAAGAGATGGGGCAAATAGAAAGCTATGACTTGGCTAGAGTAAGCATGTGAATTAAATATTGTAGAGCTTTAAAATTTAGGATTCATTCGACCATTGTGCATTCTTGTTACTTTGTAGACAAAATTATCTACTATAGGTATCTGCATGGAAATGGCGGACCAAAAGGGGGTCAGAAGTGGCCACTTTTTTTGAAATCAGTAAAAATAAATCTTGGATTAGAAATTAAAGATAGCCATGCTAAAAATTAGAAGATGCGATAATAACAAGATTCGTAGTGCTCTAAATCTAGTTACTAAACTACTACTTTTTTTAAAAAAAAGTGAAGAGCAAGAGGTTCAAATAGGGGGAGCACATAAAGTGCTCTTGTTTTTGTTAGAAAAATATAATTGTTATGGAGTAAAAAGTAGCTACATGTATTTTTACCTCCTTGTTTAGCTCCTAGGTCCCCATGATTACATTATTCATTGTAACGTCTGAAAAATACCACTTACTAAAAGAAACCAATGAAAAGTAATTTCAATCCATAATTAATTAACTACAATTATATTCTTATAAAATAGTGTGAAAAAAGAAAATAATTAACCTTCTTCTCACAAATATCAGAACTTGCAAGTAATACTTGTATACAATCATCAAATATGATTCAATACATCTATTAATAAGATAACTTAAATAAGAGGACTAAGCCTTACCATATTTAGCCATGTAGACTCATATAAGAATATCATATCAACCATAGGTTAACTTTTGACATGTAAACCTTACAACATCCTATATTTTACTTAAACAAATATTCAATAACATGATGCAGGCACATACTACTATGCCTTTAAAGCAGAAATAAATGTAGTTGATTTCCCATCTCATTAACCCTTAGAGGAGAGATAATGTAGCTTACAGATCTAAAAAAATTTCAACAACATAACAATATGTAAATTAACATTTTAAGAACATGAAAAAAGAAGAAAATAGACAGAAGAGAAGAAACAAAAATATACGTAGGGAAAACCCTTTTGGATAAAAAACCCCACCCTCCAAAGCATCGAACCAATGTATTAATCTACAACTACAAACATGTTACAATACACTTGCAGGCTCAAAGCCTTAACATGGAAATTTACATCTTGCTCCCTTGGAGGAAAAGATCACAACATAACCCTACATAAAACTCCCTTTCTCCAATAACTCCTCAAGCCTTCAATTTATAGGAGTTCCAATACAATAACCCCCCCAAAAAGGAAACTCAAAACCATGAGTTATAATGCCTATTCATGGAGAATCAAATCCACTGTAATATAGAAAGTTACTCAAATCATAACTAACTCTCCAAATATGGCACTCCATTTTGGCTCCGAAATTCATGCTTTCTTAAAATCTTGCCTAATTTCTTTCTTTGATGAAGATACCAAAATGTAAACTTACCTCCCTTTTCTCCTCCAAAATTCCTTCTTTTTCTCCTCTATTTATTTATATATAATGTTCCTTCTAAATTCACTATTGTTCCTAAAAAGTAAAAAAATACACTCAAATGAAATTTAGAAACTAATAGTAAATTCAATTAATGACAATTCATAAAAAAAATTTCTCTAAAATGATATTCTTAAATTATAAAAAAATAGACTACATTTATTACTAATTTTAATTAGCACTTATTAATTTATTTATTACTAATTACCTAATTAGTTTATCATTCTAAATAATATTCTTTTTTAAATAAAATAAATATAAATATTATTTTACTCACAAAAAGGCAAGTTCCTTAATCACCACATAAATTTATTCAAACTAAATTTAAATTAAATTGGATAAGATTTAATAACTAAAATACAATTTAAAAAAAATAATAATAAAAGTCAAGTTTTCATAGCAAGAACTAATTATAAACTTACTAATAATGTGAGTTACACACACACAATTTAGAAATATCTAATAGTGAAGAATTAGCTTTTCTTATTTTCTAATATAAATAGTCACTTTTTTATTTTGTTGCTTTTATCTCATGAAAACTTGCTATTAAAATAATAAATCAGATAAATATACTCCTAATATTTATTTCTTTTTAATTTAGTTATCTACTTTGTTTTTCATTATTTTATTTTCATTTTCTCTTAACATGGTTTTTTTCCTTGATTTTAGCTTATGATTTTCTATTTTCATTTTCATTTTCTTTTTTAAGCTTTCTTTGTTTCTATCTTTTATTTTCTTTTCTAAGTTTTGTTTCTTTTTCTATGAATTATTTCTATTGTTATAAAATAAAACATATAATCTAATTTTGAAAAAGGCATAAATTTAGTAATTAAACATAATTTTATTAATTAATTTGCCACACAATTATTTCTAAAAATAATAATTAATAAAATATAATTCTTTCCTTCACATACAATTTCAAATAAAATCAATATATATAAATATAATTTAAATTACTTTTATTTCACCGAAAGTATTTTTAACTAACAATTAATTAAATAACAACTATAACATATTAAATGATTTTCTTTTCTAGTAAAATAAGAAGACAATATATCAATAAAATTAACTTATGCAATGACTATACAACTATATGACATCTAAGTGCTTGTGTGTGCAAATTTATTTCACCACAGTCGCTATCAGTCCGCTAGACGCCCCCTCCTTGATGATATTCTCTCTATCGAGAGTATATTCTTGTTACGCACATGAGTCAAAGTTTGATAAATGATCATTAAAATTGTAATATTAAATTGAAAATGGTGGTTATGATATTCATTCAAAATGTTTCGCCCAACACAAAATTGCTCGACACCAATGCAAAATTGGGGATATGGGCCCATTCACTTATCTTAAATCCCAGACCCAAAGGGAGCTAAAAGACTTGGGAGGTCCCGCCCAAGTCCCTCCTGATTGGTCGAGGATAATGTAAAGTTATGTCAGCCTAGGACCTTTCAAAATGTTTCTCCTTGTTGGCTCTTTTGGTTTAATTTCATGATTATGAGCGGGAAATCATATATAAGTGTGTTTATGAGTTCATTTGTAACTAGGTTGAAAAGAGATAACTTGAGATCTTGAAGAGAAGCAAGCACAAGCATTCATTGTGATTCAAGATTTGTGTGTTGCCATTGTGTGTTTGTTGTAGGTATGGAGTTATCATCTATCCTCCTTAGGATTTGAAGGATCTTCATCATTCTAAGGTATCATCACATAGGTGATATCATTGTTTGTTTATCATCATTTGAATCATCTCATTATTATTGTTTTCAGCCTCTGCCCCCGTGAGGACACGCACTTTCTATCAATCAATAGTGTTGGGAAGCTTGAATGCTATCCCAGGATTTGATTGAGACAAGTCCCTAAACACCATAAATCCCAAACCCTTTCTTATCTTCTTGTGTGTAGGTTACAGGAGTGAGATCCACATAATGTGAAGATATAAGAAGACTGAGTGAAGATCAAAGTTTCAAGATCTGACAACAATCACAAAATATTTCTCTATCCAAGACTTGGGCAGTGATGCCCTAGTCTTTCTACCATTTCTAACTCTAGATCTAGCATCAAGGCAACATCTTAGGCATCTTTCCAATTGGCACCTCCAGTAGATTCTTCCTCTTAGGACTTGGGCGATACCATTAGCATCCTCCAACATCTCAACTTTTGGGAGACGGGTTTTATCATCTTCCTGATCATCCCTGTGAAATTGGTTATTGGATATATGTTGTATTTTCTCTATTATGAGATGATTATTGTAAAACTAGGGCTTCATGTATTGTTAAACTAGGGTTTGATAAAAAGGCTAAATTAAATCTAATGCATCTATAACACACATAAGCACAAGATCAATAGTTAAGTCCACCTTCATTTAGTAGTGATCTGGCTCGGTCTTGTCCTTGAATGTTAATCGAAAAGGGTTTGAACTAGTTCATATTCTATTTATCTTCATCCTCATTTTTCATACTAAACAATAACATAATGTCTAGAGTGCTCCCCTTAAAATGTTGAATTTTTAAAAGTATTTAACAAATCACATTGGTGAAAAATGTGTTAACATCATGTAGTTTATGCCTAATTTTTATGCTAATTTTTTAATGAATATATGATTTTATATGAATTTTCAAAGTAGTTACATCTGAAAAAAATAAAAATTTAAGCATGGTCCCCCTAATGTTTTTAAAAACTAATCAAAAATCATTTTTTCAATGTGTATAGAATAGAGTTTAGAATCTAAAAATGTAATTTCTTTCAAATTTTGATGAATGGGTGAAAAATCACATTAGGAATACTATACATAGGTTTTTTACAAAAAAGAAGACATTAGCAAAATAAATTGTGTAGCAAATGCCTGCCCATTATAACAAAACTATATATACATATATATCAGAAAATGTCCCCTTGGGGGCTCTTCCCTCTTAAAGTTTAGCTCCTAGGTCCTTAGAATGCATTTAGAGCATCGTGCATGTTAATTTTGAATGTTTGATGAGAAGGGAGGATCTAAACCAAATCAACCACATTCAACACATCCCCTTTTTTTCATATAAAACATTTTGGTGAACCTATGTTTATTTGAATTTTGTACCTTGCTAAGTGTTGTGTGATAGATTTACATTCATTCATCTTATTGCATTCAAAAAATTACAAACAAAATGGAAATTTTGGAAAATTTAAAAAAATTGGCATCTTAGGCTTGCATTATAGCATAATTTGAATTAATTGACATTTAATTTCATTTAATTTCTGTTATTTTTATTGGATCTAATTTAAGTTCCATAAATTCATCATTAATCATTCATTTGTATTACATTTTCATGCTTAATTTGTTAAAAATTGCTTGAAATTGTGCATTTTTAATAAAAACTAGTTTTGCATTAACTAGGGTTTGTAGTTAAAATCTCATTTCAAATTTTACTACCCTTTTCAAATGCTCATTTAGGACTAATTTCTAAGTGCAGTTTTGCATCATAGTGCCCTTTTTGCAAAAATTCATGTCTAAGGTTTGAAAACCTTGCATTTTCACCAGATTTAGCCTTATCGTCTCTCTAGAATTGCATTAAAGGTGTGTTGTGAAAGATATTATTGCATCTTTGGGTTGATATTGAGCTTATTATTCATTTCCCCTCATAACATTCTTCACAACACCTCTTCTTTCTATGATTTGCATTGAAAACTCGTGAAAAAAAAAGTGAAAAATCAAGCATTTTGGATCTTAAACATATCTTACTCCTAGAGTTTGTTTTATTAGTTTGTGCATTTAGTGCTATATGGTTTTGCATGAGTCTTATAACCCACTACCCTAATATAAATATCCCTTTAAGAAGAAGTAGAAGACTCATGGGATCTAGTGCTCCTAAAGAAAATGATATTCCTACCTCTAAAAATCTATTGAACACCTTCTTTACAAAAGGAGAGACACAAATTTTGCAAGAAATTATATCTTCTACAACTACAATGGAAGATCAAATATTTCATGATGTAGAGGACACTATTGCGGTGGTCACACATGTACCTAATGAGAAAATAAATAAACTTGATAAAGAGCTAACCGATTTTCAAGCATTTGTAGAAAATGAAAGGATAGCGAAAGAAGCTATACTTGCGATTCACAACATAAGATAATTGATAAAAGAAGGACAAGATGGTGTTAATGTAATTCGAGGCTTAGCACATATTGTACAAACTAATGTTATGCCGATGACTGAATGTGCAAAAGTTATTAATAACATGTCATCACCGACTCATATGCAAGTATCGTCACCTATACTGACTACGAGAATATCTACATTTACATCAATGATTTTAACTACTAATGTTGTAGTAATGCTACCACTGGTATTAGAGTATCTAATGGCACTAATTCACAAAATTATAGAGCTGTGGGATTTAACTATCAAAACTTGGCACCTAAGACGACCTCTGTTATGAATACTTACTCTCAACCACCTCTCCATCACACTTATTCTCAACCACCTTTCACATATAACTATTCACAACCACCTTTCATTTCCACTCACAACCAATCCCCTCAAAATGTCATGCATACGGCCTCTAATTCTCAAACCGTATCTCCTAATGATGCCATCTTAAACCAACTCTTACAAGGCATGGCTTCTTTACAACAAAAGGTGACAAGCTTGATGAATTTTTCATATCCTAATATATACCAACTTATCATGCTCGTAATCCCCTATCTTATGCAATATTGAGAACCTCTATGCCTGAGAGGTTTAAAACTCATCACTTTGAAAAATATGGTGGAAAATGTGATCCTAATACTCATGTGGTAGCATTCAAAGCCATGTGTAGTGATTTCTACTTTGAAGAGGACTTGTTAGCAAAACTTTTCCCGTGATGTCTCAAAGACACTGCTTTAGAATGTTTTTTCTACCAACCTCTAAATTCAATACACCCTTTTTCGTAGTTAGTTGATCAAATTTTACAACATTTTCAAGCAAACATTCAACCTCAAGTCTCTTTGATTGATTTAGTTCATTGCAAACAAGGTCTGAAAGAGAAGTTAACTGAGTTTATTAGTCGGTATCAAGCCCCCTATGCACAAATTCAATATCAGATGAAGGATGAAGATGTTTAGAAGGTGTTTATTACAAATCTACAACCTAACATTTGTGATAAGATTCTCTTGATGCAGTATAACTCTTTTCAACATTTATGCACAACCCTTCATGATTACCAACTTTCATCTAGTCAGTATAAAAACCAACACTCATCAGCTCAAGTTGGTCAATCCATGGGTGGACCTTCACAAAACAACTTTAAGAGGAATAATTAGACTTTCATCAATGTTAATGGACATAATTCAAATAATTTCTCACAAGTGTCCACTATCACTAATCCTAAGAGGACACCATTTCAGAATAGACAACAACAAAGATAGTTTACTCCGATATCTGAATCTTATCATTCTATCATGAATCAAGCTATGAGTAATAACCTCTTGAAGCTTCCTCCAATTAAACCATTGGATCCTAGTAGAATGAAAGGACATTTTTTTGATGCTAATGCTTTTTGTCATTATCATCAGCAACAAGGACATGATACTGAATGATGCATGCATCTTAAACATGAAATACAAGACCTCATTGACTCGAATGTTATATAGGTATCTGGTGTGAATGATAATGGAAATAAGTCAGTTGCTCCTCTGAATCAGAATTTACAGATCTCCACAAATCCCTTTCCTAAGCATGTGACTCCTCCCTCCCATTAGCTCGATAGACAATAGGTCCACCTTTGAAAAGAAAAATAGTGTCAGGACACGAAGAATAACAGGATGTGAGCTGGAAGGACCTCTTGAGTGGGTTGTTCTTGAGGACTGTTAGGCTGGATTTGCGTTGGAACAAGATCCCATGAAGGCTAAGGGCCTAACTTGATATTTTTAAATTTGAAGGTGGTTTTGGAGGCTCAAAGGGGTTCCCTTGCCTAAAGCTTGGGATCTTGAACTTAGGAGCTATTTTGGTTGCAAGTTGAACATGTGTAGGAGGGAGGGGCTACCTGAAACTAGGAATGGAGGGAATGATTGGGCTTCTAATCTCTAGACTTTGGCAAGCAACTACCTCATCTGTTCTTCTTGAGCTACAATCTATAAAGCCAGGTCTTCCTGATAAGATCTTTCCTGTGCCTCCATTTGTTGTTGGTGAAGATGAGCCTGATAAACTAGCTCATCTTGCTACTGGTTATACTCCATTACTCCCTAAACTAATCTAATTAACCTCCTTTTGAGGTCCCTTCTTATGTCCATGAAACTCATATTGTCAAAGTCATAGTCTACTTGAGGTGGGATAGGAGGGTAGCAAACTCATTAGGGATGCAGTGGTTTTCTTGTGGTTGATAATAGACATTACTAGGTTGGCAAGAAAATTGAGTAGGGGTGTGAGGGAGGCAAGAATCATGAGGATGTTTATATCTTGTTGTTGCAAGGCTATATGGCATAAAATTAGAGGTATTTTGGGCCTAATACTGCTGATATGGGGGGCAATAACCTGTGTTTTAATTAGGAGGGGAATAGGCATAATTCCTATAAATTTTTTATATTTTAAAACATCAAAATGCTAGATAATCATAGAAAATGTCTAAATTAGAGTAAAATAGGTATGATACTAGCAGAAAATTGGATGCATACCTAGAAGAGTCGCCAGGTCATTTGTGATGCTCCTAAAAGTTGAAAAAGACCAAAGTATCACCAAACTTTGATCTTTGATGAATATTTAAGCACTTGGGTTGTTTTCACTAGTGGATTTGTTTAGCAGAGTCACCATGGTATTTTTGAAGACTTCCCTGAATGGAAAAATACACTGAAGAACACACCAAATCTTTCAATGGATGATAAAGCTCATCATATGGGTCCCACCGGGCATTATAGAAACTGTTGTCACATGAAATTGCACCCTTCTTGAAGCCCACTCAAGCATTCCAATGACACAGTGGGACCAAGCTCAAGGTGTGGGACCTTGTAGATGAGATTAGACCTCTAGAGAAGGTTGGTTCTCTTTCTGGACTTAAGGTCCATAGAATTCGGCTAAATCTATGCTATCGATCACTAGGGAAAAGAGAAAAGGAATTCACAAAGGGAAAGGTGATACGCCAAGATTTACTATGTTTAGTTGGAGCTGGCATAACACAGTAGTGATTTCAAAGGTTGAATAAACTAACACACACTCATTCAGTCTTTAATAGAGACCAAAATTGAATGTTGAACTTATAGAGGGACCATTTTATCCATAGAATAAATAAGAAACATTAAAACAAACATAGTGTAAAAGAAAATGAGAGAAGTAGAATTAGTTGCTTGTATTAATCACAGAGGCTAAATAGCCATTACAAAGATAGAAAAGCAAAATACAAACCATAAAGACATAGAATGATAATTTTTCCCTCATAGTTGAACTAGAAATGAAGACAAAGAGGTCTTGAAGAGGACATAGTCGATCATATTCATTTGGTTTTGGGAAATATCATGAGGTCAAGATCAAGCATTAAGCACTCTAGTCCAAATAATGACCCAGTGACCAACCAACAGAAATACATCCTTTTTACATGCATATATATCTTTTACAAATCACTATAGCAGCCATGGAAGAGGGAAAGAGTGGTCAACAAGAAAGAACTATCACCCATATTGTAATAAATTCATCCTATGTGCCTGTTAGAAGATATTTCTATAAAGGAATGCCTAGATACATGTTTTGACTTTGACATAAATGCGGAAAATATCTTCTTTGAAGTAGCTAAGAAATAAATATCTGTGTTGAAAACTTTGCATCTGATCTCCCACTTGCAACAATAAATGATCAACAACAAACTCCAACTGGAGCTGAAAGCTTGACCTTCAATCTGGCTTTTATTCTACCTTATTAGAAAAATTTCATCAAGATTAATCATGGTAGATCCTGAATTCTGCCTCTTTTCCCTTCAATTTTTAAGACTATGGAAATCATTAAAGATCAGAACTTGGGCCTTCAACATTCCACCTTCCAAAAGAGAAGGAGAAAAGAGAAAACCCTACCCTCCGAGCTTCTCTATATAAAAGAAGATTACAATATCGGCAAACTTCGGCCCTCAGGGCTTCTGCCTTATGCCTTCCCAGAGAAGGAAGAAGAAAGAAAGTTCAGGCCCCAAAAGTCTATAGACAACCATTTTTTGAAAGTTTGGGTGGAGTTTGGGCCTTGGGCCTTCCATCTTCCTCCTTCCAAAGAAAGGAAGAGGGAAGAAGAAAGGTTCAAGCCCTGAAGTCCAAAACACAGAAATATTTGGAAAGAAATGAAGCAAAACTCAGACTCCGAGACCTCCTCCTTATTGCTTGTCTTTTGTCCATGTGGTAGTTTCCCGTTGTTCCATGACTATAGACAAAACCTCATTGAAATATTTCGTGAAATGCCGGAATGCCACAAAGTAGACCATGTGGTACCCATTGGGTCACTTTGATGATCAACTGTTGGACCTTGCCACAGGTCCCCATTCTACGGTTCCACAAGCCTGTCGTGGGTCCCCCCAAAAGGCTTGCCAGAATGGCAGAATGCCTTACACTTAGAATTATTTTCAAAGGGAAAGATTCAGACATCAGACTTTGGGCCTTTTGCCTTGAACTCCTTCCAAAAGAAAAGGAAGGAAGAAAGGAAGAAGGTCCACCCCTTGACATCCTATGAACTTTGAACACTTAGAGGATTTTTCAAGGGACAAATCAGAGTTTGGAGCTGATTAGGATGGCATGACAAAGGGAAGAACTTGGAACTACAAAACTCTAAAAATGCTAAAAACACAAGGAAAACTCAAGACTTTTTGGACTTAGTCAATTTGGGATGTTTTTCCTTGCATTTCTAAAGGGGAAAACACTTAGAGATTTCATGGATTTGGGCTTTGGCTGGGAAGCAAAATAAGACAATAGGTTGTTCTTTTTTAATTCTTGTTATGTGTGGTTTATGTTAGAATGTTGCTAGAATTTATAAATCAGTGATCATACCAATATGATATCTTTTATCATAGGATTAATGTGGAATTATTTCATAATATGGTTAATGTAGAAAACTATATGTATTTCCTTACATTTGGTATCCATTTAGTATCAAAATTTGTCTATGATTTTAGTACTAGTAGTGTAAATTTCCTTTCACCAAACACACAAAACCATAATTGCACACAAAAACACACACATCCCACACTCTTCCAACCAATAGGCAACAAAATGAAAGAAAACATTTTTGGATGATGCAAGGTTGACTGACCCCTAGGATGCTCCTATATCGAACATCCCAAGTGAAAAATTTGTAAGCTTCTCACAAAATGGATTATGTAGATGATTGATTTGGCCACCCATGTTGGCTTCTTTCAACTTCACTAATCCATGAATATTCTTTTGGTCATTACCATTCTAGCAAATGAGATATTCCTTCTAATCACTTTGTTGGGTCTTCTTATCATCTTAGGTATCTAGAATTAGTGCAATTTCATCCTGCCACTTTTAGGCATCTTCCTCCTCCAATTTAGCTCTCTTGAACTTGTACCACATTTTCTTGCTCATTATGAGAAATATAGGCATAAAGATTAGATACATTGAATATTGGGGAGTTATCCAATCCTTCTTGTAACTCAATTTCATATGCATTTTCTATAAACCTAGGTAATACTTTACATAAGCCAATCTTATTAGGATTTTATTTGTTATAGGTACCCTTAGGGGATCACTCTTTCCCCAAAATCCCCATGTCCAACTCTCCTCAGTAAGTCTTCTCCCTCTTGTGCACATTTGATTGTGCTTTATACTTGGTGCTATTCTCCTCTATTTTCTTCTTGACTTGTGCATGAACCTCTTTAATATATTGTGTGAAGTCTTTAGCCTCTACGATAATACACATCTCTCCTTTAATAGTCAACAAACTAGTGACACAACATAGAGTCATTCCATACACCAAAAATGATGTCTTCCTAATTGATCTATTTACTAAATTTTTGTACCAAACTTTGCTTGCACCAACACGAAGTCCCACTGAGTAGACTTGTCTCCCACCAAACATTTGAGCAAGTTGCCAAGACTTTGTTTGAAGACCTTAGTTTTATCATTAGTCTACATATGGTATTCATAACTATAATCTATTCTTATACCTGACTTCTTCCAAAGTGTCTGCCAAAAATGAATAAGTAACTAGGTATCTCTAGATCTATAGTAGTGCTCTATAGAAATCCATGCAACCACATTTTTTTGTTGAAGAAAAAATTCACTTCTCTTCAAGCATCATTCATTTGTCTGGGAGGAATGAAATGTGTCATCTTTGAGAATCTATCAATAACTAAAAAAATTGAGTTATTACAACCCTATTTTTTGGTAAGTGCATGGAAATGGGGAACAAGTTAGTGGCCAACATTAAGATTTTTAGCAAAATGTGTTCACTTTATGACAAACATAATGCATACAAATTTTTAATGCCTTGAATTCATTTTTTTATGATCCCACCCATTTAGGCTTGGATTTCCAAGCCTAAGGGTTGGACATCTGTTATAGCTCCTAAACTCATCTTTTTAATAAAAAATAAGTTGAATTTAAACTTCAACCTCACCAGGTTTACATGTTTTGCAATAAAATTTTATGAAACCACTACCAAAATAAAGATCTTCTTCTTATATTTCGAGCCATACATTTTTTTAATATTTTGAATAAGTTAATTTATTTATTTTATTTTCTTTGAAAAGTGCCTTCATATTCCTCTAGTACATATGTATTGATTTTTTTAATAACTTTTGACCCACTTATCCAAATTTGGAAAAATATCTATAGGATTCTTCTACACTTCATTATATACACATTCAACAAAAAAAAAAGTTAATTAGTTTTGTGTAAGTTATGTGATGCATACACTCAGTGATGTAATTTTTAGGATGCATCCACTTCAAAAAATCACAAAAAAATATTCAATACAAATATAAAAAAATACAAATTGTAGTACTTACTCTTGGCCATATTTCCACCAATTCATTTTTTAAAGTACTTAATGTAGAAAAAATAGGGGATTGGACACTAGACACTATGTTATATTTTAGTGATAAAAACAAGAACACTTTTGTGTGCACTCAACATTTCACCCCCTTAACCTTAACCATTTTTAAAATTCTTTAGTAGTCTAGAAACTAGATTTAGATTATTGTTGGAGTACTTGACAAAACTGAGAGGGGGAGGGGGTGAATTAGTGTTGTAGAAAACAAAACACTTTAATCACTTTTATTTCAAACTTTAAAAATAGAAGCAGTTGCTGATTTAACCTTTATCAATGCAAGAAACTATGCATTAAAGAACTGAACAAACAAGCATAAAGGACAAATGAATCATGCAACAAATGAGACCATAAGACAAAGATTTCAGGAGTGGAGAACCCTCATGGGGTAGAAAAACCACTCAGTAAATGCCTCACTGGCTATTTGTGTCTCACTGGATATATGTGCCTCACTGGCTATATATGCCTCACTAGCTATATGTGCCTCACTGGCTATTATATAATCTTATGTATACAATAGAGAGTTTGAATCAATACAGAGGGTTACTCTATTTCCTTACAATCCAGTTTTTGATTTTCTCATTGTTTAAGACTCAAGAATCGACTCATCAACTCAAAACAGATCTTGCATCAATACCCTGTTACAATCTCAATGATAGTCTAAGATACACACTCATCAATCTCATACAGGTGTTTACATATCATGCCTTTTATACATTTCACAATGTCCTTTTTTATTTCATAAAACAATTTGTAAGAGTAGATAAACTGTGTGAAGTAGTTGCCAACTGAATTTGTAACTGTCAGAAGAGAGAGGTTGAACAAACCCACCTTGAGAAAGTAAAAACCTTTCATAATGCCTTTGAAGATGATACAAATTTTAATCAAATAATTCACATATTTTCAAACTGATTAATGTAATTAGAAATGCCTTTCTAAGTTATGGTTACCAGAGCCTAACCAAACCAAAACAGAGTATTGTCAAAATTTGCCTTAAAAAATTATTTGCCAAGTCATGTGGGTATGACCTTTCAAACCCTAACCATAGAAGGAGTTTATCAACTGCTTGCAAACTTAACAAAGGTTCAAAGACCATAGTTTTCGAAGAAAGGTTAAACACAAAGATAGTTCTCAAAGACAGTTTGTCAACCTTAGTTCATGAAAAATCCTACATCATGGTACAAATCTTCTTGATAGAGTAAAGTTCCTTTAGTTATTGTTACAAAGCCTAACCATAACTGATTATCATTCTTTAACTCATTATTGTTCCTCAATAAAAGGTGAGGTAAATGACACAACAAATCCCATCTCGAGGTCAAAGATCTCATAACTAAAACCAAATCTCAAAGTCAAAACAATACTCTATAGAGTGTCACAACTTCAGTGATAAAACCCTTCGAGCAAGATCTCTGTTGAAGAACTTCCTACTTAAAACACAAACCAAAACCCATGCCTCAAAACAAAGAAATCTTTCCTTTTTGCTTCACAAACTTTGCATGTTTAAACGACTGTAATATAAACTATTCCAAAGCTTCATGCAACCATTTTTCAATAGCTTAGGCACCCAAAAAGAAACTTCAAGAATGAACTCTCAAAAAGAAAAGACATCACCTAAGACTATTGAGAAATCTAAAGATTATGCCAAAAATAACTGACAAGCTCACTTTTGACTTTGTTGTAGCTCATAGTGACCCGAGCTCTGTCAAATCTTCAAGATTCGGCATCATGATTGCAAGTTCTTCATGCTTTTGGCAACTGTTATAACCCTAGGTTGAAAAACAAAGTTTGACCATATGAAAATGAGCTCAAATACAAACATTTTCATTGTATACACTATCTACCGGGAGATCCAATATGCCTTAGAAGGGCCGGTACAACATTTTATTTGTTGAACATGCCGACACTTGCTAGGCAGGTTATCACTTAAAACCCCCACAATGTCTTTGTTTATTATTGATGTTCAAATCAAATTAATATTATTTATTCTTTCATAAGTCAAATGAAAGTAACCAAATGGTGCCCTTTTTATCATTGAAGTTAGATTAACCCTTCATGACCTTGACAAGTAAGTATGATCCTTGCAATGTTATACCTTTGTTTACATATGGGATCAAGTGAGATAAGCAAGTGCCTTTGGAAACATAAAACTTAGATGAAAAAAAACCTTTCAAATCAATGATGTCATTGGTAGATAAATAAGTGTAACCTTAGCATTTGTATCCTTTTGAAACTAATCATGCCCTTGTTTGCACATTAAATCAAATGCCTTTTTCAACATGAGACCATAATCTTTCACCATCTATAGTACCAAGAAGAGAGAAATATTTAGCATTATGAAACACTGTACATATGAAAGAGATCTCAATCATGCCAGACCGCTTGTGTAGGTGTGACATCCTATTATCATGTCAATGATAAGACCGCCTATGAAGCAAAGACTACAGAAGCCTTAGATAATGATGAACCTTCTTGGTAATAAAGTCATGGCCATAATGAAGCATGGCAAAGTATGAAGCAATAAGTACTTTGACCAAATACATGATCCTAATATGGTAAACAATATAAACATCCAAATAGAAACTAAAATAACTCTTCCAATCAACATAAACAACCTGATTATCAAAGGAAACTAAACACAACTCTATCAATTGTCATTGTGCCAAAAACCTGAGAGTTCATGTATCTGTCATCAAGGACAACAACTGAGAGGGTAACAATTACTACAATTCGTGTACTTATCATATCTTCAAATTTTGATTGTACACATCTTGAATTACTCATCCAAGTTTAGCTTTAGTTGATTTCAGAAAAAATTGGCTACTTTTGACCCCTTTTTTTTCCCCCATTTCCATGCACTTATGTTTCTATGGTAATACAAGGACAAATCCCATGGAAAGTTCCTTCTAAGGTTTATCTAGCAATGGTAATGGATTATGCAGCCTTGTGTTTTGTACCACGCTCTTCACTAGTTAACACATTCTACATCCCTCAACAAATTTGTGTAGATCTTTACATAATTCATGTTAGTAGTATCTATCCTCTAATAAGGAATGCATCTATTTGTTCCAAAGTGACCTTCAAATCCACAACTATGTAGATTTCCAATGAGGTTATCCCTCATTTAACTCCATGGATATAAAACTACTATTTATAGATCATGCACCCTTCTTGTGTGAAGTAGTCCTCATATGGGCTTCTATCTTTGACCCAAAACTCTATGCATGACATCCATGCATCTATAAAATCTAGTCTAAAAAATACAAATCCTTCATTACTTCCATAACCTCTACCTCAACATTCAAAGTGGAAAAAAACACATGTTTCTTTGGAAGGTGTATATGGCTTTGCTAGACTCATATAGTCTATTATTCACTAGAAAAGAAAAGCCATATAGATCATGTGTCTTTGGTTTAACTTTTCCTAGATGTTGATGAATTTCAACAACCAATAGTTTGTCTACAAAATGAATTCCTTGGGCAACAAGTAGTGCCTACATTTCTAGAAATCTTGAATGATGATGTAAAATTATTGATTATGAGACAAAGTACGTGTGCCTTGCATAAATCAACTTCTCACTAAAATAAGTGATTGGCCTTCCTTATTGGCTAGTATTTCTCCAATTGTAGTGTTTCTATCATCAAAATCAACTTGGAAAAACTTCCCAAAGTCAATAAGTTCCAACACAACATCCTCAATATCCTTAAAATTAACAAAACTCTTGGTAATAACAATGTTCCAATCAAACCCACCCTTCCTCATGTAGTGAGTTAATGGTACACAAAGATCATTGAAATTATTGATGAACTTTCTATTGAAGCTTGCCAACTTGTTAGATTTTTTGACCTTGAATGTACTCTTTGGCACTAGCCACTCAATAATTTCCTTGACCTTCTCTAAGCGCATCCACATTTTGTCTTTAGATAGGATAAATCCCAATTATGAAAGTTTAATCTACATGAGTGCATTTGTTTAAGTTCACATGTAGTTTTTTCTTCCTCAGCTACATGAAAACCTATTACAAGTGTGTGAGATGCTCCTCTGTTGTCTTATTGAAAACTGAGATGTCATCAAAGTATATGACCACACACCTACCAAGAAACTGCTTAAAAAATTTATTCATCAATCTCGTGGACATGATAGAGGCATTCATTAGTTAGAATGGTATCACCAATCATTTGTACTAGCCTTCATTTGTTATAAATGTAGTCTTCCATTCATCTCCTTCCTAAATCCTTATTTGATGGTATCCACTCTTTGGGACGATCTTTAAAAAATAATACTCTGCTTGAATAATCCATGAGATTATTAATAAGTGGTAACAAAAACCCATATTTGATGGTGATCTTGCAGATCATCTAGGAGTCTATACACATTCTCCACTCCAAACCCTTTAATAGTGTGAGTATTGTAGGTACTATGTGAGTATTCATACTTTATTGTATCCAACCTTTCTCTATAAACTCCTTAACCTTCCTATTGAGTTTTGCACACATATTTTGGTTCATTTGATGTGGTTCCTTGTTTGGTAAGATGGAACTAAGAATTAGATCCATGCAATGTGAGATGCTTAAAATTAACAATTATCCCTCTAGTATCCCATTATCCATGACATCCATGTAAGGCTTTAAGTAGTGTTTCAATTTTCAACTACTCTATGTTGTGCGGTTTCTCCTCCTCTAGTGTGGGCTTATATATCAGTGCATAGCACACCAACATGTCTCCCACCTCCTTGAGAAACTATTTTTCCAACAACACCACCTTGCCCTATGTGTCATCTTATTCTTTTGTCAGAAACATCTCAAACTTACTCCCATCCTTCATGATTGTGATAACATTCTTTCTTTTGTGATGAATTTTGTTTCTTCATATTGCCATGATTTGCCTAACAACACATGAAACACATTCATGGAAACATTGCACCATACCTCATTTGAATATCCTCTAAAGTGAAATGTGTTCACTAAATTGTTCCATCACACTAATCTATTGTCCCTTTTGCAACTAAAAGACTATATGGTGTGGGTGTGTGACAACCTTTAGCCCCAATTTCTAAACCATCTTAGTAGACATTAAGTTACAATCCACCTTAATCAATTATAAATAAGCAACACTTACTTCCCAATCTACATAGTGCAAAAGATACTCTTACTCAATCAAGATTCCTTCTCTTCTTTGGCTGACTCAAGTAGCACTTGTGCATCATCAATTTCTCCCTAACCTCATAGAGTTGTCATTTCTACCTCACTCTCTTCATATTCAATCTACACGATGTTGGCACACTTCTTCATGCACCCTTGATCATGTTGTACTTTAGGAAGCTTAAAATCTCAACGACCTACTTTCTCACATTTTAAGCAAGTCCTATTGAAGCCTCTTGTATAGTTATTATTTCCTTTACCTATGCCTCTATCAAGGGTTTATCTACCTTTGGTACTCTATGAAGAACTAGATTATGTGTTCTCCTTATCATTTTGCATGTATGCTTGTTTCCATATACCTAGGTTGCTCTTTCTACCCTTACCCTTATCATACACTATGTTGTCTTCAAGACCAAATTTATTCTACTTTGAGCACAAGTTGATAAGCTTCCTCTATGGAATAGAATTGAAATAAATATATCTCATTTTGAATTGAGATATGTAACTCATTGACATATTTTGAGATCCTCCCATCAGCATCTTCCATGTGGCTCACCTAAATGCTAAGTTAGAAGAATTGTTTCATGTACTCCTTCATAGATGAATCCTCTTGGTGCAAGTTCTAGAGTTTTGTGAACAAGTATAGAGTGCATTTCAACAACATGAACTTCTCATTGAGCTTCGTAACCATGTGATCCCAACATGATATCTTTTGCTTACCCCTTTTGACATGGTCTCTTTGCATGAAGTCCCACTACAAGGTGGCATGACCTTTCAACTTGGTGCTTGCATATTTCACTTTCCTAGGGCCTTTTATCTACTCAAACTCAAAGTATCTCTCTAGCTCAACAATCTAATTAATTAGTTCCTTTGGATATAAGTTGTCTGAGTAGTTTGCAAGGTCAAATTTTGGCTTTCTTGTGACCCTCATCAAGGCTATGTCAAGTTTATCTCCTACACTTTCTTCCTTAAAATTAACATCAACACCACCTTCTTGCATGATAACATCTTCTCTCTCATCATCATTGATATTTCTCATCATGGTCACTCCTCTCCTTTGTATGGTCTCCATGAAATTGAGCCTTGCTTGAAGGGATTTCTACATTTTAGCAAGGTTTACCACATGCAGTGCTTTTCCATTTCAATTGTTTCCTTTCGTCTATGAACCATAGCTCCTTTGGTGCACCTACAATGTGGCACGTTCATAAATGCACTTCATTATGGAGCTCACACAACTCACACTCGCAGGACCCAACTCCTACTTTGATACTAAATGATTCAAATGGTAAGTGAATCAATTGAATAACCAACTAACAATTTCCCAAAGTTACACAATGAAAGAATAATAACAAGGAAAACAATAAACAAGCAAATATGCATTCTAAAATATTTGTTGAAGAATTATACATTCTATGGGCCACTCCAAAATTGAATGGAACTATAAAAATCTATACTACCGAGCATAGTTAATATTCAATCAATTTGAATAAGCTCTACAATATAATTTAACCCTTTTACAAGTTCAACTATGCCTATAAACTAATTATTTCTCACTCTCAATCTCCTCTCCATCTCTTAATTCTATAGTCTTTCACCCTAATTTCAGCACAAACTTTAGCTTAACTACAACAACCTCTATAGAAGGAAACGCTCACTTTTATCCTAATGCAATGATGTGTGAAACATTTGTGAAGAAGCTTAAAGAAACTTGATGCTCCAACTTACATCCTGTAGTTCTATAAATTTCATGTTGTTCTTGTATGACTTTAGACACCACTTGAACACTTCTTACCATTTTAACATTGTTCTCCCTTCTTATTTTATTTTCTTGTATCAATTATGAATCTATAAGCATTTTTAATTATTCATTCAAAATATAAAATCCCAAAAATTGACATGCTCCAATAACATATTTGAGTTTAGTGTTTAAAAGTTAATAATAATTATCATAAATGTGTAAAGGTGAAAAATGCATCCTCAATACATTTCCTATTTTGTTTTATACTTAATTTGGGGCAAATGTTTTAATGCATTTGTATAGATACAAATGGTGTATTTTTGTGTATAGTTGGGCCCACATACCTAGCCTTTCCTACACCTATCCTTATAGTTATTGGATATCTCTATACTTGTGTGCATGTAATCCTAATCCAATTGGCTTATCTATTTGATTCTGATCATTAATCTAGTCCTAATCCATAATTTAATTCTACCAAGAATTGATCTAACTTGGTTGTCTAATGCAAGTTGTGTTTGCAGGTGCGAGGTCATCCTTGCAACCACGATTTTAATCCTTTTAAATACAAAATCAAAATCAAAGATTTCGCTGATTGGCTCCATCTTACACTTTGGGCCCAAGCTAACTTTACACAAATCTTCACAATTTGGTGTTATGTTTATTTTAAAATACATTAACTTGCGCTCATTTACACAAAGAATAATTGATTATCACAAGAACAATCATTCACATTTGTACTCAAATCATGCAAGGAATCTTTCACATCTAATCACACTCATCCAGCACATGTGAATTACCTAGAAATCATTCTAGAATTCATGTGCATGTTTGAAGTTTGTTTTCTATCACGATATTTTTAAATATTGCCAACTTGAAAGAAAAATCTTAAGTGTGACAAAAATATCAACTAGCAATCTATTTTTCAAAGAATTTATAAGGCAAAATCTAAAGAGTATCACAAGTTGTGTTTAGAAGCACAGGGTGAGTTTGCAGGTGTGAACTAGATTTAGAAAAATAAATTTAATTTGACACAAAGCCAAAATGAATATTTTTATTTTGATCTACATACATAACTATTTAAGGTATTTCTAGATTCTGAAGGCACATCAATATCACTATATTTACCCATTTGCATACAATATTTAGTCATAGAGCTAAATATTCTCTCTCATAATTACTATGTATGGCATGATTGTACTTATTGTCTGATGTGATCCATTTTATTCCACTCCATCTATACCACATATTTCAATCCTTAAATTAATTTATATGCAATTGTGTTTAGTTGTCTAATTAACCTAAGTAAACATTATTTTCCTTTACAATATGATAATTACTATTAATTTTTAAACAACTAAACTCAAATATATTATTAAGGAAGGATGCTATCTATATATGTAAATATAATTTTCCTTTACAATTTACTAATTGCTATTAATTACATAGAGAGGCGTGAATATAGTAGCAATAAGAGCTAGATTTTAATGGTGTGAGTGTGTTAACAAAAACCCCTTAACTTAAATGTGACATCCATTTACATGTTAATTATATATTTTTGATTAAATATAAAGGTGAGATTTTGAAAGGGTCCCAACCCTTTTACATTATACCAAAACAAATACAGCAATGAATCCTAGCAAACAACAAAGATACAACAACACTAAGGTTTTAAACCAACAACAATCTTTTAGCACTTTAGAATAAGGAGCAAAAAACAATTGACATTGAGCATGCCACCCAATAAAAATAATAGACCAGTAGTTTCAAGGTGGCTTGAATCCATGTCACTCCAAGGAGCTTTGAACACTAACAACGCTATTCATTGGATCATTTAAGCATATTCTCTTCCTAGATGTTCTTCCTTTTATTATTTTCCAATCACAAAATAGAAGAATTTAAGGGTCTTCTAATTAACCTCTATTTTGATTTTGTCTTCCTTTTTTCCTTAATTATGGAAGGCGATATGGGTGAATGCCAAATCCCTTGTGTTGGGCTAATACCTTTCTAGATCATACCAACCAAACCCTCACTACCAATGTCCTTCTCCCTACATACCTCCTCCAAAATTCTCACATCTAGATGAGACCTACTCTAGGAAACAATATTAATAATTTCTTTAGAATTAATTATAGGAAAAGAAGGACAATCCTCCTTTCCACTACTCACCAAGGGCAACACATCATTCATTTGAGGATCACTAGGTTCCCTCTATTATTTTTTCTCCAAAAATTTTACGTCGTCCTATTGTTCAAACACACAACAGTGACATAATTGCCTTGGTGGAAGCACACAATTGAGGAATCCTCATTAAAAACTAATTACACCCATTTGCCCAATTTAGAGGATAAGGTGATTGGTGAAGGAAGCACCATATCCACATTTACATTCACACAAATCTGAAAATAATAATCATTTTTTGATTTGGTCAACACATCAAAAGAAATGAGCTGACCAAAGGAGTTAGCAATACCTATTAATACATCCTCCCAATATTTGTAAACCCACTTGGTATTCAAGAAATTTCTTAAAGATCAATCAAATAAGTTAGGTATAAATTTTCTAATATTATTGAATTATCCTTGAAGAAATTATTTGTTAAAAATTGATGTGTTTGTATTTTGTAATCTTCTGGTTTTACTAAATACTCAAGGAATGTCAATAGCCAGTTTGAGCTATCTTGTCCAATACATGACATACAAATTTATTTGCAAAACTGAGCTCTTTTGTCTAATGGGATTACTTGTCCATATGTGACAATTAAGTTAACATAGTCAATTCAACCATTTCTTTATTCAATACGGGATAGGCAACATAGTCCATCATACGGGCTCTTAGGACAAACAATTTTATAAGTGCTCTAGCCAAAGAATTCAACTCATTCAGGACCAAATTGGCTCCATGAGTCACTCACTGAAAGACCATAGTATGCCCATAATAAATTGTGTCAAGGTCTTTTCCAATCAAGAGATATATATTAATATAAGTATCTTGTATCTCACCCCAGACTTCAGCCTGTTCACTTCAGAGATACAAGTAATCCACCCTAGGGATTCTTCTGAGTATTAGTGTCTTAATTTTCTTCTTAAATCTAGAGTTTACTCATTCTTAAGAGTAGTGTTATAGGACTTCACAATGCTCTCTGCACTTGTGTATTAATCGGCTCCATGAGTCACTCACTGAAAGACCATAGTATGCCCATAATAAATTGTGTTAAGGTCTTTTCCAATCAAGAGATATATATTAATATAAGTATCTTGCATCTCACCCTGGATTTCAGCCTGTTCACTTCAAAGATACAAGTAATCCACCCTAGGGATTCTTTAGAGTATTAGTGTCTTAATTTTCTTAGATCTAGAGTTTACTCATTCTTAAGAGTAGTCTTATAGGACCTCACAATGCTCTCTGCACTTGTGTATTAGGAACATACTTCATTCACCAGACTGCCTACATTCCCTGTCTCCACAGGATCAAGGTGCATGAGAACTGAGTGAATGTATATGTAGTTTTGTTTGATTCCATGTTTTATGTAACTATTCAAGTGAGTACACAACCCTTTCTAGGGCTCATTTCCCTAAATAGTTCTTCATCAACTATCACCCACTCAGGTGAAACAAGGATGAAATCATATAAATGCAATAATCTACTTTGAAAACACAATATAAGGAGGTGTTTGATGTTAATTTTTGATTGTGTGAAGATTTTCATGTTTACCTAAAACACACATTGGGTCTGAGGAAGATTTATCGTTCACTCGAACTATTAAGTTTTAGTTTTCCTTATTTCTCCCTAGAGATTTAAAGTGATGCAAGAGCATCCTTGAGAGAATAGAGCACTCTTGCATCACCATGGTTCATTTTGGAATTTACCTCATTTTTCATTTAGGCCTCATGATGTTGGTATAACATTGAAGACATATATAGAGTGGATATGTCAATGTTTGAGAAAAAATAGATCAACACAATGAATTATCTAAATATAAAACTGATAGACTATCATAGTTGTAGAATAACTATTGGAGATAGAGAAGTTGGGGTCTGCAGCAAGAAAGGAGGACACATGAAGGCTTATTGGGTCCATGGGAGCGAACTTTGAACACCATACTAATTATTTTGGCCTAGTTTGAGGAATTAGCTTTGCACCAGCTAACTACACATTTTAGGAAGCATAGAACTTTATGTCATTGTGTGGCCAACAAAGAAAAATAAGAAGTTAGAGATTGGTATTTATTGGAGATCCAAAAAAAATTTGAAAGGGAGAGAAGCCATGAGAAGGAGATTCGAGTTTGAGAGCAAACATAGGATTCAAAGATAGAATTTAGGGAATATAAATACTATAAGCAATTACTAGACCACAACCCAAGACATATGCCCTTCCAGCAAGTTGTAATCTTATTTTGAATTTTATGAAGCAATGATGAATCTTTTAGAGGCTAGGTTTTTCTGTATTTGAGGGTTTTCCCAAGGTATATTGGTGTCATGCAATTTTTTACTATTGTGTTTTGGTTGTTGAGGTTGCGCAACTAGACAACTTCCTTTATTAGACCCTTTGATCACGACTCATCATAAAGGGATGATGCCATAGATGTTGTTATTGCAACTGGGTAAAAGCACAAAGTTGTGTCACACTTTTATAAAGGAATCGGCCAACACAAGAAAAAAGTTTCAACTTTGACCTCATAAAAGTGGCATTTATATTTTGAATTTCAAAATGATGTAAACTAATGAAATGTAGATCTCTTGATGAGTTTTATGCTTGTAATTTTTCAAAAATTTTAAAAAATTCTTTTGACATTTGCTTATAAATTTAAGAGCAAATTTTGAATTGCTAAAAATTTCAAGAAAAAGTGACTTTGAGTCCACATCACAAAAAAAGAGCAAACAATCTTATTTTTCCCTAATTTTTTTCCCAAATAGATGAATTTAATATCTAGTGCATGGAGAAAAAAATCAGTTTTCAATGCATATTTTCTTCGTAATATCATTTTAAAGTCAAACTTTACAGAATCTGATAGTTTTCATTCCACGTCATCTTTTGTATAATTTTTTTTATCATTTTCATAAAACCAATTATACCCTTTTGGAGAGGACTCTTTCCTCTAGTGCACCATATAATTTTGAAAAAAATTGGATATGTTTTGATATTTTTTTAATTTCTAATTAGTGTCATCTCTGATTTTAAAAACCTACTTGTAATTATTTGAAATATATATATATATATTAAAACTAATCAAACTATTTAAAAAAATCATATTTGGATTCTAGAGTCAGAGCTCTACAAAGGGTATTTTTTTATTTTTGAAAAAATCCATTCTAATTGAAGAAATATTCAATTTAAGTTGAGAATTTCAGAAAACCCTAGAAAATGAGGAGGTCACTGTCAAGTGGAATGCCAGATAGATAATTTCGAGCGAATCAAACTCGCCTGGGTCAAATTTGGGGTGAGATCAACTCGCCCAAAATCATATAATTCCGATGATCACCACCGGTCAGTGGTTTGTTTTTTTGTTTTTTGTTTTTTTAAAAACTTAATTATATATATGGCTTTATTTTTTATGTTTTTTCTCAATTCAACCATCAAGGAGAAAATAGAAGAAAGAGAATTTTTCGCAATAGAGGCTAAAAATAATTTTTTTAATTTTTTTCAATTCAAGCATTTGAAGAAACCACACAAAAGGAGTTTTTTTGGCAAGAGAGGCTACAAATTTTTAGGTATGTAACATGATTCCCAACTTATTTACTCATTTTACCATGTAGAAATTGAACTTCATGAGTTATTTTTTAGGATGTATATGTGTGTGTAGGTGAATTAAAAAAAACAATTTGTAATAGGAAATAAAAGAACTAGATTAAAGTTGTATGACTGAAAAAAGAGATGAAAAAACCCTAGGAACATCTAGTCAAGAACAACCCATTGAAATTATTGATGAACAAGTTGAAGGGCATGTTAATGAACAAGTACAAGATGAAATTGGTAGTAGTGATAGAAATTTTTTGAATGGAATGAAAAATCTTATGGAGATGGATGAGGATGCTCTTTTCAAAAACATTTCACCTGAACATATGTTACCTGAAAGTACAATAAAATTGTATTCTAAAAGAATTTGGGATCAATTTTTGAAGATAAATCTGTTGATAACTGAGAGGGGGGGTGAATCAGTTATCCTAATTATTTCCCTTATTGAACTTTCCTCTTAATTGAAGCAGCATAAAATCAAACACAAAACATTAACCATGAAGTAAGAAACACATGACACAGTATTTTTGACGTGGAAACCCTGTTAAGGGAGAAAACCACGGGGTGATTAACCCAAGAATTATTCTCTGTTAGAAGAATAGGAAATTACAAAAATGGCACTTGCCAATTAGGGCTCACTGCCCGAGCACACTGCTCACAAGAGGCCCACTGCCTACAAGAAGACACACTGTCTACAAAGTGATGATAATCACAGTCTTGAACTGATTGGAAGCATCTGCATATGCTGGAGTTCAGTTCCGGTTAGGCTCAGTACACTGATCTGCTGCACTTCATCTTTCCTCTGTTCTTTGTTCTGCTATCTTTCACATACCGGATCCTTTTTGCTACCTCTGCTCTTTCTCTGGACTTATTCGCATATCTCTCCACATCCACACTCACTTCACAACTAAATCCATCCTCTATATATATCCGCACAAGTAGTTTCATCACCTTTCTAGTCGGCATCCGGAACAGTCTAGTTTCTTACAAACTCTCATTCTGTCGGCTGAATCCTTCCTCACCAAGCAATGCGGATCAAGCATATACTTGTAGATATCATTAATCATGTCGGCCAAACATGATTCATGCCTTCACAACCTCTGTCATCAACAGTAACCCATCCGGAAAGTAGTCTGATACTCTGCCAGTCAGTTCTTCCTCTGTTTTCACTGTCTCTCAGGAATCCGGTACTCAACCATTCATATCTTTTTCCTTGTCCATCACCGGAGGCTAAATCCTTGGAATATACCACTCAAGGTAGTCCTCTTGACTTCCCCAAATCCGCACTGCACCAAGACACTTCCTCTGAGAGGTCCGGACCAATCTGTCGGACCTTGCCACATGCTCTGTTCTTCTTCACCGGACCACAACATTCTTTATTCTGACTTCCGGTAGAGACATATCATGTCTTGCGGATATGTGGGATGACCTTTGTTGCCATCAATGACAACAACCATGAATCCATATAGTGTCTCTTGCCAACAATCTCCCCCTTTGGCATTGATGGCAACACTTAGTGAAAAATGACTAAGTGTTTTCACTATGCTCCCCCTTTGCTGATGCTCTGTCTTTATATACAGTTTCCGAAACTCCCCCTCATTTGGATCCCTCATTTTTCACTGCTCCTCACTCCCCCTTTGACATCAATGGCAAAGGGTAGGGTCCGCATATCAAAATTTTCAAAAATTTCTTATACTTAGCCACATATTTACATACTCACATATATTGAAGAATGTCTGCAAAGGATGTCTGTAATTGAATCATTTCGGTAGCCCAACTTTGCTTCATTCTGTCCAAAATTGAAATGTGACCACTTAACAAAAATGCAAACGCTTCTGCCCGCTTGAGATCTGTCGGATCTTTTGTTTGGGCGGTGGTCCTAGCATCACTAATGGCCTCATGCATGGTTTCCAACTTAGGGATTATAATCCTTCTAAGTTCTCCCATCCGGTTGGTGATGTTCTTCCTTTCCTTCTCAAGATTCTTTATTTCGTTCAAGATTGCAATAGTCTGACATTCTTGATTTATTATAGAGGAAGAGAGAGGATCAAAACTTTGAGATAAGCTTTGTAGCTTATCCTGTTCCTCTTTTATTTTCTTGTCAAATGCTGCTGTTGCCTTTGACCAGGATATACAAAATTTATAGATATCACCACCATCCTTAAGAGCATTCTCTAAGCTCCTTATTCCAATGCTTACAATCTTCCTATCCTTAGAGATTAATTCTAATATCTCTGAAAATCTCTTATCCAAAAATTCCTTCCGGACCTTTTCTTCAGCTGATTTGTCTAAAGAATCAAAATGTGTATCAACACTGCTGACTAAGGTTTTTAGATTACCGGAAGTGGAGGCTGTCGGATCTATCTGGATTGATGGCATGATCTTTACAAGTATTCCGGAAGCAGCCTCTATCAACTCACAGTCTTCCATATGAGACTTCAGGAGCTTTTCATTTGCCTTGGCATTTGCAAATGAAGCTATCTTCATTGTTTGTACCGGAGAGAGAGAGAGTCAAAATCAAATGGACCTTTGAGAAGCTCCGGTTCATCAATCTCTAGAGTTTCTTTACTCAAAAATTGTTGAACAGTTTGTGCAGTGTCTCTTGCCGGAGACAGATGTTTCTTTTCTTCTGCAGTCTTAGAACTGTCAACCTCTTTGTCTTTCACCACTGCTTCCTTCTCCTGTAGTTTCTCTTCTTCTTTGGATCCGGAGACTGTAGGGGAAACCGGAGGAGAGATGCTAACTTGTTCATGGGCCACTTCTTCTTGAGCAGAGGGTCCCAAGTCCTCACTTGTCTGTTCAGGGCTCACTTCTTCCGGAACAGAAGATTCCAAATTAGCAGCTGTTTCTGCACCTATGTCCTCTACAACAGGAAGATTGAACCTTTTGAAGGCCTTCCGGAGGATCTCTTCTGTTTCTTGGGCCACTTTGTCAGTCTCACCAAGCATGAGTTGATTCATCCTGGCTTTGCTTCTGAACTCATCTTTACAGTCCTTGAAGATAATGTTCATTGTCTTGGGATCAATTTGAGGATATAGCTGAATAGCTATCTGCTCCCGGATCTCAAGATCTTTAGCATGAGCATTATTTTTCCTCACTTCCATTTCCTTTTCTAGGCTTTTAGGAATAAGAGATATTATTTCAATGAAAGCCTTATTATATATGTTAAGATATTTCACTGTGGCCTCCTGCAGAGTCTTTTGGTCGGCCTCACTGAAGTCATCATATGATTCTGTCATTGGTTGAAGGTTTCCATCCACCGTGACCGACTTGATTATGCTCTCTAATGACAGAGTGGGCTTTTCAACAGTTACCTCTGCCATTTCCTCCTTGTCTTGGCCTGTGGAGGGCTTACCGGATCCTTTCTTTTTCTGTTTCTTTACTTCTCTTACTCCTTCATCTGATTCTGTCTCCTCTTCATCCTTTTGGCTTCCATAAGCCCTTGTGGCTTTTGCCTTTGATCTCTTACCGGATGCCTGGACTTCCGGTTTTGAACTTTTGGTTGAGGGAGGTGCAGATCTCTTTGTTGATCTGGTCCGGGTGGGAGCTCCAACCGGAGCACTTTCTTTGCTTTTCTCTTCTTCCTCGGCCTTCCTCCTCTTTTCCCGGCTGGCATCAAGTGCCTCCTTTGAGATGCCAAGACCTTGAGCAATGTGCTCTACTTCTTTTCTCACTTTTCTTTTGATCTCAGGTTCCCTGAGTTCTACATGTAATTTTATACTCAGCTCCTCAAAGGTTCCAAACCTTTCTGCCTTAGGATCTTTGGGCTGACTTAGCATGTGTTGAACATGCAGCTCCACTATCTGTTCATCAACTTCATACCCCATGGGCATGATCCAGACAGTCCTTGGCTCCACTGCCTCCATCAGGCACTGATCAGTGTCAACCATAAAGCACACTGAGTCCTTGTATTTCTCAATGAGAGACTGGGGAATTCTCTCTCTTGCTTGCATCATGCTCTGAAAGTTTTTGAAGTATCCCCATAGAGCTGAATTTCTCGCTTTTGTATCCCCAAGTCCATGCAAGTAGTCTCTTATCTGGACTGCAACAGGTTTGTCATTCTGCCATACCCATTCACTTGTTCCGGGTAGCTCATTCATGAAGTAGAAGAATAGACATACAATAAGAGTACCATACTTGAAGGAATTCTTCTTATCCTTCTTGATTTTCTGTATATTTTCCATTAATTGGCTTAGCAGTAGTTCGCAGAGGTCATATTCTGCATTTTTCCTTAGCATTTCAAAAGCAGTGTATACTGCAGTTCCGGATACAGAATTCTCCCTGCTGGAGTGATAGATCTTGTATCCTATTATCATTGATGCATATTTGATATCCGGATCCGAAATATCTTCAATGGTCATTGCCCTCTTGTCAAATTTTGATCCGGTGGCCTCAGTTACAATGTTGTTTTTGACAGATTTGAGGATAGGTACTCCTCCGGAAGAGTATAGGCCAGTTACTGCTCTAATTGCCTCTTTTGTGATCTTGCAGGGTCTATCTAGCCATAAAAAGTTGTCATGCATCCTGCTCAGTACATACCGGACCCATTCATCCTCTTCAAAACAGGGGAAATGAATAAATTGCTCAAATTGTTTCTTCTGAATATCCTTATACTCTGGTTTAAGTTCAAAGGCATTGTCAATCAGCTGCTTGTGATAGAGGTCTCTTAATTTGAAATCCCCAAATTCCTCAATGTTTGCATGTATGTAAACCCTAATGTCTTCGGTGTGTAAAACTCCGTGAGGAACACTAGAGAAGGCTCCTAGTGGGTCAACCTCCAATGATTTGTAGGGATGTTTCTTGAATGAGGGGCGAGGTCTATCGGAGATCTTAACTATGTTTGGAGTAGCCATTCTTCAAAGATTTGCAGTGAGGTAATGAAAAACGGAGAATACCTTATGCGCCTTCGGTTTGCACGGAGTGGTTGGATTGATTTCTTTATCCAATAGCTTCGGCAGGAGATCCTTGGTGTGCTTGAAGAACCTTGTTGCAGAGCTCCACTTTTCGCTTCTTCTCGAGTGCAGAATGAGCAAATGACCTTTGAGAAATCCCTTAAATTGCTCCGCGAACCCTAATACCTGTCTGCAATAAATGCTTCACCTACATCATTCCGGTTTGCCTTGTCTGGATAGCTTGGAGTATCCGGATTAGTCCTGATCTGTGGATATCATCCGGATCTTTCAATCATGAGTAAATCGAGGTGGCATATTACAAGATCATCTCAAACACTCTGTCCAATCCGCAGAACAAGATAGTGCATTTCCGGATCTTTCCGGACCTTTTGTAATCCTTTATCATACCGGAGCATTTCCCTGAACAGGTCTTATTTGATCGATCATAGCTTCTTCATAACTTCATGCGGACCTCTGAAAACTTGACTGAAGTATCTCAAGATTCATATCTACAAACCCTTTGATCCGCATCTTGTGCCACATCCGGCACCACTTGTTTGGCTGGGGGAACAAGATTTTCTTTGAGTCTCCCCCTGAGCCAGAGCTCACTTTTAATTTCCGGAAGAAATATCAGCACCAGAGTCTGGTGCGGATCCAACCTCTACATTCTCTGAACTTTTCTTCACCCAAATCTTGCTCATCTGATTCCTAACCTCATCCGCATTCATCTTTTGTTTACCCTTGTCTTGATTCTGATTATACACCGGACCTCTTTTGTCCTGATTCTTGTTTCTGCAGATTTTAGCATTATGACCGGTCCTATTGCAGATTTGGCAAATGACATTTCTTTGCATATTTGACTGATATCCTCTTGATCTGCATTGATTTGCCATATGACCTATTTTATTGCATGTGAAGCATCTACCTTTGAATGATTTGTTTACTTGCATAATTCTGCATTCATGGGATTTGTGTCCATACCTTTTGCAGTTGAAGCACTGTCCGGAGAAGGATGAATTATTCTGATTCATTCTCATTCTACACTGATTAGCTTTGTGACCAAAGTGGTTGCAGTTGTGGCAGTATCCATTGAAGGATGGATATCTTTGAGCATTTGGCTGTCTTACCGGAGGTCTTCTAGGCCTGCTCCTTGGATTTTCTGATCCAAGATTCTTCTGACCGGATCCGGAGCTTTCTCCTTTCTCATATCCCAAGCCATACTTGTCATCTGTCCTCTTTTGACTTCCAAGAAGAACTTCAAGTTGAGCAGAACTTATCTTGAATTTCTCTTTATATTCATTTGCTGTTTGAAGGTCTCTTTTGAGAGAGGCAATTTGATCCTCAAGTTTTCCTTCATTATCTTTGGCATCTTCAAGATCAGATTCAAGGTGTCTGATAATCCTGTCCATCTGGTGGCATTCTTCTGATTTTTCTTTAAGAGATTGTCTTAGATTGTCTTCAGCCTTTCTTTTTTCCTCAATCTCTTGAGTAAACTTTATAGTTCCTGATTCCATTTCATGTCTTAACATAATGACTTCTTTTGATAACTTTTCACATAACTTGGTTTGCTCAGTCAATTCCTCATTTGTATTGCTTTCTTCACTTTGTCTTGCCAACTGTTGAAGCAGCTCCTTTCTCTTTTTCATAGAGAGACTTAATTTGTCTTTTAGTTCTCTCATGAATTCATCAGCCTGTTTGAGTCTTTCCTTTAATTCACTGACTTCAGAATTTGACTGTTCAAGATCCTCAAGGGCAGTCTTGAGTTGCTCCCTTAAACCATATGCATCCATTTGAAATCCCAGATCTTCCTCAAGCTGTTAGGCTCTATTAGGAGGAACTTAGCTCTGATACCAATTGTTGATAACTGAGAGGGGGGGGGGGGTGAATCAGTTATCCTAATTATTTCCCTTATTGAACTTTCCTCTTAATTGAAGCAGCATAAAATCAAACACAAAACATTAACCATGAAGTAAGAAACACATGACACAGTATTTTTGACGTGGAAACCCTGTTAAGGGAGAAAACCACGGGGTGATTAACCCAAGAATTATTCTCTGTTAGAAGAATAGGAAATTACAAAAATGGCACTTGCCAATTAGGGCTCACTGCCCGAGCACACTGCTCACAAGAGGCCCACTGCCTACAAGAAGACACACTGTCTACAAAGTGATGATAATCACAGTCTTGAACTGATTGGAAGCATCTGCATATGCTGGAGTTTAGTTCCGGTTAGGCTCAGTACACTGATCTGCTGCACTTCATCTTTCCTCTGTTCTTTGTTCTGCTATCTTTCACATACCGGATCCTTTTTGCTACCTCTGCTCTTTCTCTGGACTTATTCGCATATCTCTCCACATCCACACTCACTTCACAACTAAATCCATCCTCTATATATATCCGCACAAGTAGTTTCATCACCTTTCTAGTCGGCATCCGGAACAGTCTAGTTTCTTACAAACTCTCATTCTGTCGGCTGAATCCTTCCTCACCAAGCAATGCGGATCAAGCATATACTTGTAGATATCATTAATCATGTCGGCCAAACATGATTCATGCCTTCACAACCTCTGTCATCAACAGTAACCCATCCGGAAAGTAGTCTGATACTCTGCCAGTCAGTTCTTCCTCTGTTTTCACTGTCTCTCAGGAATCCGGTACTCAACCATTCATATCTTTTTCCTTGTCCATCACCGGAGGCTAAATCCTTGGAATATACCACTCAAGGTAGTCCTCTTGACTTCCCCAAATCCGCACTGCACCAAGACACTTCCTCTGAGAGGTCCGGACCAATCTGTCGGACCTTGCCACATGCTCTGTTCTTCTTCACCGGACCACAACATTCTTTATTCTGACTTCCGGTAGAGACATATCATGTCTTGCGGATATGTGGGATGACCTTTGTTGCCATCAATGACAACAACCATGAATCCATATAGTGTCTCTTGCCAACAAAATCTCTAATTGGAAGAGCACAATTATGTGCAAAGTTATTTAGGCGAAAAGAAATGACCCTTGTTTTGGAGTTGTTAGGAGTTGATAACAAGAAAAAATCTTCAAATTTAGTAAATCAAACAGTAATTGAAAACTTGCAAACAGTAGTGGATTGTATTCAAACCAAGAGTCGAAATTCTAATTTAAGTGCTGCACGTAGAGCATTGATGACTATAATTTCTAGTAAGAAATTATCACATAGAAGACAAGTTAAAGCAATTTCCCAATTAGTAAATGTATCTAGGAGAACTGTTCAAAGATATATCAAGAAGAGAAACAGATTAGATGAAAACATTGAAAATAATTAGATAAATATTTGTTGAGTCCCTCAGAGAGATAGAATTTCAGAAGATGTAAAACAAAAAGTAATTGGATATTGGACCGAGCACTCCCATGTTTCTTCCAATAGAAGGGACACTATACAAATAAAAGATGAAGATGGTAAAAAAATTCTCATCCAAAGCATTTTATAGATACAACACAAAGTAATTTTTTTTAAGCATTCAAGCAAGAATTTTCACAAGTGAAGATTTCTCAAAGGATGTTTGAGAATTTACGACCATGTTTTGTACGTATAAATAAAGTACATGAAACCTGTTGCTATCGAAATCATGTTGAATTTCATGTACAGCTACAATCATATAAAAAACTTATGGCAATATAGTTAATCCAAATGTAGCCATCCCTGGAAGTACAACACAATTTGTGAAGTCTATCTTATGTGAAAAATCAAATGATTCAGATGAATTCAATGTACAATGTATAAAAAATATATGTGTAGATCGTGGAAATTTGACAAAATCTTTACCATTTGAGAATATGGATCATTCAATGTCAGTTGTTTGGAAGGGATTTGAATATGAGAAATATTCAACGAAGGCAAGACCTGAATCCAAAAAATTATTTTGAGAGAGAGTGAATTGCCCTGTAATGAGTTTATGAACAAATTTCATAACATTGTATACCCACATATCCAACATTGTCATGGCACAAGATGGTAGACTAAGCAATTTTGTGACTCAAAGAATTGTTTTCCATTGAGTTGTATTCACTCTATTGTAGATTTTTCTGAAAATTATACATTTAGTCCTCAAACTGAGATTCAAAGTCATTATTATCATTCAGAGCAAGTCGCAATCTTTGTACAAGTTTGCTATAGACATGCTGAGTTATTTGTAGATGAGGTAGAGAGTACCGAAGATGAATGAATTATCATCAAGGAGGTTCACTTTTATATCAATGATGATACGGGTCATTATAGAAGCTATGTAACACATTACTTTCGAATGTTTTTTGAAGATTTGAGACAATGTGCCATTACTACATTACAACACTGGATTTGGTCTGATGGATGTACTGGTAAGTGTTGATTTTATTATTATTTTTTAATTTTTAATTTTTAATTAAAAAATTTATAAAATTTTAAAACTTGAATTTTTAACTAATTTTTGGTTTTCAAATTGTTGTTTATATATAACTATTTATACAGTACAATTTAAGTCTACAAAAGCATTTAACTGGTTAATGCAACAACATGAGCTAGATTTGGCATAAAGTTTTTGTGGAATTTTTTTGAGAGTGGACATGGAAAAGGAGAGCATGATGGAGCAGGAGCATGTCTAAAGCATGCACTTCACCAATATAAACTTATAGGTAATGTACTAGATACGAAATTTACAAAATTTAAAATTGTTGAATACTTCTACAATGATTTATGTAATTGATCTACATGTATTGTAATAGTTGGATGTATATGTGAACTTTTTTAAATTCTTACCTCTTACATGGGCACTTCACCAACATGAAATTGTAGGTAACACCATATGCAATGCAAACTAAATTGTTGAATGGGGCAAAAGCCATTTTGGTGCCCGTGACTCAATATATAACAAATGCTATTTTTGGGAAGTTAAAGGTATGTTAATTGAATTTATGTTATTTGAAACTTTAATATTTAAATTTAAGTACACATGTGATTTAATTAAATTTTAGTTTTAATTGAGATGCTCAAGAATTTGTTCATGTGTGCAGATATTGATCGATCGAATCCATATAATTGTCAAGCAATTATTGGTGTTAGAAGTTTGCATCAAGTCATGAATATAGGGCATAGCAAGCCTCTTGCTATTCAAGTGAGAAAAATTTTATTTTTGTGTTGATTGCATTGAGAACAATGCAAATATTCTACAATGTCTAAATGTACGGGATGGAAATGTTTCACAATGGGAAATGAAACAAATAGTATCAATGCCTCCTTTTGAAGATAGTGACATTGTAGATGTATATGATCCTATATATTCAACTGATTACAAATGTGTATCAGATTTAGTTGTTATAGGTAAGTTATAGAATTGATTTATATTCTAAATTGTAATAAAGTTTTGAACATGTTTGATTTACATTGTTCAACTCAAATGTACAAACATGTTTATTTGTGGTGTGTACAGGAGATATTTTGTTGTGATTGCAGATCCAGACAATATAGGTGTAGATTACTATCTACTAAGATGCACACAAGTAAAATCAAAATTGTTAGAATCAATGACAGATGGTGATGGACAATCATATCCCATTCGATTAGTTGTTGTTGAAGGAACCTATTATCAACAAGTAAAGATAGATAAAAATGGTATTATATTTATTGATTATATGCCAGGACAAAAGGTTCTACAATACAGTCACTTAGTTCTAGCAACAAGATTAAGTTTGGAAACTTTACAAAAAAGAGGACGTGACCAACAAAAGTGGAGGTTGTCTATTGAAGATCACGAAAAGATTTTAGAAATAATTAAAGATAGAGAAGATCCAGATTATATGTACCAAGAGCTCTAACTACATTATTGAAGAGCGAGTTGAACCAATCGATAGGTATGAAGGTATATGCACTTGAATTATCTATTGATCTATTGATTTATTTTAAAATGTACATGATTCTTGATAGTTCTTTCCTTTCAAATTTTAATTTCAATGGTTCTTAGTTCAAATTTTATTATAATCAAACATGATCAAGCTACAAACGAGCTATAAATTTATTTACACATATTTTTGTTTCTGTAATTATGTAGGTCTATGTCTATAAGGATTTCAAGTTATAAAATTGAACTTCATGTTGTGCAAGTATGATCTCTAAACTATATATAAATAGTCTTAGATGTCTTAGGTGTCTAGAGGTGTCTTAGGTCTTACAGTTTCTTAGGTGTTTTAGGTCTTAGGTGTCTAGGTGTCTTAAATGTGTCTTAAATATGTCTTCTAGACCTATCTTAGGTCTTACGTGTCTTAGATATATGTCTTAAGTGTCTTAAAGGTAGATTAGGCATCTTAGACCTTTCTTAGGTGTTTTAGGTGTCGTAGGTGTCTAGGTGTCTTAAATGTGTCAAGTAGATATGTCAAGTAAGTGTCTTAAAGGTCTTAGGTATCTTACTGTATGTCTTAAGTTTCTTAGGTGTCTTAGATATGTCTTAATTATTAGGTGTTTTAGAGGTGTATAGGTGTCTTATAGGTCTTAGACCTTTCTTAGGTGTTTTAAGACTTAGGTGTCTAGGTGTCTTAAATGTGTCAAGTAGGTATGTCTTCTAAGTGTCTTAAAGGTCTTAGGTGTCTTAGTGTATGTCTTAAGTATCTTAAAGGTCTTAGGTGTCTTAATGTATGTCTTAAGTGTCTCTTAAAGTGTCTTCTATGTCTTAGTTGTGTTCTAGGTCTTAGGTCTTAGGTTTTAGTTGTGTTAGGTCTTAGGTGTCTTAGGTCTTAGGTGAGGCCACTGAGATTCCACCTTCATGTGGTTGGCCTTGTCAGTACAGAATAAATATTTCTCAAAGTTAAGGGAAGCTCTTTTTTTTGTATCCTTATCATGTAGGGGTCTCAAACTTAACAAACCTACATTATTATAGATCTATCTAGTTCATAATTTACATGTTCAAAGATGATGTGCTTATGAGTTCTCTTCTAAGAGTTCTTTTGTATTTTGCATTTTAACATGATGATTGTTATTTTAACTGAAGTTTAGGTAGATCTTTAATAGTATTTATATGCTCTAGCTTTTTAAAATATGTACAAATTTCTTTAATATTTGATTACATTTTATTTATTACTTAAATTATTTAAGCATTGAGATATCTTCATTTTCTATGTACTACTTCATTTGCTTAGATATCTTCCTATATTCATTTTCTATTTCCCAACTTAATCTTATTTTAGATTAGGAATATAGCCTAATTAAGACTCATTTAGAAATTTAGATAAAAGGAAAAATAACACTAACTTATTGGGTAGAGTAGTTACTTATGTTTGCTTTAACTAAATAAAACTTTTTTTATGTTAGATTTATAGTGGAACATTAGGGTAGGTAATTGAAAATAATTTACCACATAAAAATAAGTATTTTACCTTTTCCCATTGACACAAACATTATGCATCATTTATAGATTTATTTTTTCATGTGAAATATTGTGAACTTAATCTTCCATTTTAGGGGACAATGTGATTACTTTGATACCTATTCAACCATTGAAAACATTACGTCATTTACAAGGGAGGATCCTACATTGTTTCATATCATACCAACATCAAGTAGATTAAACATGGAACTTGGTTATCCTTGGATTGAATAATACCAAGCAATTATATCTATATTACATCAATGCATTAAATTTATTCATAAAGGGGAAAGTAATTAAATTTCTTCACAAAATAAACAATGGACATCCAAATGTCCAAATAATTAATATAAAGCATGTAACTCATAATATAATATTCGAAATGTAAATATAAAGCATGTGACTCATAATAAGAACGTCTCTAAGATATAAAACATAAGTGTATATAATGTCCAAATATAAAACATGACTCATAATAATAATGTCTAGATATAAAAGTTCAAGTGACTCATAAAAACGTCTGATAAAATATAATACCATGTAACTCATAATGTCCAAATGTACAAATATAAAACATCTAAATCATAATAACAACTCATAAATGTCTCGCTCTATGAGTGGATTGAGCCTCACTCTGTCTCAAGCTGTGTCTTGATCCCTGATTGGAGCCCTCGACTGATCTATGACTTGAGCACTATGCTGAGTTGTGGGTTGGGGTCTACACATGAAACACCATAAAAATTTGAAATTCTATATATATACACACAAATATAATTTATTTTGATTTTAAATAAATAAATAATACTTAACAAATCTAAATTACCTGACATACACGGTCTGCATTAGGTAGAGGAGTCTCAATAGAAGCATGACCTGATCCTACAACCTATATATGACATGTGTTCATACAATATATAAGCATATGTGTATTTAGTTAGAAAACTTGTACACTTGATGTCTGTATGTAGAAAGTTAACTTGATATATGTGTACACTTAAATCAAACTTATATGTACATGTGATATATAGACCTAGTTTTTAAATGCCTCTTGATGATGACTAAGATCGCCAGCATGATGCAAATCTCCATATCCAGGTTGTAAAATAGTAGCTTGTATCTAATACACATGTACATTTAAGATTGCAATCAAGAGTCAGAGCTTCAATGTATGTGATTTAATTTAAAATTGAACTTATAATTTTTAAATATATAATTTATGAATTTAGATTATAATTTTTAAATAAATTGTACATCAACTGCACCATCAAAGGCCCTCCCAATCCCACTGAGGTCAAAATCATGGAGAGACAATGATACATGTGTAGATGGTGCAGTCTCAGTGCTGAAAAGAAGCATTCTATACTCACCTCCCATAACATCATGTTCAGTAACCTCAACCTTAAGACCAACTGGAACATGCGGAGGGGCGGAGCCTATAGGACCAACTGGAATATCCTAATGTCACCCCAAACCTTGTGAACTTGACTCACCATGGCTCCTCTATCTACCAAATTATCACTCAAGATGTGAGGATATATCATCAAGTGGGATCCCAAATTCATCGCTGATGAACTGGTATGAATCTAATAAATCACTAGCTAGGCATCTAGTCATATTCTGCAAAGCACTCTCTCCACTAATCTGTGCCACATCATGTGGCGATGGTATATTAGCACAAATGTAATGATCTAAACATCTAGCCGATGTGGCCTCAGTGGATGGAATATCAATCCTCGAGCGTAACAAATATCTACTAACACGATCGGATGACAACTGATCAACCTCAGTGGCAATAGTTGTCATGCTCTCAAAAATCATGTATCTCGAGGGGGTCAATGTTGGTCGAGTGGCATTTACTAGTTCCACACATTTTGGAAGAACCAAAAGGTGTGGGCCAACTAAGGACCTCTTATTCTCAAGAGGTGGCACATCTGGTCTTCTATTCTCAGGTCTCTCTGCAAACCTCCCTTTCCCCTGAGTAGCATGTTTAGGGAAAGATGGATAATCGATAGATAAATGTAAATGGAACTCTACATATGATTGTTTGCAAAAATATAATGGCAACTCATCATTGTTTGGCCATTTGTGATGAGCTGCCAAAAACCTAGGATAGATGAAAGGACCAATAACTGCATCCACACACTCAGTGGGAGAATAGCCTCTCACTCTCTCTTTTCCCCTATAAGAAGGGAACATGCAGAGAACATTATCTATTGAAACCAGCCTAGAAATAGATAGCCATTTCTCTTGGCTGACAACACTCTGAGAAAGCGATGCATAGAACTTGTCAACACTAATCTCATCATAGGGATTGTATGATCGAACAACTTTGATCATACGTGTTATCTCATCTCTAATCCTAACCAACCTGTCTCTATTTGAAAGGTTTAGTGTATTGTGTATTGAGCTCATCCAAATCTTTTTCAAACCTCTGAATGGTCTCAACATAGAACATAGAATTATCATGATTGTTAGGTTGACCTAACTGATGTGACTGATGTGAAGGTTGGTCATCCATGTGTCTAAATTTATCTGCAACATGATAATTAAATTTTCTGTCAAACATATTGTATGTCACGATGTAAATAAACCTGCATATAATTTTTTCAACTACTACATACATATTTAAAAAATCCATGATATAAATGCACATGTGCTTCTCAAATAAACCTACACCTTACATGCTTGCAAATATATAAATAATAGGCCTATTAACCAAATCTGAATCAACCATAAAAAAAAATCTAGGAATGCATCGAAACTCCAAATTTGAAGTCACATGTAGCATGTAGCATGTTGACATGACAGCCATAGGAATTTATATAAATCAAATTTTATCATAATTCAAAGCCATTGGAGTAGAGCGAAAAGCAACTTTCCTTTTGACTCACATCAATGTCCTCCAACCTAAAGGATTCAAGATAATGAAGTTACTGTCAAAGAGAATGCATCAATTCATCATAATATAGTTTTTATTGCCCATCATGTTGAAGCAACAAAAATTATAGTTGGACAAAAAGAAATAGAAAAGTCATCTATCTTGGAGCAATATATGGTACATGAGAAATTTTTGCGACAAACATCACAACTTCAGTTTGTAAAATTGAAAAAACTCATAGAAATGGTATATTAGCTCTCCATCAATGAAGAATCATATGTTCAAGTTAAGTTTTCTCAAGAAATTTCACAAACTATGCAAGTTGAGGGAAGTCAAATCCAATCAATCATAATACAAATAAATTTGAAGGCTATATAATACAGACAAGATGCAATTCTTGCACCAAGAGATTTAGGTTCGCATTTGTATCTTCAAATTATGAAGCATCAAAAAAAGCAGTAACAATTGGAATTAACACAGTTGCAAATCAAGTGCAACTGTCACAGCCATCAAGCAATGATGATGATAAAAAAAAGGAACAGAAGCATCTCAACATGAAGATTAGCAGCTTAAAAATAAACAAGTAATGATTTGATAAGAACATAGGAACAGATCTAATTTACACGATAGATTCTCTCATCCATTTTTGTGATACTACTAAAGCACTCATCCATTCTTTGCCATGTAATTGGACAAGTAGCTGAAGGTTACATCATTCCAATAGCAATCCAATCTAGTTTTCATGTTGAAGATAAGTGGCCTCCAAATAGAGATAGATTTTTGATAGAAGGCTAAAGAATCAAGTTCTTACTAGATATTTGGTGCAATGGAAAGATCTTCTTGTAGATGATTATTTGGAATGAAATTATGCTATTTTACACTTAATTGAAGAATGGCTATCTTTGAAATTGAAAATGGCTAACCTGTGAGCTTGGGTCATTTTCATTGTTGGTTGTAATTAGATCAAAGTTTAAATGCCCTCATTCTACCATAAAAATAGATTCTATTTTGAATCCTAAAAATAGTATCTTAGTTTTTGATGCAGAGTGCCAGCAGAAGCGATTGAAATTTGCCTATATCTTCCCTATCGGCAAGAGGTCTCCCAATGTTTCACCGAAGCCAAGAATGACTTCTCTATCGGGAAGACATGAGCTATCGGTCGTTCCTCATTCGTTTATCCTGACAGCCAAGTTCTCACCGATATCTCTGTAGTGGTTCGTTGCCTATCGGCAACACTTCATACTATCAGACCACGAGAAATTTCTTAGGCCGATATACTCCGTCACTCCGATGACCAATCTTCGTCGGCCAGACTTCCTCCTTCGGCAAAGCTTCCTTCACTTACACCGATACCTTGTTTCTCGCCGATATCGTCAGGCACATTGGCCAGACCCTCCGCTTCGGTAAGACTCCGGTTCGTGGCCCCGATGGTTCATCTCATTCCGACGAGTCCTTTGTCGCTGAGACTTCTTGAACTCCTTCCGATGAACTTCTATCGGTGGGACTCTAACGATCGCCGTGACTTCTTCGGCTTCCCCCGACAAGGTTCCTCACGCCGATACTCTTTATCGGTGATACTCCAAGGATGTCTCACCGATCGGTGAAACTGTATACCATCGGCTAAGTGTATTTTCCTTAGCCCAATATCGTTTCTCTCACCGATGCGAATAACAATGGTATGTGTCTCCGACACTATACCAATCTTTGACAAGACGGAGAGCCTTTCACGCCGATGTCAGTTTCATCGGTTAGACATAGTCTATCGGTGGTCCTTCAAAAAGCTATTCCGACACTTGATCTCACGCCGATAGACTCCCAATTGTTATGTGACGCCGAACTCGGATTCCTTTCGACTGAACAATGGAATTTGGCCGTTTCATATATCAAACCCTCGATCACTTGTAGCAATCTGATCCCACATCAAAACTATCCAATTTCACTCCGATTTCCCGACTAGCCACATGACGATGTCTAGTCAAACTTGACTGAGTTCGCTGGCTTCCTGGGTAAGAATTCAACAACAATAAACGTGAAAAGTCTTTTCCCCCATCACACTGATACTATACAGAGCTTCAGTGGACAGAGGAAAGGGCCTCCATGTATGAATCAAAACCCTACTCCTAGGTTACGAACTAGCCACTGTGGAACCGTGGGTTTTACACCGTCTGCACACTACAGAGTCACTATGGATTGACAGATAGCATCCGGTTAGGGTTCCATTTACAAAATCAGGATAAAGATATCAAATCACTAAGAACAACCAAGAAAATCAACACAGATCATACCCAGAACTCTCTTTATTCAGTTATCAAAAAGAACTTGTTGTAATACACACTTCTCTCTCTGCTCCGTGTGACATACAACCTGCCTCTAAAGAAGATGTAGAGACAGCAGTTATCCCCTCCAACCATGCAAACTGATTTTCAAATCAGTTAGCCATTGGTTTACCCTTCATACAAGCAAAACTACATGTGTGACTTGCACAATTACATTCATGGGACCAAATTGACCCTTATTACAAAATGAAATGGCTTAAGAGCCTTATGAGAAAACAAAAGAAAAGATGACCCTGCACTACAGAGAATGTGCTCCTGCACCATACTCCCCCTGTAGGAAAAACTCAAGTCCCTTGAGTTGCTAACTGTTGAAGTGTCTTCCCATGCTTTAGAATATCTGCTTCACTCATCCAGGTTGCCTCTGAATCAGGGAGATCCTGCCACTTGACCAAGTAGTCTTTGTATACCCCTTTTCTTGTCTTCTTGACAATTTTGGAATCCAAAATGCATTCCAATTGCAAAGGCTTACTTGGAGGTAAATCTCTGATCCAGTCTTCATCTTCAATCACAGCATCTGAGCCATCTTCAGCATGTAATGGAGGTCTAAAAGGGAACAGGTCTGCAACATTGAAAATGGGAGAGATACCAAGGCCAGATGGTAATTCTATCTCATATGCATTTGGACCAAATTTATGCACTACCTTACAAGGTCCTATCTTCTTCATCAACAATTTGGTTGGTTGCCCCTTAGGTAATCTTTCCTTTCTGAGGTAGGCCATCACCAAATCTCCTACCTTGAACTGTACCTCCCTTCGCTTCAGATCTGCCCTATCCTTGTACTTGGAGACAGTTTTCTCCAACTGAAGCTTGACATGATCATGTACTGTTTTCATGGTAGCAGCAAAGTCTTCTCCTAGAGCACTCCTTTTATCCCATCCTTGGAGGTCTTTGAGTTCAAGTGGTCCTCTTGGGTGGAAACCATAAACTATTTCAAAAGGGCTTTTCCCAGTATTCTGTTTCTTGAATCATTATAAGCATATTCAGCTTGACTGATCACTAAATCCCATGCCAATCCATGCTGTTTGGTAAGGCAACTCAAAAGGTTTCCCAAGGACCTATTAACAACCTCAGTCTGACCATCAGTCTGGGGATGGTAGGCTGATGAAAAAGACAACTGAGTGCCCAATTTTCTCCATAGGGTCCTCCAAAAATGACCAACAAATTTGGAATCTCTATCAGTAACAATTGATAGGGGTAAACCATGAATTCTGACCACCTCTCTGAAAAAGAGACCAGCAATATGAGATGCATCATTTGTGCATTTGCATGGCACAAAATGAGCCATCTTACTGAATCTATCCACAATGACAAAAACACTGTCTACACCCCTTGCTGTCCTAGGAAGACCAAGCACAAAGTCCATACTAATGCTTTCCCAAGGTCTGGTGGGAATGGGCAGTGGTTGGTACAAACCAGCATTAGAAGACATACCCTTGGCCTTTTGACATATGGTACAGCTTGCAACATATCTCCTTACATCTGTCTGTACCTTGGGCCAATAGTAGAACCTGGTGACTTGTTCCAAAGTCTTGTCCAACCCAAAATGTCCTCCTAAGGCTCCATTGTGCTTCTCCTTGATGATATTGTCCCTCATTGAACATTTAGGAACACACAACAAACTACCTTTAAATAGGAGCCCTTCTTGCTCACAAAATCAGAATACTCACCATGAAAAGTGTTAGCCAAACTTGCACACACTTCATAGGCAGCCTTGAAATCTGCATCATCCTTGTACAACTCCTTCAGACATTCTAGACCCATATGTTCCATTTGTATTTCCTGTATGACCAGTATCCTTCTACTCAAAGCATCTGCCACTTTGTTGGCAACACCTTTCTTATGCTTAATAGTGAAGGTATAGGCCTGCAATTGTTCCATCCACTTGACGTGCCTATGATTCAATTTTTCTTGACTATTTAGGAAGCTAAGAGCATGGTTGTCAGTAAAAACAATGAACTCTTTTGGCAGTAAATAATGTCTCCATTTTTTCAGAGCTTGCACCATTGCATACAACTCTAGGTCATAGGTAGAATACCTCTATTTGGCCTCATTCAGCTTCTCTAAAAAGAATGCTACTGGATGTCCTTCCTGACTAAGAACAGCACCTATAGCCTGTTGGCTTGCATCACATTCCACAACAAATACTTTGTCAAAATCAGGGAGTACCAACGTAGGTAACTCGGCCACTTTCTGTTTCAACAGTTCAAAACTATCATCTGCTTGTTTTGTCCATTGAAATTTACACTTCACTCCACCCTTGATGGTATTGAGAATAGGAGCACTTATGTGACTGAACCCTTTAATGAACTTCCTGTAAAAAGTTGCCAAACCATGAAAACTTCTTACATCTCCTACTGTCTTAGGAGTAGGCCAATTGAGAATAGCCTCAACTTTTGTAGGATCCATTTTCAAATAGCCATTGGAAATCACAAAGCCAAGATACACTAGTTCAGTTTTCATAAAATCACATTTATCCAAGTTGATCATCAACTTACTCTCATGCAATTTCTTTAACACCTATCCAAGATGCTTCACATGCTCTTCTTTGGTCCTGCTGAAAATCAATATGTCATCAAGATAAACAATAACAAATTTTCCAATAAATTCTACAAGTACCTCATTCATCAACCACATGAATGTGCTTGGAGCATTACTGAGTCCAAATGGCATGACAAGCCACTCATAGAGACCTTCATTTGTTTTGAAAGCAGTCTTCCATTCATCTCCCTGCCTTATTCTGATCTGGTGATAACCAGATTTCAAATCAATCTTGGAATAGTAACATGAACCACCAAGATAGTCCAACAGATCCTCAATTCTTGGCATAGGAAATCTATACCTTATGGTGATCTTATTGATAGCCCTTGAATCTGTGCATAATCTCCATTTGCCATCTTTCTTAGGAGCAAGTACACTAGGGACTGCACATGGACTAAGACTTTTCCTAATCAAACCTTTCTCCAAAAGTTCTTGAATCTGTCTACCTACTTCTTCATTCTGCTGTGGTGTCAACTTGTAGGCAGCTTTGTTGGGTAATGTGGCTCCAGGAATCAAGTCAATCTGATGACTTATGTCCCTCACAGGTGGTAAGGAGTTAGGAGTATCCTCTACCACAAGATCTTGGTACTTATCCAGTAATTGTTGCACTTCCAATGGAATCTCCTTCTGTTGTTTGCTTTGCTGATTGGATACAGGCTTCATCATCAGTGCATACCCTTGGGTATCCTTCTCCTTCATGAGTTGTAGGAACTCTTTGCCACTCACTAACATGACACTGTTGTCATTGCTCTTCTCTCCAACCTGCTCTGGTAAGGGATCCATCTGAAACTTCTTACCATTCTTGGTGATCATATATGTATTCTTTTCACCATCATGTTGTGCCTTCACATCATATTGCCAAGGTCATCCAAGAAGAAGGTGACAAGCATCCATAGGAATAATTTCACATAGCACCTTATCCCTATAATCACCTAGTTCAAACTCTACCCAAGTTTGTTCTTCCACCAAATAGTTCTGATGCTTATTCAACCAAGATATTTTGTGAGGATTAAGATGGGGTAATCTTTTCAGTTTACACTTTTCTACCATTTCAGTAGACACTACATTTTCAGTAGAACCTGAATCAACAATGATTTTACAGAGCTTACCATATGCTATTCCTTGGGTTCTGAAGAGATTCTTCCTTTGTGGGGGCTCCTGCTTCAATGGCATCTTCACGAGGGTCCTCTTAATCATCATATTCTCTCCTTCAAGCACTGGTGCAGCACTACCAATTGGTGAGTTTACACTTTGACAATCATCCTCCTGTAATAGTTAGTTCCTTCTCCCACCATCATGAGAGCTAGATGCCTTCTCAGGGCACTTACTTGCAGTGTGGCCTACTTGATTGCAGTTGTAACACCTTCCAGTGAAGACTCCACGTCCTCTACCTGCACCACCACCTCTTCCTCTGCCATTAGGTCTTCTCCAACCTCTGAAACCACCACCTTTCTGTTCTGTGTCAGAACGTGATTCTTGTTGACTTGAACTTTCCCCTTTGTTTGGCTGTCCTCTGCCAAAATTACCTCTTCCTCTATTGTTCCTGCCACCTCTTCCTCTGTTATTTTGATCACCTTTCCTTTTCAGTGTATCCTCTGCCCTAGAGGCTAACTGAAAACATTCATCCATAGTCTTGGGAACCACCATACTGAACTCATCCTGTATATTGTACCTCAGTCCATCCAGGTATCTAGCCACCATCTCTTTTTCTTCTTCTCTGTGATTGGCTCTCATGCTCAATCTGTGGAATTCTTCAGTGTATGTAGCCACGTCCATATCTTTCTGCCTAAGATGATTAAACTTTCTGATAGTCTGTAGATCATAATCACATGGTAGAAATTTGGCTCTCAGCATGGCCACCATTCTGCTTCACTTGGTGATTGGACTCTTTCCAACCTTCTCCCTTTCACATTGAGTGTAGTTCCACCAAACCAATGCAGAACCTCTCAGTCTGGTCTTTGCAAACTTTACTTTCTTACTGTCACTATACTCTTTGAAGTCAAAGTAATTACTTATGGCTTCAATCCAGTCCACAAGAGTATCTCCATCCAGTTTCCCATTGAACGTGGGAACATCCATTTTCAGATCACCACTATCTCCATGACCCTTGAGTGCGTTCAAAAATGCCTTTTGATCAGCAGTCATACCTTCTCCTTGAGGATTCTCCCCAGTTTCTCCTTCTTCATCCTCTTCTGACTCAGAAGTGCTTCCATCCTTCTCTTTGGATCTTTCTTCCTTCAGTCTCTCTTCGAGCATTTCTTCCACCATCTTCTGGATGGCTGCTTTACTCATCGTCTTGGGAGGCATTGTGCTAGCCTCTGTTTCTATCTCCAATTCTTCATCTGACATACACGGCTGTGATTCAGAATATTGGCTCTGATACCAATTTGATGCAGAGTGCCAGCAGAAGCGATTGAAATTTGCCTATATCTTCCCTATCGGCAAGAGGTCTCCCAATGTTTCACCGAAGCCAAGAATGACTTCTCTATCGGGAAGACATGAGCTATCGGTCGTTCCTCATTCGTTTATCCCGACGGCCAAGTTCTCACCGATATCTCCGTAGTGGTTCATTGCCTATCGGCAACACTTCATACTATCGGACCACGAGAAATTTCTTAGGCCGATATACTCCGTCACTCCGATGACCAATCTTCGTCGGCCAGACTTCCTCCTTCGGCGAAGCTTCCTTCACTTACACCGATACCTTGTTTCTCGCCGATATCGTCAGGCACATCGGCCAGACCCTCCACTTCGGTAAGACTCCGGTTTGTGGCCCCGATGGTTCATCTCATTCCGACGAGTCCTTTGTCGCTGAGACTTCTTGAACTCCTTCCGATGAACTTCTATCGGCGGGACTCTAACGATCGTCGTGACTTCTTCGGCTTCCCCCGACAAGGTTCCTCACGCCGATACTCTTTATCGGCGATACTCCGAGGATGTCTCACCGATCGGTGAAACTGTATACCGTCGGCTAAGTGTATTTTCCTTAGCCCGATATCGTTTCTCTCACCGATGCGAATAACAATGGTATGTGTCTCCGACACTATACCAATCTTCGACAAGACGGAGAGCCTTTCACGCCGATGTCAGTTTCATCGGTTAGACATAGTCTATCGGTGGTCCTTCAAAAAGCTATTCCGACACTTGATCTCACGCCGATAGACTCCCAACTGTTATGTGACGCCAAACTCGGATTCCTTTCGACAGAATAATGGAATTTGGCCGTTTCATATATCAAACCCTCGATCACTTGTAGCAATCTGATCCCACATCAAAACTATCCAATTTCACTCCGATTTCCTGACTAGCCACATGACGATGTCTAGTCGAACTTGACTGAGTTCGCTGGCTTCCTGGGTAAGAATTCAACAACAATAAACGTGAAAAGTCTTTTCCCCCATCACACTGATACTATACAAGGCTTCAGTGGACAGAGGAAAGGGCCTCCATGTATGAATCAAAACCCTACTCCTAGGTTACGAACCAGCCACTGTGGAACCGTGGGTTTTACACCGTCTGCACACTACAGAGTCACTATGGATTGACAGATAGCATCCGGTTAGGGTTCCATTTACAAAATCAGGATAAAGATATCAAATCACTAAGAACAACCAAGAAAATCAACACAGATCATACCCAGAGCTCTCTTTATTCAGTTATCAAAAAGAACTTGTTGTAATACACACTTCTCTCTCTGCTCCGTGTGACATACAACCTGCCTCTAAAGAAGATGTAGAGACAGCAGTTATCCCCTCCAACCGTGCAAACTGATTTTCAAATCAGTTAGTCGTTGGTTTACCCTTCATACAAGCAAAACTACATGTGTGACTTGCACAATTACATTCATGGGACCAAATTGACCCTTATTACAAAATGAAATGGCTTAAGAGCCTTATGAGAAAACAAAAGAAAAGATGACCCTGCACTACAGAGAATGTGCTCCTGCACCAGTTTTTTAGGTACATTTTCATTTCTAGAACTATAAGTTTCAAAATTTTGGAATCTAATTTTGCTCATAACAATCATGCTTTTGATAAATTGACGCATAAACCCAACAATGCACCCAGTTTTGGCACCACCTAACTCACAGCTACCATTTGAGTTGGAAACTGATGCAAGAGATTATGCTATGGGGATTGTTCTATTGCAAGGAGCTCAGTTGGATTGCTATCATTTTAAACCTTTTCCATGGAGCAGATTTGATGTATCTTATATATAATAAAGAATTGCATGCACTAGGTCAAGCAATTTATATATAGAATCACTAAATGATGGGTACATAAACCTTTGTTCACACAGATCACCAACCTCTTCAATACTTCTAGACACAATCAAAGATGTAGCAAGCAAGTTATTACAAATGGATGGTTTTTAAGGAAAATTCCATTTTACTAACAAGGAGGTTGATATGTTGTCTAGATCATCTTCTGATTTCAGCTTTGGGAACAATAACTTATCTTGAACTATTTGTCCATGAAGCATATGATGAGGAGTATGCACAAGTTGAATATTTTCAAGAGATACATAAGCTCTTGCAAGGGGGGAACAAAAAAGACATCTCAAAGATGAGGTACCCTATAGTAGTTGGAGTCATAAGAAGGTATATTTCCAATCTAGAAAAAAAGCATTCGACAATCTAGAAAAGGCAAACTCTATTTGACATTCTAGAGTATTATATATGTATATATATCTAGTGTATGTTGTTTCCTTCTTCAACCATGTTATTCCCTAGAATTTGATGGGCAATTTTGAATGGATAACCTTACAAGGGATAAAAGTGCATGTCCTGCATTGCTGTAGCACTTGATTTAACCTGTTTTATGTGTGAACTGACTCCCACCCAGCAGCCATCAGCCACTTGCTACTTCTAATCACCACAACATTTCCAATAACTTATGCACAAATTCTTTCTTGAATGGTTTCAAATTGTGATTAATTTTCCATCACCACAACCTTGATAAAAACTTATGCACAAAATTCAATAAAGAAGAATTTATGCACAAATTCTCTCTGGAATGATTTCAAATTTTGATATATATTTTTAGCTTGTATTGTGTGGATGAAATTTGATGTTCCTTGTAGTTTCCTATTGTGTCATGGTATAGGGTAGGTGTAGCTCTATTAAGTCCCTCATATCCATTCAGATTCATAGATGTGTTGATGGATATGAGGGAGGATGCTGGCAAAGGTTGTGGAATTTGGCTTTACACCAGCCAATTGCATTTGCTTTAAAATTTCTAAAGACTTTTCAACAAATCCATTTTGTGCATATCCTGCAATCATTATAGTCCATGAGACCACATTTTGTGCATATCTTGTGGGTTTTTGTCAGATGTATCAGTTGCAAGCACCTTGGCAGACCTATATAAAAAATGTGGAAGCACAGACATGATGCCTAAACTCTTTTGTGCATATCCTGTAGTTCCTTAAGGTATTTTGTCAAACAGTTCACGTGCCTTCTCTACGCTTCCACATTTTGCATACATATCTAGCAAGGTTGTTCAACTACAACATCTATCAAATTTTGTACCCATTCACAAATTTTAAACAAATTTTACCCATTTTGCACATTGAAATCAAAGACATACAAACCCATTTTACTTGCATACAATCATATAAGGTGCAGGTTTATTTCAAACACTTCTATACATCATGCCATACAAAATGTTTGACAAAAAATGCCAAGGTGAAGATGGCATACCTGGTTCAAGGTGATGAGACTATTGCAAAAGGTGGTAGGGACGCCCTTCGTGCAAAAATGTTTCAAACCCTACCACTGTCGCTGTCGGAAAATGGCCGCCATGAAATGTGGTAATTTTATTTTTTTTGTTTTTAACTACATGATTTTGGGCAAAATCATCTCGCTCGATATCAACTCACCTGAAAATATCTTGCCACATATGCGCCACGCAATGGCCACATGTTTTCAGGTGAAATTAGCTCAGGCGAGTCAAACTCGCACGAAAATGATCCGCTCTGAACTGTTTTGTTGGCCCAAAGTGTGACACAACTTTGTGCTTTTACCCAACTATGTTAGGCCATAAATGTTTTCTTTCAAACACGATGTCTTTACTCATAAATGTGAACCAAAGACATCGTTAATACTAAATGCTAAGAGTAGTAATAGGTTTTGTGTATTGGGTGTATAATACCCAATACCTAAGAAAATTGAAAGATAATTTAATAAATGCAAGATTGAAATGCCTATTTTCTCATATTACCAAATGATTGATCAAATAGATATAATTAATTAAAATTAACATTGCATATTATTAATGTGATATCAACATTTTACATATATAAAATAATTATAAGATTGAAAAAACAAAAGTGTGATAGATATTTTACATTTTGTTGGCCTCATTTTTGTACTCGACAATTTTCAAACTTTTCCCTAGCTGTTGAACTCACAAGCATTGTCAAATATTGATTCCCTTTGTCCTGATGACCTATTCAAGTTAGTTTTCCTTTTTGCAAATGCCTAATCAACTTCAGATTGCTTGTCGAAATCAACTCATTGATTTGCCAGTCATAGTCACAAACTAACAATGTCGCAAGTTCTTTGCACCAGATTGTCAGAGATTGTTCACCTAATCACATTTCTATGAAATTATTACATTATTCTCAGATGATTTGGTACATCAGTTTCAAGTGTTTAAAGGAAAATTAATTCATCATTTCACTCAATACCTTGGAGGTAGTTGCACAACTCAAACAGCAGCCCACAAAAACAATTTAATAATGAGATCTGTGCAAGTTGGGATAGGAGTTTCCTAACTTCATTCCACACTATATGGCCCATTTTTTAGGATGAGATTCTCTCCCAGATTGGAATTTTAAAAGTTCCTGTTTATGTTCGGTGATTTACGGAAAACATGAAATTTAAGGTTTTATAAAGGTTGGAGTAGAATAGGTTTGCAAAGGGCTCTGTGAGATCATTTCACACTAGATGACCAGTTTCCAGATGATAATACCTTTCCAGTCAAAATTTATAAAATTATTCATCTTCTTGACAATCTTGGTTTTCTTTGGGAGTATTAAGTTGTGAATATTTGGAGTGGGAAAATTAAAACAATACATTGTTAAGATCTTTAAAAGCTTGTGCGGGCAATAAATTTTATTTTGTGAGAGAAAAGTGAGAAAGTTTCATATCTTGTCAAAGTGAAATAATTGTGTTTCTTCAATATGGTTGAGAAGACTTTATTAAAAACCGAAAATAATTTTAATCAACAGCATTGGAAGTTCTTGAACCTCATATTTTGCCTATTGAAATTATTAATAAGTGGAGTTTGTAAATTTGAAGGTTGCAGAAATTCTGAATTATTGAAAAGCTAAAAGAAATGGTCTTTGGCAATTTTAAAAGTTAAAGAACTTTATCAAAATTAAAATATTTTGATTGGCAGGTTTAAACATTTTCTAACTTCCTAAGTTGTCGAAAGCTTTCTTAATCGACAGATTTTGTAGTTCACAAACTTATTTTATGGCTGATGGGAGAGCTATATGGTTGGCGAACCTTATGTATTGCCGATAAGGTACTCTTATCGGCAACTTTTAGGGTTTTAGAACCCTCATTTTCTGTTGGAGAGTAATTTCTCCCACATAATGGAAAAGACAAAAAGGCAAAAAGACAAAGAGGAAACTAGAAAGTTTCTAAAATAATCTAGATAAGACAAACAACATTCTAGAAAGAAGGTTCTAAGTTAGAAAGTTCTAGAAGAAGTTTCCAGAAACAAATTGTTTCTAGATAGGAAATGGAAGAGCCTAGAAAGGTAAGACATGAGCAAAGACCTCTATAAAAGAGGCATAATGTAATGTAAGCAAGCAATTAAGAAAATGAAGTCAAGTGTAATGATCAAATGATCATGAATGCAGCAGCATTCGGTGATTTGTAATGTAATCACATTTTGAGTTAATGGAATTGTGCAGTAGCACACATTTGAGCATGTTTATGTATTTTTTTTGTTTATATGTCTTGTGGATGATGATATCCACCACCAACAAGTGGTATCAGAGCAGGTTAGATCATTGAATTGGAACTATGCATTGGAGGATCAAAACCATGTTCGTGCAGAGCTAGGGTTATCTTGTTATCAGGCGGATCGTTGTTGCAAAAGGAGTAATTGATTTTGCTGATGTAAAGCACTAGTATAAGAGGGCGCAGTTTTAATGCGTCAAAGTCACAGATGTGGATCACTGATTGAAGACACACTACAGCCAGACATTGTGGAGATCAAAAGGAAGTGCAGATTGAAAGTATATTTTTGTTTTTGCAGCTGAAGACAAACAATAGAAGCAATTCTGCTGCCGAGAATTCATCAAGTGTTTACCGATTTGGAGGAAATCGTTGCATGAGGAGATTGCGGAATGTGGAAGTCGCCAGAAGAGTTTTAAAGAAAATCAAATCGCTGATTTAGGGTTTATCCATCGCCAACAGTGAAGAAGCCATAGGTTTTTTAGAGGAGATCGAGAGAGTTCAAGTCGCAGCAACCAAAAAATATTGCCTAGGGATCGTTAAAAAGCAGATCGCTGAATGTATTGGAGCCGAGAGTTTAGTAGAAGGTCATCGAATGCAACAGAGGACTTAGGGCTTGTAAGATCATTGTGTGAAATCAAGAAGGCTGTGATTTGAAGCTGCTACAGCCTATAGGGTTTGAGAAGCTATCAAAAGAAGATTGTCCAAGTTTGCAGATTGTTCGTAATAACTAGCTGCAGAATTTTTAAAAGAAGAAGATCCTCTGAAAAGAGGAGATTGAAAGGAGAACGAAGGAGGTCATCAAAAAGTAGTCGATGCTATATAACCAGAAGGTAATCGTTATTTTGTAGATTACAGAATTTGTTACAATCAATTCCTAAGAATATTAGAGTCAAAAACTGCTAATTGTGTTATGAGGGGTTGTGGTTCGCTCAAGGAGATTTGTTTAGGCGTTGCAAAAACTATGTGTTTGGAGACATTTTAGAAGTTACCGAAGCTGCAGAATACCTGGGGTTGTTAATCACAATTGAAGAAAGGTGCAAATCAAAGGTTGCCGCTTGAAGCCAGGTTCTGGAGATTATCGGATATCAAGTAAAGTTAAAGAATCGCTGTTAAAATAGGGTTCTGAGGAGGATTTGTGGAAGTAAAGGCATCGTGATTTCACAGAGCCACTAAAGGAGTTTTAGGAACTGCAGGAGAAATTTAATGAGATCGCTGTTTCAAAAGGAGAAACGCTCCTGAGTAAAGTGCCGCTCAAGTCTTAGGAAGAATCGAGCTAATATAAGGAGGTTGTTGTTAAATTAGAAGCCGCCAGTTTTGAATGTGTCCGCAAATCGGCCATACTCACAGGAGAAAAAAAATCGCTGAAGTAGTCATCGCAGAAGGTAAAATAAAATCACAGTTTTTGAAAAAAAATGGAAGCCATCAAAAAGAGCTTGTCCAAAAGGAAACAAATCACTCAGCCAAAGGAATTGCTGAATTAGAGTTTAATCGCCAAGATCTGGAGGCCGTAGCTGCTAAACAAAAGGGCGTTACAGTTGTTAAAGATTGTCAAAGGTCGAGTGTGACTCTGTTTGTAGATTGTGGAAGGCTGAAGGAAGCCGCTGCCTAGCAGATGCTAAATAAATAGCTAAAGGTTATCTTAAATCGCCAGGTTGCAGAAGACAATAAATCTCTGGTCATTACATAAGTGTGAGGTTTAAAAGGAAATCAGATGGCAAAACAAAAACCATTGAAGATTGAATCCCTGAAAAGTGAAAAAGGTAGAAGCATTGACAACTTCAATCACCCAAGTTTATTTGTTGAAGCTGATCACCGGCATAAGTGAAGAGCTAATTTTTAAAGAGTTGAAGAAGCCGCATCTATTATTTTCACAGTATCGCAATAGCAGATTGAAAGAGTTGCAGGGTTATTGCAAAACTAGCCAGAAGCGTCAGGCCAAAGTTGCAGTCATCCCAGGATTTGTGATCAAAGAGGAGGATTTGCATCAAAAGTTGCTGGAGGTTAAAGGCCACAATTGTCATAACATTTTTAGAGGAGGTCATCGAAGACAAGTGCATAAATCAGGTAAGCAAATTATTTATTTTCAATGGGGAAAGCTAAGAGAGAAAAGACATAAAAAAAAGATTGGCAAAAAGAGAAAGAAGATTGGAAAAAAGAGAAAGGTGCTTTGGAAAAAGAAAGATCTGAATTAATAAAAGAAACACATCAATTGACAATAGAGAAAATTGGTTTAAGGTCAAAAAGGTATGAAGCTAATGTTGAATTGAGTAAAGTAAAAAGGAAAAATGAAGAACTAGAAGAAAGATTGAAATTATTTGATAAGGTTAAATAGAGGAATGATGAATTAGAAGAAAAGATAAAGCAATTGGAAGAAGAGAATAAGATACAAAAAGATGAAATATCAAGGTTAAAAGAAGAAAATGAATGTTTAAAAACAAAGCTATTAGTTTGTGATGTCTCGTGTGATACAAAAAAGATGCTTGGTTGAAGATTGTAAGGAAGTTGGAACAACAAAATTTGCATGTTGTGATATTGATGAAAATGACAAGTTGTTTGAATCCAAAAATCATTGTAATGAAGAGAATGTTGGTTTAAAGATGATGAAGAAGATGGGATATACAGGAAAAGGTTTAGGCAAGTATGGACAAGGAATGAAGGAGCCAATTGAGCCAATAGTGAGGCCAAAGTATGTAGGTCTTGGATATCGAAAAATAGATTATGTTACAAGTACAAACAAGCTGGTTCAAGAAAAGAAGAATGTGCAAAGTTCTCATTGTCATAGGCAAGGACATACAAAGGAGAAATGTTGGAATTTACATCCGTGTAGCATTTGTGGATTGAGAAATCATTGTGAAAAGTTATGTTGGAACAAAGAGTGGAAAAGTAAATCTATGACAAGATGTATGAAAATAGATTGTGGTTGGAGCCTTGGATCAAGTTGGCAACAAATTATAGGCATGTTAAAAAGTTTGTTCAGGTATAGATCTTCATTTGTGAAAAATGATAACAATCAAAAAGGATTTGAAAGTTTCAGGCATCATGTAAAGTGGAAAGATAAAAATAGAGAAAGGACTTCTAGTTTGAAGTTCTAAAAATTTAAGATTAAAGCTTAAAGGACTATTGCAACAGTGGGTGAAATTTTTAGATCCGCAGATCTTGAAGATGGTTTAAGTGAGCCCACAAACTCGAAAGACTAGAAAGACTTGGAAGACAAATTTGGAATGAAAAGTATGTGGTCGAAATTAAGGGGGAGTGTTGGAGAGTAATTTCTCCCACATAATGGAAAAGACAAAAAGGCAAAAAGACAAAGAGGACACTAGAAAGTTTCTAAAATAATCTAGATAAGACAAACAACATTCTAGAAAGAAGGTTCTAGGTTAGAAAGTTCTAGAAGAAGTTTCCAGAAACAGATTGTTTCTAGATAGGAAATGGAAGAGCCTAGAAAGGTAAGACATGAGCAAAGACCTCTATAAAAGAGGCATAATGTAATGTAAGCAAACAATTAAGAAAGTGAAGTCAAGTGTAATGATCAAATGATCATGAATGCAACAGCATTCGGTGATTTGTAATGTAATCACATTTTAAGTTAATGGAATTGTGCATTAGCACACATTTGAACATGTTTATGTATTTTCTGTGTTTATATGTCTTGTGGATGATGATATCCACCACCAACATTTTCATTGATTGAGAACTCCCAACACAGAACAGGAACATGAAATACTTCACAGAATGCCTCTGTAGAATTCATCTCATGGACTGCAATGATTGCAGGATATATATATATAAAATGGATTTGTTGAAAAAGTTTTAGAAATCTCCGCAGCCATCACTAGTATCCTCTTGCTACGACGAGATGGGAGCTTTGGGACAGGTCATGAGCCTCCATCAAACCATAAAGGAATGGGAATTTTGGTTAGATATTTTAGCTGCAAATCCTCTGGTAGACAGGAATGCAAAATGTGGCAATGTATACAAAGAGCATGAACTGTTTGATGGATCACCACATATAAAGGCGTCTCATGAAGCGCCATGTTCACAGGCTATTACACAAAATGGATTCGTTGAAAAGGCTTTAGAATCTTTTAAGCAAATGCAAGTAGCAGTTGTAAAGTCTAACTTTGCAGCCTTTACCAACATTGTTCTATGCTGTGCCAAAATGGGAACTTTAAACATGGTGTGGTGCACATCAAAATAATGGAGAGGATGATTTTTGGCAGATTTTCATAGTTGGAAATGTTCTGGTAGACAACAATGTAAAGCATGGAGGCATAGAGACCGATGAAATAGTCGACATGGGCTTTGTGGATGATGTGGGAAACACCCCTGGAAAAGTTGAGGATATCTTGTTGGATTCCGTTTAGGAAAATTTTCAATACTTGTTGCAATTAATGTTGTAGCAGGTGGTTTGGAAATTAGTGACGTTCAACTTATAATTCAGTGTGAACCTTCAAGAGACATGGAAACTTACATTCATCGATCTGGTCAGACTGGTAGAGCATGCAACACTGGGGTTTTCATCATGTTTTATGATAGTAAGAAGCAATATATGATATCTTCAATTGAAATGAAGGCTGGTGTAATCTTTGAGTGTGCATTTCCTCCTCAGCTAATGGATATTTCAAAAGCCTCTGGATTGACTACTACAGAAAAGCATAATGGGTGTTGCTGACAGCGTGCCTCCTATTTTTAGGCAATCAGCTGAGCATTTGTTGAAAAATGGTAGTATTTCTGCTCCAAACATTATTGCAAAAGCTGTTGGACATATAGAAGTCAAGAAAAGATCATTGCTCACTCCACAAGACATAGTGATTTGGCTATTCTTAAACATCATCCAGTTCAACAGTTAAAGTTTAATTTTGGCCAATTAAAATAGTACAAATCTTTACTAGATTTTGTTATGGATGAGGTGTAGAATTACTATTAACCGTTTGACCATTGAACGGGATGAATATTAAGTAGAGTAGAGTGTTGTGACCTTGATTCTTAAATCCGAGGAGGTCATATACTCTAGAGTATATGCGTTCACTGTTCTAAGAAGAATTATGCCTGAAGATAATATGGCCAGAATCAGTGAGATGTCTCTTATTTTAGATGGGGATACTACTGTATTTGATGTGCTCAGTGAGCATTTTGATTTATTTCTTGCAGGCCAGAGCAATGCCGATGGGATTGTAATTGAAATGCCTGAAAGTTTACCTAAGCTGCAAGTTTGCAATGACCAGTCAAGAGGGGGCGGCTTAGGTAAGATGCAAAAAGTGGAAGAAATATACAAGCAGATGTTGGAGATGGATCTACTTCCATATGCACTAACTTAGAACTCGCTCATGCATGGCTACTCCAAATCTGGTGATCTTTGTAAGGCATTTTAGTTGTTTGAACAAATGAAAGAATAGAAGTTTTTGAAAGACAAAATAACATACAATGGTTTACTTAAAGGCATCTATATTCAAGGGAAGAGGTTGGAATCAAAGAAGCCATTCATTCAAATAACATATTTTTAGCGGTACACCAAATTGGAACAAGAATCTTTGGTACATGTTGTAAGAGGAGAATGCAGGAATGCGAAGACATAGTAGATTTGCGAGCAAACACCTACGACTCGTGAAATCTACTATGACAGTCATTTGTCTGTCAATTTCAAGCTTTAACGTATCATTTTATTATAAAGTGCATTTTATTTATGTTTTAACTCATTAATGAGTTAAAATATTATATGCACGAAAAGGTGTAAAGTTATTTTTTTTTATAATTGATTTTCAAGAAGTAGTTAGGGAGGGGGGAAAGGTTATAAATTCAATTTTTTTCATTGTTTGAGGATCTTTTTAGCTTCTCCTGAGAGAGATTTGGAGAGAGGGGTTTTTCTTTTATGTAGACTTCTCACAACAACTGTTCATCTTTCCAGCACAGCGATTGTAGATGGATTTCTAGGAAACTGTGTGCTCTCATTTATTTAAAGAATTGAAGAAATGTTTAGAACTTTGTGTTATATATTTCTCCATGGATTGTAAGCTTTTCTTATGTTAGTTTGCAATCATTATTTGATATATCTCTGTTATATTTGGCTGCACCTGAATTTAATATAGGAACTTTGTGTTTTGAGTTGGTTACATGTTTTTCGTACGTTTAATGTGTACTTGTTTATATGTTGGGAAGAGATAGCTGCCTATCTTATCAGTTATTGTTTGTGGGCATGAAACTATTGAACTTTGTGTCATTTGTTTCCACTCTTTTTTATTTTAAGTCTATTCTTGGGAAACATGGGTGTTTTTCTTATGTCTCTCATCTAAAATTTCTTTCTTTTCCTTTTTCTGTAATTTCCTTTCCTACTTTCTGTCAAAAGCATACCCTAAAACTCCAAATTAAATCATATAAGGGAGCTGCTCCTCTAAAACGCAGAAGAAGATTGAACTGTTCCATTGGTGATCTATCCAACTATTGTAGGCATTTTTATCACCATTCCTTGAAAAAGTCACGGTTTTCTTATCTTTTTCAAGGTGATAAATCTATTTACTAACACATTTGCATTATTAGTTCATAATCTACCATAAAAGACTTAATGACAATTAAAATCGTCATTGCCTATTGTTAAATGTAAGATGGACAATGCAAAATTGATTATCCATATTCATTCTTCGAAGGCTCCATCTATCTATTTAAATCATTGATACTATGAACCAATAGTTAATATTAGTGTTATATTCTAACCACTTGATTAAGTTCGACTTGAAATTAGATAATTAAGACATAAATTAAAATGCAAAATACTAAATGTGAGATTGGTTGATTTGATTTTGAAAAGCAATTAATAACTTGAATCATTTTTTTCAAAAGTATCTAAATTATCATAAACATAAATTTGATAACAATATACCTAGAACTTAGAAGTATTACATTTACTCTCGAGGAAATACTTAGATTAAAATGCATATTACTCCATGTAAGAAACTACAGTTGAGCCAATCACCAGCAAGAGGATTGCAAAGAAGAGTTTTTGTTAACACATAATGGAAGAGAGGCATGCTATACATAGGCCTATAAGTAAATTATATAAAAACCAAATATATATATTATCTTAACTGTATATAAATTTTGACAGTTTATTCAAAATCTCTCCTTTCATATGATATTGTAGTCTTTTCAAAATTTCAGTTGTATTTTACAGCTAAAATGCCTAAAGCCCTGGCCTCGGGTCGAACGATAGGCTGGCGATTTCATTGAAGAGTTATGTTACCACAAATGCTTCAACATAGCTTCATTTCCCGTTTTCCCATTTAGTTTTGGCAAGTAATTTGATTTTTATTCAAAATTTCTTAAAGTTTTAAAGATAATTCTAAAAATTTCTTAAAGTTTTAAAGATATTTCCATTCAGGCTTTGGTAACTGTTAAGTAATTTGATTTTTATTAAAACTTCTTAAAGTTTAAAGATAAGCCTATGCACATTTTGGTATGTAATTTTGATTTTTATTAAAAGCTTCTTAACGTTTGAAAGATAAGTCTATGGAAAAGTATGTTTTTTTTCAAAACAAACTTCATAAAAATATATATTTATAAAGATTATTTAATTATTTATTCTTAACTTAGGCCTCAAGCCTAAACAAACGAGTAAGGGCCTTTGAAGACTTTGTGTTCCTTTGGTAGAGTTGTTTCCAAGTTGCTTTGCTTTGCTTGGGTAATGCATGCTCTTACTATTTTTTAACCTAAGCATGAGTACTCTAGTGTTATTTTATATGAATTTGTTTTGTTTTTTTTTAATATTTTTCTATTTATTCTTATTTTTATTTTAATTAGAAAATATAATTAAGGTTAAAATATATAATTATTTTTAATAATTTTTTTAAATTAATTTAGAAATATGTTTTAAATTTAAATATTTTTTATTTTTATTATTAAAAGAAATTGATAAAAGGATTGAAATGAATATTATAATTTATGAGAGAAAATTCACAAAGAGAAGTTGATTGAAAGATTGACAAGATGAGCAGAATTAAGAACTATGGCTGCAAAATCACAATCTAGGTATGTTTATTTCTTTCATCCATTAACTTATTAATCTTTATTTTGTTGCTATCAAAAGAAGAAATTACAACACAAATTGTTTCTTGAAAGAGTTTGCTTTTTTATATATTCAAAACATATATGTTAATTAATTAATTTATTTTAAAAATGTATGTATTTTTAAACAACATTAAGAGAAAAATAGATGGTTCTTCTTCAAACCCTTCCACATTATCACCATAAAGAAGTCAATCCACAAAACCCACAGAGTATAACGAAGCAAAGAGGGAATTTGAGCAAAGGTTGTTGAAAAATGTCATTATAACTGGGGAACTATTAATTAGGAGATTATAGGAGTTTTAGAAGTAGGCAATGGACTTGCCCACGTTGCAAAAAACAAACAAATCTAGTTTAGTTGCATGAGTCTAATATCATTTGTTGGGAATAGGAAAGAAAGAATGAATAGTTTTTTGTAATATAATTCTCAAGGGAGAAAGATTGGATTTGGTCAAGGAGTTTTATTTTGTAGAGTCTTTGAAGTTTACTAAATCACCACAAGAACAATCAAAAGAGTCTCAATCTCATCTTGGATTTCATTTAGAGAGACCACCCTTTTCAACTACTTCTTCCATCTCTATTTATGAATCTTAAATTGGAAAAACGTTTGAAGCTATTGATAGCAAGAATGTAGATGCTGCAATTGGGAGACTTTTTTTTGGTTTTGGAATGTCATTCAACATAGCTAGGTCTCGTTTGTGGAAAGAGTATATAAGGATTGTTAACAATGCTCCTAGAGGTTATGTGCCTCCAAGTTCTGAAAAAACGTCACACTATTGTTTTAGATGATAAGAAGAAACACATCAAGGAAAGGATACAAGACATCAAAGCTAGTTGGTCATATACAGATGTCTCTACAGTTTCAAATGGTTGGACTAACATTGCACATAGGCCTTTAATTAATATTATTATTTCATCATCTAAGGGTATAATGCTTATCAAATCACATGATACTTCAGGTCATGTGAAAGATGCACAATATCTGGTGAGCCTTTTTGAAGAAGCAATTGAGCAAGTAGGGAGAAACAATGTTGTGCAAATCATAATTGACAATGCTTCAAGTAATGTATTACCAGGAGGGAGAATTCAAGATGAAAATGCAAACATTTTCTGGACACCATGTGCAATTCATTGCATGAACTTACTTCTTAAAGATTTGCACAATAAGATACCTTAGATTAGTGTGGTAGTCACAAATACAAAAAAAAATACAAAATTTTGTGTTAAATCAATCTATGTCACATGCCATCTATAGGAAATATGAATTTTTGCAGCTACACAGATGTGTAATACATGATTTACTTCTAATTTTATCATGGTTGATCGAATTGTGAAGGTAAAGCAATCACTAAGGAAAAATGATGGTGTCCACTGAGTGGGAGAGATGAAGGGATAGACCAAGTAAAGCACCCTAGCATGTGATGAAATTTTAATCTCATTACTGGTAGTGGATCATTTTTATTCTGGAAACAAGCACTTGACTGTTTGACACTTTCTTGGCCTATTTTTGAAATCATTCATCTTTTTGACAATGATAAACCATGCATGGAAGATGTGTTTGAGAAGTTAGATCAGATGAGGGAGAGGCTATAAAATATATTTACTATTAGGGCACCATCATTTGATGAAGAGACACAAGATATAGTTTGGGAATATAGTGTAAAAAGGTGGAAGATGTTGCGCAATCCTTTTCATTCTGTTGGATTTCCACTTAATCCAAAATGGTTTCACAAAAAACCATGGTTGGATGATGAGGCTTCCATGTGATGGAAAACCTATGTGGATAGAGTTTATCCAAATAGAGAGGACCGTACTAAAATCAAGGAAGAGATGTCAAAATATATCAATGGAGTAGATAATTTTTCTCATAAAGATGTTCTATTTGATTGATTGAATTTTGAACCCAAAATATTTTGGGAGAATTATAGAACAAAGACACCATTTCTAAGGGACACTACAATCCATGTGTTATCTTAGGTAAAAATTTAGATATTTAGTCAAATAATAGTTGAATTATAAATTTGTTTTCTTATCAATTTATTTTAAAATGTTAATATTAGTTTACTTTCATTTTACATAAACAGGTATCTAGTGCTTCTACATGTGAACAAAATTAGAGTGAGTATGTCTTCATCCATTCTATGAAGCACAATAGACTAGGTAGCAAAAAGGTAGAGGATCTTTTGTATGTACATTCAAATCTTCATCTTTTATCTCGAGCTTCCACTGATTACAAATCAGGACCTCATAGGATGTGGGACTATGGTGGCTCAATAGATAATAGAAATGATAAATTACCAATAGAGGTACTTGAAGAGAATGCAAAGGCATGCTTAACTGGAGTTGGAATAGAGAAAGGTCAAGCACCTACAAAAGCACTCCTTTAACATCAAACATCAAAAGAGATACTAAAGAATTTAACTAAGATTTGATGATATCTTTCAATGTTATATATAGATATTATTGCAAACAATTATGATAATTTTATTTTATTTTTTAACTTGAAAATATTTTAAATTATTTTAAAGTGATATATATATATATATATATATATATATAATATTTTTGGTGTTTTATTTTTATTATGTTTTTAATTTCACAAAATTTAATTTGTATGCATCTTTATTAATGTGTGTAAAATTTTATAATAAATCTAAATTTTTGAAAAGGTATATATGTATATAAAATTTGTTTCTTATACACAACTTTTAAATATCTCATTTCTCATCACATTGTCATTGTCGTTGCCATTTATTTTTCTCATTTTGGGTGACATAGTTGTGGAGGAGATAGATATATTTAGAGTCAACTAGTATGTTTTCATCTGTTTATTCACTATGTTCATTACATGGTAAGAATGTCTTAGAGCTGGCCTTAGATGCATTACAAAGAGACAATTCTCTGTTCTATACCATTTCCATAAGTATTTTTTGGTGGTGAAATATTCAAATCATTTGCTTACTCAAAGGTCAAAAGATAATACGATAATAATTGTATTGCAGTTAATTTTTGAACTGAATGACAAACCACATTGTTTGCTTGACAGTGTGTTTTCAAAGGGGCATTTTCTCATAGGATGCAGTTTATTACATGACTTAGTGCACATTATCTGCTCAACAAGTGACATCATAGGGTCATTTTCACATGGAACGCAATGACTGCAGGATTTACTTAAAGTTATCTTGTTTAGACATAGTGGATCTCAGAGATGTTATTTTAACATTATATTAACAAATGCAAACTTTATGATTTTGCATGCTTGATAGAGTGTCTCACAGATGCATTATTACATGGAATGATTACAGGATTTAATGTTAACTTCATAGCATAAAAATGCAAACGTTATGATTTTGCTCCAATATTTACTTGGAACGAAAGGATGGTGCGGTGAAAGATATTTTCCAGATTCAAAGACATTTACTTAATGATGTGGAAATTTAGATAGGGCATGTGAAAATCCCTAAATGAAATGTGGTCTCAAGGATTACAATGATGGCAGGATATGCACAAAATGGACCATTGAAAAGACTTTAGAAACTTTCAAGGAAATGAAAATTGGTAGGTGTAAGCCAAAAGCCTAACCTTGCCCATAGCTTGGTACAGGCATCCTTCAAGGTATAAAGATCGGGTACTTTCACCATATGTTAAAATTGCAATGGTTCTAGTAGACATGTATGCAAATGTAATGCACAAGAAAGGCATGCGAACTAATTTACCAAATGCCTCGTTGAAATGATTGCAGGATGTGTACATATTGGATCGTTTGAAAACACTAAAGAAACTTTCATGCAAATGAAATGGCAGGTGTAACAATCAAATTCAACAATCTTTGCCAGTGTCCTCCCTACCTGTGCTGAAATGGAAGCTTTGGAACTAGTATTGGATATTCATCATAATGAACTGTTGACAATTGTTATTACATGGAAGGCAACGTTTGCAGCATATGAATCTGGACCACATGAATAGAACATAGAGTCTATATAATGTGGCTCGATAATGGAAATAGGAGAGGATGCATGCATGAAGATTTGAGAAGAGAGAGACAGAGACAAAGAACATATATACTTGAGGGTAAATAGCAGTAGTGGTAAAATGAAAGGAAGATGGTTTTAAAAAATATATTATAGATGTTATAGATGACAAAGAAGAACAACCATTAAGGGATTAGAGAGTCATAAGGAGATAGGTGTAGAGATAGAAGTAGAATCCATAGCTAAAGTAATAAGCATTGAACACTCTTACATAAACATGTAAATGGAGCTGATGTAAGACTAAATCAAAGGTAAAGAAATATGCTTCATGATACTTGATGAGCCCTTGAAATGTCCTTATTTGATGCTTTTTATTTCTTGCTTTATCTTGTATTTTACATAAGATTGAACTCTTGAAGTACCCTTTTTACTCAATATTCCTATAAAGCACAAGTTTAATATGTATGGTGTTTGTTGGATGATTCTATACTTAATGTAGTTGTTTTAAAAGTAATATAACATCTCTTGTGTTAGTGTGATATTTTCTATGCTCCTAAGTTTGTTTAACTACAACATAATTCCTTTAGCAAAATTCATCACTGGCCCGCAACTACTAGGCCTTGCTTCCTGCAACTTGTTGGTTCCCAAAATAGCAGGTCCTCTCCTCTAACACCACTACCAAGAGTGACACAAAGGGGAATCAAATATCACAAGTAGGGAGAGTGATATATCAACAAAGAGGGTGGTTTTGGTCCAATGCATAGGATAGGGCAGATCCTCTTCTTCTTTAGGCTCTACAAAACCTAGGGGGGATTCCCTTGAGGTCAAAACACATGATAACAATTGGGACATAGCTTTGACTACCATGCCCTAATGGAAGTCAGGGACAAGCTTACTTGACCTCACCAATAATAGATTATAAGCAAGACTATAAGTGCACCAACAAATATGATCAATTAAAACCTTTAAAGATGAATCCCCTTAACTTTTCATACACACTTATACCTTGCACCCTCACTATCACAGTCCTCTATACATTTATCTAACACCAGCCCATTGAAGATATGCATTTACAAAGCAATGGACTATGACAATGAGTAGAATTCCTACATACACATGCCTCTAAACATCTATTTGACATGAGCTCCCTTAAGATATATCAAAAGAATAATCCTCGTATGTGTATATAGGAAGAGTAGGAGACTAATTCAATCCTACAGATAATAAGAGAAGTTATTAAAATGAGATGTTTGGCCTCTCACCAATTTGACTAGTGCCTTCTCCATTGGGCAACAGAGTCCAAACTTGAAAAGAGAATGGGAACTTGTATGCAACTCAGCATTGGAACAAAAGTTACACAAACACAACTTCATAAGATAAGGTAACCTACAAATGACATTCTTAATTATCTAGAACAACATCAACTGCATCCCACATATAACAGAGAAAATACCATTACAGAGAGTTTGTAATGCATTATAATGCTGCGACATTAATCAATTTTCTATTACATTCATGCCAACAAATGAGGTAAGAGAGAACCAACAACTAGGTTCAAAGGCTTTGCTAAAATACAACTATTTTCCATGGATACATAAACCTACAGATAAAACCCTACTTGACTACACCTTCCCCTGAATTACAAAGCTTGTTCCATCATTTACAAAGCTAGAGATACATCATTTAATACCCTAGAAACTACAAAAGCACATGCAGTCATAAATTAGTTCCATGACCAACCCTTTTTACATCTTACATGTACATGTATATATAGCATTACAATTCCATGTTGTAGCTTGGACGTGGATTTGGAGTAGTCTATTAGTATGCACAGGACAACTAAGATGGGGGTGAATTAGTTGTATATTAAAACTTTAAACCCTTAAAGCAATTCCTATCATCAACCTCTTATTATGCATTAGCAGAATGTAAACATATGAAGCATCAATACAAACACATTCAAACACATAAGAACTCCAGATTTACATGGAAAACCTAATAAGGGAAAAACCACAGTGAAGATTAGCTCACATATATATGAATAGCAACACTAAAAACAAATAGGTTCACTACCTAGAAGAAAGGCTCACTGCCAAGAGAAAGACTCACTACCAAAGGCTCACTGCCCAGAAGAGAGAAGAAAGAAGAAGACTGTTATAGAGAGATTCACTATCTCAAAGCAATAGGAGAAATGCACCATTGCCACTCCTTGCCATCCGTAACCTTTGGCTCATTGCCTCCAACAACTTCAAGCACATTGAAATGTAGACACCTTTTGCTCACTGCATTCCAGAGTCATAAGAATTTAAGCTCGTACACAACTTACTACCCTTGATTCACATTCACATCATCTTCTCTGCCTTGCTCCATTCAACTTCATCATGCATTTATACCATCTACAACCAAGACCTATCTCAATTAGGTCGGCACTAAACACTTCCGCAGTGGAAAGAAGTGAAAGTGGACCATGTCAAGGGTTAACTAGGACTCAAATCTGTATCACCAAGTTGCTCATCACATCCACAATCCATGAGGTACCTCCGCAAATAGCATTAATAAGCCAGGTTGGCCAAATCTAAGCAAAAGGCCACATCCACACTTCTCCAAGTCCAAAAACATCATGCGGACTAGAGAGAGACACTCCATAGCATTCACACACCTTCATAGAATATTTAGTATCATCAAAATCTTCTACAATACTGCGGCAACCACCTAAAATAAAGAATGTCTTCATTTTGCACATCAGGATACACTGCTACTGAACACCAACACAAAAACAAAACTTGCAGAGCACCCCAATACTAGAAACTTTAAAGAAAGGTAGATATAGATACTATAAGCACTTTCCTAGATCTGCAAGACAAGAGACTTTGATTCGGAGAAATGCGGAGCATTCTTATTTCTCTCATACAACCTTCTTCATAGTCAAGCACTATGTCAAACACATCTTCTACTGCCGCTCGATCCAGAACCTAAAACTCTGGATATAACACCTCTGAACACCTTTGATTAACACTTCCAAACCGCACTGGCATATCTTCAACTATGAAGAAATGCGGAGCGCAACATTGAACACGCCTCTGTCACACTACACACCTTTTTATTCAAATTTTCTCAAAAGCACTTGGAAACCAAGTGAACCATCTACTGGAGGTTGACATCAATGACAACACCAGCAATTTTCCAACAATCTTCCCCTTTGTCATTAATGGCAACACCAACTTTCTGAAAAACCATCAAGACCTAAAGCAATCAATCAGCAGCTCGGTAGTGCTCCCCTTGACTAGAGCAACTTTTACTCTTCACACACTTTCTTGCACAATGGTTTTTCATCCACTTTAACTCTCTCCCCCTTTGATATCAATGGCAAAGGGCAACAACATAAGTGAGTACCTACTCTATCTCCACTGCTCTCATTTTTCTGCACTCTCCCCCTTAGGGTCATAAGTTATGCTCCATCTGACTATATCAACCAATAGTATCGCTACCTACTCCCCCTAAGAGGTAGCCTCTAACATTAGTCCAGGACCAAAAATGTATCTTGAAATGCTTCCCGAATAGATGCACATACTTATGCATCTAGTTAAAAGGAGGAGCAATAACCCCTAACTTATGCCGAAGATACTCAAAAAAATCCTTAAGAAGAGCCTTTGTAAAGATTCCTACAACTTGATCCTTGGTAGGCACATACTCCAATTTTACCTCATTCTCTACAACCTTTTCTCTTTAGGAAGTGATACCAGATTGAAATATGCTTTGTCCGTGAATGCATTACTGGATTCTTTGAAATGTTGATAGCACTTGTATTATCACATAAGATAGGAATAGGTTCATCATATGACACTTTGATATCCTTCAATGTCTGCTTCATCCATAACACCTATGTGCAACAAGATGCTGCTGCAATGTATTCTACCTCTGTAGTAGATAATGACATCGAGTCCTGCTTCTTACTTAATCATGAGACAAGTCTAAGTTTCCAAGAAAGAAAGCACCACCACTTGTACTTATTCTATCATCTATACATCCTGGCCAATTTGTATCTGTATTTGCACTCAAGGAGAAATCAGTATCCTTGGGATACCATAGGACAAACTCCATAGTGCCTTCCAAGTATCTGAATATCCTCTTTACTACTGAAACATGTGACTCTATGGGATTAGCTTGAAATCTATCCACAAGATAGACTGCATGCATGATATCTAGTCTAGTAGCAATCAGGTATAACAGTCCACCAATCATTGATATGTACTTGCTCTGATCATCCTTAGGAGATTCATTATCTTTGCTCAATTTGCAGCCATTAGTCATGGGAGTACATACCAGTTTGGAGTCTTCCATTCCAAACTTCTTCAACTTTTCCTTAGCATACTTTGACTGTGAAATGAAAATATCTTTTTCTGATTAACTGATTTGTAACCTAGGGAAGAAATTCATTTCCCCACACATTGACATTTCAAATTCTTTCTACATCTCTTCTACAAATCTCTTGCACATACCTTCATTTCCTCCAAAGATTATATCATCAACATATACCTCCACAATCAAAATTTGATTTTCTTCAACTTTGAAATACAGATTGCTATCTGTAGTTCCCTTTTTGAAACCTTGTTGTAGCATGTACCTATCCAACCTTGCATACCAAGCTCTAGGAGCTTGTTTGAGTCCATGCAATGCCTTCTTCAATCTGTAGACCATATTTGGATCATCTGATAACTGAAAGTCTTTTGGTTGTTCAATATATACTTCCTCTTCCAATTCTCCATTCAAGAATGTAGATTTCACGTCCATCTGATAGACTTTGAAGTCCTTATGAGCTGCAAAGGCCAAGAACATTCTAATGGCCTCCAATCTTGCCACTGGAGAAAATGTTTCCTCATAATCTATTCCTTCCACTTGTGAGTAGCCTTTACACACAAGCCTAGCCTTATTTCTGACTACTTATCCATTTTCATTCAATTTGTTTCGAAAGACCCATTTTGTTCCTATCACATTCTTTTCTGTTGGTCTTGGGACAACTTCCCAAGTCTGATTCTTCTCAATCTGCATCAATTCTTCTTCCATAGATTTGATCTAGTGCTCATCTTTGCAAGATCCAATCACTGTTTTGGGTTCTATTTTAGACAATAAGCACAAATTTACATGTTCATCTTCCATAGCAATGTTTCTTCTTGTTAATACACCTTTGTTCTTATAGCCAATGATCTGATCTTCAGAATGATTCTTCTACACATACTTGGGGGTCTTAGGAATCCTTTCTGGAGCCTCTTCTTCATCAACTTGCTTCTCCTTTTCTTTCTCTTCTTCTCTGCAAGGGAGCTCATCAAATTCATATCCTTTAATCAATACTATGCTTTGATGTGGTTCCTCATCCACTTTAACATTTGCGCTTTCAACTAGCTTCTTTAGCCTCTTGTTGTAACAACTGTAAGCCTTGCTCTTTGTGGAATATCCAAGGAAGATTCCTTCATCTGATCTTGTATCAAACTTTCCTAAGTTTTCTTCATCTCTCCTAATGTAGCACTTGCTTCCAAACACTCTAAAATATTTTACAATTGGAGTTCTTCCATACCATAGTTCATATGGAGTCTTTAAACTGTTGACCCTTGCTTGCACTCTATTTTATATGTAGACTGCAGTGTGAATAGATTCTCTCCAATAGATATCTGGTAGATTTGCTTCCTTCAACATTGTCCTTGTTGCTTCCTAAACAGTTCTGTTCTTTCTTTCCACCGCCCCATTCTATTGAGGAGTCCTAGGGGCTAACAAATGCCTCTTTAATCCATGATCTATCACCTTGAAATCTTCATACTCTTGTAGGTCCACATAGATCTGTATGCACCAACTCCAGAGGTCTAGTGGTAGAATATTCTTTTATCTTGAAATTCTTCCTTGTTTGCTTCCTAATCTGACATTCCTTGTAGGTTGCATTGATAGGCTTTGTAATTCTTGGCAGATCCCTCACAACTTGAGTAGAGTTGATCCTCACTAGACTATCAAAATTGATATGACACATTCTTCTATGCCATAGCCAACTTTCATTAACTTAAGTCATGAAGCACATACCATTAGCACCTTTGAGCTGATATATATTTCCTTTTATCCTTGTTCCTATAACAACTAGAGTTCTAAAATTTTATTTTCTGATTTCACAACCACCATCCTGAAATACAAGCTTATATCCTCTGCCACACATTTGTCGCAAACTTAGAAGATTATTCCAGAGACCCTTGACATAGAGAACATCTATATTGTGCTTGCCATCAAAACTAATTGAACCTTTTTCACAGATCTTAGCATATGCATCATCTCCAAACTTAACAAAACCTCCATCATGTTTTTCAAGCCTCACAAACTTATTCTTATTACCCTAGTCATATGATTTAAACACCCACTATCAATTAACTGGTGGTTCTCCTCTTCTCTTGCATGAAAAGCAGTTACCAAAGCTCCTTTGATAATTTGCTATGTTTCCAGAGCAATTTCCTTCATACACCTTTTAGAATTAGTTCCATAATTCAAATCTATAAACAAGCATTCATTTCTTTCATCATCTAGATAGTCAGACTCATCATGCTCTACAATCTTCTGCAACATGATATTTTTCACCAGTGTTTTCTCCATTAGGTCAAGTATGTCAACCTATACCTCATATCCATGTGTTGTAGACATCAACACCATATCTTTGGTAGGGGCTTAAATTTTGTCTATTAAATCTCCCCCTAAGCCAAATCTTTCTACGTAGTTTCCAGAGGAAACATCTACACCAGAGACTGGCACAACCTCATCCTTCATCTTATTTTCTTCTTTATTTTTCTAGACCTTGTCCATTTCTTTCTTTATCTCTACTAGATCCACATTCTGTTGGCAAGAGACACTATGTGACTTCATTATTGTTGTCATTTATGGCAACAAAGTCTATCCCACACATCCACAGCACATAGTATGTCTTTATCGGAAGTCAGTTGAAGAGTGTTTTGGTCCGATGAACAAGAACAGAGCATGCAGCAAGGTCTGACAATCAGGTCTGGATCTCTCAGAGGATGTATCTCAACAAAGTGTGGACTTGGGGAAGTCAAGAGGAGTACCATGACTACTACATTCCAGAGATTGAGCCTCTGGTGATGAAAGAGTGAAAAGATATGAGCATCTAAATGTTGCGTTCCTAACAGGCAGAGTAGACTGAGGAAGAACTAACCGGTAGAGCATCAGACTTTAATCTAGATGAGAAATTGATGGTGATCAAGCTTCTTGAGGGATCATTCATGGTTGGCCAACATGATTGATGACTTCTATGTCTATATTTTTGATACGCATCACATACTAAGCATGGATTCAGCTGACTGACCAATATTTAGTAAATATCTTTAATATTCTAGTTGCCGACTAGAAAGATGTTGAAATCCTTGATGCGGATATATATACTAGATTGATTTCAGTATGAAGGTGTGTTGTATGTGTTAGTGTGCAAAGAAAGGCAGAGAGAAGTGTGGAAGTAGGAATACAAATCCAGTATGTGACAGAATAGCAGCATTAGAGCAAAGGAAGAATGAAGTGCATTAGATCAATATATTGAGCCTAACCAGAACTAAACCTCAGCATGTGTGGATGCCTCTCATCAGTTCAAACACCTAGTTACTTTCTATATACCTCGTAGATAGTGAGTCTCTTGTAGGCAGTGTGCCTCTTGTGAATAGTGTGCTCGGACAGTGAGCCCTAATTGGCAAGTGCCATTTTGTACTCCTTATTCTTTTAACAGAGAATACAATCTTGGGTTAGTCACCCTGTGGTTTTTTCCTTAACAAGGTTTTCCATGTAAAAATCCTTGTGTTATGTGTGTTGATTACTTTTCTACTCTTATGATTATGTATGCTTATATGTTTTGATGCTGCACTAATTGATAAAGAAGAAAAGAAAGTTAAATATTTAAGATAACTGATTCACCCCCCCTCTCAGTTATCTACCTTGTTTCCAACAATTGGTATCAAAGCTAGGTTCCTCCAAATAGAGCCTAACATCTTGAGGAAGATCTGGGAATCTCAATGGATATGTATGGTATGAGGGAACAATTTAAGTCTGACCTAGATGATCTTGAGCAATCTTATTCTGAAGTCAATAACTTGAGGGAAAGACTCAAACAAGTTGATGATTTCATAAATGAACTAAAAGAAAAATTGAGTATCTCTGTGAAAAAGAGAAAGGAACTACTTCAACAATTAGCAAGTCAAAGTGAAGCCAATGATACTAATGAAGATCTAAATGAGAAAAACAAGCTATGTGAGAAGCTATCAAAAGAGGTCGTTATGGTAAGACATGAAATGGCATAAGGGGTTATGAGATTCACCCAAGAGATTGAAGAGAAAAGAAAAATTAAAGATAATCTAAAACAATCTCTCAAGGAGAAGTCAAAAGACTGCCATAAAATGGATAGAATAATCAGGCATCTAGAATTTGATCTTGAAGAAGCTAGCGATAATGAAGAACAACTTGAGAATCAGATAGACACTCTTAAAAGGGGTCTTCAAACAGCAAATGAATACAAAGAGAAATTCAAGAGAAGCTTTGCTCAACTTGAAGTTCTTCTTGAAAGCCAAAAGAGAGTAGATGACAAGCATGGCTTGGGTTATGAGAAAGATGAAAGCTCCGGATCCGGTCAGAAGAACTCTAGATCAGGAAATCAAAGAAATAGGTCTAGAAGACCTCCGTTAAGGCAACCAAATGCTCAAAGATATCCATCCTTCAATGGATAGTGCTACAATTGCAACAACTTTAGTCATAAAGCAACTCAGTGCAGAAGAAGAATGAATTAGACTAATTCATCCTTCTCCGAACAGGGTATGGTCACAAATCTCATGAATGCAAAAAATGCAAATAAATAATTCATTCAATGGTAGATGCTTTGCTTGCAATAGAATGGGACATATGGCTAATCAATGCAGATCAAGAGGATATCAGTCAAACATGCAAAGAAATGTCATTTGCTACAACTACAATAGATCCAGTCATATTGCCAAATTCTGCAGAGGTAAGAATCAGGATAAAAAGGGTCCGGTACATCATAATCAAAATCAAGACAAAGGAAAAGGAAAAGTGAATGCGGATGAATTTCAAAGGGAGATGAACAAGATTTGGGTGAAGAGAAGTACAGAAAATGTTGGGGATGGATCCGCACCAGAATCTGGTGCTGATATTCCTTTCAGAATCTAAATAGATGAGCTCTGGCTCATGGGGAGTCACAAAGGAAAATAAATTCCCCCAACCAGTTAATTGGTGCCTAAAATTGGCACATGGAGTGTTGCGGATTGAAGAGTTCTCAAAGAGATATCTAAATAACCCTCGGTAAAATATGAATCATCCATAAGGAGATTTGAAGAGTCTAATCATCCAAGATTGATCCGGTTTGACAGCCTTCCGGTAAAAGTAGGATTTTCACAGTTAGATCTGGTATGATTCAAAATTGAAATATCTTGATCTACAGATAAATGGCATGATTGGAGGAAGGGAGATACATTGTAAATTATCACTAAGAATAATTCTAAGTGCATCTCAGTGATTCGGAAGGATCTCTCTGAGAACAAGGTTAGAACAAGGGAACCAGAATGACTTAAGGTGTGCATTTATTGCAATATGAAATTAGGGTTTGAGCAAAAATATAAGGGTTCTTTTATTCATCTCTTGCACATTTGCATTCGAAAAGAAGAAAGGAAGAGCTCTGCAACAAGATTTTTTCAACTCTCTCAAAGATCAATTGCCGAATCCGATTCAACCAACGATCTTTTCTGACTCATTTTGTAAACCCTAGAAGCGTAAAAAGGTATTGCCATTCTTGAATACCTCTCTCTGAATATTTTTGCAAGATGGCTACTCCAAATGTTGTTAATATCACTGATAGGCCGCATCCTAAGTTTAAGAAACACCCCTACAAATCCCTAGAGGTTGATCCTGTAGGCGCCTTTTCTAGCATTCTGCACGTAGAAGATGTTAGGGTATACATTCATGTAAATATTGAGGAATTTGGAGAATCAAAGCTGATGGATATCTACCATAAACAACTAATAGATGAATCCTTTGAACTCAAACCTCAATACAAGGCCATCCAGGATAAGCATTTTGGACATTGCATCCACTTCCCCTATTTTGCAGAAGATGAATGGGTCCGATATGTTCTTAGCAGAATACATGACAACTTCATATGGTTGATGAGGCCATTCAAGATAACAAAAGATGCTATTAGGGTAGTAATCGGTTTGCACTCATCCGGTGGGTTGCCTGCTCTTAAATCGGTCAAGAACCAAACAGTAAGTGAGGCTACCGGATCAAAGTTTGACAAAAGAGCAATGACAATAGAAGATATCACAGATCCAGATATCAAATTTCCTTCCATGATAATTGGCTACAAAATATATCATTCTAGCAAGGAGAACTTTGTATTCGGAACTGTAATTTATACTGCATATCAACTGCTAAGGGAAAATGCAGACTATGATCTATGCGAGCTTCTCCTAAGTCAACTGCTATAAGACCTGCAAAATATCAAGAAAGATAAGAACTCATTCAAGTATGGTGGGCTAATACTATTTTTATTCTTTTACTATATGAATGAGCTACCTGGATCAAGTGGCTAGGTATGGCAAAATGACAGACCGGTTGCCATACAAATCAGAGATTATATGTATGGGCTTGGTGATGCCAAGGCTCAAAGTACAGTACTCTGGGGATACTTCAAGAACTTCCAAAGTATGATGTAGGCCAGAGAAAGGATTCCCTAATCTATAGTTGAAAAATATAAGGATACAGTGTATTTCATGGTAGACACTGATCAATGCCTAATGGAGGCAGTGGAGCCCAAACAGTCTGGATTATGCCAATGGGCTATGAGGTAGATTAGAAAATCTTGGAACTACATGTCCAACACCTATTGAGTCAGCCTAAGGACCCTGAGGTAGAAAGGTTTGGAACCTTTGAAGAATTGAGTGTAAAAATACATGTTGAACTAAGACAACCAGAGATGAAAAGAAAAGTGAGAAGAGAGGTAGAGGAAGTTGCCAAAAGATATGGTATTTCAAAAGAGGCAGTTGATGCAAACATAGAGAAAGTAGAAAGAGCAAAGAAAGTGATCTGATGCAAGCGCCCTCTCGGACTAGATCCTCCAAGAGCTTTGCACCTACCACTTCTAAGAGCTCAAGATCCTCCAAACTGGAAGCCAAGACATCTGTAAGGGAGAAAAGAGAACAAAAGATAAGGCCACAAGGTCCTATATAAGCCAAAATGAAGAAATAGAGACCAATGAGGAAGTTAAGAAAATGAGGAAGAAGAAGAAAACATAAAGTGAATCCTCTGCTAATGCAAACAAAGAAGAAGAGGCAGAAGAATTTGTTGAAAGGCCTACTCTCTCTATTGATGATATCATGAAGGCAGTCACAGTGGATGGGAACCTACAACCAGTCACTAAATTTTATGATGAATATAGTGATGCTGACAAGAAAATCTTGGAAGATGCTACAGTCAGGTACCTAAACATTTATATCAAAGCATTCATTGAAATCATCTCTCTAATTCCCAAAAGTCTAGAGAAGGAACTTGAACTGAGAAAGGAGAATGCTAAGGCAAAGGACCTTGAGATCTGGGAACAGATTGCAATTCAACTCTATCCTTCCATTACTCCAAAACAAATGACCATGATCTTCAAGGATTGTAAGGATGAATTCTGGAGTAAAGCCAAAATAAACAAACTTATGCTTGAAGAGACTGATCAAATAGCAAAAGAAACAAAAGACATCCTCTGAAATGCCTACAATAGATTCAATCTCCTTATCATAGAGGACATAGATAATGAACATTCTGCCATGGATGATGAAGGACTAAGTACATCAAAAGAAGAATCTACTAAGAAAATTGCAGAAGAGCCAAAGGAGATAAGTGAGGAGAGGACTAAGGACTTGGATTCTTCTGTTCCAGAAGAGGAAGTCCCTGAAGAAGTAAACATCTCTCTTCCGGATCCCCCTGCTAACTCTGGAACTGAAGGAGAAGGAAGAAAAGAGGAGAAATTGAGTCAAGTAGAGGAGCAAAAGGGAAGATAAGAAGAACACACAGAGAAGATCTCTGATGATAGTTTTGAGGCTGCAGAAGGAAAGAAGACTATGTCTCTAGCAAGAGACACTGCAGAATCAGTAAAAAACTTCCTAACCAAAGAGATGATGGATTTAGACATGAACTGGAACTATTTCAAGGACCACTCAATTTTGACTCCCTTTCTCCAGTAGACAATGAAGGTAGCATCTTTTGCTCAAGCTAAAGCAAAAGAAAAGCTTTTGAAGTCTCACATGGAAGATTGTGAGGTGATAGAGATTGCATCCGGTGTGTTGGAGAAGATCATGCCATCCTTCCAAAAGGATCTTTCAGCCTCCTCATCCTATAACTTGAAATCTCTTGTTAATTCTATTAGCACACATTTTGATTCTTTGGAGAAATCGGCAAAAGAGAAAGTCTGGAAAGAGTTTTTGGGAAAGAGATTCTCTGAAGTATAGGGACTCATAGTAAATGATAGGAGAAATCTAGATATTGGGATAAAGAGCCTAGAAAATGCTCTTAAAGATGGCAAAGAATTATACAAATTTTGTCTATCTTGGTCCATAGTGACAGACGACATTGCAAAGAAGGTGGAAGAACAAGAAGGTAAACTGTCAAGTTTATCTCAGAATTTTAATCCTCTCACCTCATCCATAATGAATCAAGAGTGACAGGCTATTGCCACTATAAATGAAATAAAGAGGCTTGAAAAGGAAAAGAAGAATAGAATAAGCAGGATGAGTGAGCTAAGAGGGATAATTATCCCTAAGTTAGAGGCAATTCATGAGGCCCTAACTGATGCTCAGACCACAGCCTGGACCAGTGATCTAGCAGAATTAAAGAGGGTAGAAGCTTTTGCATTTTTGTTAAGTGGTCACATCTCAATTTTGGATAGGATGAAGTAGAGTTGGGCAATAGAATTTGTCCAGTTGAAAACCTCTTTTGCTAATATACTTAAGTATATGTAAGTATAACATGTATATATACTTATGTGGCTATGTATAGGTTGATTTTTGCAATTTTTGGTGTGTGGATTTCACCCTTTGCCATTGATGTCAAAGGGGGAGTGAGAAGTAGTGAAAAATGTGAAATCCAGCAAAGGGGGAGCTCCAGTAAAATGTACATAAGACAAAGCATCAGCCAAGGGGGGTTTTCTATGACAGTCATTTTTCACTAAGTGTTGCCATCAATGCCAAAGGGGGAGATTATTGGCAAGAGACACTGTGTGGCTTCATTATTGTTGTTATTAATGGCAACAAAGTCTATCCCACACATCCGCAGCACATAGTATGTCTTTACCAGAAGTTAGTTGAAGAGTGTTTTGGTCCGGTGAACAAGGACAGAGCATGCAACAAGGTCTGACAATTAGGTTTGAGTCTCTCAGATGATGTATCTTAGCAAAGTGTAGACTTGGGGAAGTCAAGAGGAGTACCATGACTACTACATTCCAGAGATTGGCCCTCTGATGATGAAAGAGTGAAAAGATATGAGCATCTAAGTGTTGGGTTCCTGACAGGCAGAGTAGACTAAGGAAGAACTACTGGCAGAGCATCAGACTTTAATCCAGATGAGAAATTGATGGTGATCAAGCTTCTTGAGGGATCATTCATGGTTGGTCGACATGATTGATAACTTCTATGTCTATATTCTTGATATGCATCACATATTAAGCATGGATTCAGTCGACTGACTAGTATTTAGTAAATATCTTTAATATTCCAGTTGCCGACTAGAAAGATGTTGAAATCCTTGATGCGGATATATATACCAGATTGATTTCGGTATGAAGGCGTGTGTTGTATGTGTTAGTGTGCGAAGAAAAGCAGAGAGAAGTGTGGAAGCAGGAATACAAATCTGGTATGTGACAGAACAGCAGCATTAGAGCAAAGGAAGAATGAAGTGCATTAGATCAGTATATTGAGCCTAACCAGAACTGAACCTCAGCATATGTGGATGCCTCTCATCAATTCAAACACCTGGTTACTTTCTATATACCTTGTAGACAATGAGTCTCTTGTAGGTAGTATGCCTCTTGTGAGCAATGTGCTCAGGCAGTGAGCCCTAATTGACAAGTACCATTTTGTACTTCTTATTCTTTTAATAGAGAATACAATCTTGGGTTAGTCACCCCATGCTTTTTCCCTTAACAAGGTTTTCCATGTAAAAATCCTTGTGTTATGTGTGTTGATTACTTTTTTACTCTTATGATTATGTATGCTTATATGTTTTGATGCTGCACTAATTGATTAAGAAGAAAAGAAAGTTAAATATTTAAGATAACTGATTCACCCCCCCTCTCAGTTATCTACCTTGTTTCCAACACATTCTTCACTGGATCACTCTTCTTTATCAGATCAACCTTCACATTCTTACTTCTGCAAAATTTAGCAACGTGACCTAATTTGTTGCATTCATAACATCTAACATTTTGAACAAGCTTACTTCCATTCATTCTGGATTTACATTGATTAGCCTTATGCCCAAATCTACTGCATGTATAACAGTAACCATTGAAAGATGAAACCATCATACCCTTATTGTAACCATTCATCATCTGATTTCTGCATTCACTAGCTCTATGACCAATTCTTTGACATGTAAACATTGACTAGAGAATGATTGAACATTTTGATTCATCCTGCTCCTACATTCCATAGCCTTATGTCTAAATTTATTGCAAGAGTAACAGTAGCTAGAGTACCTTTGTGCATCTAGTTGTCTGATAGGTGGTCTCTTGAAGTTCTTCTTCTGGTTCCAGACCTGTTTGTTATTATCCTTCTTGACTACAACCTTCTTTTGGTTATTGTTCTTCTTCTTACCATTGTTTGAAGTTTGATTTGTCTTTGAACTTTCACCCTTTTCAAATCCTAATCCTTCTTTATCCTTAGGAGCCTTTTGATTTGCAATCATTTCATCAAGTAGTATGGAGCTTTCCTTGAATTTGTCTTCTTGACTTTTTGCTTTTTCTAGCTCAGTCTTTAAGACCGCTATTTCTTTTTCAAGCCTTGACAATTCTTCAGATTTGCCTTTGAGTTTTTCATTTAGGCATTCTTCAGTTCTTTTTCCTTCCTTAATTTGTATTTTCAAATTGGTGATTGTCTCATTTGATTGATTAATCTGTTCATTTACTTCCTTGTATCTTTCTTTGAATTTCTTATTTTCCTCTCTCAACTTCTTGATGCATTCATCTGCTTCCTTAATATTTTCTTCTAGATCTCTATTCTTACATTGAACTTTCTCCAAATCTTCAAGGGCTGATTCAAGTTCTCCATTCATGTCAACTATGCAGTCTTCAATAAATTCAACAGTAGAGATTTCTTTCAGAGGGATAGGATATCTTCTGGGTGCCATGTGTTCACACTTAAAGATCTTCCTCAAGTGGTTAAGCTTCTTCAAAGGAACCAGGCTCTAATAACAATTGTTAGTATGCACAAAACAACTGAGAGGGGGGGATGAATCAGTTGTATATTAAAACTTTAAACCCTCAAAGCAATTCCTATCATCAACCTCTTATTATGCATTAGCAGAATGTAAACATATGAAGCATCAATGCAAACACATTCAAACACATAAGAACACCATATTTATGTGGAAAACCCAATAAGGGAAAAACCACAATGAGGATTAGCTCACATATATATGAATAGAAACACCAAAAACAAATAGGCTCACTGCCTAGAAGAAAGGCTCACTGCCAAAAGAAAGGCTCACTACCAAGAGAAAGGCTCATTGCCTAGAAGAGAGAAGAAAGAAAACTGTTATAGAGAGATTCACTATCTCAAAGCAATGAGAGAAATCCACCACTGCCACTCCTTGCCATCTATAACCTTTGGCTCACTACCTCCAGCAACTTCAGGCACACTGAAATGTAAACACCTTTTGCTCACTGCATTCGACAGTCATAAGCATTTAAGCTCACACAACTTACTGCCCTTGATTCAAATTCACTTCATCTTCTCTGTCTTGCTCCATTCAACTTTATCTTGCATTTATACCATCTACAACCAAGACCTATCTCAATTAGGTTGGTCCTAATGAAGCATGCGCACCTTGAACGTGCAACACCAATTAGGTCAGAACTAAATACTTCTGCGATGGAAAGAAGTGAAAGTGGATAATGTCAAGGGATAACTAGGACTCAAATCTGTATCACCAAGCTGCTCATTGCAACCACAATCCACGAGGTACCTCTGCAAATGATGCTAGTAAGCTAGGTCAGACAAACCTGATCAAAAGGCCACACCCACACTTCTCCAAGTCCAAAAACATCATGCAGACCAAAGAGAGACACTCCATAGCATTCACACACCTTCCTAGAATATTTAGTATCATAAAAATCTTTTGCAATACTATTGCAACCACCTGAAATAAAGAATGTCTTCATTTCGCACATTAGGATACACTGCTACTAAACACCATCATAAGAACTAAACTTGTGGAGCACCCCAACACTAGAAACTTCAAAGGATGTTAGATATAGATAATATAGGTAGTTTCTCATATCTACAAAACAAGAGACTTTAATGCGGAGAAATGTGGAGCATTCTCATTTCTCTCAGACAACCTTCTTTATAGTCAAGCACTATGTCAAACACATCTTCTACTGCCGGTCGATCCAGAACTTGAAACTCTGGATATAACACCTCTGAACACCTCTAATCAACACTTCCAAACTACACTAGCATATCTTCAACTATGAAGAAATATGGAGCACAACACTGAACACATCTCTGTCACACTACACACCTTTTTATTCAAACTTTATCAAAAGCACTTAGAAACCAAGTGAACCATCTGTTGGAGGTTGACATCAATGACAACACCAACAAGTTTTGAACATAGTAAACAGATTTGTAGGTAATCCATACTTGTTTTCATCATCCACATGTGGGTTTCCCAGAGGAACCATGCTAAACAGACCATTTTCCCATGCCTATGTGATCAAAACACATCCTTGAGGTGTCCACTAGGGTCTTGAGGTGTATGGATCACTTTACCTTTGCTATCATGCCTCAAAATTATCATTAATGGTGTCCTAGATTGTGTAGTGGTGTCACTGGAATAATAGGCATCTTCCTAAGAAAGTTGTGTGGTTTTGGGGAATCGAGGAATAGAGGGACCTAGGGACCAAGTGTAAACGTCCCTAGGAAGTTTAGAAACCTACAAGGAAAAAGGAGGATTACATAGGAGTGGGAACCGTGAATTGGGAGGAACTAGTAACTCAGGAATAGAGGACACAGGGATGACCGAGATCTAAGGTCCAGGAGGAATGAGGATGGTCAGGAAATTGGGGTTCCGAGGGACTTAGGAACTCTGAAACAAAAGGAACAAAAAAGATCAGAATTTGAGGTCTAGGGTGGACTCAAAACTGGGAAGGGGATAGGGACCAAGGACTGGGGTTCTAGGGGAACTCGAAACCTCAAGACCGAAGAATGAAGCAAGAAACTGGGGTTTTGTGGAACCAAAGACCACAAACACATTGGAACTAGGTGCAAAGGTTCCAAGGAACCCTTGGAACCTGAAAACCTGAGAAGGCATGGAAGGGAAAGAAAAGACAAGGCAATGGAACATGGGAAAAAGAGGGACATGGGGATGTGAGAAAGGAGGGGAATTCAAATTTTTGAGGTTTGGGATCTAGGAGGAACTGAGGAATTGGAACCTTGGGGAACATGGGGTTCAAGGGAAATGGAAACCTTTAGAACCAAAGGACAAGGGTGGGGTTTTGAGAAATCAGGAAACCTAGAGACATGGGGACAAAGTTATAAGGTCTCAAGAAAACCCAAAAAACTAAAAGGTGAAAGAGAAAGCAAGAACGTGGGGTTCTAGGGAAACTAGGAACTCTTGAACCAAAAAATAAAGCATGAGGTTTTGGAGTTCTAGGGAAATTTGGAACCAACAGACAAGGTTCTAGGGTTCCAAGGACCCTTGAGAATCTGAAAACCCAAAAAAGGGTAAAAATGCATGAAAATGGCCCAACACTTAGAAATATTTGGACCATGCATGTTGAAGTCATACTGATGTCATCATCACCACCAAATGAACCATAAAAGAGCATGCATCATCAAGGTCCAAACTTTGCAAGGAACCATATACCAAAGAACTAATAGCCCAAGGCAAGGAAATTCTCGGTCCTTGAACATCCCAATGTCCCAAAAACTTAGAAACCCATGAATGGAAGAGAATGGTTAAGGGGAAGTGCCACTTAGGATTTTTTGGGCTTTTTGGAAATAATAGCATATGGCCAAGGTATGGGGAAGAGGAAAAATGATAATGGAGAACACGACTTAGATTTTTTATAAATTTTTTATTAGGGTACCAACAGTTGGGGACGTGTGCCTCTTGCAGGCACAACAAGAATCCAACTATCTCCGAGAGAAAACTAAAATTTAAAAATGGATGAGGAGGGCACAAAAAACACAAGGAACTTATGTACATGACCACCTATAGCCAATGACATGGAAGTGCAAGGACATGGAGGTATGGTTATCATACTAACCCTCACAACAATATTTACTTTCGAGCTCCATGGTAGCATGATGGATATTTGGACCCACATATAAATCAACATGAACAAAAACATCCTCTTGAACACCAAGTTGAAGTGGATTCAATTTAGATGCAACCATAAGCTAGGCTATGTCTCTGATTGTTCAACTTCTTGCAACCCATTTGCACCATAAATGCTATGTATTCTTCCATGATTGAATCAAAGACCTGATTCAAATCTAACTTGACCCCATCAACTTACAATTCAAAAGTTTGAGACACTTCAGATGAAGACTCACAATCTTCAAATTGCCTCACTATTGTAGGCTCTTCAATGCATCCTGTTGCAAACAAACTGTTGTCAAGAAATTGATCAATGATCTGATCTTCCTCTTTCTCTTCCATCAAGTGAGCAATCTAATTCTCATGAGAAAACACAACACTATTATCAACATGCTCAACTAATGAGCCTAGAAAGATGTCCTCAATGCAATCCACATCAACAAAAGATAACTACTCCAAACCCAGTTCTAAAAATTCATCAAGATTCAAAATTTTCTGACTTGGAACAACAATATGATCATGCACACCCTCACATTCCTTTTTCTCATTTTCAACAAGGGGGTCATGATCATCATCCTCAACAAAGCAAGGAAGCACATTTAGTGAATAACAAAGATCATGTACTTCAACTTCCTTACTTATCCTAGAAACATCAAGATCAATGTCAAGAGGAACAAAGAATGGGATTTCATATAATAAATAGTCATCATCATCTTCAAGACCATGAATTGACTCATCCAAGTGTAAATAAGTGCAAACACTACTATCATCACCTACACTACTATCATATGTTGTTCCACTATCATTAATTTTAATCCTCCTGAACACACTCTCAAATGGATCCAATGTTGTATCCATACCATCATCCATATGATTTGACCTACATGTCTAAGCAACAAGAGCTACAAGCACATCCCCTTCAGCATTGGGATGTGGAAAAACAACATCAACTACTTATTGAGTAGCATATGCCCACTCAAAATCCACCTTTATACTTCTTTGTTTATATTCAAGGGGAAGCCAACTTACGCCAGGGTAGAAAATCCCACAATACATGTATATGCACACACTTTCATCATGTCTTCTTTCATCTGGAATGTTATTGATGGCAGCAACAAACCTATTATGAAAATGTGAAACTAATTCACCATCCTACCTCCTAAGGCTCTCCAAATGTTGGGCAAGGGAATGAGGGTTGTAGACATGTACATCTAACTCACTGAAGTCAACAATAAAATCATCTTGTCCATCATCAAACATTGTTGTTGTAACCTCTTGTGCATTTGTAGATGAAGAGTACATGTGGGACTACTTAGTGCCTAATTCAAGCATGTTTATGTGGCTCACCAAGTTAATAAGATCTTGTTCAAATGGGTCAGGGGAATGTACAACTACTTTTTCATTTTAGAATTCAGATGCATAATTATTTGCACATTCAAATGAGGTGTCACTATAGTAGTCAGGATCATATTCATCAATATTGTATATGGGACCTCTAATCTAGTATGAATCTAATGAATGTTTATATTTTGTTCTGTCTTAAACCGGTAATCCATGGCTATACAACATACATGTTGAAACAAAATTACACTTCCTTCTAAAGATAGTTCCTTTGTAAAACAACTTTCACCTCAAGAGAGAAAAAAAGGAACAATTTTATGTACCTTGACCTGTTGCTAGACTAATGTGGAATAGGAATTGTTGCACCACAAGTAGGCATGCATCAGCAGTAGAAACTTGGAATTATAATAGATTCACAACCTCATAGAATGAGGAAATCCTTAGAGTAGACATAATCGCCAAGGCTAAAATATTTATGGGTCATCATACTAGAAAAGTCATTAATTTGTTGTAACCCAGGATAAGACCAAACTTTGAACTTCCCCAATAGATTTGCCAATCTGTTGGTTCCCAAAATAGAGGGTTTGCTCCTCTAAGACCACCAGCAAGAGTGACACAAAGGGGAGTTAAATATCACAGCCAGGGAGAGCCATATATCAACAAAGAGAGGGTGGTTTTGGTCCAACGCATAGGATAGGACATATCCTATTCTTCTTCAGGCTCTACAAAACCTAGGGGGATTCCCTTGAGGTCAAAACACATGATAACAATTGGAACAGAGCTTTGACTACCATGCCCTAATGACAATCAACAATAGATTATAAGAAAGACTATAAGTGTACCAATAGATATGATCAATTAAAACCTTTAAATATGAATCCCCTTAACTTTTCATACACACTTATACCTTGCACCCTCACTATCATAGTCCTTTATACATTTATCTGACATCGTCCCAATAAAGATATGCATTTATAAAGTAATGGACTATGACAATGAGTAGAACTCCTACATACACAAACCTTTAAACATCTATTTGACACAAGATCCTTTAAGATATATGCAAAGTATAATACTAGTATGTATATATAGGAAGAGTAAGAGACTAATCCAATCCTGCAACTAATAAAATAAGTTATTAAAATGAGATGTTTGGTGATGCAAAGGAACCCCCTCTGCTACAAACACACTCTTACAAAACCAATACACAAGTATATATTTGCTCAAATTGAAATTTCAACTCAATAAATTATTGCAACAACATGATTAAATTGATTCATTATAGAAAATAAAATCTGCATTACAAGCTCTACAAATCTCATCCTTCAATGGCCTTTCTCTGCACAATGTCTCTCCCACTGGTGCTCATTCTACATACTCTTATCCTCTGTATGCTTGCATCTACACACTTGCATCTGCATCCACACATCTACCTACACATTGGCTTTACCACCTCTCTATACCTTCAGAAACCTCAAACTCTCCTCTCTACAAGTTTTCTCTATAGACTTTCCTCTGACTGATCCCTTTCTCTTTCTTGGGCAGTGAACCCCTTCTTAGCTCAGCCCTCTATTTTTATGGTTATCCCAAAATATTTTTATGATCTTTCATCCAAAAAGGTGAAGGGACATAGATGAAAATAAAATACAAATGTTAATAGATTCAAACACTCTCTTTCTCATTTAGGCCCGAGGCCTTACCCTATCCTCATGGTGCCTCATCTTTTGGAACATGGCGCTCTATTTCTCCTCTTTTTCCAATGTTCAAAATCTGGAATATCTTAATTGAAACCTACAATCTTGATCTTCTATGTTTGGTGTGTCTTCCTCCAATTTTAGCCTCTGAAGAGGCATGGAAAAACTTCCAAGGAAGGCATTTTAATTTCCTCTAAGTATGGAGCTCATACTCCCTTAATTCGGTCTATTCATTATTCCTACATAGGCATTGGAAATTCCTCCTTTTTCCCACACTGACAAAGCACATTAAATGCAAATAATAAAGCTCCAATAAACACATCTCCCCTGCACTTTATTATTGAGTTTTCCTTTTGTATTTACTTCCCACAGTTTGGGCCTCTAAGAGGCATTTTTACTTGCTGGAAATAGCACATAAAGTACTCACTGGAATATTTTTGTTGTCTCAACATGGAATTCTTCCTCCTATGGCACCAAATTTACCCTTATTTTGTAGTCTTCAAAACAAGACTCATTAAATGGCTTCATATCTTGTCTAATGAGTGACAAATCTTCGTATCTGTTTCTTGACAACTAGAGTAAACAAACTATTAACTATTTGTATTGCAACATCGATGTTATACTATCAAATAAATTCATCTGTCCAAGAGTTATTGCACTTGAAAACCTCGTAAAGAGTTTGCATGACTTCGCCATGATGTACCAGGAGATGAAAACAAATTTTTGTTGTAACTCTTTGCCAAGAACTCAAAATTACCTAAAAACTTGCAAATACACATGGATTGGTATTATGATGACTTTCCCCAAGTCATTATGTGCCAAACTTCATAGAATTAAAAATTTTAATGTTTCACCAAATTGCTAGCGCTGATCGTGAAACAGTCATATCTCCAAAACTAGGAAGGATCTTATCATGAAACCTTCACCACTAATTCCAAAATTCATTCAACAATCTTCTTGTAAGAGGATTTGACATCAAACCTCGCCAATCCACTTGAATAATTTTTTTCGTGAAGACTACTTGTTATGTGATGAAGTCAATATATGGCAAAAACTCCATTCTGCCAAATCTAATCACACCACGTGTCCCCAACACTATGAGATGCCAATACAGGCCCAAGCAAACCAAAACTGAAAGGAACAAACTAAAATTAATTTTGGGTGATGTCGATTGCTTGTTCACCTAGGATGCTTCTGCATCAGACATGTCAGGTAGGAAAATTCTGTGAGTAGGACTCACAAAATGGAGTTGGGTAATAGAACTACTCTTTCAAGTTGTGAACAACCTACAGGGAACTCCATCATTGATTTAGACAGAAAGAATTTCTTCTTCCACCTCTTCCAACATTTCATCGGGACACTTTTCATCCTCCTCCACCAAGTGTGCACCTTATTCCTCCTTCCTCTCATGGACTCACATCCACCATAGACTGTCCTCCTCCTCTCTCTTCTTCTCCTCCAAATACTCTATCCTCTTCTCTCATCTTTCATGGGATCAATCCCAGCATAGACCGACCACCTCCACCAAGTTCCATCTGCAACATCCTCTACAATCTCTACACACAAATATGCAACATCCGCATACTAATCTGCAACTACAACTTCATCTTCTACAACTGCAATCTCTTCTACTCTCGTCATAGAAGGTAAATAATCATCACCATAACTGAATTCAAAATAACAAATTACCTCATCTTTCTTCGCTACTCCAGCATCATCTTCTTTATCCTTCACTGCAACATTCATTTTCTCTCCTCCATCAAATGCACTCTTCTCTAACCATTCACTTTCTATTACCAAAATTTGTGCCAACAAATCATCTTTCTCTTCACCATTTGCTGCAATATTCTCAAGATTTATTTCTGCAATATTCTCAAGCTTTATTGCTGTGACCTCAACTTCTTCACCTTCATTTTTAGTTGCAACCTCTTTCTCAACTACATTCTCATCTACTAAGGCTTTCACATCCTCCAAAGGACACTCAGTCTTGCTGCAAATTCACTCTTTCCCTCCTCTTCCATGCTCTCATCCAAGCATATTTTTGTAACCTCATTATTGTCTTCAGCATACTTGACCAATTCTTTTCGCTGCCTTACTTCAATCCTATCCAATCTCTCATTTATATCAGCCATCATCAAGGAGATCTTCCTTTTTTAGTACTGCCTCCATCCATCCCATATGACAGGCTCCTTTCTCATAAATATCCCCATCTCACTTACTACAATCTTTCACAATCCACATCACACTCTTCGCAATCTATGATTATTTGCATCTCTTCAAATCCTAACTACTCAGGACTTCACAAACCTACAACAATTCTCACACGATCTCTTCTCTACTGCTCTTCACTTTCCACCCACAGGTCCTGGCATAGGTTGCCTCACATTCGGCACTCTGCCTATACACTTAGAACCTCTAGATCTGATACCATTTGATGTAAAGGAATCCCATCCGCTACAAACACACTCTTACAAAACCAATACACAAGCATATATTTGCCCAAATTGAAATTTCACTCAATAAATGATTGCAACAACATGATTAAATTTATTCATTACAAAAAACAAAATCTACATTACAATCTCTACAAATCTTGGCCTTCAATGGCCTTTCTATGCACAATGTCTCTCCCACCGGTGCTCACTCTGCACACTCTTATCCTTTGTACACTTGCATCTACACATCTACCTACACACTAACTTTCCTCTGGCCAATCCCTTTCTCTTTCTTGGGCAGCGACACCCTTCTCAACTCAGCCCTCTATTTTTATGGATATCCCAAAATCTTTTTATGATCTTTCATCTAGAAAGGAGAAGGGACATAGATGAAAATAAAATCCAAATGTTATTAGATTCAAAGAATCTCTTTCTCCTTTAGACCCAAGGCCTCACCCTATCCTCATGGTGCCTCATCTTCTACAACATGGTGCTTTATTTCTCCTCTTTTTCCAGTGTTTGAAATCTGGAATATCTTAATTGAAACCTGTAGTCTTGATCTTCTAAGTTTGGCATGTCTTCCTCCAGTTTTAGCCTCTGAAGAGGCATGGAAAAACTTTCAAGCAAGGCATTTGAATTTCCCCTAAGTATGGCACTCATACTCCCTTAATTTGGTCGATTCATTACTCCTGCATAGGCATTAGAAATTCCTCCTATTTCCCACGCTGACAAAGCACATTAAATGCAAATAATAAAGCTCCAATATAGACATATCCCCTGCACTTTATTATTAAGTTTGTCTTTTGTCTTTACTTCCCACAGTTTGGGCCTCTAAGAGGCAATTTTACTTGCTGGAAATAGCACGTAAAGTGCTCAAGTTTGGTGCTAGAATCTTTTTGTTGTCTTAGCATGCCATTCTTCCTCCTATGGCACCAAATTCACCCTTGTTTTGTAGTCTTCAAAATAAAACTCATTAAATGGGTATATGAAAAGAGATGGGGGACCAAAAAGTCACTACCATGGGACTTTTTGGTCCAAAACGCACCAAAATGCGAGCACGTTATAATGCGCTTACATTTTCTCTTCCCTTAAAAGTTAAAGAAACTTCATTTTCTTTCATTCACCCCCAGCCAAAGAAGTTATCTATAGTAAAAACAATGTCCAAATCACGATCACGCTCAAGGAAAGTCTCTCCAAGCAAGTGCAAGAGAGAAATCAACATTTTCACGATGCCACCTCACCGCCAAAGACGTCATGAAGTAAACTTGGAGAGTTTAGCAGCCGAAGAAGGTAGGGTTTGATTGATTTTTGTTAGTTTGAGAAGAATTTTTGACATTATTCAATGTTTGATTAGTATTTTATATTGCATTTATAGTTATTGAGGCAAGAGAAAACCCAAATCTAGCTGGTGAGGGTGAAAACAACCCCCAAAACCCTCCAAACCCTCAAAACTCACCTTCACGTCCTCACAATGTAAGGGATACTCAAGAAAACTACCTAGGGATAATAGAAGAAAACAAGAAACATCTTCAAACTCTTATTCAAATGCTAAACAATCCAAGTGCAAGCACTGATCGTAGGAGAGTGCTTGCGAAGTCATTAGAGGAGATTGTTTCCCACACCGAATCAGTGACAAAATAAATCACCAAATTTCAAGACTATAGGGAGAGGTGTCGGCAATACTATGCTAACAAGTTATCATATGAACAAGTGAAGAATGAAAAAATTACAAAATCTCAATTATGTGCACACTTTATTAATCCTAAAACTAGCCAAAGATTAGAAGAAACTTGCAAACGGTTCCCTACTCATTGGTGTAGCAATGAATAAATATCCCAAAACTTTTGGGATAGATGGTACATGGTCTTCGATGAGCGCTCATGCAACAATGATGAGGTGCCACAATATTTCTTGAGGAAACTCCATTGCGAGTTCGTCCTTAAGAAGATTCCCAATTATTTTGACATTTGAGAGTTCCAGGGTGGAGGTGGTGGCTCTACCCAAGATAGAGAGGGGGCTCAGGGAGATAAAAACTATGTACCTATACCCTTTTTGAGGCCATAATGTAGGTCACTCTCTTTGACTTTGAAGGAGAGTGTTGAGGTGGAGACATTACATTCACTGACTACTCTCATGCAGTCTCTAGCACAACATGCCGATGATCTTACCCAGGCCGATGAGGGTGAGAGAAGTAGGTGTTATTTGTCCCCACATTTGTACAGTTCATGTGGGAACCTGTGTGATTATGGGATGTAGGATGCATGGCAGGACTCTCGTTTGCCGACGTAGGGGTGGCATCCAATGATGGAGGCATCCATATTGGATGAGATTGTTCTCACCAATGATCTCTTAGAGCATACATTTGGTATTGACTCTCAAGTAATTTTTTACAAGTTTCATCTTGATTTAATATATTGTTATTTGAAATTTGTAATTAATTTTATGACTATCTATATTATAAGTCAAAAATAATATATAATTGTCTGCGCAATGAAATTCTAGATTCAAAGTCTTCATCCTGCCTCTGTTAGTCGTCCATTGGCGGGTTATGAGAGGAGGTCAAGTTAGTAGGTATGTAATTTATCACATGATCATAATTATTGTAGATATATCAATGGTAATATTATTTTGTGACAAATTGATGATTTCAACAGTCACTGGCACCTCCACGGTTTCCTTGGTCCCCTAGATGCAAATCCACCACTTAAACAGAGGTAAATTTAACTATTTCCAATCATTATGCATTTTTAAAATAATGTTATGTATTTATTTTGGTCAAATAATCTTGAACTCTATATGACTATCTATATTATAAGTCAAAAATAATAAATATAATTGTCTGTGCAATGAAATTCCAGATTCAGAGTCTTCATCATGCCTCTGTTAGTCGTCCATTGGCAGGTTATGAGAGGAGGTCAAGTCAGTAGGTATGTAATTTATCACATGATCATAATTATTGTAGATATATCAATGGTAATATTATTTTGTGACAATTTGATGATTTCAACAGTCACTGGCACCTCCACGGTTTCCTTGGTCCCCTAGATGCAAATCCACCACTTAAACAGAGGTAAATTAACTATTTCCAATCATTATGCATTTTTAAAATAATGTTATGTATTTATTTTGGTCAAATAATCTTGAACTTGATTTTTAGATGTTGAATATGGAGACTCCTCCTCATCTTCGTGAGTCAGTGCAGGTAGGCATTGTTGCAGCCATGATGTCTTCAAATCATATGTCCGAGGTATGAGCTAATAACATGAAAATGTCATAATTTTGTATTTATTGTTTTATCTCATGTCATTTGATGTACATAAATGATATTTATGTTTAGTCAATTTTTTTTCTTGATGCTTCTCACAAGAGGTCACAACTCCAGTCTGTCCAACTAGGGACAAAGAGAGAGACAAGATGATGGAGAGTGATCATCGGATGGTAGTAAGTGATCAATTACATATGTGATGTTATATATTTCATACATTTTCTATATTAATGTGCATATTGTTTGATTGTATTAACAGGTGGAGTTGGATGAACGTCTGTCGAGGAGGTCTACTCGACTGCAGAGATAGGATGAGTCACTGATTGGCTCTCCATCTTCATGGTCAAGCAAGGGCCGCCGATTATTTCATAAAAGTCCTTAGGAAACTAGTTTTTGGGATATTTTTTGTATGCCTAGATGGCTTTGTATACATACTTTTGTATGTTACCAATGTATATTTTTGTATATGCCTATATGGCTTTGTTTGGGCATGTCTATATGGCTTTGTCTATAAACTAGATGTTATGTTCATGACATTATATATATGACAATTTATATTAAATATTTAATATGACAATCAATTATCGTTACAAGAATTTGGTTTTACATGTGCCAATTGCATTTGCTTGAAAGTTTATAAATCATTTTCAAATAATCCATTTTGTGCATATCTTGCAATCATTGCATTCCATGATATTGTGCATTTCTTTGAGGCATCATGTCAAACAATTCACGTGCCTGTCTATGCTTCCACACTTTCCATACATTTCTACAAGGGTAGCTGCAAATATAATATGTGAAAAATTCCTATATCCTTTATGCTTTTATGGTTGTCCACACCATTTTCCCCAAATCCCATTTTGGCATAGGCAAGGAGGATGTTGGATAAGGTTGTGCAATTTGGTTTTAGACTTACCAATTGCATTTGGTTGAAATTTTATTTTGTGCATTTGAAAAAGTTTTTAAAGCCTTATGAAAACTTCATTTCGTGCATATCTTGCAATCATTGTATTCCATGAGACAACATTTCTTTGAGGCATCGTGTCAAACAATTCACGTTCCTTGTATATGCTTCCACACTTTGCATACATGTCTCGCAAGGTAGTTGCAACTACAACATTTAACAAAATTCCTATATCTTTTAGGCTTTGATGGATGTCTATACCGTGTTCCAAAGATACCATTTCTAAGGTTTTGGAATTTGGCTTTACACCCGCCAATTACATTTTCTTGAAAGTTTCTAAAGCCTTATCAAAAAATCTATTTTGTTCATATCTTGCAATCATTGCATTCCATGAGGTGACATTTATTTGAGGCATCATGCCAAAATGTTCACATGCCTTGTCTATGCTTCCACACTTTGCATACATGTCTTTGAGGGCAGTTGCAACTACAACATCTAACAAAATTCCCATATCTTTTATCCTTTCATGGATGTCCATTTTGGCATAGGCAAGGAGGATACTGGCTAAGGTTGTGGAATTTGGCTTTACACCCACCAATTGTATTTTCTTGAAAGTTTATAAAGTCTTAGCAAAGGTTATGGAATTTGGCTTTACACATGCCAATTGCATTTGCTTGGAAGTTTCTAAAGTTTTTTCAACAAATCCATTATCTGCATATCTTGCAATCATTGCATCCCATGAGAGGACATCTCTTTGTGGTATTCTATCAAATAGTCTATGTGCCTTGTTTATGCTTATACACTTTGCATACATGTCTACAAGGGAAGCTGCAATTACAACATGTGACAAAAATCATATATCCTTTATGCTTTGATGGATGTCCATATGATGTTCCAAAGATCCTATTTTGGTACAGATAGGGAGGATGCTAGCAAAGGTTGTGGAATTTGTCTTTACACGTGCCAATTGCATTTTCTTGAAATTTTATAAAGCCTTTTCAATAATCCACATGCCTTGTCTATGCTTCCAATTTTCATGGTTGAGTGTTAGGTTGAACAATCCACATGCATTGTCTATGCTTCCACTCTTTGCATACATGTCTACAAGGGAAGTTGCAATTACAACATCTGACAAAATTCCTATATCCTTTATGCTTTGATGGTGGTCCATACACTGTTCCAAAGATCCTATTTTGGTAGAGATAGGGAGGATGCTGGCAAAGGTTGTGGAATTTGGCTTTACATGTGCCAATTGCATTTACTTGAAAATTTCTAAAGTCTTTTCAACAAATCCATTTTTTGCATATCTTGCAATCATTGCATTCCATGAGAGGACATCTCTTTGTGGTGTTGTATCAAATAGCCCACGTGCCTTGTCTATGCTTTCACACTTTACATACATGTCTACAAGGGCAACTGCAATTACAACATGTGACAAAATTCCTATATCTTTTATCCTTTGATGGCTGTCCATATGCTATTCTAAAGATCCTATTTTGGTACAGATAGGGAGGATGCTGGAAAAGGTTGTAGAATTTGGCTTTACACGTGCCAATTGCATTTTCTTGGAAGTTTCTAAAGTCTTTTCAACAAATCCATTTTTTGCATATCTTGCAATCATTGCATCCCATGAGAGGACACCTCATTGTGGTATTCTATCAAATAGTCTGCATGGCTTGTCTATGCTTCTACACTTTGCATACATGTCTACAAGGGAAGCTGCAATTACAACATGTGACAAAAATCATATATCCTTTATGCTTTGATGGTTGTCCATACATTGTTCCAAAGATCCTATTTTGGTACAGATAGAGAGGATGCTGGCAAAGGTTGTGGAATTTGGCTTTACACGTGCCAATTGCATTTGCTTGAAATTTTCTAAAGCCTTTTCAATAATCCACATACCTTGTCTATGCTTCCAATTTTCATGGTTGAGTGTTAGGTTGAACAATCCATGTGCATTGTCTATGCTTCTACACTTTGCATACATGTCTACAAGGGTAGCTGCAATTACAACATCTGACAAAATTCCTATATCTTTTATGCTTTGATGGTTGTCCATACATTGTTCCAAAGATCCTATTTTAGTAGAGATAGGGAGGATGCTGGCAAAGGTTGTGGAATTTGGCTTTACACATGCCAATTGCATTTACTTAAAAGTTTCTAAAGTCTTTTCAACAAATCCATTTTTTGCATACCTTGCAATCATTGCATCTCATGAGAGGACATCTCTTTGTGGTGTTATATCAAACAGCCCATGTGCCTTGTTTATGCTTCCACACTTTGCATACATGTCTACAAGGTCAACTGCAATTACAACATGTGACAAAATTCCCATATCCTTTATGCTTTGATGGTTGTCCATATGCTATTCTAAAGATCTTATTTTGCTATTGATAGGGAGGATGCTAGAAAAGGTTATGGAATTTGGTTTGTGAATGATGGCATGCCACCAACATGAGAAGAAAATGAAGATGTACCTTCTACTTCACCTGTGAAAGATGGAGTGTCTCCAATTCAAGAAGATAATGATGGTGTTCCTTTAACTTGACCTGTGGATGATAGAGTGCCTCCAACTTGGAGATTCACTTTCCTCATTGAACAAAGGTTTTGCATTCACTCCCTTTGTGTAGTCAATTCCATCTCTCTTAGCTTCATTAGATGTGTCATGTTCCTCTTCAATTGGCAATGGTGGAATGTCTTCTTGTATGGTTGACAATTTCCTACTTTCTTGAATTCACCTCATTCTTTCTCTTTTCCTCTCATTCTCAGCTTCACGCTCTTTTGGTGTTAGAGTTCTTGCTCATTTCCTCAGCATGATGATGATTTCTACAAGCATGATGGATAAAACAATGATAATTAAAACTTTTATAATGATAATGAATAATGGTCACAATGAATAACAAGGTTCTACAAACTTCTAATTTTCACAATGAATAATGGTCACAATGATTTATCAACTGTCTTGGTACATGGTTCTACAAACTTCTTATTTTTAGAAGACTTAGGGTTAGGGCAGAATAAGAAGGTGCAGAAATTCAAGGCAAAATAACAAGGTGCAGAAATTCAAGGCAGAAGTTATAGTAAAGTAGAGGCTACTTGCAAGGTTCGACAACCAATTCTCCTGACAAAGACAATGATGTGGCTAATTTTTAGGGCAAGGTTTTCTTGATTTCAACTTCCAAAACTTGCCTTCTATGAGCTGGGACAGCTAGGAAGATGAGTGAAATTCTCATGTATGGAGCACATTTTCCTCATGATTAGTGAGTTGACTCATACTGTGACTATCCTAAATTCTCTAAATCAGTCTCCAAGGTTTGATTATGCATGAATAAACTTCCTTAATCCATCCCATCTCCATGAGAAACATGACAACCCTCCATTTTCTCAACCAAATCAGCAACTTGTTCTTCATGTTCATTGATGTTGTAGGTTTAATAAAACTCATTTTTATGATGCCCAGGTTGTCCTAGACATGCATAAGGTTCATAACATCTGAGAAATCAAACTGTAGTTCATTTTCTTGATCCATGTAAAAAGTTATAACTGTTGTCGCAAAGTCTAGAGGAAGGCATGTGAAGACAAAAATCATGACTTGAATGAAGCCCTTTGCAAGTAGTTTCAAATTCGGCATGGAGTTTACCTTCTTGGACCATGGTAGATGTGACGACTATTTTTAAGCTTCAAACCACCTTCACGTACCTTATAGCATCCCAAAAATGTGCATAACTCTTCATTTTCAATGGTTATCCATGACTAGTTGGGCATGGCAGTCTTCCTGGGACAACAAGGTGACATTTTAGCACAAGATCATATCATTATCCTAGTAATGCATCACCAAAGGACTTATTCATCATAATGTGGGATATAGGATAACATAAATGAAGGTTTCAAGATGGAAATGATGCCATGGGTGCCTCTAAAGTTATGATAGTCCTATTGTTGATTTATTTGTGACAGTCTTCTAGGGCAGTCTACAGGGTATTTTGCATACTAATTTGGCTATCAAGACTGTTCTTGTGATGAGAGGACCATGAGTTAGGTGTGTTAACAATCCCCAAACAATAAATGATAATAATCTAGCAAAACATGAGGTCAAACAAATGTATAACCATTTTTATGATAGTCCTGTCTATGACAGTTTTATGCAACATTTGCATGGCAACACCTTTAAAGTTTGCACAAGGATAGCTTCTTCAACTCAATGATAGTGCCTTAGACCATTTTCTATGTTATGACTGCTATAACTAATTAGTAACATGACTGTCACAAGGTGGTTGGATAACTTTTTTGTATAATAGTCCTTTTGTAAAATGAATGATGTGTGTTCTTGCTGAGTGGAAAACCCTCTTCCATTGTCATAGAAAGAAACATGCACGCTAGGTCTTATTGGGAAATTCTCAAGCATTGGATCAATAATCAATCTCATGGAGATACTAAAACCCCCATGATAACAATCCCCTAGGTCTATAGCATATGATTTTCAATTTGAAAACATGATTGTGCTATTTATAACAATCATAAATGACTGATCAACATTGAGAAATGACAATTTCAAAGGCTTATAACCACATTTGTACTGATGACCACACTTTGTAACTTTAATAACATCAAGATAGTCCTTCAAAACTTACCTAGCAACCTAAAATATGACCCTAGCATAATATGGACAATCACTAATGACTATTGTTGGGCATAATAGTCATATGGTAACTAACTTTCTTCGTATTAGTTGTGTAACGTCAAAAAATGTCCCCCTTGGGAGCTTTTTCCTCATAAGGTTTAGCTCCCGAGTCTTTTGCATGCATTTAGGACATCTTAGTTCATAATTTGACATCCTAGTGGAATGAGCCCTAGGTAACATGACAAATGGGACCTAGGAAGACCCCTTGAGCTATACCCTGCCCAAAATAGGGGGTAGGACTTGGGCACCCATGCCCTAGTCCTGCCCTATTATGGGGCAGCCCCAATTTCTGGGTGTCGGTTTATGACCATTATTTGGGTCCTTTGCCGACACGATAAGTTTGAATTTACAAAATCTTGGCAGGAGTGTTTGTAGTTGCATATAAAAGCATACTTAGGCATTCATTTGTAAACTAGATTTCAATTAGATGATCACTAGCAAGCTATTGTGTTCTCAATGTGATTCAAGGCTTTCATTGTTTTGCAAGAGCAGACTTGTGTGGTTTGTGTATTTGTATTTGCAGATTTGAGCATCAATTTCCTCATGGAGTGAAGAGTATCTTCCTCCCATGAGAGCTTCACTACAAGGTGACATTATATTTTGTTTTTATCATTGTTTCCTTTAGTTTTTGCCTCTACCTTACAAGGGCACACACTCTTTATCTGACAACGGTGTTCAGAGACTTAAGTGTCCTCTAAGGTTACTGAGGCAAGCCTCTAAACACCACAACCCCCTCCCAAAGTCTTGTGATTGCAGGTTACAGGTGTCGTATTTGTTGAGAAATAGTCCAGACAACTGAGAGGGGGAGGTGAATCAGTTGTCCCTACACTTTAATCTTTTCTAAACTTTTAAGTCTTCTTTATAATCAAATTAATGATGAAAACATATAAGCATGAATCAACACAAGAGCAGAAACAACATGAACACAACACCAAAATTTTGATGTGAAAAACCCGGTTAAGGGAAAAACCACGGTGGGGGTTAACCCACAAGAATTGCGTACCTTGTTAAAAGTACTTAAGAAAATAGAATGTACATGCCTTTAGGCTCACTACCCAGAGCTCACTACTCAAAAGAGAGGCTCACTGCCTACAGAAATATATGTTTTAATATAGAAAGATTTGACTGAGATATAGCATCTATTTCATGCCCGATTCAACACCAATGTATGTGTTAGGTCTCAAAAATGCAAGTTGCAAATCCTAAGAGGATGCTAGACTCTATGATCAAATTGGTAATATTTTTGAACTAACACAACGAAGTCAACCTATAGGGTGAATGACTCCCTACACTTCAAGTTTTGCTAAACCTAGGTGGGTAGACCTTGAAAGTTAAAGGCAAATTAAATGAGTATAAGTTAAATTACTAGGTTATTGGATCTACCCACAGTGGCAAATGGTGTGGAATAGATGAAAGCTTGATAATTAGTTCTATTTCTAATATCTGAAAGATGATTGGTATAAATTGTATAAGCAATATCAAAGTAAATTTTATAACTATGCTCAACTAATGGATGGGTTTTGGATAAAACTAAATGACGAATTGAGATAAGACCAATGCCTTGTTGGGTAAATAGAGTCAAATGAAAATATAAGACCAATGGCTTATATTGGGCAATAACTCTAACTGTTTGGCACAATACTTTGGTTTATAAATTGTATAAATGTGCAGGGAAATGATTGACAAACTCTTCTTAATATCCAACTGACACAATCAGGTTTCTTGTTATTCACCAGAAGGAATTTTAATCCTTTCTTGAAGGAACCAATTGAATGAACTATACAAGAACAACAGATAATATCAACTTGGAGACAGAATGACAATCCTAATTATATGGTTCTTCTTAGTGATCCAAATCAACACTTCCAGATTATTGTGACTGACCAAAAGGATTTTAATTCCTTTTAAGGAAACCAATTAATCAAATCACACAAAGATAGAAAATGTGCACTGACAAATTAAATATATACTTGATATATTAATTTGAATAATAAGGAAGTACTGAACTAGAGACAACCAAATAACTGAATAATTTAAACAAACAATTGATGCTAGTATAAAACCACAAAATCAGAGATCTTCTATTAACTTCTTTAATATAATACTTGAAACATGGTCTTTAAGAATATTATGAACTTCTTCTATTATCTCCTACTACTGATGATAACTGATCATCATATGTCCAACTTATATAGAAATATTTATGAAGAGACATAACTCTTCAAAATGTCTTTTGAGAATTAAAAGGATTAACATAACAACAAACAAAGATAATGACCCTAAGCTCTGCTAAGCCATAGGTATATCTGAGCAACATGATCCAGGTACTCTTGGCTTCGATGTGTATCAGCAAATTCAATAGCATTTCTTGTAATCACATCCATTGTCAGCATCTTTTCTAAATGCTTGCAGGCCTCCCTAGATGCTAAGTCTTTATCCTTGAGAGATTCTAAAGCCTCATGTAATATCACCTGGCATTCTTTAATCCATTCATCTTTGATCTTTAGCTCCTTATCATTTCTAAACAACATGGGTATACCTACCTTTGAAGCCTCAACACATTCCTTGGCATCATTTTGAAGTTGGTCATGATATTTTTGATGTTGTTCGATCAAGTCTTTGGTAATGGAGATACATGTAGTGTCAGCAGTATCCCTACTCTGTATCTCGTGGAGTTTCTCTTGAAGCCTGTTATTTAACCTTTCATGTTCCTGGATCACCTTATGGTTCTCAGAATAGACATCCCAGAATTTACTCATCCAATGCATCATATTGACATGCCTATTCTGTAATACTACTGCAAGTGTGTCAATTTGAACTTGGGCTATTTGATCAACGGATGGTGACTGGGCACTTTGTGAACGCTCTCCTTGGCTTAATCTTTTAACTAATTCTTTGAAGGCATTCTTGATAGTATCTTTTAGGAAATCATTTTCTTTTGTCAATCTTTCACAACTCAGCTTATATGCATCTCGTTCCTTGATCAACATTTGAGCCTATGCTTTATTTAGTTTGGCAACATTTATACCAATGTCTGTAGTAATCAAAGGATCAGTTTCTCCTACTTTCAAAGTCATAACATGCTCAAAGGTTTTTTCAGTATCTATAATGGCAGTCTTCTTATGAGGAGGGTATAAGGCCCATATCATGAGTGAGTTTTCATCATTGTTATACTTGGTACCCATGTATACCTCTGTGACACCCTCAGGAGTGAGTTTGTACTTGTCATCAGTATTGTGCAAGAAACTATCAAACACCAAGGTAGAATTTATGTCAAGTCCAGGAAATATCATGACACCCGCTTCTCTGAGCAACTGTCTACCTCTGTTAGGAGTCATAGCCCTCAACTCATTGTCTACTATTGTCTTTAACATATCCATCAATTGTTTTTCATTATCATCTATGACATCTTCAACTGATTCCCTAAGTTCTTTTCCCTTGCATTTATACAAAAATGATTTAAATTCTTGAGAATGAATAAATTGATCATCTGCAATGAAAGAATCATATCCTAACTGTCTAGGATCCTCATCGCCAGGCCCCTCTTCATCCTACACTCTATTAGGAAATTGATAACATTCCATTTTTTGTTTAGAGATTCTAGTTGTTTGTTCATGTAGCTCCTCTTCCCCTGTAGATTCCTCATCACCAAAAGACAACAACTCTATTTCTACAAGCTGTTTTCTCCTCTCATCTAGTTCTCTATTATATTTTTCAATTACCAATTCAACTTTGGCTTCTTCCATGTTCCTAATAATATCATCATGTGGATACAAAATGTGTATATCCATTGAGATTTTGTTTTCTTCTAGAAAAATCAATGAAACCCTCAGGATCAAATCCTTTTCTTGCCTTTGCACACCTCATGTTGTAATGCATTAATTTGTCCCTGATGAGACCATAACCTTCTTTAGACACTATAGTAAAATCCCCGAAGCATAGAGTACTAGGCAAGAAGGATTGTTTTTCATAGGCACTTAAGTTCATCACATTAGAATAGTTCATTTGCCTGACTATCTCTAAATAAGCAATCCTATCAGGAACTGTCTTGGGCAATATAAATGGGGTATCCTCAAAACCATAAATTCTAACCATGGTTGAATCCTCAAAGCAATACCAATCTCCCTAGTTATGGGTGACAATTGGGGGACCAACAAAATCTTTTAGTCTGAGAAACCTTTTTATTTCATCTGATAGTGAATATTCACAAGGATGGTTAAAGTATCTATACAACACTTTTACAAAATATTCTTCAAAATAAATTTAACTAGAGTGGGCAAACCTACTGTCCCATACCCTTGTCCACATTTGTATAGGTAACTTTTGTCCCCTTTTGTCTATTTGAGTAATTCTAAGTTCACTTGGCCATATTCCCATTTCCTAGCCATAGTATAATACCATATGCATGAGGAGTGAATAATGCTCAAAAGAGACTGTTGGGACATTGTTCTTAATTACAATTAAACTAGAATCAATCTTTCTAAAAATATAAGCAGCATAGTTAAACTGCCTAGCATTATGACACTAGATATCTATTACTATCACCATTAATGGAATTGTCATGAAATTAGGAACCTCTGACCCTAGGACTTGGCCAATGGAATAATATGTGTATTACATATACGGTTCAAACAAGGACACATGGAATGGAAGTACATCATTGTCATCAAAAGGTATTGTTTTTCCCTCTGCCCTAGGCCTATGGAGAAGCAATCTCCATCCATTGTATGTGGTGTCCATCCTCCAATATTCTTTGTCTAAATCTTCATATACTATGGGAAGTGTACACAAGTCATCCAAATCAAATACTTCACAAATGGCATTTTTAGATAAGTGCATGACAGGCTCTCCTCGTGGATTGCATATGGCTTTGAGGCTGGGATTGTAATATTTAGCCAAGAGTTTTAGGAGTTCTACATTCACAAACACGTCCGAAACAACCAATTTGCCCAAATTCAAATGCCATGGATTAGGTAATGGGACATTTCTAAATCTCCTAGCATAATGGAATTTGAACAACTCATAGCCTCTGATTGGTGTCCATGCATTTCCCATGTATTTGCATTTGTCTTCTAACTTCTCTACTTCCATCCTAAGTTGTGTAGACCTTTGGGCTTTAGGGGTAGACCCAGGAAATTGGTCTATCAAATCTTGATTTAGTTTTCTCTTTTTATCTTTTCATCAGGGCTTTTATCAATTTTCTGTTTCGTAGGTTTGCTAGTTTCACCTTGTTGTTTTCTACCCTTGCTCCTTACTAGTGTCTCCATTATAATTCTAAATAGCAAATTCAAATTGTAATCCACCACATAGAGGTTTTTATGTGTGTACCTGTTGTTTGAGACAATCACTGAATTCCTTTGTTCTTTCCTCCAAATTCTTGCTTACGTGCTCTTCTTAGACAATTCTTCTAAACCCAATTGAAATGATTTAGAATGACTCTTCAGGGGATTTCTTCTCGGCCTGTAATTAATACTTCCAGTGCATTAATGTCCATAATCATTGTGAGATGTCACATCATCATAACGTCCTTCATCGATAGGAGTTTTGTAATGTTAGGGTGATCTAAACGCTTCTTATGGTGTGAACATTTGTAGATGACTCAATCGCTGTGACCCTTCATTTTGTCTCCTTGATGTCACTTTTTATGAAAACATATATATGTCTGTATCGGCAAGACATTTCAAGGTTTATCCAATATAATAATGAGCACATGAGTTGTTGTCAGCCTAACTTATATTATCATTGTGAGAACAACATCCTACTCTGATATTTCAAATGTCTCTGATATTAATAGCAGCGTGAGTCTTGTCGAAATGTTTATCATCTTCTCTTTACAGGGCAGGTTAGTGAAATCGATAAGACCTAATAAATTGATACCGATATCATTTGTCTTTATGACCTGTCAGAAAGAGTCTCATCGATATGTGTGGTCACTATCTTCATCAGAACAACATATGCTATTGGGATGACTTCGATCAAATTATCTGATCCTGGTTGTTTCCCCGATGCCTTCCTTTCTATTCTTCATCAGAATGATCACAATCACATGTCACTGAAATCCTTCGTCATTGTGACTATAGATTTGGCAAGACTTATAAATCCTATTCTAATCTGTTCCCTTTTGCTGATGATTCATATCCTCCATATATATCGATGTGACTTTGGCTGAAAATACTTTATGGTCACTGAGACATCATAAGATTAGAGACACATTAATCTCTTTCTCTGATGTGCATTTCTTCCCGATGATTCACTAGTTCCATCCGTTCCATGGGTTGTTCAGCAGGACTCTTATCAAATTCTCTCGTCGGTGTGATCTATGTTATCGAGGGAATGTTTGGAGTATTCTCCGATAATGTTTTCTCATCCCGATGGCCCTCATATTTGATAAATTTGGCATGACTAGGGACTCTTCCTCCGATGAGGGGTCATCGGCATTACTTCTTTCATCAAAGATTTTTGAAACTTTCATTCCGACCATACTCCTCATGCCAATACACATCTAGCTCGCTCCAAATGGAACATGGATCGGTATGAAAAAATGAGGTCTTGCCGAAATCACAGAACTGAGGCCCTTTTTTAGACTACGGTTTGAGAGGTGAGACAAACATTTGTGGTAAAAATCATTTTATGGAATTTATCAGTTGTTATTACGATTTTGGGCGTATGATGTTCTGATTTGGTTGGACATGGGATGGATAGGAGTATAGAAAAATTTTGAAATTCTCCTGTCCCAACAATGGCTCTATCTGGGATGTATACCCCTTGCGAGTATAACAAGAATTCAGATCTCTTGGGAGAGTAGACCATGTATTTTATTTATTGGGGATGACAAATTTACAGAATTTTAGGAATATTTATACGGATGAAATGAGAATGGGAGCTAGAAGTGATAATGATGTAGAATGGGGATGATCCTATACTACTGTACATGGAAAAGACTTTGTTATTGTTGAGAGATTCATAGGATTGTCCATGTACCGGCAGATCCTAATCTCTCTTGATTACCCTAAACTACTGTGCATGGAATAAGAGTACTTTGAGAATTATTTAAGAGTTGTCCATGCACTGGAAACACTTATTTCTCTTTGTGCATGATCTTGATGCTTTCATGAAAAGAAAGGTTTCAAAAACTGTCCATGCACTGGCAGTTCTTGCTCTTCTCCAGACATATTTTGTAGATAGTAGGAATCTTCTCCTCTTTTGCCAATGACTACAAAAGGACCCAACCACAAGGCTTCAAACTTTCCATGCTTTCCTTTCTCTTGGCATCTAGCATTCCACGTCAATACCAAGTCATCGATCTCAAATTTTCTATCCTTGGTCTTTTTGTCAAAAAGGTATTTTACTTGTGATTGCAATTTGATGTTCTATTTCTAGGCCATTCTCCTTATCTCATCAAGTTCTACAAGATGTTCTATTCTTTCCTCCATTGGTTCAGGAATATTTAAATCCTCTGGAGAACAAATTTGTAAACTGGTAGAAGATTTTCTAATGGCATCCTTGCTTGTACTCCATACATTAATTCAAAAGGGGATCTTCCAATTGCTCTCTTCACAGTAATCCTATCAGCCCACACAACCATTCTCAACTTTGAATCCCATGCCTTTTTGTTTCCTTCCAACATTCTTTTTATAATTTTCAAAAGATTTTTATTACTAGATTATGCCTGCCCATTTACTTGTGGGTGATAAGGGGAAGCTAAGACACAGTGATGCCATATATATTATAGAAATTTTTGAACTCATCAGACCTAAAGCACATTCCGTTGTTTGTAATCAACCTCACTAGTGTGCCAAATCTAAACATAATGTTTTCCATTAAAAAATTGATCACCACTTTGATTGTTGCTTGTTTAGTTGGCATTGCTTCCACCCATTTTGTGAAGTAATCTGTTGCCACTAAAATCCATTTGTGTCCTCCGCTTGACTTTTCTGCAATCTCTCCTATGAATTCAATACCCCATTGATAGAATGGAGCTTCCACCTGCATAGGTTTCAAGGGTAGTGCTCCTTGATATTTTAATTTTCCTCAAAATTTCTGGCATGCCTCACATTTTCTTGTATAATGATATGAATCATTGAAAACTCTAGGCCAATAGTATCCAACCCTCAAGATTTTGTGAGCTGTAGTTTTTGCTGAGAAGTGCCCTCCACATACTCCTTCATGTAACTCTTTCATGACATGTTTTGACTAATGTTCATCTAGGCATAGTAGTAGAATACCATCCATATTCTTCCAATAAAGATCTCCATCGATAAATACATACTTTGAAGCCTATAATTTAAGTGTCCTTTTCCTATTATCATCATATCCTTCTGGATATTTCATATGTTTCAGATAATATATGATGTCAGTATACCATGGAGTATGCTCAGTGCTAGAACTCATGTTATTAACATCATTAGTATTACATATCTGAGAAGCTTCAAGATTGTTTTCCGCCATCAATCTAGCAAGACCCTGTCCTCTCACTAGTTTGGTAATTTGGATTTCAATATTAAACTCCTAAATTTTATTAATCCATCTACATCTTCTACCCATGACCTCAGTTTGGAATAATACACCTTTCATTGCAGCATTAGGCACATATGCTATTATTTCAGCTCCCACCAAATATGACCTAAAAGATTTGACTGCTTTCACCAATGCATACGCCTATTTCTTAACTATGTCATATTTTAACTCTGCATTTTGAAGAGACTTGATAAAAATGAAATGGGTTGTTCATGTCCCTCATCATTTTTCTGCAACATTACTGATGTAACTGTATGATATGAGGCAAATGAGAATAGCTAGAATGGGTTACTGAAATCAGGAGATACCAGAACTAGGGCTTCCTTTATTACCTTCTTAATGGTGGCAAATGCCCTTAATGTTTCTGTTGTCCATTTCACTTATGAATTCTTCTTCAACATTCTTGATATGGGACTAACAATCTCTGCAAAATTTGATATGAATCTCCTGACAAAGTTGATTTGGCCAAAGAATGATTGTATAGCTTTTACATTCTTAGGAATGGGAACTTGGTCAATGGCTCTTACTCTTTCTGGATCTATTCTTACTCCATCTTTTGAGACTATGTGACCAAGTAGTTTGCCCTCTATTACTATGAATTGGCACTTCTTAGGATTCAATGAAATTCCATATTCTAAGGCTTTAATAAAAATTTGCTCTAAATGTATACAATGATCTTCAACCTTTTTGGAATATGTTGTCATGTCATCCTGATATACTACCATGATTTTGTTAATCAGTTCTGCAAAGGCCACATCCATCGCTCTTTGGAATGTTGCTCCAGTGTTCGTGAGTCCAAATGGCATTCTTAAATATACATATGTTCCCCATGGTGTGGTGAATGCAGTCTTATATTGTTCTGCTTCTTTAACTTTCACCTGATTATATCCTAAGAAACCATCCATCATTGATGATAGTTCACGCCCGGTCACCTTTTGCAGTACTGCTTCCATGTTAGGAAGGGGATAGTTGTCCTTAAGAGAGGATTTATTTAGATTCCTGAAGTCCACACACAATCTAATGTCACCATTTTTCTTTCTGACAAGCACCAAATTAGAAACCCAAAAATCTCTAATGGGTTTGATAATAGCTCCATCTCTTAGTATTGTGATTTCTTCAAGCATTTTAGGGGCCAGTGTGGGATTAATAGGCCTCTGCTTTTGCCTGAATGGTTTAGAATCCGGCTTTAATGGTATTTCATTCTAAAAAAGATCCTCCCTATATGCTTTCAAGTCATCATATGACCATGAAAATACATGTCTATACTTCCTGAGTAAGTTGATGAGCATGCTCCTGATCTTGGGATTCAACTTCTTTCCAATGTATATATTCTTTGGGGCCACCTGTGTCCCCAAATTAATTTCTTTAAGATCATTCTGTACTATGGGTGTGTCTTTCATTGTAAATTTGTCACATGCATCAAACACTTTCTCTAACACTATGAATCCCTTAGGTATTTTGTTTGTTTTTAGCTAAACTATCTCTTGACCAAAGAGAGTTTCTTTTCCATCATGTTCCTCCACAAACGCATAGAAATCAATCTCTTGGTCTTCATAGTGATTGACACAATGTAAGAATTTGATTACATCAATATCATTATTAAACACTTGCTAGTTATGGACATTATCTGGGATAGTGGGTCTGGTTTTGAATTCAATTTCTGTAATACCCCCCAATGTGATATCATCTCTTTTTAATGCAATATTTGCTAGAAAATCTGCCATAATATTTTTTGATCTATCAATCCAGTTGATTGAGAAGGCATCAAACAACTCAACATCATCCTAGACAACATTTCTATATTGCTTCAACCTCTTGTTTTTGGATAAGTATTTCCCTCTTACTTGAGAAGTAACTAATTCTGAATCCCCGTATACAGCTAGTTTTCTTATCTTATGCTTGATGGAAATATCTAAACCAATGAGAAGAGCCTCATATTCCGCTACATTGTTTGTGCATTCAAATGTCAATAAGAACAAGTATTTGAAAGTTTTACTTGTTGGTGAAATAAATAATATTCCTGCCCCATTTCCCATTTTGCTACATGTGCCATCAAAATACATTTTCCACACATCATTCTCCTCTTTCTTAGATTCTATATACATTGGATCAGTATTTTGCAATTCTGGCTGACTTGTTTCAATCTTGAAGGCTCCCAAATCTGTATCACAGAATAGATTTATTTGGTTTTGATCTAAGCATTCTATGATGTTCTCATATCTTGGCTCCCTACACAGCTTGATCTCTTTGCCTCCCACTGGTATTGTGGCATATGATAAATCTAATTGGACATTCCCTCCTGCCATTGCAGCCCATTGTCTTGATAATAGCATTCCATAATATGGTGGAATGTCAACCACAGTGATATCAATATTATAGGTTGCTTCAGGGTATGACGCTAGTTTTATTTCCACATCCTTCATAATGCCCACAACTAGGATAGACCTATTGTCCATCGCGTAACACTTACCAAATGTAGTGTCAACCCACATTCCCATTTCTTTCATGACTGCTATTGGCATGATATTCATGGCTGCGTCTGAATCAATCATGTAGTTCCTCACTAGCCTGTTTCTGATTAATAAGGTGGTGTAGAAAGGGTCCACTTGTGAGGGGTTCTTTGTTAGGGTATCACCTAGATATACTTCAGGGATTTGGATTGTTTCTTGCTGAACATTGTTTGTTCTATTCTCTGATTCCTTATATTTTTGATTTGGTATATCTGAAATCAGTTTAACCACTGTATTTCTATATTTATCTATCTTCATCATTTCCAAAAGTGGTACTGATATCTTCACCTGGGGTATTGCATGAGCAATGTCAAATGAATGGGCTATAGTTTGATCATTCCTTTATGTCTTTATATGTTCTTTTTCTTGAATTGTTGATTTATCTTTTGTTTTATTTTTCTCAATTTTTTTGGGTTCTCTAAATGAGGACTTTGCATTATTCCTTTTGTAATTTTGATCTTTTATAAAGACACTCCCAGGTGTTCCCTGTTCTAAATTTATTGTCCTGTTTCTTAGATTATAGGCATTTTTAGCTTGGGCAACTACAGCTATTGTAAGAACTTCCCTTTCCTTTTCAGTGGGCTTTCTCCACTGATCATATGATGATTTGTTATGATAACAAGTAGGTCCCTTATAGTTGTCCTCCTGATCTGAGAATACTTCTTGTTTTCCCATGTTGATATGATGTTTATGGTTCCCCACATCATATTCATATCCCTCTTCTTTTGTAGAAGAATAGTCTTGATTCAGCAAGTAGGGTGCATCTTGCATCATGTTTATTGTGTGGTTGTCTCTGTTATAGTCATACAATGCTTCTTCCTGTTGTATTGTTTTAGCCACTACACAATACTTAGGTGAGTGTGGTAAATTGCACACCAAACACTAGGGATTATCTTCTACCATGTGTGTTGCATTTCTCTTTAGAGGATCAGGACTATCTTTGCCATAGTGTTGCTTTTTGCTACTTTCAATAGGTCACCCATCCTTCTAATTTGTATTATATGGCATATCATGCAACCTAGGTCTTTCATTTCTATGCTAACCTTCTTGTTTATTCTATTGAATATTTGGGCTTTGAGGAATTCTAGACTTATCTCTTTTGCTAACCATGCCTGCAACTTTTCTATTGTTTTCAATAGTCAACGCCACTTTCTGTGCTTCAACTAGGGTCATAGGGCACCGGTTTCTAAGTTTGTACCCTATCTTAGGATCAAATGCTTTCAGATAAATACTTAATGCTACTAGATCGGTCAATTTAGATCCATGTGGTATTTTGTTGTGTAATTTGGAGAATCTCATATTGAAACCATACACTGACTCATTTTGATACTTTTGGATACTTATCAATTCATGCAATGCAAACTCAGGGGCATACTGATTGCCATACTGCTCCTTAAATTGACTATGGAAATCTATTAGGGAACTGATTGAGGCATCTGGTAAGCTGTTGAACCAGTCTCTTGCATCTTCAATCAAAGACATCATGAATAATCTCATTTTAACATCTTCATATTCCATACTAATATGTTGTACGAAGGCGTTGAAACTTCTGATATGATCCTCAGCTACTACTGCATTGTTTCCAGTGAACTTAGGAACTATATTCCTCCAACTACTGTCAATGGGGTATGGATACAATTGATATCCAGTCAGATCAAATTGCTCGCATATGTTTGTGAGTTTTTAGGGTGGAACATTCATGGTTGGTGGGTTAGGGTAGTAATTATATCCGATTGGAGGCTGATGATAAGCATGTTTCTATTGTGGGTTTATGTGGGGGTTCATATGAGGATATTGTGGTCTACAATATTGTTGGCTAGGGGGTGGGTATGGATTAGCCATATTTTGAGAGGTGTTATGTATGAGAGGTGGTCTAGGATATTCGGGATGGTATTTTGATGAACATGACTTCCGAATGTTTGTAGATTAGAAACACTACTTGTATTTTGGTGCAAGTTTTCCTGTGGGTTCCTCAAAGTATTTCCTCTATGTGGAGGTATATATTTTGGGGTAGCTATTTTAGTCCTATTCCTTATTTGTTGAATTTCCTGTTTTAACAGCATCTTAATTTCCTCTATCTTGATCATTTCAAGTTCTTCTTGGAGCTTAAGCACATTCTGTTGCACTTCATCTATATTCCTTGTATTCTTTGGACTTTTATTCACCTCTTGATTTGTGGATCCATATTTTACCCCCTCTCCTTGCTGTAATGACATTTTATAATCATATTCAGCTTGCCTCTAATCAATTTCCTTCATGGCCCATGCTTAATACTCAAGTTGTTCTTGAGGATCAAGTCTGTATTTTGCCAATATATCATTAGTTACTCTATTGATTTGAGACAAATTCTCATTTGATTCATGCAAAGGGGTAAAACTATTGTGAGTTATGATAGTTTGTTTTGTATTATCCTCTTGAGCCTCCTGGTTATTATTCTGATGAAAATAATTTGATGCTCCATTTTCTTGGGAATGGCTCTAATTGGTGGGGATGATTGTAACTTCTTCCATTCCATCTTGGATCTTCTACCATTCATTTGGTACTAACTTTCTGTTATGATAGGTTCTAGAGTTGCCACCTATTTTTGTAAATAGGAAAAGGTTATAATTTATCTTTCCGGATTCTTCTTGCCAGTAGAGTTACCAATTTGTATTCTTAAAATTTTTGACTCTATAGAATAATGGTCTCTTACCAAGGCTCTTTGTATTTGGTTACCTAGTAGAGTCACCAATTTCTTAGGTCTCAAAAATGCAAGTTACAAATCCCAAGAGGATGCCAGACTCTATGATCAGATTGGCAATGTTTTTGAACTAATACGACGGAGTCAACCTATAGGGTGAATGACTCCCTACACTTTAGGTTCTGCTAAACCTAGGCGGGTAGACCTTGAAAGTTAAGGCAGATTAAATGAGTATAAGTTAAATTACTAGGTTAATGGATCTACCCACAGTGGCAAATGGTGTGGAATAGATGAAAGCTTGCTAATTAGTTCTATTTCTAATATCTAAAAGATGATTGGTATAAATTGTATAAGCAATATCAAGGTAAATTTTATAACTATGCTCAACTAATGGATGGGTTTTGGATAAAACTAAATGACGAATCGAGATAAGACCAGTGCCTTGTTGGGTAAACAGAGTCAAATGAAAATCTAAGACCAATGGCTTATATTGGGCAATAACTCTAACTGTTTGGCACAATACTTTGGTTTATAACTTGTATAAACATGCAAGGAAATGATTGACAAACTCTTCTTAATATCCATCTGACACAATCAAGTTTCTTGTTATTCACCAGAAGGAATTTTAATCCTTTCTTGAAGGAAGCAATTGAATGAACTATACAAGAACAATAGATAATATCAACTTGGAGACAGAATGACAATCCTAATTATATGGTTCTTCTTAGTGATCCAATCAACACTTCCAGATTACTATGATTGACCAGAAGGATTTTAATTCCTTTTAAGGAAACCAATTAATCAAATCACACAAATATAGCAAATGTCCACTGACAAATTAAATAAATACTTTATATATTAATTTGAATAATAAGGAAATACTGAACTAGAGACAACCAAATAACTAAATAATTTCAACAAACAATTGATGCCAGTATAAAACCATAGAATCAGAGATCTTCTATTAACCTCTTTAATATAATACTTGCAACATGGTCTTTTAGAATATTATGAACTTCTTCTATTATCTCCTACTACTGATGATAACTGATCATCATATGTCCAACTTATATAGAAATATTTATGAAGAGACATAACTCTTCAAAATGACTTTTGAGAATTAAAAGGATTAACATAACAACAAACAAAGATAATGACCCTAAGCTCTGCTAAGCCACAGTTATATCTAAGCAACATGATCCAGGTACTCTTGGCTTCGATGTGTATCAGCAAATTTAATAGCATTTCTTGTAATCACATCCATTGTCACCATCTTTTCCAAATGCTTGCAGGCCTCCCTAGATGCTAAGTCTTTATCCTTGAGAGATTCTAAAGCCTCATGTAATATCACCTAGCATTTTTCAATCCATTCATCTAAGCACTTCAACTCCTTATCATTTCTGAACAACATGGGTATACCTGCCTTTGAAGCCTCAACACATTCCTTGGCATCATTTTGAAGCTGGTCATGATATTTTTGATGTTGTTCGATCAAGTCTTTGGCACTGGAGATACATGTAGTGTCAGGAGTATCCCTAATCTAGATCTCGTGGAGTTTCTCTTGAAGCTTGTTATTTAACCTTTCATGTTCATGGATCACCTTATGGTTCTCAAAATAGACATCCCAAAATTTACTCATCCAATGCATCATATTGACATGCCTATTCTGTAATACTGTTGCAAGTGTGTCAATTTGAACCTGGGCTATTTGATCAATAGATGGTGACTGGGCACTTTGTGAACTCTCTCCTTGGGTTAATCTTTTAACTGATCCTTCGAAGGCATTCTTGGCAGTATCTTTTAGGAAATCATTTTCTTTTGTCAATCTTTCACAACTCAGCTTATATGCATCTCATTCCTTGATCAGCATTTGAGCCTATGCTTTATTTAGTTTGGCAACATTTATACCAATGTTTGTAGTAATCAAAGGATGAGTTTCTCCTGCTTTCAAAGTTATAACATGCCCAAAGGTTTTTTCAGTATCTATAATGGCAGTCTTCTTATGAGGAGGGTATAAGGCCCATATCATGAGTGAGTTTTCATCATTGTTATACTTGGTACCCATGTATACCTCTGTGACACCCTCAGGAGTGAGTTTGTACTTGTCATCAGTATTGTGCAAGTAACTATCAAACACCAAGGCAGAATTTATGTCAAGTGCAGGAAATATCATGACACCCGCTTCTCTAAGCAACTGTCTACCTCTGTTAGGAGTCATAGCCCTCAACTCATTCTCTACTATTGTCTTTAACATATCCATTAATTGTTTTTCATTATCAACTGTGACATCTTCAACTAATTCCCTGAGTTCTTTTCCCTTGCATTTATACAAAAATGATTTAATATCTTGAGAATGAATAAATTGATCACCTGCAATGAAAGAATCATATACTAACTATCTAGGATCCTCATCGCCAGGCCCCTCTTCATCCTGCTCTCTATTAGGAAATTGATAACATTCCATTTTTTGTTTAGAGATTCTAGTTGTATGTTCATGTAGCTCCTCTTCCCCTACAGATTCCTCATCACCAGAAGACAACAACTCTATTTCTGCAAGCTATTTTCTCTTCTCATCTAGTTCTCTATTATATTTTTCAATTACCAATTCAATTTCGGCTTCTTCCATGTTCCTAATAATATCATCATGTGGATACGGAATATGTGTATATCCATTGAGATTATGTTTTCTTCTAGAAAAATCAATGAAACCCTCAGGATCAAATCCTTTTCTTGCCTCTACACACCTCATGTTGTAATGCATTAATTTGTCCCTGATAAGACCATAACCTTCTTTAGACACTACAGTAAAATCCCTGAAGCATAGAGTACTAGGCATGAAGGATTGTTTGTCATAGGCACTTAAGTTCATTACTTTAGAACAGTTCATTTGCCTGACTATCTCTAAATAAGCAATCCTATCAGGAACTATCTTAGGTAATATAAATGGGGTATCTTCAAAACCATAAATTCTAACAATGGTTAAATCCTAAAAGCAATACCAATCTCCCCAATTGTGGGTGACAGTTGGGGGACCACCAAAATCTTTTGGTCTGAGAAACCTTTTTATTTCATCTGATAGTGAATATTCACAAGGATGGTTAAAGTATCTATACAACACTTTTACAAAATATTCTTCAAAATGAATGTAACTAGAGTGGGCAAACCTACTGTCCCATACCCTTGTCCACATTTGCACAGGTGACTTTTATCCCCTTTTATCTACTTGAGCAATTCTAAGTTCACTTGGCCATATTCCCATTTCCTAGCCATAGTATAATACCATATGCATGAGGAGCGAATAATGCTCAAAAGAGACAGTTGGGGCGTTGTTCTTAATTGTAATTAAACTAGAATCAATCTTTCTGAAAATATAAGCAACATAGTCAAACTACCTAGCATTATGACACTGGATATCAGTTACTATCACCATTAATGGAATTATCATGAAATCAGGAACCTCTGACCCTAGGACTTGGCCAATGGAATAATATGTGTATTACATATATGGTTCAAACAAGGACACATGGAATGGAGGTCCATCATTGTCATCAAAAAGTACTATTTTTCCTTCTGCCCTTAGCCTGTAGCGAAGCAATCTCCATCCATTTTATGTGGTGTCTATCCTCCAATATTCTTTGTCTAAATCTTCATATACTATGGAAAGTGTACACAAGTCATCCAATTCAAATACTTCGCAAATGGCATTTTTGGATAAGTGTATGACAGGCTGTCCTTGTGGATTGCATATGGCTTTGAGGCTAGGATTGTAATATTTAGCCAAGAGTTTTAGGAGTTCTACATTCACAAACATGTCTGAGATGACTAATTTGCCCAAATTCAAATGTCGTGGATTAGACGCTAGGACATTTCTAAATCTCCTATCATAATGGAATTTGAACAAATCATAGCCTCTGATTGGTGTCTATACATTTCCCATGTATTTGCATTTGTCTTCTAACTTCTCTACTTCCACCCTGAGTTGTGCAGACCTTCAGGATTTAGGGGTAGACCCAGGCAATTAGTCTATCAAATCTGTATTTAGTTTTCTCTCTTTTATCTTTTCATCAGGCTGTTATCAATTTTTTGTTTCTTAGGTTTGCTAGTTTCACCTTGCTATTGTCTACCCTTGCCCCTTACTAGTGTCTCCATTATAATTCTAAATAGCAAATTCAAATTGTAATCCACCACACAGAGGTTTTTATGTGTGTACCTATTGTCTAAGATGATCACCAAATTCCTTTGTTCTTTCCTCCAAATTCTCGCTTACGTGCTCTTCTCAGACAATTCTTCTGAACCTAATTGCAATGATTTAGAATGACTCTTCAGGGGATTTCTTCTCAGCCTGTAATTAATACTTCTAGTGCATTAATGTCCATAATCATTGTGAGATGTCACATCATCATAATTTCCTTCATTGGTAGGAGTTTTGTAATGTTAGTGCGATCTAAACACTTCTTATGGTACGAACATTTGTAGATGACTCAATCACTATGACCCTTTGTTTTGTCTCCTCGATGTCACTTTTTATGAAAACATATATATGTATTTATCAGCAAGACATTTCAAGGTTTATCTGATATAATAATGAGCACATGAGCTGTTGTCCGCCTGACTTATATTATCATTGTGACAACAACATCCTACTCTTATATTTCAGATGTCCCTAATATTAATATCGGCATAAGTCTTGTCAAAATGTTTATCAGCTTCTCTTTATAGGGAAGGTTAGTGAAATCAGTAAGACACAAGAAATTGATACCAATATCGTTTGTCTTTATGACGTGTCGAAAAGAGTCTCATCGATATGTGTGGTCACTATCTTCATTGAAACAACATATGCTATCAGGATGACTTCATTTGAATTATCTTATCCTGGTTGTTTCCTCAATGCCTTCCTTTCTATTCTTCATCAGAATGATCACAATCACATGTCACTGAAATCCTTCATCGTTGTGACTATAGATTCGGTAGGACTTATAAATCCTACTCCTATCTATTCCCTTTTGCCGATGAGTCATATCCTCCATATATATTGGTGTGACTTTGGCTGAAAATACTTTATGCTCACTGAGACATCATAAGATCAGAGACACATTAATCTCTTGCTCTGATGTGCATTTCTTCCTGATGTTTCACTAGTTCCACCCGTTCCATGGGTTGTTCGGTAGGACTCTTGTCGAATTCTCTCATCGGTGTAATCTATGTTATCGGGGGAATGTTTAGAGTATTCTCTGATAATGTTTTCTCATCCCGATGGCCCTCATATTTGATAAATTCAGCGTGACTAGGGACTCTCCCTCCGATGAGGGGTCATCAGCGTTACTTCTTTCATTAGAGATTTTTGAAACTTTCATTCCAACCATACTCCTCATGCTAATACACATCTATCTCGCTTCAAATGGAACATGGATCGGTATGAAAAACTGAGGTCTTGCTGAAATCACAGAACTGAGGCCCTTTTTTAGACTACGGTTTGAGAGGTGAGACAAATATTTGTGGTAAAAATCATTTTATGGAATTTATTGGCTGTTATTATGATTTTAGACTATGATGTTCTGATTTAGTTTGACATGGGGTGGATAGGATTATAGAAAAATTTTGAAATTTTCCTATCCCAATAGTATACTCACAAAACTTTTGCTCTGCCTTCAAAACTCATCTTCACAAATCTTTTACTTTATTCTTCTTTTGTTCTTCTGCTCTTCTTCTTCTTCTTCTCTACTCTGCTTCTAATCCTTTCTTCGGATTTGATTATTCGCTCAAGGATGATTTTCCTCGGCTGAACTAAACTTCTTTATATACCTTTTCAACCTCGGAATAAACATCAAGGTCAGTACTCCAAGTTCTTGACTTAATGCGAATCTCCAAGTTGTTAGCTAAGTATAGCTGGGACTTGAATGAACACACTACACTCTAGAAAATTGCTTTAAGAACATCTGCAACACGCTTGAATCATCCAGTCGGCCAAGACTGGGAAGAGCAGTAACACCAACAAGAAATCTTCATTAAAAAACTTAGACTTCGATGCGACCCTCCAACACAGTAGCCACACGATCCAAAGACCACCACAAGCACAATGAATTAAATAGAAACATCTGCACTCCTCTAAATCACTAGAATCTCATACATCTTCATCTGGAACCTCAAGAACATTGACTGCCTAGACTATCAAACTAGAAAGATTGCTTGCAGACCTCCAAACCACGAACTACTTGAATTGAGGGAACACACCAACAATCCAGACAAGCTTCTAGATCTACAGATCATTGAATGCTTATACCAGATAAATCCAAACCAACTTCTTGCCACTTTGTCATGACTGAACAACTACAAAAACCCGTTTTACTCAAAGGACCATAACTTTGCCAATTCTTCATGCGAACTTCTCAAATCTCATTTGGAGCTACTTCGTATCATCCTCTACATAGCCATAAGATCTGCACACATTTATCTCCCTTAATTTTCTCAATATCCTCAACATTCCAAGCTTCTGGATAGGCAACAAAATGGGATACAGTTGGCACTAATGGCAACAAAGATATGTTGACATCAATGACAAAACCGGTTAGGCACATATTTGCAACAGTATTTGGGAAAACTGAAGTTGCAGGAAGGATTAGCAAACATCAAGGATTCAGGATCTGAAGAGAATCAGGACACCAGAGCATTTCCAGGACTTGGGCACTCCCTAAGTGTCCTCTGTAGCTGAGTTTCCAGAAACAGAAGTTACAAGGCTGATTAGTGTCAGGAGGTCCAGATCCCACAAAGAAATTGGTACCTTGGACTTGGATGCCCACTCCAGTGTCCCCGACTGTTCCACCTCAGAACCCCAGAAACAAGTATTCTATGATTTTCTATTTTACTTCCGTCTGTTGGAGTATTTTCTGTTATTCATCAGTTTATTGTCGTATTTGCATAATTAGGGTTTTAATGGTCAATTGAGCATAAGAGAAGAGAAATTGATAATTAAATTCCCTAATCCAAGTTTCTCTACATCTCACAGGTTTCTAGGGTATGATAGTGAATTGCCACTTGACCCTAGATCCTTGAATGTAAAGTGGATAGGAGGGTTTAAACATCAAAACACTAAAACATTAACAAATCCAATTTTCCACTAAACATTTTGGTGAACCCATTTTTTTGGACTTAAGTTGCAACTTTCTGAGTGTTTATCTTCATATTTGGATTGATTTCATTCATTCATATAGTCATTCATTTTATTGCATTGAGAAAAATTCAAAAAAATTCAAAAATTCAAAAAAATTACATTGTTTGGCTTACTAAATTGCATCAGTTCTTTCTAAATTTTTCTAATTCATAATTTTTGCATCAGATATGATATAAAATACAGAAAAATACACAAATTCAATTATTTGCATTGCATTTTCATCATTATTTTTCTAGGCTTTTGTAGAAAATTTGACAATTTTCATGTAACCTAGTAATTCCAAAATCAAGGGTTAGTAGGCAAAATCTTGTTTCAAATTTTTCTACTAATTTTAAAGGCTCATTCAAACTTTAATTTGTCTTTAGTCTTGAATTTTAGTGTAAATTTGCATTTAGATTTAAAATATTTGCATTTTTGCATAGAAAATTTCAACAAAAAACTAGCAATTTTCATGCATTTTCATTAAATTTGCATTGGCATTTTGCATGTTCAAGCTTGAAAATCATTTTTAGATCTAAGAGTAATTCATTTTCATCATAAATCAGACTTCAGAACATTCACATAGCATTTTTTTTCAACATTTCAAACCTAAGGCTTCAAAAACAACGATTTTCACTAAATTTGGCCTTATCGGCTCTATAAACTTGCACCATAGGCATGTTGTGAAAAGTATTTTTACATTAATTGGCTGTTATCAGGGTAATAATTTTCTTTCCTTCCTAAAAATCTTCACAACACCCTTTTAACAGGCTCTTGTATTGAAAATTCGGTGAAAAATTACACATTTTGACTATTTTTGCCCTAGGGTTTGACCTAGTTTGCACTCCAAGCGTGTTGTGACAAGTTATATGGATTGAGGTGAATGATATCATAAGTATTATTTTCTTCACATCCTAAAATTCATTTCAACATCCCTTTTGCTAGGTCTTGGAATTGAAAAACCGTGAAAAAATTGCATATTTTGCTATATTTTCACTAGGGTTTTACCTTAAGTGGCACTAAAAGCATGTTGTGTTGTGAGGAAAATGATGATGGAAAGAAAATAATATCAGTAATAACAGCCACTTGGTGTGTTGAGAAGGAGATTTGTGTTGTTTTGGACTGTTATTATACATATAACTTTCTTCCCTTGATCAAAATCCTTACAACACCCTTTGTTTCACCTATTTGCATTGGAAAAAGTACAAAAAATCAAGCATTTTAAGTCATTTTCATACATTCTGTTGAACTTGTCTTTTGCATCAAATTTGAAAAGCTTTTAAAATCTGATTTTACATTGAAAACAATTCAATGGCACCTTCATGTCATTTTTCTATGGTATCTCTTCATGCATTTATCAAAGATCTTGATTTTGACGAATTCCTAATCCTCATGAGTGAACATCCTTTGATATTAGAAGATTTAACCAAATTTATCTCTAGGAACACTCATGAGAAAGATGAGAGTGAAAATCCTTTTTCAGCCATAGAGTATGATGATGATGACATACCTATCTCTCATCCCATTGCTCTCCCTGGCCAATATGTAGCATTCGTGGATGAGAAAAGGTCTCTCACATTAAATACTTTAGGGATGGATGTTAAGTGCAATCAAGAGGGAAATAGTGTTAATTCAATATTGATTAATAAACTTTGTAGCACTATTCCTAAGATGATTGTCTGAGGGGCACCTAATACACCCTCTTGCTTAAAACCAGTGATTACTGTTCAAGGTTGACCTCCTAATTACATCTATAAATATGCACAATAAATTGCTCAACCAAGTCAAGGTGTTCAAAATGTGCTACAATAACCACACCACAATGTGATTGCTCACACATACAACACCCGTAATAACAAGCAGAGTAAGCAAGCACCGCATGTGCCTATCTCTCTCCCATGTTCTCAACCTATGCTCCCTCTACCACCTCATCTTACTCATAGAAGTGGTCAAGTGTATGATCCTGTCGAACAGCTTCGTGCTACTCCAGCTAATATCTCTCTTTGGGATTTAATACAACCACCGCCTACATACCATGGAATGCTCCAAGAAGCTTTACAAAAGGTGATTGTACCACCTGCTGTTAATCCGAATGATGTAGCAGCTATATTGGATAATATGCATGCGACAAAAATAGATATTCTCTTTCAACCACATGAATTACCATCAATTGAAGTTCAAAACCAATATGATCCTCTTATAATCTTTGTCACAATATACAAAACATTGGTAAAATGAGTTATGATTGACAATGGATCAACTCTTAATGTTTGTAGCATTGACCTACTACACAAAATCAAGGTTGACACATCACAAATCACACCAAATGGCATTAGCATTTGTGGCTTTGATAATGTTGGACGACAATCCATGAGCAATATAACTTTACCTATACAAGTAGGACCTATGCTTGTGCCTACCCTGATTCATGTCATGCCTTGTTCTTTACCTTACAACATGATTCATGGTAGACCTTGGATTCATGCATTGGGGGCAGTCCCTTCCACTCTACATCATCAATCAAATTTATATTCAAAGGTAAACTTCATACTATTCATGCTGATCCTGAACCAAATAACTGTTTACACATTGAAATGCAAAAACTAGTTTACAATCATATGAGCTTGAACAATTTGTGAGGTGATCCATCAATGACTAATATTGTGCAAGACTCTCAACCATCGAATACACTTTTTGGTGATGATTGGGGTTCATTAGATTTTAATCCTTGCAGTACAGGGGAATACAAATTTAATAAACCTAACACATCAAAAGTCGCATCTATCTCATCTAAACAATCTTTTGAAACATCTCAGAAAAACAAAGTTTCCTTGGTTGAAAATAAAGACAATACCTTCACTTATACTACAAATTATGATACCTATGAGGCTTCACCTTCTTCTAAAGAAATGGACTCCCTATATGGTCGTGGATTTCAAATCTTGTACAAAAATAATGACTATGTAGGCAATGGTTTCAATGTAAATCAACAAGGAATTAGAGTACCCTTACAAGTTGCTAGAATTAACTATACAACTAGTATAGGATACCACTCTTTGAAACCCACCAAATCCTCTTATCATCCTAAACTTAATGTTAATATAATATTAAAACAACATGAGAGATATCCTAAAGGTGTATCTTTTTAACAATGGTGCTACTAGGTAAGTATCTCTAACCCTTTATCTCTCTCATGATGTGCTTCCCTCATGATGTGTTATATGTTGTTTAGGCCTCCTGGGATGACCCTTGACTCTCTTATAAGGTTCGGGATACCAGGAGACCACCTCTGTTGTGACCTTCTTCTATTTGTATCATCATTCTTCTATATTGCCTCACTCTCTGATTTCATTGTTCTGTGTTGTGTCTTCCAGACATAGCATCGCGGTTGGTGACACTAGGGGCACCCTCCTACATGACTGTCCCTAAGACACTTGTTTCTCCTCTCTTATTTATTGTCTCCCTTCCTCTAGTGTTTCCATCTAGCAGGCGGATGAAGACAAACATTTATATTGATGCAGAACTAGTGTCCCTTTCAAGAGCAATCAAAAAATGGACTTAGTTCCTAATATGACGATGGGGTTGTATATTTTATCTGACACTTGTCTAGTGGAAGCACTCATGCTTTCCATGTAGTGAATTTCATGATGTTTCTATCACATTTACAAACCTTAATAATACTCCTACTCTATGCACCTTTGTTTGTCTTTGAATCTAGCCTTGGGGGTACTCGATTTGGAGAGCTTCGTGATATAGCCCCACGGTTATCCTCAAACTCCAAATTCATTGTATAAACTTGGATCTTTGTATGGTTAATCATATACATTGATGTTATTAGTTATCATGATCTTGTTGACACTAGCATGTTTCTTGCAGGGATGTGTTTGTGGGAACATTTGGTGACCATGAAGTACATGTCACCTCTAGGGGGCATGGGCTTTGCGAAAGTCGGTGTTCCCTTGTGTGTTTTATTCCTACCTTAATGTGCTTGATATCGATAACTAATATCAACCACCTTAAGGTGGTGGCATATATAAGGTAAACTATCTGCTATAGATGTTAGCAATGTGTTTGACCTTAGGTGCAAAGACCTGCGTGATGAGTGCATCATGCATCCTAAGTGTGTTTGCAATCAATCAATCAATCATGTAAGCCATTTGCAAAGGTAGTATATTGAGCATATCCTTTTTTCTAAAGCCCTCTGCGGAGGTGGGGATGGTGTATTTCTCAGAGCAGATTGCATCATCTTGTCATTTTTAAAAAGTCCTCTATGGAGGCAGGGAACGGTTTTGTGACTAACTCAACCCTTAAGCGTGTCTTTAGCGATTGTTGTTGCAAAGCCCAATTGTTAGTGTGTGTCTGTAATGTTCCTAAGATGGTGATGAGCCTAGAAATAGGGAACACACCATCGCTTGTCTGTCGTGTTTTCTCCATGTCTTCAAGTGTGTGTTTTGGCATGCTTGCTTTGTTTGGCATGTTTGTTGTCCCATATACAAAATAAAGATCAGCGCCTTAGGGTAGTGCTTCTTGCATTTTGGGAGGTTTCTCGTGTCTTGCATGTGTGTTTCCCCATATATACAAAGACCTATGTGATGAATGCATCCTGTATTATGGGAGGTTTGTTTACTTTCGAGTACTTGCATCTACATTTCATATATATGAGAAAAAAAGAAAAAAAAAGATATCATTTATGTCTTCCATGCATTAATGTGTCTTCTATGCATTTACTATATTCTCCGTGTTCTGCATGACTATAACTATCTTCTCTATGTTTTGTGTGCATGTTACTATTTTCTATGTGATTGACGTGTCTTCTTCATGCTTGGTGTGTTTGTTGTGTTTGTGTATTGGCCTTGCATTTATACATACATTAAAGTGGGGGCTAAATGTAACTTCAAAAAATGTCCCCCTTGGGGGCTTTTCCCTCATAAGGTTTAGCTCCCAGGTCTTTTGCATGCATTTAGGACATCTTAGTTCATAATTTGACATCACGATGGAATGAGCCCTAGGTAACATGACAAATGGGACCTAGGAAGACCCCTTGAGCTGTACCCTACCCAAAATAGGGGAGAGGACCTGGGCACCTGCACCCTAGTCCTACCCTATTTTCGGGCAGTCCTAATTTCTGGGTGTCAGTTTATGACCGTTATTTGGGTCCTTTGCAACACGATATGTTTGAATTTATGAAATCTTGGCAGGAGTGTTTGTAGTTGCATATAAAAGCATACTTAAGCATTCATTTGTAAACTAGATTTTAATTAGATGATCACTAGAAAGCTATTGTGTTCTCAAGGTGATTCAAGGCTTTCATTGTGTTGCAAGAGCAGACTTGTGTGGTTCGTGTATTTGTATTTGTAGATTTGAGCTTCAATTTCCTCATGGAGTGAAGAGCATCTTCCTCCCATGAGAGCTTCACTACAAGGTGACATTATATTGTGTTTTTATCATTGTTTCCTTTGGTTTTTGCCTTTGCATCACAAGGGCACACACTCTTTATCTGACAACGGTGTACAAAGACTTAAGTGTCCCCTAGGGTTTGACTGAGGCAAGCCTCTAAACACTACAACCCCCTCCCAAAGTCTTGTGATTGCAGGTTACATGTGTCGTATTTGGGAAAAGTGAAGTTGTAGGAAGGATTAGTAGACATCAAGGATTCAGGATCCAAAGAGAAGCAGGACACCAGAGCATTTCCAAGACTTGAGCGCTCACTCTAGTGTCCTCCACAGCTGAGTTTCTGGAAACAGAAGTTACAGGGCTAATAAGTGTCAGAAGGAGGTCCAGATCCCGCAAAGAAACTGGTACTTTGGACTTGGGCACCCACTCCAGTGTCCCTGACTGTTCCACCTCAGAACCCCGAAAATAGGTATTCTGTGATTTGCTATTTTACTTCAATCTGCAAGAGCATTTTCTGTTATTCATCAGTTTATTTCTGTATTTGCATAATTAGGGTTTTAATGGTCAATTGAGCATAAGAGAAGAGAAATTGATAATTAAATTCCCTAATCCAAGTTTCCCTACATCTCACAGCCATCTAGGGTATGATAGTGAATTGCCATTCAACCCTAGATCCTTGAATGTAAAGTGGAAAGGAGGGTTTAAACATCAAAACACTAAAACATTAACAAATCCAATTTTCCACTAAACAAGTTGTATAGTCCATCATGTATGTGGCATGTTTGCATTCTTGAATGATAGATTGCTACTTCCTTACACTAACAAGATTATTAGAATAGCCTAAAAACTTCAACCAAATGCTCTAATCCATATTCCATATAGACAATACTCAAATTTACACCACCTTGATAGTCACACACATGCATATGACAACATTTTCAAAATGGATAATAATCTCAAATAATACCCTAGGGTTTCAACATGGAATCTTCAATATTTGAATAACAAAATAATAAATCCTAGGATTCTATCATGATGACAACATTTATAACCCACTTGATTGTCATGGCATCCCTCACTACTATTACTAATGTAATTTCTCATGAACATGACAGTCCTTGATTGTTATAACAGTAAGCACCCTTGAAGCCTTCATGCAACTTTTGAAAATTATGTTAAAATGACTAGATTGAGATTGTAGAATAACGCATGACCAAGTTCACGAACAAGATTTGTTGTCATTTATGAGCTATGATTGTCATAATCATTGGAAGCATTGTTATAAAGAGAGTTGTGTAGGATGAAATATTGTTTGGGACAAACTTAGGACTATTATACGCATTAAATGTTTGGATAGTTAAATGGCAGTCTTATCAACAAAAGAATAATCAATCCTAAAACCTCTCTTAACTATTATGACAATGATACCCGTGCTATGTGACATTATGCATAAGGATTATTAGGGTTAAACCATTATAATTTCTTGTCATTAGAGGAAAAGGGTAGGGAGGTTGTCATGGATCTTAAGGATAATTGGAACTGTCATGTGGTTAGCATGGTCAATTGACCTTTAAGGACTTGAACTTATTACATACTAAGAAATTTTTGGATTGTTCAAGATCTTGTTGAAGAGTTTGATCATAAATTGATAAGATAGTGATAGAAGCCTATGTGGTAACCATGCATTGAGAGTCAAATTGCACTAGATGACTATTACAAACAACCATATAGATTGTCACATCATAAACATAGAAGACTATAATGAAACTCTAGATCACTATTAAGGTCAAATATTCAAAAAATGCAATAGGCTCTCACTACCCTATTCACATGAAAGAGTACTACATCAAATGCAAAGGTATTGGCACTTTGGGAGAAGACAATCATAGTTTGTAAGTTGAATGGCCAAGAGGATGATAGTGACAACTCATTACTATATGAGAACCAAATATATATCAGATTTGTAGCATCAATAGCACAAGACACAACAAATTTAATGACAGTTCAAATTCAAGATACAACAAAATCATATATATATATATATATATATATATATATATATATATTAATGATTCTAATTCTATTAATACACATAATTATGACTTTTTTTAACTTAGACAATTCCACATTTAGTGATTGTGAGTTTTCTAAATAACATAAAGTGAATTAAATTGGACATAAAGAACATACCTTAGAATTAGATATTCGAGTTGACCAATCCTCCAAAATTTCACTTCAAGATCCTCAAATTGTTCTTTTTCACAAGTTTGATTATGAATTCTATATAACTCTAGAATAGGATTAGTGAAATTTATGGAAAACACAAACATATATCATCAAATTCAATCTATATCAATGGTAATTAGCTTTGAAACACTATGAAACATGAAAATTTCAATTTAAATAATCAAATTTTGTCCAAAAACATGCAAAATCAGTTCTTCTATGTTGAAAAAACAAAAAAGGTGGTGGATTGATCAAAAAATGATTCTTAATATGTCAAACAACATGAAAAAGTGCTTTCTTGTCCAATAGCACACATGAAAAGCAGGGAATAACAGACATGTGGGGTTTGAATCATGGATCCCACATAGTTTTTTCCCATTTTTTTTCTTCCCATAATGCGAGTACATTCTAGGAAGCATGAAACATTAAGCTTTCATTCCAACCAAATTCATTCCTAATCAATCCCAAATCATCTCTAATCCATTCAATTTTATCTCTAATCATCCCTAAACCACTTCACACCATCCCAAATCACATTCAAATCAATTTAACTTCATCCCTAATCATTTTCAAATCAACCTGGATTTCATCTCAAATACCATCCCTAAACTATCCCTAAATCATTCTAATCATTCCCTAATCAACCCTAAAAAACTTCATACCATCCCTAAATCCATTCTAATCATTCCCAAATCATTCCTAATCTAGTCAATTTGACCTCTCATCATCCCTAAATTTATCCATTTCATCCCAACTCCATTCCAAATCAATCTAAGTTCCATCTCAAACCATCCTAAAAATAATCAAAATCAAACAAATGCCTCACTAGGAGCCATTACAACATCTTAAGCGCCAATCTATTAGTCATTAGCATCATTTTGTATATCATATGTGCCAATCTGCTCCTTAATAGCACCTACCTATCAATCACAAGCGTCATTCTACACCTAGCCACTCACAAGTGTCATTCTACCCTCTGCCAGCCACAAGAGCCATCAGATCATCATAAGCGCCAATATGTCAGTCATTTGCACTATTCTATACATCATATGTACCAACCCTAAACTCGATCAACCCTAAACTTGTTCAACCCTAAAACCCTATCCCCTTCTCTCTATCATCCCTCTACCTCTCAATCTCTATGCCTATGTCTATGGCCATGTCCCTCACCCTCTATCTCCCTATCTCTCCCTCTCTAAACTTCTAACCCCTAAACCCTAAACCCTATCAACCCTAAGCATGATCAACCCTAAACCCCTACCTCCTTGTCTCTATCATCCCTCTACATCTCAATCTCTCTGCCTAAGTCTTTGACCATGTCCCTCACCCTCTATCTCCCTATCTCTCCCTCTCTAAACTCCTAACCCCTAAACCCTAAACCCAATCAACCCTAAACCCTATCTCCTTGTCTCTATCATCCCTCTACCTCTCAATCTCTCTACCTATGTCTTTGGCCATGTCCCTCACCCTCTATCTCCCTATCTGTCCCCTCGGTCTCCTCTATATCTCCCTATCAGTCATTTCTCTCTAAACCCTAACCTAGACCTCTAAACCTTAACCCCTAACCCCTAAACCATAAACCTTAAGTTACCATAAATAATGACCCTAACCCCTAACCCCTAAACCCTAAAACTAAGAAACCCTAAACCCCTAAACCATAAACCTTGGAAGCAACCGTAAACCTCTATCTCCCTGTCTCTCCCAATATCTATTGATCCCCTCACTCTCTCTCTCTAAACCCTAAACCCTAACCCCTAAACCATAAACCTGAGCAACCCTAAACCCCTAAACCCTAACCCAAAACCCTAAAGCCTAAACTCATAACCTCAAATAATGCCCCTAACCTCAAAACCCTAAACTTGAGAAACCATGTTAAACCCCTAAACCATAAATAATGCCCCTGAAGTTCTGAGCAACCCTAAACTCATAAACCCTAAATAATGCCCCTAAATCCTAACCCCTAAACCATAAACCATAAACTCGAGCAACCCTAAACCCCTAAACCCTAAATAATTCCCCTAAAGCCTAAACCTAAGCAACCCTAAACTCATAAACCTGACCAACCCTCTCTCTCTCCCTATCACCAAGTATCACTCCCCTTTCTCTCCCCTCCATCTCCATCCTCTCTCCCTCTTCCTCCCTCTCCCTCTCCCTTGTTGATAAATAACATGGAAACAATAAAACTAGGACATGCAAAGAGGGATGAGGATATAAATTGGGATGATGAAATAGAAACAAGATAATTTATGAAATTTCATTGGATGGGTTCAAGAATGATGAGGAGAGGTAGAGAGGGGAGGGAAGTAGAGAGTGAGAGAGAGAGGGTAGGAGGTAGAGATGAGAGGGAAGTAGAGAGTGAGAGAGGGTAGGAGGTAGATATGGGAAGGAAGAAGACAGTGAGAGAGGGTAGGAGGTAGAGAGGGGAGGGAAGTAGAGAGTGAGAAAGCGTACGAGGTAGAGAGGGGAGGGAAGTAGAGAGTGGGAGAGAGAGTAGGAGGTAGAGAAGGGAGAGAAGAAGAGAGTGAGAGAGAGGGTAGGAGGTAGAGAGGGGAGGGTGTTGCAAGTATGGGCCTAACCAGTGTTGTCATTGATGTCAACATACTCTTGTTGCATTAATGACAAGGTTTGGATGAATTGTTTGCTAAGGATATTGAGAAAATTGGTCATATCAGGAACAAAGAAGAACAGTGAAGACAACAAGGTAAAGATCCAAGATAAGTTGAGTATCAGAGGATGCGGTTCAAAGGGTTTGTAGATATGTGTCTTAAGGTGATCCAATAAATATTTCAGAGGTCCGCATGAAGATTTGAAGAAGTTGTGGCTGCTCAAGTAAAACTAGTTCTAGCAGGTGTTCAGAGGTGATAGAGTGACACAGATAGGTCCGGTGAGATCCAGAAATGCAATATCCTATTTTGCGTATTTGGTGGAGTGTTAAGGAAGTCCATGTGAAGTGACAACTCAATTGGTTCATGGTCTGGAGGTCCGAAAGAATCTATTCCATTATGACAGTGATGACAGACTGTGTTCTTGACATTCTAGATGAAGGAGATAAGGATTTGAGTAAGCAGATGTAGTGTGGATGCTCTTAGTGATTCAAGCAAGCTTGTGGAGGTCTTTAGATCGTGTCCAGTTTGTGTTGGTGGTCTACATTGAAGTTTGAGCTCATGAATTGAAGAATTACTTCCAGATGATGGTGTTCTTCCTGAGTCAGGCCGACCGGATGAGTTATACATCTTGCGGATGATCTTGAAGATGTGTGAAGATTGGAGTGTTCCCAAATGAAGATTGCAGTCTTAGACCTATGTGGCCGACAATGTACTGATTCACATGAAGTCATTTTGTAATTAGTTATGTTGTATTTATGTATTTTCTCTGTAATGTTTGCCGACTTGGATGATCATTCCTAAGTCGATGTCTTGTATAAATAAGGAATTATGAAGTCATTCCAAATGGTATCTTGTGGAGATGAGAGTGTGGTAGCGAGGAGGAGAGCGAAAGGTAGAGCATAAGTATTGGGATTAAATGGAACTGACTCAAGCATGGTGAAGATGCTATTTTCCAGTTCAAGTATGTGATACTTATCACTTTGTAGACAGTGCATCTCTTGTAGGCAGTGAGCAGTGTGCTCGGGCAGTGAGCCCTAATTGGCATGTGCCATTTTGTTCTTTCTATTCTTCTAACAAATAATACAATCTTGGGTTAATCACCCCATGGTTTTTCCCTTAACTGGGTTTTCCACATCAAAATCTTGGTGTCTTATGTGTTAATGTGTTTCTGCTCTTGGTTTAATGCATTGTGTTTTCATGATTGAATTATTATTATGCTGCCGAATTACAAAGTGGATTTAAGTGTTTAAATTGGAAGAAAGTTTTGGACAACTGATTCACCCCCCCTCTCAGTTGTCTGTCCTGAATCTAGCAATTGGTATTAGAGATAAGTTCCTCTAAAAGAGCTTAACCACTTGAGGAGATCCAGGATGTCGTCCTACAAGAAGGATAGTTCGAAGTTTGATGGAACCAATTTTAATCTTTGGAAAAGTCACATGAAATGTCACTTGCAATGTATGGGAATGCAGTACTGGAACATGGCCTCAACGAAGTATACTCCTCCATAGGGTGGCCTGAAATCCCCAAATGAAATCACAGATGCTGAAAACAATCTGTGGACTATAGAAGCTCTTCTAAGTGCATTGTCTAATTCGGAGCTGACAAATGTTGTTGACCTACAAACTACTTTTAAGATTTGGGAAAAACTAGAAACTCTACGTGAAGGAGACAAGTATGTTAAATGTGCAAGGCTACAAAGTTTGAAAGGAAATTTTGAAAATCTAAAGATGAGAGAAGATGAAAATATCACTACTTTTATGCCAAGAGTAAATGAGCTTGTTTGTGGCATTAGATGTGCTGGTGGAGTCTTGGATGAAGATGAGATTGTTGGCAAAGTTCTCAGATCCCTTCCTACTTCTTATAAAATCAAGGTTGCTGCCATTGAAGAATTCAGAGCCCATACAGTTGTCACAAGAGATCAATTGGTTGGTAAATTGGCTGCATTTGAATTGACTGAGTTTGGAGATGACCCCCCAAGACTGAATCTGCATTCAAAGCCAGTGCCTCTGTAAAAGGTAAACAAAGGTTTGATCTGGGAGAGAACTCTTCAAGGAAAGTATCATGGTATGAAAAAGCAAGAAAAGACCTAGAAGAAGAAGAAGCAGAAACTGCTCAACTTGAAGCCCTTATTGCAAAAAGACAGTCAAGAGGATCTGGTAAGTATGAAGGAAAATTGCCTTTTAAGTGTTTTAACTGCAATAAGATTGGGCATTTTGCCTCAAGGTGTCTGGAAAGATTTTCAAGGTCAAATCCTAACAGATCAAGGTTCTAAAAGAATTGTTACTATGTTCATGAAGAGGATGATAATGAAGGAGTAACAGATGATGAATCAGAGACAGGAAACAAATCTGGAAGTGATTGGGTGTTTATTGCCATCAAAGAAGAAGATCCAATGCCCTCTGAATCTGTCAATCATAAAGTTGTAGAAAGAGCTCTGGCTACCCAAGTTGAAGAAAAGGATGATTACGTCATTGACAGTGGATGCTCTCACCATATGACAGGTGACAAAAATAAGTTCATAGATTTGGAAAGGTATGAAGGAGGAATGGTAAAGTTTGGTGATAATTCTACTAGTAGAATCAGAGGTAGAGGAACTATTTCTTTTGATGGAAAGAATAAAACCAGTAATGTACTTTATGTTGAAGGATTGAAGCACAATCTTCTCAGTGTTGGATAGTTGGTGGACAAAGGCTATGATCTCTGATTCAAGAATGGAAAATGCAAGATCTTTGAAAGTTTTGGAATAGAGATTGCATCCGGTATTCAAACAAAAGGTAATATCTTCCATCTAGTCGGTACTGGTAAAAGTTGTTTATTTGTTCAAATTGATCAGAGTCGGTTATGGCATAGAAGAATGTGTCATGTGAATTTTGATAATATCATCAAGATAAACAACACTCAGGCTGTAAGAGATCTTCCAAAATTGGTGAAACCTACAAATAGTTTGTGCAAAGAATGTCAGTTGGGTAAACTAAGCAGAGTCTCATTCAAAAGCAAGGAACAATCTTCTACCAGGTTAGTGGACTTAGTTCATACTGATTTATGTGGTCCGGCAAGAATCAGAAGTGTACAAGGTGATAGATACTTCATGCTATTAATTGATGACTACTCCCGGATGATGTGGGTTACTTTTCTGAAAAAGAAATCAGAAGCTCTTGAGAAATTCAAAATATTCAAGGCTATGGTAGAGAATGAAACTAGATTAAAATTAAAATGTTTGAGGTCTGATAGAGGTGGAGAATTCACATCCGGTGAGTTCATTGAATTCTGTGAGAAACATGGAATAAAGAGACAGTTGTCTACTCCTAGGACTCCACATTAGAATGAAGTAGTGGAGAGAAAGAACCGGACCATCCAGGAAGCATCTAGGACAATGATGATGGAAGAAAATGTTCCTCAGATCTATTGGAGAGAAGTTGTCAGCACTGCAGTCTATACTCTCAATCCAGTACAAATTAGAAGCAATACTGGTAAGACTCCTTATAAACTTTGGTTTGGCATCACTCCTACTGTGAGGTATTTCAGAGTCTTTGGTAGCAAATGTTACATTAAAAGAGATGAAGATCTAGGCAAGTTTGATGCTAGAAGTGATGAAGGAATATTCTTGGGTTACTCTACTCAAAGAAAAGCATACTGGTGTTATAACAAGAGACTAAGAAAGATTATAGAAAGTACAAATGTGAAGGTTGATGAAGGAATTGAAAAACCCTCAAGGTTTTATGAATATGATGAAGATGATTAGAATGGTATTCTGATTCAAGGAGCCTAAGCCCCTTCTGAAATTTAGATTCAAACTGATTTGGTAAATCAGGAGGAACAGATGAGTTTTAATGAGCTTGTTCAAGAATCAGAAGTGCAAGAAACTCCAAAAGTTCCCAGGTATGTAAAACTAAATCACTCTAAATATCAAATCATAGGTGATAAAAGCAAAGGTGTACAAACAAGAAGAAGGATTGCTCAAGATTTAGAAGAGTATTGTCTGATTTCAAAGATTGAACCTAAGATAGTGAATGAAGCTTGCAATGATGAAAACTAGACTAAAGCAATGGAGGAAGAGCTGATGCAAATTGAGAAAAATCACACTTGGGATATTGTTCCCAAACCTAAAAAAAAATGTGATTGGAACCAAATGGGTCTTCTGAAACAAACTGAATGAAGTTGGTGAAGTAATGAGAAATAAAGCCAGATTTGTCTGCAAGGGTTACTCTCAAATAGGAGTTGATTTTGAAGAAACTTTTGCTCTGGTGGCAAGAATTGAGGTAGTTAGATTGTTTCTTTCCTTTGCTACCTTCAAGGACTTCAAAGTGTATCAGATGGATGTCAAGTCTGCTTTCTTGAATGGTGACTTGGAAGAAGAAGTTTACATAGAGCAACCGGATGGATTTCAATTGTCTGATCATGGTGATATGGTCTGTAAGTTGAAGAAAGCATTGTATGGACTGAAGCAAGCTCCAAGAGCTTGTTATGAAAGATTGGATAAGCGTCTTTTGAAGATTGGTTTCAACAAAGGTACTGCTGACAATATTTTGTATTTTAAAATTGATCATGAAAATATCTTGATTGTTGAAGTGTTTGTTGATCATATCATTTTTGGAGGAAGAGATAGTATGTGTAAAACTTTTGCAAATCAAATGAAAAGTGAATTTGATATGTCCGTGCTTGGAGAAATGAATTTCTTCTTGGGTCTACAAATCATTCAAACAAAGAAGGGAATCTTCATTTCTCAGACTAAATATGTGAAAGAATTGTTGAAGAAATTTGGGATGGAAGACTCAAAACCATGAATACTCCCATGGCAACCAGATGTAAATTGAGCAAAGATGATGACTCTCCTAAGGCTAATCAAAAAAAGTATAGGTCAATGATTGGAGGATTGTTGTACCTCACTCAAACTAGACCTGACATTATGAATGTTTTTGGTCTTGTTGCTAGATTTCAAATTGATCCTAGAGAATCTCATGTCATGGCAATCAAGAGGATTTTTAGATATCTAAAAGGGATAGTTGAGTATGGTCTGTGGTATCCTAGAGATCATAATTTCTCTCTTCATGCATATACAGATGCGGATTAGGTAGGAGATGTGGATGACTGGAAGAGTACCAGTGGTGGACCATTCTTTTTGGGGAAGAGATTGGTTTCTTGGATAAGCAAGAAACAAGAAGCAATATCTTTGTCCACTGCAGAAGCAGAATATATTGCAGCAGTAGGTAGTTGCACTCAAGTCTTGTGGATGAAGCAAATGCTAAGAGACATAAGAGTGGAGTATGAGGAGCCTATCACAATCTTCTATGATAATTCAAATGCAATAAATATATCTAAGAATCTGGTGTTGCATTCAAAGACTAAACATATATCCATCAAGTTTCACTTTTTGAGAGAGCAAGTGAACAAGAATGAAGTCAGATTGGAGTTTGTGCCTTCCAAGGATCAGATTGCAGACATCTTTACTAAACCTCTACCTAAGGACTCTTTTGAGTATCTCAGGGAGAAGTTAGGGGTTATTGCCCCTCCGGTGATGAACTAAGGTGCACTGATGTGCATCAATTCGATAGATATCACAGTCATATCTTGTGGTCCAGATTGATGAAGGGGAGCTACTACTTAGGGGGAGCAACTGGGATGATTCTGAAATGTTGGAGTTGCATGTGCCCTTTGCCATTGATGTCAAAGGGGGAGAGAAGACATGTGAAAAACAAGTGGTTGTTGATCAAAGGGGGAGCAGTAAAGGAAGAGAAGACATGTGAATGGTTGTTGACGACGGGAGGAGTTGTGTCTTGATGGTCAAAACAATTTTTCACATCATATCTTGCCATCAATGACAAAGGGGGAGATTGTTGCAAGTATGGGCCTAACCGGTGTTGTCATTGATGTCAACATACTCCTTTTGCATTAATGATAAGGTTTGGATGAACTATTTGCTGAGGATATTGATAAAATTGGTCATATCAGGAATAAAGAAGAATAGTGAAGACAACAAGGTAAAGATCTAAGATAAGTTGAGTATCAGAGGATGTGGTTCAAAGGGTTTGTAGATATGTGTCTTAAGGTGATCCTGTAAAGATTTTAGAGGTCCACATGAAGATATGAAGAAGTTGTGGCCGCTCAAGTAAAACTAGTTCTGGCAGGTGTTCATAGGTGATCGAGTGACACATATAGGTTTGGTGAGATCGAGAAATGCAATATCCTATTCTATGGATTTGGTGGAGTGTTAAGGAAGTCCATGTGAAGTGACAACTCAATTGGTTCATGGTCTGGAGGTCTGCAAGAATCTATTCCATTATGAGAGTGATGACAAACTGTGTTCTTGAGGTTCCGGATGAAGGAGATAAGGATTTGAGTAAGCAGATGTAGTGTGGATGTTCTTAGTGATTCAGGCAAGCTTGTGGAGGTCTTTAGGTTGTGTCCAATTTGTGTTGGTGGTCCACATTGAAGTTTGAGCTCACGAATTGAAGAATTACTTCTGGATGATGGTGTTCTTCCTAAGTCAGGCCGACCGGATGAGTTATACATCATGTGGATGATCTTGAAGATGTTGTGTGAAGATTGGAGTGTTCCCAAATGAAGATTGCAGTCTCAGACCTGTGTGGCCGACAGTGTACTAATCCGCATGAAGTCTTTTTGTAATTAGTCATGTTGTATTTATGTATTTGCTCTGTAATGTTTGTCGACTTGGATGATCATTCCTAAGTTGATGTCTTCTATAAATAAGGAATTGTGAAGTCATTCCAAATGGTATCTTGTGGAGATGAGAGTGTGGTAGCGAGGAGGAGAGCGAAAGGCAGAGTAGAAGTATTGGGCTTAAATGGAACTGACTCAAGCATGGTGAAGATGCTATTTTCCAGTTCAAGTATGTGATACTTATCACTTTGTAGACAGTGTGTCTCTTGTAGGCAGTGAGCCCTAATTGGCATGTGCCATTTTGTTCTTTCTATTCTTCTAATAGAGAATACAATCTTGGGTTAATCACCCCATGGTTTTTCCCTTAACTGGGTTTTCCACGTCAAAATCTTGGTGTCTTATGTGTTAATGTGTTTCTGCTCTTGGTTTAATGCATTGTGTTTTCATGATTGAATTATTATTATGCTGCTGAATTACAAAGTGGATTTAAGTGTTTAAATTGGAAGAAAGTTTTGGACAACTGATTCACCCCCCTCTCAGTTGTCTATCCTAAATCTAACAGAGGGAAGTAGAGATTGAGAGAGGGTAGGAGGTAGAGAGGGGAGGGAAATATAGAGTGAGAGAAAGGGTAGGAGGTAGAGAGGGGGGAGAAGAGAGTGAGAGAGAAGGTAGGAGGTAGAGAGGCAAGGGAAGTAGAGAATCAGAAAGAGGGTAGGAGGTAGAGAGGGGAGGGAAGTAGAGAGTGAGAGATAGGGTAGGAGGTAGAGAGGGGACAGAAGAGAGTGAGAGAGAAGGTAGGAGGTAGAGAGGGGAGGGAACCAGAGACTTAGAGAGAGGGTAGCAGGTAGAGAGGGGAGGGAAGTAGAGAGTGAGAGATAGGGTAGAAGTTAGAGAGGGGGGAGAAGAGAGTGAGAAAGAAGGTAGGAGGTAGAGAGGTGAGGGAAGCAGAGACTCAGAAAGAAGGTAGGAGGTAGACAAGGGAGGGAAGTAGAGAGTGAGAGAGAGGGTAAGAGGTAGAGAGGGGAGGGAAGAAGAGAGTGAGAGAGAAGGTAGGAGGTAGAGAGGGGAGGGAAGTAGAGACTCAGAGAGAGGGTAGGAGGTAGAGAGTGGAGGGAAATAGAGAGTGAGAGAGACGGTAGGAAGTGCAGCTTCCCTTGTAGACATGTATGTAAAGTGTGGAAGCATAGACAAGGCATGTCAATTGTTTGACCTAACACCTCAAAGAGATGTTATGTAATGGAATGCAATGATTGATAGATATGCAAAACATGGATTTGTTGAAAAGGCTTTAGAAACTTTCAAGCAAATGCAATTGGCATGTGTAAAGCCAAATAAGCTTGACATAATGTGATTGCGTTATAACGCGCTTGCGTTATGTCAAGCTTAGTTAGATGTGTTTTTCCAAGTTTTTTACAAAATTTTTAGATAATCTAGAGTGTGTTCCCCATCAAGATGACACTTTTTCAATGAAAAGTTGAAAATAATACCACCACAATCTTAAGCTCTCTGTTAGCTATCTAACCATATATTTTTTTCACATTTTGAGTACATTAAGGGTTTCATCTTTAATTTCTTTTGTTTGTGTATCTATTTTTTGTCAAAAACTAGCATCTAGTATTTTTGACCTTTTTTTAACTATTCATCAAATTTTGAAATAAGTTACATTTTTAGAAACTAGACTTCATTCTACACGTATTCAAAAAAAGATCAATTTTCGATTAGTTTTCAAAAATTTTAGGGGGGAGCACACTCAATTTTCTATTTTTCAGGATGTGTCCACTTTGAAAATTACTAAAAAATTAATTATTCATGAAAAAATTATCAGAAAAATCAAGGATAAACTACATGGTGTTAACTAATTTCTCACCAAAGTGATTTTTGAAATACTAAAAAAAAGTTAACATTTTAGGGGGAGCACACTAGACACTATGTTATGTTTTTTTGAGAAAAATGGGACCAATTTGTGTGCTCCCTCTTTTTGAACCCCTTAATCTCAACCATTTTTGAAAAAAAAAATAGTAGTTTAGAAACTAGATTCGGAGCACTACGACTCTTGTTTTTGTTGCATCTTCAAATTTTAAGTGTAACTATCTTCAATTTCTCATCCAACATCAATGTTTCCTGATTTCAAAAAAAAAGTGGCATCTTAAGACCCCCTTTTGGTCCCTCATCTTTATGCACTTACCCAAATGGCTTCATATCCTCTCTAATGAGTGACAACTTTTCGTATCTACTTCTTGACAACTGGAGTAAACAAACCGTTAACTATTTGTACTGCAACACTAATGTTATACTATCAAATAAATTCATATGTCCAAGAGCTATTGCACTTGAAAACCTCGTAAAGTGTTTGCGTGACTTCGCCAGATGTGCCGAGAGCTGAAAACCAATTTTCTCTGTAAATCTTCACTAGGAACTCAAAATTACCTGAAAACTTGCAAATACATGTGGATTGGTATTACGATGACTGTCCCAAATTGTTCTATACCAAGCTTCACAGAATTCAAAATTTTAATGTTTCGCCAAACTACCAGTGCTGATTGTGAAACAATTATATCTCCAAAACTAGGAAGGATTTGATCACAAAACCTTCACCACTAATTCCAAAATTCATTCAACAATTTTCTTGTAAGAGGATTCGACATCAAACCTTGCCAATCCACCTGAACAATTGCTTCGTGAAGACTACCTGTTATGTGCTAAAGTCTAAATATGGTGAAAACTCAATTCTGCTAAATCTGATCATGCCACATGTCCCCAATGCTACGAGATGCCAATATAGACCCAAGCAAACCAAAACTTAAAGGAACAAACTGAAATTATTTTTGGGCGATGTCGATTGCTTTTTTGCTCAGGATTCTCCTACATCATTTGGCCTCTCACCAATTTGACTAGTGCATACTCCATTGGGCAACATAGTCCAAACTTGCAAAGGGGATGGAAACTTGTCTGCAGTACAACATTGGAACAAAATTTGTACAAACACAACAGGTCATAATATAAGGTAACTTGCAAATGACATTCTTACTTATCCAAAATAACATCAACTACATCCCACATGTAATAGAGAAAATACCATTACAAAGAGTTTGTAAATAATGTTGCAACATTAATCAAATTTCCATTACATTTGTACCAGTAAATGTGGTAAGAGAGAACCAACAACTAGGTTCAAAGGCTCTCCTAAAATAAAACTATTTTCCATGGAGACGTGCACTTGCAGATAAAAGGTCCTACTTGACTACACCTTCCCTTAAATTACAAAGGTTGTTCCATCATTTATAGAGCTGGAGATACATTATTTGATACCCTAGAAGCTACTAAAGCACATGCAGTCCTGAATTGGTTACATGACAAACCCTTTTTACATCTTACATACATGTATATATATCATTACAATTCCATGTTGCATCTTGGACAAGGATCTGGAGTAGTCAACACATTTGAGGGTCATCCATACTTCTTGCCATCATCCACATGCGAGTTTTGCAGAGGAACCATGCCAAATTGACCATTTGCCCATGGTTGTGTGATTAAAACATGTCCTTGAGGGGTCCACTGGGTTCTGAGGTGTATGGAACACTTCACCTTTGCTATCGTACCTCAAAATTTTCATTAATGGCATCCTGGGTCATGTAAGGGAGTTTCTAAATTAGTAGGCATATTCCTGAGAAAGTTGCAGGGTTTTAGGTTTCCATGGAATTAGTGAATAGATGGACCTAGGGACTAGGTGCAAAGGTACTTATGAAGTTTGGAAACCTATGAGGAGAAAGAGGGGATTGTATAGGAGAAAGAATTAGGAATCAAGATTGAGATCTAGGGTCCAAGAGGAATGAGGAAGGTTGGGAAAGTGGAGTTTCGAGGGACTTAGAACTTTGGAACAAAAAGAAAGGGAAGACTAGAATTTAGGGTTTAGGGTGGACACAAGACTGGGAAGGGGATAGGGGCCTTTGAACCTTGGGACCAAAGAATGAATGGAGTGAGAAATTAGGGTTTTGGGGAATTGGGGAATATGAGGACATTGCAACCAAGTACAAAGGTTCTAGGGACCCCTGAGAACCCAAAAAATTGAGGAGGCATGCAAGGGGATGAAAAGACAAGGCGATGAGGCAAGGGAAAAAGAGGGACACAAGGATGCAGTAAAGGTAGGGAATTCAATTTTTTAGGGTTCAGGATCTGAGAAGAACTAAGGACTTGGAACCTTAGGGAACATGGGGTTTCAAGGAAAGGGAGAACTTTGGCACCAAAAGACAAGAGCAAGGTTTCAGGAAATTAGGGAACCCAAGGATATAGGGACGAAGTTCCAAGGTCCTAGGAAAACCCAAAAACCTAAAAGGTGAAAGAGAAAGCGAGAACATGGGGTTTCGGTGAAACTAGGAACTCTATAACCAAAAGGCAAAGTGCAGGGTTTTAGGGTTCTAGGGAACCTTTTAACCTGTGGACAAGGTTCAAGGGTCCAAGAACCCTTGAGAACCCAAAAAACTAAAAAAGAGCAAAAATGCACTAAAAGGGCCGAACACTTAGAAATTTTTGGACCATGCATGCTAACATCATCATCACCACCACATGAACCATAAAAGAGCATGCATTGCTGAGGTCCAAGGTTCAAGAGGAACCAAGGACCAAAGGACCAACAGGCTGGGGCAGGGAAACTTCCTGAGGTCAGAACATCCCAATGTCCTAGCAAAACTTGAAAACTTGGGAATGCAAGAAAATGGCTAAGGGGAAGCTACACTTAGGATTTTTTGGACTTTTTGGAAACAATAGCATATGGCCAAGGAATAGGGAAGGGGAAAAATGGCAATGGAGCACATGACTTAAGATTTTTTGCAATTTTTTATGAGGTTGCTAACACAACCAAGGCTCTAGATCACCCATATGGAAGACTAAAGTGAACTTGTAGGTGAGATTATAGCGCACCTATAATAAAGGAATGAGCAGGGACAATTGGCAAACCTCTACCTCTCTCATGTACACAAGTGGAGTTTGTATGAGATTAGATGATTCAACCAACCCAATATTATCTTTTGCAATAGATTTCCTATTCTTCTTCTTTCAAGCATATGCAATTAAATAATGTACAATCCTGATAGGAAAGTAACTCTTACCTTTCTAGGTATTAGTTTCCCAATTTTATTTTTGCTTTCCAAATAAAGCATCCACTCTCCGCATATTTGGAGTAGTGGAGATGCATGTTCTAGTAATATATATTAGATAGAAATTAGTAGAAAAAAAGGAAAAAATCTAGTCAAGTCATTGTAATAGATTGAATATCTTTTTGTGATTAATAGAGCATACTTTTTTTTCTCCATTCCATCATATTGTCTTGAGAAATTCTGATTTAATTTTAGCTCAGTAAAAGGAAGAGAGGGAAGCTCAGTTTTATTCAAGAAAGAGCCCACTTGTGGTGGATTGAAGCTAAATCTCTATCCTAGTTAGTTTTGACTCATTCATAATTTCAGCAACATCTCTATTATAAGGTTTTATCTTGCAACCATTAACCTGCAAATGCATGAGTGTTAACTTTCAATTAGTTTTAGAATCTTTCCAACTCTAGTATAAGTTTCATTTATGTGTTAAGTATTGTCTTCCCTAAATTTTATATTTTTCTTTCCTATACACAGCGTTAGAATCTAAACATCCATAGAATCCAAAGTTGTACATATAGTACAGACATCATGTCAAGAAAAATGCCTCTAGGTTGACAAGTAAATAAATCACAACATGAACTAAGTGGTTGCCTAATGATTGGATAGCCTATCCATTGGGTTGTGTGTAAGTTGTAGCTACACTGGGTTTAATTAGGAATTGTTTGAGCTCAACATTTTTGGTGTTGTTTCAAAGGGTGGTGTCAAGCCCTATACTCTTAGGATTTTGAGATAGATTTCATTATTTTCTTGAGATCAAAATAGGGATAGCCATAAAAACCATAACTAGAACAAAACCCCCTTTCACTAACACTATGCAGAGAAGTGGGGACTTTTTAGCTCTGGTAACAGTTGCATGCCATGATGGAGAGACAACTTGGGATGGTTCCTTCCACAAGATAGTGATATTCTATTTACTACTGACCAAGGTAAAGTACTTGCAGCCACAACCACTCCTTATATTGAGAAAGTTGTAGCTAAAGGAGTGCCCACTGAGGCATTTGGAACTCAAGAGAAAGAATACAAACTAGAAGGGAAACTCCTAGAAGTCCCTAAAAAGGTATCTATAATTTAGAAGTCAAGTACTGAGTTAGCCAACACTCTCTTTTCCAAAGCTTACTACCAAACTACCCAATCCCCTGAAGCCCTATTTGGAGAACCCTCCTCAAAATGATATATATTAGCCAAGCTTCTTCCAAGGGAAGCTTCTAAGCTTATAGTTGTTCAACACACAATGTCTAATGAAGTCCTTCAAAATAATACCAATGATCCCTCCACCTTTGAATTCCCCATTTTTTATCAATAGGGAGAAGCAGTAACGAAGAACATCTCACCCTCTGCCCTACCAAATTTCCATGGCCTAATCACTAAAGACCCTAGCACTTTCTTATTCAAGTTTGACATCCTATATAGGAGTTATGATTACACCAGTGATGCTTATCATCTAAAGTTGTTTCCAACAATTCTCAAGGATGCTACATTAAGGTGGTTCATGGGACTAGGCAATGATGTCATCACTAATTGTAATACCATGAAGGAGAAGTTCTTGGTAAAATACCAGGACTACTGTTGAAGCGAGGATATGAGAGGGGATGACATCTTTCAAATGACCCAAAAGGAGGATGAGCCACTAGAGGATTATGTAGAAAGATTTTTGTTTTTGTTATAAAAATCTAAACATAATAAACTATCTCCTAAATCACTCACACTCATATTTTGTATGGGAGTCAATGAAGAGTGTGTATCTAATATGGAACTAATTGGAAAAGGTGGCATATCCCAATTACCATTTGATGACATATGTACCATCTGTAGACATTATTCAAGGTCAACCATGAAGGAAACTCATAGCATTAGAACTTTACCTTCTACAAAGGCTTCTACAAGAGTTTCATAGTTGGAACTCGATAACTTCTCAAAGATATGAAGCAAGCTATCATCAACCATATGGCCACCCTGTTGGATTTAGGACAGACAACTGAGAGGGAGGGTGAATCAACTGTCACCAAAATTATGTTCCTTCTTCACTTAAAACCTTCTTATATTTCAACAACATATCAATGATTCAATCATGAAAGCATAATTCAATAATTCAAAAGTAGAAACAAATTCAACACATATAACACCAAGATTTTAATGTATAAAACCTGGTTAAGGGAAAAACCATGGGGTGACTAACCGAAGATTGTATTCTCTATTAAAAGAATAAGAAATAAAATGACACTTGCTAGTTAGGGCTCACTACCTGAGCACGTTGCTCACAAGAGGCCCACTGCCTATAGGAGACACACTGTCTACAGAAGAATATGAGTATTACATACTTGAACTGGAGATTAGCATCTTCACCATGCTTGAGTCAGTTCCATTTAAGCTCAACACCTCTACTCTACTTTTCACTCCTCTTCACTACCACCTTCTCATCATGACCATAAGGATACATTTGAATGACTTCGCAACTCTTATTTATGCATGACATCGGAATGATCATCAAAGTTAGCACAACATACACTTATTTTATTACAAAGCAGTTAAAAGAATACAACTTGACTTATTACAAAAACTTCATGTGCATCACTACACTATCGACCACACATAGCTAGGACTTCAATCTTCTTCGAGGAACACGCCATGCTTTGCAAAACATCTTCAAGATCATCTGCAACATGCGCAAATCATCCGGTTGGCCAAGACTAGGAAGAACACCATCACCTGAAGGTAAATCTTCAATCACAAACTTAATCTTCAATACGGACTGCCAACATGAACTGGACACAATCTAGAGACCCCCACAAGATTTCTTGAATCACCAAGAACATCTGCACCACTTCTGCTTATTGTAATCATTCGCATCCTCATCTAAAACCTCAAGAACACAGTTGGCCATCACTGTCACACTAGAAGGATTGCTTGTGGACCTCCAAACCACGAACCAATTGAGTTGTCAATTCACATTAGCCTCCCAAACATGCCACTAGATCCGTAGAACATGATATTGTATTTCTGGATCTCACCGGACCTATTTGTGTCACTATGTCACCTCTAAATAGTTTCCAAAACCGGTTTTACTCTCATGGCCATAACTCCTCCACATTTTTATGTGGACCTCTCAAATCTTGATTGGATCATCTTCAGACACATATCTACAAACCCTTTGATGTGCATTCTCTGATCTTCATCTAGCTGGGATCTTCACTTCATAGAGCTTCATTGTCTTCACTGTTCTTCTCTATTTCTGATAGGACTAATTTTTTCAATATCCTCAGCACACAACTCATCAAATCCTTGACATCAATGCAATAGGAATATGTTGACATCAATGACAACACTGGTTAGGCCCATACTTGTAACAATCTCCCACTTTGTCATTGATGGTAACATATAATGTGAAAAACTATTTTAACCATCAAGACAAGAACTTCTCCTCACTGACTAACATAGCTCCCCCTATCAACAGCAACCATTCACATGTCTTCTCTTTCTTTACTGCTCCCCCTTTGATCAGCAACCACTTTTTATTTTTCACATGTCTTCTCTCCCCCTTTGACATCAATGGAAAAGGGCACATACTCAACCACTTCTCATACTTCAAAATCATATTGACTACTCCCCCTGAGTAGCAGCCTCCTAACATCAATCTGGATCACCAAATATGATTGTGGGATCAACCGGGCTAATGCACATCAGTGCATCTTAATTTAGAACTGGAGGAGTAATAACCCCTAACTTCTCCCTGAGATACTCAAAAGTGTCCTTAGGTAGAGGTTTGGTAAAAATGTATGCAATCTAATCCTTTGAGGACACAAACTCCAATCTGACTTCATTCTTGTACACCTGCTCTCTTAAAAAGTGGAACTTGACGGATATATGTTTTGTCTTTGAATGCAACACTGGATTTTTTGAAATGTTTATTGCACTTGAATTATCACAAAAGATTGTGATAGGTTCTTTATACTCCACTCTGATATCTCTTAGCATTTGCTTCATCCACAATACTTGAGTGCAACTGCCTACTGCTGCAATATACTCTTCTTCTATAGTGGACAGAGATATTGCCTCTTATTTCTTGCTTAGCCAAGAAACCAATCTTTTTCCCAAAAAGAATGCACCACCACTGGTACTCTTCTGGTCATCCACATCTCCTACCCAATCAGCATCTGTATATGCATGAAGAGAGAAATCATGATCCTTAGGATACCATAATCCATACTCAACTATTCCCTTCAAATATCTAAGTATTCTCTTGATTGCCATGACATGAGACTCTCTAGGATCAGTTTGGAATCTAGAAACAAGACCAACAACATTCATAATATCAGGTCTAGTTTGAGTAAGGTAGAGTAGTCCTCCAATCATTGACCTATACCTTTTCTGATCAGCCTTAGGGGATTCATCATCTTTACTCAGCTTACATCTGGTTTCCATGGGAGTATTCATTGCCTTTTAATCTTCCATCCCAAATTTCTTCAACAATTCTTTCACATATTTGGTTTGTGATATGAAGATTCCTTTCTTTGTTTGAGTGATTTGTAGACCCAAGAAGAAATTCATTTTCCAAACATAGACATCTCAAATTCACTTTTCATTTGATTTGCAAAAGTCTTTCACATACTATCTTTCCCTCCAAAAATGATATCATCAACAAATACTTTAACAATCAAGATATTTTCATGATCAATCTTAAAATACAGATTACTATCAGCAATACCTTTGTTGAAACCAATCTTCAAAAGATGTTTGTCCAATCTTTCATACTAGGCTCTTGGGGCTTGTTTGAGTCCATACAATGCCTTCTTCAATTTGCAGACCATATCTCCATGATCAGACAATTGAAATACATCCAGTTGTTCAATGTATACCTCTTCTTCCAAATCACCATTTAGGAAAGCAGACTTGACATCCATCTGATATACCTTGAAATCTCTAAAGGCAGCAAAGGCAAGAAATAATCTAACTGCTTCAATTCTTGCCACCGCAGCAAAATTTTCTTCAAAGTCAACTCCTTCTACTTGAGAATAACCCTTACAGACCAATCTGGCTTGTTTCTTACTACTTCACCATCTTCATTCAGTTTATTCTGGAAGACCCACTTAGTCCCAATCACATTTTTGTCCTTAGGTTTGGGAATAAGATCCCAAGTGTGATTCTTTTCAATCTGCATCAATTCTTCCTCCATTGCTTTAACCCAACTTTCATCATTGCATGCTTCACTTACTATTTTTGGTTCAATATTTGAAATCAAACAATACTTCCTTGAATCTTGAGCAATTTTTCTTCTTGTTTGAACACCTTTGCTTCTATCTCCTATGATCTGATCTTTAGAATGATTCAGTCTTACATACTTGGGAGTTTTGGGATTCTCTTACACTTTTAATTCTTGGACCGGTTCATCCAAACTTGTCTCTTCTTCTTGTATTTATGGATTCTCCAAATCAATCTAAATCTGAATTGGAGTTGGGCCTTGTTCTTCTTGGTCTAAGATATCATTCTAATCATTTGTTTCATACTCATAATACCTTAAGGGGCTTTCCATACCTTCATCAACCTTCACAATTGTACTTTCTACAATCTTTCTCAATCTCTTGTTATAACATCGGTATGCTTTGCTTTGAGTAGAATATCCCAAGAATATTCCTTCATCACTTCTAGCATCAAACTTGCCAAGGTCTTCATCTCTTTTGATATAGCATTTACTACCAAAGACTCTGAAATACTTCACAGTAGAGGTGATGCCAAACCAAAGTTCATAAGGGGTCTTACCAGTATTGCCTCTGATTTGTACCTGATTAAGAGTATAGATAGCAGTGCTTAATGCTTCTCTCCAATAGATCTAAGGAACATTTTCTTCCATCATCATGGTCCTAGATGCTTCCTAGATGGTCTGATTCTTTCTCTCCACTACTCCATTCTACTGTGGAGTCCTTGGAGCAGATAACTGTCTCTTTATCCCATGTTTCTCACAGAATGTTATGAACTCTTTGGATGTGAATTCTCCACCTCTATCAAACCTGAGGCATTTTATGTTTATGCCAGTTTCATTCTCTTCCATAGCCTTGAATATTTTGAACTTCTCAAGTGCTTTAGATTTCTCTTTCAAGAAAGTCACCCATATCATCTGGGAGTGGTCATCAATCAACAACATGAAATATCTATCTCCTTGTAGGCTCCTAATTCATACTGAACCACATAGATCAGTGTGCACCAAGTCTAACAATCTGGTTGAAGATTGTTCCTTATTTTTGAATGTGACTCTGTTTTGCTTACCCAACTGACATTCTTTGCACAAACTGTTAGCAAGTTTCACCAGTATTGGAAGATCTCTTACAGCCTGAGTGTTGCTTATCTTGATGATATTATCAAAATTCACATGACACATTCTCCTATGCCACAATCAACTCTGATCAATTTGAACAAATAAGCAACTTTTTCCAGTACCAACCAAGTGAAAGATGTTACCTTTTTTCTATGTACCGGATGCAATCTCAGTTCTAGAGCTTTCAAAGATCTTACATTTTCTATTTTTGAATCAGAGATCATAGCCTTTGTCCACCAACTGTCCAATACTGAGAAGATTATGCTTCAAACCTTCAACATATAGAACATCACTTGTTTTGTTCTTTCCATCAAAAGAAATGGTTCCTCTGCCTCTAATTCTGCCAGCAGAATTATCTCCAAACTTTACAACTCCACCTTCATATCTTTCCAAGCTTATGAACTTACTCTTGTCACCAGTCATATGGTGAGAGCATCCACTCTCAATAACCCATACATCCTTTTCTTCAACTTGAGCAGCCAAAGCACTTTCTATCATCTTATGATTGGCAGATTCAATAGGCATTGGATCTTCTTCTTTGATAGAAATAAACACCCGGTCACTTCCAGGTTTGTTTTCTATCTCAAATTCATCATTTGTTACTCCATCATCATCTTCTTGAACATAGTAACACTTCTTCTAAAACCTTGATCTATTATGGTTTGGTCTTGAAAACCTTTCCGGACATCTTGAGGCAAAATAACCAATCTTATTATAGGCAAAATATTTGACAGGTAATTTTACTTCATACTTACTGGATCCTCTTGGAAATCTCCTTGCAATAAGGGCTTCAAGTTGTTCATCTTCTAACTCATCTTCTTCCAGATCTTTCCTTTCTTTATCATACCATGTTGAGTTCCTTGAGGAACTTTCTCCTAGATCATATTTCTATTTGCCTTTTGTAGATGCATTAGCTTTGAATGTAGATTTAGTCTTGGGAAGTGCATCACCAAACTCAGCCAACTCAAATGCAAATATCTTACCAACCAATTGATCCCTTGTAATAGTAGTTAAAGATCTAATTTCCTCAATAGTAGCAACTTTTTGTTTGTAAGTAGGAGGTAAAGATCTGAGAACTTTGGCAACAATCTCATCTTCATCCAATATTCCACTAGCACATCTAATGCCATAGACAAGCTCATTTACTTTTGGCATAAGTGAAGTGATATTCTCATCTTCACTCATCTTCAAGTTTTCAAACTTTCCTTTCAGACTTTGTAGTTGGGCACACTTAACATATTTGTCTCCTTCATATAGAGTTTCCAGTTTTGTCCAAATTTCATAAGCAGTCTTCAATCCCATAACATTTATCAGCTCTGAATCAGTCAAGGCACTCAGTAGGGCTTCTTTAGCTCAAAGATTATTCTCTGCATCTCTGATTTCATCTAGAATTGTTGGACCATTCTTTTGGGGAACATATTCAGTTGTAGTTATGTTCCAATACTGATCTCCCATGCATTGTAAGTGACATTCCATGTGGCTCTTCCAAAGAGTGTAGTTTGTTCCATCAAACCTTGGACTGTCATTCTTATAGGTCGACATCCTGGATCTCCTCAAGCAGTTAAGCTTCTTCTAAAGGAAATTGGCTATGATAACAATTGTTGGATTTAGGACAGACAACTGAGAGGGGGGTGAATCAGTTGTCACCAAAATTATGTTCCTTATTCACTTAAAACCTTCTTATATTTCAACAGCATATCAATGATTCAATCATGAAAGCATAATGCAATAATTCAAGAGCAGAAACAAATTCAACACGTATAACACCAAGATTTTAATGTGGAAAACCTGGTTAAGGGAAAAACCACAGGGTGACTAACCCAAGATTGTATTATCTATTAAAAGAATAAGAAATAAAATGGCACTTTCTAGTTAGGGCTCATTACCCGAGTACACTACTCACAAGAGGCCCATTGCCTATAGGAGACACACTGTCTATAGAAGAATATGAGTATTACATACTTGAATTGGAGATTAACATCTTCACCATGCTTGAGTCAGTTCAATTTAATCTCAACACCTCTACTCTATTTTTTGCTCCTCTTCACTACCACCTTCTCATCATGACCACAAGGATACATTTGAATGACTTCGCAACTCTTATTTATACATGACATCAACTTTGGAATGATCATCAAAGTTAGCACAACATACACTTATTTTATTACAGAGCTTAATTACAAGAATACAACTTGACTTATTACAAAAACTTCATGTGCATCACTACACTATCAACCACACATAGCTGGGACTTCAATCTTCTTCGAGGAACATGCCATGCTTCGCAAAACATCTTTAAGATCATCCGCAACATGTGTAAATCATCTAGTTGGTCAAGACTAGGAAGAACACCATCACTTGAAGGTAAATCTTCAATCATGAGCTCAATCTTCAATGCGGACCACCAACATGAACTGGACACAATCTAGAGACCCCCACAAGCTTGCTTGAATCACCAAGAACATCCGCACCACTTCTACTTACTGTAATCATTTACATCTTCATCTAGAACCTCAAGAACACAATCGGCCATCATTGTCACATTAAAAGGATTGCTTGTGGACCTCCAAACCACAAACCAATTGAGTTGTCAATTCACATTAGCCTCCCAAACATGCCACCAAATCTGTAGAACATGATATTGTACTTCTAGATCTCATCGGACCTATTTGTGTCACTCTGTCACCTCTGAACAGTTGCCAGAACTAGTTTTACTCTCATGGCCATAACTCCTCCACATTTTCATGCGGACCTCTCAAATCTTGACTGGATCATCTTCAGACAATATCTACAAACCCTTTGATGCGCATTATCTAATCTTCATCTAGCTGGGATCTTCACTTCATAGAGCTGCACTGTCTTCATTGTTCTTCTCTATTTCTGATAGGACTAATTTTCTCAATATCCTCAGCACACAACTCATCCAATCCTTGATATCAATGTAACAGGAGTATGTTGACATCAATGACAACACCGTTTAGGCCCATACTTACAACACACCCAATTGGACACATTTCATGTAAGAAGGAAACAAGAAGAAGTAAAGGTAGCACTAATGGAGTATTGCCCTCACTATCAGAGGCTAAAGGTTGATTGTAAGTGTAAAATGTTAGCCAACATTATAGAGGAGAAACAAAGAACACCAAAATTCAAACTAGTGGAGGATGAGGAAGGACAAGTCTTTTATGTGGCCCAAAATCGGCCATGGCCACCAAGACAAGGTATGCCTCAAGACCCTTTGACCTTCAATTAACCATTTTATTATTCATATGCAAATTCTTGTGGTTGGAATTATATTCCATTTAACTATATGACACCGCAAGCTTGGCCTAACCCCATTCCACTTGAAACTGGACAAGCCAACAAGGCCCATATTAGCCATAGCCATACCAACCATAGGTCCATAACTAGCAGTGGAAAACACCATCTAATCTATGGTCACAACTATGGAGAGGAAACCAATAATGGTTTAACCCAAGAACTAGTTTCCAACAACAATCCTAGCCTTCACAACAATAACCACCAACCTTAATGCCCAAAACTACTACTCCCAATCCACCTAGAGCTACCCAATTACTTGCTCAACTTGTACCTAACTCAAATCATAAATTGGTTCAACTGGTGTATAATAATGAAGTGATACAATATCCAACCTATATGGTTGAGGCGGGTGATGTGCAGTTGTACTTAGGAAGGGTACTTCCCATTCCTACTACTCTGTTAATCACATAGATCCCTAAGGATGCTCTTACCACCAATAGTAACCTGAAACAATTAAATAAGAAACCCATTCTTGAGCTAAGCACATTAAGGATTGTAACCACCAATAATGACCCTCCATTTTTTTACTTTTTAGGACAACTAAAGAATGTCTAGATGTAAAGATACATTTATTTCAAGCCATTAAGGATGTTCCCATTTACACTAAAACTATCAGAGCATTATGCCTCAAAAAACCTAGATAGAAATGTAAGGACCCTCAAATTGTTCAAGTCATTGGATAGCTTGCCAATATTATGCTTGAAAATGTCATGCCTCCCAAGTATGTTGATCTAGGAAATCCTATTGTAGATTTCCATATCAATGGCACTCTCATACCAAACACCTTGATTGACTTAGGGGTAGCTATAAATGTTATGAAAAAAGAAACAATGTAAACCCTACAACTCATAAACCTCTGCCCTACTCTCATAATGCAGCAATTAGCAGATCAATCAACTCTTAAGCTTGAGGGAGTGATTGAGAATTTGGTAATTACTCTTGATTCATGGGAATATCCTACCAATTTCATGGTTATATAACCAAAGGCTAACCTTGCAGGGTATCATCTTATCCTTGGGTGACCCTGGCTAGCCACAACTAATGTATTAATTTGTTGCATGTCAAGGAGTATGATTATTTACAATGGAAACATGGCAAAGAAATTGGTATTGTATATGACAACCCAACCCTCTTCAAAAAAAAGCATCCTCTATGGATGGAAGCTGAAGAAAATGACCAATATTCTATACAAACATTGATGACAACTGAACGCAGTACCACATTGGATACTTAGGATGATGATACAATTCTTTCCAATATTATATAGAATACATATAACATTGACTCCCAAACTAATCACTGCCTGAGATGTACCACCTATCTTCTCACCAATTTACTTCTTATAGTAGAGGCTTCAAATTTTGCAACAGGAATTTCTACAATTCATCAATTGTTGTTTCATAGTTGCATACTCAATACCCTATGTATAGCATTGATTTGATGCAACCCTATCAAATAAAGTAGAGATAATCCCAGATAAACCACTCAATATTAACAAGTTGAACCTACAACAACATAGTCAGTTAATCACCGTGCTTATACATCATAAAAAAACCTTTGTATGGGATTATCATGACATGAAAAGGATCAACCTAGACCTCTACATTCACCATATTTACATTAAATAGGATTGTAGACATGTTAATAAACCACAAAGATGGATGAACCTTGTAGTTCAAGATATTATAAAAGAAGAATTATGAAAACTATTGGATGTAGGCTTCATCTATCCTATATCTAACAACCAATGGGTTTCATCTCTTGTAATTGTGTCTAAAGAAGGAGATAAGTGGCGTATATGCATATATTACAGGGAATTAAGTGTTGCCACAAGGAAGGACCAATTCCCCCTTTCTTTTATCGATCAATTTTTGGATACATTAGCTGGTAAACAATACTTCTCCTTTTGGATGGCTTCAGTGGATATAACTAGATCATAATTACACCTAAAGACCAAGATAAAACCATATTCACCTATCCTTGGGGTATGTATGTATATGCAATCCTCCCTTTTAGATTGTGCAATGCCCCTTCTACTTTATAATGGGATGTTTTGAGTATTTTTTCTGATCTAACCTCTAACTATTTAGAAGTTTATATAGATGAATTCATGGTCTATGAGCAATCATATGAAGAAGCCCTTGCCAATTTGGAAAAAATTATGCAATGCTGCCAAGATAAACTTGTCTTTAAGAAATGAAAGATGTTAATGATGATGATAGAAGGCATTGTGTTAGGATATTAAATCTCCCTAGAAGGAATACAAATTGATCCTGCTAAGATTGCAATCATCACAAACGTGCCAACACCACAAAAACAAAAATATGTTAGGAGTTTCCTTGGACATGCAAGATTACCAAGGATTTATCAATGATTTCAATAAGATAGCAATACCGAGTTATTCGTACTAGTTGCTAAAGATGTTGACTTTGTTTGGGCATCTACATGCCAAGAAGCATTCTAGTTTCTTAAAGATTTGTTGAGCACAACTCTAGTGCTATGTGGACTAGATTGGAAACTTTCTTTTCACATCCACATTGATGCATCTGACACAACTATTGGTGTTGTCCTAGGACAAAAAAATGGGTCATTAAAATATGCAATCTATTTTATCAATAAATCTATAAGGTGTTGAGCTTAATTATATAGTGACTAAAAAATAATTCCTTGTAATTGTGTATGTAATCAATAAATTATATCATTATATCATTGATTATCTTGTTTTTATTCATATTGACCATTCAACAATAATATATTTGATGAAAAAACTAGATAGGTGAATGGATAACACGTTGATTGTTGTTGCTCCAAGAATTTGATATTACCATTTTTGGAAAAGCCTAGTAAAGCCAATATTGTTGCAAATTTTCCTACTCGCATCACTTCTAATGAGGATAGCCCCATTATTGATGATTCATTTCCTAATGAGAATTTATTTGTACTAATAGTTCATACTACATGGTATGTAGACATTGCTAACTATTTGCTTATAGGAAAAGATCATCCACACTTCTCACTAAAGGAGAAGTGGAGTTTATTAGAGAAAATTCTTCCTTATTCATGGATATCAGGATATCTCTTCTATATTGTGCTTAACAATGTCAGGTGCTAGTGTATATGAGAGGATGAAGTCTTTGACATCCTCTAATATTTTCATGATGAACCTCATGGAGGGCATTTTTATACCAAAAGAATACCTTCCAAAGTACTAACCACCAAATACTACTGGCCCACATTATGCAAAGATGCCCTTCAATATACATGTGATCACTACTAGAGAATGGGAAAGCCCACTCTCCTAGAGGATATGCCCCTGCAGCCACAACTCATCTTGGAGTCATTTGACAAATGCAAACTTGACTTTATAGGACCCATTGACCCACCATCCAACTAGAAAGAGTACATATTAGTTTGGATAGATTATCTAACCAAATGGGCTGAAGTGAAATCTCTAACACATGCCAAGGATGAAAAAATAGTTGAGTTTTTGTACAAGGAAATATTCACCCACTATAAAGTACCAAAGGAAATTGTCTATGATCAAGGTCTGCAGTTTACTTTAGACTTGATAGTAGCTCTTGTTCGTGAAGACCAATTGTGCCATAAAAATTCCACTTCATACCATCCATAGTCAAATGGCCAGGTTGAGATTACCAATAGAGAACTGGAGAGCATTCTTACCAAGACAATTACTCTACACCATCATGATTGGGTAACATGCCTTCCAAAAGCTATATGGGCATACAAAACCACATGAAAGACAAAAATAAGGTTTACATCCTATAAATTAGTCTATGGCAAGAAAGTTGTCCTTCTTATTGAGTTTGAACATAGGACTAAAAACTTCCCTTGAGCTTGGAATGAACTTGTTTGAAGCATAAAAGGAGAGAATCATGTAGCTCAATACATTGGATGAGTTAAGAAAAGAAGTGTTTCATCATACATAAATTGTTCAAAAATAACACATGCAATGGCACGATAGGTTTATCAGAAATAAGGAATTCCAGCCAGGAGACTGGGCATTGTTATATGATTCAAGATACAAAGACCATAAAGGGAAGTTACAAACATAAAGGCTTGGTCCATATGAAATTGAAGTAGTGTTTCCCAATGGAGCAGTTAAGATGACAACCATTGATCTTGTACAATTCCATTTGTTGATCAATGGCCATCACCTCAATCTATATAAGAAGACTCTTGATAAGGAAGCCTTCATCCAAAAGTTCCTTACAGTTGACCAGCCTCATCTTAATAGAAAACTCTCAGTTTTCTAAATCACATGGTGGTACAAAGATCATAGCAGTAGGTGAGCTTTCAAGCTCACACACTAACCACCTTGAGGTTTGATTCTTCACCTTCAATAAACTAAAAAATATTTTTTCATAATAAAGCACAACAATTTTTCGCCTAGCTTTATTGCAAGGAAATCAAGCATTACTATACACCCCTTAGAACCCAATCTGAGTGGCTTCAGGAAAACTAACATTCATTACAGGGTAGATGCGAGTTTCTACAGGTCTTCCACTTTGGTTGACATGCTACATGCACACCCATAACAATGGTACCATTCCCCTTTTTTAATGGGTTAGTGAACTTGCAACCACTATAAGGTGCCAACATCATGCATGCCAGTAGCTTTGTATGATGATTTTCTCATACACACTGCTCCATTCTCACCATATTCTTGTTCCTTATATGTGGACTCATTCACCATCACACTACAACATCCCTATTCCTTTTGGACCAATTTTTCTTATACAACACATGATGTATAATTTCACTAGCTTGTGCCACTATTCTTAAATTACACTCGCAACATCTAATCCCATTTTCTTCTTTGTTGAGGATTGTTAACCTCCTCCTCTAGGACATCATCAATTCCTCTTAATCATGGGACTTCATGTTCCTCTATATCCATCATTCCATTTATTAATTCCTAATTCCCATCTCCCAATACCCAACTCCTGCTCCTATCTATTTCCCATTCCATTAATAAATATCATTCCACCCCATAATCGTTATCTCCATTCCACACACAACACCAATATGATATCTTTAGCATTCCACCTATCACTCCACTCCAACATCAACATCATCAGGTGCACATTACATTCACCATTTTAACACATGCCATTCATTCCACCTCAACATGTTGTCATTGGTAATAATATCAATATCCCTATGACAAGATTGGTATTTATTTAGTTAATGATTTCTTTTTTAATTCTTATCATTTAATAACATGTACATTTAGACAAGTGCTTTATTTCCCCGTTCACTCCTGTGTCACCATTTCTTAAAGTTCATCACACATGCCAACTTCCTGCAGTACACACTTCTTGTCACTTGTGGACAAGTGACCTTTCTTTGGAGGGCGAGGACACACGCATGCTAGTTTGTAACTTATTGAATTCTTCATAAATATGACTTGCAACTACTTGAACTCTTCATAACCATGTCTATATACTAGAGAGTATAGATAATCATGGCTATTTATTGTGTCAATTTACCATACACAAATTTCTAGCTATGTTTTCTTCTCCCATATACATGTACATTCCTTGGCTCATTTCCTTGTTCTTTTATAAAAACCATGCTAATTTTGTCAAGACCTTAATTGTTTTTCAAGCCTCAAGATATAGGTTTCCAACTGCCATTTCTATTGAATTTTTAGTCTCCTTTCTATAGGCTTACTTGCAGCCATGAGAGGTAACACTATAAGGCAGGAACCCACTGACCATACACTCCTATTACAAGACCATGTCATATTAGGCCTTTTCCAATAGGTAGGTTGGATGGTTTATATTGAGAAACATGAAGGCCATAATGATGAGATTGTTCATCAGTTTGCTTAGACATTGAGTGATGATTTGGTAATATTAAAAAGGCTCTAGGTGCATATTTAAAAAGTCATTATAATAGAAGTCTCAAGATTGCCTATTGTTGGGGAGTTATAGCCAGCAAGGGCCAATGCTATAGCAACTAGAAATGAGTTTGCAACACTAGGAGAACAATTTGATCATTCATCACAAGGAACGAAGATGTTGTCATTACCAATATTTTGGGTATAAGTCACCATACACATTATAAGATACATTACATGTGAAGGAAGGCAAACCTTGCTTTACACAACCCACTTCAAACTCTTAAGACATCTTCAACATAATAGGTTGGTAAACATTCCTAATTTTTTGTTAAATTTACTTCATAGAATGGAAAAGGAATAACAAAAAGAATGACCTAATACTCTTTCTCACCATTGTCTAATTCAACTGCTGATAAATAAAAATTTGCAAAATCAATTCCCAAATGCCACATGGGAAGGGTTTTTGGTAGCAAACAACGTTGGTGAGTTAGACCCCATTGGGTTAGGGCCACATGGAAGAAGATTAAGGGAGAGGAGGGTAAGGTCACAATCTGGTTCAGAAAAGGAAGTGGTAAGTGGTAAAGGAATATGCCATGTAGCAAAGCATGCACCTAATCTTGTAACATCACAATTTAAACTTGCAGTGTCCCAATCCACACCTACTACAAGCTAGGCTTACAATAGTACCAATTGCAAAACATGCAACTAAAGGAGTTGATACTTATGAAACCATTAACATCACCTCTTCCAATGAACCTATGTAAAAAAATAAAAAAGTGACTACTAGGGGTAGAGTTTCAAAGATTAGGTGGTCTCACTGATTAAAGGAGAAATATTTGAAGCAAAAAGCTTCTACACCACCTACCATGTGGGTGTTGATATAAAGTGACTCCACTCTTGAGGGAGATAGAATTGTAGAGACGTCAACTAGTTTTGGGTTTCATCCATCGATCCCTTCAACATACACCACAATGAAGGAGTTTGAAATAGAACAGGTACCTAAGGCCACAGTAGATGAGATTGAGTTGCAAGCTATTCTCAAGAAAATTGCATATTTAGAAGCATGCCTATAGTAATATGAGTGTAAAAATGAGAAGCTATATGCACTAGCACAAGTGGCAGAGGATATAATGGAATGAATAGATGAAGAACTTTCCCAAATTTAAGCTATGGAAGAACTTATTTAGGGTTAGTCAACAAAAAAATATATAGATAACATGATAACACCCCCTACATTTCTATCTGACATTTTTATTGTTAAGCAAACAAAAATAGTGGCCTCACAAACTAATGGGCTAGATCATAGAACAAAAATAGTGGCCATTATTTTATTAGAAAAAAATTTCAAAAAAATATTCATCACATTCGAGCATGAGTCCTTTACTTATTTTGAAAGATTAAAAAAATTTTTTTTTTTTGCTCATAGTTAGGTTGGCTAGAATGACACCCACTTTTTTTTTTTTTTTTGAAAAATTTAATAGCTGTAGCTCATAAACTAGATTCAATTCTCTACAAATTTTGTTCTTACGTATTTTTCAAATTGTGTAGATAATCCATTTAAAATTTCACATGAATTTGATTAAGTTTGATTTTTAGTATTTCATTGCCACTTAGAGTTATAGTTTGGCCCATCATGAACATCATTCCCTGTACGTATAGTTAGCTTTTGTTTTCCCTGTACACATCATTCCAACCAATAGTCTGATCTCTCTTAATTTCCATGCAGTGCAACAACTGTATAAACATGACCTGGTTGTACAAGGTCTGAAAGATGTACATAGTCAAATGAGCTCTCCATGTCATTGACTAAAGATGATTGACCTTGAGATAACGGGGTTAAATATTGTGGAATCCATGCATCTACCCACTCACTTGACTCACAATTATCCCAGTCACATTTAATACAACTCTGACAAAAATAAGCTAATTCTCGTGTCCAAATAGTCCATGCACTTGTATCTGAGCTTCAAAATGAATGCATCTTTGACGATTCATTAATTCTCTAACAATCTAATTTCTCTCTCGCTATCCCCTCGTCAACCAAACAAAAGAACCTACACACTTCTGAATCAAGAGCCACTCCTTGTGACAATGCATAGTTACACCACTTAACAATAGAATCTGCATCACGGAATATAGCACCACCTCTAATCTTTAGTTGTTCTTTAAAAAGAGCTCTCTTCACGCACGCACCCCCTCTATCATGTTCCCCTTTTCTGTGCCTAGCTTAAAAAAATTTTCAAATATGAGGTATACCCTTCTCTACATGCATTCTGCTCAACCAATAGAACATACGAGCATTCTTGAATTGACTGGTGTAATTATCTGACCAAATGAGATGTTGGTCCATTCTAATATCTTTTCTTATAAGAACCCATAAAATTGTTGAAAAAAATCTTGCACATACTTCGATGAATGAGATCAATCATCACTCATGTAAAAATGGTATTCTCTAACAATCTTCATGTTCTCTTCTATACTCTCGGTGGCATGTCTGTATGTGATGTGAACAAAAATAGCAATATGAATAGAATTGTAGTACTGGGATTACACTTCATTTTGGGGTTGCAACGTGTAGTTTTCTGCAAAATCAACTACAGAGACAATAGTTCCAATCGGGAAAAAGTCTTTACACATCTTAAATTGTTGATCTAACCATCGAGACCTGTGGCTATGTCTGGCATACTTGTAGAAAAGATTTTTCTTAAAATCATCAATAAAATCAGCAATACTTACCTCTCTTACAATCAACTCACATCTAGAACCTTCACCTCCACTTTTCAAATTGTATTTCACTATCTTATATCTCTTTTTCTCAACCATTATCTTTCCAAAATCATGCTCATTGACCTCATGAAAACATGATACAAACTTTGATAACCCACCACATTGTAAACACTTTTCATTTAAGCAATCATTCTTGTAGAAAATGCAACCATCATCTCTAATACATAGAAATAAATCCATTAAGTCCCTAGATGACTTTGGTAGTTGAATTGCACCACACTCCTATAAAATTTCATTAGTGTGCAAAGTAGAACGAATATTGCATAATAATTCATGATACATAGAAAACTCTACATGGTATTTGCAACGTGTATTATGAATTTTAAGAGGAACACAATAAAATGGCTTAAGAGATTCAAATGCTCTTTTTGAGATTTCCATACTTGGGTGTGTTTCACAATATTGTTTATACAATGTTGTTTGGCTACATTCCAAGTAATATTTAGGATGTGGCGTGCGGTCTTTATCACCAATTCTTACCTTTAAAACATCTTTTGCATTCGGTGATACCCTAGAGTTAGTGTGCCAAAATCATTCAATTTATTCCTTTGTGCTATTGATTATCTTCTTATCAACTCGTGGAAGCCTACCACTGAAAGTCCAAGTATCATTTCCAAGAGGACTATCTAGTCTTGATCTTAATGCTAGTGCTTTTGACAATGTTTTACGATTCAATCTTAAGTCAACACAAGTTTGCCTCATTAATCAATCCTTTCTTAATTGTTTGCTTACTATTGAGGTTGTTATCACTCTATGAGCAACTCTTTTATCTTTCTCCTTGCTAGTCTTTCCAATAGAATTGAATGCATTGAAAAGGGTTCTAACAATAATTTTATTCCGATCAGACACTTTGTTTAACCGAATCTTTAATTTCTTTAGTAAAGGTCTCATTCTGTACATCTTTAGTAATTGCACAAAAAGTTGGCATTGTTTGGTTAATGTTTTACTCTCAAAGTATTCATTAAAGAGTTTTGAAGCCCACAACCAAACCGTTCATGATGACCTCTTGCCTTCAAGTTTTTCCATTATGTTCTCATCAATTTCAAGTAGCCATTTTGGGGTTCTTGGATGTTTTCCAATTTCATCATGCTTATTCTCTTCTTGACAAATGTCCTCTCATCTTATATAATTTGGAGATACATTGATTTTCATTGTTTCATCCATGTTATCAACCTCATCAATTTTATCAACAAATAGATTATGGAGTGCAAATTCAACATAATGAGGTTCATATCCACTTTCTTCAAGCAAACATCTTTGTTTTTCTTCTTCTTTGTCCATGGTATTTCTCTTATCAATAGGTGTTTCATAACATTTTGCAACATTTTCATTTGCAATATCATGGTCAATTTCATTCTTATCTAACATTTCATTATGATCAACATTAACACCTTCAATTTGCATGTCATTAGATGGTAAAGAGGAAGCTTCACCTTGATGAGCATCTACCAAACCCGATCTTCCAACCCTCTTCCTTTCTCTATCTTTTTCCCTAATTGCTTCAATTTCCTCCAATGTAACTTCCCTCCTTTTTACTTTACAACGACTGTTGCTCCCCATTAGGGGAACAAAAATATCACCCTTATGATTGTAACAAGAAAATTGTGTGTCCAAAAGTGCATAAAATGTTTTTTTACTATAACATGTAGAGATCACAGGATTTTTGATAGTAGAGGGTCTGTGGGTACAATTTTCAGGCCCAACAACATTCCTTTTGTCTTTTTTTGGCTTTTACATAATGGATATCAGTTTTCAAAATAGATATCCATTCTAAAAATGGATATCTGCTACCTAAAGCCCAATTCTTTGGGCAACAAATATCTAGTAACAAATTTATCCCTTCTACAAAATGAATATCCATTTTGTAAAATAGATATCCATTCTTTAAAATGGATATCCATTATATTTTCCTCTCAAGGTTTAATGCTAGAAGGGTAACTTGTTGGAGAAACATTAGACATGAAGCCAACACCAGATATGCGTAATACATGAAGTATACGTGATACACAAAGTATACACGTAAGACACAAAGCATGAAACATACGTAATCTATGAAGTATACACATAAATACATGTGAGGCATGAAGCATATAAGTATACATGATACACGAAGTATGAAGCATACTCATAGATACACATAATACACAAGTACATATGAAGCATGAACAAAAATACATGTGATACACGTAATACACAAAACATGAATCATACACGTAATACACCAAGTATACATATAAATACACGTAATACAGGGAGCATGAAGCATACATGTAATATACCAAGCATATGCATAAGTACATGTAATATAAGAAGCATGAAGCATACACGTAATATACAAAGTATTCACATAAATACACGTAATACATGAAGCATGAAGCATACATGTAATACACAACGTATACACATAAATACATGTAAGATATGAGGCATGCAACATACACGTAAATACATGTAATATACACAAAGTATGCACATGGATACACACAAGTCACGAAGCATACACATGAATATATGTAAGTCACAAAGTATACACATGAATACATGTAAGTCATGAAGTATACACTTGAATACACGTCAGTCATGAAGTATACACATGAATACACTACAAATCATGAGGTATACACTTGAATACATGTAAGACATGAAGCATATACAAGAATGTACATAAGACATGAAGTATACACATGAATAGACATTGCATCAACTATCATTCATAGGATGGCATGAAGGATGATATGATCTAGCGCCCAAGTTGGAACCGAGTGGACAACTCTCTAAATGAGGATCTAGGAACACTTATCTTTTACCTGTCGAGCTTGGAAACACCTAGCTGGGGTTTTTACATAGGTTTACAATGCTTAGTAAACACACATACCACAAGGTTTGATTCCTCAATAATATCTTGCATTCATGCACTTGGTTATCATGATTTATACAATTGTTTAGAATTAATAGTTTTAATTTGACCACAAGATCAAAGAAATACACACATTTTAGTCTCACAGCTAGTGTCCGCACAAAAATCTACATATCAGGACACAAAGTACTCTCAAACCATAAATTCAAACAAGTCTTCCATGAGTTCATGAAGTTGTAGAGTATATACATGAAATACACACATAGGTCAATCCTTGGACAAGGGGATGGAATACTATTGGTGATTTTTCTTACCAAAATTTAAAATATTTTGTAGTCAAGAGTGAATTAAGTTTGAGAGAGATTTTTTTGCAATGTGTAAATAATCTATGCAAAGTGGATTTGTGTATGATAATGATTTTCAGATTTGATTTAATGCCATAAGATTTGTTGCTAAATTTAGTCATAACATACGAATGTTTATCCACTTTTAGATAAAGGAATTTAAATATTCTTCTTTCCATGTGTATGTAGGTTAGTGCTACCTATAGTGATTTATCTCAAGTCAAAGAGAGTTATAGATAGGTCAAAGAAGAAGTATGTAGAGCAATGCAAGTAGGATGGTCATTTAGAAGATTACAAAATGCTTATCCACTTGACATGAATGAAAAAGAGATTCACAAAACCTGAATGCAGCTATAAGACTATCATCTCTAAACCCTAACGTTGTAGGTGTGAATACCACAAAAAAATGGGCTTTGCTTGGAGAATATGGACCACCTCAAGAGCCATGTAGATCTAAAAATGTAAATAAGAGGCCTACCAAGATAATCACCTCCTTGGAGGGAGACTGTAAGCATTCATATGATAAATTTTGTAAAATCTAATGTCAAAATTTGATGAGGTTGCCCATGGCAACATCAAAATTTGATATTATCAGGGAAAAGAGAAAATTTTGAAGATAGGCTAAGTAGTAAATGGTTGTTTGTATTCTTATGAATAATTTATCCATTTTATATGCTTAGGTGAATTGAATTATAATTTAGTCTTATTGTTTGAAAATCTCTGTAGTCCTAAACTTCATAGGTGAAGATCTTCTAGATATATACAAGGATACACTGTGTAGGTTTAAGGCAATGATAATGCTTTGTATCTTTTAAAGACTAAAATGTTGTCGAATTAACTTGTTATAGATAAATGCTTTTGGACTTATAGGTTTCCTCATTTAGAAGAATTTGATATTGATTTTTGTTGTAGTTGTAGGACTACATGGTAATTAAACATGACTGCTTCCTTAAAGTTGCTACATGAGATCATGAAGGCTTGGTGTGGAATTGTCACCACCAAGAATGAAATGGATTGTTGATTTGACATAAAAATCTTCTCCTATTATCATAAAATTCCCATTCTTGACTAGCTACTTTGCCTCTGAAGTGAAGATTGAACTTGAAGAAGTCTATAAGGATGGTGTTGCCATGAGATATTTTGACAAGGTGATGGTTAATCTACACATCCATGAAGGAGATAACCTATATGACAATAGGTTGACACAAGGAGTTGTTGCTACGATTCTTGCTTGTAGATAAAAGATTGAAAGAACTACAACTTATGCTTTGGTGATGTGAAAAGAAGGCTTTATAGCCACTTTGGAAGGTGGTGGATCTATTCTAAACCATGCATTTTGGTTTCCTAATGGAGACTCTTCTCTCTATATGCCACCTAGGATTGAGAAGGATGCATTCTTGTTTCCTAGGAATAGATAGCCATTTCCCAGGAACGGATATCCATTTCTAGTTGCCCAAAACAGATATCCGTTAGTAACGAATATTCATTTTTCTTCAGTTTTGCCTTGTATTTAGGCTTGGGACTATCATAGTTGACTTTCCCTGAATTCTAATGTTTTTGCAGGTTTCACTCTCTTCTTTGAACTTCACCCTTCGCACTGATGACTTTTTTAGTGCAAAATTGATCAAACGAAAAGGGTTTATTGAAGAAATTGTTAGCTTTCTAAAAATATAAGATTTGCTTGGTTATCATTTTATTAAATAATTATTAATAATTTTGTATGTAGTGTGTGTCTGAAATCCTAATGGACACACTGATTTAAAAACATCCATAACTTTCAAACCGTTTCACCTTTTTGAGATCTGAAAGTTGTGTCACACTCCATGCTTTTCTGGCTATAGGCTTGAAAAAAATTTGAATTCCAATTTTTTTTATCGAGTTAGGTTGGCTGGAAAATTAGTTTTTAGTTTTTAAAAACAGTCATAGTAAAAAAATCACAACTAATTATTTTATTAGAAAAAAATTTCAAAAAAATATTCGTCACATTCGAGCATGAGTCCTTTACTTATTTTGAAAGATTAAAAAAATATTTTTTTTTGCTCATAGTTAGGTTGGCTAGAATGACACCCACTTTTTTTTTTTTTGAAAAATTTAATAGCTATAGCTCATAAACTAGATTCAATTCTCTACAAATTTTGTTCTTATGTATTTTTCAAATTGTGTAGATAATCCATTCAAAATTTCACATGAATTTGATTAAGTTTGTTTTTTAGTATTTCATTGCCACTTAGAGTTATAGTTTGGCCCATCATGATCCTGCACATACCCATTAATAATTTGACATGTAAAGTATTCATAATTTTGTGGTGGTTGTTGTCTCCAACCCTTTTATAGTAAGTTTGGTTGTTGTATGACAAGACTACCTTGGTGGCAATAGCTTGAAACAAGGGTTGAAATGCGGCTTCTTCCTTGTGGTTGTGTGTTCTATTGTCTCTCCTTGTGAGGAAACCCTTGAAGGTATTGGCAATGGTTTGTTTTATTCGGTTGTTGAAGTGGAGCATGATATCTATAGTCGAGATGGGGATGGTGAATCTCCCTAGATCCCTTGTAATCTCATGTGCATTGGAGGCAATGTTTCTTTTGATTGAGCCCTTGAAATCTTTGCTTGTAGGCATCATGCTAGGGTAGATGTGCTGAAAACTAATGAGATTAAAGATGGGGTGACTTTTGTGTAGGGCTCTTACGAACCTTGCGCATTTGGTATGGACATTGAGGAGGTGTTTTTGTGGCGTCGAAAGATCTTAGGGATGCTACTAGAAAAGGCAGCGGGTTGCCACTAAAGAAATCTTGGATTGATGTTGTTAAAGGTAAGGTCAACTCTATTCCTATTTTGTCCTTATCTTTGGTTCTAGGTGGGGATGACAAGGGTTTTTTGCTTAAAGTCCCCGATTCTATAGTTGAAAAGTTATCCTCTAGGTTGGGGAATTCTCTTATTGGGAAATTTAGTAGAGCTAGGCCAAATATCGATGTTTTTAAAAAGTGGGCTAAGAGAAAAAGGAATTCACATGGCTAATTGGAGATCTTAGCTATGATGAAGGGCTTCTTTTTTATCTCCTTTTTGAACCACAAAGATTGTCTTTAGACCCTCTTGAATGGTATGTGGCTTCATGGTATGTTTGGGCTATCTCTAAAAAAGTAGAAATTGGGTTTTGATCTAGAGATGGAATGAATTAATAGGGTTCTTATTTGGGTTAGACTTCTAGGTTTGTCATTGGAATATTGTCATAACCTACTTTTAGACTTATTATTTCAACAGTGTTCAATAACATACTCTTTTAATTTAATAAATTAAGTTTTGGAATTTTGCATGAATTAAAATTAGAGTGACTTAATTTATAATTATTGATAGTTAGAAAAATAAAGTTAATTTAAAATATAATAAAATAATGAATGAATAAGTTAAATAGCTTATGACACTTGGACACTATATTATGATGGTTTTCTTTTTTAAGCATTAGTGGTAGTAATTTTAGAAGAGAATCCCACAATTAATTAATTATTTTAGAAAAGTTACAAATAGATTTTTATTTTTCAAATGAATAAATGGAGTAGTTATTATTATTTTTAAGGAATCTCTTCTCTATTTTAAAAAGGAATCCCATTGATTAGCATTTAATTTACTTTTATTTTTTCCTAAGGAATCTCATTTATTACACTATTCTATTATTAGGAAAATCTCAAAAAAAATCATCAATAATTTTTTTTAAGTCCTATAAAAGGGGGATACTGGTATGCCTTTTGGTTCTCTCGGCTTCTTAGAAAATCATTTGCAGGATACAAGAACTTCATATGGGTGCTTGGGCTTTTGCTAAAAATTTGGTACTATCTTGATTAGTTTTATTATGCATCTCAATTCATAGTATATATAAACATATTCTATATGTTTTGAAATCTATTTATAAGACTTATATCAACTAAATATTAGGGATATTACTTCATATCAATTTAATACTAGGAGTAATGATGTATTTTACTAAAATTTTACTCTTTAGGTGAATGTTTATGCATAGTTCTATGATGATTACAATATTATAATGTTAAAGATGGATATGCACACAAATCTTTTTAGGATAAACTCAGATATTAATCAACACATTATCAAACATAAAAATTTAGAGGAAGTAGTGTTGAGCTCAAATAATTCCTAATTAAACCTAGTGTAGCTACAACTTACACACAACCCAATGGATAGGCTATCCAATGATCAAGCAACCACTTAGTTCATGTTGTGCTTCATTTACTTGTCAACCCAGGGGTATTTTCTTAACATGATACTTGTACTATATGTATGGCTTTGAATTCTATGGACGCTGAGGTTCTAATGTATATAGAATTTAACAAAGGCAATAATTAACGCACAAAAGAAACTTATAATAGAGTCAGAAAGAACCTAAAATAGGTTGAAAGTTAAACACTCATGCATATGCAGGTTAATGGCTGCAAGCTAGAATCTATAACAATAGATGTTACTAAAAATTATGAATGAATCGAAACTAACTAGGATAAAGATTTAGCTTTAGTCACCACAAGTGGGCCCCTCACTTTGATAAAAATGAGCTTTCCCCTCTCTCCTTTTTATAAACTAAAATTAAATCAAAATCCCTCAAGACAATATGTTGGAATGGAGGAAAAAAGAAATATACTCCTATTGATCACAAAATCTATTAAATCTATTACAATGCCTTGGCTAGATTTCTTTTTCTTCTACTAGATTCTATCTAATATATAATACTACAACATGCATCTCACTACTCTAAATATGTAGAGAGTGGATGTTTTATTTAGAAAAACAACAAAACAAGGAAAACTAATACTTGGATAGGTAAGAGTTATTTTCCTACTAGGACTGTACATTATTTAATTACATATGCCTGAAAGAAGAAGAATAGAAAACTATTGGGAAAAAAAATATTGGCTAGATTTCTTTTTTTCTACTAGATTCTATCTAATATATAATACTACAACATGCATACTCCACTACTCTAAATATGTAGAGAGTGGATATTTTATTTGAAAACAACAAAACTAGGAAACTAATACTTGGATAGGTAAGAGTTATTTTCCTACTAGGGACTGTACATTATTTAATACATATGCCCGAAAGAAGAAGAATAGAAAACTATTGAGAAAAAAAATATTAAGTCGACTGACTCAGCTAATCTCATACAAACTCCACTTGTGCACGTGAGAGGTAGAGATCACCAGTTATCCCTACTCATTTCTCTACTACAAGTGTGTTTACAATCTCGACTACAAGTTAGCTTTAGTCTTGGTTGTAGGTGATTTGTAACCTTCGCTACAGGAATTCAAGCCTAGTAATTGTAGGCCAACGATGAAGTATGCTGAAGTAATTGGGTTGCATTTAAAACAAACTTAGGAGCATAGCAAATATAACACTAAGACAAGAGATGCTATATTACTTTAAAAACAACTAATTTAAGCACACAATAATCCAACAAACATCATACATATTAAACTTGTGCTTTATGGGAATATTAAGTGAAAATGGTACTTAAAGAGTTCAGTCTTGTGTAAAATACAGGATAAAGTAGGAAATAAAAAGTATCAAATAAGAAATTTCAGGGCTCACCACACCCCCTGACTTATGTTGTTGCTTGTCCTTAAGCAAATTAAAACCTCTTCATAAACATCAAACAAATTTTTCTAAATCAAATGGGTCTGTAGAAACCCTTTGCTTGCTTTAATAATGAAGTCTTTTTTCCTCAATTCTTCTCCATTGTGCATTTCCAGCTACCACATCAATCCCTAATCACCCTTCAACTTATGAGTGGAAACCAGAATAATGGTAGATGATAATCCAGAGGTAACTGAGTTACTCTGAATTACTTGGGTTGAGTCTATGTGTCTATGTTACCCTCTAAACGACAGTCCTAAATTTTACATAGGAATGGGGTTCTTTCTTTTGCAATTCAAGGGTTAATTCTTTCCATTTTTAATTACAATAACTGAATGAATCATTGCTTGTTTGTTAGGATAGTTCTAGATATTGGTTATGTACAATGACATGGTCATGCACAATTCGATTAGCAACCCTTAGCTTGTTCATCAGTTCTATCCATTCATTGACAACTTTATTGGCATCTTTAGATTCACTTCTAATTCAAAGAGGCAAATTTTTCTTATTCAAAATATCTTCCCATCTATTCTCCTCTTCTCTTATCATTGTACATAAAGGAACTGAAGGCTCTTAGTTGCACATCCCCAACATTTAGGTTGGGATTCCATTCTAAGTTATAGGTAACGGCAAGATCATGGAGGTAGAATTCACATAGTTGATATCATGCATTTCTACTGTACTTGTTGATAAGCCTTGAAGAATGACCTCAGGGTATCTATTTTAGGGAGAAAGTCAAAGTAGATATGCATGAATAAAAAACTCAAGCATTGCTCTTTTAAGTATAGGGTGTATACTCTAGTCGAGGGCCTGCAATCTATCAATTGTATAGTGAGTTGAGCCATGTTTTCAACTTTGTTATTCAATCTATTTATTTCTTCTTTTTTTATTTCAACTCCTCATTGAACTTATGTTTAAGTTCTTTTGTTGTTAGGCCCATTCTCTTTCATGGTCTTAACGGTTGTTGTCCCTTTCCACAATAATGTCTCAATATCTAGCCCATTAGTTTGTGAGGCCACTATTTTTGTTTGCTTAACAATAAAAATGTTAGATAGAAATGTAGGGGGTATTATCATGTTATCTATATATTTTTTGTTGACTAACCCTAAATAAGTTTCTTCCATAGCTTGAATTTGGGGAAGTTCATCTATTCATTCCATTATATCCTCTGCCCCTTGTGCTAGTGCATATAGCTTCTCATTTTTACACTCATATTACTATAGGCATGCTTCTAAATATGCAATTTTCTTGAGAATAGCTTGCAACTCAATCTCATCTACTGTGGCCTTAGGTACCTGTTCTATTTCAAACTCCTTCATTGTGGTGTATGTTGAAGGGATTGATGGATGAAACCCAAAACTAGTTGACGTCTCTACAATTCTTATCTCCCTCAAGAGTGGAGTCACTTTATATCAACACCCACATGGTAGGGGTGGTGTAGAAGCTGTTTTGCTTCAAATATTTCTCCTTTAATCAGTGAGACCACCTAATCTTTGAAACTCTACCCCTAGTAGTCACTTTTTTATTTTTTACATAGGTTCATTGGAAGAGGTGATGTTAATGGTTTCATAAGTATCAACTCCTTTAGTTGCATGTTTTGCAATTGGTACTATTGTAAGCCTAGCTTGTAGTAGGTGTGGATTGGGACACTGCAAGTTTAAATTGTGATGTACAAGCTTAGGTGCATGCTTTGCTACATGGCATATTCCTTACCAACTTACCACTTCCTCTTCTGAACCAGATTGTGACCTTACCCTTCTCTCCCTTAATCTTTCTTCCATGTGGCCCTAACCCAATGGGGTTCCTAACTCACCAACATTGTTTGCTACCAAAAACCCTTCCCATGTGACATTTGGGAATGATTTTGCAAATTTTTATTTATCAGCAGTTGAATTAGACAATGGTGAGAAAGAGTATTAGGTCATTCTTTTGTTATTCCTTTTCCATTCTATGAAGTTCAAAAAAAAAAAAGTGGGTGTCATTCTAGCCAACCTAACTATGAGCAAAAAAATATATATTTTTTTAATCTTTCAAAAATAAGTAAAGGACTCATGCTCGAATGTGACGAATATTTTTTTGAAATTTTTTTCTAATAAAATAATGGCCACTATTTTTGTTCTATGATCTAGCCCATTAGTTTGTGAGGCCACTATTTTTGTTTGCTTAACAATAAAAATGTCAGATAGAAATGTCAGATCATGATGGGCCCAAACTATAACTCTAAGTGGCAATGAAATACTAAAAATCAAACTTAATCAAATTCATGTGAAATTTTGAATGGATTATCTACACAATTTGAAAAATACGTAAGAACAAAATTTGTAGAGAATTGAATCTAGTTTATGAGCTACAACTATTAAATTTTTCAAAAAAAAAAAAAAGTGGGTGTCATTCTAGCCAACCTAACTATGAGCAAAAAATATATATATTTTGAATCTTCCAAAATAAGTAAAGGACTCATGCTCGAATGTGACGAATATTGTTTTGAAATTTTTTTCTAATAAAATAATTAGTTGTGATTTTTTTACTATGACTTTTTTTAAAAACTAAAAAGTAATTTTCCAGCCAACCTAACTCGATTAAAAAAAATTAGAATTCAAATTTTTTTCAAGCCTACAGCCAGAAAAGCATGGAGTGTGACACAGCTTTCAGATCTCAAAAAGGTGAAACGGTTTGAAAGTTATGGATGTTTTTCAATCAGTGTGTCCATTAGGATTTCAGACACACACTACATACAAAATTATTAATAATTATTTAATAAAATGATAACCAAGCAAATCTTATATTTTTATAAAGCTAACAATTTCTTCAATAAACCCTTTTCGTTTTATCAATTTTGCACTAAAAAAGTCATCAGTGCGAAGGGTGAAGTTCAAAGAAGAGAGTGAAACCTGCAAAAACATTAGAATTCAGGGAAAGCCAACTATGATAGTCCCAAGCCTAAATACAAGGCAAAACCGAAGAAAAATTAATATTTGTTACTAACGGATATCTGTTTTGGGCAACTAGAAATGGATATCCGTTCCTGGGAAATGGATATCTATTCCTAGGAAACAAGAATGCATCCTTCTCAATCCTAGGTGGCATATAGAGAGAAGAGTCTCCATTAGGAAACCAAAATGCATGGTTTAGAATAGATCCACCACCTTCCAAAGTGGCTATAAAGCCTTCTTTTCACATCACCAAAGCATAAGTTGTAGTTCTTTCAATCTTTTATCTACAAGCAAGAATCGTAGCAACAACTCCTTGTGTCAACCTATTGTCATATAGGTTATCTCCTTCATGGATGTGTAGATTAACCATCACCTTGTCAAAATATCTCATGGCAACACCATCCTTATAGACTTCTTCAAGTTCAATCTTCACTTCAGAGGCAAAGTAGCTAGTCAAGAATGGGAATTTTATGATAATAGGAGAAGATTTTTATGTCAAATCAACAATACATTTCATTCTTGGTGGTGACAATTCCACACCAAGCCTTCATGATCTCATGTAGCAACTTTAAGGAAGCAGTCATGTTTAATTACCATGTAGTCCTACAACTACAACAAAAAGCAATATCAAATTCTTCTAAATGAGGAAACCTATCAGTCCAAAAGCATTTATCTATAACAAATTAATTCGACAACATTTTAGTCTTTAAAAGATACAAAGCATTATCATTGCCTTAAACCTACACAGTGTATCCTTGTATATATCTAGAAGATCTTCACCTATGAAGTTTAGGACTACAGAGATTTTCAAACAATAAGACTAAATTATAATTCAATTCACCTAAGCATATAAAATGGATAAATTATTCATAAGAATAAAAACAACCATTTACTACTTAGCCTATCTTCAAAATTTTCTCTTTTCCCTCATAATATCAAATTTTGATGTTGCCATGGGCAACCTCATCAAATTTTGACATTAGATTTTACAAAATTTATCATATGAATGCTTTCAGTCTCCCTCCAAGGAGGTGATTATCTTGGTAGGCCTCTTATTTACATTTTTAGATCTACATGGCTCTTGAGGTGGTCCATATTCTCCAAGCAAAGCCCATTTTTTTGTGGTATTCACACCTACAACGTTAGGGTTTAGAGATGATAGTCTTATAGTTGCATTTAGGTTTTGTGAATCTCTTTTTCATTCATGTCAAGTGGATAAGCATTTTGTAATCTTCTAAATGACCATCCTACTTGCATTGCTCTACATACTTCTTCTTTGACCTATCTATAACTCTCTTTGACTTGAGATAAATCACTATAGGTAGCACTAACCTACATACACATGGAAAGAAGAATATTTAAATTCCTTTATCTAAAAGTGGATAAACATTCGTATGTTATGACTAAATTTAGCAACAAATCTTATGGCATTAAATCAAATCTGAAAATCATTATCATACACAAATCAACTTTGCATAGATTATTTACACATTGCAAAAAAATCTCTCTCAAACTTAATTCACTCTTGACTACAAAATATTTTGAATTTTGGTAAGAAAAATCACCAATAGTATTCCATGCCCTTGTCCAAGGATTGACCTATGTGTGTATTTCTTGTATATACTCTACAACTTCATGAACTCATGGAACACTTGTTTGAATTTATGGTTTGAGAGTACTTTGTGTCCTGATATGTAGATTTTTGTGCGGACACTAGCTTGAGACTAAAATGTGTGTATTTCTTTGATCTTGTGGTCAAATTAAAACTATTAATTCTAAACAATTGTATAAATCATGATAACCAAGTGCATGAATGCAAGATATTATTGAGGAATCAAACCTTGTGGTATGTGTGTTTACTAAGCATTGTAAACCTATGTAAAAACCCTAGCTAGGTGTTTCCAAGCTTGACAAGTAAAAGACAAGTGTTCCTAGATCCTCATTTAGAGAGTTGTCCACTCGGTTCCAACTTGGGCACTAGATCATATCATCCTTCATGCCATCCTATGAATGATAGTTGATGCAACATCTATTCATGTGTATACTTCATGTCTTATGTACATTCTTGTATATGCTTCATGTCTTATGTGTATTCAAGTGTATACCTCATGATTTGTAGTGTATTCATGTGTATACTTCATGACTGACGTGTATTCAAGTGTATACTTCATGACTTACATGTATTCATGTGTATACTTTGTGACTTACATATATTCATGTGTATGCTTCGTGACTTATGTGTATCCATGTGCATACTTTGTGTATATTACATGTATTTACGTGTATGTTGCATGCCTCATATCTTACATGTATTTATGTGTATACTTTGTGTATTACATGTATGCTTCATGCTTCATGTATTACGTGTATTTATGTGAATACTTTGTGTATTATGTGTATGCTTCATGCTTCTTATATTACATGTACTTATGCATATGCTTGGTATATTACATGTATGCTTCATGCTCCCTGTATTATGTGTATTTATATGTATACTTGGTGTATTACGTGTATGCTTCATGTTCTGTGTATTACGTGTATCACATGTATTTTTGTTCATTCTTCATATGTACTTGTGTATTATGTGTATCTATGAGTATGCTTCATACTTCGTGTATCATGTGTACTTATATGCTTCATGCCTCACATGTATTTATGTGTATACTTCATAGATTACGTATGTTTCATGCTTTGTGTCTTACGTGTATACTTTGTGTATCACGTATACTTCATGTATTACACATATCTGTTGTTGGCTTCATGTCTAATGTTTCTCCAACAAGTTACCCTTCTAGCATTAAACCTTGAGAGGAAAACATAATGGATATCCATTTTAAAGAATGGATATCTATTTTACAAAATGGATATTCATTTTGTAGAAGGGATAAATTCGTTACTAGATATTTGTTGCCCAAAGAATTGGGCTTTAGGTAGCAGATATCCATTTTTAGAATGGATATCTATTTTGAAAACTAATATCCATTATGTAAAAGCCAAAAAAAGACAAAAGGAATGTTGTCGGGCCTGAAAATTGTACCCACTGACCCTCTACTATCAAAAAGCCTGTGATCTCTACATGTTATAGTAAAATAACATTTTATGCACTTTTGGACACACAATTTTCTTGTTACAATCATAAGGGTGATATTTTTGTTCCCCTAATGGGGAGCAACAGTCGTCGTAAAGTAAAAAGGAGGAGGGAAGTTACATTGGAGGAAATTGAAGCAATTAGGGAAAAAGATAGAGAAAGGAAGAGGATTGGAAGATCGGGTTTGGTAGATGCTCATCAAGGTGAAGCTTCCTCTTTACCATCTAATGACATGCAAATTGAAGGTGTTAATGTTGATCATAATGGAATGTTAGATAAGAATGAAATTGACCATGATATTGCAAATGAAAATGTTGCAAAATGTTATGAAACACCTATTGATAAGAGAAATACCATGGACAAAGAAGAAGAAAAACAAAGATGTTTGCTTGAAGAAAGTGGATATGAACCTCATTATGTTGAATTTGCACTCCATAATCTATTTGTTGATAAAATTGATGAGGTTGATAACATGGATGAAACAATGAATATCAATGTATCTCCAAATTATATAAGATGAGAGGACATTTGTCAAGAAGAGAATAAGCATGATGAAATTGGAAAACATCCAAGAACCCCAAAATGGCTACTTGAAATTGATGAGAACATAATGGAAAAACTTGAAGGCAAGAGGTCGTCATGAATGGTTTGGTTGTGGGCTTAAAAACTCTTCAATGAATACTTTGAGAGTAAAACATTAACCAAACAATGCCAACTTTTTGTGCAATTACTAAAGATGTACAGAATGAGACCTTTACTAAAGAAATTAAAGATTCGGTTAAACAAAGTGTCTGATCGGAATAAAATTATTGTTAGAACCCTTTTCAATGCATTCAATTCTATTGGAAAGACTAGAAAGGAGAAAGATAAAAGAGTTGCTCATAGAGTGATAACAACCTCAATAGTAAGCAAACAATTAAGAAAGGATTGATTAATGAGGCAAACTTGTGTTGACTTAAGATTGAATCGTAAAACATTCTCAAAAGCACTAGCATTAAGATCAAGACTAGATAGTCCTCTTGGAAATGATACTTGGACTTTCAGTGGTAGGCTTCCACAAGTTGATAAGAAGATAATCAATAGCACAAAGGAATAAATTGAATGATTTTGGCACACTAACTCTAGGGTATCACCGAATGCAAAAGATGTTTTAAAGGTAAGAATTGGTGATAAAGACCGCACGCCACATCCTAAATATTACTTGGAATGTAGCCAAACAACATTGTATAGACAATATTGTGAAACACACTCAAGTATGGCAATCTCAAAAAGAGCATTTGAATCTCTTAAGCCATTTTATTGTGTTCCTCTTAAAATTCATAATACACGTTGCAAATACCATGTAGAGTTTTCTATGTATCATGAATTATTATGCAATATTCGTTCTACTTTGCACACTAATGAAATTTTATAAGAGTGTGGTGCAATTCAACTACCAAAGTCATCTAGGGACTTAATGGATTTATTTCTATGTATTAGAGATGATGGTTGCATTTTCTACAAGAATGATTGTTTAAATGAAAAGTGTTTACAATGTGGTGGGTTATCAAAGTTTGTATCATGTTTTCATGAGGTCAGTGAGCATGATTTTGGAAAGATAATGGTTGAGAAAAAGAGATATGAGATAGTGAAATACAATTTGAAAAGTGGAGGTGAAGGTTCTAGATGTGAGTTGATTGTAAGAGAGGTAAGTATTGCTGATTTTATTGATGATTTTAAGAAAAATCTTTTCTACAAGTATGCCAGACACAGCCACAGGTCTCGATGGTTAGATCAATAGTTTAAGATGTGTAAAGACTTTTTCCCAATTGGAACTATTGTCTCTGTAGTTGATTTTGTAGAAAACTACATGTTGCAACCCCAAAATAAAGTGTAATCCCAGTACTACAATTCTATTCATATTGCTATTTTTGTTCACATCACATACAGACATGCCACTGAGAGTATAGAAGAGAAAAGGAAGATTGTTAGAGAATACCATTTTTACATGAGCAATAATCGATCTCATTCATCGAAGTATGTGCAAGATTTTTTTCAACAATTTTATGGGTTCTTGTAAGAAAAGATATTAGAATGGACCAACATCTCATTTGGTCAGATAATTACACCAGTCAATTCAAGAATGCTCGTATGTTCTATTGGTTGAGCAGAATGCATGTAGAGAAGGGTATACCTCATATTTGAAAATTTTTTTAAGCTAGGCACAGAAAAGGGGAACATGATAGAGCGGGTGCATGCGTGAAGAGAGCTCTTTTTAAAGAACAATTAAAGATTAGAGGTGGTGCTACATTCCGTGATGCAGATTCTATTGTTAAGTGGTGTAACTATGCATTGTCACAAGGAGTGGCTCTTGATTTAGAAGTGTGCAGGTTTTTTTGTTTGGTTGATGAGGGGATAGCGAGAGAGAAATTGGATTGTTAGAGAATCAATGAATCGTCAAAGATGCATTCATTTTGAAGCTCGGATACAAGTGCATGGACTATTTGGACACGAGAATTAGCTTATTTTTGTCAGAGTTGTATTAAATGTGATTGGGATAATTGTGAGTCAAGTGAGTGGGTAGATGCATGGATTCCACAATATTTAACCCCTTTATCTCAAGGTCAATCATCTTTAGTCAATGACATGAACTCATTTGACTATGTACATCTTTCAGACCTTGTACAACCAGGTCATGTTTATACAATCGTTGCACCGCATAGAAATGAAGAGAGATCAGACTATTGGTTGGAATGATGTGTACAGGGAAAACAAAAGCTAACATGACCTACGACAGATGATGATGGGTTCACATATCCTACAGGATCAGTTGTTATTGTTGGGACTTGGTTGCAAACATATATGATTAAAAAGAATGGTATCCCTACATTTGAAGACTTTGAGAAGCATAAAACCATATTGATGTATTCACACTTAGTTGTAGCAACAAATGTTAAGTTACTAAAGCATCATGCAAAACCAAAAACAAAACAACTATGGACAATTAGTAATGCTGATCATGAAGCAATACTGGATACTCTGAAGGTAAGAGATGACCCCTTAGGTACACTTGACTAGCATTTAAACTTCCAGATGGACAGGTATGATAATTTTTATCTTAACTTGTTCTCATTTTTTCTATTTTTTAGAATTGTTTTATTAAAAATATTGTTTCTTTAACTATAATGCATGCTTTTGACTATACAGGACTGCGAATGAGGTTATTTTGCATGGCATCATAGATGCGAGGTATAATTTTTAGTGTTCATTTGTCTTTCTTAATATTTTTCTTTCTATCTTTTTCTACATACTAATTTCTAAATTCATATTGTGCATATCCTACAATCAAGGCATTCCATGAGATGACATGTATTTGATGTGTTCTACCGAACAGTTCATGTGCCTTGTCTATGCTTCCACATTTTGCATACATGTGTCACAAAGTAATTGCAACTACAACATCTGACAAAATTCTCATATCCTTAAAGAAACAAATCTATTTTGTGCATATCTTGCAATTATTGCATTCCATCAGACATCTCTTTGAGTTATTTTATCAAATAGTTCGTGTGGCTTGTCTATGCTTCCACACTTTGCTTTATACCTGCCAATTGCATTTGCTTGAAAATTTCTAAAGAAATAAATCCATTTTGTGCATATATTGCAATCATTTCATTCCATCAAACAACATCTCTTGCAATCATTGCATTCCATCAAACAACAAATCATCTAACAATATAGGTTCCTTAAGAATGCAATTTTCAAGGTGATGACTTGGTTAGTAAGGCATGTGCTGATCTAGAAATTTCTTCAAACCCCATATGCCATGTCTACTTGCCATATGTCAAGCATAAATAACAATATAGCTAATTTTGTTATTAAGATTTCCCTTGTAGCATTAGGTTCTCATGTTTTAAGCATATATATTAATATGCAGCTACACTATGTGTAGTTTTGGCATCATGACCTTGGTGTACAGCTTCTTGTTTTCCATTTTCTCATCATTTCATCCACAAATAGACCATCATCCATGCATTTCCATGAAATGATCAATCTAGACTATAAGATCTCCATGTCTGTCCTAGCTGAAAGTGAACAACCACAAAGGTCTTAAGATGATTTTCTTTTTGGTCTTAGGACTCTTCACCATTCCTATGTTTGATCTTTGCATGCTCTAAGATAGCCTCTTCAACCTTCTCCAAAGCTTAGGATAAAAAATCTTTAGGGACATCATGACCATGTTCATATGGACTATTATAATAGTCCTATTCACCACCATTACCATGTTCATATGGACTAGTATAATAGTCATATTCACCACCATGGACTAATCTCAAAAGGACAAGGGGAGAAATAATAGTCTCAAAACTGATTTTCTTAAAATTTTCTAAAGCAAAAAATTTATTTTGTGTATATCTTGCAATCATTGCATTCCATTGAAGACAACATCTCTTTGAGTTGTTTTTTCAAATAGTTCACATGGCTTTTCTATGCTTCCACATTTTGTATACATGTCTACCAAGGCAATTGTAACTAGAACATCTAACAAAATTCCCATATCCTTTATGCTTTGGTGGATGTCCATATCTTGTTCCAAACATCCCATTCATTGTCTACCGAGGCAGTTCCAAACATCCCATTGTGAAATTTGCCCTGCTTTCCTATTTTGAGATATTAAGAGGCTACCATGACTATCCCAACCCTTCATGACTATGTTGTCATATTAAGAGGCTACCATAATCCATTTAGGAACATTGTTTTATGTTATAAATTCAAGTTGTGGTCTTAGTAGGGTATCAAATTAGGATAATTCATGACTACCATCTTCTAAGGTGACATTGTCAACATTCACATGATGATCATTTTGAATTTGAAGAAAGAGGGACGTCACAATCCATACAATAGTCCTACTTCTATTTCATGTCATGTCATAGGACCATTGTTCCAAGAAGAAGCACTCATCCATTTGTTAGAAAACTCATGGGTACTAGTTCCATTGTATCATTTATTTAAGATAATTTGAATATACCATCAACTAGAGATAGAGAGGACAATCCATGTAAAGGAGAAGAAGACAATTTACATAAAGGGATTTGAGACTATTTGCCATTGTGATATTCATTTACGATTTGTATCATGCCCATTATCTAAGAAATCTCCATGAAAAAGAGGTCTAGGGGTTGTCTTAGGGTATATACAAGATGATACAAAGGGAGTTATAAGGAGATAAACTACTAAAAAGCAGGTTTTCATGAGTTTAGGACAGTCACAAGTCTATATAACAGTCCACTATCATAGTCATGAGCATCATGAAGTTGTTTTTAATGCATTACTTAAGATGTCTTTGATCTTTTCGTACCTACTTCACATGTGCATTTCTTTTGAGTTTTCTTGTGTTTTTTGAGTGATAATTACAAGATGAGTGTTTAGACATTTTAGATATGCCTATTTACACCTTCCATATAAATCTTATGACCTGATCAATCCATTTACCCTTTGTTGTTACAAAACAGTCCTAAAAAAGAGGCCTAATTTGACTGTAACAGCCCAATTTTTACCCATTCCATACAAAACAACCCTACCTCATATTTCCTCAGGTGTTACGTATTGCTTATGTATTTGAGATTTGGTCATGTATTGTTTAGTTAATATTAGGTTAAAGTTTTTTTTGCTTGACAAATTTTAATATATAAATTTAGGTGTTTTGGAGAATAGAGCTATTATACATTCAAGGGACTGAGATTAGTGGTTAAAGCATTTAGCTTCCCTTTTGGAGACATTCAATATATTTTGTAAGGTGTCGTATAAGATAAAAATTTTAACTTAGTGTTTCTTAATCTTCCATCAAACTTCTTATTACAAATTATTTTAAGCCAGTTGCAGTTGATAGTGTTTACTTTTCTTAACAATTTTTAACACGTTATAAATGCATGTGTATTTCACATAGGGTTGGAGTACTTAGATCTACTTATACGGTCCAAGAAACAACATTTTGTGTATTCTACCTAGACCATGACTATGTTTTGAGTGTGACTCGTGGTTACAATGGAAATACATCCACCATTGTTGAGTTAATAGTAGGTTAAAGTTTTTTTTGCTTGACAAATTTTATTATATAAATGCAAGTGTTTTGGAGAATAGAGTTTTTGTACATTCAAGGGATTGAGATTCTGGTTAAAGCATTTAGCTTTCATTTTGGAGACATTCGATATAATTCCTAAGGTGACAAATAAGACATCTTTCATCAAACTTCTTATAACAAATATTAAGTTAGTTGTACTTGATGGTGTTTACTTTTTTTAACAATTTTTTAACTTGTAAATGCAGGTGTTTTTGACTATAAAGCTATTGTATTCAAGGGATTAAGATCAGTGGTTAAAGCATTTAGCTTCCATCATGGAGACATTTTTTATATTTTAGATTTGTATATTTGTATATTTTGTATATCCTATGAGGAGATTATGACCATAATATAATAATGTTTCCATCTTACATATCCTCCTAGTGTTTCTTCACATCTGGTGCTAATAATTGATAACCATTTCATGTGATTTTAGTAGTACTCTTTAAGGTGTGTTTTTTCATTTGTTTAATGCTAAATTTGACGGTTATATATGTAGTGATTTGATGTCATGAATATTTTAACAATAAACTAGTATATCTCTTCAAATCAGTCCCAAAAACCTCTTAAAATAGTCCCAAAACCTCTTAAAATCACATGGCTCCCCCTATGAAAACTAGGGTCTTTACTGGTACATTGCAGCCCGATTCAATTGGAACACCTAGGAAACGAAACAGGGCCTCCACTAGCATAAACCCACCCACCCTGACCTATCGAAACTATCAGTTAGGTCCCACAAGGTTAAGAACACAAAATATGTCTCTTGGCACCTTTACACTACATGTCACTGAGTTATTTTGCAAGAATGCATTTGTCGTTGGCACAGTCAAATGATGTTGAGTTGGTCAAAACTGAGAGAGGTTATTGTGGAGGGGCCTAAAATATATTTGTAGGTCCAAACAGATCATTTGTAGGTGCCACGAAGTACAAGAACTACTCTGTTAAAGTCTGGTAATTTTTTGCTCTTAGGTCTCTTAAGAGACTTTGCTGGTACATTGTAGCCCAATTCAATTTGGACACGTGGGGAATGAAACAAAGCCTCTGCTAGCATAAATCCACCCACCCTGACCTATCAATGCCATCAATTAGGTCCCACGGGGTGAAGAATGCAACATATGGCTCCTTGCACATTTACACTACATGTCAGTCATTTTTCAAGAATACCTTCGTCGTTAGCACAGTCAAATGATGTTGAGTTGGACAAAATCGAGAAAGGTTATTGTGGAGGGGCCAAACATCTAGTTGTATGTCCAAATGGATTATTCTTAGGTGCCACTAAGTGCGAGAACTACTCCGTCAAAGTCTGGCAATTTTTTTCTCTTAGTTCTCTTAAGAGACTTTGCCGATACACTATAGCCTAATTCGATTTGGACACATGATGAATGAAACAAGGCCTCTGTTAGCATAAACCCACCCACCCTGACCTTTCGGCACCATCAGTTAGGTTCCACAGGGCGAAGAATGCAAAATATGGCTCCTGGCACCTTTACACTACATGTCACTAAGGCATTTTTCAAGAATGCATATGTCGTTGGCACGGTCAAATGATGTTGGGTTGGTCAAAACCGAGAGAGGTTATTGTGGAGGGACCTAACATCTAGTTGTAGGTCTAAACAGATCATTCTTAGGTGCCACGAAGTGCGAGAACTACTCTGTCAAAGTTTGGCAATTTTTTGCTCTTAGGTCTCTTAAGAGACTTTGTCGGTACACTGTAGCCCAGTTTGATTTCAACACATGGGGAACAAGATGGAGCCTCCGCCAACATAAACCCACCCACCCTGACCTGTCGATGCCATCAGTTAGGTCCCATGGGGTGAAGAACGCAAAATATGGCTCCTGGCACCTTTACACTACATGTCACTGAGTCATTTTTCAAGAATACATCCGTTGTTGGCACAGTCAAACGATGTTGAGTTGGTCAAAACCGAGAGCGGTTATTGTGGAGGGGCCTGACATTCAGATGTAGGTCCAAAAGTATCATTTGTAGGTGCCATGAAGTGAGAGAACTACTCCGTCAAAGTCTGGCAATTTTTCGTTCTTAGGTCTCATAAGAAACTTTGTCGGTACACTGTAGCCCGATTCAATTTGGACACCTAGGGAATGAAAGAGGACCTCTACTAGCATAAACCCACCCACCTTGATCTATCGGCATCGTTGGTTATGTCCCACGAGGTGACACAAAATATGGCTCTTCGCACCTTTACACTACATGTCATTGAGGCATTTTTCAAGAATGCATCTGTCGTCGGCACGGTCAAACGATGTTGAGTTGGTCAAACTTGAGAGAGGTTATTGTGGATGGGCCTAACATCCAATTGTAGGTCCAAACAGATCATTCTTAGGTGCCACAAAGTGCGAGAACTACTACGCCAAATTTTGGCAATTTTTTTCTCTTAGGTCTCTTAAGAGACTTTGTCAATACACTGTAGCCGGATTCGATTTGGACACATGGGGAATGAAATAGGGCCTCTGCTAGCATAAACCCACCCACGCTGACCTGTTAGCACCATCGGTTAAGTCCCACAAGGTGAAGAACACAAAATATGGCTCCTGGCACCTTTACACTACACATCACTGAGTCATTTTCCAAGAATGCATCCGTCGTTGGCATGGTCAAACAATGTTGAGTTGGTCAAAACTGAGAAAGGTTATTGTGGAGGGGCCTAATATCCAGCTATAAATCTAAATGGATCATTCATAGGTGCCATGAAGTGCGAGAACTACTTTGTCAAACTCTGGCAATTTTTTGCTCTTAGGTCTCTTAAGAGACTTTGTCGGTACATTGTAGCCCAATTCAATTTGGACACCTGGGGAACAAAATAGGGCCTCTTCTAGCATAAACCCACCCACCCTGACCTGTCGGCACCGTCAGTTAGGTCCCACAAGGTGAAGAACTCAAAATATGGCTCCTAGCACCTTTACACTACGTCACTGTAGCATTTTTCAAGAATGCATCCGTCATTGGTACAGTCAAACAATGTTGATTTGGTCAAAACTAAGAGAGGTTATATTGGAGGGGCCTAACATCTAGCTGTAGGAAAAAATGGATCATTTGTAGGTGCCATGAAGTGTGAGAACTACTCCATCAAAGTCTGGCATTTTTTTGCTCTTAGGTCTCTTAAGAGACTTTGTCGGTACACAGTAGCCCAATTCGATTTGGACACATGGGGAATGAAATAGGGCCTCTACTAGCATAAACCCACCCACCCTGACCTATCAGTACTGTTGGTTAGGTCCCACGGGTTGAAGAACGCAAAATATGGCTCCTAGCACCTTTACACTACATGTCACTGAGGCATTTTTCAAGAATGCATGTTATTGGCATGGTCAAACAATGTTGAGTTGGTCAAAACTGAGAGAGGTTATTATGGGGGGACCTGACATCCAGTTGTAGGTCCAAACAAATAATTCTTAGGTGCCATGAAGTCTGAGAACTACTCCGTCAAAGTCTGGCAATTTTTTTCTCTTAGGTCTCTTAAGAGACTTTGTTGGTACACTGTAGCTCGATTTGATTTGGACACATGGGGAATGAAATAGGGCCTGCACTAGCATAAACCCACCCACCTTGACCTATGAGCACTATTGGTTAGGTCCTATAGGGTGAAGAACGCAAAATATGGCTCCTGGCACCTTTACACTACATGTCACTGAGTCATTTTTCAAGAATGCATCCGTCATTGGCACGATCAAACGATCTTGAGTTGGTCAAAACTGAGGTTATTGTGGAGGGGCCTGACATCTAGCTATAGGTCCAAAATAGATCATTTGTAGGTGCCACGAAGTGTGAGAACTACTCTGTCAAATTCTGGCAATTTTTTGCTCTTAGGTCTCTTAAGAGACTTTGCCGGTACACTATAGCATGATTCAATTGGGACACCTACAGAATGAAACAGGGCCTCCACTAGCATAAACCCACCCACCCTGACCTGTTAGTACTGTCACTTAGGTCCAAATATAAATCATGCCAAATGTATTGTTGGAAAATGGTTAGCGATCCCTGTGGGATTCGTGACATGGACTAACCGCCTCCCGTGGATTCATTAAATATGGTGCTTGTATCGAGAATTGATAGGTCAACCTTTTGGTTTAATGGCAATCATGGCAAACAATTGGTATCAGAGCGAAAGGTCACGAGTTTGAATCCCCCTGGGTAACGCTGGGGGGAGTTTATTGGAAAATGGTCAGCGCTCCCTGTGGGATTCGTGACATGGACTAACTGCCTCCCATGGATTCATTAACTCTGGCACTTGTATCAAAAATTGACGGTTGACCTTTTGGTTTAATATCAATCATGGGCAAACATGTATCTCTCTCCTATGTAGTCATCTTCATCGTTTGCAAGGGCAAAATGTTCACTCCCCCACAAACATTGGAACGCACCGAGGGCACAACTCATTCTGGTCTTTCCATAACTTATGTAGACACGAGGAAAATGAGGATATGCAAAGTATGTAGACCATATAGAAGGTGAAATGAGGATTACAAATCATGCCAAATGTACATCTCTCTTCCTATGTCTCTTTCTCTCTTCCTCTCTACCTCATTCTGCTCTTACCATAACCCATATGGAAGGTGAAATGAGGGTATACTAGACCTATAGATGATGAAATGATGATAGGAAAATCATGTTAAACATATAGAAGGTGAAATGAGCTTAAGAAAATAATGTCAAACATATAGAAGGTGAAATGAGGATATGTTATACATGTAGAAGGTGAAACGAGGGTACGTTATAATATAGAAGGTGAAATGAGTATAAGTTATACATATAGAAGGTAAAATGAGGATAAGAGAATCATGTCAAACATGTGGACCTATGAAATGAGGATATGTAAAGCATGGAGACCATATGGAAGGTAAAATGAGGATATGTGAATCATGCCAAACGTGTCTCTCTCCCTACATGGAGACATATAGACCGTGAAATGAGGATATGATATTGAAACATGGAGTATATATGATATTGAAACATACTTCCCTTTAAGATACATACACCTATTTACATTTCCAAATGCAATGGTTGTTGAATTTCGGTTGTGGAAGACATTTCTTTGCATAAAATAGATAACGAAATGGGTAAACACACAAACATATCTTTGCTCATTAATACAAAAATAACTATCTTAGATTGAATGAAAAACATCACAAGTTTTATCATTTTTAACATGTATCTTGCATGTTTAACATGTAAGATGAGAAATTATCAATGATTATCATATCAAATCTAGTAGTTTCTATATCAAATGTAGTGTTCTACGAAAATCTAACATGTCAAAGCTAGTGTTCTTGAATGAAAAAAACTCACATGTCAAATGTTCTAAGAAAATCCTATATCTAATTAAAACTACAATCACGTGGCAATACATTAAAATTTTAAACTCAACCATTGTAAACTGATTATACATTAAAAGTTTATGAGTGTGTTGTTGATGTTGTATGGGTATTTCATTATGTTTCTAATCATGTTTGCCAAGGTTCTTCATTTTTGACCATCTATCAAGCTTCTCATTACATTATGTCACCATGATGGATCTTACGTAGCAAGTTATCCTATTATGTAGGAGATCTACTAGGCGAGTAATGGGAGGAAACAACTAATCCCTCGGGAGCTTATGACAACACCATGGAGTTGTCATCAACAATTAATGATCAAGTTGCATGTTTCTAAACCCTTAATCGTCACTATTAAAACACAAAAATAGTCAAGGGACTATCATACCAAAAGAGCCCTAAAATTGCCACAAAACTATTAACTGCCATTATATAACTATGAGGAAATTTGGAAGTTGTCTTGGTCATTTTTGAATAGTCATGCTTTGATCCATGACCATGTCATCTTTCCCTAAACCCTAGAATAGTCATGGATCTCCTTGAATCAATATTTACATAATTAGACACTATGTAAGTTGAAAATCTATCCATGTCATTATGTTGTCAATGATTATAAAATTTCCATCTCAAATAGTGCAGCCATGGAGACATGAGGTTGTCATGACATTCATCTTTAGTTAAGATCATTGGGGGTATCATATACATCATAAGTTTCTGCATTGGGATGAATACACTAAATATGTAAGGAGAATTCCATTATGTGCTTTAGAAACCATGTAAACATTGTTTGAAAAAGATTGTTATAGTCAAAAGGGATTGTATAGTCATGATTAGGTGGGTTTAAAGCATTACAACTTGTGTCATAAACCTTAGCTGTTTGTGGAGTGAGGGGTGTGGGTTTAGATTCAATGAAGGATAGTCAATAGGAGTTTATATTTGTCAAAGGAAACATAAAATTTGTAGAAGGGATGTTAGGATTGTCATGTCTCTAGGAATCCAGTCATGCATGTTGTTCTTGACTTTGTCATGCAACAGGAGGAGATCATTCAACTACAAAATGCCTGTGGATAGAACAAGGGATTGTCATCTAGTCAATCAACACTCCAGCTTAACTAGACTATTATAATATCCCAAATGGGATATGCAACAATTCTAATTTTTCTACTCAAAGCCTAATTTTATGAAGTTCTAATTTTTATATCAGACCTAAACATACACTTATCTCAGCTCAAAAAACATGTTCAATACATTGCAAAAGCATCAGCCATACACTTCCCAACAATATATTTGTAATCCACAATGAATTATACAAGGAAAACCATTTCAATTTGCAACTATAATGGACTGAAAGCAAATAAGATATTTGCTACTATAAGTCTAAATATATAATGTCAATTACAAAGTAGTTAGACCTTACAAAATGATAGGAGAAAGGTTATAATGCTATTGTTCCAAGTTAGGGCATAAACCCTAGGTCTTCTAGGCTCAAAGTACTTAAAAATACCTTCTCAAATGATTGCACCCAGGTCTGCTCTGTTGCTGCCATAAACTCTGCTTTGCTGAAATCCTAAATCTACAAATAAACTCAAATGCCAAATCAACCTTGTATTTATGTTTTTTGGTGCCTTTTCTCCCTGTTGGCTGACCAGGCTTTTATGCATTTTATTATTATTTTTATTAGCTTTTTCCTGAAAGAGGGCCAACCAGCACTAAGTCTCAATGAGCACTCAAGTAAATTCAAATTAAAGATATGAATTTACCATCAATTAGGCTCCTCCAAGCATCATCATGGATGAATGGAATATTATTAATTATCTTCTTTAGGTGCCCAATCTCGAGTAAACCCTCATAGTGATGGTGTACACAATGTGGCCTCAAACTTATACTACTTTTGTCATACGTGAAAGCATCCCCCTTTGTCAAGGCGGTATCCATATGAAACAATATCATCTCTTGGCAAGATCATGTCAAGACTCCATATATAGCATATCTCCATGTGAGTAGCTCTCCCAAGTGGTCCGCTCCAAGGAAGATAATCCTCCAAGATTCCCAAAGTGAAGTTATAAGCCCACGTCATCTCTAATGGCTACCATTCCCAGAATGGGGACATTACAACTGTCATGATCCTCGTCACCTTTGGACTACCACATAATTCATGGAGGGGATTGTTTGGACAATATAAGACTACCATCATATCTTATCATCAAGGATCAACTAAAGAGTCTAATACACTACTATTCTATGCAAGAGCACTATCGTAAATGAGATAAAGTGGACTATCACCATGTTGCTCTACTATTATCACACCTAGTTATGGAATTTGGCAATCAATAGGGTCTTGGGATAGTTTTTAGAAGAATTAATCATTTTGTCAAGGTCTTGAGAGAGAAAGAATTCATTTAAAAAATAAAACTCTTATAATCATATGATCTCTAAATGGTCTTTGACTATCCTAATATCTCATCACAATACACTTAGTAAACATAGTTTTTTATTGTCTCATATCATAGAACAATAAATCCGTAGACTGTATGCAACACTTTGAAAGGGTTTGGATGTTGTAAATGCTTTTGTGTCCTTATAGGACAATCATAAAGAGTTTTGTCCTACTACCACAATCCATAAAGCTACTTGCAATCCTTTGAGAAAGTCACCTACACCCTTAGATCCCAATCTTATGCCTCATAAAGTTGGTCATAATAACAAGACATTATCATAAGGTTTGAAGGTGAATGTATGAGGTCCTAACATAGTCAAAAGGTTAAAGGAATGATTGTCATATCAATGAAGAGTTGTCATAAATGATGGACATCCATGATTGTGGAGATCTGTTGCACTATGGTAGGGGTTATTAAAGGGAGAGATGAAATGATTTTTTGTAAACCTTAGTGGACTTTCACATAAAACATTGAATCTATTTGATTAATTGTTCTAAATTAGAATAGAGTGAGTTGAGCTATCAAAAGACTCCTAGGGCTATCACAATGGTCCATAAGTATGCAAATAGACTGTCAAAACAACAAAGGCTACCATAATACCTCATAAATAGCACAAGAGAAATCATTTATAGTCAAGGGTAGGCTATACAAGTTGAGATTGGTCATGCCTAAATGGTGAAGATCTAGGAGGCTAAGGAAAAATGATAAATTTGTAAAGTTTCCCACAACAACAAATTTGACAACATGGTTTGTGAGGCTGGAAACATTATGGAAACATCTAGAAACAAGGTAGAAACATGGTGGAAATTTCATGAAATGGAAAGATCTTATTTTGTACCTACAAAATGAAAGATAGAAGATGTCAATGAGTTTGAAGACAAACTCTAGGAGATGAAATGAAAAAAGATTTTCCCATTTACCTAATTTTGCAAACCTTTTTGCAAAGTGTTGTTGTGACAACATTTCAAACTCCTAATTTGCTATACCAGCCATTTAACAACTTAATTTTCAAACCTATATCACTATTCTACCTACACAATCATAGCTAGAAATGGTCAAAGATGAAGGAATCAAGGTCTTGGAGTTGAATGAAAATGAACTTTATAATCTTATACTTGAATTGCAGTCTTAGATATGATTGTTGCAGCCTTCCATGAGGTACCAAATTGTTGTTCTAGATTGCAGATGTCCTGATTAAGACTAAAAATGGAGAAAACATGAAGAAAGGAGGCTAGAAATGATGGTTTGATGGTGAAATTAGTCATCTACAACTACTTTTTGATGTTTGTACTTGAAAAATGAAGAGCTACAACTACATATGGAACTACAATCACATGGCAATTAAAATCAAGTTATGATTGAGGTATGAAACTACATATATCATCTTTCTACCAAGAAAAACAATCATATATAACAAGAAATCAATCTATAACATGTTATTGATCATAACTCAACCATTGTAAATTGATTATACATTAAAATTTTAAGTTTCAAAGTAGGAATTTACATGCACATAAGGAATTTAAATTATATTGTATATCAAGGTGTATATATATATTTCAATCTAGTCCATAATGATAAACATACAAAAAAAAATTGGCAAATATGCCAACTCAAAACATTTTTTTACAAAATGTGGCATATGTCATGTCTCAAAATCTATATACAATCTACATGCCGGATAGCTACATCAAATACTAAAGGTCCACTTGACTCTATGTCTCTGGTGAATCCTCAATCTGTGATGGACCGTCAAAAAGTGTCATTTTCATGTCATGATGTCTAGTAGTTGATGGAGGGTAAAGTTGACTGCATTAACAAGTCAAACCACAAATTTGATTAATCTCTTCAATGGTAAATATAAATAAGTTAGAGTTAGTAAACAGAATCTTATCTTCTACAATTTAGAACTTTCATTTATTAACATACATCTAAATCATTACAATCAACTATAAGACCTCTATAAACTATCAATTATTTAGAAAAATTCAATGCAATTACCTTGACTCTTTTTTTTTGTTCAGACATTCGTTCTGCAAATGATTCTCTTTAAAAGACGATCAGGTGTCCTACGAAAGCGTGATGGCAAAGGTGGCACATCACTCACTTTCTCAATAGACTGTAAAACTAAAGTAACAGTGAAATAAATTAATATATAATTCTTAAACAAAAAAGGAAATGCATACATTAAAAAAGGTTAGAAGTGTTACACATAAACAATCTAGACTGCACTACACAAAAACTTATCTACTAGAAAACAAGCACATACCACCATCGAGGCCTCCTGCATCGATTGAGAAGGACTCATCATGGATGAACCAGCTAATATCTCTTGTATGAAAAATGACAAGAATGTACGACTCTATGTATACAAATAATCATAATAATTTTTAAATTAATAGATCAATTTATCTATTCTCTATTCTATTATTCATCTAAATGACTATAATCAAATATTTAAGTTTTCTAAATTATCAATTAAAGTATAGTTCAATCGAATTACCTCCACCCTTTGTTGGCATTTAGAAAGTTGTTCCACAAATGATGGTTCCTTGGGTCGATCAGGAGTTTGACTAAAGGCCATTGGCAAAGATGTCACATCATTCACATTTTGGATTGACTATAAAAGTAAATTAACATCCATATATAAATTAATATATAATTACTCACAAAGAATTAAATACATACAATAAAAAAAGTTGATGTGTAGAAAAATTATACCGGCAAGTCCAAGCCAAATTAGATCACAAAGAGAGTTCCATGGTGAACTTATGTCAATTCCTCCTCTATCATCAACTGTTATCCCCCTTAGATACATTAGTACTAATCTTTGTTTATATTATTCGAATGGAATACACCATGAAATTTAACTTTAAATTTTACCTCCATAAAAGATTGGCCATGCTTCTCTCCTATTCCACCCACTAATGCTTGTGCTTCTACTCTTGTCCCCGACCCCTCAGCTTTAGTTCTGGACACCGCTGCCTCATCTCATGAAAGAGATGTATGGGGGACATTGTACTCTGAAGTGTTCAGTGGTGGCTCACTACTCTCTGTAAGAGGATCTAAGCACAACTGATTGCAAACAATGCAATGATGAGGCACACAAACATGTGTGGACGAGGAGGGTCGATAAAATTAAGTGATCCAATATCACCGCCAACATCATGTGACTGTGCAAACTGAAAAATCTGTGTAATCAAGTGCTCAGTCAAAGAGTGTATGGCAATGAGGCCCTGCTGTGTTGCATTTGCAACAACATCCGAGTGTTGAATTGAAGGTGGAGAAGGGATACCAGGAGGAAAAATAAAAGGACCTTGCACTTGTCTCATTGCCCCAGGTCTATCTTGAGGCATTCCCTTACCTACTCCCTGAAACTCTCTAAAATCAAAATAATTCACATGGTGACCCATTACAAATTCTGCATATAGTTTATGAAGGAAATACAAAGGTACATCTAAATTGTTGTTGGGTGGTTTATCAAAAACCATCCACCAACAATCCCAAAAATTCTGACTAATACCCTCGTGTACACCAATTGATCGAATACTTAGACTTACGAACATCAACATGCAATCTGGTTTTAGGATTGACAAAATATTGAGCTAACATAGCTTTGGTAATGTCTAACCCTTTCACTTGATCATATGATAAACCATTAGCATATTCTGTCTTCTTGATTTCTCACCATTGTCTAAACGATTCATGTTGGCTTGTGAGAGTTCGAACATGAGAAATTATCCCCTCAAAATTCGATGTCATTGAAGACAATCGAGGGTGGTAGCGATAAATTTCTACAATCCTACTTATTTGATCAATATTTCTTTCAATTTTCTCCTCAATTGTTGGATGGGGAGGGTTTGGGTTTTCATGTTGTTCATCCATTTTACCTATTTAAAATACAAAACATAGCCATTTAATATGTTTTTCATTTAAATGTTTTATAATTTTTTACATATATTATGTTATTTGTTTTATTACTATGAAAAAAAATTAGTTCTTGAAGTAAAAGTTAAAATATTCTTTAAAAAAAATAAAAAATAGAACAGCTCTTCAATTAAAAATAAGTAAAATGTCTAAAATAAAATAATTTTTCACTAAATGTCGAAATAAATAGTGTATTTTCTTTTGTATCAACTTGCCTATTTATTTCTTCATGCATCTATTTAGTGGTTTAGAGAGATTAAAAAATATTGTTTACATAAATATTGTAAAGGAAAATGTTTTCTTCATATTAATTTAAGTTAATTAAATGAATATATACAATTATACAAATTTCAATCTATATTAATTCATAACAACTACAAATGATAAAGTAATATATATTAATATATCTATTCTAAATTAATATAGATATCTTAAATACATTTATCTAAAAGAGGATGAGAGAAATCAATCTTAAGGCATCTATCTATCCTATATAACAAATTTAATATAAGCATCTGAAGACTATATCTCTCAAGAATATGATTTTTGAAAGAAAGAGGATGTCAATTTTTTGCTCTGCATGTCGAGCTAGGGCTTTCATGCCCTAGCCCGATCCTTTGGTTTTTTCTTGGTCATGCGAAGTGTGGGGAGTGCATGCATTTTGGGGAGGTCTGGGGTTGTGTTTTTTTATCAGTGCAAAGTTTTTTCATCTGCATAGGTGTATCTTTCTTTCTGAGCGTGCGGGGGTTTTGTGCCTGGTTGGAGGCCGTGGGTGGGGTTTTTGTGCCTGGTTGGTTTGGGTCTGCAGTTCGAAGGCAGTGCTGGGTGGTGGATCGGTTGAACCCTAGTGGTGGTTCTTTTTTCTCGGGGGCCTGCTTACCTGCCTTGGATCTTGTTTAGTTTCAATACCGATCGGGGAGTCTTCAGGGGCTAGTCCCAAGATGGATTTTCGCTCAGCAGCGGTTGGTGCAAATTCTCCTTCGCATGCTTCGAAGGTTTTTAATAATAACTGGTTCTCACCAGATCCAGGGTTGGTTGGTTCAAGTTTGTTTGGTGGTACTTGGATTACGAAGATCAATGGATGTCTTGAACGTTGTGAGGAGAGGCCAAAATTGGTTATCCCGCTGGAGATGATTGCGGAAGATATTGATTATTATTCGAAGCATGCATTGCTGTGCAAGTTTATGGGGATGCGAGTTTCTTTACAATTTCTTGAATCATGGGCCCAACGGACTTGGATGCCAGAGGGAGAAATGGAGGTTATGCTTTTAGCAAATAACTTTTTCATGGTTTCATTCAATTGCTTGGCAAATCGCAACAAGGCCTTTGAAGGAGGCCCCTATTTTCATAATCAGATTGGGTTATTCATTAAACCTTGGCATGCGGGATTCAATCCTGCTGAAGAGCTTCCGAACCGAGTTCCAGTGTGGGTTCGGCTTCCAAGATTTCCTATGGAATGTTGGCGGGATGATGTTTTACACTTGTTGGCTTCAATGCTAGGAAAACCAGTTGGTGCTTCACAACAGACTCAAGTTAAAAAGGTGATGACTTTTGCTCGTATCTATGTTGAGATTGATTTAAGTAAACCCTTGCCAGATTCGGTGGATATGTGTGCGGGTCGTTACTCTTGGGTGCAGCAGTTGGACTATGAGACTCTTCCTTTTCGGTGCCGTCTCTGTCATGAATATGGACACTTACAAAGGAGATGCCCTAAGGCTAGGCCTGTGGACTCCCAGCCTTCTCAGCCTCCCCGCAATCCCCCTAGAGTTGAAAAGGGGAAGGAACCCATTCCTGGTGATGTGGATGGGGTTGATGGTTTCGTTCCTGTCAAGGCTCGAAATAGGAATCGAGGTCAAAAGAGGACTTTGAAGGAAAGGCAGGATGAAGATTCTTTCAACAGATTTGAAGTTTTAGATGATCTCAGCCAACAGGAAGTGAATCCAGGCTTGGTGAATATGGATCAGGGTGCTTCAGGTACAAGACAGGAGGGCCTTCTTTCTGAAGCTACTCAGGTTTTGCAGGATAATAGGGCTTTGCAAATGGACACAAACGTTCAAATGGAAGTCCAGGTGGAATCAGTTCCTATTATAGTAGGGAAGAAGGGTGGTGAGGATGGATCTCCTCTTGTTTCAAATGTAGGTACTGAGGGGGTGAAGATTAATAAGTCTTCTTCTCATTTGGATCTTCATCAAAAGGATCCAAAAAAAGGGGCTGGGGAGAAGTCTTCCAAGCTTGGTAGAAAAAAGGATTTGGATAAGATTAAATTAACAGGGGAAACTTTGGTAGAGTCAGGGTCTGTTAAGACTCTGGATTCTCATTTTTTAAGCCCCTTGAAATGATTGTTCTATCCTGGAATGTAAGGGGCTTGAACAGTGGCCCTCGACAAAAAGTTGTTCGTGATTTGGTTAGAAGTCAATCTCCTGATGTTCTTTTCCTGCATGAGACTAAGTTATTAGTGGAGTGTATGTTTGGTTTAGTGCCTAAGTTGTGGGGGAGTGGAGAGTGCCAGTGTATTGGTGCTCAAGGGTCTGCTGGAGGAGTGGCTTGTTTATGGAATCCTCGGAAGATCCACCCTCTTTGGTGGTTGTCCTTTTAGTCTTCTATCTCTATGATTGCTTCTTGTTTTGAGACAGGGGAGTCTGTTCTCTTCTCCAATATCTATGCGCCTACTAAACTTCAGGGTAAACAACTGTTGTGGTCCCATATCCAGTTTGTCCGAAGCATGGTTCCTTTCCATCCGTGGATTATGGCTGGAGACTTCAATGCTATTTCTGAGTTGGCTGAGAAGAGGGGTGGTATTGCGAGGCTTGAGCCTTCTACGCTGCTACTTCAGGATAACATTTCAACTTTAAATCTTGTGGATATCAAGCCCATTAATGGCCAGTTTACTTGGAATAATCGGAGGATTGGGAATAACTGCATTGCGGAACGACTTGACCGCTTTCTAGTTTCTTGCTACTGGGTTGGTGGGTTGTGGTCTTCTAGCTCTGAAATTTTGGATTGGAGGGGATCAGATCATTGGCCTATCAAGCTGGCTATTTCTTCAGCGCATGTGCCTCGGTCTCCTTCTTTCAAGTTCCAGCTTATGTGGTTGCGTGACTCCTCTCTCCATGACTATATTGTTGAGTGGTGGAGGTATGGTAGACCTACTTATGGTACAGCAATGTATACTTTTGCTAAGTTACTTCAATTTGTCAAGTATCAGCTTAAACATTGGAATCGGCAGTGCTTTGGAAACATTTTCCATGCTAAGACTGCTGCCCAGGCTGAGTTGGATGGTATTACGAGGTTGATCAGGGAGGATGGAGTGACTGAGGACCTGCTTCGGGAAGAGACTAGGGCTTTGAAAGTAGTGGAAGAGTGTGAGCTACGAGAGAAAGTTTTTTGGAAACAAAAGGCTCGGATTGAGTGGCTTCAGGAAGGGGATAAAAATACCGCTTTTTTCTTCAATTCGGTAAAAGCCAGGAGACATGGCAATTCTATTTCTACTCTGGTGAATGACAGGGGTGAAACTCTTTCTTCTTTGCAGGAAATCACATGTGAAGCTATGCAATATTTTGCTTCTTTATTTAGGGAGGACTCGCAGGGGGGTTCTGATGAGGAAGCTCAGGTCCTTTCTTGTATCCCTTCTTTGGTTTCTAGGGAGATGAATGAGCATCTTATGAGTGATATTTTGATTGAGGAGCTAGAGGGGATCGTGTTTCAAATGAAGAGGGGGAAAGCTCCTGGCCCTGATGGTTTCCCGATTGAGTTCTTTCAAGAATTCTGGGAGATTATCAAGTTGGACTTGTTGGCAATTGTTCAGGAGTCTCAAAGAATAAACAGATGTTACGGGCTTTGAATTCTACCTTCCTTGCTCTCATCCCTAAGTGTGATGGGACGGATAGGTTAAGTCAATTTCGTCCTATCTCTCTTTGCAATGTGCTTTATAAAATTATCTCTAAATTGATTGCTGATAGGTTGAAAAAGTGGCTTAAAGTGCTGATTTCTGAGGAATAGAGTGGTTTTGTGGCAGGATGTCAGATTCTGGATGGGGTTGTTATTGCAACTGAAACCATTCACTCTATGGCTAATTCCAAAGATAAGGCAATGTTCATCAAGCTTGATATGGCTAAGGCTTATGACCGTGTTCGATGTCCTTCCTTCAGAAGGTTCTTGGTGCTTTTGGTTTTGGGGATGAGTGGATTTATTGGGTTCTGAGTTGTGTTACTTTGGTCTCCTTCTCTGTGTTAATAAATGGTGAGCACTCTGAGCTTTTTGGCGCCTCTCGGGGTTTGCGGCAGGGTGACCCCCTCTCTCCTTACTTGTTTCTTCTTCTTGTTGAGGGTCTGGGACGCTTGATAAGAAAGAATGTGGAGTTAGGTTTCATTCAGGGCTGGGGGTGGGGAGGTGGTTTACCTCCACAATCTCACTTGCAGTTTGTTGATGACACTGCTTTGATGGGTATGGCTACAATTAGGGAAGCTTCGAATTTGCGCAAGGTGTTGGATGTTTATCTTCTAGCTTCGGGCCAATTGATTAATGAAGATAAGTCTTCCATCTTTTTCTTCAATACTCCAGGTTCCATTCATAGGCGAATTGCTCATATCTTGAGATTTCAGACTAGGGTTCTCTCTTTGACCTATCTTGGTATTCCCATCTCTATTGGAAGACTTCCCAAGGAGTCCTGGCAGAATATTCTGGATAAATTTCGTGTGAAAATTAATCATTGGACCCATCACTAGTTGTCCTTTGCGGGTCGTGTTCAGTTGCTCAAGTCTGTGGTGCAGGCCCTCCCCATTTATAGATGTATGATTCAGGTGGCCCCTTTGGGTTTTGTTAGGGAATTGGATTCCTTAGCAAGACAGTTTTTATGGGCTAGTAGCTTATTGTCCTCTAAATGGAGCCTTGTTAGATGGGACATTGTTTGTAGCCCGAAGCAGTTTGGCGGCCTCGGGTTAAGGCAGTCGTCGTTGTCAGGGATGGCGTTGGCTGCTAAATTGTATTGGCAGTGGTGTGTGGAGCAGGATGGGATCTGGGCCAGGATATTAACTCAGAAATACTTCTCAGGGATCCCTCAAATTGATATTCCTCGGTATCCACTGGTGGGGAAAGGCTCGGTGATTTAGAGTACGCTCAAGAAAGGGGCTGCTCTGGTCAAGGATGGTTTATTTTGGATTTGTAAAAGAGGGACAAAAGCTCATTTTTGGTCTGATTCTTGGGATGGTTTTCCTCCCATTGTTTCTCAGTTTCCTAATTTGGTGACTCTGTGCCAGAGGTTCTGTGAAGTTGGTTGGTCAAGGGTGAGTGACTTCAAGTCCTTTTCTTCTCATGGGCAGTTGGTGGTGGCAAGATGGAAGAATCCTGATGAGTGGCCTGTTGTTGGTATGGAGGAGGAGTGTGCTGAGCTTCATAGTATCCTTTCTCGTAGACGTTGTAGCTCCCTCCAGGAAGGGGATGTTCTTTCTTGGTCTCCTAATCCTAAGGGTGTCTATACTGTTGCTTCTGAATATCAAGTGTTGTTATCTAACCAGCTGGATGGGGTGGAGGTTCACTGGTGGAAGAAAGTGTGGAATAAGCTTTCTTGGCCGAAGTGTAACTGCTTTATTTGGACTTTGGCTTGGAATAGGTGCTTGACTTGGGATAATATTCGGAAGCGGGGTTTTCAAGGTCCTTCTATGTGTGTTATGTGTGGATGTGGAGAGGAGGACTCCTCTCACTTGTTTTTCCGTTGTCCCTTGACTTTGCAGCTTTGGCATTTTTGGTGGGAAGTTTGGAAAAGCCCCTGTGTTCATGCTTTGTCCCTGGTGGATTTTTGGAGTAGTCTGGGTAGACCTCCTTCTATGGCCTCTTTCTTGCAAGATGTGTGGTATGCTGGGCCTTCCTTCATACTATGGCAGATTTGGTTGGAACGAAATCGCAGAATATTTCGAAGTGAGAAGCTGTTGATTCAACAAGTTTGGCACAAAATTATGAGTATGATTCGGGAGACGGTGGAATCTAAGTGTGATGTGGTGTTCCCTTTGGAGAAAGGAGATGCTGAGCTGGTGGATAGATTGGGTATTCAGGGGTTGTCTCCAGCTTCTGCTTGTGTCAGGAAAGGAAGGCGAGTGAAAAAGAAAGTGCAAAGGGTGGGGAGATGGCTTCCCCCTCCGTCTGGCATTCTGAAGCTCAATACTTATGGTTCTTCAAGGGGCAATCCTAGACCTGCTGGGATTGGTGGGACTGGCAGGGATTTTTCGGGATCGGTGGTTTTTTTCTACTCTGTTCATGAAGGATGGCAAACTATCAACCTTATGGAAGGTTTGGCGATCCTCTCTACTTTGGAGAGGGCTTATGCTTTGGGATGGCGCAAGGTTATCTGTGAGTCTGATTCATAGGTTTTGATTAATTTGCTGAATACACAGAAGGTTTCTGATGTTAGTTGGCAATTGGCTATGATGGTGCAACAAATTCTGCAGATAAGTTCTTTGATGGAGATGGTGTCTTTTGTCCATATTCCAAGGGAGTGGAACAGGGCAGCAGATTGTTTGGCTAAGCGGGCTTCTAAGCATTTAGATGGTTGGAAGATTGATGAATGGGAGCAGGTTCCTCATGAGCTTCGACATGACTTGGAGAAGATTCTTGCTGAGGATGGGAATGGTATTGGTGAAGGATGATGTTGTTTCATGCTTTGTATGGCTGTTTCTTATGGATTATTGGGGCCTTGGCCCTTTGATGCTTTGTAATGTTCTTTTCTGAATTTCAATAAAAATTTTACCCCTTTTATTAAAAAAAAGACTATATCTCTCAAAGCCCTTTAAATAAACCTATTTAAAATATATATACTAATTTTTAAAACTAAGCTCAAATATATTATAAAATAGAATGTTATAATATATTATAATATATATAACCATTTCATTCATTTATCGCTCATGCCCCCCTTTAGTGGAAATAAAGAAATGATTAATCTAGAACTGCAATTTGGGCAAATCAATCAATAATCAATCTCTTGCTATTATGCAACTCTTCCCTAGCTCACAAACTATCTCAAGATGACTAAATATTGTGGTCATGACTTCATACCAGTTGCCTCCTATTTTGATGTCAGTCTCTCTTATTGTTTCTTTTTTCATATCTTTTGTGGATTTCTTCATTTTTTAAATTATTCAAGTACGAATATATAAACTTCAGCGCTCCTTATAATCTCACCATTGAAATCAACTCTTTAGTTCTCACGGTATTACGTAAAGGCTGAGATTGTGGCTATTGCTAAAGAATTATAACATGCCTTCATTATAACAATAAGATAAGACATTTGTAAATCAAACACACGAGTGCCATTAATGGTGTAAAGGAAATCATAAGTTGCATGATATTTATCACAAGTAGTATGCTAACAAAGTGATTAGCGTGTCCTCCATCTGTACATGAAATATAACAGAAAAAGATGATGTCCCAACTTCTTACAAATTAGTGCCAATGTTATTTATGGAAAGTTAGTTATCAAAAATCTAATATTAATAAGAAATTTCGAAATGGTAGAAAAATATCCATGTGAGTAATAACGCCAATCTCATTTGCTAGCCACTCGAACACAGCGTTTCGGCTTAGACTAATTTACTGTCCATGCCTTTACTATATTTCAATAATAATAAACCAATACTCTTCTATTAAAAATTTGATGCTATGCGAGTAAACTTCACGCACCACTTAGTCTTATCACATGAAACACAAATATAGATAAATCTTGAACTTCTTATACAGCACTTCAATGCATTATGCCAAATGCATTGATCCATACAAAGCTAGCTCACATTAAATTATCTCTCATCTTTACTGCTCTTTGAATTCTAAAACGTAAACCCACATTCATAGAAAGAATCATCGTGAAATTACTACATATCATTAAGGATTACCTTGTGATGGATGATTAATAAGGTTAACCTTAGAACAAAGGTTGACATTTTGCCAGGTCTTGCATCACAAATATGACAATTTGCCTAAATCTCAGAACAAAACTTGCTGATGGGAGAGAGCATGAATGATAAGACACTTTTTTTCTTGGAGAAAACAATTCTTCCCACGGGTGCAGGTGTAGGACAAGACAAGTGTGGTTTATAAATATTAAGATTGTTTATTTGTGGGAATTCTTTTTCCTTATGGATGCTTGGTGCCTAAGAGTATGTATTTAATCACCTTATAGAAACTAAAATCCCCATTTTTCGTTATACATTTTGGTCCATAACAACAAACATGATCATTTTGGTAAAAAATTCACCATAAATGTTATTTTTTCTATTTAGTCAATTACAATGTCTAAGCACAACATAGCATGAACTGGTTAAAGTTTTCAATCACACTCTTAATTTTTTATAAAGAGATTCAGCAGTTCAGACGGCTGACAATTTGAATTGCCCAAAGAATTCCAGAATATGTTGAGAAATTTCATGCAGTTTCTCTTGCTGGATGAAGTGATGGCCACCTTCAATAACAACTACTTCCTCAAGGAAGGAGACATTTTCCTTTAAGCCTCCTCCATGGACATAGTTTTTGGTTCCAGGGGTGGTGTATACCGAGTCTTTATCTCCAACTATATATTTGGTTGGAACTGTGATTTTTGCCCCAGTCCAGGGGCCTAGAAGCTCCCAATTTCTGCACCAAAGGAGCACATTCAATGAGAGTAAAGATCACATGCCTCAATAAAGCTTATACAAACACACATCACTATGTTTCAACAAGATAGAAGGACCTCTACCCAACCCTAGGTAGTATAAATTATTGTCTATGTCAATTCTTATAGAGAGAGTAAACGTTTCAAAAGAAGTCTGGACAAATTATCTCTTATTGACAATTGAAGGTGTAACTTCTCCCAATTTGCTCTCATATAATATTAAACCAAGACACTTGGCATGATGCTTTTAACTAGAGGCACAAAAGTAAACCAAAATAATTGATCACATCATTCATCATCCAAAATTCTGCACTGATATATAAAAAAGTGGAGTTGATGCCAATGGCACTATTGCTGCTTTGGCAAGGCACCTGATATTCTGCTTGGAAGGATACAAAAAGAAATTTTACAATGGAAAAGAATGACATACAAACATTTAGTAAATTGAAATACAAATTTGAAATATAGCTGAAGAAGATGACATGTTAAGGTTAAGGGTATGGAGGGGTATAAAGAATCCTCCTTCTCATTCATGCATATTGTGAAGTTGTAGTATCTAGCATGTCAATTACAGCTATGTTTTATGACTTGGTGGTCATTGGTTTGATTCCAAACATATATTGCATGCTCCAATACTTCCCTTGATGTCATTCATCCTAATATCACTCTAGGTTTAGTACACTTAACTCTAGAGTTCTTACTGGCTTTGGGGAGATGGCGTTGGGAACAAAGCTCCCTAAGAGGGAAAGAATGTTGTGTAACTATGCACAACCTAGAATTAGGAGTATATTATAACCTATTTTTCCCTTTGGCTCGTGGTCTATATATTCATTTAGTGGAGACAATATTATGTTATGTTTAGATTATTAAAGAAATACTATCATTATAATTAGTGTTTAATTCTAACTTGAGTACAAGATGAGAGAAAACCCTAAGCTATGGATCATTTCTCCATTTTACAGCTATCTAATGTAAAGAACCATAATTTGTGACCTTGTGGGTTTTCATTCCAATCTGCAGATGTAAATTAATATTGGGTGTGCAGGCGTCCCCATCCTTTATATTTCTGTATTTGATCTTCAAATTATGTTTTGCAAACCGTATCCTATTCTCTTTAAGAATGATGCAAAATCTAGGGAAAAAGGCATTAGCCATATTTATTATTCAGTATAGCTCTTGTCCCTAAAACATGCCTATGTTCCTTCAGTAAAGCCCTAGGATGGACCATAATATATTACTTAAAAGCAAGCTGCTCAACTGCGGGATCGCTTTTCACGAAATTCAGGTTTGGATGCTTCGATATACATGATTAGCGTGCTTGATCAAGGAAAAGGTGGGTATCTAGCTTCTTAGCCCAAGTGCTCCTTTGTATATCTATCTTCTTGAGAAGTTAAAAAATAGAATAAATAAAAACTTCCAATCACTTGACATAACATAGAAAATATTACTAAAATAAAAAATTAGTAGATATTTAACATTATAAATATGTAAGTTTGGAGAGCATACAAATCAATCATTCGATAGTAGTTCAAACCACCAGTAAAACCTGTTTTGGCAAACTTTTTTGCGAAGTATTGGATGTCTTCCTCAGTCATCCAAGAAGGAAGGGTTGCTGGAGCCTCAATAAGATCTAATATTCCTTGGCCTGAAGATGCGACTACCAAATCTGGCACGGTCCCCAATAGACACTTTTTCATTATTTCTGTGTAATTGTATCTTGCGAATTCCTCTTCTACTCTTCCAGGTTCCTGTGCCATTTCAAATATCTTTTGTAGTCAGTTCAGTGAAAAACATATTATAGAAAATAAATATAATACAGTACAAAATGTCTTCTTGTTGTACTTTCTTTAAATGTTCAGTTGGGCATATACAACATGTTCAAAGCAAAGTTTTAGCAAAACACTGGTAGAGGGTTGAGGAGTCAATAGTTTTTGGGAACCAACACCTTGGCGGTAAGAATAGAATCAAGCATGCAACCAGGGTATGGTCCTAGGGCAAAGGTAATCATCACATAGAGTCAGTTGCAACTGACACAAAACATGGAGAACATTGTTCTGTTGCAGATGCAGTTAGCTTGAGAAGCAGTTAGCTCGAGAAGCATGATGGTAACATTTCTCAATTGAAGGGAGATTCCCCTTGATCCACAATACAGATCCTGGATAGGCTTTTTGCATTGTAACAGCCTTTTGAGACCACAATTAATGTAAATATGGGGGTAGGGTCCTTGTATTAGAACTACTGGATGAACATGGGGTTATGGTGCCCAAATAAAACAATTTAGTTATCTTTAGAAATCTACAATAAAATGGCACATTCTAACTATATACTTGTTGCCTTTTGTGATGAATGTTGTGAACCTTCGCTTTCTATTGTGAATGTACTAGCAATTATGGATGTATTATAGCATGTTTACATGTTCATTTTCAGATGAAGTAGGCATTAACAAGCAGTTGTGATGGTTTCTGCAATTTATCACTTAAATGAAGGTTTTGGATCCCTCTTGGTGCATTTTGAATTCTACAAACAAGGAAACTATTCCCTACTCTTGGTGAAGCTGGTCATGTAACACCCATCATTGGCAGACTCAGTGAAGTCGGATCTACTGCAAAATGGAGAATTGAATTTCAAGGAAGCTGAGCATGTCAACTCATGACGAACATTAACCCTGCCTGACTCGGCATCTATGTGAACTTCTGTAAGAACAAAGAAGTGCTTGTATTCATTGTCAAGCAAGCTGCCCTGCAACTTGTGAGACAATCCATAAAAGCAAACTGAGTTGTGGAGAGAGATGAAGTTAGGTAGAGCATGCAAATTGCTAGCATGCTTTTCATAAGTTATAGAATTGAGAGTTTAGGAGGATCAAGTAGTCCAAGCATGCTGCTACCAAGCAGAAATACCCCTCTAGGTGGAAATTAACTGTCACCTTTTGGGTATATTATCACTCCAAGAGGAAAACCTCCCTCAAGAAGTGGGAATCATCCACCCTTGGACAGTAATCCATCTCTTTTGTTGACACCACCTCAAAAGGTGTAAATGGCATACGATTGCACTATGCCTTTGCCATTATATTGTGGATCAAGACTGCTAAGGAACACCTCTGGACCTGTGAGATTATGGGCATTTGAAGGGCATCAGTTTTCAACATTAGAAGTTTAAAGTGCTGAATGGTATCACAAATACAATTCTTAACATAGACAAATTTCAACCCAGTGAAGTATAGTTTCCCCAATGTCATCTAGTCTCTAATGTTATGATTTTTTAGGAGTTAGGATCAATCGTCAAAGAAAACTCACAACCATATGAGTCACACACAATGAATGTATTCTAAGATGAGTAGAATTGTAACATGCAATATCTTAGAATGATAATGATACAAAAAAGATCATAACAAGCTTGTCCTTTTTTCTCTTATGTTCCATGTTTACAACAAAGGATCTCATGCCCTCTTATAGGAATTAATGAGTAGTTGGCTAATAAACAAACATGAACCCAACAAAGATCCACTTATTACCCTTATATTAGCTATTGTGGATCTAGATTATGATCATCCACTTGACCCACCCATTTAGTTCTATCTCAGTAACCCACAAAGTCGTGTTGAGGCCTCTTCTAAGATTATGTTGGTTATGAAACCTTTTACCTAAGAGTGTAAAAAGAAATATTAAAAGTACTTTGTAAAATAAATGTTATGAGACTTTTTACTCCAAATGTAAATGAATATAAAAATCATTTGTAAAAGACCTTTATGAAATGGGGGGTCAAATATTATTATTACATTAAATAATGTAATAAAATATTGTTTTGAAAGGGTGTGTGGGTTGATTGCAACCATTGTGGAAAAACTATAAGTATGGCCTTGTATTTGGAGATATGGCATGTCAATTCTTTGAAGTGATAGTGAAGGTAAATAGTGGCCATTAGAGAAGGGGCATACCATATATTGCAACCAAGGATACATTGTATACCTTGGATGGTTCTTGGCTAGGGCATAGAAAGATTTTATTAATATTTTCCCTCCTTGCGGACATTAGCTTAAGGGCCCCTGTCACTAATTACCAAGAGAGTGTAGAGCCATCTTCTAGGAGCACACAGATATGTATTCAACTCTTGAAATGATATAAAAGTTCTATTGAAGAGTATATTTGTTTCTCTTTTAATTTCCAATTTTTTCTTTGATGCATTTGATTAATGTTACTTCTATGTAACTTGAGAACAAATCCGCTGCCCTTTTTTTTGAGGACATAAGGACACATCAGAAACATCCCTAGGCCATCCCCTATGTCATGTCCCTTTTTTGAGCTAAGGAAAGAATTAATAATATAACTTAAGTTGTCCAAGTAACTTTATGCTATAACATTGCAAAAATGGCAACTTGTGTTTTTTTATTAAAAAGAGGGCCTAGAGTAATATTAAAAAGTGTCGCTAGGAAAGAGAGCCAATATTAAATTAAAAAGAAAAAGATTTCTAAACACTTCTAGAAGAGGACTAAAATTAGTAAAAAGTGACTAAAAAAGGAGTTGGGCTTAGAGAAAATCCTCCGTTGTCTTGTTATCAAAACTCCTTTTCTCGGAAATCGAGCCTTGAGTTCATCTTTCTGCCTAAAGATGAAAATGCTTTTGGCATCAAAATTTGGAAGACGAAAACCCTCTAAGTTTCCTTCTCGATTCGAAGACAAAAACCCTCTTATTCATTCGAGTAATTCCATCCAAGAATTACCAATGTGTTGAAAGCTTGCAGTTAATTCCCAGTTTTAGATTATTATTTGAAGATCTTGAAGATTTCTAAATTTCAAAAGTCGTGCTAAAGATTTCCAGGTTTCAATGTAGATTGTGGATTTCTAGTTTGGTAATGATTTCCATATTTATTTGATTGAAAGGTTTCAATGATATATCATATTAATGTTCGTGAGTGTGTCCAATAATATTATTAGTTTCCATAAAATATTATAACATGTGCTGTTATAACAATAAATTTTTATAGTTTTTTGGGTTGAAAGCTGCCATACAAATTGCTAGAGGGAATCGTAGTTTTTGGAAGACATTAAATATCCCTATTGTGCCATATACTATCTGCCCAGCAGGATTCCAAAGGCTATTGTACACTAACAAAGGGGCTATTTGATTTCTAGCAGCTGCCATATGAATCGCAACATATGTAGGAGGTGTCGTACTTGTTTATTTGTGGGATCGTAGCATGTTCCTGGCAAGTTTTGCTTTCTAAGAAGAGTCTATACAGTATATGAGATCTAAGAATTAATTTATATGCTGGCCGCTCAACATTAAGGGGTTGCTGGGAATAAAATGACTAGCATCATCCTTTCGCAGTTGCCATACCATCATTAGTTGTTCTGGGTATTGACTGCAACATTATGTAAGTTGTCTACAGTAGCAAATAATAATATTTAGGTATTTGTGGGGTTTACAGAGTATATTTTGCACAACTATCATAATCTTGTCTAGGTAATTTGTTGGTATTTGGATGTTGTGTATATTGAATATTCTGTACTGCTGTTATCATCATTTTAGTGGTGGAAGTAACATATTGAGGGGGCCTAGTTTCATACTTGTCCCTAACAGCAGTTGCTTGGTTTGATATATACCCTTATTTGCTGTTCATTTCAGTGATCTATAGTTGCATAATAAAATATGAGTGATTCTCCGCTAGGTTTGAAATTGTTATTGTAAATGATAGTGGATTCTAGAAGGCTTAGCTGCCAGACCCGCATATCATTCATTCATATTTGTATTTTCATGCATCATATGCTGTGTCTTGCGGCTTGCTGCCAGCATGCATATTTGATTTGATTTGATAAAATTCTAGTCACTGTCTGCTCTCACCCTGCCCATTCTGGGATCTCACTGATCAGAAAGTGTTAGAATTTGTGCATGAATATTGGGTTATTGTCAAGATTATCAAATACTCTAGTTGGAGACATTACACCCTAGCCCCCACTACTAATAAAAAAATGATTCTGAAACATCTAGGAAACAAACAAGAAATGGCGAGGACAACAGGCCATTCCTACTCAGAAAAGTTGAAAAAACTCAAAAAAAAATCTACAATCTGAATCTCCACTTCATTTACTTCCATGCCTTCCCCTCCTCCATATTGTTGCCTAACATGGCTTCAAGATGTCTTTTTCTGGTGACATAGACACCATTTTGATGCCAAGTTGCACTTCCCTTGGGTAGTCACAGTGTTTTGGGGTTGCAGAGTGGATGGAAAGGTCAAGCGCTGTGTATGAGGGCAACACCAAGATGAGGCAATTTTGCATCCATTGTTTCATCTTCTCATTTCACTTGCTACAATGGCCCCCCATTCTTCCACAAATTCATTGCATGCAATGCCACAAACACAAGACATGTTCTGACAAATGATGAAAAAGAAAAGCTCTCCACTTTCATTTTGAACAAACGCATAGGTAGAGAAAAAGACTAAGGCCATGGTCATATGTAGCTGCTTCGCTTATTTTGTTTAGCAGCCACTGCTCAAATGTTTTAGGAACTTTTTGTGGAGCTAGCGGTCCCATGAATTTTTATTTTCTTTTTTGCTTAAAATTAAGCAGTTGTTAAATGAATGGAAAATATGTATATTTGTTTGTGTTAACCAGGAAAGTTTTGGAGGTAAAATTTGGAAATAAATAGAAAAGAGGGGGGAAGAAAATATGTGCAACCATGTGGCATATTTTTCATTATGCAGCGGTTGCATAATTTCAGCCCCCTATTTTTTCACAGCTTATTTTCAATCCTTAAACTATAGCAAATCCACTATTATAGGAGAAGATTCTAAATTATCCTTTATGCTTAATTTAAAATTTAGATGGGATCACCTATGCTACTAAAATCTATGTAGCAAACACAGATAAGCAACTGCATGGGACCATGGCCTTATTCGTAACTTAAGAATTTAGGAAGACTAATTCTTAACTTCATGAGTGAGTGGAGGTGGGCCAATTGGGACAATAAATTTTTCTTTCATAAGCTTATAGTGACTAGGTGGTCCATTATATATACGTTTTATTGAAGGTGGCTTGCCACATGAGTCATCGTTACACAAACACATGCAAAGAATGTAAGCAGTAGCAGTAGTACCTAATAAAATATATCCACACATTTGGCAATTCATTTTAGATCATACTCTTTTCTTTGGTTTGTAATATGGAGATTCAGATTGTAGAATGAAAACTAAAATGATTAGACACTGAAATTTTGTTAATTTGTATGTCGACTTATATGAATTCTCATGTAATAATCCAAACTATTTTTTTGAATATTTGCAATATTTGAAAGATACAAATGCAAGCCCTCGCACTTTCTGATCACCCAAATCCCAAAGTGGGCAAGGTGAGAGAAGACAGTGTTTGGAAAACACTAACTAGATAAATACAATGCTGGGAAAGTAAAGAGGCAGCTTAGCCGACTAGAACATATAGGTGGCATAGCCAACTACATCAACACATCTTTGGTGGACAAGTATGCGTATATGCTCAAAGCCACTGGCAAATTACAAAGCAAGTCTGATCAATGCCAAACAAGCTCGAAATAAAATGCAAATGCAAATGACTATTTGGCGATTGAACCATCTGGATTTACAATTTAATCAATATGCAAATTATTATTTGGTGGAAAACCATCTAGATTTACAATAAGCATGGAGCTGAACTATTGATAAATTAATTCTAAAAACACCAACAACTAGAAATTAAGTCAAATCTTCAAAATAACACGGTTGTAGCAAATATTAGTCCATAATAATTAGCAAGATATAAAGTGATAATCAACCCATATGGACTGATCAAGTTGAAATAGCCTGAAACACAATATAAATCTCTGATGTAAAGTTGCAATTGAAGAAAATGATGTTGTCCCTATTAGTACCTGTATTTTTCGGTCCTAATTTTGCAAATGTCTAGTGTTCGGATCCCTTTAGAATTGTGTGTTTTTTCTTCCTTTCTGGGTACATTTCCATTCCTAGGTGCTTGCTTATGGTTCCAAGCCCATCTTGTATCTTATCGCTTTTAGGACTCCCCAGAAAAATCCAAAAAAACTTAGAAACGGTTAAGTTTTCCTCTCTGTCACATTTATGGGCCCTTCTTGCACATTTCAGAGTTGTGCAAAGGACATGGAAAAGTCTAAAATCCCGAAATGTAGTGTAAATGCCTTGGTTTCAATGTGTTTTCAACAGGGTGCAGTCGATTTGCATTTTGCTCAAATGCCAAAGGCAAAAGAGAAAAGAATCACAATGTTTTGTCAACAATGTGCGAATGGCTTGCATTTTGCCGAAACTCCGATGTAATGGCTCTTTGGAATGGTGCATGAGTCCTGCATTTCGCCGAAATGCTGAAGAGTGAAGAGGAGTTATATTGGGTTTCGGCGGTTTGCAAGGGTGCATCATTTCCCCGAAATTGCGAAATACCAAAGAGGGGGCTAAGTAAGGAGCTAAGTTATGAGGGTTGTCAACATGATGCATTCAACCTGCAAATCGCCAAAATGCCAACAAACCAAGGTAGAGGGAAATGAAAAACAAAGAAAACAGAGACGAAAAAGGAGGTTTTCACAAAGGTGCAAGGGGCTTGCACATCACCGAAAGTGTGATAAACAAAACAAAGACAAAGATAAAAAGATTAGATTTCGGCAAGGTGCAAAGGTATTGCATTTTGCCGAAATCCCGACAAACAAAGCAAGACAAAGCAAGGATAAATAAGAAGGATGAAAGAATGCCGAAGGAATATGAAATGGAGACAAAGGTGGATTTCGGCAAAATGCAAAGGTGTTGCATCTTGCCAAAATCTCGACATAAAGGTTCAACGGCCCGTGAAAACTCCAACAAGGCTCATTTTGAGGCCTGTGATGTGTTTCAAACATTTTTTTCGTCTGTTCACTCGCCATACCTCCATGAAAGCGCAGTAAGGAGTAATTGCAGGTAGGTCTGAATTAAATGAGGTTGGTGGGCGATGAATGAGATCGGTAGGGTAGGTGAAAATTCCCCCCCCCCCCCCCCCAAAACAACAGAGCAAAATGAAGATGCTATATATACATGAAACAAGATGTATTTTTTTTTTGGGGGGGGGGGGTTTGCAGTTTCCAGATGCCAAAAGTGATAAACGTTCTAGGATTTCAAGTAACGCCAAGTCCAGTTCTTTAGTGTGCAGCAATATGAAATGTATGAAGATTATGAAGGTGTAACTTGATATCAGATGTGAACTTCTCCATTGTTGTTTGTATTTCTTCAAGGAGTCCCTAGGGTTCCTCTTGCCACGTTTAGTGGTATGAATGTAACAGATGATTTGATGAATATGACAAATTTTTAAAACGCTATTAGCTTGGTGGTGATCATTTATGGATTACATGTAAATGAATGCAGTATAACAAGGGATAACTAAGTATATTCATTGTCTAATATCAATTTTTATGTATCTGAGTTTACACTACTAGCTTGGTGGTGATCATTTCTGAATTACATGTGGATGAATGTAGTATAACAAGGGATAACTAAGTATATTCATTGTCTGATATCAATTGTTATGTATCTGAGTTTTCAAAAAGGCACTCATATGTTCCTATATTGATGTTTACCTTTGATAAACTAATGACCTTGTAGCCCATTGGATAGGCATCAATCTGGTAATGTATCAATCACCCACACTTCTCAAAATGAACAAAAATCATTCAATTGTGGAATAGAAATAGGTTTTAATTTGTATGCATTTCTGTGGTTCAACCTTTTAACCAAGGAAAAATCTTTAGCAAGCCAACCAAGTTTTCATCTAAATGAACCAGAAATGCATAGCTGCAATGATGCCATTATTAGCTTCATAAGAGGTTAATCAGGCAGTGGGTTAGCGTTTGATTCAGTGACAACCTTTGGGGTCAAAGCTACCATCTAGGTACTACTGCTATGTTATTATTTTGTGTATTTTATGTTGTATTCAATCCCTATTGAGTGATACCTCTAGGAACACCCTCCATAGTTTAGCTGAGCTAAAAGTGAAGAGGAGATTACCCACTCCTATTAATTGGCCCTTAATCATCCACAACTTGTAGATGAGCCCCTTTTCTGTCTCCTTGATGACACCCCTGGCCTAGGAGATTAGGAAATACTCTAGGGTTCTAGATTAGCTATTTTGGGAACGAACAGTCCCAAAGTTGTACGACCACTAATCTTTGCTATAAACTCAGAAACGGCATTGTACAGCCTCATAGAAGATTGTACAACCCTCCCAAAGACCCCAAACTAATGCAAACATGAAAGTGGTACAGTTCACACAAGAAATGGTACGACAACAAGGTAAGATAGTACGACCCTTCTAAAAATGCAGATTTTGCTACCAAAAAGGCTACAAATCACCTTTTCCCTTCACACACCCTTCTAGAACAAGTGTATGACCTACAAGAATTATGATGAGAATAATAAATATTAGTATGGCCTACTGTAGGAGGTATGACCAGGAATTTCAAAATTGTACGACCAAGATTTTAAGAGTTGTATGGCCCAACAAGCTTCACAAAATGTTGAGACGAATGGATTTAGCAAAATGCAAAGATTAAACTCAAACAACAACTAAATCACACCAAAATCTCCATAAATACTAAAACTTCAAACAACCAAAAACCAATCTGTAAAATCTTCATGATCACTTAGCACCTAGGTAATCCCAAAGTGGAAATACTCAAATGGCCAGGAGGGTTTTCGTCCTAAGGAAAAAGAAGAACTCACGTTCATTTTCTAGAGCATAGAAAGAGTAATAAGTAGGAAGAAGATCTTCTGTGTACAAGCTCTCCTTATATAGACCTTTTTGAGGGAATATAATTTTATTTTTAATTTTTTTTCTTTTTTTCCCTTCAACTCAAAAGTTCCACCACCTTTTGGACCCTACTACTAACGATGCATTTTAAATTCACTTTTATAAACAACCCTTTTAATAATAAAACATAAGTTGTCTTTTTGAAATATAACATAAAGTTACTTTTTGGACAACTTAAAGTTAAATTATTAAAATATTTTCCTCTTTCTACCCCATTATCCTACCGGAAAAATTAAAATAATAGGCTAAGGGTCTTCACTGGACTTACGCTTGAGAAGGGGACATGACATCTCAATTCAGTTCTAACATTTCATAATATAGTCATGTAATGAATATGGTGAATGCAATATCATATGAATATTTAGAAAAAATATATATTTTATAATTTCCCTTTTTTTAATAGTCCCTTTAAAAAAGGCCTCCCATCCCTGCCATCTAGGAAATGCATCCCCCAGTTTTTTTGCCTTCTCAGTGTTAGAAACTTTGTGGAACATAGTGTTACTTTAATAATTTAAACAATGTGTATGGAAAAATAATGATGCCAAAATGTACACACTAAATTGCTTATTTGCCATACACATTGTTTAAATTATTAAAGCAACACTATGTTCCACCAAATTTCTAGGACTAGGAAGGCAAAAAATTGGGGGATATATATATATATATCATAAGACCATAATCCTCTTGTACAATATATATTAAAAAATAAATAAAGACAAGAAGGCCATACTTGTCCAACGCTGGAGATAGAGAAATTTATAACATGATAAGAATGTTGGATAAATTTGCAGTAGATAAATGAAATAAGAAAGCAGAAATTGAAACTCAGAAATGGAGACAAAACATAAACACGAACAAGGACACAGTTTTTAACGTATATATATCATAAGACCATAATCCTCTTGCACAATATATATTAAAAAATAAATAAAGACAAGAAGGCCATACTTGTCCAATGTTGGAGATAGAGAAATTTATAACATGATAAGAATGTTGGATAAATTTGCAGCAGATAAATGAAATAAGAAAGCAGAAATTGAAACTTAGAAATGAAGACAAAACATAAACACGAACAAGAACACAGTTTTTAACGTGGTTCACCAAATGGCTACATCCACAGGAAGCAGGGGAAATCTCATATTATAAATCTTTGTTTTCATACAGTAAATCAGCAGCAACTTACTTCAACAATACACACTTTACAATGTTAAGATAATATTGAATTAAGCCTTCGAAGGGAATGTGAAAAGGTTAAAAAAGATAATACACACTTTACAAACAAGAAGCGTTAGTTATGACTATTGGACTTCATATACCAACAATCTCCCACTTGAAGTCCAATCGTTGCTGCAAGAAGGCTGCTTAGAGATACCCCCCACTTCAAGCTTATTGTCACATCTTGACAATGCCGAGAGAAGTCCTACAGAACTCGAACTTCTCCCTTGGTACTATCTTTGTCAATACATCTGTCAGATTTACCTTTGTATCAATTTTCTCGACTTTCAATTTGTCCTCTTCAAGTACAGTCCGGATGAAGTGATATTGCAACTCAATACGCTTGGTCCAATTGTGAAAGGCTGAGTTCTTTGCCAAATGAATAGCTTTGTTGCTATCACAAAAAATAGTTAAAACATGTTGTTTGAAACCCAACTCACCCAACAGTCGCTGTAACCAAATCATCTCCTTCGCACCTTCAATGAGAGCAATATATTCAGCCTCGGTAGTGGAGATGCAACCACTTGTTGCAACCTTGAAACCCAACTGATCGCTGCCCCGGTAAATGTGAAAACATAAGCTGTTGTTGACTTTCGTTTGTCCAAATCTCTAGCCATGTCAGAATCAACATAACCTTGCAGCTATTCATCTCTCCCTCCAAAACACAAAACATAATCTGAAGTGCCTTTTAAATACCTTAATATCCACTTCACTGCTTCACAATGAGGTTTACCCGAATTACTCATAAATCTGCTTACTACTCCCACTACATGAGAAATATCTAGTCGAGTACAAACCATGGCATACATAAGACTTCCGACAACTGATGAATAAGGAATACCCTTCATCTTTTCTTTCTCTTGAGGTGTTTTTGGACACATTTCAGATGACAAACGAAAATGATCAGGAAGTGGAGTACTCACCGGCTTAGCATCCTTCATGTGGAATTTGTCCAAGACTTTGTCAACATACTTTTCTTGTGACAATCTGATTTCCCTCTTACGTCTGTCTCGGATTATGGTCATACCAAGTATCCTCTTTTCTGCCCCTAAATCCTTCATTGCAAACTTTTGAGCTAACTTTGTTTCAAATCATGAACAACTCTCATGCTAGTGCCGGTAACTAGCATATCATCAACATAAAGCAACAATAAAACAAACTCACCATTATTCAATACCTTGTAATAGACACACGGATCAGATTCGTAGCGTGTGAAATGTTGCTTAGCCATGAAAGAGTCAAACTTGAGATACCACTGCCATGGGACTTGTTTGAGCCCATACAAACTTCTCCTTAGCTAGCAATACAAATCTTCTTGACCTTGTTGCTCAAAACCTCAAGCTGATGCGTATACAACTCTCATCAATGTCACCATGAACAAATGTAGTCTTCATATGAAGTTGTTCCAGCTCAAGATCATACACCATAGCCAATCCCAAAACCGCTCTAATGGTGGTCATCTTCACAACCGGTGAGAAGATTTCATTGAAATCTATTCCTTTTTGCTAATCGTATCCCTTCACCACCAATCTAGCCCAATAATGTTTTCTACCTCCTTCCTCTTTCAATCTATACACCCATTGATTCTTCAAGGCTCTTCGATTGGGTGGAAGCTTGACCAAATCCCAAGTATGATTGGCCCTAAGTGAATGCATTTCATCTTGCATTGCCTCTAGCCATTTCTCATGATTGACATTGTTGCAAGCTTCTTTGAAAGTTGTTGGCTTTGCTAGATCAGAAATCAACAACTCATAATCCTCGAATTTTGCTAGAAGTCGGCACTGCCAGGTAGACCTCCGCAGTTGAGGTGCTTATTCCCTCAAATTAGCATGTTCCTCACCAAGAGGCTGTGAATTCAATTCAGTCTTCAAATTCAAATTTTCCTGTTCCTGTACCAATGTTGGCACATTGCCATGGCTACCCTGCGCCAAATTTGACACCTTCAGATGTGAATGACTATCATTGAATTGTGAAGACTCTATGGGCTGCGTTGAAAAATAGTCAATAGGCAGCAATGAACTCAAGTGTAAAGGCCGCATAGGAGTTAAAACCTGCTACGTTGAAGTTTACAAGGGCTGCGAATGATGTGAAGGAGGTTGCACTGGGTATAAAGAGGGCAGCGTTGAATATGTGACAGGTGGTATTTGATTTTCCACAGGCTTAAATGTATTTTCTAAAGGCTGCGTGGGAGTTTGCAAGGTGGGTGTAGCATTTAAAGGCTGTGATAAACTTTGAAAAGACTGTGGTGAACTTTGCAAGGTTTTAAATACATTGTCAAAGTGTTGCGTTGAATGTTCAAGAGGTAGCGTTGAACATTCAATAGGCTCCATTTGCTTTTCTAAAGGCAGCGATGCAACCTCAAGATGTCGTGTTTGGTAATTATGTTGTGGCACATTAATATTTGAAGTTACATTTGGCTGCGATGAAAATAGAGGTAGAATCAAACAAGGTTGTCTGTTAGAGGATGACGACTGTGTAACATTTGATCTTCCCCGTGCCAAGTAAGGAGTATGTGAATGCAACTCACTACCACTTTCAAAAACATCAACAGGCACATATTCATTAATTTTTGTCCCCTGTTTTTGTAGACTTGGAAAAACTTTTTCATTGAACACAACATCTCTGTTGCGAACCAATTTGTTTGTAATTAGATTCCACAATCGAAAACCTTATTGATCTTCTCCATACCCAATGAAGATACACCGTTCAGATTTGAAATCCAATTTCGTTCGCTTCTCCTTGGGAATGTGAACGAAAGCTTCGCAGCCAAAAACCTGTAGATGATTGTAGGAAATTCGCCTTCCCAGCCATCTCTCCTCTGGAGTATCAAAATCCAATCGAGATGAAGGGCTTCGATTGATCAAATACACTATTGTGTTAACTACCTCTGCCCAGAATTCTTTGCCCAAACCGGCATTTGAGAGCATACTCCGAGCCCTCTCAAGAATCGTTCGATTCAGTCTCCTAGCTGCACCATTCTCTTGGGGTGTGAATGGTACAACCTTAATGCACTGAATGCCATTATCTACACAATAGTTATCAAAATCCAAAGAACAAAACTCCCCCCCATTATCTGTTTTCAAACATTTAATTTTGTTCTCTGTTTGATTCTCAACAATAGCTTTAAAAATCTTGAATTTAGTAAAAACTTCAAACTTCCTATTAAGCATATAAACCCACACTTTTTGAGTACAATCATCAAGAAAAGTGACAAAATAATTTGCTCCTCCATGAGAGGTTACCTTTGTAGGACCGAACACGTCTGAGTGCACAAGCTCCAATGGCCTTGTCTTTTTGTCATGCCCGGTCTTCGAGAAACTAATCCGCCTTTGTTTTCCATAGAGACAATTCTCACATAGGTCCAAATCAACAAATTTTAACCCCGGAAGATGATCCCTGTTGAGCAAGACTTCGAGTCCTTTCTTGCTCATATGCCCGAGCCTTCTATGCCATAGTTCCGCTTCACTGTCCACAACAGCCATCGCTGCTCCCACTTCAGCAGGATTATCTAGCACATATAAAGTGCCCAATTTGCTCCCTCTTGCAACCACTGATGCTCCTTTTGTCACCTTCCAAGAATTCAAAGAAAAAGTGATGCTACATCCTTGAGCATCAAGTTGTCCAACGGAAATCAGATTCCTTCTCAATTCAGGAACATGTCTTACATCACACAACAGCCATTTATTTCCATTCTTCAACTTCGACAATACGTCACCTTTGCCGATGATATCACATGCTTTGTTATCCCCAAGATAAACTTTGCCAAATTTGCCTTCTTGATAGTTTTGGAAGGCTTCTCGGCATGAGGTTACGTGGAATGATGCACCGGAATCCAACACCCATGAATTGCTATAGTTTCACTTGTAGACAAGACTAAGACATCTTGATTTGACTCATATGTGGTGTTAACTTTGTTGTCCTTTAATTGATTCTGCACCTTTTTATAAGACCAACAATTCTTTTTGGTATGGCCTTCTTTGCCACAAAACCAACAACCTCCATTTCTCCCCCTAGACATTGATCTTCTCGCAGATTTTGACCTCCTCCGATTGTTATTTCTTCCTCTATCTTGCTGTCTACCTCTATTGCCAAAAATCAAGGCATCACCAGATACGGTTCCTTGATTTTTCCTTTGCATATCTTCGCTAAGAAGAGTTCCAGCGACATCATCAAATTTGAGTTTGGCTTTTCCAGATACCGAGGTGCTGATGGCCATTACTACTCCTTCCAGTTGTTCGGAAGAGAACACAATAATAAAATAGCTTTGATTTCATCCTCCAAATTAATGCTTACCGAAATCAATTGGCTGATTAGGGTGTTACATCAAACTCGTTCAAGTGATTGGACATGATACCTCCTTTCATTTTCAGATTGTATAACTTCTTCATGAGGTAAACTTTGTTCGAAGCTGAAGCCATCTCGTACATATCGTTGAGTTTGTCCCATAATGCCTTTGAAGTCTTTTCCGTTGTAACATTGAAGAGGACATTGCTAGATAGTGACAGGATGATTGTTGCTCTTGCTTTCCTGTGCAATCTCTCCCACTCTTCATCATCCATCTTAGCTGGCTTCTTGGCTTTTCCTTCCAATGCGAGTGAGAGATCTCCTCTAATCAGTAGCGACTCCATCTGCACCTTCCACAATCCAAAATTCTGCCCAAAAAAATTCTCAATCTTCCATTTATCCGCTTCCTCTGTACTTACCGGAAATTATCACAATTTCCTAATCAGCTCCTTCGCCGAGCTTTGATACCAATTGTTGGATAAATTTGCAGCAGATAAATGAAATAAGAAAGCAGAAATTGAAACTCGGAAATGAAGACAAAACATAAACATGAACAAGAACACAGTTTTTAACGTGGTTCACCAAATGGCTACATCCAAAAGAAGCAGGTGAAATCTCATATTATAAATCTCTATTTTCATACAATATATCAGCAGCAACTTACTTCAACAATACACACTTTACAATGTTCAGATAATATTGAATTAAGCCTTCGAAGGGAATGTGAAAAGATTAAAGAAAAGAAGACAAACAAGAAGCATCAGTTATGACTATTGGACTTCATATACCAACAAAGAATCATATTAAATATTTTAAAGAACACTCAAATTTTATTATTTCATTGTAGTTGGTGGCATGAAAATTTAAATGGTGAATATATTTAAATTTATTTTCCTCTCTATCTTTAAATGTGAACACTTGGGACTCACGGCATCCTAATGAATTAGCTAGATGATAGGCAAAGAGGAAAATAAATAATTTTTTTTTAAATATAAGATGAAAATTCAATGGTATATATATATATAGGTTGCACAGAGACCCGACCCCCTGGGATGCATCTCAGAGATTGATACACGTCTCTCGTCTTGGAGACTTGACTGGGTACGTCTCCCTTCGCAGGAGACTTCTGGTCGCGTCTCCCACTCGTCTCCAAGTACCCTGCGTCAATAAAAAGGCGTCTCCATTTTTTTTCTACCTTTCATTTTTTCAATTGTTTTCTCACAAGCTCAGTGGATTCTTACTCCTACAGACTTCAACCTCAATACTAGTGTCTACAGTAATATATATACATTAAGCTATATTAAATTGTTACAAGTAAGCTATAAGCCTATAAGTAATATATATATACAGTAAGCTATAAGCTTAAACTTTACCAATTCTCTTGTTTTGAAAGTTCAAGGTCATGATATTTTCAGTTTTAATGTTAGCATATTAATAAATTAATAAAATTATTAAATTATATTTAAAAAAAAATGCGTCTCCAAGTACCCCCGTCTCCTATTTTTCAAAAATAGACGTATCGGTACCAATACCAATCTCCATGCAACCTTGGTAATAAATTAACTAGATGATAGGCAAAGAGGAAAATAAATAAAACTTTTTTAAACATAAGATGAAAATTAAATGGTAGATAAATTATATATATATCATAAGACCATAATCCTCTTGTACAATATATATTAAAAAAGATAAAGACAAGTAGGCCATACTTGTCCAACGCTGGAGATAGAGAAATTTATAACATGATAAGAATCATATTAAATATTTTAAAGAACACTCAAATTTTATTATTTCATTGTGGTTGGTGGCATGAATATTTAAATGGTGAATATATTTAAATTTATTTTCCTCTCTATCTATAAATGTGAACACTTGTGACTCACGGCATGCTAATAAATTAGCTAGATGATAGGCAAAGAGGAAAATAAATAAAGTTTTTTAAACATAAGATGAAAATTCAATGGTAGATTCATATGTAGAGGAAAACTAAGTAGGTTGAGGTAAAATACATTCAGCTTTGACCAACCTTCATATTAGATGTTACAAATGCTTTAAAATTCCATATGATTGAATTTTTTTATACCATATTTTTACGGTATCCAAATGGCCTTTTTATTTCATTTAATGCTACTTTTCACATTACCAATAATTCAATCTATTAAATAGATTGCAATTTTTAATGTAGAATTTACCTCTACTCTTTAAATTTAGTTTTTACCTCTTATTTTATTGTGGGTAAATTTCAAAGAATAATTACATGTATCTTTCTAAATTTCAATGTTAATATATTTTTATATGCATTCCTTTTTCTCTATTTACTAAATTGAATATGGAAAAATATTGAAGCGTTATTTAATAAAACATTGAATAAGTGAGGTTATAATAATGTGATGCCTTGACATTAAAGGAAGTTAGAAATATATATAATCATTCACTGATTAGAAGCTTTCTACATTCAGATTGGCTAATTGGTGGAATCAAACATGGATTATGAATATGAGACAACCACTTATGAAACCTTGGAAAAGACTAATCAGGCCTTATAAGCCATAGTCTCTCAATTAGTTTTGGAAGTACGATGATTTAAACAACAAGCTTTAAATTGGAAAGAACCACATGATGATGAAATGTTTAGGAGTGAAGACAATATTTCTTCTCAAAGGAAATTAGAAAAAAGAAGAAAAGCAATAATAGGTCGAGGAGTAAGAGGAGACAAGAATCCGTTGATGAGGATACCAGTTCAAACAATAAAATTTCTAGTTATTTAGAATCAAAATCCCTTGACACCAATTGTAAGAAAAGAACTTGATAGTTTGTTCGAAAGGTTAAATTACCTATGTATAATGGGGAAGCTAGAACAAGTGAAATAGGTGAAGAATGGTTAACTGCATAGATTAAAAACTCATGACTTGGCAAAACTTAGCAGGCCCAAATTTGACTTGGACTCAAGGATTCGGCAAAAAGTTGGCAAAATTTTTTAACATTAAAAAAATTCAGAATCAACACAAAATCACTAACAATCCATTCAAATCACATGAAATTGCAAGGAATGTTGTCAATGCTTCAAGGAGAGAGAGCTATGTTGTACCCAATTCAAAACTTGATTGAGTTACATGAAACTCCTCTGTCATCACCAAATTGTGTGTCAAAATTGATGTTCAAAATATTCATTTTTTACGGAATCTCAAATTGTCATGTCGAAATCCAAAAATTTTGAATTATCAAATTGTTGTAGCTTTTTCACCCATCAATTTTAATTTTGACTTTTTAAAATTAAATTGTTGTTAATAATATTAATTTTTAATTAATAATTTGTTATTAATCATTTATTATTATTGTTTAAAATTAAAAAAAAATCAAAAATAGAAAAATAGAAAATAAGAAAAAGGTACTAAAGGGTGAGGCCTGCTTTTATAAAGTTGTGGTCAAGTCAAAGAGAAATCACAATGATCAAAGGAGGCATGGTTTTAGAAAAGTTTTGTCATGTTATTAGAAACAACAATTAGCTACATAAATATGTGCTAAGAAGGCGCATCCTTTAGACTTAATTGTAAATTTTAAAATTTGGCATTTGTAGTTAAAGAAGACAAAGCACCCCTAGGGTTCATTTTTTAATAAGATACACTTTTTATAATTCGTTGCTTGTTATTAAAACTGCAGCTTACTTAGGGAAAGCGTGCCATAGGTAGAAGGTGCACTTTTAAAAGTTTACTTGTCTTTTCTAAAGATGATGAGGAGGGGATAGGAGTCGCCCTATACAAGGGAGCCAACAATACAAGTCAGCAGCAAATAAAAACAAAATCACTAGCATAAGGGCACAGGCACAAGAAAAAGATGCCAGTCCAGTCAACAAAAGAAAGAAAAAAACAAGAGAAAGAATTGCCCAATCAGGATCACTGCCAAAGATCAAGGAAGACCTAAAGAGGAGTGATGTCAGATGTTTTGCAAAGCCAATAAAAGACCAAAGATTATAGATTTATGTGCCCAAATCAAAGGTCAAAATCAGCACACAATTTTGAAGATTTCAACACTATCTAAAAACTGCATTCACAAAGGGAAAAGTGTGCCTCCCTTAATCTTGTTTTTTCTTGGCTATGATTTTTTACTCATGTTATATTATAAACCTATTTTTGGTGTTTGAGATATATTTTAAAACAAGGAATATAAAAGTTATTTCTAGTTGGGTCAAGCAGTTTGGAGGGAAGGATAAAATCAGATACACTATATAAGAACAACATTCAGTATTTCCTCGTGCTGTTCGTAACAGAAAATATAGTGTATTTTCTCGTTTTTACAGGTTTCAAGGATTTATTTTGAGCATCAAAACAAAGATTTTTTAGTTGTAGCAGAAATGATTGAAGAGTTTCAGAATTGGCATCTTCTATTTTTTATTATTCATTGTGTATTACTACTGATCAATCCAATTTCCAGATTCTGATTTTTATTTTCAGCAAAGAAGTGTTCTCACTTTTATGTTTTTCGAAGATTCGAGTAATAAAAAAGATTGTTTTCAGCGATGGAGTTGCATGAAGGTGCAATGGAGCCCAAAACAACATTGTCAAATTCATCGCATAAAGTCAAAGATACTCTTCTTGGACACATCAATATTGTTGATCTAAAGATTGAAGAAAAAATAAAAGCAAGAAGTAACTTGGCCAGCAAGTTGGTTGACAATGGATTGATTCAAACAACTTCATTTCTAGTCACTTTTCAGTGCTTGGAATTGGTAATAGCGTGCGATCAACATTATGAATCAAGTACTAGGCAGATCATGTCTTCGAATAATTGAGTAATATGTAGCTTGGATGTGGATACTATTGATTTGATGTTGGAGGGTAACCTTTCGAAGAGACCTAGTTGATGGACTTCGAGGAATGTGAAGAACAATATAATAATAATTTGCGATATTGTCAAAAGGGGATTGCCAGGAAATGGATGGTTGATTCCAAAGGACCTTCATGGTTGCCTAAGTACTTGTACCAAAGTGACTTTAAAGGAGAACTCGGTTTAATAGTTACAATGTTGAACAGAGTGAAACCAAGTTGAGGCACGAGATTTCAAAAATTGGATGTTCTATCTAATTAACCCCATCTGCGAAGGGAAAAGTCACATTGATTGGGGTTCTCTTATCAATAATTGCATCCATACTCGGTAAAAATTTTCGAGACCAAATCTTTTCACATGATGTCATATTTGGTATATATATTGGTACAGGCTTGAGCATTCAATGGATTGGATCAAGTTCAGGTAAATGGCCGCTTCTTTATAAATTATCTGTTGATAATGTTTCTGTGACAACACAACAATAGAATAAAATACCAAGTATCCTATCCTCTCTTGATCAAAGCCTCTTGAATGCTGAATTATATGATCAAACAAGAACGCTCCAAGGTTCCTTTGATGTCAGGGCTTGACTTGTACGTGGATAGCCTTAGTGCATGGATGTGATCTTGCTAGTAATCACAAAGGGACTTACGCTAAATTCCTTTCTTCATGAAATTCCTTACTCCTTACTCCTTGGATGTGAATGAATGGAACTTCAATCAAACTTAAAAGAAAATGCAAAAGATAAGGGTTTAGAGAATCTATTCTAAGGACAATGAAATAATGAAATATGCAAAGACAGACAAACTCCTCATGAAACCAAACTCCACTTCGCCATGAGAACCAACAACTACACAAAGTCGATGCAATCTTCTAAGGAAACTCAAGGATTTTCATATTGCAAATCTTCATCCAAACACCCACAGCTGGTGCAGCTTGAACAAGTATTCGCAATCGAACTAAAGCACATGAAGATTCAGACTAACTTTGCATTGTGAATTGCAAGCCACAAATCACAAAAAGTATGAACGTAAAGGAATTCATCAAATATCTCAACATAAATCCATTACATCAATGAACTTCTAATCTACTATCTAAGCTACTTGGAAACATTTCTCAATCATCTACGAGAATTTGAAACCATGTGAACATTCCATAACCACACAAAATCACCATGAAGAATCAACAATGAGCTTGTATTGATCCAGGAAGTATTTTTACAACAATCTCGCATGTCTCTTCAATGATTTTGAAGAGTCTCCTCTACTCTACTTGCTATTCTTCCTACTTCTAATTCTAATGTGTCCTCCCTTGCAAATGAGAGAAGTGAGCTTTATATAGTGCTCAAGAATTACAACGAAGGGCCAAGATTGATTCGAAAATCAATGGCCAAGATTACACCACATAGGCAGTTTGTTACAAGAATTACTATTTTTAGACAACAAGAGAGGCAATGAAGGCACGCTTTCCAATGTGATAAGCATGAATAAGGCATCTTTGAGAATCTTCCACATGGGCGTCCTCTCTATAGTAGATATATTGAACTTAGACAATATGATGTGGTGAACTATGATTGGCCTGATGATGTGTACGTGCCACCTCAGCATGGAACAAACTGGTTTGGTCTACTACATGTTCACACTGCTTGAAATATTTTCCCAAATTATTGATTTTTTGTAGTATTTGATTTTTGGATTTTCAACTCTGGAACTTTGCATCTTTCAAACTTGCAAATTTGGGAATTTTGGATTTCTTCATGTTGTCTTTCATGCCTTAGTGAAATTTATGAATTTCTTGACGATCTTTGTTCATTTGTAATTTTGCAAAATTCTTGTCTCCTGTGCAGGCTTCAACGCTAGATGATGTAGGAAGATGTCATGTACATGCATTCTTTGGAATAGATTTTATGACGGATGCTTTATCCTTCTGACGCATGGAATAGATGACTCTAGAAAAATGAAAAGAATCCTTGAAAATGAACTTCTGGAGAGATGTTCCTCTTGTGATGCTGGATTTTTGGACATGAAAGGTGGAGTGATCTTCTTCATTTTCGGATGATTGAGCTTGCAAGATGATAATGAAGCTCTTCTCTTTATGGATGAAACTTGATAACATCTCCTTCATGTGGAATCTCCTTCGATGAAGTCGTCTCCTCAGAATGCTTTGGATGTTCCTTGAAGTGACCTCCTCTCGACAAGTGCCTATCTCACCTCCAGATCCTTTGATAACTGCAAAATAAAATATTAAAAGTCATAGTATTTGATCATGAAAGTATTACATTAACATATATGAGAAATTGAAAGTTATTTATTGCAAAATTAAACTCAATTTCTTCTCCTTGAGGCCAACTTATTTCTTACACAAAGCAAATTTTGGATTTTGATGTAAGTTGTTGAAGGTGGAAATTGTTTATCGATGGGAAATATACACCCTAGGAAGGGCGCATAATGTTCATGGATTAACATTTTCCTTCATTTCGAATTTTGAACACTTAGAATTTTTTACTTTTTTCTCCCTCAATTTCCTCTTGGCAAATAAATTTTTTGTATTGGATCTTGATTAAACCTTGTTGGAAATGAAATCATTTTCAAAGTTGTTGATGATTGAACCAATTGTCTTCATCTCCTCATGTGAAAGGATTCTTGTTGCATGGGCACATAATGTTCATGCATGAACATTTTCCTTCATTTCTTGGGTGCAAATTGTTCATTGATGAACAATTTCCCTAATTTTGTCTTTGATCAAACTTTGGCATTTTCCTTGAAATTTCAAATTTCTTCATTTAGGTGAATGGCGATTGAAAAGTTGTTTGCTGATTGGAAGATTTTCTATGTGCTTGATGTTGAGCGCATTCTCCTTGCCCATAAACATTTTTGCAATCAAACATTAGTGCTGATCTCAATTCAAACTTTTGAGCAAATTTCTTCCAAGCTATTAAACATTCATAAATTATATCAACTTGTAAGAATAGGAAGTTTTTCCAAGTGCAAAGATCCTCCTCTGGAAGGGCGCAAATTGTTCATTGATGAACATTTTCCTTCCTTGCTATACTTAGATATTTTTTGACTTTCAAAACTTTTAGGACTTGTCTAATTTGCAAATAGTTTTCAATGAAAATGATTGTTTGAAGAAGTTGATGATAAAACCTAAGGCTCTTTCCACATTGATGAAGATTCTCTATTTTCCTGGAGCGCATAATGTTCATGGATGAACATTTTCCACCTTTCCAAATTACAAAATTTCTAAGTGTTAAAAATGACTTCTTCAAAGGATTTCCAAGAGTTTTCATCATTCAAACCTTCATTGCATGATAATCTTCACTTCCAAATGCATCATCTCCCAGGGCACATAATGTTCATGGATGAACATTTTCCTCAATTTTGAATTTCCCATACTTAGTCAAATTTTCAAGTTTTGATCTTGGGCGCATATTTTCATTGATGAACAATTTCCTCAATTGTCAACACTTAGTAAAATTTTCAAGTTTTGATCTCCTCTGTTGCTCGAATTGAGGAAGTCTCATTACTTTTGCTTGGGCGCATTCTGTTCATTGATGAACAATTTCGCTCTTTTCCTGGGCGCATACTGAATGCTCGTGAGAAATTTCCGCCCAAGGTCCAAGACTTCAACTTTTTTTCCCTGATTTCAACATGTCCAGGATGGAAGTATATTTTAAAATATATTTAAGTATATGCTCAGATATTTATACTTTAAATATTTTGAAATATACTTCCAGGATGTTTGAGATAGGTCTCAGATCCATGGGATTTAACATGCAGATTCTAGATTTTTGAAGATCCACCAGATTTCAAACTTAGTCATTTTTCAGGATCTCAGAACATCGGACTTCAGGACACCAGACTTAGTCAATTTCAGGGCTTCAAGACATGTATCAAGATGAGGATATGGACCCCTTAGCAAGAAGTTGGCGAGACATGGGCGAATCTATACTTCCAAACCTACAAACTAAAAGAAATCTAAACCCTAAAGCAAACCAAAGCCAGAAAGCGGAAAAAAGAGGGGGTCCCCATTTGCAATGGGGCGATGTGTGATTAGGTCACAATAATATCCACAGTGAGAATTCAAGGAGAGTATGAAACATTACAAAAAGGTGAATGATGCTTTGCTAATGTTAACTATCAAAGATTTGGAGAATGAGAATCATGTTCGTGCTTCTAATAATGCTAGAATGGTTATTCATGAGCAAGCTGATTGGTTTATTTAATTTTCCACCTGTAAGCACTAAAAACAATGACCCCATGATGACTAATAATCCTTGTCATGTACATGTAAACATGAAATAATGCCCTCTCAACAGTGACTCTCTTGGTAACATATGGGTTTTCCCTCTTTTTGTTTCCCCTTGGTTGTACTAACCTTTTCCCCGCTGTCGATGCTTTTCGACACTTGTCGATTCTTGTTTTTTGTGCTTGCAACTTCGTCCCTAAGCCTTGTATTCATCCATTTGTTGTGATTTGACCTTTCCCTAGTGAATTTCATCCAACCCCACCCCTAGGAGCCCTCTAGAGGACCTTCCAAGCCATCTCCAACTTTCAGTTTTCAATTTTGGTCAACCAGGACAAATCTCCTGAAAGGAAGCAAGGTACACGTAACACACTTCCTACACCAATCTAATGAGGGGAAATGTATGCAAATTCGTTTTAATCCTTACAATTGCAGCAATGTTAAACATATAACATAAGAAATTACAGCAGCAACACAACACATAAGAGATTGACACAAAATGTATCGTGGGGAAAACCTTTTCAGGTAAAAAAACCCCACACTCTAAAACCTGCACAATGTATTATCTGAAACAATAACAATTTACAATACACTTGCAATGCAAGTTCTTCCAAGAGTCTTCAAATGTCGTTTATGGAGTGATTCCAACATCATAACAGTACTTGTAAAAACACTATGCAATTAGAACTCCAAAACAATGCATTTTATAGAGATACAAGGCATATTCTGGTAGCTTCTTGAGATAGGCGTCCACCTTGGCCACATGGCCATTATCCCGCATCAAAGGACACTTGTCCAAGCTGCAAATACATCTCTTACATCTGTCATACATGCAGATTTGACTTTCCCAACATGGAGCGCTCCAAGGTTAAAAATAGACTATGACGGATGCTCTTACGCATCTTACAACAGTCATAAAAAACTGCAACATGACAATCTTAAATGTTGTAAGAGAATCCGTCATACAATGCTAAATATAGCATATTCCTCTTACAACATGTCATAGCCCAACTTGGGCACCCAAAGATGCCTTTCCCTCATGCAAAGATACTCACCGACACTTGTCCCCACTTGTCATAGGAATCTCCAAACTTGGCTCTTACGCATCATAGATTCTGTCGTATGGAATATTCTCTTCCACACACCACAAGATGTCGACACATGGCATATTAGTGCCACCTCAGGGATGCCTAAATCCATGTAGGTTTGACTTGACCATCCAAATCACATTCCAAGCAGGATGACAAGTCACCGTGCCACCTCAACTAAGTGACCAAACTGAATGTGCAAGTAAATACAATATTAGGCAATAAATAAATATACAATTAAATAAATAATGCTAGGAATTTGCAAAGGTTGAGACACCTTAATTCCCAACATTCTCCCACTTGTTGAACACCTTGCAAGAGCCAAAAGAAATGACAAGATTTAACTGCTAGGGGCCAAGAGGCCCATAGTCTCCGAACACCATCTAAACTTCTCTGTGCCCACTGATTTCGTCAATGCATCTGCAACATTCTTCAAAGTGTCTACCTTCTCCAATATCACCTTCCCATCTTCTACCATATCTTGAACAAAATGAAATTGAACATCAATATGCTTTGTTTTGGCATGGAAAGTAGGATTTTTTGCTAGGCAAATTGCACTCTGACTGTCACAACAGATAGTAATTTGTCCCGCATCAACACCAATATCTGAACACAACCTTTTAAGCCAAATGGATTCCTTACAAGCATGAGTTGCTGTCATGTACTCTGCTTCTGTCGTGGACAAAGCAACCACAAGTTGTCGCTTACTCATCCAACTAATAGCACCACCGAGCATGGTAAACACATAAGCATTGGTGGATCTCCTGCTGTCAGTGTCACCTGCCCAATCAGAATCCACAAAACCACGAATACTCACAGAATGCGAAGGTACTGTAGGATGACCATGATAACATATGGAATACTTGGAAGTATCCTACAAATATCTGAACACTCTCTTTACTGCATCCCAATGTACCCGTCCAGGATTAGCCATAAACCGACTAAGGACTCCCACTGCTTGGGCAATGTCTGGTCTTGTAGAGACCATAACATACATCAAGCTGCCAACTGCACTAGCATAAGGTACTCTGCTCATATCCTCCGTCTCAAAAGGAGACTTTGGACAATCATTCACAGATAACTTTGTCCCCAACGAAACAGGAACACACAATAGTCTGTAATTGGCCATGTTGAATCTATCCAACACAGTCTTCACATACTTACTCTGGCTTAACCAATTTTTTTTGTTTGCTCTGTCTCTTCTGATCTCCATCCCCAGAATGTACCTGGCTGCCCCTAAGTTTTTCATTTCAAACTGTGCTGACAACTGAGACTTCAAATTAGAAATCATATTCATATCATTCCCAATCAACAACATATCATTAACATATAGTGCAATAATGAGAATATGATCATTGTCAAACTTGTAATAGACACAATGATCTGATTTCGATCTCAGAAATCCAATAGACAACACAAAGGCATCAAATTTCAAGTACCACATCCTAGGAGATTGCTTCAAACCATATAAAGACTTCTTTAACTTACAGACCAAATTTTCTTTACCTTTCACCACATGGTGCTCAGGCTGTGACATATAAATTTCTTCCTCCATGTCACTATGAAGGAAAGTTGTCTTCACATCCATTTGTTCCACTTCTAAGTCATAAGCTGCTGCAAGAAATAACAGGAACCGAATAGATGTCAGCGTTGCAACAGGAAAGAAAATTTCACCATAATCAATTCCCTCCACTTGTGAATACCCCTTCTCAACCAATTTGGTCTTGTACTTCTCAACACTACCATATGCTCCAAATTTCTTCTTGAACACCCATTTGCATCCAACGGGTTTCCGTCCATCAGGCAAAGGCACCAAGTCCCAAGTTTTATTCTTTTCCAAAGAAGCCATCTCATCCTCCATGGCCTCCTTCCAGGAACCTACATCTTTCATGTCCATAGCCTCTGTCACAGTTCTAGGCTCATCAGTGTTAGTAATCAAGGCATAAGCACAACTAGAATCTAGCAATGTATAACCAAACCTGTCAGGTTGCTTCCTGTTTCGTGTGGACCTCCTCAAAGGCTAAGGTGGAGGTTCTACCTCTTCTTCTGAACTTTCAGAGCTGCTAGAGCTCTCCATCAACGTTCTGTTCATCCCATAGTTGAAAAACTCGGACTCGGCAAAAACTCGGCAGACCCAAAATTTTTAAAAACTCGGGACTCGCCAAAAACCCGGGGAAAAACTCGGCAATAACTCGGCAAACATAATTTTTTTAAAAATATTCTTAAAAAACACACATTTCTGAAATTGTAGAATGCATTGCTGATTTCCTTCATATATAAAGACTGTATATATAATCCTATATATAAATTTATATAGGATTATGATGGTTTTAATTTCGATTTTTTTACTCAGTGACTAATAAAAAAACCGAAATTTTAAAAAGACTGAAATTATGAATTATTGAAGGAGAGATTTTGGACAAACTATCAAAATTTATATGGAGCCTGGACGAATTGTTAAAATTTATATAGGATTAGGATGATTTTAAATTTCAATCAAAATTTTAAAAAGACTGTATCATAAGAAAGGAGAGATTTTGGACGAATTGTCAAAATTTATACTTTATAAGTTTATAGTCAATGACTAATCACTAAAGTCTAATAAAATTCGAAATTAAAAAAAAAATGCATCATATGAAAGGAGAGATTTTGGACGAACTGTCAAAATTTATATAAATTTTGACAATTCGTCCAAAATCTCTCCTTTCATAATATCATATGATACATATTTGATATTACAAATTTACAAATACATATTACAGACTACAATGAGTCATTTAAATCGGAGTCTTAAAAATTTATAATGAATTATGAATCAAGTTATCAATGATAATCATAATCGATCCAAAATATTCCAATGTCACAGTTCGTCCTTCCTCGAAAGTTTGAAACTCGAAAATCACTGTCCGAAATCTCTCCTTTCATATGATACAATCTTTTAAAAATTTCGTTTTTAAATTTTTTTAACCATTCAAAATCTTACCAGTTCCTCTACCCTTCGAATTTCAAATTGAATCTCAACGAATCGCGCCGCCAGAATTTTTCGCGCCGCCGGGAGCCGTCGGGAGGGTTTCACGAATTCGGAATAATGCTTTAGGGTTTTCCGTTTGTGTGTTTTAATTGTTAAAAATCAAACATGGATTTATGTGCCGATTTTTGGAAGAAATACTCACGTTTTCTGGCGATTTTTTGACGAAAAACTCGCCCCAATATCTGCCGGGCGAGTAATCGCGGGTCAAGCAATTTATTGGCGAGTTTTTCATCTATGGTTCATCCTCTCTGCAACTCCATTTTTGCTGGGGGGTATAAGGAGTTGTCTTATATCTTTCAATCCCATGTTCTTTACAGAACTTATCGAACTCTGCAAAACAAAACTCACCACCGTTATAAGTTCTCAGACACTTAATTTTTTTACCAGTCTGATTCTCTACAAAGGCTTTAAACTCTTTGAACCGACTAAAGACTTTAAATTTGCTTCTAAGAAAATAAACTCATGTCCTTCTTGTAGACATGATATTTCCACAGTCCATGATGATAGATTTTTGTGCTTCTGGAAAAAACTGTGTTGCTTTTTTTGTCTCAAAAAAAGCAACACAATTTTTTCCAGAAGCACAAAAATCTACCATGTCCTACTGTAATCATCAATGAATGATACAAAATATACAGATTTAGAGATCGAAGGAACATTCACAGGACCAAACACATCAAAATGAATAAGATCCAAAACACCAGAAGACTTGTGAGAACTAGAGTAAAACTGAACACAGTTTTGTTTTCCATATATACAATGTTCGCAAAAGTCGAACTTGAGATTACAATCATTTAACCCCTCAATGAGGTTTTTATTTTTCAGGGCTCTAAGACCCTTCTCACCAATGTGACCAAGTCTCTTATGCCACAACATTGTCTTTCTAGCAGGAAGTTTTATTTCCAAAGCATGAGCACCTTGGGTACCTAGAAAGCACTACCATCCGAAGTAGAAGCAACAATTTTTTTTTGCTGTGGGTTCCAATGGTGAGGATGAAGAATGTGAAAGTCTTTTCTTCGAAACAGAGAACTATTGCACTGAGTAGTGCATGCATCCAGCTGAAACAGAGTACCTCTCCGAGTACCCTTAGCAAGCACCATAGCTCCTCTTGTCATCTTGCATCCTCCACCTGAGAAGACAACCTGCACACCTACATCATTCAATTTACTTACAGAGAGCAGGTTTCGTGCTAAACTAGGGATGTACATAACCCCATTTATCCCCTTCAATCGTCCATCAGGGAATCAGATCAAGACTCTTCCACACCCAACTATCTTCAGGTGAGAGTCATCACCCAAGTACACCTTCCCACCATCATATTCTTCATACTTTGTAAACCAACCTCAATGAGAGGTCATGTGGAAAGAAGCACCGGAGTCAATCAGCCACACATCTTCAGATGCATGGGTGGCCAAGGCTGCAACAAAAACATCACCATCATCTTGTGACTTGTCGGAATTGGAATCGGAGTTCTTTTTCTTCTTCTCCTCTTTGCACTCCTTTCGGAAGTGCCCAGTTTTTCCACAGTTCCAACACACTGCCTTGGACTTTCCAAGAGATTTGGATCTCCCACGAGATTTGGATTTGCCCTTTTCAGCTTTCTTGTCTTTCTTTTTTCCTTTTTCTTTGGGTCTTCCACGAACCGCAAGAGCCTCTTTGGCCAACTCGAATGACTTTCTCCGCATCTCTTCAGATAACAGCGAAGACACCACTTCATCCATTTTGAAAGTGGATGCGGTACTCCTGATGGCCATAACAAGATGATCCCACGAGTCCGGCAAAGAACAAAGCAAGGTCATGCAACAATTCTCCTCCATTTTCACACCAACGGATGTCAACTGTGCAACCAGCATGTTAAAAGCATTTAGATGGTCTGCAACAGATCCTCCATCTTCCATCCTTAGAGAATATAGCTTCTTCCATAGGAATAACTTGTTTACCAGGGATTTGTGTAAGATACTACCCCCAAATTTTTTTCAAAAAATAATGAACAAGGATATCAATGTTAGCATCAATTGCATAACCAGCTAGTTGCCTCACACTTTCTAATCACCCAGATCTCAGGATGGGCAAAGTGAGAGCATACAGTGATTTTGGCTTACAATGAACACATTGCAACAAGAATATTCAATTCATCCGCTGCGGCGGGCATCCACATATCGTGGGAATTCACCACTTTCCAGTGGGTAAAGAACAAGGCTGAAGATTACATAACCATCCACTTATTCAGTGGGTGAGAACAATTAAGAAAGGTTCATTTCTCCACACTAGCGGTAAACCATCCAGGGGTTATTAAGTGAAATGAATAAGATGAAATTACAATGAATCAATACAATCATATTTAATAACACATGATTAAAGCTTAATGGAGATACCCCTGAAGAGTCATCGAAGAAGATCATACCCTGCACCTTAGTTGGCAAATAAATCATCTAATGACTGATAAAGACTGCAACTCTGATGTACTTGCTGATGACTGTATTTTTGTTAACTTTTGGCTGACTGTCACTGTTGTACGACAGCCATGGAGAAGCTCTAACACCAAAAACATCCATACATATTCATACCACTTCAAAATCTGTTCTAAACTGATCAACACCATCCCTAAGACAAATCTGAGCACAAATATTAACAAGCAACAAAGAACTCTGCCATTAATGACTTCCATACCACTTCTCAACCATGGAAAGAGATGAAAACACATTAAATTCTCATACAACTGATATCAACCCCCAAATGCCTTAAATCTGATTTAAAACCAATACAAAACAGTTCTGAGCACATTCCAAATCACAAACAATATAAATATGAACAACAGCAATTAACTGATTCTGAGCAGGGTCGTACGGCCAAGACAGGTACGGCTGATCATAGCATTCTCATTACTGCATCAAACTTCTTCATAATACTCTTAAAATAAGAGTCTGGGGCTGACAAAAACAACACTAACAATCTGAAATCAAATAACATCAACAATAATTTCTAATGTGCATCGACCTCCATATGCATAGTACGGCCTCAGGAAGTACGGCCAGGCAGAAACACACCCAAACACCACAAAAACTAACTCAAAATCAACACCAAAAATCATCTAAAACACAATGCATTACTAATAAACTAATTTCACAATAAAACTTCACAAAATCTCTTGAATCCATTAAGCTCCATAGCAATCTCTGTATGAGCTTGCTCCCAATCCATCTTCAGCCAAATGGTGATTCCTATATGAAATCACACCAAACCTCAAGAGCGTTTTCGTCCTCAAGAGCATTCTACAAGAGGGTTTTCGTCCTCAAGAGAATATGAAAGAACTCTTTGGTTCAATTCCAACAGCATTTCATTACAAAATCCAAGCATGTTCAACAATGAGCCCAGCTCCTTTTATAACTTTTTGAGCGAAATAAAATATTATTTCCTTTATCCCTTTATATTTCTCCTCAAACAATATAAAAATAATTCATTATGTGAGCACAACTTAAAGTCACCATTTTAATTAAAAGCTTCTTTAAGCTTCAACGACCCCTTTTATCAAAATAAAGGAAATATTTTATTCACGAGGTCCCAATATGATGCATCCATGATTTAAAGCTTTTCATCCCCTTTCCAATGAGCTATAACACTTAAGTGTTAAATGAACATTTCCCAACCTTTTTAACTTAAGTGCAATAATTAATTGTTTAGCTCATTAAATCAACTGATTTTACGAAAAATCTCAAATATCACCAAATTGCAAAATTAAGCATACCAACATACTCCATGATGTTTGGGAAGATGAACGATGCCTTCCGGGTGACTTTCTAAAAATAGATGGCTTCTCCAAGAATCTTGGAGAGCAAACTGGGAACCCGATCAAACATCAGAAAGCATCACTGCGATCCTGAACACCATCTGAGCTCAAAGCCATAACCAAATTGCTCTGTAAAACTGATCTGTGGCCACTCCAAGAACATTGGAGTTCTCCCAACAAAGTCGAATAGCCACTAAGAGACTAAGAACAAGTCAAAATGCTCACAATAATCAATGCGCCAAAAATGGAACATTACAATCCTCCCCACTCAAGATTGCTTGTCCTCAAGCAATTCATGCTATCCAACCAAGATATCCGCATGATTATCAATAATATACCTGGATCCCAAATCAATCTCAAGAATGCTTCACATCACTTCTGCTGCGCCACTCTGATATAACTGTGAACTGCACAACTAACACTCTGTATAATCCTCTGAAACATTCTTCCAATCACACAACTATTTGGATCCCAAACATCATTAACTCCAAAAAATGAAAAAGTTAGCAATCATCAATACAATTATCCAACATGAAACTACTACTGCTGGGAACCAAAATCTAAAATGCTCCTCCAAGGAAGAACATAAATCAGCTTGAACACAAGCTGAAAACAACTCTGAACAGCCATGAATCAGCTGGTTCTCACTCTCCTAAAGAGCATTAATAACTGTAACACTTGTTCCTTTCAGTTGATTACTTCTGTCATCTTCTCACAAAGAGCTAAAAGCAACAAAAGAATCAATCTCATGGTTGCATAAGTCTAAAATAATATCATGAAAATCAGATTTCAAGGATCTAAAAATGGGATAGCAACAACAAAACTGAAATCTTTTGAGAACAATAAGAAATTTAGGCCATCTACAATCAGAATATGTCAAAGTCATGACCAAAATTTCTCTCCAATCCATAAAAATGTATGCAATTGACAACTTATGATGGCTGATATGAATAAGGGCAGCAGCTTCATGACATAAATTTGACTCCAAAATCATCCATAAAACAATCTTACCAACACCACGATCCTCCATGGAACCCTGCAAATAAACTCCATTGTGAAAGTAAGCCATCATTGAACCTAATCCATTGCATACCTGAACCTTATGCCCATCATCAACAACTGATGAAAACATCTAGTTGAAGAAATTTTTGTGCACAGTAACATTCCATGAGTGTTCCTCACCTGAATCCCATATCCTGTTTCTTTCTCCATGTTGCAAACTCCAATTTGGTCTTCATCATTCAACATGAGAGGTGAATTATCTTTAGTTAACTCAACTTCCATCATAAAAAGGAAATGATCAAATGATTGGAAGTTCTTCCCATCATTTTGCTCCAACTCTGCATCATCAAATTTAGGAGATTGTCCTAAGTCAAAATCCTGTTGGAACAAATCAGGCTCTTCAGTTATCAACTTGATTTCATCTGTTCTAGCAACTCCATCTTGCTTCCTCAATTGATGGACATTATCAAGTTGATTTTCTACTTCTAAGAGAGCCATTTGGGTTCTCTTTAAAGAATTTATAGTTGATTGAAGCTTAGATGTAAGCTTATCAACTTCAGCCTCTCTTTCCTTCAATGCATCACAAATTCGACCAGCAAACTCAAGGACATGATCCCTATCAATAAGCTGGTTCAAATAATCTGATTTCAAAGTTTCCAATGCCTTCCTAACTATACACTAATCTTCAAGTGAAGATCATTTTTCCATGTCCATTTGTCTCCTTTCAACTTGAGCTCTCCAAATGTGATCTTCAACAAACTTATGTGAGCTATCCAAATGTGTTAGAACTTGCACAACCTTATCTTCGGTGACTAACAACTGATTCTTAAAATCCAAATCAAATGCACACAATAAATTTTCTATCATATCCTTAGAGGCATGATCCTTGAAATCAGCTGCTTTTAAGTTGTCCTCTTCATGGCCACTTTGATTACAAGAAGTAGCATCACAAAAATCCAATGTTAAGCCAACCTTTGAGGCTGATCCAAATCTTCCAACTTCTCATCAACATGATCATCAACTGACTCTTCTGAGAAGTTACTTGGTTCTTCAATTTGCATGGGAGATGAATCTTCTTCTTTGTCACTTTGATCAAATGTTATAGCAGCATCAAACTCAAACATTGAATCATCACCAATGGCTGATTTAAAGTCTTCATCAGCACATTCTTCATCAAGGATCTTTGAAGAGTCTAACTGCTCTTCTCTTTGCATGGAAAATTTACACTCATAATCAAGACTACCATCACTAGAATGGTGGAAATGCTCTTCATTAGGAGCTGTTCTAAAATTTTCAGAAGCATCAACTTTTTCATCTTTTGTGATTTCACTATTTCCCATGTCCTCCACAAGACACTTTGCCTCAATGCTTTCAGGGTCGCTTGCAAAGTCACCTTCTAGCAATCTATTGATCATCTTCAACTCATTCTCAAATGCAGTGGCATCTTCAGGGTCATCATCAAATGGACTTGCAAAATCCCACACCTTTGGCTCATAATCTTCATCAAAGCAAGGCTCAGCTTCACTAATTTCTGTTGTAGTCTTCCCCAAATCAACTAGCTCCTCTAAGCATGCCTCTTGATCAGTGACCTTGTTTTCATCATACAAAGGCTCAAACTCATTTACTTCAAATGTCAGGACTTCATTTTCTTCATTTTTGGATTCCATAACATTCTGAAAGAAAGAACATGTGGTGAAGGTTGCTGATTCATCTTCCTTATTCTTGCATTGGTGGTTAGGCTCCCATGAATCTTTGCATATGAAACAAAGACTTCTTCTCCTGAGTTCATTCTTGCTGACCTCTTTCTTTTTTGAAATGAGAGATTTCTTGTTCGGTGGGTTGGAAGGTGATGTCTTGGAAAAGTTCTTGGTCCTTGCCATTGGAGTGGTTAACTCAAGCTTGCATAAAGACATTTTCTTCACCTCCTCTTCTTTCCTTATCTTCTAAATGTATTTTATAAATCCCTTTTTGTCAGGATTACCCTCCTTGATGATTTCCAAGAAAACATCCCAAGGGATTTGATGCTTAAAGTCAGATAGACCTTGATATTCTTCAATAATTTTTATGGCCTCTTGATGATACTTCCTTCGATCCAATTTCTCTTGAACTACTCTTTCTAATACATCCTGACTTTGCCTAAGAGAGTCAAACAAAACATCTGTCTCACTTCTCCTCCTAAGAGATGCCATAATCTAACAATCACTGAACAGCCTCTTTCAACTGCCACACATTGAACACACATGCAAGTGCTGATCACTCACATACAAGGCCGAAATTTTTTGACCCACACTGAAGATCTGCAAGGAGTAAGTATCAACCCAAACAGGCTGGCAAGATCACCAGCTCTAATACCACTGTAAGATAGTACCCCCAAATTTTTTTCAAAAAATAATGAACAAGGATATCAGTGTTAGCATCAATTGCATAACCAACTAGTTGCCTCACTTTCTGATCACACAAATCCCAGGATGGGCAAGGTGAGAGCATTGAGTGATTTTGGCTTACAATGAACACATTGCAACAAAAATATTCAATTCATCTGCTGCAGCAGGCATCCACATATCGTGGGAATTCACCACTTTCCAATGGGTAAAGAACAAGGATGAAAGATTACATAACCATCCACTTATTCAGTGGGTGAGAACAATTCAGAAAGGTTCATTTCTCCACACTGGCGGTAAGCCATCCAGGGGTTACTAAGTGAAATGAATAAGATGAAATTACAATGAATCAATACAATCATATTTAATAACACATGATTAAAGCTTGATGGAGATACCCCTGAAGAGTCATTGAAGAAGATCATACCCTGCACCTTAGTTAGCAAATAAATCATCTAATGACTGATAAAGACTACAACTCTGATGTACTTGTTGATGACTGTATTTTTGTTAACTTTGGGCTGACTGTCACTGTTGTACGGCAGCCATGGAAGAAGCTCTAACACCAAAAACATCCATACATATTCATACCACTTCAAAATCTGTTCTAAACTGATCAACACCACCCCTAAGACAAATCTGAGCACAAATATTAACAAGCAACAAAGAACTCTGCCATTAATGACTTCCGTACCACTTCTCAGCCATGGAAAGAGCTGAAAACACATTAAATTCTCATACAACTGATATCAACCCCCAAATGCCTTAAATCTGATTTAAAGCCAATACAAAACAATTCTGAGAACATTCCAAATCACAAACAATATAAATATGAACAACAGCAATTAACTGATTCTAAGCAGGGCCGTATGGCCAGGACAGGGACGGCTGATCATAGCATTCTCATTACTGCATCAAACTTCTTCATAATACTCTTAAAAATAAGAGTCTTGGGCAGACAAAAACAACACTAACAATCTGAAATCAAATAACATCAGCAATAATTTCTAATGTGCATCGACCTCCATATGCATAGTACGGCCTTAGGAAGTATGGCCAGGTAGAAACACACCCAAACACCACAAAAACTAACTCAAAATCAACACCAAAAATCATCTAAAACACAATGCATTACTAATAAACTGATTTCACAATAAAACTTCACAAAATCTCTCAAATCCATTAAGCTCCATGGCAATCTCTTTATGAGCTTGCTCCCAATCCACCTTCAACACAATGGTGATTCCTATATGAAATCACACCAAACCTCAAGAGGGTTTTCGTCCTCATGAGCATTCTACAAGAGGGTTTTCGTCCTCAAGAGAATATGGAAGAACTCTCTGGTTCAATCCCAACAGCATTTCATTACAAAATCCAAGCATGTTCAACAATGAGCCCAGCTCCTCCTTTTATAACTTTTTGAGGGAAATAAAATATTATTTCCTTTATCCCTTCATATTTCTCCTCAAACAATATAAAAATAATTCATTATGTGAGCACAACTTAAAGTCACCTTTTTAATTAAAAGCTCCTTTTAGCTCCAACAACCCCTTTTATCAAAATAAAGGAAATATTTGATTCGCGAGGTCCCAATATGATGCATCCATGATTTGAAGCTCATTAAATCAACTGATTTTACGAAAAATTCCAAATATCACCAAACTGCAAAATTAAGCATACCAACATAATCCATGATGTTTGGGAAAATGAATGATGCCTTCTGGGTGACTTTCTAATTAATTGTTTAGCTCATTGATTAAGTTGCAATAATTAATTGTTTAGCTCATTAAATCAACTGATTTTATGAAAAATTCCAAATATCACCAAACTGCAAAATTAAGCATACCAACATAATCCATGATGTTTGGGAAGATGAATGATGCCTTCCGGGTGACTTTCTAAAAATAGACGGTTTCTCCAAGAATCTTGGAGAGCAAACTGGGAACTCGATCAAACATCAGAAAGCATCACTGCGATCCTAAAAACCATCTGAGCTCAAAGCCATAACCAAATTGCTCTGTAAACTGATCTGTGGCCACTCCAAGAACATTGGAGTTCTCCCAACAAAGCCGGATAGCCACTAAGAGACTAAGAACAAGCCAAAATGCTCACAATAATCTATGCGCCAAAAATGGAACATTACAATTTGGCCTGATAAACATCACCAAGTTTCTTCCACAGCTCCTTCTCGGTCTTCTCCTCATGGACATTTAACAAGACAGAGTCAGCCAAACAGAGTCTCACAAGACCCTTAGCTTTCCAATCCTTGAGATCCCAATCATCTTGCAGCATTGCCGCTGGTTTTACACTGGAAATTGCTTCCCATAGATCTTTGTCAACAAGCACGTCTTCCATTTTGAGTTTCCACAACTCGAAATTGCTGCCATTAAACTTTTCCACCTCTACTCTTCCGGATGTCCCTGCCATCTTCTTGTTGCAACAAGATCACATAATACTCTGCACAAACTCCCACTCAATCGAAGATTAGCTCAAAAAACCCCTACCCAAGAACTAGGATCACAAGTGATCAAGCTCTGATACCAACTGAAACGAAGCAAGGTACATGGAACACACTTCCTACACCAATCTAATGAGGGGAAATGTATGCAAATTCGTTTTAATCCTTACAATTGCAGCAATGTTAAACATATAACATAAGAAATTACAGCAACAACACAACACATAAGAGATTGACACAAGATGTATCGTGGGGAAAACCTTTTCAGATAAAAAACCCCACACTCTAAAACCTGCACAATGTATTATCTAAAACAATAACAGTTTACAATACACTTGCAATGCAAGTTCTTCCAAGAGTCTTCAAATGTCGTTTCTAGAGTGATTCCGACATCATAACAATACTTGTAAAAACACTATGCAACTACAACTCCAAAACAATGCATTTTATAGAGATACAAGGCATATTCTGGAAGCTTCTTGAGATAAGCGTCCACCTTGGCCACATGGCCATTATCCTGCATCAAAGGACACTTGTCCAAGCTGCAAATACATCTCTTACATCAGTCATACATGCAAATTTGACTTTCCTAACATGGAGCGCCCCAAGGCTAAAAATATACTATGACGGATGCTCTTACACATCTTACAACTGTCATAAAAAACTGCAACATGACAATCTTAAATGTTGTAAGAGAATCCATCATACAATGCTAAATATAGCATATTCCTCTTACAACATGTCAAAGCCCAACTTGGGCGCCCAAAGATGCCTTTCCCTCATGCAAAGATACTCACCGACACTTGTCCCCACTTGTCATAGGAATCTCCAAACTTGGCTCTTACGCGTCATAGATTCTGTCATATGGAATATCATTTTCCACATACCACAAGATGTCGACACATGGCATATTAGTGCCACCTCAAATGGGACGTCCAAATCCATGTAGGTTTGACTTGACCATCCAAGCCACATTCCAAGCAAGATGACAAGTCACCGTGCCACCTCAACTAAGTGACCAAACTGAATGTGCAAATAAATAAAATATTAGGCAATAAATAATATACAATTAAATAAATAATGCTAGGAATTTGCAAAGGTTGAGACACCTTAATTCCCAACATCTGCCCCTATTATTTCAGGATCTCCCCAGAGAGATTTGACCTTTGCAAGTGGAGATTTAGTTTTTAACCACTTTTCGACCAATTTCCAAAGTCAGTTCACCTCCTCTTCACCTAACTAACCATCTTCAGCCTTGCTTTCCAACCCAGGACCTCCCCTCTGTGGGTCTCCCATGGGTCGCCCCCGAGCGATCTGAACTGGTAAAAGGGGCAACCCCTGGGCGACCCTATCATCTTTTCTAGCCACGGAAAAAATTGAGTTTTGGACGCGAAAAAGCTCTGTTTTGACCTGTTTTTCTTCCTCTTTGCATGAGTTTTTGGCCTAAACATAGAGTTAACTATTCCATGCCTCCAAGCATGCATAATTAACTCCTTTTTATCTCTATTTGTCAACTCATGCACTCTTGCTAACTCCATTTTTGCTTCAGTGATAAACTATATTGGCTTGTTCACTCCCTAATTAGCCCAGTTCACTCTCTAATCAAATGAGTTAACTCTCTATTCTCTCCCACCTTTCATGACCTCTTTCAACCTATAAATACCCCCTCCCTCAAGCACAAAGGGAGGCAATTTCATTTGTGCATCCAATCTTTGCAAGTTTTTGTTCTCCACATAGCATCCATATGCTCATACAGGACTTATGAGCCTTTTATTTCATTGTTGTTTCATCCAAGCTCTAAAAGTTTTTTATCGCATCGATACCCTGCCCATTTGCAAGCCATAGTGCTCATTAGCTCACATTGAGCTCACGTTTCAAGCTTTCTAAAGCTCTTTTGCATCCCCTTCTTGTTGTTGCCAAGAGGAGATCTCCGCTGCTGCAAAAGGACGAAGAGGTTGCTGACACAAGGATTCCTAAGGGTAGTGGAGGCTCACGCGTCTCACATTCCAAGTTCTTTAGTGTTTTTTTTTCATTTTGATGGTAATTAGCTAATCTTAAAATTGCTCTTGGGAATAGTAATTGGGTGTTGCAATTTCCTTGATAGGATAGATAGAATTCTTTTGTTAGATTAGTTCACTTCAAGTACTTTGCATCATTAGTTTAATTTGTTTTAAAGTAATTTCGCTTCTTAGAGTAATTACATCCAAATATTCAGAAAAACCAAAACAAAAACATAGATCAGATTGCATTAGGTAAACCCATTTTAGGTTGCATACATATTTCAATTCCTAGATTTAAAAAAGCACTTTCCTTTCCTAAAAATCCAAAAAAACACAAAAATATTGTCTTGCATTCATTTAGGCTTGCATACATTCAAAAACAAAAAAACAACAAAAACATAGGCATAACATGAAGTACGCAAACCCTCAATTTCATCACGAAGTCAACTAAGGTCAAAATAAGGTGAAAACTCAAGTAAACACTAGATTTCATCACAAGGTCAATGCTAGTCAACACTAGTCAACCAAAGCAAAGAAAAGCAAGTTAAACCTTAGGTCATAAATCCTAAGTCAAATCGAGGTCAACTCCAACCAACTCGCTCAATTTGGGCTCACGAATGTGCCCTAGGCTTAGAGGTGAGTGAGTGAGGGCGATCCTCGAAGAGATTGAGGATATAAAACCAAGGCCACAACATGGTCAATTGATGATCCACGAACAACAACATAGGCTAAGGTTATTTCAAACACGCGTCATCATACAACAATTCGAAGAAAGATTCTAACTTGACAGAAACATAAACGAAAACAATTGACAACCCACTCAACGTTGGAATATTCATAATCCAAACAGGAGAATGGTGACTAGTGACCCTTCGGGTCATATAGTTATTTCAACCACAACGGTCACAAAGCACCATAGCAGAATCAATACGCAAGGAAGGCCCCATCTCAAACTGAAATGCTAAATAAAACACTTACAAATAAAAACATTAAATGCCAAAATTTCATAATAAATTTTTTTTTAGAATACAAAGTAAAGCAGGTGCTCTTGCATTTACAAATCACATGATATATTACATCAGCTGATAGTCGCTTTACATGTGACTTACAAATTTTACAAATTTACATGTACAATAAAATGTTGTCTTCTGCTCACAAGTCTTTGGCAATCAACTGCAAGAGAGAGAGCATCACCCTGGTGTTTTTCCTCCAACCACAGACCAGCGGTCCCCTGCTCACCTTCCTACTAGAAGTGGCCCTTCCCTTCACGAGGGTATAGATAATGAGAATCAACTGATTCCATGTGCCATCTGAGAACTAGTGGTGTCCTAGCATGAAACAATCGGGTTTACAACTTCTAGTCTATCTCTAGTTATGTACAACCCCTCTGATTGATCAAGCTATCTGGAACACAGTGAACTGACAATGCAAGCAGTGACTTTTGCATTACTTTGGCCAAAGTTTTTATAGTAAAAGAGTCGATTGTTCACACACTTATTTCTCGACTTGGAGACTAACATTCTTTCTATGTTGAGTTATCGACAGGATATACTAGGCAATTAAAAGATAAGATTGGTCAATCCTCGACTATACATTGAGCCCCTCTTTGCGTTCTCGCAATCCTCGAGTCTATGACAACTATCAACTACTCAATGGTCAACAAACCCGTCTTTCTAACTCAAACATAGTCATATAAATTATATAGCCATTTTATCAAATCCGAGAACTAACTCCGTTCTCTCAAGTCTAGTCAGAGGTGTTTGAGCATACAACTCTTAGAAGGACTTCGACCTCAATTTAACAAGTTACTTAGGGATATTACCCTATACCCGTTTATTGGCATTACCAGTGAACCTTTTACTATAGGTCAACTAGATAGTTACATGACAAAAGTCTAAATAACTTAAATCGTGCATTGAACCCCTCTTTGCATTCTTGCAATCCCGGGTCAATAACATACTATTGGCGATCCTTAGCCAAGACAAAATAATACAAAAGTCTAGATTCATATCCACATCTTATATGACTGCCAAGAGAAGGTTACATATGTTTACTGTCAGCTATTCACAGCCAGACAAATGTATTGCATGCCAAGTTGTTAGCTATTCAAAATCTGACCACCACAACGTAAGTTATGGTATCAGTCTTTGTCACAAGTGACAAGACAGTTGGCCTTTGCAAGCGTAGGCATGGACACTAAATGAGACTTTTGTTGTATTAGGTGGCTCGGTCTTTATACAAGGCTCAATTAAGGATATACTTACCTTTCGGCCTCTGCAAGCTACTATTCATTGTTTTGTTATATGCCACTTCCATGATAGTCGGCCTATACAGGCATTAAGAGTATATTGGCCTTCTTCCGGCATGTATAGATATATAGAGTTGTCTACCATGTATAAAGAATACATAAATAAAAGCATGTCGACCTTCTACAGGCACTAACAAGAACACAAAGTAATTATAATTTTAAACCCATTTCTACCAACTTTGGTATAGGGATTTCGGCCTTTTAGGGGCGACATAGTGCATGTATCTTCCATTATCAGTCTTATGCAATAGATACAAAATAGAAATATGTTGGCCTTGTGCAAATATTTTCACACAAAAGTGTATAATTCTTCTATAGACCCACCAAGAAGGATTGCATTCCTATCAGCTTCTACAAGCATAAGAAGACATATAGAGTTATCGGCCTCATGCAGTTTATATAAAGGTATTTTGGCCACGAACAGAGTCCGAATTCTCAAAGCTCTTGGCCTTAGTGGCTACAGAAGTAGATTTCAATAAAGAGTTACAATCAAAGTCACGATTTATCACCCATTTAGTGGCTCTGGAAAGCATGCACCATAACACAGATAAGTGCCATGCCGTTGGCCTTTTACACAGGCGCAAGAAAGTTTATTCAAATGGCTTAGATGGCATATTGGGCAGGCTCTCTGTAGCTAAGACGGTAATACTGTAGCTTCACGGTAGCCTTACTGTAGTTTAAAGCTTACGTATAAGTGTTTCATTGTTCAATCTACAGCAAGATGCAATGGCTTGAGAGTTTGAAACATCATTAACAAAGACGCCCTAAGTAAATAGTTTTTCTAGAGTTAAAATAACAGTGTTTGATACTCTTAAACAGCCATGTCAAAGATTCATGGTATAGCAAGCTACTAAAGGTTTGAGAAAGATTCGCCAAATAACAAGATGCTACAGTAATAACAATAATTGTATTATAACATGGCACTACACTCTCTCTACAGAAAGAATCAACTATATGATCATACCTTGATTCTTACGTGTTTTATTCAAAGGTTCTAAGCACCGTCCTTCTGGCAGATGTTAACTTTGCTACTTCCAAATCTTGCACGTTATCTGCAAGCTTGTTTTGCTCTGCACAACCTGCTCGTTGTTCCCTCCCCCTCTCCATACATTGCATGTGTGTTTCAAAGAAAGAAGTGCTTTTAGTTATCCAACTGCCCGCGGCTCCTCCCCACTCCTCCTAGAATCTAGGAGGGGGCACGATGGGAGAAAGACTCCACTCAAAAACATTAAGTCTCCACCGCTTAGGAACATTTATCCATAGCTATCAATAAACCATATAATATTATAGTGTATCAAATGTATTTAACTATGTTTTAAAAATCAAACTAGGGTTTAACCATGGTTCCCCTGAACATTGACGTTGATAATGCACTTTAAATGCTTAAACATGCATTCGACGATAAGATATCGACGATGGTTGTCCATCAAGTCGACCAGGGCGACAACAATTCGACTAAAGAAGGATATTATAAAAATCAAAAGGTATACCGACACCTAGCAACTACTAAGTGTGTGTGTGTGTGGGGTTCTCAGATAGGACTTTGATCGTTGTTTTCTCGCAATCTATCCCCCTCTCCCTGGTGATCCCAACTCTCATATCAAGGCTTATCGTTGAAAGACAGTTGTCGTTGCACCAAAAGATCGACCTGTTAATGCCCGATACAATCACCAAAGTTAATGAATCCATGGGAGGCGATTAAGCCTTGTCACGAACCCAAGCACTACGCTACACAGCACAAGGAAACAAAGGGCGCACACCTTGCAACAATCCCCCCAGCGCAAGCGAGGGGTTCAAACCCATGACCCAGGCTCTGATACCAATTGTTGGAAAGACGGTTGTCGTTGCACCAAAAGATCGACCTATTAATGCCCAATACAATCGCCAGAGTTAATGAATCCACGGGAGGCGGTTAAGCCTTGTCACGAACCCAAGCATTGTGCTACACAGCACAAGGAGACTGTTATGACGTTTTCACACATCGCCCCATTGCAAATGGGGACCCCCTCTTTTTTATGCTTTCTGCCTTCGTTTCACTTTAGGGTTTAGGTTTTCTCTGAGATTGTATGTCTGGGAGTGTTGTCTTGTCCAAGTCTCACCCTATTCTTTCTAAGGAGTCCATATGCCCTCATCCTGATGCATGTCCTGAAATCCTGAAATTGACTAAGTCTAATATCCTGAAATCCTGAAAAACTAAGTCTGAAATCTGGTGGATCCTCAGAAATCTAGAATCTGCATGTTAAATCTCATGGATCCGAGACTTATCTCAAACATCCTGAAAGTATATTTCAAATATTTGAAGTATAGGAAATTCAATATCTAAACATATACTTTAATATATTTTGAAATATATGTGATTTCAAGTACTAAAAAATGGCTAAGGAAAAATTGGAAATTCCAGGCTCATGAGAAAAATGCGCCCTAGAAAAGCTCAAATTCCTTGGCTCTGTGGAATTTGCACCCAAGGAGATTTGGCATTCAGTCTTTACAAATTTCAAAATTCTCCAAAAAACCCTAGCAAAACATGGAAAATCCTGAAAATCTTTCGAAAAAGTCTTGAGAAATTATTGAAGAACATTTAATGGAAAAGGTGGAAATTCCACCCTCACAAGGAAAATGCGCCATTTTTGGACTCCATGGAGATTCAGGGAAAAGAAAAAAATCCTTTGAAATTCATGAAAACCCCTTGGAAAATCCATTGAAACCACTAAGTTTGAAAGAAAAATGGCTAAGTGTAAAAAGTGGAAATTCCATGCACACATGGAATTTGCATCGAAGAATGAGGGAAATTCCCTCTACACATGGAATTTGCGCTCTAGGAAGTGGAGATTCCTTGCCCTTGTGGAATTTGTGCCACTCTCCTAAAAACTTTTGGTCATGAAAATTTCGCAACTCTTCGCTAGAGATCAATTGATAACAGGAAAATTTAGCATTCAATCCTTGTAAAAGTTTGAAAATGCTCCAACATCATTGAAGAAGTCATTGACAAATCCTTAAGAAAAAAAAAATGCCACAATGAAGTAGAAATGGTGGAAATTCCATGCACATATGGAATATGCGCTCATGGTGAAAATTCACCCTACACATGTAATATGTGCCCTAGGGAGAATTCCACCTACAAGGGGAAATTGTGCTCATCATGAAGAATTTGCAAGCTTGGTCAAAATGAAAAATTCAATCTTTGTTGCAAATTTATGAAAAATTCATTGAAAATCCATTGAAAACGACTTGGAAAATTCTTGCTAAGGAGTGAGAAATGTTGAAAAAAGAAGCTCAAGGCAAGGCGTGCAAATTCCTCTTGCACAGGGAGAATGCGCTTAAAAGAGGAAATTCCCTTTGAGCATGGAAAATGCTCTCAAGTCAAGGGAGCATTATCAACAATTTTTTTGAAAACAACTTCAATTTCATGAAGATGTAATGCAAAATCATTTAAAAAACACTTGGAAAATTCGCCAAAGCAAGTAAAATTTGAAGGTGAAAAAGGAAAAGTTCAAGAGAAAAATAAGGGCAATTCCATGCTTATAAGGAATATGCACCTAGAAATGGAGGGAATTCCTCATGCATAGGGAGAATGCGCCCAAAAATGGGCACCAATTCCAGCTAGACAAGGAAGATGCGCCATTCTCTCATTCCTTGCAATCAGTCAAAACCCGCCCAGCATAAGAGGTAGGTCGGCCCTAGAAAAAATTTGAATTTTGAACAAGGAAAAGTCACTAATATAAGTAGGCCGACCTGCCAGGAAGGTAAAGTATGAAAGCTATAAAGAGGAGGTTAAATCTTCATTTCTCACATCCCATTCAAAAACAAAAAGCAGATTTTTGCAGAGCAGGTCAGCGAATTAGGAGCAGAATTCTTTGGAAAAGAAAGGTGAATTTAGTGAGAAAAAGAGGAATTAAAGTTTTATTTCACCATGCTTTTCCATGCTTCAAGATTGCTCAAGATTGCTTGGAATTTTGTGAAATACAATGAATTGTCTTTCAATTTCTTCACATGCATTAATGAACTTGACTTAATGTTTTCAAGTACTATGACTTGTGGTATTCTATCTTGCAGGTATGTGAGAATCCGGAGGCGAGCTATCCAAAGGAGCATCCAGAGGATCGAGACATCATCGAGTTCACTATCATCCTGCATCCAGAGAAGAACTTCATCGCCGAAGGAAGAGAAGAATTTCATCCTCGTCTTGCAAGCTCCATCATCAGAAGATCCAAAAGATCATTTCCATGTTCGAGTTCAAGAGCTTTCCATTTCATGCACCAAAAGAAGATCAAGAAGTCTACTCCAGGAATTCACTTCACCATCTAGAGCAAGACTCCTATACAAGCATCACAAGAAAAGTTAGTCGAATGAGCAAGATTATCAAGAAAATCCACAAATTACATCCAAAAATGTAAGGAATGCAAATACAACAAGGAGTGAAGAACAAGGACAAGTTCCCAAATTCCACATTTGAGAAGAAATAGTTCTAGAAGTGAAAATCCGGTTTCAAGACTTTGCCAAGAAAAGAAGATAAAATTTGGGAATAGCATCAAGAAATCGGAAAAATGTTGAAAATCAAGCAAATTTGCTCAAGAAATGCTCAAGTGGCGTCTATACATCATCAATCAATCAAAGTTCGCCATATCACTTATCCATGTTCAATGTACATGCAACGAAGTCCAAGAGAAAGAGGGCGCCCTATCTAGAAGATTCCCATAGATTCAATTTCATGCTTATCACCTTGGGAAACATGCCTTCATTGCCTTTGGGTTTTTATGTACATGGGTTGTGTCAACTTTTACTTTTTACTAAAAATAGTTGGTTGTTGTAACTAATTGCCGATGTGGCAAAATCTTGGCCATTGGTTACTCAATCAATCTTAGCCCTTCATTGTATTTTGAGGACTATAAAAAGGCTCATTCGCCTCATTTGTAAGATTATTACATTAGATAAGAGTTGTTGTAGGCAAGTAGAGTAGGAATAGAGTAGAGGAAGCTCTTCTAAGTTGTTGGAGAGAACTTGAAGTTGTTGTAATAACTTCCAAGATTAATACATTTGTCATTGAAGCTTGATGACAATTGTGTTGTTTTGGAACGTTGCATGGTTTCTTATTTCTTGAAGATGATTGAGATGTGTTTCCAAGTAGAGTAGATTAGAAAGTTCATTGATATAGTGAATGCATTGTGAAGATATTTGATGAATTCCTAGGTTCATACTTTTGATGGTTTGTCGCGGGCAAGTCATTGTGCAAAGTTAGCCTGAACCTCAACTTATTGCAATAGTTCGATTGTTGATGCTTGTTTGAGTTACGCCAGCTGTGGGTACTCAAATGTCTATCTACAATATGAAAATCCTTAGTCATCCTTGGGAGATTGCACTTGTTCTACGTAGTTGTTGAATTCATCATGGCGAAGTAGAGCTTGTTATAGGGAATTTGTCTATCTTGGCATTGTTCATTGTCTCATTGTCCTTAGAAGTAAAGTAGATTCTCTCCAAACCCTTAACCTTTTTACATTTCTTTGTAGAGTGGAACTAGGAGGTTTCCATTCATGAAAAGGAGTAATAAGTCAAGTAAGTGAAGAAGTAAATCCAGTGTAAGTCCCTTTGTGTTAACAGAAAATCACATCATACATATACTGAGTCTATATCCAACGTATTGTCAAGACCTGACATCTGGAACCTTGGAGTTGTCTCAATGGATCACATAGTTTAGCCTTTGAAAGACTTTGTTCAAGAGAGGATAGAATACCTTGGTATTTTATTCTGAGTTTGCATGTGCATAAAAAACACATCAACAGAATTGGCGCTAGGAGGACAGAACAAAGATATTGCTCCAGTACAAAGACATTGCTCCATTCATTTCATGCCCTTCTCCTCCTAACGCCCATCAACAGAATTGGCGCTAGAAGGAGGGCATGATCAGGAAATACTTCGAGAATCACATTGCTTCATCTATTCCACATGAAGAAAGATTTTTACACCTCAGAATTAGGCACAGAATCAAGTACAGAAATTCAGGATAAAGTGGGATAGAACACCATCGCTTCTTTATTCCAAGCAAGAAAGAAGACATTCCGAATTGCGGATAGGAACTGGAAAGTGAGCTTTCAAGGAAGAATCCGAGATTTCAAGATCTCTTTTATGTCAAAAATATAAAAAAAGTAGAAAAATCCAAAAAATCCAAAAAAAAAATACAAAAAGAGAAAGGATGGATTTCTCAATCAATGATATGAAGTAGTTTAGTGGGTATGATCTTCAAAGTGATACTTATTCTTCAGCTTTGGTGGACTTTGAATGCACAACTTCATCCTAAGAGCTTGGACGACTTTGCATCAAAGAAGGGATGTAGAGTTCACGACACCAATGAACACGAGGAGATGAATTGCATAACATTTTTGTCAAGAATGGAATTAGCATTGCAAGGGATTTTTGAGGTTTGAACACTAGACTTGAGTTCATTATTTGATGGAATAGGTAAAGTGGATGGAAGCTTTTATTGTATACATGAGGTAATGGGTGGAATGGAGGGATGGAGGTAAGCGGAAAATCCCTAAAAATCGAATATGTTCAAAATTTGCAATAAAAAGAGAATCTATTCTTCTCCTCTCTACCTTAGCATGTCTTTTTCCATAGTGCTTTTTTACCCTCGTTTTGCATGCTTTCATCCCTATAGGTCTCCTTGACAAAGCAAACAACTAGGCGAACTCGCGACGTGATCTATGGTATGTTCGGTCATTTCAGTTTTCATTATTTATCTTGATACATTTAAAATATCGAATTAATGCTAGTTATTGCAGGTACTATTGTGGGAAATCAACAATAGGTAAGGCCTACTTCGGGAACAATACCTACCCTTCATGTAGACTACCGTCCCCGAGGGGACAAATATGTAAGCACTAAAAAAACACACAGTCTCCATGATGACCCCATGATGACTCTTAATCCTTGTCATGTACATGTAAGCATGAAATAACATCCTCTTAGCAGCGATTCTCTTGGTAACATATGGGTTTTCCCTCCTCTTTTTGTTTCCCCTTGGTTGTTCTAACATTTTCCCTGCTGTTGACGCTTTTCGACACTTGTCAATTCTTGTTTTCTATGCTTGCGACTTTGTACCTAAGCCTTGTATTCATCCATTTATTGTGATTTGACCTTTCCCTAGTGTTTTTCATCCAACCCCACCCCTAGGAGCCCTTTAGAGGACTTGCCAAGCCATCTCCAACTTTTAGTTTTCAGTTTTGGTCAACCAAGACAAATCTCCCCCTATTATTTCAGGATCTCCCCGAGGAGATTTGACTTTTGCAAGTGGAGATTTGGTTTCTGACCACTTTTTGACCAATTTCCGGATGCAATTCACCTCCTCTTCACCTAACTAACCATCTCAAACAGCCCTACTTTCCAACCCAAGACCTCCCCTCTGTGGGTCGCCCATGGGTCACCCGCGGGCGATCTAGACTGGTAAAAGGGACGACCCCTAGGCGACCCTATCGTCTTTTCCAGCTGTAAAAAAAACTTGAGTTTTGATGTGAAAAAGCTCCATTTTGACCCATTTTTCTTCCTATTTGCATGAGTTTTTGGCCTAAACATAGAGTTAACTATTCCAAGCCTCCAAGCATGCATAATTAGCTCATTTTATCTCTACTTGTCAACTCATCCACTCTTGATAACTCCATTTTTACTTTAATGATAAGCTATATTAGCTTGTTCACTCCCTAATCAGCCCAGTTCACTCCCTAATCAAATGAGTTAACTCTCCAATCAAGGGAGTTAACTCTCCATTCTCTCCCACCTTTCATGACCTCTTTCAACCTATAAATACCCCCCTCCCCCAAGCACAAAGGGAGGTAATTTCATTTGTGCATCCAGTCTTTGCAAGTTTTTGCTCTCCACATAGCATCCATATGCTCATACAGGACTTAGGAGCCTTTTATTTCATTGTTGTTTTGTCCAAGCTTTGCTAAAAACTTCTTATCGCGTCGATACGCTGCCCATTTGCAAGCCATAGTGCTCATTATCTAATACAAATATGCTGAAAATGATTTGTGCTCTAGACTGAGAAACAAAAGGATAGGTCTTAATTTAGTTTGTTTATCTAGCATATTTGAAAAATCTTTTAAATTCCAAGTTAAAGGGAGTTTCCCCTACTAATTCAAAGAATAGTTTACTATACATATTATTCCATTTTGTGTCACATCGAATGGTGCGAATTAAAATGCTAACAAGCTAGAAGAGTGAAAGTGTGAAAAATGAACTGATTTTTTGCCTTTATCTTGATGTTTTGTGCTAGTTGGTGAGTTTTCAGGTTGGATTCACAAGTATTTGGTGAGTTTTTCCCAAAAACTTGTCAATTTTTGACAAAAAAATTGCCCCCAAGTTTTTGGGTGAGGGACTTAGGAACAATTTTGAATCACAAGAACTTGCAAGTCGTGCAAGTTTGCAAGTTTTTTATCTATAGTTAGCTGATTTAGAAAGATATTTTGATTTAATGGGAACTAGTAGTCAAGGATGAACACACATTGCCACATATCAATTAAAAAATGGAGCTCTAAATTGGTGGCAAGATACGACCAAATCCTTAAACTATTGACCAAGAATGTCAAATGAGAAAAGTTTAAGGAATTGTTCCAACAAAAATACCTTTATAATCATTTTATATGAGAACAACAAGAAACATTCTTTAAATTGAAACAAAAATGGTGAACCATTAGTCAATATAAGCAAAATTTTGAAGTGATGAAATGTGACACTCTTAGCCTATAGCATGTATTGGTATATGTGATAACCAACTATGGCTCACATAATCCTTAATTGAGTTATTTATGAGTCCCCAAGTACAATTAGGGTAATCTTGGTCAGCCTCATTGGGATTAGGGCACTAATATGATGCCTATTTATAGGAGGTAGTGAATAGTTGTTAAGCATTGTATTGGAAGTTCTGTTCTAATTGGAAGACTTGTGGAGGTTGCCACCTTGAAGTGGCTTATTATTATCAAGTATTTGCATCTTATTCACTATTATATTCTTCTCTTATGCAAGTAATTCCATTACAAGTGTTATCAAAGTATGTTCTTGGGACTTGGAAAACAAGAAACATAGCAAATTTTTCAGTGCAGGTCATGTTGTCAAGTGCATATCTCTTTCAATATTGCGATTTTTTTTTCTGAAATTTAAAGGGTTGATCAAAGGCATATTGAAGCAATTACATGCTAGATTTGAGGTAATCTGAAGCATTTTTGAAGAAGTTATTACGAAATTAGGACTTTTACCAAATTCACTTCTAAGGCTACAAAAACATTGAGTTTCTTCGAGATTTTTTCATCAAAGTGAGGATTCGAATCAAGTAAGTTATAGTAATAATTACAACATATTTTGATTTGTTTTGAGTGAGTTATTGTGAAAATTATTTGAAAGAATTTGTCAATCAAAGTTGGATCAAAAGTGCAATTATGCACTATCAAGTCTTAGCATGACAAAGCTGCAAATTAGAGGTCAGGGCAAGAATTCATACACACTAGGGAAAATACCTATCAAAGATAATACAGAGTCAGATTCCGAATCAGGTGGGACTCTGTAATGTCCCCTTTTTCTGAGTGATCACCCAACGGAGACGGCTAGCCTATTCTATTCCCGTAGGCTAAGTCGGAACTGCAAGAGAATAATCTAATTAGTTAAATATTAAGTAATCCTACGTCACTTTTGGATTATATATTCACTGTCAGTCATGGTTGACTCCTCAATATCATATATCTATAAAAACTGAGCGAAGATATTCTATTGTGGCAGTTTCATTCTATATTGATCGCACTATATTTGATATTGTTATTTATTTCTAGATATAATAACTCAGTGGCGCAAACCCTTGTTGGATGTGTAGATGTATTCTGGTGATCTGTTTTATTTGATCTATTTAGATGACTAAGGAACTGTTTGCATAAAGATTCAATCTGTAGTAGTTGAATGAAGTATTTTATTGATGATAGATATTCTTATTACATGTTACAACCTTGCTGTATGGATATCACAGTAGTCTCTTTTGGCCAAGTAAATATTTTTGCCGTGTAAAGGGCTATAACATAGATCGCAGGAGTTTGATTGGAGTTTGACCCAAATTCTGTGGTGGGTTCACAACTTCACACCCAAAGAAAACCACGACGTACATATGATCATAGCATCCTGGTCTCTTGTTGGGAGAATAATCATTCATTGCTGTAGTCTACCTGATTGGACTGATTCTATTAAACTGAGAGCATATAATGATTGGATCATTGTCTTAGACCGGATCACAATCTATCAAATGTGATATAGAATAAAATCTTCTATATTTCATTCTATAGTCTGATCACAGTAGATCTAGTGCTGTGGATAGAAATATTGGCACACATACTTCCAAACTCCATCATTGGTTGAGTTATTATGATTGACTGACACATCTCATTGAAACACTATCACAGTAATTATGTGCATAATGAAGGGGCTGCATTAGTTCCAAAGTGAAGATTGCAGTATCGATTACACGATTGGAGCTGCCGACCAAGCCATCATTGACTGCCACACTTCTTATCCAAGCTGCGAATAAAGTGAGTGATAGACGCACATTAGCTGATTGGAGGAGTTATTGTTAGTCGCACACCTGGAGATAGTAATTGCAACTTTCTAAGTAGATCACAATCCTCTCTAGCTGTAGCCGTTCCTTCTAGAGGCTATTAAGGCCTATGAGTGTATTCTGGTGAGCAATTATCTTCATGTCTTGATCCTGTGCTGATCAAGGCAAGTGACAACAGGTATATTCAGGCGTTTGGAGTGAATACAATATGGTTTGAATTGCAACACACACTGGGTGCCAATACATTATATCAGGTTTGTGGAGTGGCTAAAGCAACATCTTAGAACAGGTGTTAATGATGGCAAATTATATCTATCTAGATTCTAATATATATCTGGAGTGATATACGCCAATCCTTGCACATTGTTGAACATTATTTAAGGGTGGTGCAAACTATATATATTCCTATTGCAAGCTGTCCATTCCATCAGCACAAGTTGTTCTGATCCAAAGATTACGTGATATGGGAAAATAGTGTCGGAGTGCTGTAGGAATTTATATTTCCAGTTTGCCTCTGATCTAGTGTCTTGCTAGCATTTAACTCAAAATAATCTAGAAAAATATCAGAAATACCAAAAAAATTGATCGGGGACATTACAATGTAATTCGCGGTATATGGGTTGCTGGGGCCTTACGTAATTTGCCCCTGGTGGCCAAGACTTTTATTTTGTGTAAAGACTGAAGGATGCCATTGCGTGACTATAAGGACAAAAACAAGATATATACAATGTTAATAGCAGATAGTATGTTTTTTGGGTTGATATTCTATGAGGGATAAATGTAATATGGATATAGATCTAGTGTACCTTAAGTAATCAGAATCCCATGCTTCACGCTTTTTTGAGGCTCCTGGGTGCCTAACCCAGGTTATTTACCTAGTCAAGGTTGTCACTCATCATACGACCACCTCATTAATATATTTAGTTCCAAAACATAGTTTCAATTTCTAAGTAATTCACTCAAAATTTGCATATGCCATTGGTTCTATTGCCTCCATGCACTAAAAGTTAAATTTTTCCTAACATTCTCTCCCTTTAGTTCAATATAGCAACTTCTCTAATACATAAGTTAAATATAATTTCTCCTATAGCAACTTCTCTAATACATAAGTTAAATATGATTTCTCCTAGTGAGACATCTCTCCATTTGTTTCCCCCCTTGATTATTTATGCATGCCTTACCGAGAGTGTTTGGCTGTAACATTATTTTGACTGCATAAAATTAAAGAGGAAAATTTGCACTATGAGAAACTAATTTTTTAACATAAGAGAATTTTGGATATAATTAAAGAAACCTGGAATCTGCACATATAGTAGCCTTCCCCAAAATCAGACCTCAGACTCTCAATTGGACTTTGTGTAGGGTCACGCGGTTGATACGGGACACTCAAATTTACAAGTGCTATCACTCTGTCTGGTCGAAAAAGGCAAAGGTGTGAAGCAATGGTAGAGCCCCAATCATGGCCAACCACAAAGGCCTGCTCACAGTAAACAAAATAGAATAAGAAAATTTTGACCAATGCCTCCTCACAAAGAGAAATTCACTCAAAAGTAATAGTAGAAACAAAGCACAAACAACTTTATATTCTAAAATGGATCTAAGTTTTTAACATATTTACATGTTTCTGGAATGCATGCAGCTATTCATATTAACAGAGCTCTCTGCAATAATTGGGTACAGATACTTGATCAGCAATCAAATGCAAATTAGCATTAAATGTGCATTATAGGATGTAAAGACAATCAAACTCTTATGACTGTATTTGACATCATTTATCACAAAATTTTAGTATGGTTTGTGTAGAATATATTATATTTTATCCTCTTCCTAACACCAATTTATTTTGAAGGATGTCATGGCATAATTTAGCTCATTGTTCTCAGCCATGTAGAAATGCCAGAATGAATGAAGTAATGTGGATAAAGCCCATTTATATTAGAATGGAAAGCATAGGTGTAGCCAAGGTATGATGCAATGACAGAGCACCGATTATAGCCACAGCCACAAAGGCCTCTTCACAATCACCACAAGACAAAAAGAAAAGCTTGACCAATACCTCCTCATAATAAGAGTTTCACTTAAAACTTAAAAGTGATGGTATATAACAAGGCACAATCAAGTTTAAATGTTGATCCAGATTTTAGTTTTCAAAATAACAGTTATTTGTGGAATGTGAGCAAATAATCATATTAACTAAACAACTCTCTGCAATAATAAGGCATAAATGATTGATCAACAAATTTAGAGTTGCATGCAGATAAGCATTAAATGTGTGATGTCAAGACAATCAAACTCTTAAGACTGTATTTGACATAATTTAGCAGACAACTTAATATGATTTTGTGTAGAATTCCATCCTCCTGTCAATATCAAGAATAATTTGCATGGATGTCATGAGACCCAAGGATTGTTTGTTGCTTTAGGCCATGTAGAAGGCCAGAGTGACTAAACTATGTAGGGAAAGCCCATTTTTATTTGAGGGGCAATCATAGGTGTAAGAAAGGTATGAAGCAACCCAATTGTGGCCAACCACAAAGGCCTGTTCTCAATCAGCAAAAGGAAATAAGAAAAGTCTGACTATTGTCTCCACACAAAAAGAATTTCAGTTACACACAATAGTAGATGAAAAGGCACAAACAAATTTAAACACTTACATGGATTTATGTTTTTAATATAACATTTATTTATTGAATGCATGCAACTAATCACTTTAACAAAAAAACTCTCCATAAAAAGGCGGCATAAATACATGAAAACAACTTTGTAGGTATTGGAAATATTACATCCTAAGTCATAGTAATTATAGTTATGCTAATAATAAATGTTTGCAGGTTGGTAAATAATTAATACTGCCAGGTAGAGTGGTGGTTGTGGTAAGTTAGAGAGGTAGTTGTTGGGTGGTAGAAAGGAGAGGCTTATATAAGCCCTTTATTAGAGTATTGCAATTGGCATCCAATGATATAATAATATACCTATATTTTTATTGTTTCAATGATGCAGAGCATTTACCATTTCAACTTGGTATCAAAGCTGTGGGGAAGATCAAAGGAGGGTAGTGGCTTGAAAGAGGAGTGCAACTTGCAAGTATTCAAGTGCCATCATTTTGCAGAGGTCACATTCGCATTCCTTTGCTGGCTTTACTGGAATTTATCATGCAAGATTTTAGCTCCACCTGAATCAAGTTTTGCACAAGTATGATAAGAAGGAAGACACAGCAGATTTTTTTTCAGTTTCAAGCATTTTTATTTTTTATGGTTTTCAAGCTGTTACAGAAATAATTTGAATTTTACTGCCAGTGGACACTGAAATTTGGAATGAAGACATAGTTTTTTTTTTTTTTTTTTTTAGAAAATGTAAAGGAAAGACTAAAAATAGCAGTCTGTTCAATAATTTCAAATTATTTTAAGTTGTTTTTTAAAGTTGTCATAAAAATAGCATGGTGATTTAACAAGGCTAGTGAAAAAAGAAAGCAAGTCGTTGCATTTCCTACATGCCTTTATTACCAACATTGCTGAAAAAATTCGCAAGTTACCTTTTTGGTATGGGAACGGGTACGGGAACGGGGTTCTAGTACACCGGTACGGCAATTTTTTTTTCTTTGACTTGAGTACATATTGATGATTGTTTTTAGACAATACAACAATAGAATAAAACACTAAGTATCCTATTCTCTCTTGAATAAAGTCTCTCAAAGGCTAAGCTATGTGATCCAGTGAGACAACTTCAAGGTTCCTTATCCGTGATTTGCATTGGATAGACTCAGTGATTTGATGTGATCTTGCTGATAATCACAAAGGGACTTACGCAGACTTCTTACTTCGTTCAGCTTATTTCTTCTTTCAGTGTGGATGATATATGTACAATGCTTCAATGATAAAGAAAAGGAAAAAGATAAAGGTTCAAAGAAACTAATTTAAGGTCAATGAAGCAATGATGATGCAAGAATAGACAAACTCCTTAATCAACCTAACTCCACTTCGCCAAGGGTGCCTACAACTACATGGAGTTGGTGCAATCTCCTAAGGATAGCGAAAGGTTTTCAAATCATGAAAGCTCATATAAGCACCCATTAGACGGCGCAGTTCAAACAAGCACTCACAATCGAACTTAAGCAAATGAAGCTCAGACTAGCTTCACACAACACTTCACCAACGATGAATGTCAAAAGCATGAGCTAGGAGTTGATCAAATATTCAATACAACATGCATTACATCAATGAACTACTACTCTGCTTCTAATCTACTTAGAAACATCTCTCCATTTCATCAATATACAAGAAACCATGTCATTCCACAAAACAACACTTAACACTAAGTAAACTCCAATGTCATTGCATTAATCTTAAGAAATATTTACAACTTCAAGTACTCTCAAAGAATTTTGAGAGTCTCTTTCTATTCTACTCTACTACTATACTAACTATTGACTATTACAAATGAGGCAACAAGGCCTTTATATAAAGATCGAGAATTACAATGAATGGCCTCGATTAATTCAAGTAGCCAAGGGCCCGAATCATGCCATCTCAGCAGGTAGTTACAACAACTTGCTATTTTTGGTACATAAGAGAGGCAATGAAGGCACGTTTTCCAAGAAGATAAGGATAAAATGGGATCTTCAAAGCATCTTCCACATAGACGTCATCTTTGGCTTCTTGCTTGTTGAATGATGTGGCGAACTATGATTGGATGAATAATGTGTACATGCCACGTAGGTGCCACTTCAGCATATTCCCAATTTGCATCGTCTATGTGATGTCTTCGAACATGATTGCTTTGAACTTGAACATTTGGGAATGTATCCTTGTTGATTCTGCCTTGTTCGTTGTAAGTTGAATGTGTATGATACATGTTGCTCATTTGTCTAACTTTGTTATTCTCGTTCTATGGCAGGGTACATGTTGATCTTCTTTGGATGCTTCTTTGTAGAGAGTAATGTAGATGATGATGACATGAAGTAGGAGACCTCTCAGAGACTTGAAGTTGAAAGAACTTGAAGTGATGGATGGGTGTCCTCCATGATGTAGATGATGAAGTGCACTTGAACTTGATGTGATCCTTTAGAGCAGCAACAACATGCCTCCTTCGCAGTGATTGCCTCTTGACCGCATTCCTTGAATGAAGGTGACTCCGGGTGCTTAGCTCCTAGGATAACTTCTTAGCTCCACTGACGTTCCTGCAACACACAGAAAACCACATATTAAACTATTGACAAATATCATTTTAAAACATCTACTAGCTCCTCCAAGTCAAGGCGCCGATTGAGGTATGTGGAAGTGGAAGTGTGCGCCTAGACTTGGAAGTGTGCGCCTAGACTTGAATGACTTTGTACTTGTTATTTTGTAATTCTAAATGATTAAACATGTCTTAGAGTGACTTCTATCTTTCAAGTGCCCACTACCTAATGTGAATTGATGCATTTTTCATAAGGTGCAAATTGAGGTTTCCAGGGAGGAAAATTGCGCCTAACATCCAATGGTTTTATTCTTGCAAGGCGCTCAATCAATGGTGTCATTGGATGCAATTTCCTCCTAGGCACCCATTGAGGTGGGCAGAGGAGTAAAAGTGCACCCTCATACTTAATGCAATTTTTAACGATTTCAAACACTTGTTGAAGGCTTCAAAAGACTCTCCACCCCTTGGGCGCTTATTTTCATGTTGATATTAAACTCTATGCTTCATGGGCGCCAAAATTGGTCTGGAAAAATAAGAAAATGCGCCCTGACTAAAATGGATACTTACTTCAACTTTCATAGATCCAGGGCATTGTGAAGAGTTGATGAGATGTCTTAAGATTCAAACTCCCTCAAAAGTGATTGATCTTCAATGCTAGGCGCTCATTGAGGTGCTTGTAAACACTATGTTCCCAAGGAGCTAGAATTGGATTGGAGAGATGAAGATATGCGCCTAGATTTACTTTTAGCTAGTTCTTTGACATTTAGTGGTTCCAAACCTCCTCCATTGCTAGGCGCACTTTGTAGTTGTTCCAGAGAGATCTTGTGCCTAGATTTACTTAGTGAATTTGCTCTAATGTGACTTCATTTGAGGTGCCAATCCAAGGTGGTGAGAGATGAAAAATGCGCCTTGGCATGGATAAGTACCTTCTTCAACTTTAAAGGAGTTCAAATCACTGTGAAGAGAGCCTTAATGCTCAAATACTCCTAAAAACTTATGAACTCAAGCAATTTCTTCTTAGGCACAAATGTGAGGTTACACAAGGGAAATTGGCGCCTAGATTTGAGATAAGCATTTCGTGTGTTTGATCAATCTTAGAACTCAAGGTAAATTGCTTCTCCTAAGGCGCTATCTTGTATAGTTTCAAACATCCATTCTATGTTAAGGCGCTCAAAGGAGGCTCCGGAGATGAAAAATGCGCCTTAACTCATTTGAGTGAATTTTGGACTTTAGGCAATTGCAAGGTGTCTTGGGGGGTTTAATTCTTCAAGGCGCACATTTTCTTCACCACTTCTAGCATCATTTGTTCAAGGCGCGAGTTTGAGGTTCTTCGAATGATGAAATGCGCTCGAGTTCTAGGCGCAATTTTGGGTCACTGCAAGTGGGGAAGTGCGCCTAACTAATTAGAGCAAATTTGCGCCTAGAAAATGGAAGTCCCCAGGGTTAGGTCTATTGAAAAATATATTTAAGTTTGATACTTTAAATATTTTTCAATATACCTTCCAGGATGTTTGAGATAAGTCTCGGATCCATAGGATTTAACATGTAGATTCTAGATTTTTGAGGATCCACCAGATTTCAGACTTAGTCAATTTTCAGGATCTCAGAACATCAGGATATTATGGTTTCTACCACGAAGCTATAGACTCAAACACCACTGACTTCATCACGAAATAAACCTAAGACATCATCCAAGACTAAAGAAAAGCACTGGAGCTCGAAAAAAAAAGGGGGGGTCCCCATTTGCAAAGGGGCGATGTGTGATTAGGTGACAACAGTACGGTTGGGTACGGCTGTACTATATATATATATATATATAAAATTTAAAATTATACAGAATTGAAAATACATTTGATATATCAATTATATATTAATATAATATAATAATATATAATAATATAATATAATATATAATATGATATAATATAATATAAATTATAAATTATAAATTATAATATATATACAATATAATATAATATATATTATATTATATAATATATAATATATAATTATATAATAAATAATACATTATAATATATTCTTTTTAAAAATTCCATGTTCTCCTCCCTTTGGATTGTTTCCCCTTCTATCATTATTTGGAACATCTGGCTAGAGAGAAATAAAAGGATTTTTAGAAAGGTAGTTTTGCAATATGAGGATGTTCTGTATAAAATTGAGGCTTCCATCTCGGAATTGGTGATGGCTCAAGTTTTCAGGAACAATGGAGCTGCTTTTTCCTCTTGGGATGATGCAATGTTGAAAGAATGGAAATATATTCATGTGATGACCCCTAGTCGTTTGGGTGTCAAATCTTCTGCTTCTTTAGATTTTCGTAAGACTATTCATTGGATTCCTCCTCCAACTTCTTGGTTGAAAGTAACTGTTGATGGCGCTTCTAAAAGGTAATCCGAGGAGATCATGTATTGGCTGTGTGGTCAGAGATCGATGGGGTAAACTTTTGTGTGCTAAAGTTGTTAAAGTGTTAGATGGCACTAATAATGAAGCGGAAGCATGAGCTTTTTTACTTGGAATCAATATAGCTATAAGCTTGGGAATTAAAAATTTAATTTTAGAAGGGGATTTGCAGAATATTGTCCATGCTTTCCAAAAAAAGAATGGGGGTCACTAGAAAATTAGCTACATTTTAAATGAAGCTTGGGATCTTGTCAAAATCTTTGATAGCTTTCTTTGCCTTATACCTTAAGAGAGGGTAACAAAGTTGCTGATCTGCTAGCCAACATGGCTTGTCTTCTTAGTACAGAAGATTCATTGGAGATTAATCAAGCCTCTCTTGTTAACTACCCTAGTCTTTGTGATCTGTTGAGGGCAGATAATGCCTCCTAAATTTTCTCTTTCACAAAGGGATAAGTTTTTTGTCATCTAACTTTTATTGGTTTCTTTGGCAGGTTTAGGCATTTCCGTGGCGGTTTTCTCTAATGCTTTGTTGGCATTGTATGCTCTATTCGTGGCATATGTTTGCTTTTTCCAATTGGCCGAGCTCCTTTATTACAGCATGTGTTTTTGTGAGATTTATGTTCCTCTGTACGATGTGTGCTTTGGATTTTATCATATATCTTTCAAGTGAGCTCATTTGGTTTTGCAATAATGTCCCTTCTGGCTCGAAGGACTTGGTTTCATCATGCTTGCTTATGTGGAGCTCTATTTTATGCCATGAACGGGTTTCTTTGGCATTCATCCCCTATTTCCTCTTTCTGGTCCATTAAAATGGCCCTTATACCTCGCAATACACAGCTTTTCTTCCTAGTTCAACAATGGGAGGAGCAGCCTATTCATGGAAGTATTAATGCAGATCTCTTGGCGAGGGTGTTCAAGCTGTACAATGTTGAAGTGGAGGATGCTCTATTCGAGGTGTGTGGTAAAGAATTTCTTTTACAATCCAGGGTTTGCTTTGTTTCGCATATGCTTTCAAATGCTATGGATTTGTTTCAAAATGTTGATTTGGTCAAAGGGATAGCGGCAAACTTTATTCATGAATTCTTAATTCCGGAGGCCAAGCTTCATGAAGCTTTCGGTAATTATAACCTCCATGAAGGTTTTGCAAAAATTGGGGGACTCTTCCTTCGTTCGGATGTCTTGAAAAAACTCCTGATTAATTGTGTTTTTCAAGCAATGATATCCAGTGTGCAATCCAATAATAATGATGTGTTTGAAAGCTCTGTGATCCCATAAATCTGTGTTTGGCAAAGCTAAAAGGGAATAAATAGAAGATGTCTTCACTGCTTGGAATTATCTGGTGCATTTCCAACCTCCTCTTGCTTCTTTTAACAATGACGGTGATGCAATTCTGGCCGAGGAAGATGATACAGCAGCTTACCATGGTTTCAAAGTGGCAGATTTGAATGTCGGTAATCCTTGAAGGAACACTCGTTGGGTTTTTGGCTTCCTTCCAGCTCTTGGGCTTTTTTGATTTATCTATGTGGGCTATTTTGGTGTTTGTTCTTCACTGTTTACAGTTTGGCCATTAGGGGCCTTTTGTCCTATCTTGGAGAGCGTTCCTTTGCTCATGAATTTCAATGTAATGATTTTGGCCATCAAGGGCCTTTTGTATCTTGTAAACTTTATTATTAATATATATATTATGATGCATAAAACATCCTTACTGATAAAAAAAAAGTACAATATAATATAATATAGTATATAATATATAATATATAAATTTATAAGGTAGAAAAGAAAATATAAAATTTAAATTATATAACATAATATAAAAATTATAGAAAGAAATTTTTTTTAAAAAAATCCCGAATGCCTGGGAGCATTCCGGAGTGGCCCTCCGCCCTGGGCTTGCGCACCCACAAGGAACCCAAGGCAGCAGGGTCGTGTCCTCCCCACTCTGATCGCCACTCCAGGACCCGCTCCCAGCCGATGCAGGACCAAACCCATGGACCCAAGAACCCAGCAACAGAGTTTATTTTTGGTTATATTGTCTTCGTCAAAAACTTGCTTTAAGAGAGTGGTTAATGGCTTTATGTTTGAATTTCTACAGATTGCTAGCACATAAAACAAAGATCATGATGTAGAAGAGTTGGGTGGGAGAAAATTATTAGAACATTGTAGAAACATTTTGAGGTAAAGGTGAGAAGAATCTTTAAGGCATTCCTGCAAGCTGAGATCTCAAGTTCAAATCTCATAAAGGTCCCCTTTATTCATGTCATTTTATCTACAAATACATGCTCTATGAAATAGGAGTATCAGATTCTTTTGTTTAAGCAAACATAGGTGTATGACCAGCCGTTGTATTGGTTTTGGCACCATTTAGATCTGTTGGTGATGTTAATTTTCACTTTTGGAGATGTTTTGTCACATTTTTACAAAAATAAAATCATTGTAATGGGTGCATTTCAGTTGAAACCAACACCCTTCTCCTTTTGAAAATGGTTGCATCTTCTTATGCTTGTGCTCTCAAAGATTCTAATGCTACATCTAGTGGATAAGATCTAAGGATGTCAAAGAGGAGATTGGAGGACTCACTAGGAGGATGGAGGCACATTCTCATCTCAATTTAGCTTCTTGCTCAAAGATTGGGAACACTACTTGAGAGGCACCAGATCTTCATGTTATTTCCCCTTTTGGATCAAGGGGTTTTTTTGCACCTATGGATATTGAGGATGTCTCAATCCACGGGTTGAGAGTTGTAACTATGGATAGTGAGTATGTTTTGATCCATAGGTCGAGTGTTGTAACTATGGATAGTGAGTATGTCTCGATCCATAGGTAGAGTTTTGTATTGTGGATAGTGAGTATGCCTCGATTCACATGCAGTGTGTTGTATTTGTGATTAGCAAATGTGTCTCGATTCACAAGAGGAGTGTTGTACTTGTGGATAGTGAGTATGTCTCAGTAGTCCTTTTGCTAAGAGGGTAAAAGTTTTAGAAATGGTTGCAAAAATCTGACCATGTGTTATTATGTTGGATCTTGGTTGTGAAGATCTTATTCTTGAAATGTTCCAATACTTCTTGGCTACTATTAGTGAATGTCATGTGGAAAATGTTATATCTTCTATGCAAACCATTATGTCTTTGATTGTGAATGAGAGTGATGATATCTCCCAACCACTCTTATCTATTTTATTGGCTGTTTTGAAGCAAAAACATAATGTTTCTTCAGCTACACATGAGTTAGTTTAAAATGTTGTTAAACAATGTGCAGAAGTTGGATGTCATACTTATCAGTTGATAGGATAGAGGAAGAAGAATCATGAGATGCATCCGCAAGTGAGGAGTACATGAGTCTTCCTAGAAGTACTGAGATTGAAGCGTATGCTGATTTGGAGTTTGCTAAATCAGCAACTGTTGATAAGCCATATGAAGGTATTGAGTTTCTTGATAAATCATTGCTTGAGCATAGTGCTGTCAGGCCATCTATTCATAGCATTTGCAAGGCACCAATTAGAGAGGTAGCGGATTTTGAAAGTGATATTGTTCAAACAAATGAAGACAATTCAAAAAAATTATTGTGTGGTGAGCAAAGTCACCTTGCAGATATAGAACAAAGGCCTAGAGAATTGCAAGAATTGAAGAATCAATTTTTTGTCACAAAACAAAAAGTGGTGCAAGTTTTAACAAGAGTTGATAGCAAACACAAATTCATTGAAGGCCTCATTTGGAAAGCCCAAGTTCAGGAGAGACAAAAAGACAAAGAGGAGCTACTGTTGTAAATTTGCAAACAATCATAGATGCATTGGAAATAATGAAATCAGATTACTTGCAATTGTTCATAGATAGGGATCATGCTATCAAGTTTGCAGAAGAGACTTCTAGTGCATTCAAAGAAAAAGAGAAAGAGGTTGATGAGCTCACCTTTGAGCTTAATTCAACAAAAGACTCATTAGAAAGCACCCAAATGGCACTATTGGAGGCAGAAGATCAGCTTGCTCCTACAAAACATTTCAGGGAGCGAGAGAATGAAGAAAGGGCTAAGGAAGTCAAGCAGGTAATTGCTGAGCTTGATAGGCTTCAAGGAAATTTTGATTTAGAGCAATTTCTTGAGATTGCAAATACAAAATTGGGACAATAGGAAGATTGGTCTAAACAAGAAAATGGAAATAACTTCCAATCTGTTGATAACCCACTTTTTGAAACAGATGCAGAATTATCTTTTGATAATCCGCTTTTTGTGATGAATGCTGAGACATTTCCTGAATCTAGTAACACAACCAGGTGACAATAACAAGATATGGGATCTAGGTGAAGTTTTCAAACATGAGATAGATGCTATAACAGATACTGAATGTGGATTTCAGCTTGCTGAAGTTTTCGGATCAGCAACTAATGGTGAGCAATTTGATCATCTTTATGATTATAGCTTATGTTATGAAAGCATTGATGTTAGCAGTGATTTATGGCAAGACTTCTATCATAATGAAAAGTACCATAAGATTGGAGAGAAGAAAAAGAATTCAACTTGTAACAAAGAACACTTACATCCTTTTGCTCAAGGTTGTCTTCACATAAAAATATGGGACCCAGGTGTTTCATTGAAACATCTGACATTAAGAACTAAAGGTTGTCCTCCATATAAAGTTTGCAGTTTGCCAGTTAGGACAGCAGTAGTTTTCTCTTCTTATATTGATGTTGATTCAGTTTTGTCTCTTTACATTAGCACTTATAATGAGCTGAATCAATGTGGAATTGATAGCACATATTGGAGAAGATTGTTTGTCATGATGGATAGAAGAATAACAACTTCTTGTTGTATCAGAGTAGCACAGCATAAGCATGGTGGAGCTACTTCATTGTTGAGTTTTAATCACCAACAGAGTTTGATGGAGGTTAGTGGTAAGTAACAGAAGGAATGTTCCATGGAGAATGATAAATCAAAATTTTGGTCTGAATGTTGCTGTGATCATTCTGATCAGCCACCACATAATTACTTTTGCATCCATAAATGTGGATTGGCAAGTAATTTCAGTCAAGAGATAGAGCATTTTTCAGTTTGTGATTGAAAGGATAGAAATTTCAGATTCTACAAATGTCACTTCAGCACTTTCCTTCTCTATTTTTGTAAGTAGATTTCAGTATTGCAACTGCCATCCTATTTTCAGATTGCTGATTTTGGAAAAATCAAATTGTGAGTTATGGTTTTCAGTCTTGAACAACTATAATTATGCTCAGTTTGACGTCATCGAATCAAAATAAAATGTTGGTAAATTGCTTCTATTGAAAAGGATGATTATGACAGCCAAAATTGATCACGTTTGGGAGGCAATGCAGGTAATTTATAACCATCATCAGTTGTTTTCAGCATGTGTTCAAGTTGGTTTACATTTTTTGCTAAAGAGGACAATTGATAACTTCAGCAATACAGTTTATTTTGAGAAGGTATGTGTGATCGGTTATACACAATTGATGAGCATCATTCAATTCCATGTCCAAGAGAAACAATTCAGATGTTTGCCAACAGTGTTGATTTTGAGATGGATAACTTCTGATGGTGACTTGATGAGATATGCTCATCCTTTTGCCTTCAGTTTATATGCTGATACAAAAAATTGGGATCTAGGAATTTATATGATTGGCGGATTGCTTCACAGTGTAACAAAGAATGACAAATTTGCAGTTTTCAGTTGTATCGAAACGGTGCAGCGAAAACGTGGTGGAGCGTCCTTCAGGTTGATTTGGGATCCTAGTATCACATTGATTTTTTTCCCCAGGAGATAAGTTGTCGATCCCAGTACAGGTCCGAGTACGAGTACGAGGTTCGGGCATGCGGATACAGCAATTTTTTGGCCCAAGTACGGTACAGCAACATATATATATAGTGCTCGGGTATGCGGATACGGCAATTTTTTGGCCCGGGTATGGTATATATATATATATAATACCTCATAACTTGTAATAATGAAAATTCAAAATACTCATGAATTGAAATTTATAATTCAGTGATTTCAAAGTCATAATTGAATCCAAGTAGCACCATCAAAGCAATAGAAATCAAGTTCCAATTATGTAATATATGTATTGTTGATTAAAAAAAGCTCCATCTAATGGAGGACTATATAATATTGTAAAGACTATGATGGTATGACCAACAATTAAAGCTATATCTAATTTATTCAAAACAAAAACCAATGTTACACTCTATACAAACTATATGTCCTAACAATAAAACACTTGATAAAAAGAATATAGTCATTAATAGCAATTAATGGCACAAATCAATTTTGTGTATATCCTATAAGCATTGCAGTCCATGAAACCATGTTCTTTTGATGTATTTTGTCAAATAGTTCACTTGCCTTATGTATGCTTCCACTATTCCACATTTTGCATACATATGTACCAAGGCATTTGCAATTATTATGTCAAACAAAAATCCTCTTTCCATTTTGATTTGATAGATTTCCACACCCTATTCTAAAGCTCCCATTTTTTCACAGGCTTGGAGGATGCTAGAAAATGTTATGGAGATTGGATTTATACCTCCCAATTGCTTTATTAAACTAAAAGAACAAGAGTATCAAAAAAAAATTAGATCTCTTTTACATTCCAACTTCATACTTATCAAAAAACCTTATTTTCATTATTTTGGAATGCCAAAGCATTAAAATGTTCATTTAAAAATTTATTTCACTTTTAGTCATACTTGGATAAATTTCACTTTTAGGGCGAAATAGACTCATTTAGGTTTTTTTAAAGTGAAAAATAGGTTTAAAAAATGTTTTAAAAAGTTGATTTTGACACCATTTTGGGCATCCCTCCCCTGGGTTCTACCCAGGCAGCCTAGGTTCTTCAAAACAAAACCCACAGGAAACCTAGGGTGCCCGGGCAAAACCCTGGGCAAACCCCCCAGCATCCCATACCCATACCCGAACGAGACCCATACGGGCACGGCAGGCATATGAGAAGAACCCCGTAACTTAGCCCAGGAGTAATCAATTGGTTGAGTCTGCATTGCTTGAGGACAAGCAATTTTGGGGAGGGAGGACTTGTAATGTCTCTTTTTTGGTCCATTCCAACATTCTTGGAAAGTTCCAAGATTCTTGGAGAAGGCCATCATCCTTGGAGAGTGCCTATTTTCTATGGGCGAAGTTATATACTGCAGACCGTAAGTTGGGAAGTTATATACTACTGTACATATCATAAGTTGTGAAATTCTATAGTGCAGTACATACCATAAATTGTGAAGATATATAAGACCTAAGTTAGGAAGTTCTATACTGCAGTACATACTGTAAGTTGTGAAGTTCTATACTGTAGTACATACCGTAAGTTGTGAAGTTATATATTGCAATACATACCATAAGTTGTGAAGTTATATACTGCAGTACATACTGTAAATTAATAATTTAACTTAAGTTGCCAAAAGTAACTTTATTTTATTTAAGCAACTTATGTTACATTATTAAAAGGCATTTTAACAAAAGACAAAAAAGTGACGTTAGGCACAAGGGGGCAAAAAGATGGACTTATGCACACATCAAAATGTTATATTTATATTTTGGAGGGAAAAGGGAATTTTTTTTTGGTTTCCCTAAAAGCTGCCATAAAAAGTGCCTTTATAAGGAGTTGAGCATAGAGAAAAGGTCAAACTAGATATTGCTTTCTACTATTTGCTTTGAGTGAGAACCTGAGTTTTTCCATATTTCTTGAAGACGAAAACTCTCTTGGAATACTAGTTTCGGGGACAAAAACCCTCCTAGAGGGATAGAGTGATTTCATTCGGGAATCACCATTGTGCTGCAAGTGGAGTTTTTACAAGTTTGTTGTTGAAATGGAAGTTTTGATGAGTTTTGATTTTTCTTTCTTGTGTGGTTGTTAGTTCAGTTTTCTATGTTGAAAATCTTAGAAGGAAGTTTGGAAAAAATACTTGAACCGATTTTATTTGGTTGAGGAGGTCGTACTTAATACTTGAACTGATTTTATTTGGTTGAGGAGGCCGTACTTATTTCTTCCCTCTGCTGGCGTTGATTTTGACTGAGGCTGCTTTCATACATGTTACATGGTCGTACCATATGGAGGAGGAGATTCTAATAAACAAAGAGGAATCGTGGCTTAGTATCCGTACCATCACTTCTTTGAGCATCGTGTATATTCAACATGATTGGATACATATTAGCAAGGAAAGAACATGGGAAATATTTAAAGAGAATCGCTGCCTTGTCGTTTGTCTTTTGTGGATGTTTGGTGGGGCTGCCTCACTTCAGCACTAAGGCGACTCATTTCCTTAGTGTTTTTTGGTCTTTGTTAGTATGCCGTACTATGAGCCTAAGGAGGCCATACACTCTTGTTGAAGTCTGCAGTAGTTAGTATTATGTATTGGCAATCCTTAGTCTTTTTTATGGGTCCATACCGCATCAAATAAAGTCTGAGTTTATATTAGGGTTGTTGGGTATTGTTTTGGTCAGTGTTATTCTCAGTTGGGTAGTGAAAATCTGAGTTTCAAATCTGATTACTCAATATAACAACAGTTTCTAGAGGTCTGATTGCATTCGGTATTAGTTTCCAGCCTCTCAAGAGAGTCTTCTTCAGCAAACAATAAGTTTATCAGTTGGTTTCAACGAGCAGATTTGGAGAGCAGTCAGTTCTTGTACATTATGCATATTTTGGACTAATCTTTGATTGTTGCAGCAGCATCAATATTTGATCAGAATATATATCTATCAGTTGTTGCAGCTATTTTATTAGTATATTTGATTATTGTAATGCATTCCATGCTTGTTCATAACTCTGGATGGTAATACCGTTGGAGGCATTTTCATGTATGCATTTCATATTGTAAAATTGGATGGTTTAGCACTAGTTAGTATAGCATTTCATTCTAGCCCGTTTGGCATTGAACAAGCTTGCTTGCTCTCAACCATTTTGGTCTGATCAAGCTTAAATATTCTGTTAGTGGCTTTGCATGTATGCACGCTTGTCCGCCGAAGAGGTGTAGATTCGGGACGGCTCTGCCGCCTACGTGCTTTCCTTTCTATACTTGCATATACGCACGCTTGTCCACTAAAGAAGTGTAGATTTGGGTCGGCTCTGCGACCTGCATGCTCTGGTCGGCATTGTCGCCTTCATTTTGTAAATGCATACATCTTAGATAGTTGTGTGGTCCAAAGCACCGTATGCTCTCACCTTGCCCACACTAGGATCTTGGTGATCAGAACGTGTTCAGACATTGCATTTGCATTTCTTATTTGCAAAAAAAAAAAAAAAAAATTGGGTGTGGTTGTTACACAACCGCATCTGGGCTCATCACCAAAGACTAGACCTATGCAAGTAAAAACATTTTGTGTCCCCCATCTTTGACCCCATGCAACCAAACAAATGCAAAGGCACACCACCGAAGGCCAAGGAAAGCGGGAGGAATAGAGATGAACTGAAATAAGATCATGCCCCCTAATCTTAACCCACGCAACTAAGTAGATGTGAGGTCTACTCACCAAAGATCAAAACTAAGCAAGCACTCTCTTCAAAAGGCTGAGAAAACTAAAATGGCTTTACTTAACCTGTTTTTGTCAATCTCAATTGAGCATTAGGTTAACTCTTTAGGACTCTACTCTTGTTGAGGTATGAGAACTAGAAGGATCTGCCTGTTAGCTTCTAGATAGTCTGTAGACTTAGATATCTAACAAGGGAAGATAGGAGATAGTGCAAACATGGACCAAAACAATCTCTCACTCAAGACTGAGCAAGAAAGATGCATGAGCAATGTTTGGATTTGAATTCAGGAAGCCACATAGTCTAGGATTTGTGTTAAGAGAACTGTCTCAAATTTTGTGAGGAAAGTATTGAAAAGAACAAGTTTTATACAAATGAAATGCTATGCACCTTTTAATTTTACTTTTTGCTCATGATACGCACCTAGAATGAGACGCATTAATTCCTTTTGACTTCCGATGTGCATAAACAGAAAATGTGCATCATACAAGTCCTCTATTAAGATTGCAAGAGTCTAACCATAGTTTAAAAACTTGGACTTGGAATTACTCAACTAACCCAAAAAAATTTAAAACTCGAGACTTGGCAATAACTCGGCAAATTTATTGAACATTAAAAATACATTAATTTTTAAAAATATGTTTTAAAAACATGCATATTACTGATTTTATGGATCATATTATTGATTCCCTTCATATATAGGTAAAAAAATAAGAATTCAATACACTTCATAGACAAAAAAATGAGTTCAAAGTTTCAATACATATAAACTTCCAGTTTTAATATCAACAAAAATTACAAATCATAAATTTCTTCTACGACTAAAACTCGGAAAAGCATGTTGCCACTATGTGGGTGTCATGGAAGTGGATGGTATAGCTATAGTATCCTCAACAAGGGCCTCAGGCATAGGATCAAGTTGTGTATGCAGTGAACCCCTTGATGACTCGCCAAACTCACCTTATGAATCCTCATATACTGCCACATTTGCTTGTGCCATTCAGCTACATCCCTCTCCAAATTAGCAATCTCATTAGTAGTAAACTATGGATTCGTATCCACAACAACCCAATCTAAATATGGATCAATGTCATCAAGGTCAAGAGCATAGTGTGTATCCTACCCTTGTACCTTCTTTTCATGTAGCCGAAGATTGTACTACATAAAGACAAGGTCATTCAAGCCCTTTTGAGTCAATCTCTTGCATTTTTTGTGTGAATGGCCCCAAAAACACTCCAGTTGCACTCACAACCAAAAGCGCTATAGGGTTGGGATAGAATGCAGATGGCAAGCTTTTGAAGATTAAGCGTTGTGACACCAAAATCTTCCCACCGCAAATCTACAAGAACAACATTTATAACTTTGTAAGAATTCTAATAAACTTAAAGAGTTAAAATAAATTGTAAACTCAAATTAAACATATATGTTTTTTTTACCTGATTGTAGAGTGCCTCGCCTACGAATGCCTAAAGTTGAAGAAAATGATACCCCCTTTGCCCTCTTATTACTTTGTCACTCATCGTGTACAAGGTCTCTAAGGTTTCCAACAAGGATCAACCTCTCAATACATGTGTTAAGGCCAAGCATAACCTCTGTTGTATCTGCTCTAAATGAAGGGGAGAAAAAAAACTTAGGGTTCAAATAGTAGGCAGCAACATGAATATGTTGGTGTTGTTTGTTCCACCTCTAATCAATAGTGCACCAAATGGATTCATACTTGGTTCTATTCAACCCATACAAATGTTGAATTGCTTCTTTGGCCCTATCCATGGCCTCATATAGATACCCCATGGGATTTTTATCCCCATCCACCAACTACAGAACCATAACCAATAGTTTGGACACCTAAAATAAGAGAGTGAATGAAAAGGAAATTAGAAAATTAAAGAAAATCAGAATTTTTTTTTAAATTAAAATATCAAAATTTTACAAAAACAACTTGTAACATTGTAAAAAAAAATTAAAAAGGAAATTTTAATTAAAAATTTACCTTGATGATCTCTTCCACGGTCTTGACAAATGTATCATCAAAAATGGTCTTCATGGCCCTCTCTACTTCAACCTTCCTGCAATAAGGACTCTCCAACCACCTTTCGCTCACAAACATGCACTTAAGGTTGGGCAATGCAATAGCTAGACTCTGCAAGATGAGGAAATTAGTGGCAAAGCGTGTGACTCTTATACACATGAGCTCCTTGCCATTAGTGTGCTCTCTCATGAGATTCAAGACCCATGTGTGATTGTAGATATATTTGGTAACATTCCTTGCATCTTCCAACACATTCTTCACCCAGCTTAATTTCTCTGTCTTCAAGGAGAAGATCAAGGCATTGAGCAGCATAAGGGCTCCAAACCAATGTAGGGTGCCTCACCTCTAGTAGTCTACCAACAACCACATATGCAAATGCATTGTTTGTCACTGTTTAGATAACATTATCCACTCCCACCTCCATCACCACCTCATCCAACAAGCTAAACAAGGTCTTGGCATTTTTTACTTCACTGGAGGCATTAACTGACTTTAAAAAGACCAACTCTCCTCCTGAATCCACTAAAAAGTTTGAGTGTCCTATTCTTGGCATTTGTCCACCCATCAGATAAAATGTTGCAGCCTTTGCTTTTCCAAATCTATTTTTGTTCCTCTACTAGCTTATGTGTTTTGGACCTCATCCTCCAATAATGGACCACTCAATTCATAATTGCTTGGGGCCTTGAACCCCTAACTTGCCACAATCAATGCGGTAACCAGCTCCTTCCAATAAGGATTTGAAGCAACATTAAAGAGAATACTATTGTAGTACCAAAATTTGGCACATGCCAACTTCGCCTCATGATGCAGTTCGCTATTCCACGTAGTACCTTCGAACGAAGGTTGCGCACTAGAAGTATTATGAGGAATAGAAAAACTCGAATCATGGTTGCCCACATTGCCTTATCCTCGTATTCATGGCCCTATGGAAAAAGAGCCTCCCATATCTCCCCTAGTTTCTTACCTTGTAGAATTGTGAAATGTGGGTGAAACTCCCATTGCCTCTGATGTCCTCTTTTTCTCTATTTTTTTCTATTCAAATGCTAAAAGCTAAGTCGCCTACCCTGGTACAGGATCAGGTATGGGTTCGAGGATCAAGTACACAGATACAACAACAAAAAAATTTGCCCGAGTACGGGTATAGCAACATATATATATATATATAATTTAAAAACTTTGAAACTCTAAAAGACTAAAAGTTAAAACAATAATACTCATAATTGCCAATAAACAAAATAATAAAATATATAAATACCTCAACTTGCAATACGGAAAATACTCATGAATTAAAATTCATAATTTAGTGATTTCTCAAATGTCAATACAAAATGGAAGTTACAATCAATATTCAATAATCTTCATATGGCTCTTCATCAAGAGCATCAAAGTCAACATTTGGTTCAACTTCATTTGAACCACAATCAGCTGGAACACCACTCCCACTAGCCATGTTTGTGTCATGTGTAGAAGTTGCGTCATTGATAGAGACTTCGGCAAGCTGTGCAACAATAACATCTAAATCGGCACACTCAGGAGTTAGATCCCAATTCCTTGTCACCCCCTCCTTGTAATCAAGTTTCTTATGTGACAAGAGACACAAGTTGGAGTGCAAAAAGACCAAATCTTCAGCTTTTTTTTGCACCCAATCGGTTTCGTTTAACTGAGTGGATAAAGGAGTATGTACTCCAATTCCACTTAACTAAAGAACTTGCAACCTATTAAATTTGCATACCATAAACATTTACAATTATAAAACATAAATTATTACATTTAAATTATAAATTATAATATATACTAGGGAAAGAAAAATGAGGAAAGTAAATTTAAAAAATCAAAAGATGCATTATTGAGATAGAATTTTTATTGCAAGAGGTTGAAGGTGAAAATAGTCTTGGCCATGTAGGTACCACCATTCATGAGCATCTTTCTTGTACTTGTCTCAAAGAGCGCAAACATCTTGATTCTTTGAAGATATGAACTCACCAAACTCACTCGAGACAATACTCTCTAAATCTCCATCTAGAAATATTCTTCTGAACACAGTTTTGTAGCCAACAGCAACCTCTTTATCTCTATATGGTGCCACCCTCCTCAACAGGGAAAGTATCTCTTTGCTATAATACTTTGGAGACAAAGTAAATGCTAAGAGATGCAAGGGTGTCGTCATCTTGTTCCAACACTCATCAATGATCCTTTGCACTCTTTTAAAAAATGCTTTTGTGGGGTCTTGCTCCTTGGCTTCTATTATGGTCCTTATTTTTTCAACCATGGAGTCCATGCCATCATAAATTTCACCCAAACATGGTCGATCCGTATCTGCATACCTAATCATACTCATGATGGGCTCAGTGAAACTCAAAACATATTCCACATAAGCCCACCACTAATCATCTAAGATCAATGCTTTGATTTTTTTGGACTTTCTCTAACTGTGATTGCCTCCATACACTCCAAAGAGTGTTAATGACCATGGCACTCAATGCCTCTCGCACCTTGATCTTCACAAGTCATCTCAAGACGATTATGTGTGATGCGAAACGAGTTTCGACAACCTAACATCGTGTAAAAAATAAATTAATTAAAATTTAAAAAGTAGCATCTTAGCAAAAATTTAAAAATAATAAATATGCTAAAAGTAAAAAATAAAAATAATATTACATTCAACAACTCCAATTTGGAGAAGGTCCTGAAGATGGCTTGTGACATGATGATTTGTCACAAACATTTAAATCTCCTCCGCCTCCGTGTAGATTTCCTTGACCCACTCAATTTGTGTGCCAATCTTTTGCAATATCAAGTTGAGAGAGTGGATGGCACATGGTGTCCAAACAATATGCCCATATGTACCCTCCACTATTGAACCAGCTGCCCTACAATTTTTAGCATTGTCCTTTACAACTTGGACAACGTTTTCAGGGCCCACCATCTCAATGGCTTGTATGAGGATATTGGCTATGAAGCTTGCATCTGTCACTTGCCCCTCACAATCAACTACTTTCCAAAACATAGCCCCTTTAGGGGACATTGCAATGACATTAATTAGTGGCCTGTTTTTGCAATCCTTCGATCCATCAAAAATGGACACTCATGTTTCAAGCCATGTATCCTTGATTGCTCTCAATAACGCCTCTATGGAAGCTTTTTCCTTGCCCAATAAGGTGGTGCGCACCTTTTCATACCCAAGACTAACATAATCAGTAGGTGCCTTGGCAATTGCAGTCAACATATTCCGCCAATATGGTGATCTAACAAGGTTGAAAGGAAGCTCATTGGCATAAATTCAATAAGCTATGCTTTCATCTGCAAGCTCCCTTACCTCATTCTTGAAGGCTTTTTCTAATGGGCCTCTTTTACGGAAATGAGTAGTGTCTTCTCCAAAAGATGGTGGTAGCATGAAAGGATGTGGGCCAGCCGGTTCTATTAAGCCATCAAGAGGTTTTTACGATCCTTTCTTGGAAGGAGGATGTACTCTTTCCTTTGCTCTGTTACTTACCATGTTGGCATCCTCTTGTTCCTTGATTTATCCCAGTATTTGTTGCTTTGGCAACTCTTTTTTATTCGACCCTGGACAAACTCTTATACCTAAGTCAAGCATAGCGCAAAAGTAAGCTTTCACTCAACCATATGATCTCTTATATTCATTCAAACAATGGCTACAACGCCAACAATAAACCCCACCACCAGGTATTTATTCAATCATGGTTGTATGTTGCCAAAGAGGTGATGCTGCATCATTTAAATGAGCTCTCTACAAGTAGACCAACTAAACTAGAACTACGAGCCATTCTGTAATACAACAAAACAAAACAAAACAAACATTACAAATTTACAACCCTACAACTTACCAAAAAAAAAATCAATATTATAACCCCTATATTATGTACATAAGGTTTTAAAAAGTATTTAGAACTTTTTTAAAAAATAAAAAATTTGAAAAAAAAATTGAAAATCTTGAAAAAATTCATGAAAACTTGAAAAAAATTACAAGATTCACTCACCTTTATAGATAAATCTTCCTCAAGCAGCTTTTCCTCTCCTATTGGTGTAGCTCTTTCACTCCCGTAGCCTTCACCTTTGAAGAAAAATGCAACAACCTTCAACAATCAACAATGGCAGCTTGGAGGCAAAAAAAATAAAGTTTTACTCTTCTGTTTTGATGAATGGAGGCAAAAGATGTTTTGTGTTTCACTTTTAGAGCGAATTAGAACGTTTAGGGTTTTTTAAAATGTAACAAAAAATGAAAATAGCGCCAAATTTGACGCCTTTATTGGCATCCCTGCCATGGGTACACCTGGGTTCACCTAAGTTCGCCCAGGGTTCTACCTGGGTGCCTCAGGCACCCTATGGGTGTACCCAGGGAGCCCGAGAAGAACCCTGGGTGAACACCCTGACGTCCCAGCCCCGTACCAAAACCAGCGCCAAACTAAACCGAGCACACTGGGCTACTGGGAAGAACCCGGTAACGCTCTAATTATGAACCTCCAGTGTTGCTATAGACTATAGCACATGACATAACATCTCAGCTAGGGACTTGTACAAGGTGATATTTCAGACAATTTATCCTTAGTACAATGGTTGCAAATAGCCATTCCCTTTTCTAGACTTTTTGTCCCATGCTCCCAACAAGGGTCCTTAGGCTTGCCACCTTTCTTACTTGTAGTCGTGGATGCCATATTCTTTTCAAAAAAAAGAAATCAAGCCTGGCAAAAGGGAAATAATAGATAACAAGAATTAATACCATAGCTCAAAATAAAATTGTCGTTAACAAGCTATCCTTGTTTAATTTTAATTTTTTTGTGGATGCTGAATAGCCCATGACAGCAATTTTTTAATATTTTAATTACTGTCACCAGCCCATGACAGTCATTAAGATTTTAAAAAATGACAATCGTGGGCTGGTGACAATTATTAAAATATTAAAAAATGACCGCCATGGGCTGTATAACCCATGACAGTCATTCAAAATTAAAATTTTAAAGTTTAATTTAACTAGGGAAGAAAAAAATTAAAACATCATGATACACTAGTGACAATCATTTTTTAAAAAATTAACGACTGTAATGGGTTGTATAACCCATGATAGTCAATCAAAATTAAAAATTTTGAGTTAAAACCCATGGTTTAGTTGGATAGTGCTACCTTATGGTTTAGATGAATTTCTTTTTAGTTTATATAGTTGAAAAAAAAATAAGACATACCTGAATTTGCAGACCTGCATAATGCCACAGCCCTCAAAATCCAAACTGGTAAAAGCAACCTGTGAAAATCTGCACTCAAAATCATGCCCTAGCCATCCGCATCGCCAACGAAGAAGGGTTCGCAGTTCGCTCGCTCGCATCAGTTTGAAGTTGAAAAAATGAGTGAAAAAAATAAAATTGTGACCTTTTTTATCACAAAACGTTCAATGAGTTTTTGTGTGGCACAATTTTTCAGCAAGGAGCACAATTTTTAGCAATTTTTGCAGAAAAAGGCACCGTGATCTTTAATTAAAACCAGGCACTGAGTTTATCTCACAATTACTCGTGGGCAAAAATTTCTAGTGAGTCATGCAAGTACTCACCAGGTTTTTAAACAATGGGTCTAACTAACCTAGTTCAGGACTAAAACATCTAGTGTCATCTGTTTGACAAAAAACTCCTGAATGGGAAAATGTGACTCTTTTGAATCTTCCTTCTTATCTAATCGATGACTTACAAAAATAAACTCAAACTAACCAATCTCCTAATAAGGTGGATCTCTAGTTCCTAAGGTCCTAACTACACAAAAATCTCTCACACAGGAAAAAATAGGCCTACCAAGTCGAATCTTGTTACTATTGTTTAAAGGGTGCCACTAGCCTTTTCCTCTTTCCTTCCCATAGGCTCTTTCTTATGAGCAATTGTAAGAGGATGACAGTCACAACTCTTGTTGGAAAAGTTTTCAACCATGTGATCATGTAGAGTCTAGATTATCATGAAGGTTTGGATATTTGCCTAGTTCCACAGGGACGCGTCCCCCCCCCCCTGAAATACAGCCGTCCCCGAAGTCTCCCCGTTTCCAGGACGGGGAGACTTCAGGGAAACATCCCCTGCCGTCCCCCCATTTTTCTTTTAGGCATTCTGTCAAATAGTTCACGTGCCTTGTCTATGCTTCCACATTTTGCATACATGTCTAACAGGGCAGTTGCAACTACAACATCTGACAAAATTCCTCTATCCTTTATTTTTTGATGGATGTCCATACCCTATTCCAAAGCTCCCATTTTGACATAGGCAGGGAGGATGCTGGCAAAGGCTGTGGAATTTGGTTTTACACCAGCCAATTGCATTTGCTTTAAAATTTGAATTTCTAAAGCCTTTTCAACAAATCCATTTTGTGCATATCCTGCAATCATTGCAGTCCATGAGACCACATTTCTTTGAGGCATTCTGTCAAACAGTTCACGTGCCTTGTCTATGCTTCCACATTTTGCATACATATCTAACAGGGCAGTTGCAACTACAACATCTGACAAAATTCCTCTATCCTTTATGTTTTGATGGATTTCCATACCCTATTCCAAAGCTCCCATTTTGACACAGGCAAGGAGGATGCAGGCAAAGGTTGTATTTCAACGCAATATGTTTAATCTAAACTTTACTTATTAAGTTATTCCTTAGGCTTCTGAAATATTCCGAGCCAAATTTTTTCATTTTTTCAAATTACAAATTACAAACCAATGCACCCGTTAAAGTTAGCAGCTAAACCAAAACGTTGCTGAAGCAACTCTAACCAGAATGTACACCAGGATCCCGATGTGGGCAAGGTGTGAGCATTGGTCAGAGGATCTTAATCAAAATGCTTATGCAATAACTCTAACCAAGAATGGCGCCGATGATGGTGAGCATATGGTCTGAGGGTCTTCTACACTAAGTACTGAAAGAGAACTCGACACCAAGTATGTGCTACCCAATCCAGTATGGAGTTGAGGCGACCATATGGCAGAGTATTACAAATTACAATGCTTGAAAGAAATAACTATAATGCTGAAAGTACTCAAAACCCAGAATGTGCTTTCTATCCTAGAGTGGGTAAGTAGCTACCATAGGGCGGAGGTAAAGTAAATACAAAAACAAATACTGGAAGTAGAGTTGAGCATTACAAATCAGAATTGAACAAGATTGAGAATCAGTGCCAGTACTACTGCCAGTTTACAAAATGAAGCTCATTCGCCTTTAAATTAAAACCAGCAACCTATGAATTTACTCATATGCTCATATCTCCCTCATAACTCATCCGACTGACTTGAAACAAAATGCAATATTCCCTAAGAATGATGACGCTTAGGATAGAACACTGAAAACAGATCAAAATGCCATGTATTATTTATGCACAGATTCCAATGCATCAACAGATGGTACGGCCTTCAAGAAAGGGCGATCTGCCTTTAAAAAATCACAGCTATCTCAAAAAAATCTGCAAACTGGAGGAAAATGACGCCTTGACCAGACAATGAGAATAAGAGAATACCCAGAACAATATTTTTGTTGTTTTTTGACTTATGAATAAAACACAAATCTGTTGTAGCTAAAAATGCAATACTGGAAAAAACTCTAATATGCAAAACTGAACTAAAGCCAAAAGTTGATTACAATGCACAAATCCCAATGTAAACTCACAAACTAGACTATTTCACCACTAGTCGCTATCTTTCAACCGAGAAGCAATGCCAAGCTAGGAGGCATACATTCCTCGAAGCAATCCCAAGGCCAATCCGGCAGCATAACATTATCAAGATTTCGGATGCCGAAATGAGAGCACTCTTCCTCCTTTAATACTTTTCCAACTGGGAGTCTCTAAAATCCTCTTGCATATGGGATAAAACATGAGAGGGAAAATAATATAATCCTCTTCAATTCTTTTTTCAATCTCAACATTAAGTCGTTGAGCCTAGGCACCAAGGTCCAAAATTAAATAATAATGTTTAATTTACGGACTTTAAAACGGAGGCCAAGATGATGTCGGAAACCAATGATCTATAGCTCGTTGGAAAAGTCTTGACAAGACGAATCCAACCCCACTCTCAAAATCCCGTTCTGGTGCCAATCCCAAACTTACTAAAAATAGTAAATTCCTGAATGTCGAGAAAAACACATCCCTGCTAAGCTCTCTGAAAACCCCAGAAAGAGACTGCCAACCAAACCACATCCCACGAACAAAAGCAACCACCAAAACATGAAACCCCAATTTCAACCTCCGAGTAGCCTACGGGTCTCCGGAATAGGCCAACGGTCAACTGTAAAAGATCAAGCTGGAAAACGGAACATTACAGTCCACCCTTCCCAAGATTGCTTGTCCTCAAGCAATTGCAAGCCTGGATGCTGCAGAATCTCATCATTCTCCCAAGTTGCATCCTCTATAGGCAAGTTCTTCCACTTCACCAAATACTCTCTGATAGTTCTTTTCCTCAAAGAACGCTCCCTGGAATCAAGAATCTCTTCTGGAATCAAAACTAACTGTCCTTCTTCATCCAAAGGTGGCAATTGTGATGAAGCAACAACATTGTGTCCAAGTGCCTTCTTGAGGCGAGACACGTGGAATACATTGTGCACTCTGCTATCCGAAGGTAGCTCCAACTCATAAGCTACTGCCCCCACCCTCCTAGTGACCTTGAACGGCCCATAGAAACGTGGTTTGAGCTTCTCAGCTCCACTTTTCTTGAGAGTGGACTGTCTGTAAGGCTGTAGTCGAAGATAAACCATATCTCCAACTGCAAAAGAGCGCTCAACACGCCGCTGATCAGCGTACATCTTCTGTTGATTCTGTGCAATCTGAAGATTGTTCTTCAATGAGTTCAAGATATCTTGACTCTGCTACAACAAATCTTTGCCCTGAGGGGCTTTGCTATCACCAAACACCAAATCAGCAAAGCTAGGAGCCTCATAACCGTAAAGAGGCATGAAAGGTGACATCCTTATTGACATGTGAAAAGTAGAATTATAACAATACTCGCCCATGTGAAGCCACTTCACCCAAGCTCTTTGCTGCTCCGAAACATAGTTTCTCAGGTAACCTTCCAACCACTTGTTCACTATCTCTGTCTGTCCATCGATTTGAGGGTGATAACTAGTGCTTGGAGTAAGCACTGTACCACTCATTCAGAAAACCTCTTGCCAAAAAGTGCTTAGGAACTTGCTGTCCCTATCACTCACAATGTTTTTTGGCAACCCATGTAATCTAAACACCTCACGAAAAAACAGATCTGCAACTTGGGCTATTGAAAAAGAGCTGGAAATGGCGAAGAAGTGAGCAAATTTTGTTAATCTGTCCACAACAACATAGATACAGTCTTTTCCTTGAACCTTGGGCAACCCTGTGATGAAGTCCATTGATATGCTTTCCCATTTTTGATTGGGAATGGGAAGAGGTTGCAGAAGACCAGCTGGTAAAGTATGCTCATTTTTGTTCATCTGACAAGTGGGACACTCCTGAATGTATCGGTGAACCTCCCCTTTCAGCCCTTTCTAAGAAAATCTTTCCCTGATCTGCCTATATGTCTTGAAAAACCCTTGATGACCAGCAAGTGGAATGTCATGAAAGGTCAACAAAATCTTCTTTTTGAGCTTAGAATCAGCCACCACAAAGATTCTACCCTTGTAGTGTATCAGCCCTTCGACCACTTTGTACCTTTCATCAAGAAAAGTACCCTCAATGATGCTGGTTGCAAACTGATTTTTGGCATAATCAGCAAGCAACATGTCCCTCCAATTACTGTAAGCTCACACAATGAGCTCAAATGAGGTCTTCTAGATAGAGCATCAACCACAATATTGTTTTTCCCTTTGACATATTCGATGTCAAAATCGTAAGCTTGAAGCTTACTCACCCACTTTTGTTGCCTCTCGTTCAAATCTCTTTGATGCATGAAGTGCTTGAGGCTATTGTGATCAGTCTTGACCACAAACTTGCTTCCCACCAAGTACTATCTGAACTTAGCTAATGCATGCATAATGGCAAGCATCTCCTTGTCGTAGATGGAGTAGGTCCTTTCAACCCCTCTTAATTTTCTGCTTTCAAACACAATGGGATGTTTGTCTTGCATCAAAACAGCCCCAACTCCTTCACCGGATGCATCACACTGTAGCTCGAACGGTTTGGAGAAGTCTGGGATAGCTAACACCGGACAAAAGCTCATGATCCCCTTAAATTTATCAAAAGTAGTTTGAGCCTTTTCTGACCAACAAAAGGCACCCTTTTTCGTGAGGTCAGTAAGAGGAGCAGCATTCTGAGAGTAGCCCTTCACAAATCTTCTGTAAAATCCACAAAGACCCAAAAATCCTTTCAGATGAGTCAAATTCTCAGGAGGTGGCCAATCAACAATTGCCTTGATCTTTTCAGGATCAACCTTCACTCCTTCAGCACTGATTATATGGCCAAGGTAAAGTAACTCCATTCCAAATTCACATTTGGATTCTTTGGCAAACAAACTCTCTGATTCCAAGATGCTAAGCACTTCCTCTAAGTGCTGGAGATGTTCTTCCCATGTCTTGCTGTAGATCAGGATGTCATCAAAAAATATCAATACAAACTTTCTCAACTGCTTCTGAAAGATTTTGTTCATACATGACTGAAAGGTAGCAGGAGCATTAGTCAACCCAAATGGCATGACTAGAAACTCGAAGTGGCCATAATGACATCTAAATGCTGTCTTCTCAACATCGGATCCTCTCATCCGAATCTGGTAATATCCCGATCTCAAATCGATCTTTGAAAAGAACTTGGCTCCATGTAGCTCATCAATGAGCTCATCTATCCTCGGGATGGGATATCGATTTTTTATGGTGCTTTGATTCAAAGCACGATAGTCCACACACATGCGGATGGTACCGTCCTTCTTCTTCACCAGGACAACTGCCGAAGCAAAGGGGCTCTTGCTTGGACGAATGAAGCCCATCTCCAAGAGTTCTCGAATGTTTTCCTCAATCTCGTCCTTTTGCTTCTTAGGATACCGATAAGGAGTTGTAATAACTGGTTTAGCTCCTTCCTTGAGCTCTATGACATGCTCCGAACCTCGATCAGGAGGTGGTCCAGGAGGTAAATCAGCAAACACCTTGCTCTTCTTTGTGAGTAAAGACTGAATATCAGGAGGGTAGTCTCTCTTTGTTTCAACCGGACTAGCAAGAAGAATCATACACTCTGCAGCCCACTCAACTTGATCATGTTGAATCAGCCTCGCCATCCTCTTGAATGACACAATCCGAGGACCACCATTGGACATTCCTCTTATCACTACATTCTTCCCTTCGGATTGAAACTTGAGCTCCATGGTTTGCAGATTTAGAGTGATCTCCCCGAATGAACGCAGCCATTGAATGCCTAGGACGGCATCCGTATGTCCAATTTTGACTACATAGAAGTCGTCCTTGACTTCATAGTTTCCCACTTAAATGGTCATGTTTGAGATCTTCTTGGTGCAGGCGATGTGAAAACCATCAGCAACCATAACCTTGAAGCCTTCAAACTCTTCTGTTTGCAGCCCCTTCTTTGCCACCACAGCTTCGTCAATGAAGTTATGCGTTGCTCCAGTGTCAATCAAAGCAACTATGCGTTGTCCCTTAATCATCCCTCGAACTTTGAAGGATTCATTCCTTTGAAAGCTCAAAAGTTGAGCCAAAGTGCCACCACTTCCCTTTTCATCTTCGGATTCCTCTAGGACCTTTTCCACTTCATTGTCTTCAGAATCAGACTGCTGGTCTGACAAATCAGAATTATTTTCTTCAGCTGAATAGTATTCAATTTGATGAAATTTGCCTCCTTTTGGGCAAACATGATCTTGGGACCATTTTTCTCTACACCGGAAACATAACCCTTTTCTTCTGAGTTCATTAAGTGTCTCGGGATCCAACCTTGTGACATGAGGTTGATGCTGTTTGAACTCCTTATGCTGAGGTCTTTTTCCTTTATCTCTTTTGTGAAATGATGGCTTGGGTTGAAACTTTGCTTTAGGAGCAGCCCACTCCATGTTTCTTGCCTTCTTCATTGCCTCTTGTAGAGAAGGTGGATCAAAAGCTTTAATCCAACCCTTGAGTGGCTCCGTCAATCCTTCATTGAATAGGATCACCAAGCGCCTCTCAGTGACTCCTGTGACCATGACTGAAAGCCTCTGAAACTCAGCTATGTAGGCATCAACTGTACCATATTGCTTCAGTTGTGCCAATTCTCTAAAATGCACTTCTGGATCTTTTTTCTCAAATCTCTCTGTGAGCTTATCGGTGAACTCATCATAGGTAGTGATAGACCGATGATCCAAGGTGACTAGGCCATGGTACCACCACTCGTGCGCCACCCCATCTAGGTGTAGCGTAGCGAACTTAATCACCTCCTCCTCTTCCATGGGTCCAAGAGCTAGATAGTTGTATAACTTCTGTATCCAAGCTCTGGCTGAACTATTGTCACTCCCATCAAAATGTGGAAGCATAACCTTGTTGCTAGCTTGATGCAAATCCCCATGAACTATTGTCCTCCTTTGTTCATAATGTCTTCCTTGTCCTCTATCCTTCCTTTTATGATCCATAAAATCATTATAAGACATATCTGCCTTAATTTCATCAGGTAGAGAATCATACTCAACGCAGCCGAGTCTCAACTGTTCAACAAATGACACATTTTCTTCTGGATCAAGATGAGGTTTTACTGGTGCCAAGAAAGTGGGTTTGAATGGCCTGGAAGAAATGTATGTGCTATTTGAAGCAGGCTGAGCAGCATGTCCATTATGCTGGTTGGTGGCACTATGTTCTCCATTATGCCCTGAATTGTTCAGTGGAGGTTGGTTCTGACCCATTCTCCCCATCATGAGAGATATCATATCCATTAAGGTATCCATCTTCCTCTCGAACCTCTTTGCCGAACTTAATGATCTTTCTCTTCCTTTCCCATTATCATCTCTGTTACCTCCCGACGTCCTCTCATTATCCCCCATTTCTCCTCCAAGAGAAGACTCCCAATTGGCTCTTAATACCTCTAAAGCTGTCTGACCTTCTGGGGCCTGATGCCAATGAAACTGACTGGTAGCCTTCTTGTATTCTCTTGCTAAGTACCTCTGTTCTCTGTCACTCATAGAAGGTTTGTTTTCACAGGATGGCAGGATGCGTGGCTCTGATACCACTGAAATATTCCGAGCCAAATTTTTTCGTTTTTTCAAATTACAAATTACAAACCAATGCACCCGTTAAGGTTAGCAGCTAAACCAAAACGTTGCTGAAGCAACTCTAACCAGAATGTACACCAGGGTCCCGATGTGGGCAAGGTGTGAGCATTGGTCAGAGGATCTTAATCAAAATGCTTATGCAATAACTCTAACCAAGAATGGCGCCAATGATGGCGAGCATATGGTCAGAGGGTCTTCTACACTAAGAACTGAAAGAGAACTCGACACCAAGTATGTGCTACCCAATCCAGTATGGAGTTGAGGCGACCATATGGCGGAGTATTACAAATTACAATGCTTGAAAGAAATAATTGTAATGCTGAAAGTACTCAACACCCAGAATGTGCTTTCTATCCCGGAGTGGGAAAGTAGCTACCATAGGGCGGAGGTAAAGTAAATACAAAAGCAAATACTGGAAGTAGAGTTGAGCATTACAAATCAGAATTGAACAAGATTGAGAATCAGTGCCAGTACTACTGCCAGTTTACAAAATAAAGCTCATTCGCCTTTAAATTAAAACCAGCAACCTATGAATTTACTCATATGCTCATATCTCCCTCATAACTCATCCGACTGACTTGAAACAAAATGCAATATTCCCTAAGAATGATGACGCTTAGGATAGAACACTGAAAACAGATCAAAATGCCATGTATTATTTATGCACAGATTCCAATGCATCAGCAGATGGTACGGCCTTCAAGAAAGGGCGATCTGCCTTTAAAAAATCACAACTATCTCAAAAAAACTGCAAACTAGAGGAAAGTGACGCCTTGACCAGACAATGAAAATAAGAGAATACCCAGAACAATATTTTTGTTGTTTTTTGACTTATGAATAAAACACAAATCTGCTGTAGCTAAAAATGCAATACTGGAAAAAACTCTAATATGCAAAACTGAACTAAAGCCAAAAGTTGATTACAATGCACAAATCCCAATGTAAACTCACAAACTAGACTATTTCACCACTAGTCGCTATCTTTCAAGCGAGAAGCAATGCCAAGCTAGGAGGCATACATTCCTCGAAGCAATCCCAAGGCCAATCCGGCAGCATAACATTATCAAGATTTCGAATGCCAAAATGAGAGCACTCTTCCTCCTTTTATACTTTTCCAACTGGGAGTCTCTAAAATCCTCTTGCATATGGGATAAAACATGAGAGAGAAAATAATATAATCCTCTTCAATTCTTTTTTCAATCTCAACATTAAGTCGTTGAGCCTAGGCACCAAGGTCCAAAATTAAATAATAATGTTTAATTTACGGACTTTAAAACGGAGGCCAAGATGATGTCGGAAACCAATGATCTATAGCTCGTTGGAAAAGTCTTGACAAGACGAATCCAACCCCACTCTCAAAATCCCGTTCCGGTGCCAATCCCAAACTTACTAAAAATAGTAAATTCCTGAATGTCGAGAAAAACACATCCCTGCGAAGCTCTCTGAAAACCCCAGAAAGAGACTGCCAACCAAACCACATCCCACGAACAAAAGCAACCACCAAAACATGAAACCCCAATTTCAACCTCCGAGTAGCCTACGGGTCTCCGGAATAGGCCAACAATCAACTGTAAAAGATCAAGCTGGAAAACGGAGCATTACAGCTTCTATAGTTATACATCTTTTTATAACTAATTTTTCAAGTACTATATGTATTTCAGCGCACCGCTCCCCCGCCGTCCTGCCGCACCCAAAATTAGACCCCCCACCCCCCTGTCCCCAAAACACATCCCCCGCCGTCCCCCCCGTCCCCGTCCCCAGAACTCCTTGGAATTATGGATATTTGCCAACCACTTCATTCACTGATCTACTTTCAGCCTTGCCCATGACCTCCACAGCAAATCCATCAAATTCCAATAATTACTTCCTTTTAATTTCTTCATTAAGCCCAACATATTTCACAACAAAGAGATCTTCTAGAGATTCTTTATTATAAGTTTTCCATCAATTTGGATATTGATCAATAAAAACTAATAAGACACTTCAACTTGCCTTCTTGGAAAAAAAAACCTGAGATTGCAGGGACTTTCCCCACGATACCAAGAAAATGGCTTTGATTCCATGATTATGAGCCCAAATGCAATTCACCACTACCGCTGTAAACACTAGGTACAAGCCCTAGGTCAGAAGCAGGAATGCCTAGAACTGAAAATAAATGATATCAAAGTTCTGAAGTTTCTGGAATATTTGATGCTGTAAACTCTAGATCTGAAAACTCAAAATTCAAACTAAAAAAATTCTGAAATTGCTATACAAAACTGAAAACTGCAACAAAGTACAAACTGAAAACTAGAAAATATTGAATATTTGGAGTTCTGTAGACTGAACTATCTTTTACCTTTTCAGAGAAATTGGAATAAAAAAGAACTTTACTATCACTATAAAATATATCAAAAGTTACTCAGAAAGAAGAATAACTCTTCTACAAGGGCGTGGATGCCAACAAGAGATAATCAGGTCAATTTGATGTTACCTTGGCCATACACAGTTCAAACATGTGCACAAGTACTGCTCCCCAAAAGTATCATGAGACTTTAAGACCTGAGGTCCTATTTTATAATTACTTTCTCTTTTGAACAATTTTTTATTTGTGTATTTGGGGTAATAAAGTATAGCTTAAAATTAGTTTTCCCTTTTCTCCTTTTTCACTTTACACTTACACTTTTTACATGTAACTTAAAGCTACCGTTTTTCCCATTTACCCTTTATGCAGCTAAAATTTATTTCTTCTCATTTTGTCTTCTTACACGCATAACTTAGTAATACTTTTCTTCTTAAAATTTAGAGGAAAGTATAACTGACTCATATAAAGTTCGGTTAACTAACAAATGAACTACTGCGAGACATAAAACTAGTGATGAAGCTGATCATATTTGAGCACTGCAACGTGGCAGAACAGAAAGGTTCATATCAGAACTATATTTTAATATAACTTTGCGGCTTATATCCAAGAAGACTCCTCCTTGGCTCTCAAAAACATGCAGCAAAAAGGCACCATAACATACTATGGTAGAGGGTTTTGCCAAGCTGAAATACAGTTGCTTTGAATATTGAACTTTACAGTTGTAGAAAAGACCTTTGCCCCATGAGTAGTTGCCTTGTATATTGACCTTTAATTGATAAAAAGATTCCATCGGGGGTTGTGTTAATTTTTTAAGCTTGTTATGTTTGAAGAGACTATCTACCAAGTAGAGAGTGGGCCTGATAGTGAAGGTACGTGTACTCCATATTGGAGGTCACATGTTCAAATGGAAGAGGACAGAGCTGTAGACCTTAAAGAACAATATATAAGGTAAATGGAAAAAACAATCCCCTTGTAGAATGCTTGCATAAAAAAGGTTTCATATATCAATTTAATGTCTGGCTTGACACTGACTTAAAAAATTACCTTTACCTTTACCTCAAGGGTTGCAAGAAGTCACTTTACAACAAGAACTTCCTCAAAATCTCCTCAAAACAAAATAGGCGAATCCAAAAAATAACTGCAACACCTAATTGACTTGTTATCCTACTTTTGGAGAGTCCAAAAGTAGAATGGTAGACCCTGGCATCATAGCTGACCTATGCTCAAAAGACTTCTGATTCAGCCAGAAAGAAAATTAGTCCAAGGGATAAAAATGCACAACTCCTCAAAGATCCATTTAATTAAAATTTGGGAGAGAAGCACCTAGGATGGATGAAAATGAGCATTCAAAAAGAAACTACTGATCTTAAACACCAAGATAAGCAAAATATTCCATTAGTCTCCCCTACTTCCATGCTAAGACCAGATATTAGACATTAAGAATAATAAGCAAGATCGAGAGAAGAATTTTGGTGGCCCTTGTAAACTTGGACACACTCATAACAAAGATTCTAGCTCTTTGATGAAACATAAAGTTGACCCAATACCAAAATTCCAAGGATATTTAACAAAACAATACCATGATGGACTATGAGGGGTTGAATAAAGGAATGGTCACCTTGAGATGAGAGAGGTCTCAAGTACGAGAGAGGGGAATTGGGAGGAAGATGCCATTTTTATGAAAGCATGGTACAGAACACTACAGGTTACTTTGAGATGAAAAAAAATAAAAAAATGAACACATTAAAAAAAAAAATTAATGATACAAATTGATTTGAAGATATTTGGATAAACACTCATAGTCACGTAGTTGAGAGATCAATCATGCTGCAAGGGGATCCTTGAGTAAAGTCGCAAGGAAAAGAGGAAGAAAAAGTGGAAGAAATCTTGTAAATGGCTGTTTCAACCACGGTCAAACTCGTTCAACTGTTTCATCTGCAAAAAAGTTTGTCCCATTAGTTTTGTCCAGGGACTTTAATTGGTTTTCATTTCGACTTCTTGCATGAGAGACATTCCATTACCTCTTGGTTGACTTATGTACCCATCCTTTAGCATAATACATCCATTGGGATGTGCTAGCTAATCCTTCATTTTAGAGGAAGGCAAGGAAGGATTTGAGAGATTTAAGTTTTCTTCAGAATTGAATTTAATCATACTAGTTTTAGGGTTACTAGCAATTAAAGGTGAAAGTCCATCCCCTTGTTTCTTGAGATTCTATGATTGTATGTAGCCATTGGAGTTCACTAAATTAAATGCAAGTGAGAGGATGTTAAGTTGATATTCTTAGTGGCTAGAAGAAGGGAGCACGCTTGTACAACTGATTTTGATAGTGAATTATTGGCTTAAGTTTTTTCTCAAAATTGGATTTCTTCAAGGTGAATTGTGCAATAGAATATCCAAGCCTATCATTGGATATTGTTGGAAATTAAACAGGTTATTTCATTTTGATTTCAGTGAAATCAAAGGATTAAACTGTAATGGTTTTTCTTAGATCTGCCTAAAGTAAAATTGAGCTTAGGACTTTCTAAGGTGATCTACTTGTGCAAGGATTCCGTCTGCAACCAAATGTTAGAATTTGCATGCATGGCATTCATGTATGGAGTGCAAAAATTATGACAATATGTTTCAGGCTTACACAATGTGTACATTATTTAATTGTGTATTTCCAGAATGCTAATGACAGATTCTTTTAATCTCAGTAATCTATATCTTTTTTGTAATTTTTTGCTCATTCAAATAATAGATCATAGAGTGTGATCCAAAATATTGATGCAAAAATCAAACACAGTTTTTCCATAAGGTACTACAAACAATAGCTTTCTTGTTGCCTTCAAAAATCCACCCACATAAAATAGATTGATCAAGGTTTCAAAGAGGTGAACAAGAAACAGATGGGTAGTGAACTATTTTATCAATTATCTACAGGGGAAAGAGACGCAAAATTTATCTGCAGATGGCATTTAAAGGTGAGGTCGCAGGAGGACATGATATTTGAGAAGGGAAAGAGAAAGAGAAAGCATTTGTAGCATGTACCTTATGATGACCAAGAGCATCAAGCAGGCCGATCAAGTCCCCCACAAGATGAAAAATAGAGTAATTGTGCGCACCGAGAGGAATATCGGTGTCTCCATAACCCCTCATGTCAGGGGCCACCGCGTGGTACCCTGCCATTGCTAATTCTCGTATCTGATGCCTCCATGAATACCACAATTCCGGAAACCCGTGTATCAGCAATACCACGGGACCTGAAAAACCATTAATTCAGCATTCCCTGGTTACAATTGAAAGCTCGCATGATAAGAGAAAACAAAAGCGCGGTGACAAACCTGATCCTTGCTCTGCTATGTGCATGTTGATGCCGTTGGTACTGATTATCCTATGACTTACCTCCGACGCCATTCTCTACCTTCCCAACACTAGTCAAAATCTTACCGTTTGCCACTTCGCAATGGTTGAGCTTGAACAAAGTCTGGGACATTGCTTATTATTTTGAAGATCAAACTTCTTGTGATCTTCGAAATAAGAAATAATTTTTGAACTTCAAAATAATAAACAATGTCCCGGCTGACTAAACAATATGTACTCCCATCATAATTTTGCTTTTTTATTCCGGATATCATCGATTTTTTATTTTTTTCCTTTGTTTTTCTTGGTTGTTGGAACCGAAGGGCATCTGCTGCGCTTTGTGTGTTATATTCTCATTTGAACTTTAGATCGTATGTTAGAGCTATAAGCTGCCATTGCCATGAACCACAGGGCGCGAAACGACAGCGACCACGTGGACCCTAGGGCACAGTCTGCCAAGGCATAGCCTCAGGTAAGCCCCACATTTTGTCCTCTGCAATATATATAACACCAAACTTCATTTTTGTATATTCTGCATCTCTTTCAAAACTGCTAAAAACCAGGGCAGTAGCAAACCATGATTGAGCAACGGGAGGGGTATAGGGTCATAGTAGGCGTGGAGTCTCTGGGCTTATCATTGAAATGAAATGAAAGTTTTTAATGACGTTCACAAAGATTGGTGTAATTTACGGGATCCAAACAATTTAGTTAGGCACAAAAGCACTACCCAACAACCCACAATTATCCTTTCCTCTTCAAATAGGGCTGTTAATGCTTCACTTTTACAGTATCAACATATTTAATGCCATACATTCCATGATGATATGCCATTCTGTTTGCATAGATCCTAACCAAGGCTTAAATTTGACAGTTGTATAGTTGTTTTTAGAAATTTTTTCTGTTAAATACAATCAAAATTTTAAAAAGACTGTATCATATGAAAGGAAAGATTTTGGAAAAACTGATATAAGATTATGATGATATATGTATTTAATTTTTATATGATTTATTTATATTAAGACATTTTATAGTATTTGAAGCACACCATTGAATAGATAACTATCATAACAAAGTTGCTTGACAGGGAAGGTGGACTGTCAAATTTAAGCCCTGAGATTCCTAACGTGCAAAGGCGACAAACCCTTTCAGTTCGTTCCTCTTTGGGTGTTTTTTATCTCCTTGTTTTGCACCTAAAATAGTATGAACTAGTTCTCAATTACACTATTAACATTTTAGATTTCCATTTTATTTCCGCTCCTATATAGTGTTTTTGTTCGTGGTCACATGTGGGATTGAATTGCTTGACATAATATTTTCTTTTTCATTTGAGTTATTTTGTCTACATGGCAGCTTTGACTTTCTCTCCCACATTGATTTCAACATTGGTGTTTGGGCACTCTTGCATGCTAATACACCATTTATTCAACCACTTGGTATTTTGCTTCATCCACGTGTTCCTCCTATTTAGCTTTTCCTCCTCTACTATTTTGGGCCATTGGTATCCCTCCATTCTCTATATTTTCTTCAAGTATCCTAATAGTCGAATCAATTTCACCACCTCAATTGGGAATGCTCCAACCTCGACTAAGATGATCTCGTATGGGAATGTGATTTTTATTTTGAAATTACTTGTAATTAAATGCTTTTTTAACCTTTCTATTCGCCTCCGTGGTTTTTATTTGAAACTGTTTGTAATTAAGTGCTTTTTTAACCTTTCTATTTGCCTCCATGGTTTTAATTTTGAAACTGCTTGTAATTAAATGCTTCTGCAACCTTTTTTATTTGCCTCCATTTTGCTATTGAAGTGTTGCTACCCCAAACTTTGCAACTATACAACACCACAGGTGTAACAAGCAATCCAAATAAAGTCATATTTGTTTTTCAATCCAATAATTTAACTGATATGCATTTGTTTTGAAGCATACATATAGAGCTTTCCATCCCCATTGTATCCTTTTTGCCCTACAAGCCTCCCAACTAAGGTTGTGAAAATCAAGGCCCATATATTTGTATTCATTTACCACTTGTAAGGAGCTTCCTTCGAACTCAAAATTTATTTATTTATTTTTACTTCTCAAGGTAAAGATCGTGACCTTTGTTTTACCAATGTTCACTTGCACTCCCACCTCCTGACAAAATGGTTATAGGGCTCTCAGGGGTTCTTGCAGACTATGCATTGTTTTTGCCATTAAGATAAAGTCATCTGCATATAACAACAATTTTACCACGTAGGTGGCTAGGTGAACACCTCCACCACCCATCTTGTCTATCCACTCCTCTAACTTGTCTATGTATAGCCCAAACAAAGTGGGGGATAGCAGGCACCCCTGTTTCACCCCGATGTCACTCCCAAAACATTCTAATAAACCACCCTTTGTTCTAATTTTGGCTTGAACCTAATTGTAAAGCATGTGGACTATTGCCCTATATTTTTCTAGTATTCCCAAATCTTCCATTATGCCCCAAAGTTTGCTTATAGGCACCGTGTCAAATGCCTTTTTGAAATCAACAAAACAACAAAAAACCTATTCCCCTTGTTTGTCCCAAACTTTTTCAATCAAATGTTTGAGAGTGATGCAATGATCAGTTGTAGAGTGCTTTGGCCTGAAATCTACTTGCCCTTCGATCTCTTACCCTCCTTTTCATCTCAAAAGCTAATTCTACACTCCACCATACTTTCAAAGAGTTCTTCAAAAAGAGGATTAATCATAATAGTGTGATAGTTGATGGGTTGTTGGCATCCCCACTTTTGAGGAGAGGAATGACAACACTAGTTGTCCAATTTGTTAGGAAATCATATTAAATGACACCATTAAATATCCTTTTGATTTGCAGTGCTAGAGCTTCTAAGCCCCATTTTAAGAATTCAACCTATAAACCATATATGTCACAAGCTTTGTCCACCACTAACTTTTTAATTCTCTCCTTGATATCCTTTGTGGAGAAGAGTTTGACCCTAGTGTTAATTACTAGGGGATCTTTATTTCGGTCCCTCTCATACAACATTTTTGCATACTATAGCCATTGGGTGTATGTGATATTATTCTCAACATTTGTTCTAGCCTACTATAATTCCCTCCAAAAACCTCTCGAATTATGCTTCCCAAGGGAAATCAACTTCCTCCTTACTTTCATGAATTCTTCTTTTTTAGATCTCACTAATTTTTTATACACTTTTTTACTCTTTTTTTCCTTTCTCAAGACTTTCATCATTCTTTTTACAGCCTTGCGCTCTTCATCATACCATATAGTTTTTGGGAAACTATTTTTGATAACTCTTCTAGCCCTAGATCATTTACATGTCATGAGAGCCTTGTGGATTATTGTCATCAAGTTCTCATTGTTTGTTATTCCCTTGTGCTTGCCGGAGCTGCCCATATCTTTTATTTCATGTAAATGTTTTTCAATCATTACTTTTAAAAAGTCCTTGTTCTCACTGTTCATAAGGATTTTGTTTTTGGGGTCCTCTTTTTTACTTAGGTGAAGACTAGTCCTTTGTTGGTCATTATTTTGCATACCAATCTTTACATAAACAAGTTATGATAAGATTTCATTTATATAGGACAACTTCCTATCTCGACCTCCAATATCCTTGGTATAATATTTTGTGAACAAATGACATAGTCCACAATGCTTTGCCCATTGTAAGTTTGACATGTCATGTTCCCAAAGCTCAACAATGCCCTTATTCCATTACATATGATCAAATCATGTAGGTTGCATATCTGTAATAATTTAGCTCGAAACTGTGAAATACCTCCTTTTTTGTCTTAGGAGACCCTTCCCCACTTTTGCTTCTCATCTCCCTCTAACCATAATGGATTACTATTCCACCCCTCTTCCCTACCAATGTAAAGAGCTTGGTTATTTGTTGTTCTTGCATTAAAATTCCCTATTAAAATGGCCTCGTCTGTGGCACAATACTCTGTTATGTCCCTTTTTAATGCTTCATGTGAATCTTTTCTATCTAGGTTCTTTTTCTTGTACATTTTAGATCCATAAGGTGCAAAGTAACATGCTACGAGATAAATTGTAGATTCCTTGTCTATCATCCTCATCCATATGTATTGGCTATTTGGGTCCTTCTTTTCCCCTTTTATAATTCCCTACCATGCTTCCCTTACCAAGACTATCACTCCTCCATGCCCTTTGCCACCTTCCACCAACTCATTCAAAACTAAGACTTTTTTGTAACCTTCAAATTATGGCACTTTGCAGTGCTCATGCTCATGTGTTTCAATGAGGACAATAATGTCCTTTCCCTCTGCTATGGACCCTAAACTAAGACCCCTCCTCCAAGAGTAGCCTCTATAATTCTAGCTTACCATTGTAAGGTGATCCTAGGGAGCCATCTTCCTATTTATTATGTCTTTCTATCACTAAATTAGGCTTTCCCCCTATATAACTACACCCGCTTCCCTCATTTCTTGCTATCACAATTTTTCCCATTCCTTCTTTTTTCCAACTATGCTAGGGTTAGATCCTCATCTATATAAAACTGTGTGCCTTTAAGGAACCTTTTGTTTCTTAGTATTTTATTCTTATCTTCTATATTTTTCAAGGTTACACTTATATTTCTACTTCTTTTCCCCCTTTCCATTTTACTGATTGTATTTGCTTGGAGGTTGTACCTTGCCCATTGGAATTTATCTAATAAGAAGTCTCTTACTAGCTTATTGGTATTTTCTCCTTCTCCATGGTCTTTCATCCCTTTGATTATTATATTTGTTTTTCTATCACGTTGGTCTCTTTCCTCCCACATTTGTAACCTAATTTGTTTATTTATGAGCTCTCTTTATGTCTCTATTAGTTCTTTTGCTACTTGTGCCCATGACTTGGCCTCTTCTAACTTCTCCAATAGTTTAGTTTCTTTGACTTCCATGCTTGCTATTACTGATTGAATCTCTTTGATGTGCAAAATATCCCTTTCTCCACCTGCTTGGATTATGCTTCCACTCTTGTTTTGGTTTAATTCGTGCTTTAGTGTTAAAATCTCCTAATGCCCTATTTCCGTGGTGTTTTGTAATTTATTTATTTGATCTTTAAGTAACTTATTTTCTTGTGCTAACTCCTAGTTGGCTTCTATGATCTCTTGAAACTTGGTATCTTTCATTTGTTCTTTCATCTCTATGTTGTCCAATCTCCTCTTCAAACCCATTAGCTCCTTGGCATACAACTCTAAAGACTATGTTAGGGGTGTCGATATGGGGCTATATACACCCTGGTTTTCTTGATTCTTAATCTCCACCTCTATGTTAGATTCCTAGTGTTTTTTGCCTTCCTGTAGTTTTGATTCTCCTCCCTACTAAAACACTATCTTTGGAAAGCCTTCTTATCTGATTACCAACATTTTTAATAGTTCTTACTTTGTGTTCACATCTAGTGAACTATTTGAGTATTGTCGGATGACTTTGGTAGACTTTCTACAATTTGTTTTCTTCCTAGTTGTTTTAACTTCCTTGCTATATTGACCTACCTATGTTGCAAAATTCTCTATATTATTTGGCATTCACATAGGTCAGACTTTCTCCTGAATCCACTATCTTGGCTTGAGTGTGTCCCTGCTTTTGTGAATGTAGCAATAGGGCCTCTATTGTGAACAAAATTAAATAAACTAAAATATCAAAGGTAAATAAATACTTAAAAATTATAAGGCTAGTGAAATACACAATGAATCATAGTGAAACCAAAAAAGGGTCTGAAATGTAACTACATGGTTCAATGGTAGGGTTCTTATATCATGGGGTTTTTTAATTCCTTGGAGCCACACTCTCCAAGTACCTGCCCACACCCTAATCTCAACCCTCGCATAGGGACAATAGTTGGATCATAGGATCTTGCATGATAGGATACTTGCAAACTAGCATAATAGGCATAGGGGAAAGGATGCAATACATGAATGCAAAGTAGTATAAGGTGTAGGCAAACCCAAAAATGGAAGCAAATACAGAATAAAAAAATTCACTATGATTTTGCCAAGAATATCTTACAACACCTCAATTGTCACTATTAAAATGCAAGAAATGGAAGGAGAGCAAACAACACAAGGTGGGGATAAAGGAAAGGAGAAGATTACCTTATTGTTGAACACACCCAGATACTAAGAGTGGGGGTGAATTAGTATCCAATCAAACTTCAAATCCTCCGGAGCAAATTAAAACTTAAACTTCACAGTATTAACATAATCATGAAAGATCAATCACAATGCATAACACCAGATATATGTGGAAAACCCAAGAAGGGAAAAACCATGGTGAGGATTAACTCATAATATATGAAGCTCAAAATTACAACTTTGTTTTAGGGCTACAACCCAAGGAAGCTAATACTCCCTACTGACTTTGTTTTAGGGCTACAACCCAAGGAAGCAACTACTCCATGAACTAAGAACAAACTCAGAATAGATTACAACATAAAAGTCCTTCTACTGTCTAAAAATTGACATTAAAGCTCACACCTTTGATGATTACAATTTTCCCTCTTCACTCTTCTTTTGATGATTGGATCAATTAGGTACACTCTTCACTTCACTCCTATCGCAAAAATGTCTTCAAGATGAATCAAGACAACCCTTATCGCTTCAGCTCTTTCTCCTTCAGTCGCACATCATAATGCATATCGTATTCATATTCTGCTCTTTACACATTCATATTTGCAATCATGCCTTACCTAGATCAACTAGGTTTACAATATATACATGACATTACATTGATTTCATTACAAGTCACCCAATATAACAAGAATATTACATTTTACAAGTCAGCCAAATATCACACAATATGAAACCTGTAAAAGGCAATCCCTAACGTGAACTCCACGCAACTCTAGGAAGAGACACATGCCTTGCAGACCTCAACACATGTTTAACATGGTCCTAAACATCCTTCAAAAAATAACATCTACACGTCACGCTCATTTGAAATAGGTCGCCCTTAAGCAAGAACACATGAAGCTTTTAGCGCATCGGTCTTTACAATCTTAGCGGTACTCATGAATGATTAAAAATTGCTTGCACTTCTCCCAGATGAGTTAGAAGGACCTATACGCCATCTCTAAATGCTCCTTGAACTCCGCACAACAAGAACTTTGTGGCGCACATCACCAACATACCTCAGTCAGCCTCAACACCAACAACTCTTCATAAACTGACTTGAAAACTTTGTTCAGTACTAGAAACATGAAAGACCTTCATGAAATTCTTCTAGATGAGTCGACCTGAACCATACAACATCTTCAAACACTCCTTGAACTCTGCACAACAAAGATTTTGTGTCGCACGCCTTCAATCATGTGACCTGGGAATAGTCAAGCATATGGAACTATCTGTATCACTTCTGTCATTTGAAAACTAAACTTGCGGACCTCCAAACCACCTGAAACAACAATGTAGTGTGCATTGAACATCTCTGATCATGTTCACAAAACCATGTGAGAAAACCTTCACTTGCGGAGGAATGTGGAGCATTCCAAACAACCTTTAGCATCACATTATATTGCTCTTTCTGCTCCAAGAAGTATTTCAAACTGTTGTGGTCAGTCCTCACCACAAACTTCCCACCTACCAAGTATTGCCAAAACTTCGCCAAAGCATGCATAATGGCGAGCATCTCCTTGTCATAGGTGGAATAAAGTCTCTCATTATCCCTCAACTTCCTACTCTCGTAGGCCATGGGATGGCGATTCTGCATAAGAACCACTCCAATACCCTCTTCGGATGCATCACACTCTAACACAAAGGGCTGAGAGAAATCTGGAAGCCCCAAAATTGGACAAGTGCTCATGACCTACTCGAGCCTATCAAATGCAAATTGTACCTCATCTGTCCATATGAATGCACCCTTCTATGTGAGATCTGTCAAAGGGGTTGCAAGCTATGAGTACCCCTTCACGAATCTCCTGTAGTAACCACATAAGCCTAGGAAACCCTGCAACTCTGAAATGTTCCTAGGGGATGGACTAAATCTTCTCCTGATGTACCTTGACACGATCATTCCACACACTCCCAAGCCACTGTATAGCTGGTGTAGACCAAGGAAAATCTGGAAGTGCCATATGAATCCAGCTAGGGCAGTCACTAAACCATGATGAACCTATGAATATGAAGTCACCAATCAATAAATAAATCGCTGTCATGCCATGAGGAATAGGTGACAAACCCAAATGTGTAGTATAGATGTCATCAATACTCACCAAAGATAACTCTCGAATGGCTGATCCACTATAAGTGTCATCAATAAAATCAACATCTTCATGAATGAATTATCAACATCAACTGCAATTTTAAAACTAGAAGACCTTTGCTTATCATCATCAATGGAGTGGTGAGTGTCACAAACTTGTTGAAGATGAAGCTTGGCTTATTGTGCTATCAACTTAGCTTTCGTTGCCTTGTCAAACCATCCTTCAAGCATTTCTTGGAACTGTTTTATCTCAATTGCTCCAAATTGTCTAAAATCAATCCCATAACGAGATGCATCATATAAATTACCATGACCAATGCATGCATCTTGTGTACCAATCAAAGTAGAATCAATATCACTCATTTCCCAATGATTAGTAGCTTGGAAAACTTCAATACAAGAGCACACTTGCATACACTTGGCAGCCCAATCTTGTAGCATATCAAATCTTGAAGTTATGACATCCTTACACTCAATCAAAGTATCAACATCATAAAGGTGAGGAATCAACATACAAATTGATTCGTGTTCTTTTCTCACTACTGTTATAAATTCAAATTGTTGGCAAGTAGAAGATCTCACCATCACCTCATGCTTATCTATCTTTTCATGAATGTCTACCATGCTACATTTCTTTTCACCACCATCTAGCTTGGATGCATGCTCATGTGATGTCAAAAGATTGTTGTCCCATTTTCTAATCCACACCATCACCTCCATAACTAATATGTTTTCCCTTACTAGTAAACTCCAAAGTGTAGTATGCAAGACAAACCAGACATTATTAAAATGCAAGATCTTCTTAGTAAGCAACCTCTTAGTCTCCCGAATCAGCTCTCTAAGATGAAATGTTTCATATGATCTTAACAATTGTCCTTCCATTCTAGATGATGCATGACTAACCAAATTGAAATCAATAATGTTCCATTCCACATAAATGGATATAACACTTGTGGTTGATCCATCAAGTGTGTGACCAATATCATCATTGTTTTGAGCCTTCAAATAGCTCTCTGAAAGAGGAAAATCATAGACCTCCTGATGCAAAGTAGATGCCCAAATTGAATTTCCTAAATCACTCCTTTCTTCTTTGCACAACTCAACATGCTCTTCTTGTAGGCTTACCTCAAGAAGTTATTCCCTTGTATACTCAACATCCACACATTCTTCTTTTGGAAGAAATAAGGATCTAATGTGTGATTCTCTTTGTCTTCTTGCATTATATATCAGATTGCATCTTTCCTTGACTTCTTGTAAGTGTTGTCTTTCTTGAGCAACAAGCATCTTAATGAGTCATCTTGACCCATACAACATCTTCAAACACTCCTTGAACTCTGCACAACAAAGATTTTGTGTCGCACACCTTCAATCATGTGACCTGGGAACAGTCAGGCATATGGAACTATCTGTATCATGTCTGTCATTTGAAAACTAAACTTGCAGACCTCCAAACCACCTGAAACAACAATGTAGTGTGCATTGAACATCTCTGGTCATGTTCACAAAACCGCATGAGAAAACCTTCACTTGCGGAGGAATGCGGAGCATTCCAAACAACCTTTAGCATCGCATTATATTGCCAGAGCACAGACCAAAACTTTGTCACTTATAACTTTCATTATGGAGGAGCAAATGATCTGAAACTTTGGATCTAACACCTTTACAACATACTAAACTTAACTTCTGAACTGCATGACCATATCTTCAAATGTGGAGGAATGCAGAGCATTTTACCAGGAAGTCTTCCAGGCAACTTTCTACAGCAGAAACCTTCACCAAATTATGGAGGCCAGAACCTTCATATAACAACACATACATCCTTAGGAACAATAGGAAGGATCATACAACATGCCATAGGTCATCAACAACATCTTCTCAACCTCATCATAGCTTCTAATATCCATCTTAATATATCATCATTAATTTTAATGCTTCTAATTCCCATCTTAATATATCATCATGAAATTATCTTTGCTGACCACAAACATGTTCGATACAACTTCACTTGACATTAATCAAGGCATGACATCGAACCATGAACATCAGCAACCACTACTAGCACACCATCAACATAGTATATCATCGTCATAAGAATCCAAGCATAGTATTGACATCAAAGACAACCACACAACCACATCATTGACAAACTTAGGTAACATGTGTGCAATGCTCATTAGTGTTGACATCAATGACAACCACACAACCACATATGTGCAACAATCTCCCCCTTTGGCATTGATGGCAACACACACCTGCTCATTCTCCCCCTTTGACATCAAGGGCAAAGGGCAACTTCTTCTCCCCCTTAGGTCACAAACTCTCTTTTTCAACCTTCTCCCTTTGTTAGCAACAACCACTACCTACTCCCCTTGAGAGGTAGCCCCCATCAACCCAGGAAAAAGAAATAGCCTAAATTACCCCCCCTAAACAGATGCACCACAATGCATCTAGCAAGAAGGAGGGGCAATTACCCCTAACCTTTACCGGAGATACTCAAAAGTGTCCTTTGCAAGAGCCTTTGTGAAAATGTCTGCAATCTGATCCTTTGTTGGAACGTATTCCAACTTCACTTCCTTATCTACAACTTTCTCTCTCAAAAATTGATACTTGATTAATATATGCTTGGTTCTAGAATGCATCACTGGATTCTTTGAAATATTGATAGCACTTGTATTATCACAAAAAATAGGAATAGGCTCATCATACAGTCCCAAGCGATATCCTTCAAAGTTTGCTTCATCCACAACACTTGTGTACAACAGGATGCTACTACAGTATACTCTACCTCTGTAGTTGATAAGGACAATGAATCTTGTTTCTTACTATGCCATGAAACCAATCTATTTCCTAAAAAGAAAGCACCACCACTTGTACTTCTTCTATCATCAACACAACCAGCCCAATCAGCATCAGTGTAAGCACTCAGATCAAACTCATTACCTCTTGGATACCATAAGCCATAATCTAGTGTTCCCTTCAAGTATCTAAATATTCTTTTCACTACCTTCTCATGAGTTTGCTTAGGATTATCTTGATATCTAGCAACCACACATACTGTATGCATAATATCAGGTCTAGAAGCAATCAAGTACAATAATCCTCCAATCATAGATCTATAGAGAGTCTGTTCAACCTCAAGTGACTCATCATTCTTGCTCAAGTGACAACCAGTGACCAAAGGAGTAGTCACTGGTTTGGAGTCTTCTTCAACATCTCCCTAACATACTTACCCTGAGAAATAAAGATACCATCATCTAGTTGAACAAATTGAAGCCCAAGGAAGAAAGACATCTCACCAATCATAGACCTCAAACTCTTTTTGTATCTCCTCTATAAACCTCTTACACATATCATCATCTCCACCAAAGATAATGTCATCAACATATACTGTAACTATCAAAATCATGTCTTCCTCTTCCTTAATGTAAAGATTACTATTTGTGGTACCTTTCTTGAATCCTTGCTTAAGTACTTATCCAACCTAGCATACCAAGCTTTGGGAGCTTTCTTGAGTCCATACAAAGCCTTTTTGAGTCTACACACCATGTCCAGATCTTCTAATAACTGAAAACCATCAGGTTGCTCAATGTAGACCTCTTCCTCTAGATCACCATTCAAAAATGTTGACTTGACATCCATCTAATAAATCTTGAAATTCTGGTGAGCAGCAAGGGCAAGAAACATCCTGATTGACTCCATCCTAGCTACCAGAGCAAAAGTCTCCTCACAATCAATGCCTTCAACTTGAGAATAGCCCTTACACACCAATCTTGTGTTGTTCCTCACCACTTCACCATCTTCATTCAGCTTGTTCTGGAACACCCACTTTGTTCTTACAACATTATTATTGGTTGGTTTAGGAACCAATTCCCATGTCTGATTCTTCTCTATCCGATTCAATTCTTCATCCATTGCCTTCAACCATCCATCATCTTTGCTTGCATTAGTAAAGGTTTTGGGCTCTACCTTTGATAATAAACACAAATTCATTTGATCACTTGCCTTTGCAAACATTCTCCTAGTCTGCATACCTTCATTCTTATCTCCAATGATCTGATCTGTTTATGGTTCTTTTGAACATACTTTGTTAGAGTCTTAGGGATTTGCTTTGGTTTTTGTTCCTTCTCTTCTTTCTCTTCTTCTTCTTCAATGCAGGAAAATATATCAGATCCACAGTCCTCTGGTTCTTGTGAGATCTGATACAAGTCTTCATCCACCTTGACAGTTGTGCTTTCAATCATCTTTCCCAAGCTCTTGTTGTAGCATCTATAGGGCTTGCTTCTGGTTGAGTAACCAAGAAAGATCCTTTCATCACTCCTTGAATCAAACTTTCCTAGGTCTTCTTCATCTCTTTTGATATAGTATTTATTGCCAAAGATCCTAAAGTATCTAATAGTGGGAGGTCTTCCATGCCATAGCTCATAAGGGGTCTTAGTGCTATTGACCCTTAATTGTACTATGTTGCTCAGATAGACAACAGTGTGAACTACTTCCTTCTAGTACATATCAAGCAGATCCGCACCTTTCAACATTGCTTTATCCATCTCTTGCACAATCCTATTCTTCCTTTCCACTACCCCATTCTACTGAGGGGCCCTAGGAGTAGACAGATATCTCCTAATACCATGATCTTCACAAAACTTTTCAAATTCATTTAAAGTAAACTCACCTCCTTTATCAGACCTTAAGAATTTGATCTTAGCATCCATTTCATTCTCAACCATTGCTTTGAAAACCTTAAACTTATCAAAGGCATCTAATTTTTCTCTTAAGAAAGTAACCCAAGTCATTCTAGAATAATCATCAATAAGCAACATGAAATACCTTTCACCTTGTTGATTCTTTATACTTGGGCCACATAGGTCAGTGTGAATCAAATCCAATGGCGTTGAAGAAGAAAACTCCTTGCTCTTGAAATTTGTCTTTGTCTACTTTCCCATTTGACATACCTTGCATAATGTGTTTGCAGGATTGGTTATCTTAAGCATGTCTCTCACTGCATGAATAGAGCTGATCTTTACAATATTATCAAAGTTGATGTGTCCCATTCTCTTGTGCCACAACCAACACTTACTAGATTGAGCCAATAAGCAGGTTCTTTCATTTACCTCCTTTAGATGATAGATATCTCCATATGTCGTAATACCTTTTGCAACTAGTTTTCCAGACACTGCCTTCCTGATTTTACATCCTTTGACATGAAAAGTAAGATTGTATCCTTTACTGCACATCTGACTAACATTGAGAAGATTATGATTTAGCCCTTTGACATAGAGGGCATCCTCAGTCTTGTTCTTCCCATCAATAATTATAGCACCCTTTCCACAAATTTGTGCCAACTCATCACCACCAAACTTAACAACTCCACCATTCCACTTCTCAAGGCTGATAAACTTCTCCTTGTCACCAGTCATGTGGTTAGAACAACCACTTTCAATTACCCAAGTATTAGCTTCTTTTGCATGAAAGGCAGTCCATAAAATCATTGATTTTTCATTATCTTGATCATTTTGCAAGGTATTAGACTTTGCACATTTCCCAAAATCACCCTTTTTGTCACCAACATTCAAGGCCATGAAAACTGTTTCATTATATGAATCATCATGATCCTCATCTTCTAAAGAACAACTACTCTCTATGGAATACAAACTTCTTTTGAACTTGTCTCTATTGTTACTACCCCTTGATTCTTTAAAAGGACATTTAGAAGCAAAATGACCAATTTTCCCACAATTGAAACATTTGAAAGGTAACTTACCTTTGTATTTGAAAGGTAATAACATGCCCCATTTTGCCCAACAAAATAGGGACCCAACTTTTTTTTTCTACTTTGCTTGGCTTGTTTTGTTTCCCTTTGCTTTGGGCGGTATGGTAAAAACACTATCAAATGTATGTCAGGATCTTATCCTAGGCATATCCGGATCTTGAAATATAGATCAATTTTTCAAAGTCAGAATTTCCCCTCATAAACCCTGCCAAATGAAAGAGAATAAAATTCTAAGCAGTTTTGCCTTTTGAAGTACCTAGAAATTCCCTAAAACCATGAAGTAATGCTCGGTCAAAGTTTGGTCAATTGGTTAAAGGGATGTTCAGATTGTCTTAACATCCAGACCTTACCCAATATCTTGACATCCACAAATGTGCAGACATCAAATTTAATTCATTGTGCGAGCTAAACGTCGTGAGCATGGATTTAAGCTGACATCCGAACCTTAACTTAATGTCCAGACATTTGTTAATATCATGATGACGTGTCTCGGTAGACTTTTCAACTGGGCATAGACTATGGACATGTCGCCTAAGCTTAACATCAGGACCTTACCCAATATCCTGATGACATCATCAAATCTCGTCTTAAAGAAATAACAAAAGATGATGACATCATCTGGACATTAAGAGGGCGGAGTATTTGACATTTCTTAACATCTGGGTATCATTCAAATGTCCTAACTTTTGTGAATATCCCTATGACATCACTTTTCCTCACACTTAAAAGAACCACTTTGAACCATCATGATGTCATCAGGACATTTAGACCCAGGGATATTTCATAAAGTCTAATATTCAGATATTTCTTAATATCCATATCCTTGTTGTTTACGAACATAAATTTAAACCTTCTATGAACCAATTGGATAATGCCATGTGGCATGACTTTGACTTTACAAATTGGACATCTTAATGTCCAAACATATAAAATCAAAGGTGAATGCCTAAGGACCTTAACATCCCAATATCCACTCCTTGGTTAACATTGACCAAACGTTTGCATGACGTCATCCGAATGTATGGACATTCCAAAAGGCACAGCATATTATTCAAATGTCTGGACCTTCATTTATATCCCAACCTTGCAATTAATGCTGCAAAAAGGGGTTGTTGGCCATTCAAAATTTCAAATTAAAGGCCACCACCTGTAATGATCTTCTAAGACCTTAACCAAATGCCCCCAGTCGATGAATTTAGCATTAATTAGGCCCTAATCTCTTGATTTTAACACATAAAAGGTGAATTTTGATCATTTTAAACTCACCTAAGCATTCATAAGAGATTTACAGAGCTCCAACAAATTATAGCAATTGTTGCAGAAATCCTAACCTTAAACGGAATAGTGTGAATAGTGAACGACATCCAGTGGATAGTGATTATATAGTGTAAAGCGCATATCCAAACATCTTTTAATCAGGTTTAAGCTTAGAAACAGGTATGCAATGGTGAAACCCTGTTTTTGTAGTTTATTGTAACACAGTAAAAGGGTAAAACTAGATACTTAGGGTAAAATATGTTTGCATATACACAAATTAGCTCTGATAGGCTAAAAATATCTGGATATTCAAGCTATATACAATAGAAGCGATATTTGAAGCTTAAGGTTAAAAAATAGATAAATACAATTTAGCTTAAGACATGCATATCTGCCATTGCAGGATACAATGGAGGTTAGGAAGAGTTGAAATGAGGCAAAGATCAAGACCGCCATGTTCTCATCACCAGGAGCCGTAGGGTTCCGCTTTGGAAAAGTGGGTGACACACATGCAGGCAACACAGATGTGGATGAGTGGACAACAAAATTAATTCAGGGCAATGGACACCCAATTCTACAGAAAATATACAATTCTAGGATGTGGCATGCAACAAGGTTTCCATATGCAATGGAGGCCATTACACTAGTGGTGGCATGTGTGGAGAATTATAATAAAAAGACCAGAAGAGTAGAGAAGGATGGCAGGGTGTATGCAAACTTCTTCGTGAAGGGAATCACAGTGGCATTCCATTTTCCTATAGGTCCCAATCTGTTCAAGATAAATCTCAAGGATCTAGAGAAACAGTACAAGGGCAACACCACTGACTACAAAAAGATAATGTTCACTTACTGGAGGGCAACTGAAAGTAAGGTAAAGGCAGTGGCCAAGATGCCACATAATCTATACATGTTTGACTTCACTCTGGAGGTGCAATACATGATGGCGATGCTGAGTCAGATGATTGGAAAGTCTGATGTTGGCAGTTTCAAACCCTGGATGTATGGACTGATAAAGATGGTGAAGACAACTGACACCAAGATAGGGTGGGCATCCTTGATCAGTGATAGCCTGGATGAGAACATGAAGAAATTTGGAGGCAAGATGTGCCTATTCTATATGACTTCATAGGTTATATATGCACATGTTAAACAATCCACATTCTCTGGTCTGCAGACAGTAGGCAGAGTGGGTAGGAATCTAGGAGATGTGACCACATGGGATCATTATCCCCAACTAACAAGAAAAGCCTCCACTCAGCATTATAGGAGGGTCAATGATTGTTTTATCATGCATTTGGTCTGACTGATGGACAACAACAGAGCAAAAAGGCTGAGCTCTGAAGCTCAAGAGGTAATCACAAGAAATGGAACTTAGTTCATCCAGTTCCCAACCTTCACTTATATCCGGATGGAGGGATTTAGTGGGCAACCCCTCATGTTGCCAAGGTACCCCACAGACAACATAATATTATTGGAACTGACTAGGTAGATTATACCCTCATATGAGGCATATGTGGCCAGGAATAGGAAAGGCAATGTCAAGTTTCCTTTACTTCTAGGATGGTATATATGTCCATCCATTGAAGTAGCTAAACATTCAAAAGCAGAGTTGTGTATGCTTCAATGAAAGCCATTCTCCTTAGCAAGATACTATGATCCTTATCATAGAATGGTGAGGTTTGTAAGCAATAAGTTGGTGCACCAAGTGCACTTGGAAGACTATTGGGAAGATTGCCTAGATGATGTTGAAGTTAGGAGGAGGAGTTACCAAAGGTTAACTCTAAACCATATCCGAACATTGGATTGTTTTGATGTCCCTCCTCAATTGCATTCTGATGATGGCATGAGGATATCCAAAGAGTATGAAGATAAAAATATGTATAATGAGACCATCTATCCTCCTGATTGGAGCTAACCAGAGGTAACATCTATAGACCTCATTACAGCTAGAGTCATGAAGTTGACCAGAGCGTGGGTAGATCAACAATTGGCTGCCCTGAAAGCTAAAGGAGTGGTTCTTACAGTGGATAAAAAGAGGAAAATGAAAGAGTTAGGAGAAACTGGCTTTGATGACTTTCTAATCCACAAAAGGTAGGTCATGGAAACCAAGCTGGCCAAGCCTACAACAGAATCAATTGCAGAGTTCACAACCAGTGGCATCACTATAGCCACAAGACCATCCCCTCAAAAAGAAGGTCTTGTCCTAGCAATCACAATCACCACAAGACAAGCAGAAGAGCCTAAGGTCACATATGAGGACATGGAGGATGATGTACCTTTAATAAGAAGAGGCAGGGATATATTGCAAGGAGCTAATATCCCTAAAGAAAAGAGAGGATAGACACCTGCGATGAGAGTATCCACAAGAAAACAACTTGATGTCCTGGTCAAGGAGGGTGAGGAGTTCACCAAAATGGAGATGATGTTTTCTACTCAGAAACCTAGAGCAGATAGAGCTGCAAAAATAATGGTCCTAAAGACTAATGATGTGGAAATAGAACAAACAGGATTTCAACACAATGTCCCCATCCCTACCATTGTGAAGTTTAAGTCAAAATTAGCTTAGGAAGCAAGAGAAGAAGAAAGAAAGAAGGTGAATGATCCCTCCTTGCCACTAGGTAAAACTATTGATCTCACAGATGATGATGTGACAAGGGAGGTGACATATAGTCCCTTTGAGAGCTTGATCAAGAACACAACACTAACACATCAGGGTATACTACAAACGCCAGAAAGCACCAGAGATGAAGATGAAGTCGAAGATCTAGAGACGGTAGCAAAGAATATTGGCTTGGATGTGTTAGTAGGCAATGTCACCAGCCCAACATTCATTAATTTATCATACGATAGAGGTGATGAGGAAGAGAAGGATAAAGCCATGGATGATGTGGAGACTAGAAAAAATATATCTATGGACATGGATACCCATACAGATGGCCCCGGCATAATGTCCAAGAAATTGAAGGACATGTTGAAGCAGGGGATAAAGAGCAACAAGTGTTGTTATCTGGACAAACATGTCCAATGGCTACTTTTGGATCAAAAGATCCAAAAGATAAAAAATGCCAACATCCAAAAATGAAGGTCTACAGAACAAAAGTGATGAGGAGATGATAGAAAAGGTAACAACTGGTGGTTATCAAAGTGAACATCAGGATATGCAAGATCCTGGCCACCAAGGACTTAGTACAAGCAATCGTGTGCCCCAAAATGATCATGTACATGGACAAAATGTAGAAGCATATCAGGATGTGCATGTTGATACCAATAAACAAGATAAGGATGTCCAGACCAATGTGCCTAATAATCAAGAGCCAACTAAGGAGATAATACAAGATCAGGACATGACATCTAGAGATGCTTCACAGGATCCAGATCAATAACAAGTGCATAAGAAGGTTCCTACTGGTGGGGACCAACAACAAAATGTCAATCTAGACATTCCAAAAGATAACAATGTAGAAGTACAAGATGCTCACATTGATCAGACTAGCTAGCAAGGGCCAACATCCGGTGCGCCACATTGGCTTACACATGAGGTAAATCTACCTCCCACTTTTGATACATCTAATTTTGATATTTCTTCATTATTTTCTCTTAAGGGAACCAAGTCCAAAAGAATAGCAAGGGCTACATCAATAATAAGGCGTGATCCTGTCACTGGTAAAAGGACAGCTCAAATAGTTGTACCTATGGTTGACAAGGCAAAAGGTGAAATAAGTGCCAGTGAGTTTTAGATCACAACAATTGACCTAGGGAACACCACCAAAGAACAAGAAATCTAAGGGCTGAGGGATCATATAGATGCAATAGAGGCCAGAATAATGAAGGAAAAAGCTAAGAAGAAGACGTATAAACAACAAGTTGCTCAACTACAGGCCTTCATCAAGGGATTAGTAGCACCTACTAATGTTCCTATTACAACCTCTACAACCCTAGCACTAGTATCTTAACAAGAGATAGCAGGATTGGATGTTCAGAAACATCAGGCGCAGGTGATGGACAGATGATTCACTAAATTTTTGAAGGAAGGAGAAGTGATAAAGACATCATTGTCCAATTGGGACATGCTGAACAATATGAAAAGTAAAGAAGATAAACTAAAGAAGGAGGTCGGCTAGAGACTGATAAAAAGTGGTTAGGACCTGACTACACTAAAAGATATGAGCAAAGCAAATGTCAATACCCTCGTGACAAAGAAGATTTTGACACCTCAAACACTACCACAGGTGGATAACTGGTTTGAAGAGATAAGGTCTGAAGTCATCATTTTGAAAAGATGCAATGCTAAAGCTATGGATATTAGCATCAAGGTGCATGAACTCTTGGCAGAGGAGCTAGAGATTTTGGAAACTCTTTTATGCTGAGGTAGAAGGTAAGATTGAAAATCAAGATGAAGAGTTTGCTGTCAAAGCATTTAGGGATAATTTCAACTTAGTAGCAGAGGATCCTATCCAGCACTTTTCTGAAGATACTATTGATAAAGCCATACGTATGAAGTCTATAATTGAGTCATATAATGAGGAGTTAGATAGTTGGACCAATAAGTGGATATCCTTAAAGGAGCAATTAAAGGATCAAGAGCATGCTGCTGAGAAGTCCAAGGTACAAGATAGGGTAGAGATAGAGAAAGCCATCCAGACATATGAGCTTGTCCAAGGGATTGGATGTAGGATAATAGAGAGAGCATCAACAGAAGAGGAATCTAATGAGAATGTTGAATGAAGACCGAGTCAAATTTTCGGGGAATATTATAGACCTGCCATCTGTCCTCAACAAAAGATTGCCAAAAGTACAACCACGTGCCAAATTTCTTCCTAACCGTCAGATCATCCTGGGTTGATCTTGATTATTGGATCATTTGTAACCGCATCATATCCTTGGTAAATAAAAGGAGATGGATTGCCCTTTTATAAAATATTCGAAGCTTAATTGAGATAGAATTGGTGATTAGTGGACACTTAGTGAACATTTTGTGCTTAGTGATTCCTCACTATTCTCTCTTGAGATCATTTGTCTCTTTTTGCATACTTAATGAAGATAGAGATTTAGATTACAACTTATCATATATCTTGCATAATCTGTGAATGAATTCTGGATGTGTAACTATCGATTGTTGCACTCAAAAGAGGTGCATTGACAAATTGCATGTTGTCTTCATTCCTTTCATTTAAAGATTCGCACCTATCATGTGTAGTTGTGAACTATCCTGGAAAAACATGGTTTGGTTTTCATCTCCTTTCATGAATATGTCAAAGATACATGTGGATCAATGATCAAACTTCACTTAATTTCATTGTGTTGGCATTTCAATTCGCACCTTTGGAATGCGATTTGGAAACGAAAAGCTATGCACAGATAAACTGCTCTCCTATTGGAAGGGGGAGTTCCCTTTCTTGCTGATGTTTGCTAAAAAGATAACTTAAATGAAACTTTGCCTATCTTCTTTTTGATTCTCAACTGCGAGCACAAGGTTATAAAACTCTAAACGCTGTAGAAGAGGTTTTTCCTTTTTATAAAACTTCTAGTACAACTAGCATAGACTAATGATGCTTTCAATCTCCTGAGTAAATTCAGAGCAAAGGAAGTTGAAAGTGAACAAGGAATGATTGTTAGCACAAAAACTCAAGCAGTTTTCCTCCAGATTTACACCACAAGACTAAAAGTACTTTAATGATGAAAGCTGAAAAAGAAAGCTACAGAAGCTACACATCTGACGATGAAAACTTGATGAATCGATATAGAATATCAGAGCAAAGTAGGCATGAGACTTCTATTCAATATCACAAAGTTTAATACAACTCCAGGACAGCAATGCTACAGCAAAAGGTAGGCATACAACAAGCGATCAAACACTGGAGAACAATGAACACTAAGTGAACAGACACATGGAATATCAAGATTTGCAGGTTAGAATAGGCACAACAAATTTGCTATCACAACTACCATTACAAACAATGGGCAAGGATGCCCTTATTTATACTAAAATCAAAGGAGTAGGGAACCCTAAAATCTCCTTCATTAACCCTAACTTGCCAACTCGCAAGCTTTATTACTATTCTAAGACAAAGATACAATAAACAAATGCTTTAAAGCAATCTCCTTTAAAGCAAAGAAGATTCCAACTATCACAAGGTGATTTCTTTCTAAATAGAGAATGGATGAGCTTAGGATGAAAGCACATGCTTTAAAATAAAAGCATATGTTTTAAAGCTGCTTTATTTTGAAATACATCCTCATCAACATTCTAGCTTTTTGGTGATGTCATCCATTGATATTCTAGGAAATAATATCTTCTAAAAAGCGAGTGACCGCATCTCTGCCAGGAACACTGATACTCTCTAGAACGATATTCTAATTCTCTAACATTTCTTCACCATTGGCAACCATCTGAAGAAATTCGTGAACTTCACCTGCAGCCTTGTCAAATTTCACTGACATTGCGGCAAGATGACTCATTTTGCTGGCATTGATATCATCATTAAAGTTGCTACGGACGACAGTCTGGAACTCTGCTTGCATTTCCCCGAGGTCATACAGGGTACCATCTTCTTTCTCATACGAACATGGGATCTGAGAGACAAAGGATCTGACGAACTTGAGGATGCCAACTACCTTTTCTTTCCATTCTGTCAACTCTGAAATCATACTGTCATAAGTTTTTACTTTGAAAAGATATTGCGCTTTCCAAGTAGAAACTGTCTTCTTATCTTCAGCTGAATCAATAGTATCAAGTGCAATCTTAAAGTCAGAGATAATGATCTCAAACACCGGCCTATTTTCTGCCATGATCTGATGCAACCCCTGTATGCCTTGGCGTAAATCATGAGCGTTATACTTCAACTGATAAAACTCTGCAAGTACAACTCTCCCTTTGGTCACAAATTCTTCTACCCAACTGTTCATGTGCCTCCCATAGAGGACCAACTTACTGAAATGCCGCTGATCGGCTGGTGATCCAAGATTTGGTGGAAGAAGCAAATCAGCCTGTGAAGTGCTATGGAAAAGGTTGGAAATGTATTGCTACAGCTATCAAACTTCAGTTTTGAGGGCTGCCTTGTCTTCTCCATCTTTCAACACCCTTTCCTTCAAGCTATCCACTGCAACCTCGAAGAGATTTACGTCTGTATGGCGAGTACTTCTGCTAAGGTTAGCTTTGACAACTGTGAAATCATCAACCTCGACATCATTAGCACTTCTATTTTCCAGGAAGTGTTGCAGTCTCAAGAATTATTTCTCCATCTGCATTCTTCTTAATGCGAATCTGCTTCTTCAACTGCTTGTCTGGTGTGTCTTGATAGACGCTTTTTAGCTCTGTTAAATCTAGTTGATATGAGGGCTTTCTTCTCTTCCTTCCCAGAATGTTTTCAAGCCAAGATGAGCCATCCTCTCTTGGAAACTCGGTTCTCACCTCATCAGCTCCTGATGAATCAATGCTTGCATCAAAGTTACGAACCGGCAAATCTGGCTCTGAATCTATGTGAATAGAAGAAGGGATCGGTGAAGAAGGTGGAGATACATGATCTGAAGGTAGCACTTCAACATGCTGCGTTGTTTCAGTAGGAACTTCTGGCTTGACTGATGGTTGTTCCTGTTGGACATGATCTGAAGACTTGTCCTTTTTCCTCTTTAACTTTGCCATTTTTGTTCCTTCTGGGAGAACACTCATAGCTTTTACTCTTTGTTTTGGCTTGGAAGTGGAAGGCTCTGATGGTTGCACAATTGGCGGCTCTTCTAATGGAATATCATCCTTCCGCTTAGTCTTTAAGAATATCAAATTGTTTTTAACCACTCGACTTGTTCTCTCCTCAATGGAAGTGCTCTTTTACTGACCAATTGACTGGCGGCAACGGTTGTTGCTCAATTTGGTCTCTGAAATACATGGGAAGTAGAGCTTCACCACTCTCTGTCAAACCCTCTATGTCTTCTAATAGGATATCATACATTTGCTGAAGAGTGAACCTGCTATAACTGCGTCCTCGCACTTCATACTCATCAGCACAATTAGCCCACAAGTCTTCAACTGCAAACTTATGCGTACAATTCTAACCAAGATGTGATGCATAAACACCATGGGGATCATATGAAGATCTCCTGTCGAAAAACTTAAGACCATATCTGGATAATTCATTACCGATTGCCTTGGCATCTGCTCCAGATCTACATCTGTAAATACTCATCCCAAGTGGAAAACTGAAGGCTGTCTTGCGTCTGCTACGCAAAAATGTATGCAATTCATAAGCTTCCCTCAAAATTTTCATAAATGCTATTTCATCTGTAGGATATCGCGGCAACATGGTTGGCTCTCCTGAGAAGCCATATACTCTGATGTAGGAAAAAGTAGGAAATTGGATTAACCAATCAGCCCATTCTACCATTGTTATTCTAGCCTCTGCGGAAAACTGTATATGCAACTCGTTGTCCATATCTCGCATTGCATGCATCAAGAATGCATCATTCACCCCCCTGTAATGTTGTTCAGCTTGAGAGATCTCTAACTACGGGAAATGATGATACACATGTTGAGTACCCAGAGTTCCAACAACATTCAAACCTCTGAATTGACCCTGCAAAGCCATCAAATACACAAAGTATGATATCATGTGGAATTCATGAGCCCTTTGAAAATCAATTATTTGTTGGTGGAGACTATCATTGATTAGTGCCGACCAATCATAGAATTCAGTTCCGTCAACAATCTTGGACATGATGTAAAACATCCAAGGCTGAAATTTGTTTGCATCTGCTTGACCCATGATTCGACTTAGTAGAGTAATCATTATTGCATGCTCCTCCTTGAATTCTCCACGTCCAACATTCTTTGGCATAATATTCTGCTTCTCTTTCAACCACCTCTGACTAATCTTTTTTCTATATTTTTCCTTATCATTGTTCCAAACCCTCCTGCATTCTTCAAGTGAAACAGTTAAGTTCTCTCTCCAAATAGGTATTGTAAAACACTTTTCAATGTCGTTTGGCCTCAAGCTGCAGAGCACATGTCCATCTCTTGACTGAATTTCTCTTGTGACGGAGTTGTAATGCGTCATGCAAGCAATCACAAACTTGATACTTTGCACAGTGATAGGAAAGGATGCCGCTACAAGCAAACCAGAGTGTCCAAGATTCCTGATAGCATTATTTATTGCATCCTCCAAGGAGTGTAAATTGATTACTGGAAGTACTTTATGCAAGTCTGTTTCACAAGTTTTCAGGTAATCATGAACCAATGCCGTTTTGTGCCTGATTTGTGTTGGAGAGTACTACATATTGGAAGATTTGAAAATTGACTGTGAACACGCCTATGTTGGAAAAAATATTGGACATATGGCTGAAAATTATTTGCTGATTTTTAGAAAGAGAAGAGTGTGAGCTAAAAAAGCTGGCACATGGGTTTTGTAGATGATTCTGTTTTGAAGCAACCCAGATTGTTAGATTTTGAAAAAGCGGAGATTTTCTTGAAAAAGCAGGAAAAAAGCAGTTTCCCAAAAAAAAACACAACTCCCAATCTTCAAGAGGATGATAATCTGGATGAACCCATCTCGACGAAAACTGAAAAATCTTTGGTCAGATTTCTGAAAAATGATCCCCTTGAAACAAGGACCCTGAAAAAGCAAGCCTCTCTTCTTCCTCAACCCAAAACTATGAAGAACATTGAAAAAGCACCTGATTTGGGTCTTCGAATCTTTGTTGAAAGAAAAATAAAATCTTTCCTCTGGATGTAACCTGCAAAAGATAATGAAATAAAGAAGCCAATAGCTTGTCTTTATAAATCTTTTGGTCGAAAAAGCAGCTTTATTTGTGTGAGAAGAAAACTTCACCCTCATCCATGAAGGAAGCATCTTTTAAAGCATAAATCCAAGTGGATGTCTTTGAATAGGAAGAATCCCTATTTTGTAGGAGCCTATGGCTTAATGTGCAAGATGACAAAAAATATCTTCTTTGATGATGTCATCGAACACGCAAGTTGAAAGAAGTGCTAACAAAATTTTCTTCATTTTCAACACTTCAACACTCGTTTTGACTTAAATATGGCCTGTCTCTGACTTCAACAAGGCAAAAAAATGTCATCATCAACTGAAAAAGCTGATTGGTCCTAACATTTTGGAGATTGATCAACTGAGATTCCATCTCCTGCCTCCGTTCAACGATCTGACATCATTTGACCAAGTTTGACCTTCTAAAAACTGCCAACGAGCGAAGATTGGTAACAAAGCATGTCGAAAAACACTGTAAACATGAAAATATTCTAACACTACTCAAGTTGGGCACCCCAAGCCTCTTGGGGCGCCTGGTTTCCCAACACTTAGCCATTTTTTTAATTTTTTCAACTTTTTCAATTTCTTGGTTTGCGTGCCTGTTCCGGAGGCACAGGACCCCTGTTTGGCTGTCATTTTCAATCAACTGGGATGAAACTGAGTCTGATGATTTGGAAAATATGTAGGCCTGATGGAAAATGAATTGATTGTACCTTCCATTCACCTTAAAAAATGTGCTAAACTGATCAACACCGAACTGAACCGAGCTGATGGAAGGAGATTCACATTTTTTGAGAAAAACTTCAAAAATAATCTAACTCTAGAGAGTTTGGGTGCCCCAAGCCTCCTGGGGTGCCTGGTTTGTCAACACTTAGAAATTTTTTCAAAAATTTTCAATTTTGTACCTTTTCTTGATTTTCGTGCCCACGGCTCCTGTTCAATCTTCGATTTCGGTCGTTCTGACGACTATCGAGGTAGGATGGAGGGTAATCTAAGTAGTCTGAACATATCTGTGATGAAATCCTGGCTTTGACTGACTTTTGACCAAGTTTGACCAACTGAAAAAGAGCTGACAGAAGCATTTTTAATGTTTCTCGAAAAATGTGAAAAAAAACTAACACAGGAGAGGATGGGTGCCCCAAGCCACCTGGGGCGCCTAGTTTTTCAATTCACCTTGGATCCATCTTGCATTGTTTTGCATGCATCATCAAGTCGACGACTGTTTGTCAGTTTTGCGTCGTCAGAACAGCGTTGGAAACTTGTTGATGAGTTTTGGCAGGTGAACTTTTCTCTGTTGATGACTTTCGAGCTCATGCTTCGTCTTCTAAAAAAGTAGAAATGACCCAGTAGAGAAAACTTGGTTGTTTGAAGATTCCGTCTGAACCACACCGATCGTGAAGCAAAATCGACCAATGAGAATCAAGCGCAACACCTGATTTGGAGATTCTATTTTTAGAAAGTTTTGCCAACATCCATATCTCAAGAAACCCAGAAAACCTAACTTGACGTCTATTTTTAGAAATTTTGCTTTTTTGACTTTTTGATGAAAAAATTTCTAGACTTGTTTCAAAATGCCTTAATGAAGCAAAAGTTTTGGTTGGGTACAACAATTGGCTCTGTCTAGGGACCATGGCGGATACTTACAACATAGGAGAACCAAGAATCTCTGGACTTTTGCAAGTTGGACTAGTGCCTTATCAGTTGGACAATAGAGTCAGGTTACATTCCTAATCACCTAGAACAAGACTTTTCCCTAAATCACCTAAAACTAGACTTCCTAAAATCACCTAGGAATTTGGAACTTCAGAACACACAAGGAACAAGGGAAAAACATTACGACATAATGATCACATCACAGAAAGGGGAAACTCATTACGAGAACAAAAAGTTTTTGGAATTACTCCATCCCCAAAGGGATGAAGTGTTTTAAATAGAATCCACTGTAAGGTAGTGGAAGAAGCCTGCCATCTAAGTGTGTAAGAATATAAGTATTCTCCCCTACAAACTCATGGATCTTGTATTGCCCCAGCCATAAGGAATCAAATTTTCCATGCATTCCTTTGGGCTCATGTCTTTTGTCCCAAAGTAGGACTTGATCACCAATCTCAAAGTCTCATTGGTGAGCCTTCTTATCAAATATTTTCTTCACTCGTTCCTGGTGTTGAGTGATTCTATCTACAACCTCCACCCTTTCTTCTTCTAGCTTCATCAAATACAGGATGCGCTTCTCAATAGGATCTTTGAACACATCATCTTCAATTGCGGTTGCCAGCTTCAAAGCGGACAACTCTAGTGTGATAGGTATCATTGCTTCTATACCGTATAGAATGACGAAAGGTGAAGTACCAATATCTCTCTTGGGGGTGATTCTATCGGCCCAGAGAGCATCATAAAGCTTCTTATGCCAAGCCTTTTGATTAGAATCAACTAGCTTGCGTATGATAGTGACTATGTTTTTGTTTGATGATTCAGCCTATCCATTACCCTGAGGGTAATGATTTGATGAATGTGACAACATGGTGCCATGATCATAACAAAACTCTAGTACTTCTTCGAATGAGAAACATGTTGCATTATCAGTCACTATCTTGCATGGTACCCCAATTCTTGAAATAATGTTCTCTTTCAGAAAGTCACAAACAACCTCCGAGGTAGCCCGCTTGGTTGGAATAGCTTCAACCCACTTAGTGAAGTAATCTGTACCTGTAAGGACATAAATATGTCCCTTACTGGAATGTGGGTGGATAGGGCCAATGAAATCCAATCCCCATTGCTGAAATGGACCATCAATAATTACTGGTTTGAGGGGAATGGCCGCTAGTTTGAGTTTGCCAACAAACTATTGACAGATTTGGCATTTTGACACGCATTCATATGCGTCGTGAAACATAGTTGGCCAATAAAACTGTGTTTGTAGGATCTTGAATGCAGTAACTCTTGATGAAAAGTGACCACCGCATGCTTGACTATGAAATGCATCCAGCAAACGTTGTTGTTGATCTTTGTTGACGCATAACAAAAGTGTTCCATCAAGCCCTTGCTTGTATAGAACATCTTTGCAAAGCACAAACTTTTGTGCTTTCAATTTTAATGTTCTCTTCCATTGTTTGTCCATATGAATTGGACATTCTCCATAAGTTAAATAGTATACAATTTCTGCATACCATTCATCGGCAGAATCAACAAATAGGACCATAGGAAGATCCTCTTTAGTTTCAGTTTTAGATTCACCATCAGCCTGGTGTTTCAGATCACCGTCTTCTGCCATCAATTGACATAGACCTCTGCCACGGACAAGTTTTATTGGCTTAATCTCCAAATCATATTCTTGGACCCTTGCGACCCAATTACCTCTCCTAGTGCCCATCTCCTGCTGAGTTAGCACGCTCTTAACTGCTGGATCAGTAACATACCGTTGTGTGAGCAGACAAAATATAGAATCTAAAATTCTTTACCGCTCTCACAACTGCATATGCGTTCTTCTCTATTTGAGAATACCACATTTCACTATCTTTGAAACTACTACTCATGAAAGCAATTGGAGACTCGGCATCTTCATTCAACCTTTGTGTCAATATGGAAGACATGGTATGTTCGGACGCATAACAGTAAAGGATGAAGTCTTTAGTAAAATCATGATGGACTAACACTGGCATTTGGTTGATGGCTTCCTTGATTGCGACAAATGCCTTCTTGCCTTCATCTGTCCATTTGAAAGTAGATGTTTTCTTCATCATAGATGATATATCCTTCGTAAGCTCTGAGAAATCTGGTATAAACCTTCGTATGAAATTTATTTTACCAAAGGAGTGCACACCAGTTTTGCTTGTTGGTAGAGACAAATTTCTGATAGAATCAACCCGACTAGGATCTATCCGTGTTCCCTCCTTGGAAACAATATGGCCCAGCAATTTACCTTCCGTTACCGCAAAGATGGACTTCTTAGGATTCAAAGAAATCCCGTGATATCTGTATCTTTCGAACACTTTCACCAAATGGTCAAAATGGTCTCCTCGTGTTTTTGAGAAAATAGTGAGATCATCAAGGTAAACAACGATCAACTTGTTCTTCAAATCTCCAAATGCCAAATCCATAGCTCTCTGGAATGTAGCACCAGCATTGATGAGGCCGAAAGGCATCCTTTCATAAGCAAACGTACCCCATGGGGTGGTGAAAGCTGTCGTGAACTGATCTTCCTGGGCCACAGTGATTTGGTTATATCTAGAAAAACCATCAAGTAATGATAACATCTCTGAACCGGTGACTATTTGCAATGTGTGCTCCATGATTGGCAACGGATAATTATCCTTGAGAGATGATTGGTTTAAGTTCCTGAAATCCACACAAATTCTGATTTCGCCATTTTTCTTGTGCACAGGAACTATGTTTGACACCCATGTTGAATGCTGAATTGGAAATATTATCTTTGCATCCACCATCTTTTGGATCTCCGCATAAATTGTATCTTGAATCCGTGAATTGTAATATCTTTGTTTCTGCTTGAAGGGCTTTGTATCAAGTTTTAATGGAATTGTATGAGACAATTCAACGGGTGTGAAGACTTTCAAGTCTTCGTATGACCAGGCAAAAACATCTCGGTATTGTCTAAAAAGAGAGATAAACTTCTCGCTTTCTTCCTCTGTACAACACTTGCCTATATTAACAAGCCTAGGCTTGTCGTCTGAACCAATGTTCACTTGATAATGTTCTGCAGAGGTCTTATCATCCATTCTTCTTTGATTTTGGATATATCTATCATGTCTATCGAATATATCTTCCAAGGATACAAGACCCTTAGGGATTTTATTACCTTTCAACTGGATAATACCCGAATCCGCCTCTTCCGTTGCTTTCGCATCCCTTGGAGTTTCCATAGAAGTTTCTTCAAACCAACCTTCAAAAGATGAGAGGAATGAATCAGATTCATCTTTGTTGTCTTCAGTATTTTTTATCTCAGTTGTTGATTCTCTGAAAGGAGCCGAACTTCCCTCAAAGAAAAGCCCCTTGAAATTATCTTCCATAGCGAGAAATTCTTTGATGTGGTCATCATCATCAAAGATTTGCCAGTTGTCACAATTATTGGGGACGGCTGGCCTATATATTAGCTCAATAGTGAATGCATTCTGACGAAAATCAGAATGAGGCATGAAAAGTGAAGTGGATACTGCTAGGGCATCTGTTTTGCTATTATCCAAGCGTGGAATATATCGGATGTCAAAGGCCTTGAACCAATCGATTGCATTCCACACCCTATATCTATAATGTTGAAGGTGATCTTTCTTCACTTGAAATTGTCCCCTAACCTGCTTCATGATCAGTTCTGCATCACCTTCAACTCTGAGTAGTTTAATACCCATATCCTTTGCGTTCTTGAGACCTAACAAAAGCGCCTCGTACTCCACTGTATTATTTGTGCATTCGAACTGTAAGTGATATGCAAATGGATACAAACGACTATCAGGAGAAATTATCAGAACCCCTTCTCCCGAGTCAGCGGTTGAACAACTTCCACCAAATTACAAAGTCCATACCTTTGGATCTTCTTTTGATTTGTCAATTGCACAGACAACTTCCTAATTTTCTTCAGTTATTTCAGACATCATAACATATGTACCAGGACCCATTTCTTGATATAACACTTGTGCTTGAGGATCCTGAGATTTCACCACCGTAAACCATGACTTGGTTTCTGGTTCCAATTTGAAATTTCTTTTCTTTAAAGGAATGGTCGCAGACGACCAATCTAATTGTATTTCTCCTCCAAGATCTTTGCAGAAACTTCTACTTAGCAGCATCCCATAGTTGGCTGGAATGTCAGCTACCAAGATAGTCATCATTATTTTCTTCTCTGGGTAAACCGCTAATCGTACTTGAGCATCCTTCAATTGTCCAACCAATGGCACTGATTTAGACTCAAGCGAATAACACTTGTTGTGTGTTTTGGTGCATGAGAGTCCCAAAGCGTTCATTACTTGCAAAGGAATGACATTGTGTGAGGCTCTTGAATCAATGATACAATTGCTCAATTTATAACCTCCTATATATAGAGAAATATAGAAGGGCTTTGGCTTCTCTCCTGCTGGAACAGAAGATTCTAGCAATGTGGGTTGTACAACAGTCTCTTTCTTGACATACTTGACAATTCTATCCAGCTGATCTGGATGGTCTTGAAGATATTCTAGTTGAGAAATCTACACCTTTGTATTCATCATGGAATCCACTATATCAAAATTTGTTGAAGATGGATTTTCAGCAGCCTAGACATTTTCATGTGGTGGTTTAGCATTGGAAGTGGAAGCCACTTCCTTCTCCTTTTCTTTTGGTCTTTGTCTATCCTCTCCTTCCTTCTTTACTTTAAAATGTTGAGTAAGTGTAAACACAGGAGTTGAAATATTTTCATGATTCACTGCAAGAGAATATTGACAAAAATCGTCGTGTTCTTCTTTCATTATAACGGGTTCGTTCTGGAAGTATCCCGTAGTAGAGTCACCATCGAAGTTGTCCGTCTATGGTAAGACAACATTCGCACTTGGGGAAGGAACAATGTTTGAAATAGGTGCAGCATCAGCATATCCCATGATTTGATTCATCCTTAAATTTTTAGGACATGTAGCTCCAGTATGCACATCAGTCTCATGAAAGGAACAAAACACTGCATTTTGAGCAGCATCAACTGCTTGTCTTGATGGTGGTGCTAGCAACCTAGGCCTGTAGTTATTGAAAGGCTAAAAATTGTTCCTCTTAGGCTGATATGGTTGTTGAGGTTGGTATTGTTGCTGTGGTTGGTATGGCTGTTACGCAGGTTGCCCCTGAGCAGGCAACTGTCTCTTCATGATAGTCACTTCATTTGCTACCTTATGTAGCAGTGGATCTACAGAACTCTGAATTAGAGGCCTGATTGAATCCATTTTCATCTTGCCAGAGGTAATCATGTCGTCCTCTAATTTGATGGCATTCTCTTGTGCATTGGATAATTCTGTTTCATTAGCCGATCTCAAAAAGAAGGCTATCTCAGAAGGAAGAGCGTTAATGAAACTGCTCAACAGAATTTGTGGAGATGGATTAAGAGTATGAGAAAGACGTGTAACTAGGCGATTAAACCTTGCCACAAACTCCCTCATTGGTTCATTGTTTTCCATCTTTGAATTTGAGAGTTGGGCGAACAATCTGTGACCATCTTCAGTAGGCTTCAACCTTGCCAAGAATTTCTCGCTCATAGTTGCCCAACTTGTAATGATACCTGGTTCTAGATGATTGAACCAATCGACAACATTTCCCGCGAGAGTCTCAACGAAGAGACACAGGACAACATCTTCATGTGATACATGCAAAACAACGCAAGCTGTTGTGAATGCAGAGATGTGTTCATTAGGATGTTGAATTCCATCACCATGGAACCGAGGAAAGTGTTTCCTTAACCCCTTTGGTAAATCATGATGTGCTTGTAGGGCCAAAGGTCCAATGTTATTACCCTAAGGCAATGGTGGTGGTCGCCTTTGATTTGGATCATTGTGATTATTGTTATTTGCATCACCCATTGCTTTAGGTTGGATTACTGGTTCTTCTTGTAATTCTTCCTGCTTAACTTTAGGAACTATCTGAATTTATCAAACTATGTTGGATGCTTCTCCAACTTTTGCAGAATCAAGATCTTGAAAGAAAAGATCCGTAGCACCGCCTTTTCCCTTTCTTGAATAAACCCTATGAGCTAAGATTATCTATTTCCACGCGGGAGGTGGTAGTACTAGTCTTCCTGCTGCAAGATCTGCTTTGTGTTCTTCTTCGTCAAGGATAGCAGCCACATTTCTCCACTGATCAGGACTTTCCTTTTGCGTAAATATGAAACTTCTAAGGCTGCTAATGATATCCGCTTGCTCTCCTTCCACTCGTAAAAGATTTGGTTGAATAACAGGTGGTGTAAGATTTGGTTGTTGAGCTGGAGCAGAAGGACGCCAGAGAGTCATTACCATGACATAAGCCTAAGCTTGCTTGAAGTTTTATGCCTCGTGCCCCATGGTGGGCGCCAGAAAACTATTGGCGTTTCAATTCGCACCTCTAGAATGCGATTTGGAAACAGACAACTATGCACAGATAAACTGCTCTCCTATTGGAAGGGGGAGTTCCCTTTCTTGTTGATGTTCACTGAAAAGATAACTTAAATGAAACTTTGCCTATCTTCTTTTTGATTCTCAGCTGCGAGCACAAGGTTATAAAACTCTAAACGCTGTAGAAGAGGTTTTTCCTTTTTATAAAACTTCTACTACAACTAGCATAGACTAATGACGCTTTCAATCTCCTGAGTAAATTCAGAGCAAAGGAAGTTGAAAGTGAACAAGGAATGATTGTTAACACAAAAACTCAAGCTGTTTTCCTCCAGATTTACACCACAAGACTAAAAGTACTTTAATGATGAAAGATGAAAAAGAAAGCTACAGAAGCTACACATCTGATGATGAAAACTTGATGAATCGATATAGAATATCAGAGCAAAGTAGGCACGAGACTTCTATTCAATATCACAAAGTTTAATACAACTCCAGGACAGCGATGCTACAGCAAAAGGTAGGCATACAACAAGCGATCAAACACTAGAGAACAATGAACACTAAGTGAACAGACACATGGAATATCAAGATTTGCAGGTTAGAATAGGCACAACAAATTTGCTATCAGTGAAGAAGGTGGAGATACATGATCTAAAGGTAGCACTTCAACATGCTGCGTTGTTTCAATAGGAACTTCTGGCTTGATTGATGGTTGTTCCTGTTGGACATGATCTAGAGACTCATCCTTTTTTCTCTTTAACTTTTCCATTTTTGTTCCTTCTGGGAGAACACTCATAGCTTTTACTCTTTGTTTTGGCTTGGAAGTGGAAGGCTTTGATGGTTGCACAACTGGCGGCTCTTCTAATGGAATATCATTCTTCCGCTTAGTCTTTAAGAATATCAAACTATTTTTAACCACTCGACTTGTTCTCTCCTCAATGGAAGTGCTCTTTTACTGACCAATTAACTGGCGGCAACGATTGTTGCTCAATTTGGTCTCTGAAATATGTAGGAAGTAGAACTTCACCACTCTCTGTCAAACCCTCTATGTCTTCTAATAGGATATTAGACATTTGTTGAAGAGTGAACTTGCTGTAACTGCGTCCTCGCACTTCATACTCATCAACACAATTAGCCCACAAGTCTTCAACTGCACACTTGTGCATACAATTCTGACCAAGATGTGATGCATAAACACAACGGGGATCATATGAAGATCTCCTGTAGAAAAATTTAAGACCATATCTGGATGATTCATTACCAATTGCCTTGGCATTTGCTCCAGATCTACATCTATAAATACTCATCCCAAGTGGAAAATTTAAGGTTGTCTTGCGTCTGCTACACAAAAATGTATGCACTTCATAAGCTTGCCTCAAAAATTCCATAAATGCTATTTCGTCTGTAGGATATCGCGGCAACATGGCTGGCTCTCCTGAGAAGCCATATACTCTGATGTAGGAAAAAGTAGGAAATTGGATAAACCAATCAGCCCATTCTGCCATTGTTATTCTAGCCTCTGCAGAAAACCGTATATGCAACTCGTTGTCCATATCTCGCACTGCATGCATCAAGAATGCATCATTCACCCCCCTATAATGTCGTTAAGCTTGAGAGATCTCTAACTGTGGGAAATGATGATACACATGTTGAGTACCCAGAGTTCCAACAACATTCATACCTCTGAATTGACCGTGCAAAGCCATCAAATACACAAAGTATGATATCATGTGGAATTCATGAGCCCTTTGAAAATTAATTATTTGTTGGTGGAGACTATCACTGATTAGTGCCGACCAATCATAGAATTCAGTTCCGTCAATAATCTGGGACATGATGTAAAACATCCAAGGCTGAAATTTGTTTGCATTTGCTTGACCCGTGATCTGACCTAGCAGAGTAATCATTATTGCATGCTCCTCCTTGAATTCTCTAGGTCCAACATTCTTTGGTGTAATATTCTGCTGCTCTTTCAACCACCTCTGACCAATCTTTTTTCTGTATTTTTCTTTATCATTGTTCCAAACCTCATGCATTCTTCTAGTGAAACAGTTAAGTTCTCTCTCCAAATAGGTATTGTAAAACACTTTTCAATGTCGTTTGGCCTCAAGCTGCAGAGCACACGTCCATCTCTTGACTGAATTTCTCTTGTGACGGAGTTGTAATGCGTCATGCAAGCAATCACAAACTCGATACTTTGCACGGTGATAGGAAAGGACGCCGCTGCAAGCAAACCAGAGTGTCCAAAATTCCTGATGGCATTATTTCCTGCATCCTCCAAGGAGTGTAAATTGATTACTGGAAGTAATTTATGCAAGTTTGTTTCACAAGTTTTCAGGTAATCATGAACCAATGCCATTTTGTGCCTGATTTGTGTTGGAGAGTACTGCATATTGGAAGATTTGAAAATCGACTGTGAACACACCTATGTTGGAAAAAGTATTGGACAGATGGCTGAAAATTATTTGCTAATTTTTAGAAAAAGCAGAGTGTGAGCTAAAAAAGCTGGCACATGGGTTTTGTAGATGATTTCATTCACCTCGAAAAATGTGCGAAACTGATCAACACTGAACCGGACTGGGCTGACAGAAGGAGATTCACATTTTTTGAGAAAAACTTCAAAAATAATCTAACTCTAGAGATTTTGGGCACCCCAAGCCTCCTGGGGCGCCTGGTTTGTCAACACTTAGAAAATTTTTCAATTTTGTACCTTTTCTTGATTTATGTGCCCACGGCTCCTGTTCAATCTTTGATTTTGGTCGTTCTGATGACTGTCGAGGTGGGATGGAGGGTAATCTGAGTAGTCTTAACATATTTGTGATGAAATCCTAGCTTTGACTAACTTTTGACCAAGTTTGACCAACTGGAAAAGAGCTGACAGAAGCATTTTCGACATTTCTTGAAAAACGTGAAGAAAAAACTAACACAAGAGAGGATGGGAGCCCCAAGCCGCCTGGGGCGCCTAGTTTCACTAGACTTAGTCAAATTTATGATTTTCCAACTTTTCAATTCACCTTGTATCCATCTTGCATCGTTTTGCATGCATCGTCAAGTCGACGACTGTTTGTTGGTTTTGCGTCATTGGAACAGCGTTGGAAACTTGTTGATGAGTTCTGGCAGGTGAAATTTTCTCTGTTGATGACTTTCAAGCTCATGCTTCGCCTTCTAAAAAAGCAAAAATGACCCAGTAGAGAAAACTTGGTCGTTTGAAGATTTTTTCTGAACCGCGCCGATCGTGAAGCAAAATCGACCAATGAGAATCGAGCGCGACACCTGATTTGGAGATTCTATTTTTAGAAAGTTTTGCCAACATCCATATCTCAAGAAACCTAGAAAACCTAACTCGATGTCTATTTTTAGAAATTTTTAGAAATTTTGCTTTTTTGACAAAAAATTTTCTAGACTTGTTTCAAAATTCCTTAATGAAGCAAAAATTTTGGTTGGGTACAAAACATTGAATTTACAATTTTAGTTTGTTTTCTTTTAAATTTCATTAAATCATCATCATAACTACAAATACTGACAAATGATAAGTAGAACATAGATAAATATGCAAATCTCCGTAGACAACTAAATATCTTGTGCATATTTGAGCAAATTGCATATAACATTGCAAATATCATGCAAATATTTGAAACAAAAGGCAAAGAATATGGAAATATCAACTTATAGGCACAATATTTAGAAGAATTTAAGTGTAGAAGTGAAGAATAAGTAAATTTGAGATAGTTTTAGAAGAACTAGAACAAACTCTAAGGATAATCTCAAATATTGATAAATTGTGAAAGAATTATGCAAAGTTGGGACATATTCAGGCAAATGTTCACATATCCTAACTAGAGATGATAGGATTTAACATAATTGAGTGAGAATTCATGCAGAGCAGTTATATAGGGCAACATCTGGGTAGAATTATTTCAAATTCATGTGTAAGGCCCCTGAATGATTAATAGCATCATTACATCAAACCACTGAGTGACTGTCAGAAGGTCATGTCCTGACTATCGGAGACTTGGGATCGTAAATTCATCCTAAATTTTTTGTATCTTACAAGATGATAAAGGTTTGTTGTGAATAAATTTTTATTTGTGTTATATGACTAATAGTTGTATCAATAGAAATTGGCGCTAGAAGGAGGGCTCGATCACTTGAAATTTGAGAGAATCTGTCATTTGGATATCTCTGATTGCATTCCTGTGGAGGATTATTTTGAATTTCTTAGTTTACTCTTGACGCTTTGAGTATTTGTACAAAGATTCCACCAATATCTAGAAGTTTGAAGAATTTGACCATAAATATTGCTTCCTTGTGGACATTTACCCTCAGACAGTTGTTTGGATTTTTGAAATTGATTTGAAAGTATTTGCATTCTCTGCAAATACGTCATAAATATCTCATCATTTGAGGTACTTGATCATAAATATCCACTCCTATAGAGGATTTATCCACAACTTTGCAAAGATCCTGTCTGGATATTCAAAGTTTATTCTAAACTTTCAAGAACTGGCTCGCAGACCTAACACAAGGTCAAGATCCACCAGACCTTTAGAATAATTGCTTGTCTTTAGACCTAGACCTCGTCTAGTAAGTGCTCAACCCAAGCCAGTTCAACTGAGCTCCTTTAGTAGCACTTGTACAACCTACAATGTCGTTCTTCGTTATTAAGTCACCTCTTAATTTTGATTATACAATGATCTTCCTAAAAATCTGGGTAAAATTTGTCCTAAATATCATCCATATCAGGATGCGGATGATCATATCCAGACCTTTAACGAGGCCTATTTTAGGGCCAGGATACAACATGAAGATGTTGTATGCAGACTTTTCCCTTACTCTCTAGGAGAGGAAGCATACGGCTGGTATGTGAGCCTACCTCAAACATCCATCGATTCCTGGGATATGCTGGAAAATGCTTTCAAAACAAGGTTCAAGATACCTATAGACGTGGCTACCATGTATCATCACTTCGCCACAATCAAAAGAGGTGAGGGAGAATTGATCTCAAACTTCAATGCTCATTTTCAAAAGATGTATTCTAAGTTGATGGCTCCACATAATGTTCCTGATGAAGCTAGTAGGTTAGTATACTACTCTTCTCTAGATCCCCTAACATCAATGTTCATCAGAAGAACCCACCCTGCAATTACATCCCTTGCAGGTGCCTTTGTCGAGACACTCAAAGTCAACCTAGAAATGAGACCAGTAGGACATTGTCTTACATCTAATTTAGGATATTCCACCTTTCCTAATCAAACACAAATTAGTGGAGCTTTGATGCCTCTTGCTACAATGACAAATCCTTTGCAAGTGCCACCTCTGAGCATCATACCCCCTCAGGGAAATGGTCAAATCGTGCCACATCCATTACATGTGCCTCATGAGACTGGACATTATGGCAATGGTAGTTCATTTTTCAACCAAGTCAGGACAATGTAGTAGCCAAGGCATAGGAAGAGACAGAAGATTTGAGAGAGATAATTGCTCAATTAAAGAGATTGACCACTGAGGTAACTTAAATGAGAAATCAGAGCTTTTATTCTCAAGGCAGTGGTCAAAATCAACAAAATAGAACATATCTAGATAAAGGATACCACAATGATAGAGGATATAACAATAAAAGATCTGGATATCTTGACGGGGGGTACAACAATGATAAGAACTACAATAACAATGCTCATAGGCCTCCAAGAGTCTAGAACACCAGACCTAACAATGGTTCTTTGCCATCACCTCTGGACAACCAGCCCCCTTCTGAACCTAAACAGACCACAAGGGTCAATTAGGCATAAGCTGCACTCAACAATTGGTGTAGGATACATAATACTAGTGCACATGCTGAGTTGGACTATCCATGGTTCAAGATTGTAGCAAGCATCTTCCAAGCAAGAGTACAGAATACTGCAGGGGAGGTTTCTTTCCCTAAAGGCAATGGGATAGTGTCTCTTGGATATGAATCTACTATGGTACTTGAGAGTTTTGAGGATCATCATCATCAGATAGATGTGGTACATGAGAACTACACTTTGATATGTGAAGAGTCAGCTATGGAATTTGAAACTAGTCGTGTCTTCCCCTTTGAAGATGAAAATGAGCCTGAGCAAGAGACTAAAGAAGTCCATGCATATCAGCAATATCAGAGAGGACACAACTATAATCTGAGGAGTAATATTAATCATCCTACTGGTCCTTTGACCACTTCTATTCCTCTGAATAACTTCAACACACCTCAGGATCCCAAGGCCAACAACAATCCCAGACCTCCAAGGGTAAACTAGCAGCATTTTACATCACAAGCAACGGTGGCAAAAGGTATGAGTCAACCAACTGAATATGATAAACTAGTTGCTTATCTTGCTAATGAGATGAAAAAAAAATAATTTATCCTTATCTGAGTTACTCAAGACTCTTGTTATTAAAAAACCTTTCCTTAAGTCCTTAGAGGAGACTATAGCAAAAGAGGATATCCCTAGCATTATCCCGGTTAAAGATCTTGTACCTAGGGATACTATTGTCAAATCAAAGGAAAAAGCCTCAGTCCATACTGCAGATGCATCACAGGTGACATTATACAAAGAGAAATTTGAGTCACCTCTTTTCCTGCTCACACTTAGGATTTTTGGAAAGAATTTGCACAATTGCCTTGTAGATTCAGGTGCTTCTACTAATGTCATGCCCCTACCCATATGTAAGACATTAGGTCTTTCTCCTACAAAGTCACTCAAGAAGGTCACCCAACTAGACAAGTCTGAGGTCAGTGTCGTAGGAGAATTAACTCATATTCACATGCAGCTAGCATCTAACCCAAGGGTACAACACTATATAGACATTCAAGTTGTAGACATTCCTGATACATATGGCATGCTCCTCAGTAGGGAATGGTCAAAGACTCTAAATGGCTATATGGCCACTGATTTTTCTCAGATGTGGTTTCCATGGAGAGGCATTCCCAATCAGCTTCGAATTGAGGTAGATCCCAAAATGAAGCACATGATCACTGAATACCATCAGAATAACAAGGTATTGTATCTAGATGTAGAGCTAGAAGTGTATACATTGAGGCCTCAGACAGTTAGGATAGAAGTGTTGATGTGCATGCATGTGCATGAAGATAGTAAGAGGGACAAAGTCATGCCAGGGACAAGCATGATGATAGAACCTAGCCATGATTCATCAGATGAAGATGAAGTAGATCACTTTCTGGAGTTTGAAAGATATATGTCTAGTGAAGCTCAAAAATATCAGCTGCAAGGAACATCTGTCAAAAATGTGCTCATGAGAGGATGGTGCAGACTGCATGAAGATGCACACTCAGAAAACACCTATGAGTTATGTCTAGACATAATTGAAAAGGCAAAAAGAGTATGCCAGAAGAGTAAATAGTCATTGCCAGAAGTGGCTGAGAAGTTGAATACATATAAATATGTGTGTAAGCACCAGATTCAAGATGTGAAGAGATATGCAAATGAATCAGAAGAAAAGAATGTACTAAGGATACAGTACGTAAGAATAATTAGTTCATCAAAGGAAAGGATATTTTGGATATTAAGAATCAGAAAGAACAATGTGTTGATGTTTTAGTTCCCCAAAAACATTCAGATGTGACAAAGAATGAACCACAGAAAACAAAATGGATATCTGCAGGAAGTGTTGCATGTGCCAGAAGAAAGAAGGAAGGTCCAGATAAGGACCCTCCTACAAAGAGACCATGGACACTGAGATTCGATGGGTCTAAGTCAAAACAAGGTGTTGGAGTAGGAGTAGATTTGATAGATCCACAAGGGAAGTCATACCTTGCAACCTATAGACTCCAATTTCACTGCACAAATATTGTGGCAAAGTATGAAGCCTTGATCCATGGCTTGCTCTTTGCCTTGAAGAAGAAAGTTAAAGTACTGCATGTATTTGGAGACTCAAAATTGGTCATCAAATAAGTTAAGAAGCAATATGCATGCAACTACCAGAAGTTGTCAAACTATAGACATAGGGTCTGGGACCTAATTGAAGGATTTGATGCCTTCAACATTACACATGTCCCAAGAAATCAAAATTAGCGTGTAGATGCACTAGTTGTAGCTGCTAGCACTTTAGAGCCATTAACAGTGTCAGGACTCAAAATGTTCTTAGTTAAATTAGTGTCAGTGCCTTCCGTGCTTGACAATGTGTTGAATTTTCAAGTCTTTGAGGATGATCAACATATCCTTGACTTCATTGCTAACGGAGATATCTTCGAAGCTCAAATAATGGATGAAAAGAATCTAGATGACTAGGTTTGGGATGATGAAGAGATCATCGAGTTGCCTAATAATAAGATCCCCAAGGGAATGATAGAGCTGGAAAGAATATTTGATCTAGACAAGATCACTTAGCAAAAGGATTTACCTAAAACTGATGGAGGGGAGTATCAACCCATCAACATAGGTCAAGGTCCGGATATCAGGAATGTCCTGATAGGAAAAGTATGTACTTTGGCTGAAAGAGAAGAGATAATTCAAGCTTTGAAAGATTATATACATGTAATAGCCTGGACGTATGTGAATTGCAGACATATGACACATCCATCATCACTCATACGATTCAACTAAAGCCTGATGTTAAGCCATTTAGACAGAAGCAGAGTCCAGTTAACATCCTATTACACCCAATCATATTTGAAGAAGTTAAGAAGCTATTAGCAGCTCGAATCATTTTTCCAGTGAGACACTCTACATGGGTAGCCAACTTGGTACCTGTGAGGAAGAAGAATAGAGATATTCATTTGTGTGTAGACTTTAGAAATTTGAACAAGGCCTCAGAGAAGGATAATTATCCTCTCCCTTCACTGGATGAGGTGTTCTAAATGGTCAATGGAGCATAGATGATGTCACTTCTAGATGGTTTCTCTGGTTAGAACCAAGTCATGGTGGATAAAATAGACAGACTGAAGACTGCATTCACCACCAAGTGGGGGATATTCGCCTATAGGTGGATGCCTTTTGGTATTGTTATTGCTAGGAATTGCACCCATATGCAAGGTTGGTGAAGCTCTACAATTCTGTGTAACATGGGACTAATTTCAGGTTGTGGGTGCCCTATAATGAAATTAGACCTCTAGATTATGGGCTGGTTCCCTTCAGATGTTCTATTGAGATGTATTTTTTTTACTATTTTGGAAAAGGGAAGAAAGAAATTAAGTGAATGCTAAAGATAAAAATTGGTGATGCACCTGATTTGGATAAAGTAATACAATTTGATCCACAATGTTTACCCAGAAATCTGACTTCTACACAATCCAGACTTGGCATAAATATCACAAAAGTGATTCTAAGGAAGGTTTGAAAATAGAGCTTCTATGAAGGAAAAGATTTTTTCACAACACAAAAATACTATTTCTGGTTAACACAACCTAAGACCTGTGATGAATATATGCTTTAATGTTGTAAACAAGGAAGCGAGACAATAATTTTAAAGGTTTAATGATAAAACACAACAAAATTTCATCAAAATCACTTCACTAATAGCACTAAATGGAAAGGTAATTTAATTGATCTCAAAGAAATAAAGGAAAACTTTGCAAAGAAGACAAAAATATAACCTGTAACCTATCGATCTCTCAATAAAACTATAAAAGTGAGCTGCAAGAATTCTCTTATATGTCTGAATCAGAATGAGAATCAAGAACTAGCAAAAACAAACTTTTGCTTTACAATATATAGGTCTGCTCTCTCCAAGAGGCATGCAAAAGTATGGACTTGCAGATAACTGCCTCTAAAAATAATCATTCCCAAGCAACCTTCAAAATCCTCAAAATTAGGGTCTAGAACTGCTACAAATTGAGCAAAAATAGCTCCAATTTGGGCCCCTCCATGTGCTTGACCAAAAAGTTGACCAAGGACCCTAAAAATACTCCTAAAAAATATGCAAAACCTCTTAGGTGGCCTAGTTAACTCAACTAATCAATTTGCGTGATTTTGCATGAGCAAAATTGATTGTGAGTAAATAATAAAGTAATAGAATAATTACTTTATTATTGGTTACAATTTGTTCTATTTCTGATTTTACAACTTGTGGAAAATAATAAAGTAATTATTCTATTACTTTATTATTTACTCACAATCAATTTTGCTCATGCAAAATCACGCAAATTGATTAGTTGAGTTAACTAGGCCACTTAGGTCGTTTTGCATGTTTTTTAGGAGTATTTTTAGGGTCCTTGGTCAACTTTTTGGTCAAGCACATGGAGGGGCCCAAATTTGAGCTATTTTTGCTCAATTTATGGTAGTTTTAGACCCTAATTTTGAGGATTTTGAAGGTTGCTCAGGAATGATTATTTTTAGAGGCAGTTATCTGCAAATCCATATTTTTGCATGCCTTTTGGAGAGAGCAGACCTATATATTGTAAAGCAAAAGTTTGGTTTTGCTAGTTCTTGATTCTCATTTTGATTCAGACAGATAGGAGAATTCTTGTAGCTCACTTTTACAGTTTTATTGAGAGATCGACAGGTTATAGGTTATATTTTTGTCTTCTTTGCAGAGTTTTCCTTTGTTTCTTTGAGATCAGTTAAATTACCTTTCCATTTAGTGCTATTAGTGAAGTGATTTTGATGAAAATTTGTTGTGTTTTATCATTAAACCTTTAAAATTATTGTCTCACTTCCTTGTTTACAGCATTAAAGCATATATTTATCACAGGTCTAGGTTGTGTTAACCAGAAATAGTATTTTTGTGTTGTGAAAAAATATTTTCCTTCATAGAAGCTCTATTTTCAAACCTTCCTTAGAATCACATGTGTGATATTTATGCCAAGTTTGGATTGTGTGGAAGTCAGATTTCTGGGTAAACATTGTGGATCAAATTGCATTACTTTATCCAAATCAGGTGCATCACCAATTTTTATCTTTAACATTCACTTAATTTCTTTCTTCCCTTTTCTAAAATAGTAAAAAAAATACATCTCAATAGAACATTTGAAGGGAACCGGCCCATAATCTGGAGGTCTAATTTCATTATAGGGCACACACAACCTGAAATTAGTCCCATAGTACACAGAATTGCAGAGCTTCACCAGCCTTGCATACGGGTGCAATTCCCAGTGATAACAGTTTTTGGCATGCTCGGTGGGACATTGAACTGATTTTTAGTTCAAAAAGAACTTATCAGTTTGCTGTTTTGGTATGAACAACATATTTATTAGCCTTTTTTAGAGGTTTATTTCAAGTACCTGGCGACACTATCTTCCTGGTTTTATAGATTAGATTTTGCATCCTATGAGAGGTATCACAAGATCAAGTTTCAGTTGTTTTTTCAGTTTTTGAATGAGTAGGCATGTCTACCTTTCATGGAAACATGTCATATCATCCATCATATCTTGAAAATACTGCCAATCCTTCATCTTATCAGCCATATCAGATCAGCCATGCTACTGGTTTTAACCCAAATTCCATGGTTTTTCAAGGAAACTAGCATGCACAGTACTCTTACCTCCCACCAACCCCTACTCATCCTTCATATCAACATTTTCATATTCAAAATCAGTCCAAAGGGGTTGAAGATATAAGGAACAGTATGAATGACACAAAAAACACTTTGCTAGAAATCACAAAGTAGATTGAGGAGTTCAAGAGGTAGCAAGAATGTGAGCAGCAACGGGAGTAACTAGATTATCAAGCCTATCTCCATGAGCAGGAATTGGAAGCACAAAGGATGCAGTTTCAAGAAAGTCTTAGAAGGGAGATAGCAGTAAAAGAGGCACAGATGAAGTATTTGCTTGCACAAATATAGAAGCATAACATCCAGATAGCTGCATTCATTCCAGTGTAGCCTGTTCAAAATGAGGTTGGTAGTTATCAATTGTTAAGTTTCAAAAGTTGTGATTTTGATCAGAAACTTGTTTGCATTCAAAATTAGTCTATTAGTCCTCAGTATCAATCACATCAACTACCTGAACCAAGTCATCACAATCTTGAGCAACCATGGCAACCTTCTTGGACTAAGCATCCTGATTACAAAATGCCAAATCTTATTAAAGCTACCCCTTCCATACCAATCCAAAATCAGGAAGAGGAAAAGATAGTAGTTTCTGAACCAATCAAGATTCCAAGCTGGCACATTAAACAAGAGCCTATCAAGATTCCAAGTTTCAACCCAGCAGTTGAGGTTTGTTGCAGTCATTCTTGTCCCACCAAATCAGTAAAATCAGATGTGGAGCAAGAAGTTGTTATTTTTGAGGTGTCCCCAGCTGAAAATGAGCATAATGCCTATGAGTGAGATGCTGGTTTAGATTTGGAACTCAATCCTTTAGATTTTGATTCATTCAAGAAGTTCTCTAATGTTGTTTACAAGATAAATGAAAGCAGGATACAAAGATTTGAAGGGCAAAATCTTCAATTGCAAAAACAGATTGCCCAAGTTGCAAGTGAGAATAAACTAGACAAAGAAGATGTAGTTTCTCTGTTTGATCAACTGCCTTCTTTTGTTAATCAAGATGAAGACATCATGCAAGTACCCAAATTACCAGCTGATTTTAGACAACCAGATGATATTGATATTGTAGAACATGATATACTGTTGGTCCTTAAAGACAACATTGATGTTTCAATTTAGCTAGAAGAGCAAAAGGACAATCTCATTTTGGATGCCAACAATCTTGTTTTACAGTAACATAAAAGTTACCAAATTGAACATGAAACTAAATCAAATGATATTCTCTATGAGAATAAGACATCTAATTTGTTTTTAGAGCAGCCAAGTGAACCGATCGAAGAAATTCAATCTTTTCAAGATAATTCTATTTTTGATTGTCAAGACCTCGACTATTCAGCCTGTAGGGAGCTTGCCAATCTACTGGATTCTTGTAGTGATCAAAAGCCTAAGTCATTAAATGATGAGTATAACAAGGTAAATCAGCTTTCTAATCTTTTACCTTTTACATTTGAACAATATGAGGCTGATCAGTTTGAAGACAACAAGGAAAGTGTGCAGGTGGAACAATAGAGGGATGAAATTCATATAGTTTCAGTGCATAATTTTTAGTTAGATGAAAGCATGTTTTCAATTATTATAGAGAATTTTTGTTCTAACATAGATGATCATCTGATACCATGTGAATCAGCAATGTGTGATCAACAAGATCAAATCGAAGAGGCAAGTATTCATCCTTTTTAGTCACATGAGCTAACTCTTTCAAATCAGATTGAAATTGCAAGTGATCATATGACAGCAGATATAAATCTAGACATTAGAATCATCAGCCAAGGATGCATATTACAAGAGGCTATCCAATCAGAGACATGGTTGTCAGAGAGCTAAAGAAGCAGGTACAGATTTCTATTATACCAACTGAACAAATTTCAGCCTCAGAGCAGCAAAATTAGATCATCTTTTTATCCCATGATAAAGGTTTGCATGATCAGGTTTAGCCAGTGAGTGAATTTATCTACATCCTTTATCAAGTATTGCAACAATTTATTGAGTACTTTCTTGTACTTCATCAAATTTAAGTTGCTCATAAGAATGTGAATATGTGTTCCCTGTTGAGGAAGGGAAGTTATTTCAACCAAACAGTTAATGGATTTGTTTGACCAACACCTTTGGCTGGTTAGAGTAGGGTAGGTAGAGTTTCAGTTCAGTATTTCATTTCCAAGAAGTGCTTTTGCACATGTTGTTGGTTTTGTTTTAGGAAAATCAGTTTTAATTTCCATTTTTAGTTAGTTGCTGCTGTTGTGTTCAGTTAGTGTGAGTTGTAGAATTTCTTTAAGTTCAGGGCAGAAATGACTCTATGCCCAATGGAGTTGCAAAGACGATTGGTTCTAAGTTGTTTAGCACAGGCAAACACCCCTGAGACGTCGCTAGAAATGTTACTAATTTTTTGTTCACACTTAAAATTAGTTGGACCTAAGTGTAATTGTTCAGAAGGAATAATAGAAAACTTCAAAGTTATGCATTCATTGAACAATTGACATCTTGACAAAAGCAAAGAAGGATATCCAGTTGTCGGGATAACCCATCAATCCAATCAGGACTGATAAGTTATCATGACAAGAGAATAGATTGTCAAAAAATCAAAGATTCAAGAAGTATAGTTGTTCTACATAGTTTGATCTTTCATGAGTTATAAGTTAGATTGATTATTTAGTTAATCAGTTTTAAATAAAAAGAAAGAAAGATATTTGTATTGCATTATTATTTCATGTCATGTTTTGAACATACATTCAAGTATCTGTTACTTTATCTCATGCATTGATTGGAAAGGAAATACATATACATCATATGCATAAGAGAAATTAACTAATCATGTTTAAAGGAAGTGTTCAAATGTGTCCCACACAAGCTGTGGGAGTAACAAGACTGAGCAATTGTAGACATGCAAGCTATGCATCTGTTTGATAAAAGGAAAAGAAATGAACATTTGATAAATCTAAACATCCATCATTGTCTGATGATGAAGATTGTTTGTTGATGCCGACCTTCAAGTCTTCAACTTTCAGACATCACTCCAAGATCTATCATCAGTTGAACCTGCAAAATTTTGGGGACAACCCTGTTAGTGCTCCGGATGTTTAAAGTTATCACATGCTTTTATCAAACAAAGACATCTACTTATCATATCATGCATTCAGATATGAGATCAGATCAGATATATGATACAAATTAGGAAGAAATCATGAAGAAGATCAATCAATACTATCAGGTACATTTTTATGCTAACTTGTTTGTTCACTGTGCAGGTATAGGACAAGTTTTGTTGCTGATTTGAAGACAAATAAACATGTGGATTAAATGTGGCTCCCACAAGGGTTTGAGCCCAGTGTGTTTCTTTTCATTTTTGAAAAGAGTATCAGAAAAGACAGGATGCATCATTTCAAGCTATATCAGGCACCATCTAACCAACTTACATAAAGGAAATGTCATCATGACATCATTACAGTTGATTGGAGCAAATTAGATTAACATGACTGAGTCAATATTGACAAGAACAAAATGCAAAAATCAGATTATAGTCATCTAGGCTACAAGAGCCATCTAATGTATAGTATCATTATGAATGCATGTATTTATTTCATCACAGCTAATAAAGAGCAACTGACAGAGTGCATTCATAGTACAAGGATATGATACAAGTTTTCAAATTAATGTGCCTGATAAAGAGAAGAGAGACAAATAAAGAAAGATACAAGTTATGCCTTTTAAGGAGACAAATCAAAATAGCAAGGCATCATTAGCTCTAAGCTGATATATGGCAGTGTGGAAATGCAATCATGAATATATAATTGTCTTGGACTATTGGGAATTAAGGTGTCTCAACCTTTACAAGTTTCTAGCATTTATTATTTAATTGTATTTATTTTTTGCCTATTATTGTAATTTGGATGCAAATCCTATTTCGTCACTTTGTGGGAGTTGGCACGGTGATGTGTCATCCTACATGGAAGGTGACCACATGTATTTTTGTCCTCATATGAGGAGATAGGCGTTCCACCTTGTGGTAGAAGAGTTTTGCCATGTGTCAGCATCTTTCAGGTGTTGTAAGAGGTTTATGACGCATAAGAGTTATGACAGATTCCTATGACAGAATCTATGACATGTAAGGACCAAAAATGGAAGATTATATGACAGGTGAAGACAAGTGTCCGAAAGCATCTTGCATGGGGAAGTATGCACCCAAGTTTGACTATGACAAGGTTGTAAGAGAATCTGCTATTAATAGACAGTTATGATAGATTCTCTTACAACTGTAAGAGTTGTCATATATGACAGATTTTATGACATTGTAAGAGCATCTGTCATACCTTAATTGGGTAAATTTGGGGTGCCCAAGTTGGGGGGTTGTAAGGGATGAAAGAGAATCACTTACAAGTGTCATACGCATGTTTTATGGCCTTGGAAATTGGGCCACATGGATTTGGACGAGTTCCTTGTGTGACTTGCTCTAGAAGCTACCTCCATTGTACTACTCTTTATATATAGGTGTTTGGAGATGGAGTTTGTATCACAGGTTTGCAGGTCCTGTTATGCTGCCGGATTGACTCCAGACACGAGTTTCAAAGACCATTAAAGCTTGCATTGCAAGTGTATTGTAAACATTCTTTCAGATTTGTTAATACATTGTGCAAGTTTCTGAGTGTGGGGTTTTTCACCCGATAAGGGTTTTCCCCACCGTATATCTCTATCTCTCTTCTTCTGTCTTCTTTCTGGCTCTTATGTTTTGCTGCAATATCTCATGTTAATGGTTTAACATTGCTGTAATAGTTAGGATAAATTTGAATTTGTATAGCCCTCTCCTCAATAGATTAGTGTAGGAAGCGTTTCCGCACACCTTGCTTCCTTTCAGTTGGTATCAGAGCTTGATCACCTTTGGTCCTAGTTGTTGGGTAGGGGTTTTTTGAGCTAATCTTAAGTTGAGTGGGAGTCTGTGTAGAGCATTCTGTATCTTATTGCAACAAGGAGATGGCAGGCACATCAGGAAGGTTTGAAGTAGAGAAGTTCAACGGCAGTAATTTCGAGCTGTGGAAGCTCAAGATGGAAGACTTGTTAGTTGACCAAGACCTTTGGGATAGTGTGAACGGAACTAAACCAGATGCAATGTCACAAGCTGACTGGGATCAAAAGGATCGGAAGGCTAAGGGTCTCATAAGACTTAGTCTTGTCGATTCTGTGTTGTTAAATGTCCATGAAGAGACCACTGCAAAACTCCTTTGGAAGAAGTTGGGGGATGTGTATCAAGCCAAATCCCTTATCAATAAACTTTTCCTGAGAAAGAAGTTGTATTCTCTTCGAATGGAGGATGGAGGATCCGTGGCTGAACATATGAATGCCTTTAACATGCTGGTTGCACAATTAACATCTATCAGTGTAAAGATGGAGGAGGAGGATCGGTGTATGACCTTGCTTTGTTCTCTGTCGGACTCATGGGATCATCTTGTCATGGCAATCGAAAGCACCACATCCACATTCAAAATGGAAGAGGTGGTTTCTTCGCTGTTATCTGAAGAGATGCGGAGAAAGTCTTCTGAGGCAGCCAAAGAAGCCCTTGCAGTTCATGGAAGATCCAAGGAGAAAGGGAAGAAGAAGGACAAGAAAGCTAAGAAGGGTAGATCCAAATCTCGTGGGAGATCTAAATCTTCTGGAAAGTCCAAGGCTCTTTGTTGGAACTGTGGCAAGACCGGGCATTTCAGAAAGGAATGCAAAGAGGAGAAGAAGAAAAAGAAGAAAGCTCCTGATTCAGATTCTGACAAATCACAAGATGACGGTGATGCCTTCATCACAGCCCTGGCAACCCATGCATCTAATGATGTGTGGCTAATCGACTCTAGTGCATCATTCCACATGACCTCGCATTGAAACTGGTTCACTAAGTATGAGGAGTTCGATGGTGGAAAGGTGTATCTAGGTGACGACTCTCATTTGAAGATCGTTGGTCGTGGAAGAGTCTCTATCTGATTCCCTGATGGTCGAGTGAAGGGGATTTTTGGGGTTATGCACATCCCAGGCTTAGCACGGAACTTGCTTTCTGTAAGTAGTTTGAATGATGTAGGTGTGTAGGTTGTCTTTTCGAAAGAAGGATGCAAGATGACTAGAGGATCTATGGTGCTTGCTAAGGGTACTCAGAGAGGTACTCTGTTTCAGCTAGAAGCATGCATTGCACAATGCAATAGTTCTTCTGACTCAAGGAAGAGGGCAGCAGTCACTTCATCCCCACCATCTAAACGAGTAGTGAAGAAATCTGTTGTTTCTAGTCCTGATGGTTGTAATCGTGCATTGGAAGTTAAACTTCCTGCAGAAAAGACAATGTTATGGCATAAAAGATTTGGCCACATTCATGAGAAGGGTCTGCATACCCTGAAAAATAAGAACCTCGTTGAGGGGTTAGATGATTGTAATCTTGAGTTTGACTTTTGCAAACATTGCATTTATGGAAAACAAAACTGTGTTCAGTTTTACTCGAGTTCTCATAAGTCTTCTAGTATGTTGGACCTCATTCATTCTGATGTGTTTGGTCCTGTTAATGTTCCTTTGTTATCAAAATCTGTATACTTTGTATCTTTTATAGATGATTACAGTAGAAGGACATGGATTTATTTTCTCAGAAGCAAATATGAAGTCTATAGCAAGTTTAAGGAGTTTAAAGCCTTTGCTAAAAATTAGACTAGTAAAAAGATTAAATGTTTGAGAACTGACAACGGTGGTGAGTTCTGTTCTACAGAATTTGATAAGTATTGCAAGGAACTTGGGATTGAAAGACATAAGAGAACTCCATACACACCGCAGCAAAATGGAGTTGCAGAGAGGATGAACAGGACACTGATGGAGAAGGCTAGGAGTATGCTTAGTAGAGCTGGTCTAGAACAAAAGTTTTAGGCTGAAGCTATTGCCACTGCTTGCTATCTGGTAAATAAATCTCCTACATCAGCTCTTGTTGGAAAGACACCCATGGAGGTGTGGTCTGGTAGAAAGCCTTTAGTAAGGCATCATCGTGTTTTTAGTTGTGAGGCATATGCACATGTGCCTAGGGAGAAGCGGTCAAAGTTGGAAAACAAAGCTGTTAAGTGTATCTTCATCGACTATGGGGTTGGTGTGAAAGGATACAAGCTTTGGGATCTTGTGGCTTAAAAAATGTTGTATAGTAGAAGTGTCATCTTCAGAGAGCTTACACCTTCTTCCACTGTTTTGCAGCCAGAAGAAAAAGAAAAGAAAGAGGATGTTGTTCAGTTTCCTCTCACCCCTGAGAAGACTGAACAAAAAGACAATGTTGGACCTGATGATGAGAAGAGCTCTAGCAGCTCCGAAAGCTAAGAAGAAGAAGAAGTTGAACCTCAACCTTAGCTCTTGAGGAGGTCTACACAGATAAGGAAGCAACCTAAAAGGTTTGATTTTACATTGCTTGATTTTAGTTGTGCTTATGCTTTGCTCACTAACAGTGATGAACCTAGAACTGTATCAGAGGCTTTGGATATGAAGGATGCAGGTTCCTGGAAGGAGGCCATGGAGGAAGAAATGGCTTCTTTGGAAAAGAATCAAACTTGGGACTTGGTGCCTTTGCCTCCTGGATGGAAACCCGTTGGATGCAAATGGGTGTTCAAGAAGAAGATTGGTGCAGATGGTAGTGTTGAGAAGTATAAGGCCAGATTGGTTGCGAAGGGGTATTCACAAGTGGAGGGTATAGATTATGGTGAGATCTTCTCTCCCGTTGCAAAGATGACATCCATTTGATTCCTATTGCCTCTTGCAGTAACTTATGACTTGGAGGTAGAACAGATGGATATGAACACAACTTTCCTTCATGGTGACTTGGAGGAGGAAATCTACATGTCACAACCAGAGCATTACATGGTAAAAGATAAAGAAAATTTGGTTTGCAAACTCAAGAAGTCTTTGTATGGTTTGAAGCAATCCCCTAGGAGATGGTACATGAAGTTTGATGCCTTTGTGTTGTCAATTAGATTTGTGAGATCAAAATCGGATCACTGTGTTTATTATAAGTTAGATGGTGATCATATTCTCATTGTTGCACTGTATGTTGATGATATGTTGCTCATTGGGAAGGGTAAGAACATGATTTCTGACTTTAAATCTCAGTTGTCAGCTCAGTTTGAAATGAAAGATTTAGGGCTAGCCAGGTACATTCTAGGAATGGAAATCAGAAGAGACAGAACTAACAGAAAACTTTGGTTAAGTCAGAGTAAGTATGCTAAGACCATGTTGGACAGATTCAACATGGGAGATTGTAGACCATTGTGTGTTCCCATTTCCTTGGGGACAAAGTTGTCTGTTGAAGATTGTCCAAAATCTCCTAGTGAGGTGGAGGACATGAGCAGAGTACCTTATGCTAGTGATGTTGGCAGTTTGATGTATGCTATGGTTTGCACAAGACCAGACATTGCCCAAGCAGTGGGAGTCCTTAGTCGATTTATGGCTAATCTTGGACGAGTTCATTGGGATGCAGTTAAGCGAGTGTTCAGACATTTGAGGGGTACTTCTGAGTATTCCATTTGCTATCATGGTAATGTTACAGGACATCTACATTCTGTTGATATTCGTGGATTTAGATTGGGTAGGTGACATTGACAGCAGGAGATCCACCAGTGCTTATGTGTCTACACTGTTTGGTGGTGCTATTAGTTGGATGAGTAAGCGACAACCAATTGTTTCTTTGTCCACAAAAGAAGCTGAGTACATGGCAGCAACTCATGCTTGTAAGGAAGCCATTTGGCTTAAGAGATTGTGTTCAGATATTGGTGTTGATGCAGGTTAGATCATGATCAGTTGTGACAGTCAGAGCGCAATTTGCCTTGCAAAGAATCCAACTTTCCATGTTAGAACAAAGCACATTGATGTTCAGTTTCACTTCATGAGGGACATGGTTGAGGATGGAAAGGTAAATTTGGAGAAGGTAGATACTTTGAAGAATGTTGCAGATGCATTGACGAAACTAGTGAGCACAGATAAGTTCAGATGGTGTTCGGAGTCTATGAGCCTCTCGGCCTATAGCAGTTAAATCCTATTATTTCCATTGGCTCTTGAAAGGTGTTCGACAAGTGGGAGAATGTTGGGAATTAAGGTGTCTCAACCTTTGCAAGTTTCTAGCATTTATTATTTAATTGTATTTATTTTTTGCCTATTATTGTAATTTGGATGCAAATTCTATTTCGTTACTTTGTGGGAGTTGGCACGGTGATGTGTCATCCTACATGGAAGGTGACCACATGTATTTTTGTCCTCATATGAGGAGATAGGAGTTCCACCTTTGGTAGAAGAGTTTTGCCATGTGTCGGCATCTTTTGGGTGTTGTAAGAGGTTTATGATGCGTAAGAGTTATGACAGATTCCTATGACAAAATCTATGACATGTAAGGGCCAGAAATGGAAGATTATATGACAGGTGAAGACAAGTGTCCAAAAGCATCTTGCATGGGGAAGTAAGCACCCAAGTTTGACTATGACAAGGTTGTAAGAGAATCTGCTATTAATAGACAGTTATGACATATTCTCTTACAACTGTAAGAGTTGTCAAATATGATAGATTTTATGACATTGTAAGAGCACCTGTCATACCTTAATTGGGTAAATTTGGGGTGCCCAAGTTGGGGGGTTGTAAGGGATGAAAGAGAATCACTTACAAGTGTCATAAGCATGTTTTATGGCCTTGGAAATTGGGCCACATGGATTTGGACGAGTTCCTTGTGTGACTTGCTCTAGAAGCTACCTCCATTGTACTACTCTTTATATACAGGTGTTTGGAGATGGAGTTTGTATCACAAGTTTACAGGTACTGTTATGTTGCCGGATTGACTCCAGACACGAGTGTTGAAGACCATTGAAGCTTGCATTGCAAGTGTATTGTAAACATTCTTTCAGATTTGTTAATACATTGTGCAAGTTTCTGAGTGTGGGGTTTTTCTCCCGATAAGGGTTTTCCCCACTGTAAATCTCTGTCTCTCTTCTTCTGTCTTCTTTTTGGCTCTTGTGTTTTGCTGCAATATCTCATGTTAATGTTTTAACATTGCTGTAATAGTTAGGATAAATTTGAATTTGCATAGCCCTCTCCTCAATACATTAGTGTAGGAAGCGTTTCCGCATACCTTGCTTCCTTTCATGGACCAATAACTAGGTAGTCATCAATGCCTTGAAACTTCAAACCATCAAGATATAAGGAAGTACAGATGAAACAATCCAAATGTAGTCAGATGTTCAAGCATTCAAACATTTAGGGATGAAGCACATGATGCATTGCAAATACCAGAGTACACAATGTATAGTCATCACTGACATAACAGTCAAGTACAAATTCAGAAGCAAGAGATAGTCATGTCTAGAACAAAAGGATACAAATACATTAAGCACAGTGGAGTGACAGGAATGCCATAGTCCAAAGATAACAAGGTGGTTTCCATGCATCTTATCACTGTTTTGATCAAACAAGCCTTACCTCATACTCCTTGGAGCTACAGTGATACCATGATACAGTCAACAATGCCATAAAGAGAGATACCATTAAGAACAAAGACAAGTTTAGTCACCTTCACTATAGGCAGTCAAGTCAGTGATCAATGAAGTAGCTTTTGCAAGCCAAAAATAGTCAGAGTAGATCCTAGTTACCATATCCATCTATAGGAGTAAGTCAATGATGAAGGAGAAATAGTAGAAGAAGATGCTACAGTATTGGTGATTGACAAGGAACATGAAATTCACAAGGTAGACAATTCTCTTTCTTTTATGCCATTGTTCTATCAGGATATAGTCATAGTAAACAGACAACCAAGGAGAAGAATGCTTGATATATATGCTACTATGAGATCCAAATGATGAGATAAGGAGTGAGTATGCAAGAACATGTTATCTATGCTACAGGAGTACATTATGAATGCCACATACAACAAAGAGAAGATAACATGATATCTATGCTATAGTAGAATCCAGATGCAACAAAGACAGTTACACAGTTCAGGAGATCATCACACATGACAAATAGTCCATCATCTTGCAGTTAGCAGGCAAAAGAGATATAGGATTTTGATATGCAAATAAGCTAAAGAAACTATTTGTGCAATAGGAGAGCCTTCTAGAAATGTCAAGGTACAGCTACAGATGGAGGTAAATGATAACAATCATTCTTTTTGAATATCAAAAGACTTGTTATCATACCTAGAAGCTACAGTGGAGGACAGAAAAGATAAAGTGTATCATCATCTATGACAGTCACAAGGAGTAGGAGGAAAAGGTGTTGTGTAAAGCAAAGAAAAGCTCCATTTATTAATACTTCAACCCTTAGTGCTTTTGCCTACAAGAAAGGTATAGTCAAGGAGGTGCTATACAGAAGAACAAGGTTGCTCATGCAAGAAAAGAAAACCCTTGATAGAAAATCAAACCCTAGTGTCATTTTATGTTTTACAGTCAAGAAGTTTTAGGCAGAGAAGAAATACAGTCATAGCCATGCTAGAAAAGCAAGTTTTTTTTCATGGAAAATGTATACCCATCTACAGAATGAACAAGATCTTTCAAGAGAATTTCAAACCCTTATTTCTTTTGCACTTACAAGTAAAAAGAAAGAACAGTGAATATTACAAGTGCATGCCCATGACAGATAGAAGACTTGAAAGAACAAACCCTGGACAAAGGTTTTTAACACTTGTTTTTTTTCTCGAGTTACAGTCAAATGAGAAAGAGATAATAGTAAAAGAATGACCATGACAGTGCAAGGAGTTTTTTTGTGCAAGGAGGATTGAAACCCTAGTTTCAAAAAAATTACAAATCCTCAACAGCCTACATAGTCTGGTGCCTGTATACAGATGGAGCTTGGCCGTGGCGAGGTAGAGGCCTTGAAAATGCAAGAAGATAGCAAACCCTCATCCCAAAATCTCAACACCCTCAAGTTTTTTGCACCTACAGCCAAGTCAGGAATAAAAGAGACACATACAAGCATGGCCGACAGAGATAAAACACTTTTTGCCAAAAAATGCAATACACATGTCGACATATAGCCCTTGTCATTCTTCAAAGTGTAAAAAGAGACAAAAGAAACTACAGAGGAGGAATAATGACAAGTGTTTACCTCATTTTGTTGACAGGAAGAGAGATTTTCCACGGCCTCACAATAGCCTTAAGCTTTCAAGAACAGGTTACAGTTGCAAAGAGAAGATACAAAAACAAGAAAGAAGGTGTTAAAGAATGCTCAATGATGGACAGAGCCATGAAGGAAGAAGAAGGCCACAACCATTAAAGAGAAATAAATCTACAGATCAATAAAATGCCTCATATAAAACTCAAGTTGTATTACCTTCTTTCTTATGATGCAGAGTTCAAAAGATTCCACCAAGAGATGCTATGGAGGAGAGTAAAAACTAGAGACATGATGAAGACATTTAAACCCTAAGCTGACATAATGTAGTTGCAGAGCGATGAACAGGTATGCCAAATGAAGAATGAGCAACTTTAGGGTTGTTTCCTTGTTTTTGTTCGAAGGTTCTTTTCTCCCAAGTGTGTGTTGACTTCACAAAAAAGAAAATAATTACCTTATCTAATGCCATCGAGGTCAAAACATCAACCATACATTACCTAGCATTATTGTTAGAGGTGGCCGACAGTAGGGGACCTTGTATGTTATTTGAAATCAAATGGTGGTCGTTGGTCATAAGGGTGGGCATTATGCCTTGCAAAAAATTTCAAATAGTATTCATTACCTTGGAGTCAACATTGCATGGTCAAGGAGTTTCCCTATCATCATGTGCCTTTTGATAAGACATGATTCCCTTAGACAATGCATATATCATGTAAGGTAACCAAAGGAGGTCAAAGAGAATATTCCTTGTGCTTTGAAGAATTATCAAATGAGGATAATATGGCAGATAAGGAAAATGCAAGGGAAAGATAAAGGTGGCAGAGATATAATATCTTTTGCATGGAGGAACTATGAGGAGAATATAATGTCTTTGGCATGTTGTGCATATGGTAGAGTAACAAAGAGGCTTAGGGTTTTTGCATGATATTTTTTTGTGGCAATGAGATATTTTTGCATGACAATTGGAGTTATAAGGCAGAGAGTTGATATTTTTGTTTTTGATACAAATACGGAGAAATAGGGATATTTTCTCAATTGGAGGTAGAAGGAGTTTTCTTTTTCTTCTAAGTCCTATTTGTGCTCATATCATGCAAATTAGGCAAGTGTAATTGGAGTGATAAGGAGTGATATTTTGTCCTTCTAAATCATGCATTATTTTACAAAGTAATTAATTGTAAATAAATAATAAAGTAATATTTTCTAAATTACTTTATTATTTTCCACAAGTTGTAAAATAAAAAATAGAACAAATTGTAACCAATAATAAAGTAATTATTCTATTACTTTATTATTTACTCACAATCAATTTTGCTCATGCAAAATCACACAAATTGATTAGTTGAGTTAACTAGGCCACCTAGGAGGTTTTGCATGTTTTTTAGGAGTATTTGTAGGGTCCTTGGTCAACTTTTTGGTCAAGCACATGGAGGGGCCCAAATTGGAGCTATTTTTGCTCAATTTGTGGTAGTTTTAGACCCTAATTTTGAGGATTTTGAAGGTTGCTTGGGAATGATTATTTTTAGAGGCAATTATCTACAAGTCCATATTTTTGCATGCCTCTTGGAGAGAGTAGACCTATATATTGTAAAGCAAAAGTTTGTTTTTGCTAGTTCTTAATTCTCATTCTGATTTAGACAGATTGGAAAATTCTTGTAGCTCATATTTTACAATTTTATTGAGAGATCGGCAAGTTATAGGTTATACTTTTGTCTTCTTTGCAGAACTTTCCTTTGTTTTCTTTGAGATTAGTTAAATTACCTTTTCTTTTAATGCTATTAGTGAAGTGATTTTGATGAAATTTTGCTGTGTTTTATCATTAAACCTTTAAAATTATTGTCTCACTTCCTTGTTTACAGCATTAAAGTATACTTTCATCACAGGTCTTAGGTTGTGTTAAACAGAAATAGTATTTTTGTGTTGTGAAAAAATCTTTTCCTTCATAGAAACCCTATTTTCAGACCTTCCTTAGAATCACTTTTGTGATATTTATGCCAAGTCTAGATTGTGTAAAAGTTAGATTTTTGAGTAAACTTTGTGGATCACATTGCATTATTTTTATCCAAATCAGGTGTATCACCATTTTTACCTTTAGCATTTACTTAGTTTCTTTCTTCCCTTTTCCAAAATAGTAAAAACATACATCTCAATAGAACATCTAAAGGGAACCAACCCATAATCTGGAGGTCTAATTTCCTTATAGGGCACCCACAACCTGAAATTAGTCCCATGTTACATGGAATTGCAGAGCTTCACCAGCCTTGCATATGGGTGCAATTCCCAGTGATAACAGGTATAATCAATGCTGGAGCAACATTCTAGCATGCCATGGACATCGCATTCAGAGGTCTAGTTGGCCAGTGCATAGTTATCTACATGGATGACTTGACAATGTTTTCAAAATAGAGAGGTAATCATGTTGAGGACTTAAGGAAAGTGCTCCAGAGATGTGAGAAGTATGGTATATCCTTAAATCCCAAGAAGTGTGTGTTTGGTGTTACAGCTGGTAAATTATTAGGACACCTAATATCAGAAGATGAGATCACCATTGATCCAGACTAGGTAAGTTCAATCATGAAGCTCTAGCTGCCTAACATCAAGAAAGAACTAAAGTCCTACTTTGGAAAAATAAAATTTGTTAGAAAGTTTATCACTGGATTTGCAGAAATAATTAGGCCATTAAATGTAATGATGAAGAAAGACACTAAGATAGAGTGGACTCCTAAGCCAAGGATGCTTTTAAAGACATTAAGAAGGCAATAGTTGATGCTCCAGTGCTCAGTAGCCCTGATTATGCCAAGGATTTTTATATATTCTTTTGCTTCAGTTCACACTTGTGCAGTTGTGCTAACCCAGAAAAATGAGAAGAAGGAAGAGAAACCTATAGCTTTTATAAGTGTCCCATTCAGAGATACAGAATTGAGGTATCTAGATGTGAAAAGACAAGCTCTCGCCTTGGTAAGAGCCACAAAGAAGTTCAAGCACTACATATTGATAAGCAAGGTAATTGCAATAGTACCTGATGCAGTAGTGAAGATGTTACTGATGCAGAGTGAACCAGGTGAAAAAGGGGCCAAGTGGATCACTATTTTGCAAGAGTATGACATAGAGATCACCCCCATGAAGCTAGTCAGAGGACAAGCTTTAACTCAAATGATTGCAGAAACTGATCCAGCTTTGATCAGTCAACAATATACATTAGATTCCAGTAGTTCAGATGACTAATACTCAAACATTAAGCATATCCTGATCTTAGGAAAACTTCCAGGTAACATGAAGTCTTCACAAAGAAGAGTGTTGAGGGTGAAATCCTAGAACTACATGATGAAAGGAGGAATCCTTTTTAGAAGAAATTATGAGGGGATATATCCTAGATTCCTGGATGGGCAAGACGTCAATAAAGTTTTACAAGAGTTGCATGATAGGTTTGGAACTACACATGGGTCCTACCTTGCCACTGCACATAAAATCCTTAGGGTAGGTTATTACTGGCCTACAATTTTCAAAGACACTACTAAACACAGTAAGCATTGTCATACATGCCAAATAGCCACACATAAAGAGAGATATGCTGCACAACCATTGTAGCCAATGATGGAGATACACCCCTTTGCACAATGGGGAATGGATTTCATAGGAGTAATGAACCCACCACCCTCAGCTGGCCACAGGTACGTCCTAACAGTGACTGACTATTGTACTAGATGGATAGAAGCAATCAACAGCAGGACCTGCGCTACTGAAGATGTGATCAAGTTCCTAGAGAGTAACATCATCACAAGTTTTGGCATTCATTTCTCTCTAGTATGTGATAATGGTCCAACTTTTGATTCATTGAAATTCTCTAATTGGGCCTTTGAGTATGGTATAACTTTAAAGTTTTCTTCTAACTACTATCCTCAAGGAAATGGATTAGCAGAATCCACTAATAAGAACTTACTAAAAATCATAAAGAAGTTAGTAGACAAAAACCCTAGAGAATGGCATACCTTGCTGAAATATGCACTGTGGGTAGACAAGACGAGAATGAAAGCAACCTTAGGGAATTCCCCTTATCAGCTAGTATACGGAGTGGATCCAATTTTACTAGTCAATTTAAAGATCCCCACTCTCCAATTTGCATAAGAATACCTTGGTCTAGATGACAAACTAGAAGTCAGGTTACTACAACTCATGCAACTAGAAGAAAAAAGAGATAGAGCTATAGACCATTTTTTAAAACATCAGGCTATTGTCAAAAGATGTTTTGACAGAAGAGCCAAAATTGAAACCTTCAGAATATCAGACCTTGTCTTATCCTGGGATAAAGCCCATGAAAAGAAAGGTGACCATGGAAAATTCAAAAATTTATGGACTAGTCCCTTTCAAATATCACATATACTAGGTGACAACACCTATAGGCTTAAAACTCTAACAGGTGAGGATGTGGCAGTTTCTCAAACACTATTTCCAAGCCTAGATAGGGAAAGGTCAGAACTATGTACTGTATGTAAATAGCTTGCTTGTATAGTTTGCTTGCTTTGTGTGCTTTGCTTTGTTTTGTGTGTTGTTGAGTCCTTGTCTTGTTTGGGCAACATGGAACACCTTTTCACTTTAGAAAAACAACCAAATTGTTAGAATTCAAGAAAGGATTACAAATTCCCACATAGGTTGTAATTCCTATCTGCTTAAGTACTTTTTGATCCTGTTTGTGAAATCATATTCATTAATAGTAACTCTTGTTGTTCAAGGAAGTCATCACATGAATACATCTAACAGCCTTGGATCAATTGAAAGTACTAGTGTTTGTGCTAAGTGAAAAATCTAAAGGTTTGCACTTGCTACCATTGCAATTCTCAGCCTAAACAAGCAAGTGCCTACACCTTGCAAGTGAGATTACAAGATTATATCTTATAAATACTGAAAACCAAAAAAATACAAAAAAAGAGAAACTTATGTAATATCAAAAGAAAAGAATTTCTTAGGTCATCCGAGTAACTCTACTGGGGCTATGAATGCCTGTCTGGCAGTGGGGCTCTACTTGGGAGAATTGCAAAGATAACCTTGCCAGGGCTATGGACGCCTGACTGGTAGTGAGGCTCTATCCAAGGTTGGCTTAGAGGGTTAAATCCAACTATGTAGCTTAACACTAACTACTGTTATTTTCAGACTTTCTTCAAGATAAAGGAAATGAATCACATGCACACACTAGATTCCTTCTCATTATATACTTGTGTTAATGAATATGGTCTCAGTTAGAAAGATCAGGATGCTTATGTTAGATAAGAGTTGGAATTTTATGTCCTAATTTGTTTTCCTCTCTGGAATTATTGGAATTTGGTTGTTCTTCTTTGGTGGCAAGTTGTTGTGTGGTTACACATCATGCCCCATTTTGCCCAGCAAAATAGGGACCCAACTTTTTTTGCTGCTTTGCTTGGCTTGTTTTGTTTCCCTTTGCTTTGGGCGGTATGCTAAAAACACTATCAGATGTATGTCAGGATCTTATCCTAGGCATATTCGGATCTTGAAATATAGATCAATTTTTCAAAGTCAGAATTTCCCCTCATAAACCCTGCCAAATGAAAGAGAATAAAATTCTAAGCGGGTTTGCCTTTTGAAGTACCTATAAATTCCCTTATTGTTGCACTTATAACATGTAAAATTGTAAACTTCAAAAGAGCAAAGGAATTATAGTTCCTTCTTGAGAACCCATAAAGACTTATATTCTCGTTCCAACCAAAATTCCTTGTACATGTTCTCCAATCTCTTGCTTTATGATCAAAGTTGTTTTCTCATTTGAAAACCCATAAGAACTTCTATTCTTGTTCCAATCAAATCTTCTTGCATGTGTCCAATAATCTATTGCTTTATGACCAAAGTTATTACAAGAATACCAATAACCATAGAATGAATGTTGAAACCTATTCATTTCCGCTTGCCTTGAAGGAAAGGACTTTCCAAACTTGTCCTTAATATCTTTTGGAGGGATGTAGGTCTTCTATGGAAATTGATTTTCCTCCTTCTTGTTGTCTTCCTTTATGATGGGACTCTTGAGAGCATGTGCATAGCTATTTGGTTTTTCCTCATTTTCCTTCTTTGGTGGCTCCATGGGATCTTTTGTAATCTTTTGATTTTCTTTATAACCAAGACCTATCTTAATGTGTGGTGACCTTTGGCTATTGATGATATTATCCAATATTTTGGTGCTCTCCTCATCCTTCAGGTCTTTATTCAATTGAGCATTTGCTTTTTCCAATTCCTTTCTTAGGGAAACAGTCTCAGATTCCAGTTTCTCGCAATTTTCTTCATTTTTCTTCAAATGGCTTCTCACTTCCTCCTCAATCCTTTTTGCTTCTTCAATTTGAACTTTTAGATCTACGATCATCTTTTTTGCTTCTTCAAGTGCTTGAGATGCTTTGGCTTTGGATTCATTATCTTCTTGAAGCTTTGATTTTAGTCTCAAGTTTCTTATTTGAAGCTTTTCGATCTCATCATAGGCATAATAGAGTTCTTCCACAAGATCCACTTCTTCATCATCTTTGTCATATTCTTCTTCTGAATCGTTCTCTTCTTTTCTTTCATCTTCTCTTTTAACCTACACACATTCAGAAACATAATGATTAGTTTTACCATAATTAAAACAATTATACTTACCTTTATATATGTCAGATTCTTCTTTGAGCTTTCTATCAAAATGGGCTTCATTTGTATCTGATTTATCGATGGAGCTATCACTTGATTCAAGCTTTGAATTCTTCATCTTCTTTGATGCATTGAACATTGTCTCTCTTTTAAATGATTTCTCTTCTTCTAACTCCATATCTACCTTTTCATCATATTTTTCTTCTTCTAAATCCATTTTAACATTTTCTTCCCCTTCTTTTCTTTCACTCACAAGGTCGTCTTCTTTTTCAAAGATATCATCTTTCTTTTCTATTGCCATGTGCGTTTCATTTGTCACCTCATCACCTCTTCTTGTGTCATTACTTGCATTTGGTTTTGTTGGTGTTTTTTGATCAACGCTCTACTTGGTATTTCCTTTTCCTTTTTCCATATGTGCTCTTAACATTTTCTTACTAGCGGTTAAACTATTTCTGAAGGAACCAGCTTTGATACCAATTGATGAGCACACGGTTATACTGAGAGGGGGGTGAATAAATATAACACAATCTTTTACTTTTTAAAACTTAATCAACCACAACAATAACAAACATGCAAGATCTAGCAATTACAAATACATAGAGAACACATGATTTATGTGGAAACCCATGCGAGAGAAAACCACAGCAAAATGTTTCTTATATATATTGATCTTCTTCTTAAGGCACCAACCTACTTCTCTTACAATTCTTCTTTTGTGAGCACCAACTCACTGGAGACACCAATCCCCACAACTAAGCTCCAACTCAGCAAGAGACTCCAATCTCTTCCTTAATAGGCACCAACCTATGAATTCTTCAATGGATGATATGTCTTCTTTCCTCACAATCTAATTATAGATGCACTTCCTTTAACAATTCTGCTTGTAGATGATCTAACGGTTATCACACAAGTGTTTTCCTCAAGACTTAATTTGTAGATAATGCAATACTTTCCTTCACAAGTCTACTTGATGATGATGCAACAACTTTCCTTCACAATCTGATCTCAATTAATGTAATACTTTCCTTTATTGTTTTTGCCTTAAAGTCTGCTTTAATTTCACTTATAAATCTACCCCCAAATTATGCATCATCTATTTCTCTTCACAATATTAATACTCACTTCATATATTCAAAAATAAATCTGAATTACACTTCATTTTTGTTGCTCTAGATCTATTTTTTTTTAATTCCACATACTTCTTACTTCCAACTCACACTCTCTTCTATCTTTTATACATCTTCAAGAGAGGTTACTCAATCAATGTATATTTATTTGTACAAAAGGAAGCAACTCCTTTTATACACCTCTTTGATAATGATCATCTGCCTCTTCAAGGCTGATCATACTTCTTTCTTAATGGCATCTCTTAACAGCCTTTTGTCTTATTCAAAAATCACAACACCTCATTATGTGTTAACCACACCATTTATCATATCATTGATCAGTCTTCTTTTTTTTATCGCTCAACATAACAGAGATACTCCTTTTAAATGATAATCGCACCAAGTCACTTGTTATTGATCTGTAGTATTTATTATAAGATTTGTGTCTTATTAAATAGGATGCATCATATGGAATGAGGTCGGCCTCATTTGGAGTTTTCATCTTATTTTAAATTTGAATACTATAAGTAGGGCGCCAAAATAGGAATCAGCCATCATAAGAATAATTATTTAAATCTTGGATTTAAACAATAACAATCAACTTCTTCAAAATGATAATCGAATGCAATTATAACATTAATCTTGGCTCCAAAGACAAATAGACCAGCATATAAATAAGTTTAAATCTTTCACATATCAATCTCTCTTTTGTGGCTTTTTTCATCATTTGTCCAAATAAGTTTGAATCTTTCACATATCAATCTCTCTTTTGTGGCTTTTCTCATCATTTGTCCAATTTGTTCTATGATAAGATTCAGTAACAAACTCACCACCACTTGGATGATGAATTCTTTCTTGACATCAACGATAATAGAGTGACATAATCTTCCATATGCCTTTAACATTAAATTCCTTCTTGGCATCAATGACAATATTCCAACAATCTCTTTCAATGATATTGTCTTGCATTCAATGATATTACTACGTTGACATCAATGACAACCATTTCCTATACTCTTGTATATTCATTAATGATAACAATCATGACTACCTTCTTGACATCAATGATATGTCCAACATAATGGAATTAATCTGAAAGATATCTGTAGCAAGCTGACCAATTTACAATATAAGCAAAGTTGTAGAATTGATCAAGCCAAATTGGTTGCTAGTAAATGCAAATCCTGATTAAGCCAAACTAGCTGAATATAAACAGAATTACATCAATGCTAAATTGACAGACTAATTCATCTGATTTTTTGATTCATGTCAAAAATGGTGAATAATGAAAAAGCAATCATTGGCGGCTACACTATCCAAACGATGATTACAATGCAAGTACAAGAGAGAAAAGGATATAGAGGAGAACCTTCAGGATTATTGCAACAATAAACTACTACTTTCTTAAATATTTCCAAGGAAAAACCACTCAGGAAAATACAAGGAAAGAACATAGTCCATTGAACCATGAGAGATGAGTTTGTATGAACCACTACTTATGAAATATGGGTCATGTGTTTGACTCAAAAACTAGGTAGTTGAACCTTGATATAAAATATCATAATAAGTCCACTGAATCAACCATTGATAAATATTTGGTTTTCAACTTATTCCTCCAAGATGTAATTCAAACTCTCAACAATATTAGCAATGACAATAATATAAAATAGCTTAAACATCATTGGTTGTAGTAATTGTAAGTAATTAACGATCAATATATTACTCACAAATTTGGGTATCCAACTAGTATACTACTGATTTTGGAACATAGGATTGTAATTTCAACAAGGTACCACTTCTAATAACCCATGAACTGCATTAATACAGGCTGCAGATATAACAATGATTGAAATCCTTGGTGAAAGACGATGATTCACATCATGAATGTTGCAACTAGCTTTGTAAGGGCAATGTTGGGTATTATTTCACTCTAGGTTGTGCAAACATCATTTAGCAGTCCCCCACATAGCAACGATTCCCTTTGAGACCCCTATGTCCAATAATCAACACATCAGTGGAAATATATTTGTGATCAAAATTAGCAAGCAAATGCTAACCAATGTCTTCCAAATCGATTTTCACACAACTATAAATAACAACACATTGAACTTGAAGCATGCCAAATTGAATATTTTTTATATTTTTTGAATAAGTAAATACCCACCCAACCAACAAACTAAAAACCACACAAAATCCAAAATCTCACAAACAAGAAGAAACTCTAAAAATTTGGAAATCACAAACTCCTAAAGCTTAATGGCAATTCCTATATAGAGTTGCACTGAAAGGCTAGAAGGGTTTTTGTCCTCGGGAAAGAAATAATGTGTGTTCATTACTGGGAAATGAAATTGATAAAATGAGCAAGTAATCCTTTCCTAGGGACAAAACCTTCTTTTATAACTTTTTGAGGGGATATAATATTATTTTATATTATTTTCTTTTATTTATTCCTTCAAAATTAAAATAACAATAAAGTGTCATTTTAACTCACTTTTTGCACTCCCATGCCTAGGAACACTTTATAAAATCAATTTTTGTCTTCCTTTCAAAACAACCTTTTAATAATAAAACATAAGTTGTTTTAATAAAATAAAGTTACTTTTGACAACTAAAGTTAAATTATTAATTTATGGAATATACTACAATATATAACTTCACCCAACTTACATGTACTGCAATATATATCTTCACTCAACTTGCGATATGTACTGCAATATATAACTTCACCCAACTTACGGTATGTACTTCAATATATAAATTCACCCAACTTACGGTATGTACTATTGTATATAACTTAATACCCTAAGCTCAAAAAAGGGGACATGACAAAGCACTAGCACTACAACAACCCTACACAGAAGCCACTCCATCTATAATCCCATTAGTTTTCAACACATCCAACTTAGCATGTTGCCTATAGGCAGAGCTTTTGAAGGATCCATCAAGAGAAACACTACCTCCAATGCACACAAGAGTACAAGCGATCTACAGAGATCTATCATCCCCATCTCAACTACATAAATCATGCTCCACTTATACAACCGAGTCAAATAGACCCCTACCAATACCTTTTAGGGTCTCCTCATGAGGAAAGACAACAGAACATACAATTGCAAGAAGGAAACCTCATTTCAACCCTTGCTTCAAGCTATTGTCACCAAGGCAACCCCACCATGTAGTAACCAAACTTGCCATAGAAGGGTTGGAGATAATGACCGCCACAAAATTATTAATAATTTGCACATCAAATTATTAATATTTAATAATAAATATAATATTAGTGATGCCTTATTAAGTAACTTAAAATCAAATAGCAATAAAAAAAATTAGTAAGGAGAACAAAATATATTGAAATTATTGTATTTAATTTGTTTTTTTATTTAAATGGTTTATAATTATTTACATTTATTATATTATTTGTTTTCTTACTATGAAAAAAATAGTTCTTGAAGTAAAAGTTAATTTTTTTTCTAAAAGCTATTGAAAAATAAAAAACAGAGTTGGAGCTCTGCTAGGGTTTCTTGGCTTCCTTGTGCTTATGCCAAACTATAGCTTTCTGCAGGATTTTTTTATTGTTAGTCTGTATTTATTGAAGTGTGCTTTATGTTGCTAGGCTTGCAGGTATTTTTTTGCCCCCTTTATATGACCTCAACCTTTCATTCCTCCGCAGTTGTTGCTACTGGAGTTGAAGGTCTGACGGTACAATCCAATGGCACCCCTGCTCAAACACCCTCAGAAATTTTTCCCCAAGGTGTTCTACAACATATGTCCCCTGAAACACCTCTAGATGTTGTTCTTCACATTTCAAAGTTTGATAATGCTTGTAAATGGCTAGATAATTTCACTTTAATTGGGTATTTTGTGGGTAGTGTCCCCCCTAAAAGCATGCTTTGAGACTGGTTTGGTAGGGCTTGGACCCCACATGAGATTCGCCTTGACACCATGCAAAATCTTGCCAAGGGGTTTTTTCTTTTGTGTTATGTCTAGGCCAACCATGTTGAGGTTGTTCTCAACCGGGGCCTTTGGTTGGTCCGCTCCTCCTTGCTTGTCTTCAAACCCTGGACTCAAGACATTGTTGTCTCTAATGAAAAGTCCTTTCGAGTCCTCATTTGGATTGAATTTCCTAGTTTACCCTTGTCATGCTAGAATTTTCTAATCTAGATAGCTTCCTCAGGTTATGTGGTTTGCATAGAACTGGAGAAGTTTTACTCAGCTTGTCCTTAGTGGTGGGTTTGTGTAGAGGTGGACCTCTCCAAAGATCTCAACAATTCGGTGGTCATTCAAGTTGGTCAAACCCTCAGCGCATCCAGTATATCAACCTTCCTAACACTTGCTATCAATGCTAGTCATCTGATCATAAGATTCGGGATTTCCCTTTGGACTCTCTGTGACCCAAAACCCTTTGTCAACCCTTGTCCGAGTCGCCACCTCCTACAAAAGAAGAAGAAGGTTGGTCTACAGTGGTTGCTCGCAAAGCCAAGAACACTAGCACCTCAAAGACCACCCCCAAAACTCTAGGTCTAGAGGCTTCTACTTCAAAATTGTCTCAAAACCCTCCGATGTTGGAACATCGAATGTGGTGACAGTTTCAAATCCTCTGCTAGTAGCTTGAGTTGTTTCTCAGCCACTAACTATCACTGCCCAACATGCTTCCCCTCCTCCTGTTGGGCAGAGGAGGAACCAAAGCCCATCTAGGCAATTGGAGGCTGGTGAATATGTGTCAAGGAAATAACAGGCTGTGCAACTCAACTTCCAGATTGGAAGCTTTGAGGCACATGATGTGATATTGTAGAACAGTTATTATGCTCTTGAAGAGTTAGATAATGAGGAAATGCCTCTCGACACTCGTTAAATGAACTGTATTTCTTGGAATGTGCAGGGTCTTACACACCTCACACAGAAATACTTCATTCATGATGCTCGTCTTCAATTTCTAGGTTTAGACATTGTCTACCTCCAAGAAGTCAAAGTGTATAGATTTTTGCTTTCCACAACTTGTATTATTTGGCCTTCCAGCTATTTTTTCTGCAGTAACCATGAAGTTGGTCGGGGGGAGTTGTCACATTTCTCTCTCATATGGCATCAACTATTGCTTGATCATGGATGTGACCCCACCAACCGTGCACTATGGGCTCTTTTCCACATTAATAATCATTCCTTTGGGATTATTAATGTTTATGCTCCCAATGATGTTGTGGAGCAATCTTCTCTTTGGAGATGGATTACAAATTCAATGCCTGCCACCACTTGGGTTTTGTGTGGGAATTTTGATATGATTGAGATGGCTTATATAAATGTGGAGCCTTGTCTGTGCACTAGATAGCTGGTGAAAGAGAGGCTTGGTTTGTTATGCATAATAAATTGGATGCTTTTGACCCCAATGTTGGCCACCGCCAAGATCATACGACTTGGTACACGTGGGGCAATTTGAGAGTTGGCCCTGATAGGGTCTTAAAGCAGCTTGATCGGGCTATGATGTCAGCACAGTCCTTCTTTACATTTGCCAACTATTTCGCTTTGTCAGTCAAGATGTTGGCAGACCTTGTCCTATCTAACCATTTCTCGATACGATTTCGTATCGAGTGGCAGGTTTCCAAGCCCAAAGCAATGAAGAATCAGTTTTTCTAAACACATCTCTCCTCAATCACAAAGCCACATCGGCTCATATTCAATATTTTTGGAATTTGGAGCCACGTCCCCTGCATGGGGTCGAGTGGATAGCCTAGTGGAATGATGCCATAACTTGTACTCCGCGGTTCCTCTACAGTTATGGGTGGCAGCTTGTTTCTATTGCTGCTCCTATGAAGCCACCACTCATGAGCTCTGCCATTCCACCGCCACTTTGGAGGCTCAGTTGTTTGATTATGTTGACCAAGTTTGGGTGGCTCAACTATGACACCAAAAGCAAATAGCTGAAGCTCATACAGCTCGTGGAGCCCAAATCAAAGCTCAGCTCCACTAGCTTAAAATTGGAGATAAAATGATGAAATTTTTCCAAGCCTTGTGTGCCCGCCACACTTCCCAATCTGTTAAGCAAATTCGAGAAGGCTAGCAACTCCTACAAGAGTTACTAGACATTCTTCAAGCCTTTGTTCGACATTATGAATGTCTTTTCGGCTCAAGATTACACTCGTGCTTGGCAGCTTGCCCTACAACAATGTCTTGTTGCCATCCCCCGCCAGGTTGCTAATGCTCAACACATTCTTTGTGACCATCTTCTCACTCAAGATGATCTTAAGGAGGCAATTTTTTCTATGGCCAATGACAAATCCCCTGGCTTAGATGGCTTCCCATGTGAATTTTACAAAACCTTTTGGGATACTATGGATATCAACTTGCACACTATTTATCTTGAAGAAATACAATCTGGCTCATTGGGTAATCTTATCAATAAAGGGAACATTAAATTCATACCTAAGGTTCATAACCCCAAAGACATCAATAACGAGCGGCCGATCATGTTGTTGAATGTCTCCTATAAAATCATTACTAAGGCGCTAGCTCTCAGGCTGCGCTCCATGCTTCCTTTGATTATTCTGCTAGAATAAACCGGTTTCATCAACTCCAGATTTATTTTGGATAACATAATAGCCATTTGGGAAGGGATGGAATGGGCTCACCATTATCATCAATTAGTTGTTTTTATCAAGATTGATTTTTCTAAGACATACGACTGTATTGAATGGTCATTCATCCTAGCCATGTTACAGGTGCTTGGTTTTGGTCCCCACTTCATTCACATAGTCTAGATGTTGTTTACAGATGCCTTTGCGTGCATTACCATTGCTAGCCAGCAATCCAATTCTTTTGGACTCTTCAAATCCATCCGATAAGGCTACTCTATTTGTTGGCAGAGGTAATTTCGCAGTCTCATGTTAAGGGGATTTCTCTTCCCAATTGTTCCCAATAGTTGGTCAATGGCTACTTGGTCGATGACTCTTTTCTCACTCTCATTGAAGAGGAGGATAATGTCAAACAAGCGCTTCATTTCCTAGACATTTTTTGCCAAGTCTCTAGTTCGGGCATCCAATGGCATAAGACCCTATGTTAGAGGCAGTCTTTCCTCCCCAAACAAGGTTGGCTTGACTCTTTTGGGTGGAAATGGATTGATCATGGAGAATTCATTTGATTCCTAGGCATCCTTTTTTCTTCCAAAGACTCTCCTTCTGAGCTATGGCAAGCAGTGATCACTCGAATTGAGAAAAAAAATCATTATTGGATAACCAAGCCCCTTTCTTTGACTAGTAAATTTTAGATTTGCTCTAAAATTCTGGTTGCCACGCATGTCTATTGCTCTTTTTGTTGGGCCCCCTCTAAAGCCTCCCATTTGAAGATTGAGAAGCTCCTCAAAGATTTTCTTGTGGGACTTAGCACAAACAGTTCTAATGCATATGGTTAGCAGTGTTGGAAGCCAATTTGGCTTATTTTGCCTAGTGCATTCTATACCAAGGCCTTTCGATGGGGGTTCGTCTTGCTCACATGGGCATTCCTAGCCCTCATTGTCCTTTATGTGGACCAATTGAGACACTCAAGCATCTCTTCTAGTTCTGCCCACAGGCTCAAGAAGCCTGGATGAATTCTTCAGACCTTTTCAGCCTACTCCGTTTTCTTGGCACATGGTTTTGCTTTGAGACTGGCCTTGTCTCCTGCTCAAATATATCCATATCTGGTATGCTTTCAAGGTGGAAATTATTTTCAGCATATGGAATGATAGAAATTTAGTGTTATTTTCTCACTGTGCTGATGATGTTCACTTTTCTCTTTACACTAAAGTCGTCATATGTTCTAATGTTCTCATGCAGATCTAGGTGCAAGATAGTAAAGTTGCACCGGAGGTTGCTCATCTATAGGAGCTGTTGGACCACTGGAGCAATGCCCCCTGCACTATTGCCAAGGTTCTACCTTTCCAAGAGGTCGTTGGCGTGGGTGCAACCATTTTGCCAAATGTGACCACAGTGACCGTAGATCTCACTCCCAGGGTCCCCGACCTCAAAATTCCAATAACTTTGATGCCCATGGAGGATGGTCCCAGCCTTCCAGGCGGCTCTCTGCTTCCTCTCCAAGGCGTGGGGGGCTGGCTATCCTAACACCAACAAGTTTCCCCATCTCTAGCTTGCCATTTCTCATGTTTTTGCTTAGCCGCCTGTAGAGGAGACTCCCAAAGAAAAAGGCATTCTCACTAACTAAGAGTCGATTGATAATGCTACCCCTGGAGATGTGTGGGGAAAATCTGATGATCAGGATCCACCCTTTGTTGGCATTGCATTAGTTGCTTAGTACTCTATGGGCTTGGCCCCTTTATTTGTTTCGTTTTTTTAGGACTATCTCCTGTTAGACTGTGTGGGTGTGCCTTTTTACCACCCTCCCCTTTTTTTATGAATACTGTACTATTTTAATATTAAAAATATAATGTTTAATACCAATATTCATAAAAAAATAATAATAAAATTAAATAATTCTTCAATTAAAAATAAAGTAAATTTCTAAAAAAATAAAATAATTTTTCACTAAATGTTAAAAAATATAGTGTCTGTCTTTTCTTATCTATCAACTTACCTATTTATTTGGTTCATAAGTTTAGATAGATATGAAAAAAATGATATTTATATAAATATTGTAAAGGAAAATATTGTCCTTATATTAATTTAAGTTAATTAAAGGATTGTATACAATTATACAAACTTTAATCTATATTAATTCATAACAACTACAAATAATTAAGTAATATATGATTATATATGTATTATAAATTAGCATAGATATCTTACATATATTTATCCAAAAGAGGACAACACCTAAAAACTTTATCTATACTAGTTTTTAAACAACTAAACTCAAATATATATATATATATAACCAATTCATTCATTTATCCCTCATGTCTCCCTTATGTCTCCCTTTAGTGAAATAAATAAATGATTAATTTAGAACTACAATTTAGGTTAAATCGATCAATAATCAATCTCTTGCTATTATAATGCAACTCTTCCCTGGCTCACAAACTATCTCAAGGTGACTAAATATTGTGGTCATAACTTCATACCAAATTGCCTCCTATTTTGATGTGAGTCTCTCTTATTGCTTCTTTGTTCATGTCTTTTGTGGATTTCTTCATTTTTTTATTATTATTCAAGTACAAATATATAAATTTCAGCTCTCCTTATAATCTCACCATTGAAATCAACTATTTAGTTCTCATAGTATTACGTAAAGGTTGGGACTGTGGTTATTGCTAAAGAATTATAATATGTCATCATTATAACAATAAGATAAGGTTTTGCCTTCATTATAATATGGACAAATTTGTTGAAAAAATGGCAAATGCTCTCATTGGAAGGTTTTTGGGCTCCCATCCAAACAGTGATGTGGTTTGTAAATGGAGTCAGAAGAAATGGAAAGTGCTTGCGCATGTGCAAATGGCTGCTATGTCAGATGATTTCTTCTTGTTTTCTTTCTCCTTGCTCGAGGATTGTTACAAGGCCCTTTCTGGAGGTCCCTGGTTCCTGGGAAAGTCTAGACTCTTTTTGCAGAAATGGAATCCAAGTTTTAATGCTACTAAGGATTGTCTTGGGACTTATGTGTGGATAAGACTCCCGGGACTCCCTAGTATAGAAATATTTATTGCTATTGCTAATTATTTGGGTCATTTCCTAGCTATTGACAAAGTTACTCAATATAGGAAACAATTGATTTTTCCCAGATTGTGTGTCAACGTTGAGGTAGATATGGTTATTATCGATGTGATTCACTTGTCTTCTAAGTTTAGTCTATGGGAATAGGGAATTGAGGTCGAGCCCTCCTTGACGATATGTGTTGTTTCATGCCAAACAGAAAGGAAGAAACAAAATATTTGGGTAAGGAAGAAAGGTAACATGGTTCCCCCTCATGACATTCCACAAGTGTCTGAGGAGGAAAGGAGGATTGATAATCCTAAAAACTTAGAAAGATAGGATATATTTTCATTGCAACCTAAGATAGAAAAGAGAGAACCAAACATGGAGAAGGAGGTTGTGGTTTCTCCTTCTCACAAGCAGGAGAAGTGAAAAAGTGATTCATTGGAAGAATTTTGTGATCTTGTTTCATAAAAAAAAAATGTTTGTCCAAGTCAAGCTATGAAGACCTTTCAGAGCACTCTGGAAAGATTTGGGTTTAAACCACCCTAAAATGCCATAAGTTGTATTGTTGGTTTCAGCCTTGGGCCGTGTTGGTGGATTTTCGTTGGTCCTTGTTTGGGGGTTTTTGATGACCCTTCGTTGTGTATCATTTTGGTCTTTTGTTGTTGGTCCCTTGTGATTTTTAAGGCTTAGCTTTTGCTAAGTGGAGGATGAGACAGTTGTTGGGTTATCTCATGTTGTGTAGGGTTTATGGCCCCTTCAAAACCAACTTAGTCTAATCAAAACAATAAGATGACATTTGTGAGTGCCCAAGGTAGTGAAAGGATAAACTCCAAATTTTATACATGAACAAATCCCATTACTTGTATGATATTCATCACGCATATGCTAATAAAGTGATGAGTATGTCCTCCATCTATACATGATATAAGAATAACAGAAAAAGATGATTCCTAGTTACAAATGAGTGCCAGTGTTATTTATGGGAAGTTGGTTATCAAAAATCTAATATCAATAGGAAATTTCGAAATGGTAGAAAAATATCCATGTGAGCAATAATTTAAGCTTAGTGTCCAATCTCATTTGCTAGCCCCTTGAAGACGACTTTTTTCCTTGCTTAGACTAATTTATTGTCCATGCCTTTACTATATTTCAATAATAAACCAATGCTCTTCTAGTAAAAATTTGATGCTATGTGAGTAAACTTCACCCACCACTTAGTCTCATCACATGAAACACAAATATAGATAAATCTTAGACTTCTTATACAGTACTTCAATGCATTATGCCAGATGCATCGATTCATACAAAGCTAGCTCGCATTAAATTATCTCATCTTTACTACTCTTTGAATTCTAAAACATAAATCCGCGTTCATAGAAAGAATCATCCTTTTAATCACCCTGAAATTAGATATTCATGAGACATCGGAAAAATTATATAAATAAAAAAAAAGAAGAAAATAAGGGGGAGAATAAAGGTTCAAATTCAACTCAATTTGTATGCAATCACTATCATCATGATGATTGTGTGCTTTCCACATCAAATGATGCCAATTGTGCCTTGATGAATCTAATTTAGAATGATGATACTTTTAGAATCAAAAGGATTATAACTTATCAGCAAAAACAGATAGAAGAAACTCAAAAGATTGTTAAGATGCTCGAAGACATATTACTCAAAGCAGAAGATAAACCAGTTTCTTCAGGAAAGAAACAACCCGAAGAATCATCTAAATCAGCATCCGTAGTTCTTATTGTAAATAATTGTACATATATTAGAATTGGTTTTGATTTTCCTAATTACAAGTTGTTAGAATTTGATGCCTTTGTTGATTCTAGATCAGCCAGATCTTTTGCCAAGACCAAGGCTATTCTAGCCAAATACTGAAAAGAAAAGACACAGCTACCAAAGGGATACTCAATTACAAGAGAAAAGTTGGTTATTGGAAGGTATGCACAAGATATTCATGTAATTATCAATGGCAAGACCTTCATTACAGATTTCTTTGATCTTGATGAGATGGACAATGATGTTCTTCAAGGATATATATTTTTAACCAAATATGAACCATTTGTGTTAAAAACGTCATCAATATTCTTAAAACACAATGGTAAAATGCTTAAAGTTCCTACTCTTCAATTTGCAAGTTATAAAATTGAAGAAAAGGAATCTATGAAAGAAATAAAAGATAATAAGAAATTAGCGACAAAAAAGATCACAGGAAAAGAAAAGGATAAAGATCAAAGCAAAATAGAAGATGAAAGGTTTTGTTCCATCAAAAAGGTTTGAACAGAATTGTTGTTGTATGAATCCATTAAAATTCTAGACAGAAGATCAAGAAGAATGTGAGATAAAGCTTAGGCCAGAATGCTCTCACAACTTATTTGCTTAGTCCTTTTGAAACTAATGAAATTCAAGAACATTTGCAGGAACTATTAGGAGGAGGATTCATCAAAGAGAGCAAGAGTCCATTTTCTTGCCCTGCTTTTCTTGTAAATAAAAGTGCAGAAAAAATTAGGGAAAAAGAGATTCTGCATAAATTACAAATCTTTATATGACATTATATTGCCATTCAATTACCAATTCCTTTCAGTGCAGACTTAATCAAACTTAATCAGACGAGCAGCCCATAAAAGTTTGATTGCAAATCAAGGTTCTGGCAAATCAAGCTGGTTGAAGCAAATAAATACAAAACTACTTTTTCTGTTCCTCAAGGTTTGTATGAATGGAATGTCATGCCTTTCGGTTTATGTATTGCTCCAAGATAATTTTAGAGAAGAATGGACCAAGCACTCAGGTATCTCAGGCAATTTTGTTGTGTATACATTGATGATATTGTTGTGTTTTCTGACTCCATTGAAGAGCATCTCTAGCATCATTTTAATTTTCTTGCAACTGATTCTGATCGGTGCCTCATTATCTATGAGTTTTGAACTCAATCTTTTTTCTTTGTTTTCTTTCTCTTGATGGATTTGCTCAACAGAGGCTTCAACCCTATTCTGTGAACTCTATATCTAATTTACTCCGGTATCAACCAATCGATGATTATGAACCATATTAGAGAGTTCAGTGTATGAGCTAGTGCAAAATGTTTCTATTTTTTGTATTTGTTTTTGCATTTCATGAGTTGTAGACAAATTATTAAAAACATCTATAGCAATGTCATCTATACTCTCCTAGGCTGAATTTTGCCACTGGGCAATCCAATTCCTCTGTGCTTCGATATTTTTCTGTTGTTTCCCTACTTGGACATGCAACCTTGATTCATATCTACCCCCTAACTTAGTATCTTGATTGAGCACAATGAATGATTCTGGGGTTGGCCATCTGCCTAGTTCATAGCTAACTAACTCTTCTGACTTACCAACTATACTCATCTGGAATTTTGTTCTTTTCTTGATCTTTCCTAGGTAGTTTTTCTCTTATCTTTCTTGTAATGTTTATGAGATCTACACTTGTTACACCTACAATTTCTAGAAGAACATTTGTTGAATGTTTTACAACCCCAATCTTGAGCTATAGGAGTTGTCTTACAATAACTTCTTAGATTACAAGATGAGTTGTAATCGTCTAGATTGCTTGATACACCTTTAAGCAAACATTGAGCTTTAAGTTTTTGCCATACTATACATTTTACTTCTTGTAGAGAGAAATCATCTATTTCTCTTTTTTGTTTTGCAATTAAGTTTTCTACAAATTTGCCTATTCTACAAGGTAGAGATAAAAGAAAATATGTTTTTTGTAAAAACCAGATTTTGAACTTTTCCTAGATATGCAAATTTTTCAAATACTAGGAAATATTCTAGAAATTTAGCAAGATTGCATAATTTCATTTTGTATAATATATTTCTGGCTTTTCTTGCTTTATTTTCTCTATCAATGTAGAATTCATCTATCATGGCCAATTTTAGTTGCTCAAGTCCTCCATCAGCGATATCTTCTCAACCCATGCCATCTTCTATCATTGATCCTTTGGGAGCTCTGGGTCCTTGGTCTGTCAATCCTTCCCACTAGTATCTCAATTTTCCTGAGAAAAATCCGACTACATAATGAACCTTCTGGGGTTCAGTCCATGAAGCTCTGTGTTCAAACACAGTTTTTATATTGTCAAATCAGGTGCAAACAGCATCATATGGATCTATAATTTTATCAATATTCAGAATTATTCATTTGTTGTAGTCTCATTTGCTCAGGACCTGGATTTTCTTCTAAAGTATCTTCCATTTCAATATCAAATCCATCATCTTCATTGTGTGTTTTTGCAAATTTTTCCCGTGTCTCATAAATGTCATTTTCAGCCACTCTATTTCAAAAATAAACCAATGCTCTTCTAGTAAAAATATGATGCTATGTGAGTAAACTTCACCTACCACTTAGTCTTATCACATGAAACACAAATATAGATAAATCTTAGACTTCATATACAGCACTTCAATGCATTATGCCAGATGCATCGATTCATACGAAGCTAGCTCACATTAAATTATCTCTCATCTTTACTACTCTTTGAATTCTAAAACATAAATCCACGTTCATAGAAAGAATCGTCCTTTTAATCATCCTGTAATTAGATAAGAAACTGCATATGATTAAGGATTAGCTAGTGACGGATGATTAATAAGGTTAACCTTAGAACAAAGGGTGACAATTTGCCTAAATCTCAGAACAAAACTAACTTGTTGATGGGAGAAGGCATAAATGATGAGACACTTGTTCATAGAAACAATTCTTCCAACAGGTGCAGGTGTAGGACAAGACAACTGTGGTTTATAAATATTAAGATTGTTTATTTGTGGGAATTTCCTTTTCCTTATGGATGCTTGGTGCCGAAGAGTATGTATTTAATCGCCTTACAGAAACTAAAATCCCCATTTTTTGTTATACATTTTGGTCCATAACAAAAAACATGATCATTTTGGTGACAAATTCACCATAAATACTATTTTTCTATTTAGTCAATTATAGTGTCTAAGCACAACATAGGCGCATGAACTAGTTAAAGTTTTCAATCACACTCCTATTTTTTATAGATCACAATTTTGAAGAGATTCAGCAGTTCAAAGGGCTGACAATTTGAATTTTCCAAAGAATTCCAGAATGTGTTGAGAAATTTCGTGCGGTTTCTCTTGCTGGATGAAGTGATTGCCACCTTCAATGACAACTACTTCCTCGAGGAAGGGGGCATTTTCCTTTAAGCCTCCTCCATGAACATAGTTTTTGGTACCAGGCGTGGTGTATACCAAGTCTTCATCTCCAACTATATATTTGGTTGGAACTGTGATTTTTGCCCCAGTCCAGGGACCTAGAAGCTTCCAATTTCTGCACCAAAGTAGCACATTTAATCAGAGTAAAGATCACATGCCTCAATAAAGCTCATACAAACACACATCATTATGTTTCAACAAGATAGAAGGACCTCTACCCAACCGTAGGCATAATAAATTATTGTCTATTTCAATTCTTATAGAGAGAGTGAACGTTTCAAAAGAAAATCTGGCCAAATTCTCTCTTATTGACAATTGAAGGTGTAATTTCTCCCAATTTGCTCTCATATAATATTAAACCAAGACACTTGGCATGACGCTTTTAACTAGGGGCACAAAAGTAAACTAACATAATTGATCACATCATTCATCATCCAAAATTCTGGACTGATAAAAAAGTGGAGTTGATGCCAATCGCACTATTGCTGCTTTGGCAAGGCACCTGATATTCTGCTTGGAAGGATACAAAAAGAAATTTTACAATGGAAAAGAATGACATACAAACATTTAGTAAATTGAAATCCAAATTTGAAATATAGCTGAAGAAGATATGTTAAGGGGATGGAGGGCTATAAAGAATCCTTATTCTCATTCATGCATATTGTGAAGTTGTAGTATCTAGCCTGTCAATTACAGATATGTTTTATGTCTTAGTGGTCATTGGTTTAATTCCAAACATATATTGCATGCTCCAATACTTCCCTTGAGGTCATTCATCCTAATATCCCTCTAGGTTTAGTACACTTAACTCTAGACTTCTTACTGGCTTTGGGAACAAAGCTCTCTAGGGGAGAGAATGTTATGTACCTATGCACCACAAAGTATTAGGAGTATATTATAACCTATTTTTTCCATTGGCTCGTGGTCTATATATTCATTTGACATTTAGTGGAGACAATATTACATTATGTTTAGATTATTAAAGGAATACTATCATTATAATTAGTGTTTAATTCTCACTTGAGTACAAGACGAAAAAACCCTAAGCTATGGATCATTTTTCTACATTTGATCTTCAAATTATGTTTTGCAAAACGTATTCTATTCTCTTTAAGAATGCTGCAAAACCTAGGCAAAAGGCATCAACCATATTCAGTATAGCTCTTGTCCCTAAAACATGCCTATGTTCCTTCAGTAAAGCCCTAGGATGGGCCATAATATATTAGCTCCTTTGTATTTCTATCTTCTTGAGAAGTTTAAAAATAAAATAAATAAAAACCTTCAATCACTTGACATAACATAGAAATAACACAAATGAAAAATTAGTAAATATTTAACATTCTAAAGATGAAGTTTGGAGAGCATACAAGTCAAGGACTCGATAGTAGTTCAAACCACCAGTAAAACCTGTTTTGGCAAACTTTTTTGCAAAGTATTGGATGTCTTCCTCAGTCATCCAAGAAGGAAGGGTTGCTGGAGCCTCAAGAACATCTAATATTCCTTGGTCTGAAGATGCAGCAAACAAACCTGGTGGCATGCTTCCCACTAGAAACTTTTTCATAATTTCTGTGTAATCGTATCTTGCAAATTCCTCTTCTACTCTTCCTGGTTCCTGTGCCATTTCAAATATCTTTTGTAATTAGCTCAGAGAAAAATATATTAAAGCAAATAAATATAATACAGAACAAGACGTCTTCTTGTTGTGCTCTCTTTAAATGATTTTCAGTTCTGCATATATAACACATTCAAAGCAAAGTTTTAGCAAAACCATGGTAGAGGGTTGAGGAGTCAGTAGTTTTGGGCACCAACATCTTGGCAGCAAGAGTAGAATCAAGCATGTGACCAGAGTATGGTCCTAGTGCAAAGGCAATCATCACATAGCGTCAGTTGCAACTAACACAAAACACGGAGAACATTGTTCTATTGCAGATGCAGTTAGCTCGAGAAGCGTGATGGTAACATTTGTCAATTGAAGGGAGATTCCCCTTGATCCACAATACAAACCCTGGATAGGGCTTTGCATTGTAACAGCCTTTTGAGGCCACAATTAGTGTAAATAGGGGAGTAGGGTCCTTGTATTAGAAATTTAGAACTACTGGATGAACATGGGGTTACGATACCCGGATGTAACAATTTCATTATCTGTGGAAATCTACAATAAAATGGCACATTCTAACTATATACTTGTTGCCTTTTGTGATGAATGTTGTAAAACTTTGCTTCCTATTGTGAATGTATTAGCAATTATGGATGTATTATAGCATGTTTACATGTTTGTTTTCAGCTGAATAGGCATTAACAAGTAATTGTGATGGTTTCTGCAATTTATCACTTATTTGGAGGTTTTGGATCCCTCTTGGTGCATTTTGAATTCTACAAACAAGGAAACTATTCTCTACTTTTGGTGAAGCTAGTCTTGTAATGCCCGTCCTTGGCAGACATGAGTGAAGTCGCGGATCTACTGCAAAAAAGATCCTTGAATTACTTTGAGGAAGCTGAATGTGTCAACTTGTGTCGAACACCATCTCTGCTTGAAATGGCATCTATGTGAACTTCAGTAAGAACAAAGAAGTGCTTGTATTCATTGTCAAGCAAGCTGCCCTGCAACTTGTCAGACAATCCATACAAGCAAACTAAGTTGTGGATAGAAATGAATTTAGATAGAGCATGCAAATTGCTAGCATGCCTTTGATAAGTTGTATAATTGAGAGTTTAGGAGGATCAAGTAGTTCAAGCATGCTGCCACCAAGCAGAAACACCCCTCTAGGTGGAAATTAACTGCCACCTTCTGGTTATATTATCCCTCAAAGAGGAAAACCTCCATCATCAAATGGTGACTGTCCACCCTTGGACAGTAATCCATCTCTTTTGTCGACACCACCTCAAAAGGTGCAAATGGCATACGACTACGCTATGCCTTTGCCATTATATTGTGGGTCAAGACTGCTAAGGAACACCTCTGGACCTGTGAGATTATGGGCATTTGAAGGCATCACTGACCTAGTGCAAAAATTTGAACAGGTTGTGTCAAGTTGTCAACATTAGAAGTTTATTTAAGTGCTGAAATGGTTTCACAAATACAATTCTTGACAACACACACAAATTTCAACCCAGTGAAGTATAGTTTCCCCAATGCCATCTAGTCTCTGATGTTATGATTTAATAGGAGCTAGGATCAATGCTCAAAGAAGATGAGTAGAAATGTACCATACAATATCTTAGAATGATAATGATACAAAGAGATCATAGCAAGCTCTTCCTTTTTTCTCTCATGTTCCATTTTTACAACAAAGGATCTCATGCCCTCTTATAGGATTTCATGAGTGAGTGTTTGGCTAATAAGCCAATAGGGTGAGCGAGTACATTAATCAACAAGGATCCACCTGTGAACCTTAGATTAGCTATTGTGGATCTAGATTATGACCATCCATTTGACCCACCCATTTAGTTCTGTCTCGGTCACCCACAAGGTCATGTTGAGGCCTCTTCGAGGATTATGTTGGTTATGAAACTTTTTACCTAAAAGTGTAAAAAGAAATATTACAAGTATTTTGTAACAGAAATGTCATAAGACTTTTTACCCAAGTGCAAATGAACATCCAAAAGCATTCTTTGAATTGAAACAAAAATGGCGAACCATTAGTCAATATCTGAAAGATTTTGGGCAATGAAATGCGACACCCTTAACCTATAGCATGTATTAGGATATGTGATAACCAACTATGGCTCACATAATCCTTAATTGAGTCATTTATGAGTCCCTAAGTATAATTAGGGTAAGCTAGGTCAGCCTCATTGGGATTAAGGTACTAATATTGCCTAATGATGCTTATATATAAGATGTGAGTAGTTGTTAAGAGTCATATTGGAAGTTATGTTCTAATTGAAGACTTTTAGAGGTTGCCCCCTTGAAGTGGCTTATTATTATCAAGTATTGGCATCCTATTTGCTATTATATTATTCTCTTGTGCAAGTAATTTCATTACCAGTGTTATCAAAGCATGTTCTTGGCACTTGGAAAGCAAGAAATATGGCAAATTTTTGATCTAAGAAGTCATGTTTTCAAGTGCATATCTCTCTCAATATTGTGATTTTTTTTTTAAATCTGAAGGGTTGATCAAGGCCACATTGAAGGAACTACATTCTAGACTTGAGGTAATTTAAAGCATTTTTGAAGTTATTACGAAATTAGGGGTTTAGCTAGATTCACTTATAAGGGTGTAAACATTGAGTTTCTTGGAGATTTTTCCATCAAAGTGAGGATTAAAATCAAGTTACAGTAATAATTACAACATATTTTGTGTAATGTGTCGCACCTATTTGTATATTTTTAAGATCTTTTTGTGTTATTTTTTATTTTTTAAGGTGTTCTTTCAGACTAGAGAGAAGATGCAGAAGGGGTTTTAGTTTTCCTGCAGATGCGTGTTGCCGGAGCATACAATAGATAGCATATAATGCAAACCCAGAAAAAGTACAAAGATTTAGAGTAAAATAACAACCCAGATCAAGAAATACCTCTAAATCAATTATAGATGAATACCCATATCAAGATTTGCAACTTCGATTTTATGCTGTAGCCGGACCAACAACTGGGTATTACATATTTGCTCCAAATCACCAAGAAACACAGTGTTATGCATACAATGATATCAGCAGTACAAGAGGCCCTAGACGCCTCATACAGTGCAGAATACAAGATGCCCATAGAGAAATGAGGCCCAAAGACCCCCAACGTCACTCCTGGATGTGTACAGCCATGGCTGGAAGAAGATATCTGCAACAAGAATGTCGAACAGCCTCTGAAATATCACTGCAATGGACTGTTTACTGTCTATAGGGCTAGGCGACCAAGTATGAGGAAGATTGCTGCACACAAGCACTCCAAAAACCCCTCAAATGTGGTACGGCCTCCTGCTGATATGTACGGCTAGCAAGACAATCCACAACCCTCTACAAAAGCTGCTCGAACTCCACTGAAATCCGTCACTAAACCTTTGTCATCAGCTGATTATTAACAAACTACAAAAGATATGGAAATATGCCCAGAAATCTAATCAAACTCACTCCATTTTAGCACAACTGTGAACACTGAGTGTATCCACCTTTAATGGCATCTTTGGGTGATCTTGCACACCTGTAGAATGCCATCACTCAGGGAGGTTTTTGTCTCCAAGAGCCTATGGTTCGAATCCTCAAACCCTCACAATCCAAAACCCTAGCAGAGCCAAGAAGTAGCAAATATCATAAAGCATAGCATAACAAATGAACTCCACTTTTCCTCTTTTATTTCTCTCCTTGAGGGCGTTCGGATTATTGGGGGGAATATTACAATTTAAAATCATTTTTAATCTCCTAAGGATGGGTGCCCAAGCATAAGACATAAGTGACCCTTTAATTATTTCATTTTATTGGTCACTTGATTTAACATTTATGAAGTCCCATTAAATAAACATTATATAACTTCGGACTTTAAAATAAATATGAAGATGATATCGGAATGCCAAGATCTTTAGCTCACCAGAAAGGTCTTGACAAGACGAATCCAACCCCACTCTGAAAATCCCGATCCGACATCGACCACGAACTTACTAAAAATAGTAAGTATGCCACAAAGCACCCAAATTGTCCCTGACAACTGCCAACTGGATCCAAACCTCACCGACACCTCCGAAGTGTCCATCCAAGGCCAAAACCATGGTTCCCTAACTAAACTATTAGTCTATGGGAACCCAATGATAGACTAACACTATAGCTAGAAAGGGGACATTACATTTTGATATCTTTTGAGTAAGTTATTTTGAAAATTAATCTAGAAGAATTTGTCAGTCAAATTTGGATCAAAGGTGCAATTCTACACTATCAAGTCTCGACATGAGAAGGCTGCAAACAAGAGGTTAAGGAAAGAATTCATAAACACTAAGGAAAACAACTATTAAAAATGCTACAGTCATATTTTGAATCAGGTGGGACTTCAGACATATTGTTTTATTCGTTGGATTACAATGTTAACCTACTAGAGGAGAATATGCAAAATATCAAGTCTGACATGGCCAAACAAGGCAATCTGGATAACATCAATAAGAAATTGGATATTCTCTCAAACTTTGTCAGTAAGTTATTAGTCTCACAACTAGCCTAGCAACCCCAGAGTGGATCTATGGGACAAACTCAATTCAGATGCAAATGTTGAGCAACCTCAACACATAACTAGCACTTATTTCAAATCTTAGAACTTGCTACCTAAGGTGGATATGCATAAGTTTGATGGCAAGGATCCACTTTGATAAATCTACTAAAGAATTTTTTTGATGTAAATCAAACCCATGTGGGCAGAAGATTATAATGGCTTCCTTGTATCGATGGCTAGCTCTTAGTGTGACCAAGAATTATTTCAGCTAATTGGCAAAGCTATGACAAACAAGTTTGGTCAAGGATTATATTCATCAATTCTAGAACCTATCCTTGTGAGTGAAGACAATTATGAATGAGAAATTGAACAACCTGTTTCTTGGTAGGCTCAATGACCACATTCAACACGAGGTACACATGTTTAATCTACATAATGTATTTAATTCTATTATTATGGCATGCAGCGCAAAGAAAAAAATTATATCCAACAAGAGGTAGGCATTCACTACCAACAAAGACTGTAACATCCATGCACCATCATTTCCTCCACCTACTAGGTTGATGCCTCGACAAATTTAAGATAAGGCAAAAGGATTGTGTTTCAACTGTGATAGCAAATAAGTCAAGCACATAAATGTGTTGAAAAGTTGTTCTGCATTGAGAGGACCAATGAAAAATTGGCATTAGAGGTTGTTGATGAGCTAGAACAATCAGAAGATCCCCAACCATCTCTTGCCATGCACTTTCAAATATTAGCACAACACAACCCTCAAGGCAATGAGTTTTTAAAAAGACATAAGATGACAATATTAATTAAGTCAACAAGCCCTCACAACTTCATCAACGTTAAGTTGGCAATGTGATTGGACTATTTTATTTACCTAGCTCTAGAATTTTAGGTCATGATTGCGGATGGGGTAAAGTCAAATGTTTAGGAAAATGCCTAGTATTAAATCCACCATGGGAGACTATCGGCTAGATTGCTCTATGTTTGTTATTCTCGTGGGCGGAGCAGATATTATTTTGTTAGTCCAATGACTTCTACATTAGGAACAACTAAAATGAACTTCCAAGAGTTGTTCATGCATTTTCATTCAAAGGGTAGGACACTTAAATTGAGAGGGTTGCATGCAAATTCCTGTAGCAAATCCTTTGCCTTAGGCACTCTACTATCCCCAAGCAGTAAATCCACGAAGTTGGGAGCCTCATACCCATACAAAGCCATAAATGGTGACATCCTGATGGACATATGATAGGTAGTATTATAACAACACTCCCCAAGGTGCAGTCATTTGATCCAAGCTCTTTGCTGTCCAAAAACATAGTTTCTGAGATACCCTTCCACTCATTTGTTTACTATTTCTATTTGTCCATCCGTCTGTGGGTGGTAGCTGGCACTAGGTGTGAGCTCGGTGCCACTCAATCTGAAAAGCACCTACCAGAAAAGACTTAGGAACTTGTCCTTATCACTTACAATACTCTGGGGCATCCCATGCAATTTGAATATCTCCCTGAAGAACAAATCAGCCACCTGAGCTACAGTATGTGTCATTGATATGGCGAAGTGTGCAAATTTGGTCAATTTGTCGACCACAACATATATATAATCTTTGCCCTATACCTTCGGTAGCCCAGTAATGAAGTCCATGGAGATACATTCCCATTTCTGATTAGGAATGGGTAAAGGCCGAAGTAAACCAGTTGGATAAGTGTGCTCGTTCTTATTCTGTTGGCAAGTAAGGCACTCCCTGACAAACTTAAGGGCCTCATTCTTGAGTCCTTTCCAAGTAAAACACTCCCGGATTTGTCTGTAAGTCTTAAAGAACCCCAAATGAACAGCCATGGGTGCATCATGAAAGGTCCTCAATATCTTGCCCTTGAGCTGTGAAGTAGGCACCAAGAAAATCCTATCCTTATAAATAATCAATTCATTAATCACAGAGTAACTGTCATCATGAACTGTGCCCTCTACGATTCCTGCTGCCCAAGAATCCTTAGCATATTCTGCTGAAATCAAATCCCTCCAATCAGCAAAAATCTTCCCTAACAAACACAAGTGAGGTCTCTTGGAAAGTGCATCCGCTACTATGTTCTTCTTCCCTTTGACATATTCAATGTCAAAGTCATATGCCTGTAATCTGTTCACCCACTTTTGTTGTCTGTCATTAAGGTCCTTCTGGTTCATACAGTACTTAATGCTATTGTGGTCCGTTTTTATAATAAACTTACTCCAACCAGGTATGGCCTGAATTTGGCCAATGCATGCATTATGGCCAACATCTCCCTATCATAAACTAAATAACTCCTCTCCACACCTCTAAGCTTCCTGCCATCAAGCACTATGGGGTGTTTCTCCTACATCAGCAAAACTCCAATCCCCTCTCCTGAGGCATCACACTCCAACTCAAAGGGTTTAGAGAAATCTGGAGTCGTCAACACAGGGCATGAGGACATTAACTATTTGAACTGCTCAAAACACTTCTCAGTTGAATTGGACCAAACAAAAGCTCCTTTCTTCGTCAAGTCTGTGAGTGGAGCTGCAGTCTTAGAAAATCCCTTGACGAACCTCCTGTAAAATCCACACATACCAAAGAATCCCTTAAGTTGAGAGAGATTCATAGGTGTAGGACATTCAATAATAGCCCTTATCTTCTCTGGATCAACTCTTACCCCAAGGTAGAGAAGTTATGTCATGCCAAAGTCACATTTAGACTCCTTAGCATACGACTCACTCTCTAGTATGCTCAAAACCTCCTCAAGATGCGTCATATGCTCCTCCCAGGTTCTAAAAATTAGGATATCATCAAAGAATATCAACACAAATTTTCTCAATTGTTTCCTGAAAATCCGATTCATGCAGCTCTGGAAAGTGGCTGGTGAGTTAGTCAATCCGAACGGCATCACCAAAAATTCAAAGTGACCATAATGGCACCTGAAAGCAATCTTCTCTATGTCCTCCTTCATCCTGATCTGATGGTAGCCTGACCTCAAATCAATCTTAGAGAAATAACGAGCTCCATGCAGCTCATTTATCAACTCATCAATCCTAGGAATGGCGTATCTGTTTTTTATTGTCTTTTTATTCAAAGCACGGTAATCAATACACATTAGTATTGTCCCATCCTTCTTAACCAACACAACTGCTGAAGCAAATGGACTCTTGCTGGGTCTAATATACCCCATCTCCAGTAGCTCCTTAATAGTTTTCTCTATCTCATCCTTGAGCCTCTTAGGATGCATGTATGTTGTAGTAATCACTAGCTTTGCACCATCCTCCAATTCTATCACATGCTCTATCCCTCTATCGGGAGTTACCCCAAGTGGTATACTCCCAAACACCTTGCTATGCTTAGACAGCAATTTTTGAATATCTGGATGATGGTTGTTCTTTTGCTGCTCTGGAATTGCAGGCATGATAAGGCACTCTGTGCCCACTCCACCTGGTCGTGTCTAATCATCTGCTCCATCCTCTTGAGGGATACAACTCTGGGACCACCATCTAATAAAGCTCTGAGCACAATCTTTTTCCCATTAGAGTCAAATTTCATTTCCATGTTATGCAGATTCATCGTGAACTCCCCAAGGGTCCTCATCCAATGCATACCTAAAACCACATTTGTGTCACCTATGCCAACCAAGTAGAAATCATCTTTCACCTCATATTCACCCAACTGAATACTTAGGCCAGCAATCTTTCGAGTACAAGTGAGTTTGAATCCATCTACAACCATCACCTTGAATCCCTCAAACTCCTTTGTTTTGAGTCCTCTTTTGGCTACAAGACCCTCATCAATGAAATTATGTGTAGCACCTGTATCGATGAGAGTTGCTATCCGCTATCCACCAAGTACTCCTCTAACCCTGAAGGACCCAACTTTCTGGAAACTAAAGAGTTGTGCCATCACTCCCTCACTATCACTTTCCTCCTTTGATGAATTTTCCTCTTCACTGTCCTCTATATCAAAATGCTGGTCTGATTTTTCTGAGTTAGTCACATCAGCTGAAAAGTACTCTATTTGTTTCCCCTTTGCTTTGTTGATGCATTTATGAGATGGGTCCCATGGCTCTCTACAATGGAAGCACAATTTCTTCCTTCGAAGCTCATTGAGTTGATCATTACTCAACTGATTTGTTTCCCTTTTTGGCTGGTTAACATCACGTTGAAAATGTTTTTTATCTTTGTCCTTCTTATGTAGAAATCTCTTAGACTGAAAGTTACTCTTAGAAGTAGAGGACTCCATATCTCTCGCCTTCTTCATTGCATCCTGTAATGAAAGTGGATTAAGTGCCTTAATCCAACCCCTCAACGGGTCTGTAAGACCATCAATAAAAAGAACTATCAATCTCCGCTCCAAAATATCAGTGACCATTACAGATAACTTTTGCAATTCTGAGATGTAGTTGTCCACTGAACCCCATTGTTTCAATTGAGCTAATTCTTTGAACTGCAACTCTGGGTCTTTCTTATCAAACCTGTCAATCAATCTCTCAGTGAACTCTCCATATGAAGTAATCTAATCATGGCCTAGAGTAACCATACCATGGTGCCACCATTCATGGGCACTACCATCGAGATACAATGCAACATAAGTAATAGCCTCCACCTCCAGCATAGGGCTGAGATGAAGGTAACTATTTAATCATTGTACCCATGCCCTTGTTGTTGTCTTCCCCGATCCATCAAAGTATGGAATGGTTAATTTGCTCACCTTTTTCTGCAAGTCATGGTTATGTTGTCTATTACCCCTATTGGGTCTATGCCTCAAACTCAAATCCATGTAGTCCCTGAAAGACATTTCAGCCTGGAACTCCACCCCAGAAGCTCTCCAATCTCTCATAATCTGGTCTTGCAGCTCGTGCTGAGTAGGCTCATTAACCTCAAGTGGGTAATCACGTAGGAGAGAAGTAGGCATGTGTGGTCTAGTGTTGGTTGTCCCAACCATTGAGTGCTGGTTCCCTGCCATGTTATTTACGGATCCATCCCCATCATTTCTCCTGTCGCCATTGCCCTCATTACCATTTCCATTCCTGTTATTGTTGTTGTTATTATTTCCCTCAGTCTGTCTAGCCAGTAGGGCACAAATCTGGTTCATATTATGTTGCAACTCATGTTGTCCCCTAGCCAGATCATTCAGTATATCCCTTGTGCTTGGTTCACCACACATCTGTCACCCATCTCTACGTCAACCCTGTCAACACCTGCAAATGGGTCTGTGTGGTGGTATTTCGAGGTTTGGTTGTAACCTGTTTCTCCTCAAGTAATATCGGTGTGTGTTGGGATGCATCACTCACTGGACACACTGCATGTTTTATCCACTCAACCGCACAGGATGGCAAGAAGAATTGTGCTCTAATACCACTGTAATATATACCCTTAGATCTGATTTTTTATCACTGCAATTTTTTGGTTTTATTTGTTGTTGTTTGGGTTGATGTTTGTTTCACCATTCAATATTGTTTGCAATGTAATAACATTGAAAGAGTGCAATAATCACAATACCCAAATAATAGTACATAACAACATTAAATTAATAAACCTAGATAGTAAAAGGACACAAATCACAGTTTGGCAGCATACCCATTTCAGTTTTGCATTGTTCAGGTCTGATATATACAAAAATCAGTGATCTGGGCATACAAATAACCTCCCAGCAACAACAAACTGCAAATCTCCTATCAGCAGATGTTAGGTAACCATTAATAGGCCCCAAGCACTCTGAATACAAGAAGAAATAGGCCCAGAACTGAGGCGTTTAGGGCAGAAAGTGCCCACACCTGGTTTAGGGCTTGTACGGCCTGCTTTGAGGTGACAGCAACAGCCAAAACACCTAATAATCTCTTGTTATCTGCTCTAATGTAATGTCCCTTTTTTGGCGCATAGATTTTTTTTGTGCATTATGCTTGTTCCGAGTTCCTCAGAGGCTATCTGACATGTTTGGGAGAACTCCAATGTTCTTGGAGTAGTCGTGGTTCAGTTTGCAGAATAGTTAAATGGTTTTCCTTCTAGGAATGGGCTGATTTTCTATGGCATTGAACTCAGTGGATGTCCATGGCTACAGTGATGTTTTCAGAAGTTTGATCGGGCTCCTGGTTTGCTCTCCAAGATTCTTGGAGGAGCCATCTAATTATAATAAGTCACCCAGATGACATCGTTCTTCATTCCAAACATCATAGAAGGCAGTGGTTGATTTCTTTTACAGTTCACTAAGTTTGGGATTTTCGGCAAAGTCAAGTGATTTAATGAGCTATTTAATTATTATTTTCACTTAAGTCTCCTATGGGTGAAAATAAATAAAAAGTACCCAAGTGTTATAGCTCATTCGAGAGGTAATTAAGTGTTATAAATGATAGACATTTAAAAAGGGGGCCTCACACATGATATATTATTATTATTCCAAAAGGGGTCTTTTTGAGAGAAGAAATATGAAGAGTTAAAAGGAAAATAATAATATATTCCTCTCAAAAAGTTATAAAAGGGGAATGAGAGCTCATTTGGAAGGGTTATGCTTTTGGAATTGATTTTGTTTGTAGATGGATTGAACCTGCGAGTTCTTCCATATTCTCGAGGACGAAAACCCTCTTGTAGAATGCTCTTGAGGACGAAAACCCTCTTGAGATTGGGTGTGGTTTCATGCAGGAATCACCATTGTGCTGAAGACGGAGATTGGAGCAAGCTCATACAGAGTTTGCCTTTGAGCTTTCATGGAGTTTTGTAGTATTCTGGTTTGATGATTGATTGGTAGAATTTTTTATGGTATTTATGGAGTGATTTGGAGTTAAGTTTTGGTTGATATCTTTGAAGTCATGTTTCCTTTATGCTGGCCGTACAGCATAAGCTGTACCTGGACATGAGTTATAGATTTCATGAGTGTTGTGTCATGTATTATTCTCTTTGAAGATCAGTAAAATACATGTTTGATAATGGTGTTTAAATCGGAGCAGATTTTATGCTGATTAATATAGATTTATGAAGGCCGTACACCCTACCATGCCGCACAGGAGGAAGCAATCATAGTGAAGGGTTAGTTTATTTAATACTGTTCCAATGTTTCAAGAATATTATTCAGGCCTAGGCAAACCTGTGGACAGCAAAACCAATGTTGATATCAGTGATTTCATCCCCTATGCTGGCTGTACAATTTCATGCCAGTCGCACATGCTCTTGAGGGCGATCTCACTTATGGATGGTTTGATAATAATCTGAGGTAAATCTTGATTTGAGTTTGATAGCTATGCTCAAGCTCTATTGTTGTTGATAAGGTGAGGTTTTTTGTGTTATATATGCTTTACTATGGTCTGCTATGCATACCCAGGTGTGCCATACATTCCAAAATTGTAAGGTTTTAGAGCTTAAAACCTGAAAATAACATTACATTGGTTGGTACTATAAGTCTGAAATGAATCATCAGAGGTGAGGATAGACTGAGATCATTCAGTGTGAACTGATGTGGACTTCATAAGTGGCTGGGCTGACTATACGGCAGGCTGGGTCAATCATATACAGACTGTTTTGAAGAGTCCTCATTGCTGTCATAGAAAGTTGCAGATTTGTGAAGAGCTACAGAAGTACCTATAAGCCTTCAAAATGGGATTTCTTCAATGGTTTCATGTGTGGTAAATTCATAGTTGTTCTTATGACTTTATTTGCATGCTTCCTTCATCATTTTATGGAGTTTTATGCTCTAGAATGATCGCAGCTGTGACATTTGAACAAATGAGGATTGCAGAACTAGTTTGCAATTTATATATTTCATTGTAATATTTAAAATCATGATGCAAACACTTTGTAACCCCTGGATGGTTTACCGCCAGTGTGGAGGAATATAATCTTTCTTTATCACCCACTGAATAAGTGGAGTATTCCCACTGCATAAGTGGATGCCTGCTGGAAAGCAGATGCCTGCTATATAGCAGATGAATGTATTTAGTTTCCTTTGCATAGCTTTGATTTGTAAACCAAAACTCTGTATGCTCTCACCTCACCCATTTAGAAACTTGGTGATCAAAAAGTGTGGAGGTATTTCTATTTGGTTGCATACTTGCGCTAACCCTACTGTGATCATTTGTATAAATTTGAAATTTTTTTGGGGTAGCTCATTACATCTAAACAATCACTGTAATACCTACAACACTCTCCAGAAACTATACGCCAAGAATAAGGTAAGTATCATCAACCATTAACACTCCAATCAGCTGCAGAAGGTACGGCCTGCTCACTGAATGGTATGGCCAGCATACAGGTTCACAGCAGTCACCAAATGGCAAAACATATTAAACTCCTTCAATATCCTTTGAAAATCTGCTTGTAGTCTTTTCTCATAAATCTGCAATTAAAACTCTCATTTCAAAACCCTAAACTATGCCATTTAAAGTCCAATGTGATTCCTGTATGAAATCACCAGCAAACCTCCCAGATTGTATCTCTCAACAACGTAGGAAGCGTAGTCTGCAAGGGTTTCCATCCTCACAAACCCTAGAAGGAAAACCAACCCCTCCAACAAGAACAAAGTTCAAGAAATCAAATGCACAAGAATACAAATGAGCTTTCATTCTTTTCTTTTATTTCCCAAGCTTCCATGCCAATATTGCAGTCAAAATAAAATAATCTTATTTAATTAAACTCCACCCCTTATGTCTCCTTCATGAGCGCTCACTTAAGTAATTAATTTCACCCCTTTTATCTCCCTAGGCGCACAACTTTGACATTAATAACGATAAGTTAAATCTTAAATTTAATTTATAAAATATCATTATTAATTTAAAATTGTGGTGTCATGTTAGGACTTGAAATTTCAACACCAAATGCCTCCTCGACATAACTATAAATAGAAATGTTGACCATGACCCCTACTAGTGCCCCAAACCAACTTACTAAAAATAGTATGGAAAATATCACCAAAAACACCTCAGAAAATGGTGCATCGCTCATCAAACCAACTCGAAGCTCAAGAAACACCTGATACCGCTATCCTACTGGATCAACTGACTCCCAACCCTAACTCATTAGCCTACTGGAATCCACTGAATAGGCTAAATGTCAATCAAATTGCACAGCTTAGGAAGGGGACATTACAACAACCACCCAACATTAAACCTTAAGGTACTCGTAGAGCAAAAAACTAAAATTGAGAAAATGTTACAAGAGATGTTAGAAGCAAGTATTACCAGTCATAGTCAAAGTGCTTATTCCTCTCCAATGGTGATGGTATGTAAGAAGGATGACACTTGGCACGTGTCTAGACTACAAAGAACTTAACAAGTACACCATAAAAGATTAGTTCTCGATTATAGTAATTGATGATTTGCTAGATGAGTTACATGGTGTTGTTTATTTTACCAAATTTGATCTTTGCTTTAGGTATCATCAGATCTGAATTAGAGATGAGGGTATTCATAAGACATCTTTTAAAACTCATGAGGGCCATTATGAATTTTTGGTGGTGTCTTTTGGCCTCACAAATGCACCTTCTACATTTCAAAGTTTGATGAATTTGGTCTTTCGGCCATTTCTATGGAAGTTTGTTTTAGTTTTCTTTGATGATATCTTTGTTGTGACGTTTTCACACATCGGTCCATTGCAAATGGGGACCCCCTCTTTTTCACTTTAGGTTTTAGGTTTTGTAGGTTACGGTTTTGGTTTTGTCTTTGCCTTTGCCAAATTCTCATCAAAGTTCATCATGCTATGCAAAAATCCCTGAGTCTCACTTTGAATATGCAAGTCCATGACAATTGAGCTATCCTTTGCCAATATTCGGAAGTCTTTGCATAAGTTCACAATAGTAATGAGATGAAGTCCAAAAGGTCTAGGTTAGGTTTCAAGAAGTCATACGCTTAGGAAGAACTTATTCTTGTCAAGAACTCAGCAATGGGACATGGAACTTATTCTTAACAATGCCGGAATTGCAAAATTCATGAATGAGTGAAGTATGTGCCCTCAAATTTTATCCTTGAAATCCAATGTGAAAATGTGAAATTTATGAAAACTTTGGTGAACGAAGAGATTTGAGGTGGGAGTCATAGTGAATTTGTGCCAAAAAATGTAATGTCCCCTTCTAACAAATCCAATTTTTCCACAATCTTGAACACAATTTCAACTTGCAACAAGAGAACATTACTACATAATTCATCATATCTTAATCATTTCATCACATTCATATTCTACTATTTTCCATTATTGTTAAAACCATATATTTATGCACATTAAGATCATATTCAACATAATAATCATGTCATCTTTCTCTCATAAGGGTGTTTGTATGATGTTTCTTCTACATTCTACACTCCATTATTGATCTCCACACTTTCATCGTTCCACACACTCTATCACTTGATATATGTTTATTACTTCTATTTCTTATCTCATGGAATGATCATATATATTTTCATCACTCTTTATTATTTCTTCATTGCTCCGCTTCTCTCCTTGAATGATCTGCTTTTTATAATTATTCATTTCATCATTCTACTCAATCTCCAATGATTATCGTTGTATTCCCAAAGTCTTATTTTCTTCGATGCATATATCCTTGATGGTTGTAATTCCTAGTGCAGATCAGAATTATATTTAACTCTGATTGTAATTGCTGATGAGTACTGAATTTCTGTATGGTTCCTGATCAATATCTATCCCCCTTCCATTCCCTATCCGTTCCATATATATATTCTTCGAGTAACAAGGAATACACCTCTTTCCAAAAGTCACAAACCCTTCTTTAAGATCATACCTTTTCGTTAATATTATAAAGTAGGGACATGCTGCCTTAATTCCTAATTGCTGTCTTTTATCCATACTAATTATTATATATAATAATTATCACATATAGGGCTGACTCTTTTTTTCCCCATATTCCTGGTCCCCTTTTTACTCTCAATTCCTCCCATCTTCTATACCTTCATAATGAATATGTTTCTTTATGAAAGATTGCATCTCTTTCCAAAAGATACACCCCTACAAGGAATCGCACCTTTCTCAATGTAATACCTTTGTCTTTATTAACTACTGCCTTAACATACATGAATTATTACAGCATTATTGTCTTGATGCTGCTTGATAGGGTGTTAATATATTTAATACCTGATTTAATATATATAATAATATTTTTATTAATACATATAGGATATCTTATATAATATCTTTATTGAAATATATATAATAATACCTTATTAATATATGAATAATATTTATATTTGTTATTTATAAATATAATAATATATCCTTGTTAATAAATATATTAAATTTAAATTATATTAAACATTATCCATATAATAATATTATTTGTTGGCTATTATATATTAGTAATATATGTCTATATGCAATTATTTCTATCATTCTAAACACCATGTTTACGGAAGTAACTTCACCGTCTTATCATGATGTTTAAATCTTAATTTAAACAATGTTTTAATATCGGGACATGACAAGAAATTTGTCCAAGGAACTTAGGAAATTCGCATTTAGAACTTCTTCACTAACCAAAACATGTGCTAGGGGTTGAAATTGTTCTTCTTTCATTAAGACAAGCGTTAGGAAAGTTGTGAATGACTGAGTTGTGAAAGACTCCTTGCAATTTGTGCCTAAATTCATTCCTGAATGAACACTTGCCAAATGCGACCAAATCCCTGAAAGACTTCTTGTAATCCCTGCCAAGAATATGTGAAAGAAATCATAAGGTTTATATGAATTTGTGAATAACTTCTTGAAATTCCTGAAATTTCTTGTGGAAGACTCAATAGTGAAAGACCCTTGCAATATGTGACTCTCACTTGTTAAGAACATCTCAAAATTGTGAATGGTCTAAGGGAAAATGCGATCAACTTTATGAACAAACAACTCAAATTCCCGACATGAAACATTGAATGAACACCAGGAATGGGCGACTAGATTGGTGAAAGACTCAATAAGAAGTTTGCCTGCTTTGTGAATGGATTGAGGAGAAATGCGCCAAACATTGAATGATTCCTCAAGAAATGCGATCGACATTTCAAGGAATCAAAGAAAGTGCAATTAGAAGTTAGGAATTCCTGATCCAACATTTGTGAAAGACTGCCTTAGAAATGCGCCCACATTGTGAAAGAACATAAGGAAAATGCGACAGAAAGAATTGAAGGAACATATGAAAAGTCCGACATGAAATTTGTGAAAGAACTTGAGAAAAATGCGATCAGCAATTGTGAAAGAACATAAGATATATGCTCAACAATGTGAATGAACTCCTGGAATCCACACCTAAATTTGTGCAAGACATACTCAAAAATCACACTCAGATTTGTGAATGAACATTTAAAAAAGTGTGCTCAACTTATTCTTGCACTCAGGGAATGTGCGCTCAAATATTGTCCTTGATATCATGATAGGGGCGACAAGAATTGTTCTTCACATACTAAGATTTGCAGTCGTTCTTATTCCTAACCACCTCAAATTTGTGTCAAACACTGAATGACTTTCCCAGAAATGCGCTGAAGTTCATGAATGACCCTATGGAAATTGCGCCCAAGAAGTTTGTGAACAAGTTGGTAGAAAATGTGCTCAGAAAATTGTGAAAGGCTCTATGGAAATTGCACTCTATGTTGTGAATGAATGAACATCCAACAAATGCGTCAAAGTTTGTAAACAAGTCAACGAAAAATGCGCCAACTTTTGTGAAAGACATTATAGAAAGTGCGCTAGGAAATTTGAAAGAGAACAAGAGAAGTGCGATGAGAGTTTGTGAACAACCACAAGGAAAATGCGACTTGACATTGTGAATGAACACATGACAACTGCGCTCCAAAGAAATTTATGAATGGCATCATCAAATTTGCGCCAAAGAAGTTTGTGAATGATTTTATGAGAAGTTGTGAAATTGCAAGAGAGGGAATAAGTGAAATCCTTGATCAGGTCGGTCAGTGCAGAATTCGCATATAAAAACATTGTTAAATTTCCTAAGTCAAGTCGGCCAATGTGAGAAATTCGCCATGACATGTATTAAAAGGAGCGCTTGAATTACAAATTTTCAAAACAAACAAGCAAGTCGATTTGAGAAGACGGCGAATTTTTCTAAGAAAATGCAATACGATTCCAGGAAGAGCAAAAGTAGATTTTATTAGAATAAAGATCAGAAATTTCTTAAGAAAGGTAAATTATTAAAGGCAAATTTCCTAAGGAAAAGTAGATTTTATTAAGGGAAGGGCTAATTATTTGTGAAGAAATATTGTTTTCCAAATATTGTTTTATTCATTTCTTCCCAAATAGACTCTTGAATGTAATTCCTTGCAAAGTTATCTATGTTTCATCTTGGTATTACATTGCATGTAAGGATTTTGTCCACCGTGACTATTCAGGATTTCCTTTCTTTGTGCAGGAACTCAGGAGCAAGGACGACTTTCATGAAGATGTTCGAAAGGACAAGAAGGCTAACACACACCAAGGAGACTTCACAAAATTCCAATGAAGATGAAGGAAATTCAAGACATGAAGTGATACAAAGAACAATTCCAACATCAAGGATTTCAGGTCCCGAAAAAGAACAATCCTAGGAAATCCAAGAACAAGAATCCAGTTCTTCATTCATCAAGAGGATCAAGCTTAAACATCAAGAAGTCAGGATTACACCAAGAAGTCAACGCCAATGCAAGAAATCCAAAGGAAGTACAACGCAAAGATGCAATTCCAAGTTCAAAGAACATTCAAGAGATAATCATGTTGAGGTGACATCCAGTCATCGTCAACTAATCAAATTGTGCCACATCAACATGTCTAGATACATTGAACCTGGTCGTCCAAGATAGAGATAAGGATGGAGCCTTCTAGAAGAACATGTTAACATCTCATTGGTCAATGGTAGTAGTAGTTGTAACTACATTCTATTATGATGTGTTGTTTTAATCTTGGCCATTGATTCTAGAATCAATCTAGGCCCTTGGTTGTAATTTTGAGCTCTATATAAAGCTCATTCTCTTCATTTGTAAAGGATTCTTCTCCTTAAGTTGTTGGAATTCTTCTCCTTAAATTAGATATTAGAGTAGAAGCTCTTGAAGAGACGAAGAGACTATTGGCAAATTGTTGTAAAGATACTACCAAAATCAATATATTCTCATTGAAGATTGATGATATTGTGTTGTTTTGGGATGTTAGCATGGTTTCCAATTTCTTGAAGATGATTCAAAGCACATTAGATAGATTTTAGTTACAGTTCATTGATATGATGAATTAATGTGAAGATATTTGATGAATTCCTTGGTTCATACTTTTTGTTGATTGCCGATGGTAATTTGCAATGCAAAGTTAGCCTGAACCCCCATTATGCAATAGTTCGATTGTGGATATTCATTGAAGTTGCGCCAGCTGTGGGTATTTGGATGCTTATTTGCAATATGAAAATCCTTCATTCCCTTTGAAGATTGCACTAGTTTCGTGTAGTTGTTCTCATAGCGAAACGAAGCTTGGTTTGAAGGAGTTTGTCTATTGAAGCATTATTCATTATTTCATTGTCGTTAGAGTAGATTAAAATTCTCTTAACCCTTTCCCTTTTCCCTTTTCTTTTAAGTATGTTTGAAGGAGTTCCATTCATTCACAAATCCAAGGAGTAATGAATTCCATTTATGTCCATGAAGGAGTGATTTATCGTAAGTCCCTTTGTGATTACCAGCAAGATCACATCATTTCACTGAGTCTATCCATGTGCACATCAAGACTTGACATTCAAGGAACCTTGGAGTAATCTCATTTGATCACATTGTTTAGCATTTGAGATACTTTGTTCAAGAGAGGATAGAGCACTTAGTGTTTTATTCTAATGTTGTGCTGTCATAAAAAACACATCAACAATCTTAACATATAGCAAATCATCGGAAGAATATTTGCATCATGTGCAACAAGTTTTGGAAACTCTTGAACAACATCAACTTTATGCCAAGTCTTTGAAATGTGATTTTGGAGTCAAGGTAGAGTACTTGGGTCACATTTTATCACAAGAAAAGGCATTAAGGTGGACCCTCCCAAAATCAAAGCCATGGTAGAATGGATAGTGACTAGAACCCTCAAGAACCTATGGGGCTTCTTAGGGCTTGCAAGTTATTATTGCTAATTTGTTAAAAATTATAGCAACATAGTAGCACCACTTGCAGCTTTATTGAAGGACTCCTTCCATTGGATTAAGGTAGCCACGACAACATTTGAGAAGCTGAAAGAAGCTACATGCACCATGCCTATTCTCACTACTTTATTTTTTCCAAAACCTTCATTGTCGAATGTGATGCTTTAGGTTATGCTACAACTATTGTACTCATGCAAGAAGGCAGGCATATTGCATTTGAGAGTTGCCAACTCAAAGGTAAGAATATGTTGAAGCCCGTTTACCAGAAGGAAATGATAGCTATCCTTTATGCGGTCAAACAGTGGAGACCATACCTAATGGGAAGACACTTTATAGTAAAGACAGATCATGATAGTCTAAAATACTTCTTAGAACAATGGTTGTCATCAGAGGAACAACAAAAATGGGTCACAAAGATGTTAGGATATAATTTTGAGGTCATCTACAAGAAAGGGAAGGATAATGTCATGGCTGATGCACTATCCAAAAGGGATGAGTTTATAGAGGCATTATTGTGTGCCGTGTCCATATTGCAGTCCGATTGGGTGGATGAGGCACAATCAAAATAGAAGAGTTACACAAATACACAAAATCTCATTCAAAAGCTCCAACAAGATATGGGCATATCAAAAAAAATTATGTGGAAAGGGGATTCTCTACGGTATAAAGATAGGTTGTACCTTAACAAGAACTCAACCCTCAAGCATAAAGTTCTTACGGAACTCCATGCTTCTTTAGTGGGTGGGCATTCAAGCTTATTTAAGACTTATCATCAAATCAAGAAGGATTTTTTTGCGGGAGGTCTCAAAGGGTAAGTATATAAATTTGCAGCAGAATGCATGGTGTGCTAGCAAAACAAGGGTGAGACAATTAAGATCCTGGGTCTTTTGCAGCCTCTATCTATTCCTAGTAAGTGAGGGAGGAGGTTTCCATGGATTCCATTACCGGATTGCCCGAGTCTCCTGGAAAAAATGCCATAATGTTTGTCATGGATCAACTCGCCAAATATGTCAAGTTTTGTGCATTGTCACATCCATTTGTGGCAAGTATAGTTGCAAGAACTTTGATGGAGTGTTCAAAAGTTACATGAGACCCCAAAGATCATAGTATGTGATTGTGATCCTATATTTACCAATAATTTTTGGATTGTTATTCTCATGTTTGGGTACTCAACTAGTGCATACTTCTTATCATCCCCAAACTGATGGGCAAACTGAGGTGGTCAACAAATTCTTGGAGGGTTATCTACATTGTCTTGCTTTTAATAAACAAGAGAGATGGGTTCAATGGTTGCCACTTGTAGAATGGTGGTATAACACTTCTTTCCATACCCCATCCAACATGTCTTTATTTTTGGCATTATATGGGTACATCTAGTATCCATCACCTCATCCTTGAAGGTACGCAATCGAAGAACACAGTCAACACCAGCAGGAGGTCCTCTCTAGTCTTAGAGAAAACTTGGCAATGGCACAAAACCACATGAAGCAGCAAGCTAGCCAACGTCACAATGAAAGACATTTTGATGTTGGAGATCAGGTTTTTTTGCAATTGCAGCCATATAAGCATTTGTCCTTGAAACAATAGAAGGATAACAAGTTTTCCCCTAAGTATTATGGCCCTTTATCAAATCTTGAAGAAGATTGGAAGCATGGCCTACAAACTGGAGTTACCTCCAACTACAAAGAAATGCATTTAATCTTCCATATTTCTTGCTTGAAGAAAGTCATTGGCAACAAATTTCATCCCAAACAAAGTTACTAGCACTTGATGAGGTGGGTAGAATCATTTTGGAGCTTGAAACAATCCTCCAAAACACATTAAGAGGTTGCAGATGAGGTTGATTACAAAGTATCTGATCAAGTGGAAGAGTCTATCCAGTGAGGATGCTACTTGGAAGGCTGAAGCATTCTTGCAGCAACATCTCTAGATGGTCAGCATTGAGGACAATGTTGGTTTGATGGGGAGGGGCATGCTATGCCCTTAGCCTATAGCATGTATTGGGATATGTGATAACTAACTATGGCTCACATAATCCTTAATTGAGTCATTTATGAGTCCCTAAGTATGATTATTGTAAGCTAGGCCGGCCTCGTTGGGATTAGGGTACTGATATTGCCTATGGTGTCTATATATAGAAGGTGGTGAGTAGTTGTTAAGCATCATATTGCAAGCTTTGTTCTTGTTGAAGACTTTGGAGATTGCCCCCTTGAAGTGGCTTATTATTATCAAGTAGTTGCATCTTATTTCCTATTATATTCTTCTCTTGTGCAACTAATTTCATTACATGAAACCATTTTGTATCTTTTATAGATGGAAAAGATCGCATAGAAAGATTCATAGATGGGTTAAGGATTGAGTATAATGCCAATGTTTGATGTGGCAACTACATTCCCCAAGTTCCCGGGACGGGGCCGACAGGGGATAGGGGGACGAGATTTGGGGACTGGTTTTTTTGGAGCCATTTTTGGGGACGGCAAGGGACGACTATATAAAAAATAGGGAAAATTTAAAATATATAGGGAAATTTCAAATATTCATGTAATAACATTGATAAAGCATTCATAATATATATTATTGATCCTATATACATAACATTTGTGTTGAATTGAGAGTTCACATGAGAGTTGAACAAATTAGCAAATGTCAAAACTTAATTGCTTTCATTATTCATTGTCAATATGCATGTGATATTGAAAAATAGTATACAAGTTACAACAAAATGCCCAAAGGTTGCAAGTTTCACTTTCAACTACAATATGAAAATACAAAAACAAAGAAAGTATGTTGCTTCCCCTAATCTGCATCTGCCAACACTGCATCAAAATCTTAGTCCTCCTCTGAGTCACTGCCACTGTGAGGGTCTACCTCATCCAATGGAATCCCAACCAATCCCTCCTGTGCCGCCTCCTCACCAACCTAGGTGGTGTCTTCGGGATCAACATCCCATCATAAAGTTGGAGTCTATCGATACTTTGAAGTTTGACAATCCTGAAGTCGTAGAGCACTATGCACAGCCACTAGCTTCTCCACTAGTCTAGAGATAAGCCTATTCCTCTTGAGGGATGGATAAAGCCGTATGTGGACCAATTCCTCTTTGCAGCAGAGATACTACCAACTTGTGAAAGGAGGCGAATGGCAAGCATCCTCAACTCTGATGTATCCCTCCCGTACCATGTCCACCATCCAATAACATACACCCTCGGATATGTTTTTTTCTATGTCAAGTTTTTTGCTTTTCCATATTGAGTTTTATAACTTCATGTCAGTGCTAAAGGTGAGCCAGCAATACAAACACTGGGAATTCACTACATAGCTCACAAATGAAGACCCTTCTGCAATAATCAGATTTCAACAGTTGATCTGCTCCTAGGCGCCTAGAATGAAGGCATAAGTTGCTACAAGTGCAAGATAACACCCAAGAGACTCACGACTTCCTTTCAAGCTGTACAGTCACTATGAAGTCTGAAATCCACTTTGAACAACATTAAACCCTTGTAAAATCTCTGCTAACTATGCTAGAATTGCTGGCAGGTATGAGGTAACCAAGCTGTGATAGAGAACAACAAATAAACACCCACAAATCACCCACTAAAACCCTCACAAGAGTACGGCCTGCCTAAAGATTGGTACGGCCAGTATAGGAAAGGTACGGCCCAGCAAATGGAGGACAAACAATCTGCAACAGCTCCAAATCTGACTCAGAAATCTCTGTCCAAATCAATCACACAAATCTGCAGTGGAAAGTCTCCGAAATCTATCCAAAACTCAGTCAAAATGGATCAAATGAAGGCTCAAGTGAAGTTCCGGAATGAAGCTTCCAACATCCTCTCCTGATGTGGTCTTTCACACAAGAAGAAAGATGATCTTGCAGAGGGTTTCATCTCAGCAAGTCAATAACAAACCCTTGAAGCCAAGCTACAAAGCCAATGCACGAGAATACCAAAACATGAGAGCAAAAATCATAATCCAAGCATATCCAAAATGAAGCTCACTTTTCCTTTTTGTTTCTCCTCTCTCCCCAACGCCCAAGAAAGCAATTATTTTATTATTTTATTCAATATCTTTGTCCCTTCTTCACCATGTGGGCGCCCAACTCCTAGAAGCACAACTTTAAGTTGCGATTTAATATTATAACATAAGGTTACTTTATAATATAAGTCACTTTATCCCTTATAATAATATAAGTTAAATCTTTAATTTAACTTATACTTTATCGAATAATGCTCTGGATGTATCAAAACCAATAATCTCGTGCAATGCTCCACTGCCTCTGCCCTGCTATAAATAGCAAGGGGCTCTGTCCCGACTTATTATAAATAGTAAGTCACCAAATTGACCCCCTAAACACTGCCATTAGCCTACGGGAGTCCAATGACAGGCTAATCTCCATCAATTATCTAACTGGGATAAATGGGGGACATTACACAATTTGAGCTAATGTAGCTCTATCTATCTTTGCCTCTAGTTTGTTGAATGTTGGACAACAAAGATTTGTGAAGGCAAGCCATTGTGAGCGAAATAACATAGACTCCTCAACTGAATACATCTTTCGAAAGGCCTTCATTAAACCTTCTTTCACCTCTTTGTCATCACAAGGAGGCATCCTTCCAACTTTGGTGCATACCATTTGGGATTTAGAGCAAAGCCTGCAATATGAAGTGGGGTGTTCATGGTGTTCCAACTCCGCATCACAATGGCCTTAATATGTTACTCATATAATCCCAAACTAAGATCCTTAGCCAAAATTGTTTGCTTCATCTTTCCAAGCATGCTTTCAAATGTCTCATTTATCTCTCCAAGACTACGAGAGTCCGTATCAACATATCTACTGACATCTATAACAGATGAGATGAAGGAGCAAACATATCAAGTGCAAACAAAAATTTCAAAAAAGAATAAGATTATGACACTCAAAGTTAATTGAAAAGTTAGAAACTTTGAAAGTTGAAGCATTGAACAATAAAATTAAACTATTAAAATCAGAAATTTAATAATAAAATCAGCAATTTAATATCTAATATTTAATAAAATCAGCAATGTCTTGCCTCACAATGGACCACCAATCGTCATCAAGGATCCTTTGTTTGATGGTTTTTCCTTCAATAGAGCTTGAATTAGGCCATCTACTCCACTTTGAATTCACCATCATCAATTGTAGAGGCTCATGCACCTCAAGCATCCTCTCTAACAAAATGAAGTAACTAGCATATCTTGTCTACACAAGTTTGAGGAAAAAGTCCTAAAGAGAGCAAGTGAGGTGTAGTGGTTGCAAATGAACATTTGAAAACCTCTAGCTTTTCTATTTTCCCTATGTCTTTCAATGCACTGTTCAATGCATGAACACAACATGGGGTCCAAAAGATGTGCTTGTAAACACCCTCCACCATCATACCAACTAATTTGCACACACATGTTGAATCAGTGACCACTTGTACAACATTTGAGGACCCAAACTCCTCTATGGCCTCTTTCAAAATGTTAAACTGAAAGTCTACATCCTTGCATTTCCCTGAACAATCAACGGCTCTAAGAAAATAAGAGTTAGTTGTGCATGTGACTATTATGTTGATAAGTGGTTGATGTCTAATATCAGTCCACCCATCCATCACAATAGAACAACCTGTCCTAATCCAAGTTTGCCTCATATCCTCCATCACCAAACTAACCTTAGAATATTCTTTGTCTAGGAGGGTAGTGGGTAGTTTATTATCTCCTGGGGGGACAAATGAGGGACCAATAGAAGCTACAACTTTGATCATTTGTTTGAAGTAAGGAGAACAGGCCATATGAAATGGGATGGCATGGGCATAAAAAAAATTGGCAATGGAAGTGTAATATCCCAAATGGGGATATTTTGCCTTAATTTGGATTTTCGGGCTTTCCTAATTTTTTGTATTCTGATTTTCTGCTTAAACCCTAAATTTCTGAACTTCTACCTTTCAAATCAGACTTAGACATGCCCTTGTAACAGCTTATAAATCATATCCAATCATCATATAACTAATGCCAATAAGATTGTCAATAACATACTTAAATTCCACAATGAAATGCACCATAAGACCAATTCAATTCCACAATCACAATGACTAAAATATCTGCTGCTATAAATCAGAATGCAAGTTATATCAAATGACTAGGGCAAACATGCCCAACATAAATTTAAACCACTGCTGTTGTAAATCAGACTAATAATCAGGTTTATGCATACTAAGACAACATAGAAGGGATGCTCAAGATTTCACAAGGTGGCGCTAGACTAGGGCATAAACCCCTCATGCAAATGACAACCATTCATACCAAAATGCTGCTCCAGAAAGGTGTGCTCAAGTCTGCTGTAATCCAGTTAGGGTTTGCTGCTCCAAATGATTACCAATAATGTCCGAGGTGCAACCAAACCACCACAAGTGATCCTCAATGTTGGCGCCCACAAGAGGAATAAGAGCCTAAGTCAAATCACCAAGGGATGATGATGAAATTGGGTCTGCACTGCTGCTGTTATCAAATTCTGCTCTGGCCAAACCTTAATCAGCAACTTAACTTCCAAATATGCATGAAACCTTCCTCCAAAAGGTGGCGCTCCAAGTTGGGGCACTTCTCCTTGCAAATGACGAACTATCCACACCAAGAATGCCTCCAAAGATGATCTCCACAATCTGATCTGCAGTCTGCTCTTCTTTCCAATGATGCACAAGTAGATCCCCATCACGGAATCCTCCAAATGGATAAGCTAGGGTTTCGTCCAACCTCTCCAAGGATACTTGAGGTTTTCATCCCAATATCCTTATGCTAGAGATAAACTCTAATGAATGAATGAGTGTTGATTGATTGATGATTGAATGAATGCCAAATGATCTCCTATATATATGCAATTCACCATTCCTCCTATAGGGCCGACCCACATAAGAAATTATATAATTTAAATGTGTTTTCCCTCCAAGAGGGCCGACCTCGCTAAGATATAATTTGTGATTATTTGATTTCCTCCTTTAGCACCCACATAAATAAGAATAAATACATATTTTATTCCATCTCTTATACGCCAAGGAGAGGTGTAAGGGAATAATGGATTTTCAACCTCAAGTCACCTAGTATGATGACCTTGATGATGTGTACAAGGAGATCGTGAACGGAGACGTAGCAAGGCACTTACGAGAAAACATCCTTCCATGTCGAAATGACATCCAAACAACACAAAGTGATCTCCCGGCAAGATAGCAATGCTCCAAGGAATACAAACTGTCTGACCCGAGATAGGCATATCAAAATACAAGTCACCTTTCATGCTCAATATGTCCCTCAAGAATCCCGGAGCAGAATGATAAGCCCAAATCCCCTCCAAAGGCGACCATTCCAAAAATGGGGACATTACTGGAAGATTGTCACATCTCGTGCCTGCACATTGAACATACTTGCAACTATCCTGGGCCTCTCACTATCACTAATCTTCCTCTTTCCTCTTGTGGCAATATCACTACTACCACTACCAACAATGGATGGCATAGGCATAGATGATTGTGCAAAAGAATGTACTGGCATTGGCACACCTTTAGACCTCATTTCTGCCTCCATATACAATTTATGATCCTCTACCTTGTCATCCTCCATTATTTTTGGACAAACCTTAACTCCACGGCCTGTAACACCCAAGAAATGAGACCATACCCTTGTGTAGCTCCCTCTAAAATCTTTATTGCAAATGTGACACAACCACACCCTACTCCCCGCTAAATTTTCCCTTTTGGCATCTAGGGCTGTCAAAAATTCGAGAAGAGGATTTTTGTAGTTAAAAGGGCCCTTTGCATAAGGTTTCAAGACAACAGAAGGGCACTCAAATGGGTTTTGTGGTTGTTCTCCTCCATCCCAACACTCCACACCCTGATGAGGCTGAAACTCTAATATTTATTTCATGTTCTTCCACTTCATGGTCACTACTCTCACTGCCACTGCTGCTCATGTTGTTTTGTGAGAATATAATGCAAGTTTAAATAGAAAAATTAAAAATTAAAAATTAAAAAATCAGACATTTCTTCCCTTAAACTTTGAAATAAATAAATAAAATTAACGAATGACTTACCTCTTTCACTATTTTGTTGTCTCACTCTCACTGATACCCTAGATTCAACTTCTCCTCCAACTGCTCCTTCAAACCTGGCAAAACAAAATTTGTTCTCCTCTTTTTTGGCTGCAATGTTTTTGGACACACTAAAATCAAGTTAAAATGAAAATGAAGTTGTTTTTCCCTATTTAGGGCAAGTTGGGGTGTGGGGGACCACCAACAAGCATTAAAATAGTATTTTTTTTAAATGTTGGGATTTTTTTTAATTGTTACTTTTTGTTGGGGATGACCAGCCATCCCTGGGATAGTCGGAGGACATCACAGACGTCCCCACCTCTCCCAAAGATGGTAGGCTGTCCTCTTTCCTTTTCTGGGATGTCACCAAGTTTCATGATTTTGCAAATTTTGGGGACAGCTCAGGGACGTCCCCTAGGCGTCCCCATGTCCTCGAAATGTTCTGGAAACAGGGATGCCCCAAAAAATGTTGAGGACACGTCCTTGGGTTTCCCTGTGTGGAAACCCACATTAGCAAATGATGTTGCACAAATAGCTAAGCAATTTGAGAAACATAGCAATATTACAAGATAGAAAAGAGAAGATTGTCAAAAGGGACATAATGGTTATCAGCCAAAACTAAAAAATGAAAGGCATCAAATAAATTAGGAGAATACTCATTGTCGAACAACAAATGTGTCAATTCCTCCTAAAAATGCTAATTCTCGTCAATTTCAAAAGAAGTTACCTTCCTCCTAAAAATACTAATTCTCGTCAATTGCAAAATAAGTTACAATCTAAAATTAAATGTTGGAATTGTGGATGAAATCATTATGCAAAAGGATGTCCTCAGAAGGGGAACACAAAATTTTAACATCAGAACAATCTTAACTAATTTGACGAACAACATAAAATGAAGATTTATGCAGTTGTTGACACATGTACTATACATTGTCAAATTTCGTAAGTGGAGATTACAGGTAAAAATTAATTGACAAAACCTTGTTTCCTTTTGGATTTTGTAAATAGTCATAATTTTATCTCCTAAAGTTGTTTCTAAACTTAAGCTCTCGTCTAGAAACATTGAACCCATAGCTGTAGAGATGATTGACGATCTGGGGCCCAAGTATTTCATCCTAGTGGACAACTCTCAAGATGAGAATTTGGTTGAGTTATAACATATGCGGAAGCAACTAAATAGAACAAAATAATACAAAGATAGAAGGATAAAAAACTAAATAGAGAATGTATTATTATTCTGCTATCTATCATACCCTTAAAAGGTGTATGGTCGCTTATCTTCTACCTAATGACTGCTTACAAATGTCTAAACTATGTTACAGACTAGTGTATATAAAGTTTACAAAAAATCATGCCATGGAGACCAAAAATTGTTGGGAAATTGCACCAACTCCTTAAGAAGTATAATAGTTTCCTTGATTAGTTTTGCATCCTTGGGTTGTTGTGGAATGCAACTAACCACTGGTGTGTCCCTAATGACTTGGTGTGCTTCAAGCCTCGTGGGTGCCAACTTGGTCGACATGCTAACAATTCTATCTAAGACAACAGAATCATGTTTAGGATGATGCAATGAGTTTGATGATGAATTTGATGTTGTAGTTTCTCCGAGAGATGTGTTGGACCTTACTAAAGCATGGTACAAAAGATTTGGTTGATGCATGTTTTCCATGGAATTGTATGTCTCTACAAAGTATGTTGCATTGTTGTTAGAGCATATGCAGCATTTACTAGAGAGTGGATATGGATCTTTGTGTTCTCTATAGTATTTGGAAGGTGCTTTGGTGTACTGTAGACTCGAGAAGTAGCCCCACAGTTGCCACAAGCCATGAGAATGGCCTAGGTGTTACCACAAGTACTTTGTTTGATGAATCCTCCTAGATCATTCACCCCTCCTTGGGAAGCAATAGTCATGATTGCTTTGAGACTAGGAAGCAAATGCAAAGCCTTGTCTTCTAGTTGCTACTTGGTGAACCACTTTGCTTGTTGTGGGAGTTGACCTTTCCAAACAACTATGTATATAAGTAGAGAAGAGTTCTTGGCAAACATGGTTTCCAAGATTTAATCTTTCTTGGCAGCAATAGGTCAGTTTGTAGGTGGAGGTGAGATGTGAAATACGAAGTATGCATAGTTGTATGGCATAATCTTCTTTGGCGCCAAGTTCGCAAGTGTTGAGCATGAATTCACTTCTAGAACTTGGTACCTCTTGTCGCCTACTATTACAACCACACTACAACGGTTTGTGATGTACATACACATGGCTATACATGTATGGTTGCCCAAGGAGTATTTTATAGCTCCATTGGCATTGCATCACAAACTGATTCTTCTTAAAATGGATGAATAGAATATGTGAAGTGACATTGGAGAGTTACATTTATTCCTTAGGTGTTGCAGGAGTTGAGCCAACCTAACTTGTAGGGATGCCGATGACACGTGGTCGGCATCTTCAATCTCTCAATGATTTCTAAAGAGACTAGATTCTTCATGCTACCGCCATCAATCATGAAGTCCAAAGTTTGCCACTTGACTCGTCTGCAATTAGAATAACCACTCTACCTTAGCTTCCTTAGGTAAAACAGTTCTTCCTTGTGTGGTGTTGACTTGGATGTTGGGTTCTATGTCAATGATCATGTCTAAGGGCTTGACCTCAGCATCTCCAACTTCTACCATTGTGAGCATTTTCTTCTATGCATGCCACTACTCATTGGAATGACTACAACTCTTGTGCTTGTCACACCACTTACCAGTCTTGGGCAATTTCCTCTTGTCCAAAGGCGATGGTTTTTTGGGTGTACTGGTTGATTGCCACTTAACCTTCTACTTGAACTCCTCAATTGTTGCCATGTAATAGTAAGCTTCCCCCATCATTTTAATCTTGATCAACTTCAATCTGTACCAGATTGTTGGGCAAAAGCCATTGCAATACTTGAGAACTCTACGTTGCTCTAATTCAAATGAGCCCAACCTGGCATAAAGCTCGTGGAAGACATTGATGTAAGCCTAGACAAACTAGTCATGCCCTTGCCGCAACTATGACCACTACATGTAGCGGTCAACATATACATCTTCAAGATAAAACTCATCCTTGAAGACTCCTGGGAATTGCTCCCAGGTTGGTTCGGATTTACCATTTAAATGCTCCTCTTCCCAAATTGTGTGGACTTGCCAACACTTCTTAACAAATGAGGAACCCTTCAAGAGGAATATCCTTATCTTTTCCTCATCAATGAAAGCATTTATGGAAACGTAAGATTCAATCTGGTCAATCCAATTATCTACAAAATTTGCATCAATCTTACCCTCAAAGATTGGTACATCCAAGTTTACCTGAAATCTGGGAGGATCTTGACCACCAAAGGCTCTGCTTGATGAATGGGGCCAATGAAGTCCCTACTCGATGATCTTTGCAAATTGGCTAAATAGAAATTTTCATTGATCCATGGGTGCAACTTCAATCTCGCTCTTGATGATCGTGTGTATCTCCTCTTGCATTGGTTTAGCCATCTTGACATAGGTTGGCAAGTAGTCAAATGGATCTTGGGGTTCTATGCCAAGGCTCAAGTACTCTGACTACATGTGAAAGGACATGCAAAATGTAGAGAAAACAGCTCTAATTTGTAATAACCCTTCCAAGAATTTTCAACAAAATTTTTCAAGTTTCTAACTCTTTCAGTTCACAGGCATTTCGTCAAACAGTTCACAGATAAGGGTTACTTCAATATTTCTAAATCTGATAGATTTAAACAACTAATTCCAACTTCCAGGTGCGATAACAATTTCATAAATACTCAACAATTGTAATGTCCCTTTTTTGGTGCATAGGCTTTTGTGTGCATTTTGGCTTGTTCTTAGTCCCTTAGTGGTTATCCGACATGTTCGGGAGAACTCCAATGTTCTTGGAGTGGCCACAGATCAATTTTGCAGAGCATTTGGTTATGGCTTTGAGCTCAGATGGTGTTTATGATCATTGTGATGCTTTCTGATGTTTGATCGGGCTCCCGGTTTGCTCTCCAAGATTCTTGGAGAAGCCGTCTATTTTTAGAAAGTTGCCCGGAAAGCATCATTCATTTTCCCAACCATCATGGAGTATGTTGGTATGCTTAATTTTGCAGTTTGGTGGTGTTTGGGATTTTCCGCAAAATGGTGTTATTTAATGAGCTATTTTAATTATTATTTTCACTTAAGCTCCTAGGGGTGAAAATAATTAATAAAAATCTAAGTGTTATAGCTCGTTGGAAAGAGGAAAAAAAGTTTTAAATCATGGATGCATCATTTTGGGGCCTTGCGAAGCAGATATTTCCTTTATTTTGATAAAGGGGTCTTTGGAGCTAAAAAGAGCTTTTAATTAAAAGTGGTGACTTTAAGTTGTGCACACATAAGGAATTATTTTATATTGTTTGAGGAGAAATATGAAGGGATAAAGGAAATAATATTTTATTTCCCTCAAAAAGTTATAAAAAGAGGAGTTGGGCTCATTGTTTAGGCATGCTTGGATTTGTATTGTTACTCTGCTGGATTGAACCTGCGTGTTCTTCCATATTCTCTTGAGGACGAAAACCCTCTCGTAGAATGCTCCCTCTTGAGGTTTGTTGTGATTTCATACAGGAATCACTAGTGTGCTGAAGGTGGATTCGGTGCAAGCTCATACAGAGTTTGCCATGGAGCTTAATGGAGTTGATCGATTTTGTGTAGTTTTTGTGTGTGGATCAGTTTTGTAGTATTGATATGTGATTTAGATCATTTTTGGAGTGTTTTTGAAGTGTCTTTGTGGAGTTTGGTTTGTTTCCTGACATGGCCGTACTATGATGGTCGTACACTGCAGCAAGAAATCGATGGTCATTGGAAATTATTGATGTTGTTGTTGGGAATCAAATTGTTTGTGTTATTTTTGTCTGCCCTAGATGCACATTTTAAGAATAGTATGAAGAAGTTTGGTGGAGTATTGTGAATGCTATGAACAGCCGTACCTGTCCTGGCCGTACGGCCCTGTTCAGAGTTAATTAATAGTTGTTGATCAATATTATTGCTGTTTGTGTGATGTAAGTGCTCAGAATTATTGGTATGGGTTCAATAATCAGATCTAAGACAGTTTTCTGGGTGAATATCAGATGTATATAATGTTTGATGTGTTTCCAGCTTCTTGCATGGCTGCCGTACAGTCTGGTACAGTCAGCAAAATTGAATAAATTGTGATCAGCAATGTCTTCTTGTAACTTTCAGTCAGGGGCAGTATGTGGTATTTGTTTAAAGGGATACTAATATGTTGCGGTGAGTTTGATGTTCATTAAAGAGAGGTTGAACACTTCCAGAACCACCTTACAGTCATAAAGGCACTCTGTTAACAGAAGTATACTCAGTTTGCAATGATCCTTGGCATGATATCATCTTGGGCAGTTTGTGTTGATGGTATTCTTTAATACTAATTTCATATGCAGGGTTTCCTATGTTTCCAAGGCATGCAATGCTGATATGCTGATCTAATGCATTTTTCTGAGTAGTTGGCTGTTTGATACTTCATTTGTAATCATTTCTTATTTGTAACTCACATAATATCCCCTGGATGGTTTACCGCCAGTGAGGAGAAATGAACCTTTCTTATTTGCTCTCACCCACTGAATAAGTGGAGTATTCCCACTGAATAAGTGGATGGCTTTGTAACTTTTTCATGTTTGCTTATTTACCCACTAAAAGTGGTGAATTCCCACAGTTTGTGGATGCCTGCATATGCAGATGAATGTTTACTTGTTTGCACAATGTTTTAATTTGTAATCCAAAGCACAGTATGCTCTCACCTCGCCTAGTTGGGATCTTGGTGATCAGAAGTGCAGAGGAGTTTAAGTTGTGCTAACATTGGTTATCTTTATTCAATCTATTTTAAAAAAAATTAGGGGTAGCATCTTACAACAATCAAAAGGAAACACAGACATTTTGTCAAACAATTGGCAACATTTCTGAATTGCATTATAACTCCAGAAAATAAACATAAACTCACAGATTTATTGCCTAAATGAGAATAAGGACTGGAATTTGATATAATAATTTTAAAATGATCCAAGCAGCACTGTTCTAACCTTACAAATGATGGAAACAAGCATAAACTGCTGAGTGCAGCTTACAATACAAGATTGAGCACAGGATATGGGCGGCCAGGTAACAGTAGTCTGAAATCTTCACGAAATGCTGATGTTCCACCTCAAAACTGCCTTAGAAGTCCCCTAATGGCTGCACCTAGGAGTTAGCAGCCCACACATTCACCAAAAGGATTCATCCCTTCTTTTCCTCACGCCTTGACCAAATATGGCACCCAAACGGCTGTTTTCAAACTGTTGTGTGTGTAAACAACACTCACAAAAGGGACAGCCAATCTATAACAAAGGTTTCAAAAACCTACTTGAAGTGCCTCAACCCCAACAGAAAATGCAATGAAGTCCCACAACACAAAATTCTAACACTAACCACAAATTTATTATTTGGAGACAAATCTTAATAAATATGAACCTTCAACACAAAACAAACTGGAAATATTTTTCTTCTTCAGCACAATCTTTCAATCTTCAAACAATCTGCACATTTGTGAATCCTGTATAGATCCACCTCCAATTTGACCAGGAAGAAATCACTTCTCCGAAGCCAAATACCCTTAGGGTTTTCGTCGTAGGGTTTGAATTGAACAAGATGTCCAAACTTCACAATGAGAGAATATAAAATAACAAATGATGATCTTTTTCCTTCTCACCGCTCCTTTTATAAGCCGCTTTGCCTTTTTATTATTTTAAAATTTACTTCCCGCCAATGCACCCCTTATTATTAAAAATAATCACTTTAAATAATAAACCTTATAACTCCTCATTAAAGTGACTTTATAGTATTTTAGTTTTAACCGACTTAAGTCACTTATATTATTTAAATAAACAAAATTAATTAAATATGAATTGCCCAAAAGATAATTAATTGAGGCACCCTTATTTATTTAATTAAACTATTCCCTCTCTAAAACCCAATTTAGCCTACAGGAATAAAATATGCTAAAGGATCCACTCCGAACACCTAGGCCGAATTAGGGGACATTATAGTCCTCCCTTCCTAAATTGCTTGTCCTCAAGCAATTGCAAATTTGGATGCTGAAGAATCTGCTTCCCTTCCCACGTGGCATCCACTAGAGGCAAATCCTTCCAATGGACCAAGTACTCCGGAATACTCCTGTTTCTGAGTTTCTTTTCCCCTACATCAATGATAGCCTTTGGAATCGAGATCAACTTACCTTCTCCATCCAATGGTTGTAACTCTGCAGAAGGTATAATGTGTTGTCCTAGTGCCTTCTTAAGGCACAAAACATGAAACCCGTTATGAATCTTGCTGTGTTCTGGAAGTTCAAGCTTATAAGAAACTTCCCCAATATTCTGTATGATTTTATACGACCCATAGTACCTTGTCTTAAGCTTTTCTGCACCACTTCTCTTAAGTGAGGATTGTCTATAAGGCTGTAATTGTAGGAAAACTAAGTCTCCAACATTAAATGTCCTCTCTGTTTTGTGTCTGACTGCATACATTTTTTGTTGATTCTAAACTTGTTGGATGTTTTCTTTCAGGGTCTTCATAATATTCTAATTTTCTTGTATCCAATCCCGAGCCTTCGGTGCTCTACTGTCAAAGATGACCAGGTCCACAAAAGAGGTAGCGTCATACCCATACAATGCTTTGAAAGGTATCATGCCTATACTCATGTGATGAGTAGTGTTGTAACAATGCTCTCCCAAATACAACCATTTGACCCAAGCCTTCTGATGTCCTGCTACATAATTTGGTAGATATCCCTCAACCCACTTATTAACTATTTCCATCTGCCCATCTACCTATGGGTGATAATTGGTGCTCGGTGTCAATTTTATACCCACCAATCTGAAGAGTTCTTGCCAAAACACACTGAGGAACTTGTTGTCCCTATTAATGACAATGTTTTTAGGCAGTCCATGGAGCCTAAACACCTCTCTAAAAACAAGTCTGCCACCTGTGCTGCCTTATACTCGGAAGGTATGGCGTAAAAATGTGTGTACTTGGTCAATCTGTCCACCACAACCTAAATACAGTCCTTGCCTTGTACTTTGGGTAGACCTATGATGAAATCCATCAATAAGCTCTCCCATTTCTAATTAGGAATAGGCAAAGGCTGGAATAAACCCACTTGGAAGGTGTGCTCAGATTTGTTTTGCTGGCAAACTACACATTCTCGAATGTATCTGAGGACATCATCTTTCAATCCTTTCTAGGCGAATCTCTCTCTCACATGCTTGTAAGTTTTAAAGTATCCCTGATGGCTAGCTAAAGGCGTATCATGAACAGCCCTCAAGATTTTCTCTTTTAATTTTGATTCAAGGACCAAATTACCCTTTCCTTATAATAAATTATATCATCTAAGACATTGTATTTATCATCCTGAATCTTCCCATCCAAAATTTCACAAGCCCATGTATTTTTGGAATATTCAACTAACAAATGGACCTTCCAATCAGCTGATATCTCAGCTATCGCACATAAAGTGGGTCTCCTGGACAAAGCATCAACTACCACATTTTTCTTACCTTTGACATATTCAATGTCAAAGTCATAAGCTTGTATTTTGCTTACCCACTTCTGTTGACGTTGATTCAAATTCTTCTGCTCAAGGAAGTATTTCAGGCTATTATGGTCTGTTCTCACTACAAACTTCCCTCCAACCAAATACTGTCTAAACTTTGCTAGGGCATGCATGATTGCGAGCATCTCTTTATCATAAGTGGAATAGTGCCTCTCTACATCTCTGAGCTTTCAACTCTCAAAAGCTATGGGGTGCTTATTTTGCATAAGCACAGCTCCAATTCCCTTCCCTGATGCATCGCATTCCAGGACAAAAGGTTGGGAAAAATCGGGAAATGCTAACACTGGACAAGTGCTCATTACCTTCTTAAGCCTATCAAACACCTGTTGAGTTGTATTTGTCCAAGAGAATGATCCCTTCTTAGTTAAATCTGCCAGGGGTGCTGCTAACTGCGAAAACCCCTCAACAAATCTCCTGTAGTAGTTGCATAACCCAAGGAGTCCTCGCAGGTGTGTCAAAGTCTTTGGTTGAGGCCAATCAAGGATGGTCTGGATCTTCTCCGAATCAACCTTAACCCCAGTAGCACTAATCACATGTCGCAAGTATAAAACTTTTGTCATACAAAACTCACACTTGGAGACATTAACAAATAGCAACTGTGCTTCCAAAATTCCCAATACCTCATTAACGTGTTGAAGGTGATCTTCCCAAGTTTTGTTGTAAATCAAGATGTCATCAAAGAAAACAAGCACATACTTCCGCAACTACTTGTTAAACGCATGGTTCATACAGGATTGGAATGTAGCAGGAGCATAGGTCAACAGGAAAGGCATGACCAGAAACTCGTAATGTCCATAATGACATTTGAAAGCAGTCTTCTGTATATCTTCCTCTCTAACTCGGATCTGATGGTATCCCGACCTGAGATCAATCTTAGAAAAATAAACCGCCCGATGAAGTTCATCAATAAGCTCATCGATCCTGGGAATCGGATACCCATTCTTAATTGTCTTTTTGTTCAATGCACGATAGTCTATGCACATTCTCATAGTCCCGTCCTTCTTGACTAGGACTACTGAAGAAGCAAAGGGGCTAGAACTAGGTCGGATATGCCCCATGTCCAATAGCTCACAGATGGCCTTTTCTATTTCTTCCTTGTATCTCTTCAGGTGACGGTAGGAAGTGGTAATCATAGGTTTAGCTCCCTCCTCTAGTTCAATAACATGCTTGAAGCCTCTCTCGGGTGGCCTGCCTAGAGGAAGGTCACTAAAAACCACATTGCTTATCCAATAGGGACTAAATATCCATTGGATATGCTTCTTTCCCAACTAAAGTGTCCTTTGTGGAAATAAAACATTAAGTCGCCCAAGCTGCATCACCATGACGAAACAAACTCTCCATCCGTTTAGCAATCACAACTCGGGGTGCATCATTAGACATCCCACGAAGAACAACTTTCTTCCCATCCACCCTGAACTTCGATTCCATAGTCTGGAAGTTCTGAGAATATTTTCCAAGCGACTTCAACCACTGAACTCGCAAAACAACATTCATTTCCCCAATACCTACCACATAAAAATCATCAGTTACTATATACTCACCCAAAGTAATGCTCAATTGGGAAGCTTTCTTGGTACGGGTTATTGTAAATCCATCCGCCATCATTACACTAAACCCTTCAAAGTCTTCTACCTGTAGACCTCTCTTTGCTACCAAGGCCTCATCAATAAAATTGTGGGTTACCCCACTGTCTATCAGTATTGTCACCTGCTGACCCTTCAATACTCCTCTTACCCTGAAGGAATTATATCTGGGTGTACCCAAAAGTGTAGCGATGGTACCTCCCTTTGCTTCCCTTGAAGTGTGCTCTTCTGAGTCAACTCGTTCTTCCTCGGATTCATATGCTTGACCCATTTTCTGTTTTCTCTTCTTCACTATCAGAAACCATCTCAATATAATGCACTTTGCCCTTCCCTAGGGATCTGTGTCTCGATTCCCAGGGCTCCTTGCACGAGAAACATAGTTTCTTTCTAATTAACTCATTCTTTGCCTCATCTAACAAATTGGGTTTCTTTGGCCATTCTTTTTGCAGGGGTCTTTTATCTTTCTTTGGTGGAGGAAACATAGATTAAAATTTTGTTTTTGGGGCAGAAAATTCCATATTTCTTGCTCTTTTTATAGCATCATGTAGTGTTAGTGGGTCAAAAGCCTTCACCCACCCGCTGAGAGGTTTTGACAACCCTTCAATGAAAAGAACTATCAATCTCTTTTGGGAAACATCCGAAACCATGACAGCAAGCCTCTGAAAATATGAAATATAAGCATCAATAGTGCCATTCTGTTTCAACTAGGCTAACTCCTAAAAATGCAACTCTGGGTCCCTCTTATCAAACCTATCTATGAGCCTCTGACTGAACTCAGCATAGGAATTAATAAGATTATGTCCCTATGTCAATAACCCATGGTACCACCATTCAAGGGCCTCTCCTTCCAAATGCAAGGTGGCATACTTGATAGCTTCATTTTCGAACATGGGATTTAATGAAAGATAGGTATCCAATTTCTGAATCCAAGACCTAGCGGTGCATTTGATAGAGTCGTCGAAAGTGGGAATAGATAACTCACCCAGTTTCCTCTATAAGTCCTGATTTTGAGGACCCTTGTCCCTTCTAGGTCTATTTCTCAGCTTAAGTTGACAAAAGTCAGGTAGAGACATGGCCGCATGAAACTCCTCACCTAATGACTGGTACTCATATAACCAATCCACATAACCCTCTTCAGCATTTTGTTGACTTCCTTCTGTTGCAGCTTCATTCTGTAAAAATGTGGGCATCAAAGGTCTAGGTGTGACTCAATTAGCTACCCTAGAATTGTTGTTGGCTGGTATGTGGGTGTTACTGGATTCCCCATTATTTCCTTGATTGCCATTGTTTCCACCAGTGTTTTGATTAACATTGTTGTTTTGCATCATTTGAGTTATCAGCTGCACCGACTGCTACTGGCCTCTAGCAAGATCATTAAGAATCTGCATTGTGCTAGGATTTGATTGTTTCTTCTGTCACCCATGATGTCTTCTAACTCAATTTCTGAATCAGGATATTGAACCCTTCTCCTGTAAATGATATATTCTCTATCTTCAGGATTCATATAACCCTCAAAACCAACATGCAATCATCCAAACTGACATGCATCCCCAACAGGCTGGCAAGATCTCTGTTCTGGTACCACTTTAATAAACCTTCCAATAATTTTCAACAAAATTTTGCAAGTTTCCACTCTTTCAATTCATATGCATTTCGTCAAACAGTTTACAAATAAGGGTTACTTCAATATTTCTGAATTTGATAGATTTAAACAACTTATTCCAACTTCCAGGTGCAATAACAATTTCATAAATACTCAACAATTAAAAGAAAACACATAGACATTTTGTCAAACAATTGGCAACATTTCTGAATTGCATTATAACTCCAAAAAATAAACATAAACTCACAGATTTATTGCCTGAATGAGAATAAGGCCTAGAATTTGATATAATAATACTAAAATGATCCAAGCAGCACTATCGTAACATTACAAATGATGGAAACAAGTCATAAACTGCTGAGTGCAACTTACAATACAAGATTGAGCACAGGATATGGGCGGCCAGGCAATAGTAGTCTGAAATCTTCATGAAATGCCGATGTTCCACCTCAAAACTGCCTTCGAAGCCCCCTAATGGCTGCGCCTAGGAGTTAGCAGCCCACACAGTCACCAAAAGGGACTCGTCCCTTCTTCTTTTCTTCACGCTTTGACCAAATACGGTGCCCAAATGGCTGTTTTCAAACTGCTGTGTGTGTAAACAGCACTCACAAAAGGGGCGGCCAGTCTATAACAAGGGTTTGGAAACCCTACTTGAAGGGCCTCAACCCCAACAAAAGATGCAATGAAGTCCCACAACACAAAATTCTAACACTAACCACAAATTTATTATTTGGAGACAAATCTTAATAAATATGAACCTTCAGCACAAAACAAACTGGAAATATTTTCCTTCTTCAGCACAATCTTTCAGTCTTCAAACAATCTCCACATTTGTGAATCCTGTATAGATCCACCTACACATTTAGGGTTTTCGTCCTAGGGTTTGAATTGAACAAGATGTCCAAACTTCACAATGAGAGAATATAAAATGACAAATGATAATCTTTTTCCTTCTCACCGCTCCTTTTATAACCTGCTTTGCCTTTTTATTATTTTAAAATTTACTTCCTGCCAATGCACCCCTTATTATTAAAAATAATCACTTTAAATAATAAACCTTATAACTCCTCATTAAAGTGACTTTATATTATTTTACTTTTAACCCACTTAAGTCACTTATAGTATATAAATAAACAAAATTAATTAAATATGAGTTGCCCGAAAGATAATTAATTGAGGCACCCTTATTTAATTAATTAAATTATTCCCTCTCTAAAACCCAATTTAGCCTAAGACAATGAAATAGGCTAAAGGATCCACTCCAAACACCTAGGCCGAAGAAGGGGACATTACATAATTCCACTAATTTGGGGCCTAGGTGTTTGATCTCAGTGGACAACTCTCTAGATGAGAATCTAGTTGAATTATAGCATATATGGAAGCAATTAAATAGAAGAGAATGATTCAAATATAGAAGGATAAAGAACTAAGCAGAGGATGTATTATTATTGTCTATTTGTTCCATACATGCCATACCCTTGAGAAAGGTGTATGGTTGTTTGTCATTTGCCTAATGATCGCTTATGAATGCCTAAACTAGGTAATAGACTAGCGTATATATTGCTTATGAATGTCTAAACTATGTTATAGACTAGTGTATATATAGTTTACAAACAATCATGTCATGGAGACCAAAAATGCTAGGAAGTTGAACTAACTCTTGAAGAAGTGGAACAATTTCCTGCATTAGTTTCTCATCCCTCAACGGTTGTGGAGTGTAACCAACCATTGACATGTCTCTGATGACTGGGCAGATGACTTGGCATGCCGTGAGCCTTGTGGGTGCCAACTTGGTCGCCGTGCTAATAGTTCTATTTGAGATGCAAAATCACATTTAGGATGATGCAATGAGTTTGGTAATGAATAAGATGTTGCAGTTTCACTAGGAGGTGTGCCAAACCCTACTAAATCTATGGTAGGAACTGCAGAAGATTTGGTTGTGGCATGTTTACCGCAAAATTGTTTGTCTCTACAAAGTATGTCACATTATAGATGGAGCATGTGCAGCATTTGCTAGAGAGCGGATATGGATCTTTGTGTTCCCTGCAGCATCTGGGAGGTGCTCCAAGATACTATAGACCCAAGAAGAAGTCCCACATTTGCTGCAAGCCATGACAATGACCTGGGTGCTACCACAGGTACTCTCTTTGGTGAATTCTCCTGGATCAGTCAACGGAAAAATTGTAAAACATATTGGTGCATTCATTGAAAATTTATATTTTCAATTGACCAAGAATGATTTTCATGTTTTAAATTTGGATAAATATGATGTTATTTTAGGGATGAATTAGTTAGAACAGAATAATGCATTTATAGGGTGTGAAAATAAACAAGTTCTCACTCATCACATGGGGACATGTACAGTTTTACAAGGGGGAAGATGACACCTAACAATCAAAATAATTTCTTTCGTTCAAGTCAAACATAGTGCTAGGAAAGATTGAAGACTTTTTTTGTGCCGTGATAGTTCAAACAAACAACGAGTTCAAATTAGATATCAATACTAAGTTAAGTTTCTAGTCCAGATAGTTTGGGCATGTAATACAGCAGTTTTTTTTCTTGGATTCAAGTAGGGTTACATATATATTCATATATATAATTGCCAAGAAAACAAAATACTCATAATTTGCAAGAATGAAAATTTATAAAATATTAAAAATATAATATATATTATATAATTTTATTAAATTTATATTTATATATTATGTTCATATTTATATTATATAAAATATAATATATAATTATAATATAATATATAACCCTAGATCTATAATCTATAATTATATATAATATATTGTCTTTCATATACTATTTGCCGGTCAAAACGAATACAAATGGGTGGGGTAATGCTTGTTCAATCGAAAGCCAATCCTAATCTATACTACTTTCCTTGAATTCATCATATGGCATTCCGTCCAGAGACAACACAGAGGAAACCAAGCCTTCCATTTTCATTTGGAAAAATACCCAATCATTTGTTTAAAGAACTGTACGAAGACAAGAACTTCAGTTTTGGATTATAGATAGAGCGGACTCACCAGAAATATGTTCCAACACTTCAGACACTAATCAAGTCTCTTCATTTAGAACAAAAAGATTTTCAGCAATTTTTCAAATATATTTTTGACATTTTTTTGGGTGCTTTCCATGGATATATCCTAGGCTGACCCAAGACAGACCCATAGGGGACCTAGGGTGCTCAAGGTGAACCTTGGGAAAACTTAGGGCCATTCTAGACCTGAACCCGTACTAGAACCAATTTGTGCAATACATGGGTCTAAATAGAAGAACCTAGTAACATAGATATTAAGCCTGTAGTTCAAGAATTTATGGATGTTTTTCCTTAAGAATTGAATGATTTGCCCCCTCAAAGAGCAATTGAACATGTCATTGACTTAGATCCAAGAGCATAATCTATATCTAAAGCTTCTTATCATCAATCGATCCCTATAATAACTAGACTCAAAGTTCAATTACCAAATTACTTAGACAAGGGAAAATTAGACCTAGTGTGTCACCATGGGGTGCTCCTATATTATTTGTTAACAAAAAAAAATGGTACCATGAGACTTTGCATTGATTATAAACAACTAAATAAGCTCACCATCAAAAATAAATAACTTTTGGCTCGAATCATGATTTGTTGGGTCAGTTAAGTGGTGCAAAATCTTTCTTTTAAAGATTAACTTGTGATTAGGGTATCATCAAATACGTATTGAGGATTGACATTTCTAAAATTGCTTTTAGAACTTGGTACGAGCACTATGAATTTGTTGTCATGTCCTTTGGTTTAACTAATACACCAGCTACATTTATGACCTTAATCCATGATGTTTTTCGCCCATACTTGGATGTGTTTGTAATCATTTTCTTAGACAATATTTTGGCCTCATAAAAAACATAGATCATGAACATCTCTAAATGGTCTTAGAAACCTCAAGGAAACATAAGTTATATGCCAAATCAAGTAAATATGAATTCTTTAAAACCAAAGTGTCATATCTTGGTTATAGAGTATCTCATAAAGACATTTCACCTGATCCTGCTAAGACTAAATATATTCAAGAATGGCAAATACCTAAAAATGCACACAAGGTTAAAAGTTTCCAGGGATTATCAAGGGTTTACCATCGGATTGTTAAAAACTATTCTAAGATTACTGCACTTTTAACCAACTTAACTAAGAACAATGCTATGAATGGACTCATAAGTGTGATAAGGTATTTAATAAATAGAAAACATTGTTAATTTCCACACATGTTTTGTGTATTCCCGACTCTAGTAAACCTTTTGTGGTTGGTCACTAATGCTTGTGGATCCAAAATTAGTGGGTTTTTAATGCAAGAAAACAAAGTTTGTTACGAGTCATATAAATTACTACCTATTGAAAAGAATTATTTCATAATTTGGAATCATGCTTTGAAAATATGGAGATATTATCTTTTAGGAAATAAACTTGTTCAAAAAGCTGATCATCAGGAGTTAACAACATATTTTCACCCAAACCTCAATTAAACATGAAACAAAGGCATTGGATAGAGTTGTTAACTGAATATGATTTTGATATCCAATATGTACCTGGTAAATAAAATTTATTTGTTGATACTTCAAGTAGAAATGCATTTGTGAAAATGCTATTACTCTTGAACAAAGTAGTTTTGAACAAGCTATTAAAAGGAAATTATCAACTAATACTTATTTCCATACACTTTATGAAGGTCTACAAAATAGTTCTTCTAATGTACATCTAAATGATCGTATTAATTTTTTTATACTTACAACTAATGGACTCATTTATTACAAGGGACAACTTTGTATCCCTGATATTAAGCAACAAATATTGAAAGATTCTCATGAGTCATCATAGTTTTCAAAAGACTTGTCTATCAATTAAAAAGAATTATTCTAGCCTAAAATAAAACAAGACATTCATATTTATGTGCAACAATGTTTGAATTGTCAAAAACTTAAAGTCAAACAATGTAAGAAACCTGGACAGTTACAACCTTTGTTCATTCCCAATTGAAAATGGGAATCTCTAAGTATGGATTTCATTATCGATCTACCCCAAACCCATAAAGGACACAACTATCTTAGTTGTGGTTGATAGATTAACTAAAATGGCTCACTTTCTACCAACCAAGATTAAGCCATCTGTTTCAGATGTAGCCTATTGATTTCTTAGAGAAGTGTTGAGCGGCAAGCTGAAAAATCAATATACAAAAGTCAAAAATCTACTTCCTCAAGAATTACAACAAATATTCTCTAGATATACAACGCATTTTTGGCTTTGAAATGGCAAGACTTCCCAACTCTTATTTGGGAATGCCCTTGATGGAGAAAGCCTCTCAAAACATCTGTTAACATCCCCTTAAAACCACAAGGTCAAAAACCAAACCACGGAGGAATGCAGACTCTCCTACACACCTACTCTAAACAGGAAATACCTTTATTTTGTCAAGCCATACTTCTGTTGCTCATTACTTTCAAACCATACATCAAAATCAAACAAAATTCTGGATTTAGAGGACTAGGCAGCTAATCAGGGAGTAGAGCTGGTAGAAGGGAAGGAAGCCATTTCAAGTCATGCGAAAGTAGATTTCCAAATGAGGTAAAAACACTTCTAGTGAAAGATTTGCAAGTGGAAGAAGCAGGAGTTGCTTGATAAGGTGTGGTTTACAAATATTGAAGATAGGAAAATATAGGAAGTTATGCCACATGTTGGGTGTTAAAGAAAGGAATGATGCCACATGCCATGATGGAAGTGGCAATAATCATGTCATATTTTCAGCTTGCTCTAATTGTTCCAATGATCAGTTATTTATGGCAATGTGAGGCTAAAGGTTGTGTCAAGAAGCGCCTTAACCTCCATTTTATACAATGATGGAAATCTCTCATCTGAACAATCAAGAAGGGGGGAGAAAGGACATTCCAACCTAGTTGAAAGAACCTTCGCTTGAATACACTCGGCCGCCACCCCAATTATTAAGATGGCTTTCAACAACGATATGATCCACATTTTCTCTAGCTAAGAGAACAGGTTGGAAAATGCCTGAAGCTGCAAACAACGAGAAGGGCAAGGGTAAGAAGAGGGCAAGGGAGGAAGTCGGAAGGATCATTTAGAAGAATACTAAACACGGCTGAGATGACACATACAAGGTGGCAGAAAATTTTGCAGAATATTTGGAGAGGGAGATCACAAATCAGGACCTACGTATTTGGCTGATGCAGATGTGGAACTTGGTGAAGGATATGGATGGGCAGCCATGTGTAGGTATTCGAGAGGCCATGGGATCTTTGTTGCTACATCCTAGGCAATCTATAGGCCGCAAGAATGTGTTTGACATGGCACAAGTGCTTAGTTGTGCATCAATGTTGTCCAAGCGGCTACCGTGTTCATGCTCTACGAAGATATTTGTGGCATAAAAAACCAGGTGGAGGCTTTTCATGATTGCTACATGGACCACTTTCACTGTCTTATAATGGTCAAGCAAAGCTACACAAAGGTATGAAATATATTGCTACGGCTCTTAATGTGAATTTGTCTACTAAGGCCACTTGGATGAAGCAGAGTTGTTGAGACTCTTACTCCCCAGAAGATTAATCTGCGGATAGAGATAATGTTATGTAATCCAAGGTATATGGGTTGCTAGGGGCCTGCATAATTTGCCACTGGCAGTCAAGCCTGTTATTTTGTGTAAAGACTGAAGGATGTCATTGGGTGACTATAAGGACAAAAATGAAATATATACAATGTTAATAGCAAATAGTATATTTTTTGGGTTCATATTTTGTAATGGATAAATATATTTTGGATATAAATCTGGTGTACCTTAAGTAATCAGAATCCTGTGCTTTAGACTTTTTTGCAGCTCCTGGGTGCCTAACCTAGGTTATATACCAAAAAAAAATATTTAAGGATTTACCTGGTCAAGGCTGCCACTCATCATACAACCACCTCATTAATATATTAAGTTCCCAAACATAATTTCAATTTCCCAATAATTCACTCGATATTTACATATGCCATTGGTTCTACTTCTATTGCCTCCATGCACTAAAAGTTAAATTTTTCCTGACATTCTCTCACTTTAATTCGATATATCAAATTCTCTAATACATAGATTCAATATGATTTCTCCCAATGAGACATCTCTCCATTTTTTTCCCTCTTGATTATCTATGCATGCCCTACTAAGAGTGTGTGGCTGTTACACTATTTTGGATGCATAAAATTAAAGAGGAAAATTTGCACTATGAGAAACGAATTTTAGTATAAGAATTTTTTGGATAAAATTAAAGATACCTGGAATCTGCACATATAGTAGCCTTCCCCAAAATGAGACCTCAACTTCTCAATTGGACTTTTTGTAGGGTCACGCGGTTGATATGGGACACTCAAATTTACAAGTGCTATCACTCTGTCTGGTCGAAAAAGGCAAAGGTGTGAAGCAATGACAGAGCCCCAATCATGGCCAACCACAAAGACCTGCTCACAGTAAACAAAATAGGATAAGAAAATTTTGACCAATGCCTCCTCACAAAGAGAATTTCACTCAAAAGTAATAGTAGAAACAAAGAACAAAAAACTTTATATTCTAAAATGGATCTAAGTTTTTAACATATTTAAATGTTTCCAGACTGCATGCAGCTATTCATATTAATAAAACTCTCTGCAATAATAAGGTACAGATGCTTGATCGGCAACTTTAGGGTCACATGCAAAATAGCATTAAATGTACATTATAGGATGTAAAGACAATCAAACTCTTATGACTGCATTTGACATAATTTATCACAATATTTTAGTATGGTTTGTGTAGAATATATCATATTTTATCCTCTTCCTAACACCAATTTATTTTCAAGGATGTCATGGCATAACTTTGCTCGTTGTTCTCGGCCATGTAGAAATGCCAGAATGAATGATGTAATGTGGATAAAGCCCATTTGTATTAGAATGGCAAGCATAGGTGTAGCTAAGGATGAAGCAATGACAGAACACCGATTATAGCCACAGCCACAAAGACTTCACAATCACCAAAAGAAAAAAAGAAAAGTTTGACCAATACCTCCTCATAATAAGAATTACACTTAAAAGTTAAAAGTGATGGTATATAACAAGGTACAATCAAATTTAAATGTTAATCCGGATTTTAGTTTTCAAAATAACAGTTATTTGTAGAATGTGAGCAAATAATCATATTAACTAAACCATAGATCACTTACTCAGTGAATTGCAGAGTACTTCCGAGTTTTTTAATCGCGCGAGTACTTGCAATGTTTACTCGCCGAGTTTCTGGCCAAGTTTTTGCCAGAACTTGTGGTGAGTACTCGCCAGAAACTCGCCAAAACTCGGCGAGTCCATGTGGAAAACTCACCGCAGCCTGCACACGGAAAAAACGCGGAAAAAAATGCGCTTAAAACACTCAAAAAACGCGTTTTCTGGTCTTTAAAAGACCCATTCGCCCCTCCTCACCACACACAACAGCAAACAAGCATTCTACAGCAGATTGGGAAGAATTTGTAGGGGATTTGAAGAAGAAGTTTCTGCAATTTTGGATTTGGATCGGGTGAGTTCAATTTTTTTTTCTCTTTTTTTTCAAGCATTTACATTTGTAAATCGTTTATAATTGTTTTCGCATGTCAAATTCACATATTATATTGGATTGAATTGATTGAATGCATCTAAATTTGTGGATTGATTTTAATGTAAATGATTTATAGTGATTTTTTTTCAATTTTATCAAATTTAGGGTTAGAAGATATTTTTATCAATTTTTCAGTTTTCAATTTAAATGTAAATGATGTAGGGTTAAATGATTACACTTAATTTTTTTAAATGCATCTAAATTTTACATTTTAAAAAAAAACATGTTCAACTTCAAATTGCTAAATTTACATTCATTTTTGTTTTTTCCTACGGGTTTTCTCCTTCTCTTCTTTTGAGAATCATTTTGTACATGGGTATCTAACATGACCACACATTTGGCAAGACCCATCCATCCTTCCTTCCTACCCACCTACGCTACACTTATGGGGAGCTATTGGTGTATTATTTTATTTTTGAATTTAGTTTATTTACTTTATTGCATATTATGCATAGGATAAGCTTGCTTAGGTAGGTATCTACTTGGGTAGGTTGCACTTGCATCATGTGACTTTGTACTTTCCTTGTTTGGTGGAGTTGTACTACACACATGTGACCACATCTCCTTTTATCCCACATTGGTTGTACATTCGCATGTCTTGGTAGTGTAATCTATATATACCCACTTATAGCTCTCATATGAGCAATCATGAATCCTTGTAAATACATTTGCATCCATATTGGAATAGCAATCATAATGCATTTCTGCAATCTTCAGTTGTGCTTTTGCTATTGTGGCTTGCTTGTGTCATAATTTTGGAGAGTTTGCCTCATTGGCAAAATCTTACACTATATATAAAAAAGGAAAACAAATATCTTCAGCTTCAAGTCCGACTCTAGACTTAGATCCAAAAGATGAACAACAAGTCAAATCAAGGGAAGTGGAAAAGCTCAAGAAGAGGAATCTGCCTAATGTGATTGTGGATGATAAGGAGTGTTGTGTTTTTGCCATCAGATTCTTTTCCTTTGACTTTTCTTTCTGTTTTTTTCGTTTCTTCACTATGACTCCCAAAGCCTAGCCCCATGCAGCCGAGCAAATGCAAGGGCTTGTCACTAAAGACTAGGCTTATGCAAGTAAAGACATTTCATGCCCCCTATCCTTGACCCCATGCAACCAGGCAAATGCAAAGGCACACCACCAAAGGCCAAGGAAAGCGAGAGGAATGGAGATGAACTGAAATAAGATCATGCCCCCTAATCTTAACCCAACCAAGCAGATGTGAGGTCTCCTCACCAAAGATCAAAACTAAGCAAGCACTCTCTTCAGAAGGCTGGGAAAACTAAAATGGCTTTACTTAACCTCCTTTTGTCAATCTCAACTCAACATTAGGTTAACTCTTTAGGACTCTACTCTTGTTGAGGTATGAGAAATAGAAGGAGATTAGACTGCAGGCTTGCATATCTAACAAGGGAAGATAGGAGATGGTACAAACATGGACCAAAGGCAATCTCTCGCTCAAGGCTGAGCAAGCAAGATGCATAAGCAGTGTTTGGATTTGAATTCAGGAAGCCACATCGTCTAGGATTTGTGTAAAGAAAGAGAACTATCTCAAATTTTGTGAGGATAAGTATTGAAAAGAACAGGTTTTATACAAATGAAATGCTATGCAACTTTTAATTTTACTTTTTGTTCATGATATGCACCAAGAATAAGATGCATGAATTCCTTTTGCTTCCAATGCGCATAAACAGAAAATGTGCATCGTACAAGTCCCCTATTAAGATTGCAAGGGTCTAACTAACCTAGTTCAGGACTAAAACATCAAGTGTCATCTGTTTGACAAAAAATCTCCTGAATGGGAAAATGTGACTCTTTTGAATCTTCCTACTTATCTAATATATCACTTACAGAAAAAAAACTCAAACTGACCAGTCTCCTAATAAGGTGGATCTGCAGTTCCTAAGGTCCAAACTACACAGGGATCTTTCACACACAGGAATTGAGGCTAGGCTAAAATAGGCCTGCCAGGTCGAATCTTGTTACTATGGTTTAAAGGCTGCTGATAGCCTTCTCCTCTTTCCTTCCCATAGGCTCTCTCTTATGAGCACTTGTAAGAGGATGATGGTCACAACTCTTGTTGGGCAAGTTTTCAACCATGTGATCATTTAGAGTCTAGATTGTCATGAAGGTTTGGATATTTGCCAACTACTTCATTCACTGATCTACTTCCAGCCTTGCCCATGACCTCCCCAGCAAATCCATCAAGTTCCAATGATCACTTCCTTTTAGTTTCTTCATTAAGCACAACATATTTCACAGAAGAGAGATCTTCTGGAGATTCTTTATTATAAGTTTTCCATCAATTTGGATATTGATCAATAAAGATTAATAGCTACTCGCCTTCTTGGAAAAAAACCTGACATTGCAGGGACTTTTCCCACAAGATCAAGAAAATGGCTTTCGTTCCATGGTTATGAACCCAAATGTAATTCACCACTACTGCTGTAAACATTGGGTACATGCCCTAGGTCAGAAGCAGGAGTGGCTAGAACTGAAAAATAAATGATATCAAAGTTCTGAAGTTTCTGGAATATTTGATGTTGTAAACTCTAGATCTGGAAACTCAAAATTCAAACTACAAAAATTCTGAAATTGCTATACAAAACTGAAAACTACAACAAAGTACAAACTGAAAACTAGAAAATATTGAATATTTGGATAGTCCTGGAAGACTGAACTATTTTTTACCTTTTCAGAGAAATTGGAAAAAAGAGGAACTTTATTATCACTATAAATATATCAAATGTTAATCAGAAAGAAGAATACCTCTTCTACGAGGGTTTGAATGCCGATGAGAGGGAATGAGGTCAATTTGATGTTACCTTGGCCATACACAGTTCAAACTAGTGCACAAGTACTGCACCCCAAATGTATCATGAGACTTTAAGGTCTGAGGACCTATTTTATAATTACTTTCCCTTTTGAACAATGTTCAATTTGTGTATTTGGGATAAATAAATTATAGCTTAAAATTAATTTTCCCTTTTCTCCTTTTTCACCTTCCACTTACACTTTTTACATGTAACTTTAAGCTACCGTTTTTCCCATTTACCCTTTACACAGCTATAATTTATTTCTTCTCATTTTGTCTTCTTACACGCATAGCTTAGTAATACTTTTCTTCTTAAAATTAAAAGGAAAGTATAACTGACTCATATAAAGCTCAGTTAACTAACAAATGAACTACTACGAAACATAAAACTAGTGAATGAAGCTGATTATATTTGAGCACTGTAACATCGTCTTCAAGCCACATGGCAGAACAGAAAGATTCATATCAGAATTATATTTTAATATAACTTTGAGGCTTATACCCAAGAAGACTCCTTGTCTCTCAAAAACATGCAACCAAAAGGCACAATAACATACTATGGTAAAGGGTTTTGCAAGCTGAAACACCGTTGCTTTGGGCATTGAAATTTACAGTTGTAGAAAAGACCTTTGCCCCATGAGTAGTTGCCTTGTATATTGAACTTTAATTGATAAAAAGATTCCATCAGGGGTTGTGCCAATTTTTTAAGCTTGTTATGCTTAAAGAAACTATCTAGCGAGTAGAGAGGGGGCCTGATAGTGAAGGTATGCATACTCCATATTGGAGGTCACATGTTCAAATGGAAGGGTGCAAAGTTGTACACCTTAAAGAACAATATACAAGGTAAATGGAAAAAAAATCCCCTTGTAGAATGCTTGCATAAACAGGGTCTCATACATCAATTTAATGTTCCGCTTGACACTAACCTTAAAAACTACCTTTACCTTTACCTTAAAGGTTGCAAGAAGTCACTTTACAACAAGAACTTCCTTAAAATCTCCTCAAAACAAAATAGGGGAGTCCAAAAGATAACTGCAACACCTAATTGACTTGTTATCCTACTTTTGGAGAGTCCAAAAGTAGAATGGTAGACTTTGGCATCATAGACGACCTGTGCTCAAAAGACTTCTGATTCAACCGGAAAGAAAAATGCACAACTCCTCAAAGATCCATATAATTGAAATTTGGAAGAGAAGCACCGAGGAGTGGATGAAAATGATCATTGAAAAAGAAACTACTGATCTTAAACACCAAGATAAGCAAAATATTCCGTTAGTCCCCCCTATTTCCATCCTAAGACCAGATATTAGAAGAATAATAAGCAAGATTGAAAGAAGAATTTTGGTGACCCTTATCAACTTGGACACACTCATAACAAAGATTCTAGTTCTTCGATGAAGCATAAAGTTGATCCAATACCAAAATTCTAAGGATATTTAACAAAACAATACCGTGATGGAGTATGAAGGTGTTGAATAAAGGAATAATCACCTTGAGATGAGAGATGTCTCAAGTACGAGAGAGGGAAATTGAGAGGTAGACACCATTTTTATGAAAGCATGGTATGGGTTACTCTAAGACAGAAAAAAAAACACATAAAAAAGAAAGAAAAAGAAATTTAATGATACAAATTGATTTGAAGATATTTGGATAAACACTCATAGTCATGTGGTTGAGAGATCAATCATACTGCGAGGGGATCCTTTAGTAAAGTCAGATGGAAAAACGTAGGAAGAAGTGGAAGAAATCTTGCAAATGGCTGTTTCGACCGCAATTTCTTCCGCAAACAATTTTGTCCCATATAGGACAAAACAGCAGAACTGAAGTTTTGTCTGGGGATTTTAATTGGTTTTCATTTCGACTTCTCGCATGAGAGACATTCCATTACCTCTTGGTTGACTCACGTACCCATCCTTTAGTATAATACACCCATTGGGATGTGCTAGCCAATCCCTTGTTTTAGAGTAAGGCAAGGAAGGATTGGAGAGGTTAAGTTTTCTTGAGAATTAAATTTTAATCATTACCAGTCTTAGGGTTACTAGCAATTAAAGGTGGAAACCCATTCCCTTGTTTCTTGAGATTGTATTTGTATTCACCCATTCGAGTTCACTAAATTAAGTGCGAGAGAATGCTAGGTTGATATTCTTAGTGGCTAGAAGAAGGGAGCAAGCTTGTAAAACTGATTTTTATAGTCAACTATTGGCTGAATTTTTTTCTCAAAATCAGATTTCTTCAAAGTAAATCTCTTATGTTATCTTTTTCTTGTGTTGTTCTCATTTACTTGCTTCATACTATATTATTGTACATTGTTAACAACTAATACAAGTGGATATGAATAATATGAATGTTGTTTCTCTCATTTAATTGAAGTGTGATGTTTAGAATCAGTCATTAAGCATAAGAATTTTATGTTTTAAGCCTTCCATGTTGTTCAATCAAAACATAGAACTAATAATAAGCAACGAATTAAAGAATGAAAGTATCGCATTGGTGAATTGTGCAATAGAATATCCAAGCCTGTCATTGGATATTATTGGATATAAAACAGGTTATTTCATTTTGATTTCAGTGAAATCAATGGATCAAACTGTAATGTTTTTTCCTAGATCTGCCTAAAGTAAAATTGAGCTTAGGACTTTCTAAGGTGATCCACTTGTGCAATGATTCTATCTGGAACCAAATGTTAGAATTTGCAAGCATGGCATTCATGTATGGAGAGCAAAAATTATGACAATATGTTTCAGCCTTTCACAGTGTATATTTTTTGTTTCCGGAATGCTAATGACAGATGCTTTTAATCCCAGCAATCTATATCTTTCCTGTAATTTGTTTCTCATCTAAATGATAGATCATAGAGTGTGATCCAAAATATTGATGCAAAAATCAAACACAGTTTTTCCAGAAGGTACTTCAAACGATAGTCAAAAACTCGGACTCGGAGAGTACTCCGCAACTTAAAAAACACTTAAATTTTTAAAAAAAAAAAAAAATTTATGTAAAATACAGCTAGAAAATGTACCAAATGAGTTTGGTTGGGGGTTTGGGGGCAACACCCCTCGTGAGATCGAGGGGCAGTGCCCAAATGAAGACCTTCAAAACCACACAGACCTTCATGGCGCACACCATTTTGATAATTTTTTAAAAAGGAAAAAAAAACAATGCTTATAACGCCAAAAAAACAGAGTTTTGGAGTTTTTTTGGGTGATTTTGATGTACTGCTGACGCAACAAGTCAAGTATTTGGAAAAACTCACCTAATTTTTGGTGAGTCTCCGGGAGTACTCACCAAAAACTAGCCAAGTTTAAACTCGGAGAGTAAACCTTGTGAGTACTCGCGGAGCAAAAAATCTCATGAGTACTCCGCAACCAGGAGAGTACTCAGGAGAATTTGCAAACTATGCTTCAAACAATAGCTTTCATGTTGCCTTCAAAAATCCTCCCATATAAAATAGAGTGATCAAGGTTTCCAAGAAATGAACAAGAAACAGATGGGTGGTGAACTATTTTGATCAATTATCTACAGGGGAAAGCCACGCAAAATTTATCTGCAGATGTAGTAAAGGTGGGGTCGGACATGATGTTTGAGAAGGGAAAGAGAAAGAGAAAGCATTTGTAGCATGTACCTTATGATGACCAAGAGCATCAAGCAGGCCTATCAAGTCCCCCACAAGATGAAAATAAGAGTAATTGTGTGAACCAAGAGGAATATCGGTGTCTCCATAACCCCTCATGTCAGGGGCCACCGCGTGGTACCCTGCCATTGCTAATTCTTGTATCTGATGCCTCCATGAATACCACAATTCCGGAAACCCGTGTATCAGCAATACCACGGGACCTGAAAACCCATTAATTCAGCATTCCCTGGTTACAATTGAAAGCTCACATGATAAGAGAAAACAAAAGCGCGGTGACAAACCTGATCCTTGCTCTGCTATGTGCATGTTGATGCCGTTGGTACTGATTATTCTGTGACTTACCTCCGACGCCATTCTCTCCCTTCCCAACACTAGTCAAAATCTTACCGCTTGCCACTTCGCACTGGTTGAGATTAAACAAAGTGTGTGGACTGAAATGAAATGAAAGACTTTAATGACATCCACGACCGAGCAGTCTAAGGGACCAATTTCTTTTGATCTTTTTGACCTTTGAAATAATCGGCTGACTACGCGTCCAACTTAAACAATATCTGTTCCCTTCATAATTTCGCTTATTTATTGACTTTGGACTGAGGCACAGCACATGGAGGTAATTACGCCCAAGGCGTTCTGGCATCGGCAATCGACGGCTCACATTCTCTGAGAGGCGTGCAAGACGATGGAAAACTCACTGGCCCTTCGATTTCGCCTTCGTTTTCTGTTTCCATCACTGATTTTCGTTTCACCGTCGCCGTCATTTTTGTTCTGTCGGGTTTCGGCCTCTTCCTGGAAATGAAGAAAGGTTCCTCGGAAAATACAACAGCAAAATAATAGTTTTCTGAACTCTACTATGGCGTTATTTTTAAAGCGGGTTTGCTGTATTTTAGGGTAAATTTTTCCGATGAATTGGCTTGAGCGCCATTTTTTGCGATGATTCTTATTTGCTTCGTCCTCTCTTGTGACTCAGCGGAAAAGTCGAAGAGAGGATATGCTAATCTGATCCTTGCAGTTGCTAATGGTTAAAAGTGTATATTTTAGAAATCGTTTCGCCTTCTAGATATCAGGGATTATTTCTTGATTTTGTCTTATCAAAATAATCACAAACTCACGTATTTGAAGTAGGGTATACTTTTTTTTTTTTAAATAATATAATAAATTTTATTTTTCAAAAGATTACTGACAATGAATTGTTTAGCACAATATGTAATGTTTTTTTTGTGTGAATCTAAAATGTATTTATAATTTTGCATATTAACCAAGACCTAAAATTAAAAGCTATCAAGTTTTTCTTTTTCCATTACATTCCATCAAACTCATCACCTCCTCATCTCTCACAATTTATTGTAATTAAACATTGTTTATAAAAATACAAATAAAAACTCATCTCGACTACAAATTTATGTAACCTCGTCTTTGTTTGAACTAAGTTATAAATTTTAATGTTATATTAAGTATAATATATTTATTTTTGGTTATATTTACTTTATATATAATATTAAATATAATTATACCTATTATTATATACTATATTTAATTATTAAATATAATTTTATATTATAAAATTATATATTTATATTAAATATATTATATATTCAAGATCTATATGTATTTGTTATTAAATCGAAACTTTATTTTATATATAGAATATAATTATAGTTACATTTATTATTGTATATTATATTCTTTACAATATATATTATTAAATATAAATAGACTAGTAAACCTATCTTTAGAAAATCTATATAAAAGAGGCATAGATATCATTTTGGAGGTGTTTATTTTCTTATTGGATTTGTGATTAAAGTGGAATAGGCACCTAGATAATGATATCTCTTAACGTTAGATTTTCTAAAGATAAGTATGCTAGTATATTTAATATGTATGTGTGTATGTGAGTGAGAAAGAGAGTGTGTGTAAACAATAACCCTATATATATGTGTGTAAGTAATAATACAATATATAGAAAGGGGCTAAAATAAATATATATTATTATATAATACTATATATAATATAGAAATGCACTTTTATATATTATATTAATGTTATTTTATTTTACTTTAAATACATACTTACCTTAAAAAAATAATAGAAGCATCATTAATCTCATCCACTTGTTTTACACACACATAGGATTATATAGAGAGGGGTTTTATATATAGAGGCTTATATATTTATAATATACAAGATTTGTGTGTGTGATATATATATATATATATATAGAGAGAGAGAGAGAGAGAGAGAGAGAGAGAGAGAGGGATTAGTTACCCTAAGTGTTAATTTGAAGTAAATTTTTGAGACTTAATCTCATCCAATCTTTTATTATATAACTTAAAGAATATTATACTATAGTATAAGAACAATGTTTATTTTAATCGAAGGCCTATTTCTATGTACTTAAGAGTTATTTTTAAAGTTATTAGTCCCTGCCTTGGGCTGGTACTATTGGCACTTATCTAATTATTAATCTATGTCAATATGATAATTTTTTAACAAAAAATTATTGAAAAATGATTTATCTATATTGTCATTGGCTGAAAAAAAACTGACCTCTTCTCTACGGATTGTCAGAGAGTGCAACAAAAAGCTATAGAGAATTTTGGTTTGAGGGGAGGATGTGGCAAGTAAACAAATTATGAACACACATTTTGTCTCCCACTAGTTAAGTCATGCCTAAATGGACAGAGAAGAATCATCATTTATGAATTTAAGTAAAAATTACTTTTTGTCAAAAGGACAAAGTTATAATATTAATAATACTATTAAAAATATAGGGTTCTACACATTTTATTTTATGAAATTGGATTATTTTTGAAATTTCAATTTTATTTACTCAAGAGTTAAAAATCTAGTATTTCAATTTTATTTACTAAGAAGTTAAAAATCTAAAAATATTTCGCCACGTTATTACATTTTTTATTTTATTCTTGAAACATACAATATTTTAATACATTTTAAAACATACAATATTTTAATACATTTTAAATTATGATAGTATTAATATTATTACATTATAATATCTTAGGCAGATATTTCAAATCTCTCCACATGAACTAGAGTTAGGGTTCTACACATTTTAATTTATGAAATTAGATTATTTTGGGGATTTCAATTTTATTTACTCAAGAGTTAAAAATTTAGGATTTCAATTTTATTTAGTCAAAAGTTAAAAATCTAGTATCATTATTTTTGGCCATGTTATTACATTTTTTATTTTAAATTATAAAAGTATTAGTATTATTACATTTTAATGAAATATTTGTGTTATTTAATAGGCTTTTATAGTTAAGGAAATATTTTAGTCCTACATTATTTTTGAGATTTCAATTTTATTTACCAAGACATTTCAACACTCTTCAAAAATTAATTTTTCAATTATTGGAATGTAATTTGTCTATACAATCAATACCTAATCAACAAAAAAAAATATCATTAGCTCAAAAAAATGACCTACAGATTATGGAGAGTGCAACAAAAAGTTATAAATGTGGAGAGAATTTTGGTTTGAGGGGAGGATGTGGCAAGTAAACAAATTATGAACACAAAATTTGTCTCCCACTAGTTAAGTCATACCTAAATGGATGGCAATAATTATGAGAGGGAAGCATCATTAGTTTTTATGAATTTAATTTTTTGCTCCATTAGCTAAACCTAAAAATTACTTTTTGTCAAAGGAACAACGCTATAATATTAATAATACTATTAAAAATATCTACACATTTTATTTTATGAAATTAGATTATTTTGGGGATTTCAATTTTATTTACTCAAGAGTTAAAAATCTAGTATTTCAATTTTATTTACTCAAAAGTTAAAAATCTACAGTATCATGAAAAATTTTGCCATGTTATTACATTTTTTATTTTATATTTTAATGCATTTTAAATTATCATAGTATTAATATTATTACATTTTAATATCTTAAGCAGACATTTCAAATCTATATACACTCAACTAGGGCCAGGGCTCTCCACATAAATACAAATATGCAGGCTTTGTAAAGTTTAGTTTTATAGTTAGGGAAATATTTGTGTTATTTAATAGATTTTGTAAAGTTTAGTTTTATAGTTAAACAAATATTTTAGTGCTATTTTATTTTTACCAAATTAAATTATTTTTGATATTTCAATTTTATTTAGCGAAATATTTCAAAACAAGTTCACATAAATTTTTCCTTATAAATTTAATTATGGAAATATAATAGTTACAAATTTGAAATGATAAACAATTCTTTATCTTTAGAAAAAATTATTTTTAAACCACAATATTAGATTAATTAAAATAATTAATATCATAGTACTTATTATTATTATTTAAACAAAAAATTAAGTGACTAATATAAAATACTATAGTATCTAACTATGAATATGCTATTGTTATTAGTACATACCTTCCACCTTACTATTGCAATGAGTTTGCACTTATCTAGTTATTAATCGACTAATATAAAATACTATAGTGATCTAACTATGAATATGCTATTGTTATTAGTACATGCCTTCCACCGTACTATTACATGCCTTCCACCGTACTATTGCAATGAGTTCGCACTTATCTAGTTATTAATCTATTGATTACGTTGATAGCATTCTACATTCAGAGAATAAATAAAATAAAATTCAATGCATGGTTGTAGTGGCATGGGAGTTACAAATAAAATAAAATAAATTCAATGCATGACAGTAGTGGCATGAGAGTTACAAAAGGTTTCTCTATTTTTTTAATCAATTTACTACACATAGGTGGAAATAGGTGCCTCTAGAAGATATCTCTCGGCATATTTTAGATATTTTTTTAAATATAGGTATATTAGTTGTAAACTAATCAAAAGACAAGATTATTTTTCTTCTCGGGTAAATTTGATTTAAATTTGTACTTTTCCTATGTCAACATGATAATTTTTTAACAAAAAAATATTGAAAAATGATTTATTTGTATTGTCGTTGGCTGAAAAAAATGACCTCTTCGATTGTGGAGAGTGCAACAAAAAGCTATAAATGTGGAGAGAATTTTGGTTTGAGGGGAGGATGTGGCAAGTAAACAAATTATGAACACAAGTTTTGTCTCTCATTAGTTAAGTCATGTCTAAATGGATGGCGATAATTACTTTTTGTCCAAGGGACAAAGTTATAATATTAATAATGCTATTAAAAATATAGGGTTTTACACATTTTATTTTATGAAATTAGATTATTTTTGGGATTTTAATTTTATTTATTCAAGAGTTAAAAATCTATTATTTCAATTTTATTTACTAAAAAGTTAAAAATCTACAGTATCATGAAAAATATTTCACCATGTTATTCATTTTTTATTTTATTCTTCAAACATACAATATTTTAATACATTTTAAATTATCATAGTATTAATGTTATTATGTAGTGCCCTTCCATTCTCATTTTGGATGTGCAGATAGCTTTGCTAAGGAGCATGAAGATGAAGGTAAAATAATAGGAATATTTAGGGTATGTTAGACAATTGATGTTGTACATTATATGATGTTGGTAGATGCTACATTCATGTTGGTGACGTCCCTGATTATCCTCATGTGTGGTTTCATATGGCAATTAGTATATTGTATTGATAATGCTTGTTGCGAGACTAATAATTCATATGCTCCGACATTGTTTTACATTCAAGTGATTATGATGTTGATCTTACTATGATTGTCATAAGTTAGAATTAATTTTTATGCGATTGATTTTGTATTATAAGATGATATGATTATTGTGTGGTGTGAAAAGAGACAATGTCATACCACTCATTCATGAGCATCCGACGACATTACAATTCTCTTTCACTCCATGACAGTTTGATATTTATTATACTTGTGCATAAACCATGTGGTGTGCTGCCAGTTACAAGTATCAAGCATCGACTCCACCTGAATTGATAGGTCTAAGCGTGCCTTAAAACCAATGGAACTATTAAATGGAGATAACATATGGTCCCCTAGTTAGCCATCATCCTTGAAAATGATGAGTATCCAGTTTTGCACCCAGTCAGTGTTGTCTGTATGGACATGATAGTCAGTCATTGTCGTTGTGGTCATACTTTTTGATCTGCATAATGTCAAGTATTGTTTAGAATTTAAGTTATTTTGTTTGGAATTGTTTGATTAATGCTTTGGTTAATTGTTGCATTAAAATAAAATTAGTAAGTTAAAAAGGCACTTTTGATAAATAAATAAATATAGATGCTTTTGTGTAAATTTAAGTTTATGGGAAATTATATTATATTGTAATATAAGGTCAATAAATAATTATTATTATAATGAGGAAAATAAAGTGTTATTAAAACGAGAATATAATTGATAAAATTAAAATGAAAATATTTTATAAACAAATAAATGTTTTGTTAGTGATAATAAAAATAAATTTATAATATTTATGAGTTGTCATAAAAACTTATATATATAGCAAATTCTAAAATAAATAAAATCAGAGAGAGATTATTGTTTGGTTAAAATAGCATGCTGTAAAAAAGTATTAAAGATAGAATTTATTGTCATTATAGAGGGAATCTTAGAAATAATTGCTTCTTTTGAGTAAGAGACTAATTTTAGTAAGTAGAAAGAAAAATCTTTTTTAAAGGAAGTAATAAACATGGAATTTATTGCCTTTAATAAGGAGAATCTTCTAGAAGAAATTATGGGGGTGGTTATGCATGCTCAACTTTATTTTGAAATCTAAATAAATAATTTGGGGAAGGAGCGTGCATTTAAAAGAGGAGAATATGTTTTATGTTTTCATGATCTCTTTCTCTCAGGGAGTTTTCATTTTTCTTTTGGCACCATAAACCATAGCTTCTAGAAGAAAAGACTTGGGGGAAAATGGATGTGAGCTAGGAAATTTTGTGAAGATGTCATAGAAGTAATATTTCAGGTATGGATTGAGATATGAAATTGGTTAATTGTTGCATTAGATTTAGTGAAATAAATTTGTAATATGCAAACTTTATATTATTCTGTGAATTCTCTTCTATATATATCTAAATCTAGTATGTTGTGTTAGCCATAACTTTATTTTTAAAAATTGGGTTCCTTTACAATTCTTATATATGGTGTACGACCTAGTTATCTAAATCATATTAAAAAATTAGGCTTACCCAGTTTGTCATTTTGGAGATATGAATATTTTGTGATTGTCTATCTCTCACCCATTTCGTCTCTGTTTTAATAGTCTATTGCGTTAGCCATAACTTTATTGTTACGAATTGGGTTCCTCTAGAAATTTTGTATATGGTGCATGATCTAGCTATTTAAATCATATTCAAAAATTAGGTGTACCTAGTTTGTCATTTTGGAGAGATGAATATTTTGTGACCATCTATCTCTCACCCATTTCGTCTCTGTTTTAACAGTCTGTTGCGTTAGCCATAACTTTGTTTTTACGAATTGGGTTCCTCTAAAAAATTTATATATGGTGCATGACCTAGGTATATAAATCCTATCTGAAAATCAGCCTTACCCAGTTTCCCATTTTAGAGATATGAATATTTTGTGACTGTCTACCTCTCACTTGTTTCATCTCTATTAAAACAGTTAGTTGTGTCACCAATAACTCTATATTTTTGAACTGGGTTTCTCTAAAAATTTTTATATAAGATTCAACTCTTACCTATGCAAATTATATCCAAAAATTAGCATTACCCAGTTTTCGAATTCAGAGACATGTATCAATTAGTGATAGACATTCCTATGCCATCTTGGTTGTTATTATTAAATCTATAAATCCATTCTGTGCATATCCTACAATCATTTCGATATATGCCTCGGTCTTTTACATAACCATCTACCAAAGCATTTTCAACTATATAAGTTATCACTTGCATATTAGTGGTTTTGACTTATAAAATTTGTCAATGGTTGTTCATCTAATGAGGAGTCGAAAGCTTTATCTTCATCTCTTTATAATATGAACTGAAGTAAGTTTAGAAGGACATAAAACCTTTATTAGAACTTTTATTTGTTTGGCATTAAAGATATTCGTTATATGTTCTAATTTAATTGTATCTTCGAATCTGAATTCAGGATGTGTTTTGGAAAGTTTTGTAAATAGTATAGAAATGTGTTAGTGTATCAATAGCTAGGATCCATATTTATAGTTCAATATATTATCAAGATTTAGAAGAATATTATAGAAAAGATCATTCTTAGACTTTATCTATATTGTGTGTGTAATTATCTTAAATTTATGGATGAGTGAGTCTACTTTTAGATCATGATTGGAGGAGATAATTGGTTTGACAAGTATGTCTTGGTTAGAGTCCCTTCTTAGGATCTCTTAAGTAAACTATTTAATTTTTTTTTTTTACATATTATTTTGACTGGTCTAATAATTGTAAAGTCTTTGATAAGGACCATACAGGTAAGTATCAAGTAGATACCTTAATTATTATATAATACCGTAGGGACAACTTTGATAACCTTTACAATGGCTAGACCATTGATTTTTATTTCTAATTGTAAACCTTGTAGTTAGTTTAATAAAGGTTTGTGATATTATCTCATGGCATTAATGTAGTAGACGTAGTGTTAGTACTAGTTTATGAGAATGCTTATGATTGTTTTTTATGTATAGCAACAAATGAAGTTACTTTGAAACTAAGTACATATATTTAGGTATAATTGAGTTGGAGATGGTGTTAAATGCTTTGATAAGAAATCAAATCTTTAGACTTCTTTTGGGTTTATTTATTGAGATTAATGTTTAGATAGAAAGTAATTACTTTGGGACTTTAGATAAACATGAAATGAAACTAGTTCTGAATAATGAATTAATGTTTGAGTAAAGGTGCTAACTCTTTGTTATAAGTGATTCAAATCTTGGTGAATTGATATTTTACATTCATAATGAAGTTCACATATATGTATCAAATTCAATATGCTTAATTATATTGTTGTTGTCTTTTAACAAAGGTTGGATAAATCCCTAATATTTAGGTTATGTTTATATCTTACATAGATACCGGGATTACTATAATATTTGGGTCTAAATAGTAGAGAGAATGTTTTGTTGATTTATGGGTAGCTTATGATTAATGTTACATTTTAAAAACCCATATTTAGGGCATCGTGTCATATGTTACATTTGTGGTAATATAATTGAAATATTGTTGAAGGATCTTAGTTTATGATGTGCATTTGAGAGTGGATGTGATGTGAGACCATTGTGTTTTAGTGGTGTCAAGTGTTGTATCATTTGGGAATTTGATTCCAGAGGCCTAAGATGTTATGTTTTGAGTTCATGCAACTATATTGTTAGGTGTCCTAAGATAATGATGTCTTTTGTTTATGTATGTGGGTTTTGGTAAATGATAATGTGAAATGATGTCCATGCTGTGTTGTAAATGCATCATGATGAGGTAATAATCTCCTTTAAGGATGTATTGATATTCAAACTTGTGTTAAGTATTGTGTTTGATAATGGGGAGATCTCGGTAATCGTAAAGAGGAAGTATTTTGTTTATGGTTGAAATTTGGGAGCAAGATGGCCCATGCCTTGCTTTGGATATGTGTTGTGATTGCTTCAATTGGAAGTTTTGGGACAATGATTTAAGAGTTCGTCCTTGTGATTATGTTTTGTATGCAAGAAGGTAAATGCCTTGCATTATTTATGTATATTGGTCGTTATGATGGTAATTGTCTTGCTTGATGGATAGGGTTTTCTAGATGCAGGTAGGGGAGTGGCTTTCAATGTGGAGCCGGCGCCCAAAGTGGCTTGCCAAGGTAACCCATTAGAAGTTGTTAATCTAATGATAACTTAATAATAAATTTAAAGGGTTGGGTAGTTTTCACATTAATTAAGATAATTGGATGCCTCACCCATGTTTGTAGTGCTCATTCAGGGTAAGGATGGGATGAGAAGGCCGTGGTTGGCAAAATCAACTTCCTTGTCCTCACGAAAGGAATGTTGGTTTCTCATGTGTCACCCTATGGGGCCGACATCTAATGAGAGATTGTCAAGGTAACCCATGTTAGGGCCATGCGATGACACTCTTCCCTACTGCAGCCTAGCATTTCCTAATTATATTTTCCCCTTTCATGTGTGATTGCCTCTGGAAGTGATGTTTAAGTTACTTGTGATGTCTTTGTTGACTAGTGTTGTATTTGAGTCATGTGTAGTCCTTGCACCTGTTAGCCTATTGTCTTCTTGGTTATTTTCTTAGTGGGACCTTATTGTTATCTGCTAGCACGGGGGGTGGACCTTAGGGTTCCACATGGTCAGGGGGTTGTGCTTTTATCTCCATTGATTTTTCTTGTTGTTGTTCATGTGCGAGAAGGATGTATCGCATGTAGTTGATTTTAGATCTTGGTCTATCTGAGGAGACAGATACTTATGTTTATATTCTAGTTTTGTATATCAGTTGAATCATGTACTATTATCTTTATGTATATACTCCAATGTAACCAGGAAAGCGATATTGTAAGAAATGTAATGGTGTACCCTCATGTAAAGGGAATTGTATATGTACTTGTAATCCTTTATATAGGACCTTAATGATTACTTATCTGATGTTATAATATGGAAATGTATGTGTCTATTCAATTGATGCAATTAGATTTAGAATAAACTATGGTTGTTAGTTAATTCATAATGTTGGTTAGATCTTGTTAATAGGTTGTTAGTAATGCAGTCGTGGAACCCTAGAGGATAAGCTTAACTTGATGTTATGAATAAATATGATTTACATTTCTTTGTTATTTCTTTCCTTAAAAAAAATGTCCTTTTTGTATAGCATAGTTGAGTTGTTATCTGGGGTTTCCTGGCGGGGCATTACATATTACATTTTAATATCTTAAGAGACATTTCAAATAAATTATCATAGTATTAATATTATTACAAATTTTAAGTCTCTATACACTCAACTACGTGCTATTTTATTTTTACCAAATTAAATTATTTTTGAGATTTCAATTTTATTTACCCAAGATATTTCAAAACGAGTTCACATAAATTTTTCCTTATAAATTTACTTCTAGTTACAAATTTGAAATGATAAACAATTCTTTATCTTTAGCAAAAATTATTACTAAACCACAATATTAGATTAATTAAAATAATTAAAATCATGTTCTCTAAAAGTACTTACTATTATTACTTAAACAAAAAAATTGACTAAAATAAAATACTATAGTGATCTAAATATGAATATGTTATTGTTATTATATTGTGGAATTATTCTTCAAACTTACAATATTTCAATGCATTTTAAATTGTAATAGTATTCAATATTATTACATTTTAATATCTTAGGCAGACATTTCAAATCTCTCCACACCTAACTAGGGTTAGGGTTCTACACATTTCATTTTATAAAATTAGATTATTTTTGAGATTTCAATTTTATTTACTCAAGAGTTAAAAATCAAGGATTTCAATTTTATTTAGTCAAAAGTTAAAAATCTACAAAAAAATGTTTCGCCATCTTATTACATTTTTTATTTTATTCTTCAAATTTATAATATTTTAATGCATTTTAAGTTATAAAAGTATTAGTATTATTACATTTTAAGGAAATATTTGTGTTATTTAATAGGCTTTGTAAAATTTAGTTTTATAGTTAAGGAAATATTTTAGTCCTATTTTATTTTTACCAAATTAGATTATTTTTGAGATTTCAATTTTATTTACCCAAGACATTTCAACGCTCTTCAAAAATTAATTTTTTAATTATTGAAATGCAATTTGTCTATACAACCAATACCTAATCAACAAAAAAATTACAACTAAACAAATACTATGTACAACCAATAGCTAATCAACAAAAAAATACAACTAAACAAATACTATAATAACAACACTACAAGGGAGGTACTGGCCACTAAGTGGCACTTGTTTTATTTACTTAAGAGTTATTTTATTTTAGAGTTTGTGTATTTACTTCACAATTATTTTTATTTTTATTTACTTAACAACTATTTAATAGTTTTAGTTTTTTTCCAAATATATGTGGGCTATGTTTTAATTTTTATTATTTTCCATGTGAGCTCATTAATAGTTTTTGTCAACCAGTTTTGTTAATTAATATATATGATATATATTTTGTAAACCTAATACTATTTAAATGGGTGTAGAGTGAGGAGAGAGAAGAATAGAGAGAGGTTTGAATTCTTGGTGTGTAATTACATTGTCACATAACAATTATATAGCAATATATATTAATTATTATATATATTTATTAGTTTTAATACTTGACTACATTGATAGCTACGTCTTTGCTTATAAACCGCAAAGTGTTGAATCAAGAAATCATACTTTGCATGGATCTTTCCTTCACAGCCCTTGCCTTATGGATACAAGAATGATTGATGCTGCAAGAGAGAGAGAGAGAGAGAGAGAGAGAGAGAGAGAGAGAGAGAGATGGAATATTTTTAAAATATTTTTATCTATTTTTTTGTATTCCAAGGATGTCGCAACATATGAGACTAAATTTTTTAACATTCACTAATTTATAAAGTTAATGTAAGTGGATGAACAACAAATATGAACTTGCAACCTATTCATCGAGACCTTGGTTTTGCAATATATGCAATATCAAGGACATTATCTTGCCCAAGAACTCCACTCAACCAAAACAACATTGGTTAGAGATTGTTATAATGTTTGACATATCTAAAGCATTTGACAAGTGTGATTCAAACTTCTTCCTAAGGACTCTATCAAAGTTTAGATTTAGCACATAGATGATTGATTGGATACAATGTTGTATTGGCACCCCCTCATTCTCCATCATAATAAATATCCAAATGGGTAAATAGTTGTAGAGGCTTAAGGAAAGGAGATCACCTCAATTCCTAACTACTCATTATCATGGAAAAAAAAACTTCTAGGAAGTATAGCTTTCCACCAACAAGAAAGGAAAATCTATGGGCAACTAACTATAAATGGAGGAACTAGATACATAGGTTATCATTTGCAGATTACATTATCTTTTGCTTTGCTCCTTGTCTTCCTGAAAGAGACCAAATCAAAGCAATTCTTCATAACTAATAATAGGCTTCAAGGCAGAACAAGAAATGTCCCAAACCACAAGAAAAAGGCAATTCTTAATATCTAGGGATATAAAGGAGTGCACCAATGAATTAACTAGGATTTTTGATACACCAGAAAGCAACAAATGGGCTAAGGAAAAAGAACCAACACATCACTCATGTCAAGGCACCTACAAGAATAATAGGAGTAGAATATTATAATTGTATAGGTTGATTAGATGAAATTTCTTGTTACTAAGTGTTGGCATTTGTTATTTTTTATGAGTTATTAATGGAGTTATATCCCTTCCTTCATGGGATCAATCGAAAAAAAGCTTTGATATCAAATATTGGTTTTACAATGCTTATTCCCCAATTAGGAGCACTAGAAAGTAATAAAATTTAATGATCTAAAACACATGTAACCTTAATTAAACATAGAATAATAAGTGAAGGAGATAGAGAAAATAAGATGACATATATACTTGGGAAAACCCTTTTGAGCAAAAACCCACCACCAAAAGGAAACCTTCATATATTCCTTCAAAATAAGCTTACAATAGATTGAGAAACTCCACTAATGGTGTAGCCCATGTGTTAACACTTTAGTAGCATGTTGATAATTAGACCTAAACTAAAATCTTACAAATCCCTACAATACAATCCAAATGATATCAAAACAATATACCAAGGGTTGTATTTATAAAATATTGCAATATTATAAACCACTTGTCATTTCAACAAAACCATGGGCTAATTTTGACACCCTTCATGAGAAGTCAACAATCCCAAAATAAACTATAACTCTCAATGCGTAAGATTCCACCTTTAAATTCACTCAATTGGGTGCTACACTTATATATAATAATTTGGATGAATCTATACGTGTGTGTGTGTGTGCGCGTGCCTCTTTATCTCTCTTTGTCTATACATCTCCCTTCCCCCTTCTCTCTCACACACTTCCTCTCTTTGAAATCTCTGTTTCTCTCTCTTCTCTTCTTTTCTCTTTATATAGGATACCATCTTTCTATTTTGAAGCCTATTTACCTAAAGGGGATAAATATCCTTTCTTTGTTCTCTAGCACTGGGGTGCATAAGTTGATTTACATCATTTGGGTATATCATTTTATTATGTTGTATTTGCAAAAAAATGTAAAGAAAACAAACTTATCCTCAAAAGTTGGGTCGAAAAAACACATCAAAAGGGTAAATTGATTAAGGTGGAAGATGTGCAAAATTTGACAAAACAAAGACTTGATGAAATGATTAATTCAGTTGGAGCTTTTGATTGATAATAGGTGGAAGCCCCTATAATAATTGGTGTCACTAAAGTATGCACCATGTTGAGCTTGAGAAAACTCAACTACTTTGTGCAACATGGGATGATCTCACTGAGTGTGAGCTTAGATAGGTTGAGATCAACCTCCAAAGAGGGCTAGTTCCCTTGATGGATCACCTAAAACTAACCTACTCTACTATTGTTTGTTGGGAAAAGAGAGAAGGAAAGTAACATACTTGAGCTAAAACTAAGAAAGAGGTGATACACTGGATATTCGTAACTTGTACTTGTTGGTTTGTGTACATATGAGTTTGGAAACAAGGTCAAACTACTCGCAACTCAGTTTTGACATGCAATGCATAAGTATTTCATAACAACGTCTTGTGCTACATCAGTTTTTTTTGAAGGAAAAGGTTTTATTTTCACAACTTTGAAGACTATTTTGACATACACATAAGTTATGATTTGCATCTACACATGTTTTCTCTATAAAGGTGCTTGCAATGAGACATGAAATCAAAGATTTGAACATAAATCACATAACCATATCAATCATTTGATCAACACAGAAAAATAGAGATACTGAGAAGGAAAATGCTTGTCTTTATTTCTCAAAAGGTACTTACAACTACTGTACAAGTTTGAAATTGTATGTTTTTCTCAAAAAACATGAGATTACATTGTTGTCCTGAGTTACAATACATAGGTTTTTACTAGAAAGAACTAGAAAAGTTACAATGGTAGCTCAAGAACTGAAAGAACTCTCTCTAAAACTAGGATAGAACTCTCTAAAATTGATCCTAGGCATCCCCTTTTGAGTTACTCCAACAGTTGGAGAAGAAAAAACACTTGCTTTGAAAGAGAAGAGGACACTTGTCCTTGAAGAGGTTTGGTCAAACCCTCTTTATAGTTGTTGTAGGAACATGTACCTGATTTTTCTCCTTGGAAGGCTCCACTATGCATGAAAAGAGGAGGTAGTTGGTATGTGCATCCTTGAGAAGTGGAACTTCTCCTTGAAAGGCTCCAGCAGTTGCCCAGTGTGCTCCTAGATGCTTGGAACTTGGACGAGGCTAGCTTTGTTTGTAGTTTTGGCATCTACAACCCCATCGTTCGTGACATTTTTATTCCTAGACCATAATTTACTCTTATCATAGGAAGGGTTCATGTTGTTTTGATTTTTGTTGAAGATCTTGATTGTGCCCTTAGTGATTAGGGCTTTCTTAATGGCAGTTCCTTTCTCAACAACTTCGCCAAAGGTGGTGCAACAATGTATCTGTAATTGATGCATAAGTTTTGCGTTTAAATTATCACCAAAGATTGGAACTAGATGATTTTTTGGTATGTGGCATGGGCATTTACTAGCTAGACTTCTCCATCTTTGAAAGAAAGAGAGGAAGGTCTCTCCATCATCTTGTTTAGTATGGGAAAGTGTTGCAATGTTAACGTATGTTTCAATGTTATATGAGAAGTGTACTATCAACTTATCAGCTAGTTCAGTCCATGTTTTTATTCCTGTAGGGAGATGTGCTAACCATTCAAGTGCTTGGCCCGCAAGGCTCCTTGGGAATAATCTCATTAGGTAAGTGTGATCAAAAGAAATCTCTAGGCATGCCGTGTGGAATTCTCACGTGTTCGATAGGACTACCTTTCCCCCTGTATTTATTGAAATTGGGCACGGTGAAGTTAGGTGGAAAAGGAGGCACGTAAATGCTCCTATCGAAAGGGTAAGGGCACAAGTATTCCATAGAATATGTCTTTTAGTCCCCAAGACTTGCATACTAGAAAATTGTTGCTTTAAGGCATGCATTTCATGGGCGAGGACTTCAATGGGAGTCAAGGATGTGTTTGCAGCATTTGCAACCGCATTGTGGTACGTGTTTCCTATGTTTGTGATGGGAGTGTGTTGTGACCCCATGTTGGCAACAAATGGATTGATGTTTGTGTTGGGATGGCTGAGTGATGAAGAAGCATTTTGATATTGGACATTAGGAATGTAGGTAGTATTTGGATTAACGTATTGAAAGTGAGGTGGAATGCTTGTAGTGTTTTGGTTTTAGATGGTATTTGTTTGGAAGAGGACATTTGGGTCTACTTGTTGTTGTAAGGGGTTTGAATGGACATAGGATGAGCCAATCCCTTGACTAGACACATTGTTGTTTTGACCTAAAGAGTCTACATTTGGAATGCTTGCATTTTTATGTGGTTGGGACCCAAGATTTATATATGCGTTTGATGTGGTGTTAATTCCTTGGGTTTGTGAATGAGAGGTCACAATGTGTATCTTTCTATGTTTCTTGGATCCTTGTTCATTCATGTTAAGATCTAAGGTGTTGACATTCATAGAAGCAAATGGATTTTCATCATTCATGGGTTGGGACATGGTGTTCATGTTGTTGACTCTGAAAGGGGTGGTACGTTGACTGCTATAGTCTCATGTGATGTTTCCCCAAAGGGTATATTGACATGTTCTTGCCTAGGGTTCAAATGGCTATTTGAAGAGGTTGCATGGTCATGACCTTGATTTTCATTGTTAGAGGGTGTGCCTATGATCATATTTATATCTACACATAGGGGAATTCTAGTGCCATTTTGTAAAAAATGCATGAGATAACTTTGGGGATTTGCCGCAATCATTTCATCTAAGATTCTTAACAACCTAGGATCTTGGGAGGCTTCTTCAATTTCTTGTTGTGTCACCCCTTGTTCATTTTCTTGCAAGGTATAGTTCTCAAAGGGGTTTCCCATGTGTGACTTGGATTGTTCACTAGAAGGGGCTCCAAATCTCATAGTGTTAGTAGGATTGTCAAGGGGATGATCTAAGGATTCCTCTCTCTTTCTTTTCTTTTGCAACCATGTTTCCACCATATATGACTTGTTAGATGAGGGAATTGGGGATGACCTACGGATGATAATACGAAGTGCCCTATACTATATTTTTGGTATTTTTGGGATAATATTTGTTAAATGCAACAAAGGATGATAATATGAGATGACTATGCCCTATGCTATGTTTTGGTATTTTTTGGGAAATATAGGGATGGTAATGTAAAGTGAGGGTGTACTATGCTAATGTTTATGGAGATAGGGGGATAAATGCAACTAAAGTTTGACAATGTAAAGTGGAGACTTCTATGCTAATGTTTTTGGGAATTTTTTGGAATATGGGGATGACAAGAATGCAAGTAGGCCTAAGGTGATGAATGAGACTAAAGCTATGCTAGAAGCCAATAGATTTCAATTTTTAAGAGGTTTGATCAAAGGGATACTAATGTCAAATTATGACCTTATCAAAGTACTAGCTGGATTTATCAAGACCTTGAAATGATAATGTTGAATAAAATGATGATTGAAGTGAGCTCAAGCTAGACTCATGAGTTGAGACACACTTGTCAATTGGAAAAAAGATGAACCTAGACTATAATTGTGAGTACTAGGCCCAACTTGTTTGGCTGATTATGGAACGAGATGACAAGGTCTTGTATAATCCAAATTTATAGCTATGATTGGGGTCAAGTATGACGATTTCCCCTATTTCTCAACCTCAAAGAGAACTAAAACTAATGGTATCCTAGAAATGAGATGGGTTGATTTTAATAACCCAAGGTGAGCTATATGCAATAATTTGGAATGAACTACCTATAGGATGAAACCTAAACTTAAAGGAATGAAATGGATGGCTGGACAAAATATGCAAGTCTTAGGTATGTTGGCATAGTTGCAATTTGAGTCTGATAGGGAAGGTAGATGCTCAAAGGTTTCCCTATGATTGTGGTGTATTGTTTCTATTTTTGTTTGGGAAATTTGTTTGGAAAATGAGAAAATGCATCAAACATAGAAAATACTTGGCAATCAATTTGGCTGTTTTGGTGACTCTTGACTTTGTAATGTATGTGTATGTTCAAGGGTTATCCACCCCAATTTCCATGGGTCTAACACAATTCAAAGACACTTCACACACATAAAACACTTCCTATCCCTAAGGTCATTGGCCAATGGCGCGATGCTCGGGCCCACTTACTTGGAAGCTTGACGCAAATGTAGGAACGCCCTAAAAGAGGGTGTGTACACTTTTGTCTTTCGAGAGAGGATAGATAGGAGCCTCCAGGCCTAGAAGGATAACCCAATCACCCTTTCCCCAAAAAGCTACATGTAGCTTATGCTAAGTCAGGGATTTCCATCTCATCTCAAGGGATTTCATATGGTGGGTAACTTTTAGGGTGCGGTATGCATCCCTTGCATCGAAAGTGACGCCAATAAAACTCAATCAATAAGGGTGGGCATTTAACAAGTTTGTCTTCTAGTCACAACTCAAGGACTTACCACCTCGCGAGCGTCCAGCAAGCCACTTAAGGCTTTGACCAATCCTACTAATGGTACTAAAAATACCTCACGTAAACGTGGGTAGCTTGAATTTTTGGATTGGCACTGTACGACAATGGCTAATGGCAGTTTAGACTTGGTTTTCACCTAATCTTTTTATATAGCGGCCTAAGGGAAAACCCATTTTGGGTCTCTAATGAGTTCTCTGTACGGATGCGTCTCAAAGGAAGGCCCTATCTAAAGGGTTCTACAAAAGTGACATAAGCAAATGCTTTTGATCTCCGAGGTCATACAAAGATGTGAGGAGAGAGCATACACATGTTACTTGGTCACACTAGCAAGAGTTCATTAACCTTTAGAAAACCAAATATGTGGTGTGACAATGAAAGTGTTGAGAAGTGTTTTTGATTCCCAAGATCACATAAAATGCGAGGGAAGAGCATACACACCTAAAAACATAAGAAATGTCACAAGACAAGGAAGTAAATGATTCTTTTTAAGCCCAAATGAGTGATAACATGCAAGTTGTTGTTCTTTTTAATTCACCAAATTGAAATGTTCCTAAGTTAAGCACACACAATGTTCATTTTATGCACCAAACCAAGTGTTCCTATGATAAGAAAACACACACACACACATGAATGAATGGAACCTTACACTAAATTCGTTAGTAGTTTGCAATAGAAATCTTCTCCCAGCGAATGCCACAATGCTACAAATTAGACATTAGTATCAGAAAAAGCCTACTATCCTAATGTACAAAACAGAAAGTAAAACACCCCCTATTGAAAGCCACCAAGATGAAAAGAGGCAATCTGGAAAATATCTAATAAAATTGATCAATCATAGTGAAATGAACAACATCAAATAGTACACAAAATTCTAAGCTGTTTGAATTTTTTTTTGCGAAAAATCTGATCAAATTTGCAAGAGTTATGTGCATTTAAAGTTGCAAACTAAGGTTGACTTTGACCAAAAAATCTTTCTGAAAATACATAATTACTTGAATTTTTTTTACTATAGTATAGGTGGGCAAACCAGCTTCGCAACACCGCTCGTTTTGTGAAATTTTGCCTCCGTATGTGAAAGTTATGTTGAAAAGAAAAAATTTGCTCCTTTAGGGCTTGAGGATGAAGGGGGTCTAGCTTGACTATTTATAGAAACCACTAGCAGTTTGAAAAACTTTGGTCACATAGGTAGTTATGTGTAGTAGTTTATGCTGGCAATTATGTGATGCAGTCAAAGTTTTAGTGGGTCCCTCAGTCATTCATATGACTGAGAGCTAAGGAGGGGGAAAAAAGATAAAGAGGGTACCGAGGGCCTATAGTCCCTCAGCGCTTTGGTCACCAAAGTGACCAAAGCCTATGGCGAGGGCCACGTGGGAGAGATGACCATGATTAACAAGCTTTTGATGGGGAAAGAGGGAATTAGTGAACGGTGGTGACATAGGGTATAGTGGGTGGAAGTGTTTTAAAGACCGCGACGAAGGGTTATTGCTGGCAACGGCAGGAAACCTGAGTGGTGGTTGATAGTTTTAAAGGTGCCAATTAGAGATTATAGGTGGCGATAGGACCCTTATAAGTAGTGACTCAGGGTGCTAGGTAGAGGCGGTAGGGTTTAAAGGGGAGTGGTGGAGAATTTATAGCTTAGGGTTTATGACAGGTGGTCAAGCGGTGAGGGCTTTAGATAGGAGGTGACGACTGTGTTTATTTATAGAGCGGAGGAACTAGGATTTTAGGATACTGACTACAGTATTATAGGGTTTTTTGACCATTGTCTACACCATAAAACCTGCAAAAACCTTGAACAAGCGACCACAACCCTTATCAAACCTGTAACTTTATTAAAACCTGCAATCACAGAAACACCACAAAGACTTGTAAATCGGTCCGTACGGTATGGATCCGTACTGTACGGACTGGTAAATTAAAAAATTTCAAATATTTTTCTATGAGCGAAATATATGGTGTTTTATGTTGTTTTCACCTATGAGGCCTCTTAGACACAACAATGAGGTCCATTTCAGGTAGGAGATCACCTACAAAAGTCAAGTTTCCAAAGTCAACAAAAATTGCTTGTTTCACGTCGGGTTCACCAAATGATGTTAGGGTAAAATATTCAAACATGTCAAAATCAAGCTACAACAACCCTAACTCCTCAATGGAATGCCAATAACTTAGAAAATCAATCAAACAAAGCAAACTAACTAAGCTACTAAGCTATATTTGACTTCCCTCCATTGTTCTCCTCAACTTTGCTATTGTGTTCTTAGATTTGTAGACCTGCAACAATCATGAGAAGCTCAAGTAATGACTTAGCAAAATATCAGAGAACATTCAACAAGCTAGGAAGTTGTGTGTCAAAATGAGGTTGGAGGAGTGATTTTGTAAAAGACTAGGGTTGAATGAAGGGTTGAGATTGAATGTTGACTTTGGAGGGAAATGAAGGGTGGAGATTGATAAGGGTTTCCCTTTCACAAAAGGACAAGAGGGAATTTTAAATTTGAAAGAATGATGAGGTGTGAGGGAATTTAAATTAAATAAATTTAGTCAATTTATTTAATTTATTTGAAGTGGGCTAATGCATGTGAACCCCTTAAATAAATGCGATTTATTTAATCAAGGTAAGGGCTATAATTTAAATAAATGTTTATTTATTTAAATTAATTGGGTAAAGAGGACATTAAGAAGGAATAATTAAATAACTAAAAATTAATTATTTAATTATAGAGGAAAAATAGAGGAAAATAGACAAATAATGAGTTAATTAAATAATTAAAAATTATTTAATTAATAGATGAATGTGGGATTTGGAGGAGATTCGTGTGCAAATGGTGTTTGCAAGTTGAGGACATTTTTAGGTGTCTACAAACACTACAAACACTCTAACATTTTCTAGCTTTGTTGGAGGATCTTTGGAGTTGATGCAACAAGACATAGATCAGTGATCATAAAGACCTTCGTAGTTGTGTCCTAATAGGCTTTGAAAGTATCTTTGGAGCTTTTGGCAACTGCACAAAGTCTCCAGAGTTGCATAGGATCTCTGGAGCTAAACAGAGTCTTTGGTGCCACTAACTACTAGAATCTCTGGAGCTTTTGAGGAGCTACAGAGTTCCACATATCTAGGCTTGGGTGTCCATGAAGATAACTCCAATGGTCCAAGGAGATAAAATGCACTTTTATTTGCTTTTGCATGAGATTAGAGGATTTCTCATAGTTTGTTGTTTTAGGAAGTTAAGTTTCTTTTTATGAGGGCCTCCGCGTCCTGCTACTGTTAAAAGTTAAACTCTAAATTTAGTGACACCATTAGTTTCACTTAAGTCCTTTTAAAGATTTGCATGATTATACTTTTGATAGACAGTTACATGTTTTAGTTCTAAGAATAAGAGATCTTTTATATCTCAAGTTGAACTAATAAGAAAGATAGTTAGCTCTAGAAATATGATGTCGCCTAGACTGATATATGGATGGAGACAACAAAATAAGATTATTAGATTTTTATGTAATTTCATATTGTAGTAGAAACATATACTTTTGAACACAATATACTTTAGATAGATTGGATTAAGGAAAGTAGTACTATTATACTTTTGCTCTAAAATCTTTATTTAGCCTTCAATTCTAAAGGTGTGGAGCAAGGGCCCACTTCCACCAAAAGATAGGAGGCTGGTATATTTTTGCTTTATCATGTTTTCTTAAATATAGTCTTTTCTTGTTTTCATATGATAGATCAATTACTGTTAAAACAATTTATTTCTATTTAATGAATGTTTAGCTTTTGTGTGAATTAGATAGATCATTTCAACACATTACTATTTTAGTTCTTAGATTAGGTTTTCCTTTCAAGCAAGTAGTTAAAAGCATTAGTTTGATTAATTAGGGAAGTTCAATTCAGTAGATTAGTTAAGGACTATTGATTATCAAGTTTCTATTACAGACAACCATGGACACAACCCTAGATTTGACACATAAAACATGATTAAATGCCAAGGTACAACAATCATTGTCAGTCACCAAGAATCAAGTCTACAAAATGGACTTCTCAGAAGTCATAGCCGATAGGCTATCTTATCAGTTAGCTCACTTTGGTCACTAACAAATTTTTAGGTATTCCTCCTTTTTACTACATTTGATGTTTCAGAATTCACAATTTTTCCAGCCCTGCATGTAGTTGGTTATGACCGATGATTTAGTCAATGCACAAATAATAATTCTTGTTTCACCATGGACTCACCTTCTATTGGCCACCATCGATTATTATGAATTTTCTAAATATTTCATGGCTCTGGTTCTCATTGACCTCAGTCCAGATCACGTAACTTTTAGGGTGAGTGATAAGCAAAGGAGAATATTATCTAGCACTCGTGTGCCCTGTGATTGGTTCTTTGGGGCTCATTACACAATGCTTAGGGTCCATGGTTTCAAAGAAGAACCTTTCAGACTACCCAAAATTTTGACTGATAGAATTGTTGCAATTGAATTGGCTTGCTAGTTATATGTGGTAGACTTTGAGTTTGGAGCTGGGAGGATGAAAAAGGCTATTTATGACATTCCCTTCTACAAGGGTAGTATCATAGTGATAAAGAGGTAAGCTAAGCAATTGTTGATGTTGAAACTAGTGGACTTGGGTCTTGATCAGATCAAAGGATCAGTGGGTATATGACCCAGATGACTTTATGAAAAAGTGGTTATCCCCAATTCCTTTTGAACATCAGGTTTGCCCATTCTTTGAGGCAAGATGATCACCTATGGTTGACTCTGATGATGTTTATATTAACTTGAATCAAATTCCAGCTGAGTCTCAGCCTCCATGGGAAGCATTCTATCATCCTAAAAGGGCTTGTGATTCTTCTAGATTAATGACTTGTGGTCTCAGAGTTGCTCTTGTAAAAGAGGACTGGAGTACAGAAAAAATTAATGCCTATTAGAAATATAGGCAAGAAATTTTTGAAATGGAGAGGAACTTTGGTGATGTTAGTACCGATGAAACATGGCAGTGATTATGAGATGATGAACATGAGCCACCTGCTTCCCCATATGATGTAAGTAAAATTTTTGGAGAGGAGGAAGAGTAAAAAGAGTTAGAAAAGGAGCAAGAACCAGGGAAAAAGAGGAGGAAGCTCAAATTATAGGAGGAATATGAGGAAGAAGAAGTATTCACCATTTCAGCACCATCAGTGGGGCCGACATTGAGTACCACAACAATAAGAGGCACCCAAGTAAGTATTCCTATTCCCTCTTCTTCCTCTCGGTCTTCCCTTAATCCTTTGATAAACCCCCTCACTTCTACAGTTCCTTTATTGCTTGCTACCTAACCCATGACCCCATCGCTTGCCTTTTCTTCACTTATCACCTCACACTTGTCAGCTCATCCTCTTTTAAATTTGCCACCATTTTCTCCTTCTATTTTAGTGATACAATCACCCTTGCCACCTGGTCTTGGTACTACTTCAGTACAACAACAGGTAACCATTCCATATAGTTTACCACAAGGTTTTCCCTTTGATGGTGGAGTGATTCAGTCCTTGGCAGAGTTCCATCAACAAGTTGAAATTACCCAGAAGGTGTGGGAATCTCGCCTGGAGAAACAGAGGAAAAAGGAAGGGAGAACCCTGCGGTTCCATGCATGCGGTCATTATATGACCATTCACAACAGTTGTTGATGATCGCACATATGATCCAAAATGTAATCAAACCATAAGAACATATGAAACCAAAGGACTACTCCATACATGTAGTGGGTTTGAATCTAGTAGAGGTTGGGCCACAAGACAAAGTTGAGCTCATGGAAGAAACTAGTGTAGTCATGGTTAGGAGGGTCCACAAAGTGAATAGTCTAGACCGTGCAACAAGAGTAAACACAATAGAATCAACTCAAATATAGAATACAAAAGCAGATTCAATCTTTTAGTATATCATAAATTCAAAATACAAACATGCTAGCAACATGCGGGCTTACAGATTAGGGATCACAGGCCTGATTCTCTAGTTACACTGTATATGCAAGATATAGCTTTGAAGCACCTTCTGAAAGAATTCAAACTATCAACTATCTCCCATGTGATCTACTACTTTCCTATGCATCTATTACATTAATATATATCATCTCTGGATCAAAAGAATCCTTCGCGTCAGTCAAGGATGATTGCAAAGTCCAATGAAAGAGATGTAACGTGTGTATACAAATAGGTCAGACCTAAACATATGAAAATCCTCTGCAATTGAATGAAATAATGTGTGGATCTTAGGGAAGGTTGGCCAAGACCAAAACTATCTTGAATGATGTGTCATTTAGCTCTGCAAGTCATGAAAGTGCTCCGCAAGTCTTCTTCTTTAGCTGATTATTTGAAACTGTCAGGATGCTCTATTTTTAGAAAACAGTCAATCTTCTGATAGCGATATCTTTCTGGAAACTGATCCAAATGATCTAAATTTTGGATATGATGTGCATGAAGATGTCAAGATGCTAAGTCCAGCTCCGTAAGGTTTGAAATGCTATTGCGGTAGAATGCAGACCAAAATACAAAAATTGCTATTGACTGAACTAACTGCACTAAATTGGGAAAATGAAAGAAAATAAAATGAATGCAAATATTTTTGGTTGATGCAAGATTGCTCTTGAACCAGGGATGCTCCTGCATCAGACATCCAAGGTTGTTGAAAAAGTGAGTCCCTCACTTTGCTGGGGCTAGGGAAAAACCAAGACGGTTCACCTCAACTTGAGAAATCCAAGATGAGTCTTCTTCCAATCTGCCTTTCCACTTTACCAAATATTCCTTGTATTGCTTGCCTCTAGTGCTGTGTCCAATTCTTCTATCCAAGATGTCTTCAATCTACTCTGATGCTTGTTGTGGTAATTGCTTCTTCAATTCTTCTTCAATGTTGTCACTGAACTCTGCTTCATGATACTGATATAGGTCTGCAATGTTGAAAATAAGTGATATACCCAATGTCTCTGGTAGCTCAACTTCATATGCATTTCCTGAATCAAATTTTCTAAGTATCTTACATGGTCCAAACTTCTTCATCTTCAACTTGTTATATGTCCCAACTAGACATTTTTCTTTTCTAAGATATACCATTACTGCATCTCCAACTTGAAATTCTTTGTGTCTTCTCTTCTCATCTACTTGCTCCTTATACTTACTGTTCATCTCCTCCAAATGCTTCTTAACTTGATTATGCACTGTCCCCACATGTCCTACAAATTCTTCTACCTCTACACTCCCTTTGTCCTCCATGTTGATATCTCTCAACTCTGCTACTCCTCTAGGGTTAGTTCTTGTCACAATCTCAAATGATGTTCTTCCTGTACTCTTGTTCATTGAATTGTTTGTTGGCAAGAGACACTATGTGGCTCCATGAGTGTTATCATTGATGGCAACAAAGTCCATCCCACACATCCGCAGGACATGGTATGACCATACCGGAAGACAGACTGAAGTGTATCTTGGTCTGGTAAGCAAGAACAGAGTATGTAGCAAGGTTCGATAGTCAGGTCCGGATCTCTCAGAGGAAGTATCTCAGTAAAGCGTAGACTTGGGGAAGTCAAGTGGAGTACCTTGACTCTAATATATTCTAGAGATTGAGCCTCTGGTGATGTAAGAGTGAAAAGATATGAACACCTAAGTGTTGGGTTCCTGTTTGGCAGAGTAGACTGAGGAAGAACTGACCGGCAGAGCATCAGACCTTAATCCGAATGAGATATTGATGGTGATCAAGTTTCTTGAGGTATCATTCATGATTGGCTGACATGATTGATGACTTCTATAAGCATCTCCTTGATACGCATCACTTGATAAGCAAGGATTCAGCTGATAGATCAGAGTTTGAGAAAATATTGACTATTTCAGATGCTGACTAGAAAGGTGTTGAAATCATTGGTGTGGATATATATACCAGATGAATTTGGATGTGAAGGTGTTGTGTTGTGCGAAGAAAAGAAAAGAGTAGTGTGGAAGCAACAATAAAGGTCTGGTATGTGATAGACAAGTAGCACTAAGGTAGAGGAAGAATGAAGTGCAGTAGATCAGTGTATTGAGCTTAACCAGAATTGAACCTAAGCACATGTGGATGCTTCTCATTAGTTCAAGCATCTAGTTTACTTCTATAAACTATTGTAGGCAGTGAGCCTCTTGTGAGTAGTGTGCTTAGGCAATGAGCCCTAATTGGCAAGTGTCATTTTGTACTACCTTATTCTTTTAATAGAGAATACAATCTTGGGTTAATCACGCCATGGTTTTTCCCTTAACAGTGTTTTCCACGTCAAAAATATTGTGTCATGTGTGTTGAGTTTATTTCTGCTTCCATTGTTATGCATGCTGATATGATTTGATATTACTCTAATTGTTAAAGAAGAAAAGAAAGTCAAATAATTAGGATAACTGATTCACCCCCCTCTCAGTTATCAGCATTGTTATATGCAAACTCTGCTTGTGATAGAATCAAGTCCCAATTTCCTGCCTTCTCTCTAACCAAACATCTCAACAGGTTCCGCAAATTCCTATTTACTACTTGTGTCTATCCATCAGTCTGTGGATGAAATGTTGAACTGAACTTCAAATCTATTTTCATCTTCTTCCAAAGTATCCTCCAAAAGTATCCAAGAAATCTAGTATCTCTATCTGAAACTATGCTCTTAGGTAATCCATGCAATCTCACAATCTCCTTGAAAAATATGTCAGCCACATGAACTGCATCAGATGTCTTCTTACAAGGTATGAAATGTGCCATCTTTGAAAATCTGTCCACCACTACAAATATAGAATCATGTCCTCTCTGTGTCTTTGATAATCCTAATATGAAATCCATGCTTATGTCTTCCCAAGGTCTCTCTGATATTGTCAAAGATTTGTACAATCCAATATTCTGACTACTTCCTTTTACAATTTGACATATTCTACAACTTTGCACAAACTTCTTAACATCCTTATATATCTGAGGCCAAAAGTAATTTTCACTGACCAAAGCCACTATCTTATCAATGCCAAAATGTCCGGCTAATCCACCATTGTGCTTCTCTTTGATTAAATTGTCTCTCATTGAACTCCTAGGTATACACAACTAATTTCCTTTGAACAACATATCTTCCTGCATGAAATAGTCTAACCACTTACTCCTATCTGTCACAACAGGTTCCTTACATGCTTTCTAGGGTTCTCCAAAATCAAGATCTCCTTCATACAAGTTCTTCAACTCTTCAAATCCTAACACTTCAACTCTCATCTCTATTAGCAAGTTCCTTCTTCTACTCAATGCATCTGCAACCTTGTTTGATTTACCACTCCTATGCTTCAATACAAAAGTATAACTTTGCATGAACTCTACCCGTCTCATATGTCTCTGATTTAACTTTCCTTGACTATACAAATATTGCAAAGCTTGATGATCTTTATACAACACAAACTCCTTAGGCAACAAGTAATGTCTCCACTTATTCAAGGCTTGAATTATGGCATAGAACTCCTAATCATAAACTAAATATCTTCTCCTTGAATCATTCAACTTCTCATTGAAATATGCTACAGATCTAACTTCTTGACTTAACATTGCTCTTATTGCATTTCCACTTGCATCACAATCTACTTGAAATACCTTATTGAAATCTAGCAATACCAATATTGGCTTCTTTGTGACTTTCTGCTTCAACAATTCAAAAATTTTATCTACTCTTGATGTCCACTTAAAGTCCTTTCTGTCACTTCTCATTGTCTCTATCATAGGGTTACATACTGAACTAAAATTTTTGATGAATTTTCAGTAGAAACTAGCTAATCCATGAAATGATCTGACTTCTCCAATGCTCTTAGGTGTAGTCCATTCAATAATTGCTCTTACTTTCTTAGGGTCCATCTTCAATACTTCCGCAGAAATCACAAATCCCAAGTATACCAATTCTTCCTTCATGAAACTACACTTCTTAATGTTTATCAACAATTTCTCTTCTCTCAACCTCTACAATACTTGTCTAATATGCCACAAATGTTCTCCCTTTGTCTTACTAAAAATTAGAATATCATCCAAGTATACAATAACAAAATTACCCAAGAATTTCTTCAAAACTTCCTTCATCAACCTCATGAAAGTACTCAGTGCATTTGTCAATCCAAAAGGCATCACTAACCACTCATACAATCCTTCATTTGTCTTAAAAGTAGTCTTCCATTCATCTCCTTCTTTGATTCTGGTATGATGGTATCCACTCTCCAAGTCTATCTTTGTAAAATATTTTGCTCCACACAAACAATCCATAATATCATCCATCCTAGGCAAAGGGAATCTATACTTAACTGTGATCTTGTTGATTTGTCTAGAGTCTGTACATATTCTCCATTCTCCATCCTTCTTTGGTGCTAACACTGTAGGTACTACACAAGAACTCAAACTTTTTATGATCAAACCTTTCCTCAATAATTCTTGTATCTGTCTATTCAATTCTTCATTCTCTATTGGTGTCATTTGGTGTGCTGCTTTGTTAGGCAAACTAGCTCTAGGTATAAGATCCATGTGATGACTGATACTCCTGATTGGTGGCAATCCTTTAGGTATGTTATCTGATATGATGTCTTCATACTCTGTCAACAACTCAGTTATCTCCTCTAGTTTTGATTCTTTAGTCTCTGTCTTTAGGTTTTTAGGCTTCTTAGGAATCAAAGAATAACACATATTATCATGTCTCAAACCATCCAAAAATTTCCTTCCATCAACCAAACAGATTCTAGCATTCCCACATACTTCACTTTTAGGATCATCTTCCAAAGGAATCAAAGTTATTCTCTTTTTGTTTGATGTTATAGTATATGTATTCTTTCTCCCATCATGTATAGCTTTCCTATCATACTGCCATGGTCTACCCAACAATATATGACATACATCCATAGGCATAATATCACACAATACTTCATCATGATAAGATCAAATATGAAATTTGACCAAACATTGTTCACTCACCAGTACCTTATGATCATCTTGGATCCATGTTATCTGATATGGCTTAGGGTGTTTCAATCTTTCCAACTTCAGCTTAGTCACCTTCTCCTCTGGAACTAAATTATCTGAACTACCACTATCAATTACAACCTTACAACATTTACCTCCTGATTTGCATCTTGTCTGAAACAAACTTTTCCTTTGTGGTGGTTCCTCATTTGTCTCTGCTTGAAATAGTGATCTCATGACAAGTGATTCTCCTTTCTCAAGTTTACCAACAGAACTAGGTGATCCAACATGTTCTTCTTCCACATAAGTTGTTCTTCCACTATTCTTTATCCTCTTTCTTGTAGTCCCTTGATGACATTCAAATGCTCTGTATCCTTCACCTCCATACTTAAAACAGGTTCCTCTAAATGTTCTTCTATCAGATCCTCTTCCATCTCTTTTATATCCTTCACTCTGGTAAGAATTAGGGTTTCCTCTGTGGTAGAAAGTTTTGTCATCTCTTCAGTATGAATTGCTATCTTTATCCATCTTGAATGTGTTATCTTGTCTATTCTGCTCCGCAAATGATATCTCTCCTCCAGAAAATGTTCTACTCCTCTAAACTTTACTTCCTTTACCTCTATGTCTCTGCTCATGCTTCTTGTTCAACTTTTCTTCAAATTTCAGGGCAAACTAATATGCTTCTTCCAATGTTACCATCCTTACCAAACTCAATTCTTCTTGAATGTTCAATCTCAGTCCATTGATGTATCTTGCCACTTTCTCCTTGCTTACTTCACTATGTCCTATCCTTATAATCATCTTATGAAATTCTTCAGTGTATTCCCTCACATATTTCTCCTTTTGTCTCAAGTTTTGCAATCTCTTCAACAGTTCCAACTCATAGTCAGCAAGTATAAATGGATTCTTCAATTCTGTCACCATTCTATCCCACTTTGTAATCTTTTCTTTTCCTCTTCTATTTCTATCCAACTGTACTTCTTTCCACCAAATAGTAGCATGTCCTTTCAACTTATCTTTGAAAATTTCACCTTCTCTGGGTCTTCAATTTCTCCATATTCAAAGTATTCTTCTAGGTCATTTATCCAATCAATCAGCTCCTTAGGATTCAAATTGCTAGTATAGTTTGGTACATCCACTCTAGGTCTTTTTCCAATCTTTAAAATAGCTCACAACATCTTCACTTGATTTGATTCTTCTTCTCCTTCTAAGGTTTTTTCATTTTGATCAATGGATTGAAATTCTTCATCATCACTTTCAACATTAGGTCTAGGTGTAAGTCCTCTTCTTCGATCTTCTTCAATAGCATCCAAGCAAACTCGCATTGTTCTCATCATCTCCATCATCTCATCCATTCTTCCAGCCATAGAACTAATAGAAGGTATTCTCCTTGGTGGCATCTCTTCCTAGGATCAAGTGTAATTGCCTCAAATTTGATGATCAGGCTACAAGGTAACAACTGCTTCACAATCGGCGATCGGTTGACAACACAGGTAGTCTGCCTCGAATTCAGTGATCTGTTCTCAACATGATCTTATGAAATGCCTTCATAAACTTCACTCACTTTACTCCCAAAGGATTCAAAACTTCGCTCTGATACCACTTGGTGCAGTCATGGTTAGGAGTGCCTTGGTGCAGTCACTATTAGGAGGGTCCACAAAGTGAACAGTCTAGACCGTGCAACAAGAGTAAACATAATAGAAGAAACTCAAATATAGAATGCAAATGTAGATTTAGTCCTTCAATATATCATAGATTCAAGATACAAACATGCTGGCAATATGCGGGCTTATAGATTAGGGCTCACAGGCCTGATTCTCTAGTTACAATGTATGCATAAGATATAGCTTTGAAGCACCTTCTCAAAGAATTCAAACTATCAAATATATCCCATATGATCTACTACTTTCCTATGCATCTATTACATAAATATATATCATCTCCAAATCACAATAATCCTCCACATCGGTCGAGGATGATTACAAACTCCATTGAAAGAGATGTAACATGTGTACATAGATAGGTCAGACCTAAACATATGGAAATCCTCTGCAAGTGAATGAAACAACATGCAGATCTCAAGGAAGGTCAGCCAAGACCCAAACTATCTTGAATGATGTGTCATTTAGCTCCGCAAGTCGTGAAAGTGCTCCGCAAGTCTTCTCCTTTAGCTGATTGTATGAGACTATCAGGATGCTCTATTCTAAGAAAACGGTCAATCTTCTGATAGTGATATCTTTTCGGAAACTAATCCAAATGATCTAAATTTTGGATATGATGTGCATGAAGATGTCAAGATGCTAAGTCCAGCTTTGCAAGGTTTGAAATGCTACTGCGGTAGAATGCGGACCAAAATACAAAAACTGCTACTGACTAAATTGATTGTATTGAAATGGGAAAATGAAATAAAACAAAATGAATGCAAATATTTTTGGTTAATACAAGATTGATCTTGAATAGGGATGCTCCTGCATTAGAAACATAGAAGTCTGTCACTACAGATTTCATAAAAATGAGAAAGAAACTGGAGAAACAGGGGCTGGAGTTGTCACGCGTAAAAGGAACTATGGATCGACTTAATGTAGAGGAAAGGGAAAGGATATGGAGATTTCTAGGCTGACTCTTGACTTGCAGGGAAAAGTGTCAAAGAAGGCATTCCAAGCCAAAAAAGACAAGAAAGCGAGATTGTAGTCAAATTTAGATTTTGCTAAAGCTTTAGTTGAGTCATTATAGCAAGAGAAGAGTGTGACGTAGAAAAGTCTCCATGACAACCAGGACGAGGTGACTCAGCTGCATAAGAGTCTTTCAGATCAAAGGGATTCTAAGAAACAACTTCAAGATGAGATTCAGGTAAAGGAGCAATAGATTGTTTAGTTGAAGCAAGAGCTTGCAAAAAGACCCTCAACTTCCAAGGTGTTGTCCATAGTTTAGGAGTTGTATGTTTCATATTGGGGGCACATATCTAAAGAAACCTCCAAACTCAAACCTGTGCTAAAGTTCATCTCTATGCTCAGAGTTTTAGCATAGATGTAGGTGTAGCAGTAGAGAAGACTCTCTCATCTGTTACTCCAAAGATTGTCGAATCCTAATTATTGGTGTAGAAGTTGTACAATGCCTTTGAAGAAATTCGTCAAGAAGCAGGGGTCAACAACAAAAGAATAGCTGTAGTGAAATTCAATTAATTTTTGAGTTGGAATAAAGTTGCCCTCAAATGTAAGGCTCATATTGATGCCTTGAAGTAGGTGGTAAGAGAAATAAAGGGACACATTGAACATTTGGTTTGGTTAGGACTCCCTTCCCCATTTCTTAATGATTTAATAGTTTTCGCCACGGAGCAAATTAAGGCCCTATTAATTAATAGGAAGAGTGATCAAACATCCTTTTCAACATTAAGCCAAACACTGAGTGTAGAAAAGGCGGAGACTGTGATAGGCTGTCGTAAGATCCTAAGACTTTAGTTGAAAATTATTAGTTTATCGACCGGGGTAGTGTCTGAGGTTGTATGCAATAGGGAGCTTGGATATCTCATTAAGAAACAATTTTCTAGTTCTTTTAAAAGATTGAAACAACATATGGAATGAAACAACAGTTATTCTTCTACAGAAAACATTTAAATTTTATACTAAAAGGCATGAAAACTCTATACTAGAAAGCATATAAACTCTACACTAGAAATTCACAAATGCAACTTTACTCTGATTTTGAACAATGAAAAATTCTTTACCATGAACATTCTAACTTTCAGCTATCAATAAACAATAGTTTAACTAAGGCAGATGCACCAGAAACATTTAAACAACATAGAGAGTCCTAAAATGTCAGTAATCAACACTTTAACTTTTAAAAAACACACCCTGCAGGTTCACGACAAAAAACTAAACACAAACTAACTTCAACTGAATGAAACATCCACATAAATGAAAGTACTTATCTATTCTATAGTCCCACGAGTGGCCAGCTCTTGGGAGAAATTTGTCTTTAACTTAGGTCACATTCAATCATTTCCACAACAACATTGTAAATCTATTTAGATTTCCATATTTCAAAATAAATTACTCAAAACAACACTATTTGTATTCATGGGGAAAATTGCAAGTACACAGCTTTGATTATTTCAAAAACTAATGGATTGATTTTCATCCATCCATAGTATGATATTTATATCTATGTTTTGAGCAACAAATTAAAACTGAACTACATTCGAACTCCTAAATTTTAGATGGCAGGAAAATGCCATTTGAAGAAGTCTTATAACAAAAAAATAGAATCTTAACTACTGATGTCTTCTAAAACATAAAGAGGGCTTTGAGTGGAGTCATAATGTCTTTTGGGTAACCAACAGAAATAATAAAACTTAAAAACAGGGCCTTCAATTAATGCACGCCTAAATTTTTTGGTGCCCTCAACTTCCAACGCATTCGACCTCAGCTGTAGGAAGTCCACTCCTCCTGTAGGCAATGAATTACCCTACACAATTACCCAACTCTACATGCCATTATATCAACATTTAAAAGCTAATTTCAATCAATTTAGGAAATAAAGGTTTATACGACATTTCATTAAAAATAGATAAATATTGCTTATAAAAACAAATAAATTGGCAAGGTTAGGGAATTGGGCAATGTAAAAAGGGTTATTTGTTTCATCAAAGAAATGAGGTCATTTATACCTCATCAGACTGTACTGAAACTTCTTGCCCAGTTGGAGTTTCAGATTAAGGTTGCAGTCTTGAGTTTGCAAAGCTTCTCCTACAAGGAGATCATTGATTTGGACAGGGTTTTTGAGGCTCTCAAGAAGAAGATTCTACTGAAGTGTTGCCATTGATTTCAAAAGAGTTTGTTTAGAAGTATTTTCATTGATGTCCAAGAAAGAAGAATTGTGTCTAAGGTAGAAAAGAAGTGAAATGAGGAAAATTTTCTAAGGCAGAAAGGGAGAAAAAGTTTCTAAGTCATGAATTCTACCTTTAGTCGATAGTTTTTTTGGTTCGTGAACTCACTAGTTCACCGACAACTAGTTTTCTTGACATCTGTTTTGCTAATGAGTAGTTGTCAAAGAAAAATCTAAGACGAATGATTTCTACCTTCATTTGGCAAAATGTTCAATTTGCAAACTCGTTCGCTAGTTTCAAAGTTTGTTGATTTATCAATTCACCGACAAAGAAGAAAGTTGGGCAATAAAAGTTTGAAAGAAAGAAAAGTTTGAAGTTCAAAGACAAGTTATTGGCAAATCTTTTATTTCATGAACTAGTTTGTGAGTTTGTCATTTCGTCAATTTGTCGATTCCCCAACAAAGAAGGAGGCATGAAGAAGAAAAAGTTAAAGGTCAAAGGTAAGTTATCGGAAAAACTTGTGTTTTGCGAACTAATCTGTGAGTTCACCTTTTTACTTATTTGTTGACTAGGTGACAAACGACTCAAAGATTAAAGTTCATGGTTTGACAACTTTGCCAATAAAGAAGGGAAGCTTTCTTATGGTTCAAAGGAAATTTGGCTAGTTGTCGAGAAATGTTTTGGTTTGCGAAGGGCTCAGTTCACTGACAATGAGGTTTGCCGATAAAGGAAAACGTGCTAAAGACTAAGGCTTGGAAGTGTAAGTTCATGAAAAGTAATATTTGCCGATAGAGATGTTTAAGTGGAGGTTTGTTAAAGGGAAATTTTACTGACAGAGGTGACAAAGGTGTTGAAAGAGATGGTTCATGGAAAGGATAATTTGCTGATAAAGAAATAATGTACTCAAGTTCATAAAAGATAGATTTTGTTGACAAAGGTGACAAAGGCCAAGTTTGTAAAGAGGAGTTTTTGTCAATAGAGGTACGAAAAGCCAAAGTTTGTGAAAGTAAGTTTTTGTTGATAAAGGCAACTAAGGCTAAGGTTTGTGTAAAAGTGATTTCACCGATAAAGGTGATGAAGGCGATGGTTTGTGAAAGTGACATTTGTCGATAAAGGGCCAGAAAGCTAAATCAGTGTGGCATCGATACAAAGACCTAATGTATTCAAATTAAATATTTGAATACATACCTTGAGGATGACTAGGAAGATGGATCAAAGGCTAAGTGAATTTGAAATGCAGATTGAAGCTGACTTAGTGACATAGAATAGAGAGTTTAAATATATGTATGTGGCTGTTGCTGTAATGTGTGGATTGTTCAGTTTTGGGTCTAGACCTATTTTAGGTTGACCTAAATAAATGTGAATTGGGCCTTGTGTTAAAAAGTCAAATTTCAGGTTGATGCTGACCCTACAATGTGCAGTCATTGGAAATTCAAATTGGGTCCTAACCTTTGGAATTACACATGTTGGAAATCAAAATTCTATTGTCGACTTTGAAGATTGTTTTATTCTACATTAGTGAATGTAGTGCTGGCATGAAACCATTTGTTCTATAGTTCAAGGTATAAATGAAAGATTAGTTTGTGCAGTTGAAGGTGATAAGGTACACAAGCTTTGCATCGAAATATCTATTTGTGTGCGAATGCTAAAGTGAAACATCTGAATACAAGCGAATGTGAATGAAAAGTGAAATACATGCGAACACCAAGCAATTAGGCATGAAGAGATATGCAAAGTTGAAGGATGCGAAGGGCATGAATTGAAGATCCTGAGTTCACATAGTATGTATAAGCACTGAATATTTTTGTTACTATTTTAGTTTCCTGAGTTGTAGATTAGGTTGTATGAGAGGTTAGAGCCTATTGCTAGGTTGGAGCTTAGTTTCTATGGGAGGTTGGAGCCTCAGATAAGTTGGAGCCTATTGCTGGGTTGATGCTCAAATTTTTTTAGATTGAAGTCTCTAGTAGGTTGGAGTCTACAGATTTGTAAAAAGGATTGTAGTCCTTCTCAGTTTGAAATTCCTTTGGGTTGGAGCCTACAAAATATTGTAATTCACTATTTCATTTTTGTGAGGTTAGATTTGGATAGTAGATCCAAGCAGCTTGCTCACCATGGTTTTTCCCATCTTGGGTTTCCACATAAATCTGGTGTTATGGTCTCTTGTGTGGATTTGTGATTTTGCTTATGCTTGCATAGTTCTTTTATATTTTGATTGATACAATAGAGATTTTGTTGTTATAGTAGAATTGTTTTAAAAAGTGGCATATACTAATTCACCCCCCTCTTAGTATATTAGTGTGTTCTAACAATTGGTATCAGAGCGAGGTTCCTTGGTGCAACCTAAAAGCTGAAGGTAGATCTTGGATTTGAACACATGGCCCAGGAAGGGTCCTCTTCTTCTAACAAGGCACCTCTATATTATGGAACTAACTATGCTTTCTAGAGTATAAGGATGGAAGCCTATCTTACCTCTCTAGGGTATGATGTTTGGAGAGCTACAATGGATAAGTATACTAAGCCTTCTAATCCTATTATAGATCTGAATGCGAAGAAGTCCCATGAAAACAATGCTAAAGCAAAGAATGCCATCTTAAGTGGTCTAACCAATTCAGAGTTTGTCAAGGTATTATAGTGCAAGACGGCTAAGACATATGGGATAAACTCAAAAGTCTCTATGAAGGGGATGATAAAGTAAAGCAAGCAAAATTACAGACCTACAAGGCTAAATTTGAAAATATGAAGATGAAGGAAGAAGAAAACATTGTTGACTATCTTCTCCAAGTAGATAAGGTTGTAAATGCTATCAAAGGTCTTGGTGAAAATGTGGAGGATTCAACAGTTGTGAAGAAGGTATTGAGATCACTCCCTCAAAGGTATGATTCAAAAGTTTCTTCTATTGAAGAAGCAAGAGATTTGAATGTGTTCAAAATGGATGAATTATTTGGTTCACTCATTACTTATGAAATGAGAAACACAAGCAAAGAAACATCTAAGAAGGAAGCTACTTTCAAAGCATATAAGAAAAATAGATCTGAGTCAAGTGATCAGTCTAAGGAAGCCAAATTTGTAAGAAAGCTAAAGAAGGGATTAGGTAAGTACAAAGGTAAGTTACCTTTCAAATGTTTCAACTGTGGAAAGATTGGGCATTATGCATCTAAATGTCCTTTTAAGAAGAATGAAGTTTACAAAAAGGCTTTCAAAAGATCTGATTTTAACAAGAACAAGAAAATCCTTTATGCTAAGAATGATTGCAGTTTAGTAGTAGAAGAAGAAGACAATTGTGCATCAAAAGATGAAAGAGTAGAAGCTCTATTCATGGCTATGGAAGTTTTAGACAACTTAGATAGTGCTGCTATTGATAAAGAAGAAGAATGTGAAGTTGATTTTGAAGGTGAACTAATCTCTGCTCCTGAACACTTGGATCTAGCAAGGAAAGAAAATGAAGAAAAAAGGCCAAGCTCATAGAATTAGAGGAGATGATTGTGAGCTTGAAGATTCAGATTGAAGAGGGAAAAATAATTGCAGGCATGGTGAATACTTCCTTCAAAGACAAATTAGGTGAATGTTTAAAACTTGAAGAAGAAATTATTTCATTAAGAAAGGAGGTTGAAAAGGTTCATGCTCAGCTGAGTAAGAATATTAAATTTGGTAAGATCTTTGAAATTTTGGATGATATAATAAGCATTTAGAGACCTCTATTCATTAAGTCAGGTTTGGGCTATGATGAAGAAGTCCACAATCTTCTATTTTGACAAAGAAGACTGACCCAGAGAAGACAATGTCAAATGAAGAAATCCCAATGAAGAATGATAGTACAAAAATTGAAGAAATTGATTTCATTCCTGTTATTTCTCAAAGAAGAAGATTCAGAAGATCAATTCCTATAAGACAAACTTTCAAGAACAATTTTATTTTTGGTTTCTCTAGTTATTGTTTCAATTGCAATTAGTATGGTCACCAAGCTATTGAATGGAAATTAAGAATTAGGAGAAGCAATTTTGTAAGTAGAAATTCTTTTGCCCCCTTGGTTGATTTCAACATAATATGTCATACTTGCAACAATTTTGGGCACATAGCAAGGTTTTGCAGAAGTGGCTTGGCAAAGTCAAAATCTCAGATGACTGACTTTAATAACCAAGAAAAGAGGATAGACATTTCTAAAAATCAGAAGTTTGATAAGAAGAAGGAATGGAGAACCAAGAACAATCATAAAGGTGAAAACTCAATGATTGTCCAAACCGCATTTCATGAACAAGGACAAGTAAATCCTTGGGTTAGACAGAAGATGCCCAAGTCACATGACAAGGGACAAGAGCAAGTTTCTCTATGTTGAAAAGTGGAATGGTGGATCAATCAAGTTTGGAGACAAGACCTCTGCAAAAATATGTGGCAAAGGCTCAGTAAGTATTGATGGAAATTATAGGACTAAAGATGTTCTATATGTAGAAGGTCTGAAGTACAATCTTCTTAGTGTAAGTCAGATGTGCAATAAAGGATATAATCTTATTTTAAATGCACAAGGATGCGAAATCAAAAGAGCAAGCACTGGCCAACTTGTGGTAGAAGGAAGCGGAATAGAGAATAACTCGTACAATCTTTGTGAAGTCAAAGGAAAGCGTTGCCTTTTAGGATAGACTGATGAGAGTTGGTTGTGGCATAAGAGGATGGGGCACATCAACTTTTACAATCTTGTTAAGATTAGCTCTAAACTTTCAATTAGAGACATGCCGAAGATTGCTAAGCCTACTGGCACCTTTTGTAAAGAATGTCAAATTGGGAAGCAAATAAGGACCATGTTCAAGACGGAGTACTCTTCTATTGACCCTTTGAAATTGATTCATACAAATTTATGTGGTCCTACCAAAACAAGTAGACTCCAAGGTGAAAGGTATTTCATGTTGCTCATTGATGATTACTCTAGATTGACATGGGTTACTTTTTTGAAAGATAAATCAAAAGCATTCAATAAATTCAAAATCTTCAAATCCATGGTTGAGAATTAAATGAATGCTAGAAGCAAATGTTTAAGATCAAACAAAGGTGGTGAGTTCACATCAAATGAATTTGAAGAATTATATGAAGAATATGAGATAAAAAGACAATACTCTACTGCAAGGACTCCTCAACAAAATGGAGTAGTGAAAAGAAATAATAGAATAGTCTAGAAGATGGCAAGAACAATGTTGAATGAAGCCAAGTTGTCTGATGTATATTGGAAAGAAGCAATTCATACTGTTGTTTATATCCTAAATAGAGGACAACTAAGAGTGAACAACACTAAGACACCATATGAGCTATGGAAAGGTAGACCTACATCAGTCAAGTACTTCAAATTTTTTGGAAGTACATGCTACGTTAGAAGAGATGAAGATAATTTGGGAAATTTTAACTCAAGATCAGATGAAATTTTTCTTGGTTACTCAACTAGAAGCAAGGCTTATAAATGTTACAACAAGAGACTAAATAAGATAGTTGAGAGTGCAAATGTTAGGGTTGATGAAAAGTTACATCCACCCACACATGATCAAGATGATGATTGTTCAGATGATTCAACCTGCTGCTCAGATGATTCAGTTGGCATAGAAGAAGAAAATTAAGTTGCAGAAGAACAAACACCCATAGAGACCACCAAGTCACTTGCAAAGTTTATTCAAAAGAATCATTTTGAAAATCAGATAATTAGAGATAAGAATGAATGAGTTATGACTAGGGGAAGACTCAGAGAACAAGTAAACTTCTCACTGCTATCCAAGATAGAACCAAAGAATTTTCTGAATCTAGCAAGGATGAAAGTTGGATTGATATAATGCAAGAAGAGTTAAATCAGATTGAGAAGAATAAAACTTGGGAACTTGTTTCAAGGCCAAAGGATAAGAATATGATTGGAACCAAGTGGGTTTTTAGAAATAAGTTGAATGAAGATGGAGAAGTTGTTAGAAACAAAGCAAGATTGGTCTACAAGGGCTATTCACAAGTGGAAGGTGTTGATTTTGAGGAGACATTCACTCCTATGGAAAGAATGGAAGCAATAAGGATGTTCTTTGCATTTGCAATTCACAAAGACTTCAAGGTATATCAAATGGATGTCAAATCTACTTTCTTGAATGGTGACTTAGAAGAAGAAGTTTACATAGAGCATCCTAAAGGATTTCAACTATCAAAAGATCAGAATATAGTATGCAAACTCAAGAAGGCCTTATATGGTCTTAAACAAGCACCTAGGGAATGGTACACAAGGTTGGACAAGTACCTACACCAGCGAGATTTCAAGAAGGGGATTGTTGATAGAAATCTTTATATCAAGACTATGTGTGATGACATGTTGACAATTATAGTATATGTTGATGATATTATCTTTGGAGGAAATGAGGAGTTGTGCAAGATGTTTTTTGAAGAGATGCAAAAAGAGTTTTAGATGTCTATTATGGGTGAGCTTTCATTTTCCCTTGGACTTCAAAAGGCTGAATCAGACAAGGGTATGTTTATTTGACAAACTAAGTATGTCAAGGAGATGTTGAAAACATTTGGTATGGATTACTGCAAACTTGTGAGCACATCTATGGTTACAGGCTATCATCTAAGAAAGGATGATGAGTCACCTCAAGCTGATCAGACTCTGTATAGATCCATGATTGGAAGCTTATTATACTTGACTGCATCTAGGCCAGATATTATGCAAGCATTTTGTATTGTGGCTAGGTTTCAAGCTGATCCAAAAGAAACTCATGTAAAGGCTATTAAAAGGATTTCAAATGTCTGAAGAACACTTTGGATTATGGTTTGTGGTATAAGAAGGGAAATAATTTATCTTTGAAAACATATATAAATGTAGATTGGGATGGCAACACTGACGATAGAAGCAACACAACTTGTGGAGCTTTCTTTATAGATGGTAGACTAGTTTCAAGGTTAGGCAAAAAGCAAGATTCAGTTGCCTTATCATCGATAGAAGCAAAATACATTGCAGTAGCAGCTTGTACTAAGGTTTTGTGGATGAAGTAGACATTGAAGGATATAGGAGTTGTATATGATGAGCCCATTTCAATTTTGTGTGACAATACAAGTACAATTAACATATCAAAGAATCTAGTGATGCATTCAAGAACCAAGAATATATTCATTAGGTATCATTTTTGAGAGAAAAGGTTGTTGATCAAGAGGTGAAATTGGAGTTTGTACCTACAAAGGATTAGATTGCAGATATCTTCACAAAACCTCTTCCTAAAGAGACATTTGAATACTTAAGGTAGAAGTTGGGAGTGATATCACTCTCACCAAATCAATAAAGATTTATGATAGAGCATCTATCCAGGGGAGCAACATAAGGCATGTTCTTCATCCCTGTTTGGATAGTGGCTACCTCTTAGGGGGAGTAGGTAGAAAGGAGACAATATAGGTGAGAAGAGTTTGATATGGCTTGGTCAGGGGAGTTGGTTTTTGTAGTTGTAGTTTGAAAGTGGTTGGTTGTATCCATTTTCCATTGATGTCCAAGGGGGAGAGATTTTAGATGTTGTGTTATAGTTCAGGGAGAGATAGAGCAAGGGGAAGCTTTGCAATTGAAGAAGTTTATGTTTGTATTGCCATCAATGACAAAGGGGGATATTGTTGAAGTGCTGTCATTGATGTCAAAAGAATTTATTTGGAAGTGTTGTCATTGATGTCAATGAAAGGAAGAATTGTGTCTAAGGAAGAAAACAAGTGAAATGAGGAAAAGTTTCTAAGACAGAAAGGGAGAAATAGTTTCTGAGGCATGAATTCTTCCTTTAGTCGGTAATTTATTTGGTTCATTAATTCACTAGTTCACCGACAACCAGTTTTCCCGATATCTAATTTGTTGGTGAGGAGTTGTCAAAGAAAACTCTAAGGCATGAATGATTTCTTCCTTTGGTTGACAAAATGTTCAATTTGTGAATTGGTTCGCCAGTTTCAAAGTTTGCCAATTTGCCAATTCATTGACAAAGGAGAAAGTTGGGCAATAAAAGTTTGAAAGAAAGAGAAGTTTGAAGTTCAAAGACAAGTTATCAACAAATCTTTTATTTCGTGAACTAGTTCACTACTTTATCATTTCTCTAATTCGCTAATTCCCTGAAAAAGAAGGAGGTGTGAAGAAGAAAAAGTTGAAGGTCAAAGTTAAGTTATCAGAAAATTCTTTATCAGAAAAACTTGTGTTTTGTGAACTAGTCCGTGAGTTCGCCTTTTCACTGATTCACCGACTAGGTGATATATGGCTCAAAGATCAAAGTTTGTGGTTTGAAAACTTTGCTAATAAAGAAGGAAAGCTTGTTTATGGCTCAAAGGAAAGTTGGCTAGTTGTCGAGAAATGTTTTGGTTCGTGAAGGGCTCAATTCACCGACAACGAGGCTTGCCAATAAGCAACTTTGCCGATAAAGGAAAAGGTGTTGAAAACTAAGGCTTAGAAGTGTAAGTTCGTGAAAAGTAATATTTTCCAATAGATACATTTAAGTGGAGGTTTGTAAAAGGCAAATTTTTCCAACAGAGGTGACAAAGGTGTTCAAAGAGATGGTTCATGAAAAGGATAATTTGCTGATAAAGAAGGAATGTACTCAAGTTTGTAAAAGATAGATTTCACCGACAAAGGTGACAATGGCCAAGTTCGTAAAGGGGAGTTTTTGTTGATAGAGGCATCAAAAGCCAATGTTTGTGAAAGTGAGTTTTTTCTAATAAAGGCAACTGAGGCCAAGGTTTGTGTAAAAGTGATTTCATCGATAAAGGCAATAAAGGTGATGGTTTGTGAAAGTGACATTTCACCGATAAAGGGCCAAAAAGCTAAATCATTGTGGCATCGATATAAAGAACTAACAATATATTCAAATTAAAGATTTGAATACATACCTTGAGGCTGACTAGGAAGATGGATTAATGGCTAAGTGAATTTGAAATGCAGATTGAACCTGACTCAGTGACATAGAATAGAGAGTTTAAATATATGTATGGGGCCATTGCTGTAATGTGTGGATTATTCAGTTTTGGTTCCAAACCTATTTTTGGGTTGGCCTAAATAAATGTAAATTGGGCCCTATGTTAAAAAGTGAAATTTTAGGTTGATGCGAACCCTGTAATGTGTAATCATTAGAAATTCAAATTGGGCCCGAACCTTTGGAATTACATATGTTGGAAATTAATATTCTGTTGCTGACTTTGAAGATTGTTTTATTTTGCATTGATGAATGTAGTACCAACATAGAAATTATTTGTTCTACAGTTTTGTATAAATGAAAGATTAGTTTGTGCATTTGAAGGTGAAAAGGTACATGAGCTTTGCATCGAAATATCTATTTGTGTGCAAATGCTAAAGTGAAACATCTGAATACAAGCAGATGTGAATGAGAAGTGAAATACATGCAAACACCAAGCAATTAGGCATATAGAGATATGCAAAGTTGAAGGATGCAGAGGGCATGAATTGAAGATCTTGAGTTCACACATTATGTGTAAGTGCTGAATATTTTTGTTATTGTTTCAATTTCCTGAGTTGTAGCTCATTTTGTAGGAGAGGTTGGAGCCTATTGTTGGGTTGGAGATCAGTTTCTATGGGAGGTTAGAGCCTATTGTTGGGTTGATGCTCAATTTGTTTTAAGATTGAAGTATTTGGTAGGTTGGAGCCTACAAATTTGTAAAAAGGATTTCAGTCCTTCTTAGGTTGAAATTCCCATGGGTTGGAGCCTACAAAATATTGTAATTCACTATTTCATTTTTATGAGGCTGGATTTGGATAGTAGATCCAAGCAGCTTGCTCATCGTGGTTTTCCCATCTTAGGTTTCCACCTAAATCTGGAGTTATGGTCTCTTGTGTAGATGTGTGATTTTTATTATGCTTACATAGTTCTTTCATATTTTGATTGATTTAGTAGAGATCTTGTTGTTACAGTAGAATTGTTTTTAAAAGTGGCATATACTGATTCACCCCCCTCTCAGTATATCAGTGTGTTCTAACAGGTTCAACTGTCTGACAGTGAGTGGGCATCTGTATAGCTCACACTTCAGAAACTTTGAGGTAGATTTGGGCTGGGTTTCCATAACTTTGTTGTTTCTTATCTTTTTTTTGTTAGAGATTTTGAGTTCTTCTCTATAGACGTAGATCCCCTGGTGCGTTGCCAAGAATTGTAGAGTAAAATCCCTACATTTTGATTTGTTCTTTATTTTTGCTAAGGTGATGAGTTTTGCTATTATATATTGGTTTGCGTCTTGAGGCATCAATAAAAACAATAGATAAAGATCGAATAGGAGTGTAAGGCACTAAAGAGTCTGTGACTATTTCTTCTTCTCAACAAAGTTTTTATGGAACTAATATAGGAAGGAAGCTCCATGTGTCACAATGGCACATCTTTTGAAGTTTTGATAGTCACGACCGAGGTTCTTTTGTGCCATTGGTTAGAGTCTTCCATGTGTCACAACGTCGCATCATTTTAGACTGACAGATCTTGGTAGGACTTCTTTATGTACCATTTGTTGAATCATTTGTAGTGGGATCTACATGTCTATTGCCTGCACTATTTCAAGGTTAATAGTTCTGACAAGATGTTTTGTTATGTCATTGGCTCAATATTTACATGTGGCATCACCATGCATAAGGTGAAGTTTTAAAAGGGAAACAACGTACATTGGTGCATTATTGGTTAGAGTCTACAATGTGTCAACACGAGGCATCTTTAGTGGGGCCCAACAAAGAGAAAAGAGAAATGGCCACGTGGCACCATTGGGCATCTCTAAGAGCGAAAGGTTTCTGATAAGCATTTTCTGTTGCACTATTGGTCAGAGCCAGAAACAATGTAGAGTCTCATTCTTCATGAAAAATCAAAGGAGTGTCTAAGCCATAGTCTGAACTAATATTGATGTTTTTGATGCTTTTCAAATTTTGTTAGTTTATGTGTAACTATTGTTTTTCTTTTAGAATCTTCGGTTGGAGATTGGTTTAAATAGGTCTATGTTTGTTATTATCAAGAGAGTTGGAAGTTACACAAAAAATAGTAAGAATCTTTAAAAAGCCTTGACGAGCATCTCTAAGAAAGGATTGAATACTATGAAAATTTTGGCTTTGTATACTTTGTTCTCCAGTCAACAATGAAGAGCGGTGATATTCTATGCTAATTCATTTTAGAATTATTATATGTGATATATTTTGGCCTATGTGATCTATTATCAAAGTGATAATATTCATAATTTGCTGTAAAATCATGCATGTATGCTCTTTTGAAAGCTACGATTCATTTGTTATTATTAGTAACTAGATGCATTGTGATTTTTATTTCAAAGTCTGAGATTGTGTTTCGATGCATCACCATAGATTAGATTCTATTTGTAGTTGTTTATTATTCAACATCTCTCTCTTTCCTATATATCAAAGGTTCAAGGAAGAGCCAGATTCTATAAAATTCAGAGGTTGTCTCATGAATCAAGTTCCACATTTATGAGATTTCCCATTATTGTTGGTTACATGCAAATTTAATCATAAACATAACCAATAAGCTCTTCTTCATAGTCGAGTGGGGTGGACCTTTGGGTCCCACATGGTGGGGACATAGTGTTGGTGTATTATTTTATTTCCTTGCATTTCTGGTTAATTACTTTATTGCAAATTATGCACTTAGTATAGGATAAGCTTTCTTACATAGGTATCTACGGCTACATTTGCATCATGTGACTTGTACTTTTCTAATTTAGTGGACATGTTGTATACACATGTGACTACATCTCCTATTATCCCACATTAGTTGTATATTAACACTTATTGGTGGTGTATCCTATAAATACCCACCATTTTCTCTCATTTGAGTAATCTCTCATCATTCTAAATTTGCATCCTTTGATAGAGTAGAATTATCCTCTCATTTGGATCTCTTTTATGATTTCATTAAATATCTTTGATCTTGGGTGGCTATCTCCATATCTAAATTTTACATGGTATCAGGGCTTGTGGGATTGCTTCTTGTTATTCTTTTTTGGAGATCTAGGTTGTAGATCATGTATTTTCTTGAAAATCTAAGTATGCTTTTCTCTTATATTGAATGATGATTTGGAGAATCACAAAAGCTCAATAGAAATACTAGATTTGGCAGGTTCCTTTTATGGCTTTGTTTTACAAGTTCCTTTTAGAGATTCTTGTAGTAATTCTAAGCTCGCCATTGAGCCCATATTATTCAATAAAGTTAGTTTTTCTTTTCGTTACATCTAAATCAGACATATGAAGCTAGCTCTACAAGGGTTTGAAGGAAGAGTTTTCTATTAGGTATTTGCAAATCTCTAATCACTTTGAGAATTTTAGGGTAAAATTGACCTTACCATTGCATCTAGAAGGCCCCAAAATCTCTAGGTCAACTACCAAATTATCAAAATTAAACAACTTTGCCTTGGTCCATTATGGAAAAAAATTACCTTCTTTATCATCCATATGGTCATAAAGTCACATGACAAAATATTATTTTTGTGCAAGCACTACATCGGTAGAATCTTGCTAGCACAAAGGATCTTGGATAGTGTCATTGACATATGAGGTATATTCAACATTTTTAAAAGTTTAAAAAAATCTACAATTTTTTTCATAGGTCTGTACCTACAATAATAGGTACTATAGTACATGTAGATCCCTACGGGGGTGCCATGTGGCATGAATCCCTCACTAGTGGCTCAATTGGTAGACTTAAATGATAGCTAAAGCCCCACCATTGGTGGCACATCCCTCCACCACTTCTGGCCCCTTCTCTACTTGTAGTAGTGACACCATCACCCACCTCAACCACACATCCTACCACCAGTCACCAAATATAGTGGTGCCACCTCTTCTAGCCTCCATAATTTAGTAAGCAATTTTTCATGGTTAGATCAAGGTGGTTTCATGTTTTAGAGCAATAGTTTTATATATGGAAGGCATTTTTTAATGCAACTAATAATGGTTTTAGAATCAAGAGAGCATATTTTTCCATCTGGGATTATTTCATCACCTACATTTTCTAACATCGACATGACATTAGTGTGACATTATCATCTTCTTCCCCAAATTTCTGTCCCGTCACAATTTGTAGCTTGTGTTTTGTAACTAAGTTTTAGAGGCTCCATTTTGGGTCATATTGGCTCATTTTTTTGAGTAGTTTCTTTATCTGGGCTATTTTTTTGAGAGACTTGTAGTGGTGTAGAAGGTTTTTGGATTCTCACAAAAAAATATTTTCACAAGTGATGTTGTGTAGTTCTCATTTTGGGAACTTTCAAGGCTTCATTTGAGCTTATACTATAACATTTTTGGGAGCAATTTTTTTTAATCGGATATTTTTTGTGAACTTCTCATTGGTGTAGTCTAATTCATCCCCTTCTATCAAAAAATTGTAATTTTAGCACTACAACCTAATTTAGCATCTATAATTCACTAAGATCAAGACTACTTTGCTAATTTAGTAAATGGCAACTATAATTGCACTAAGTATAAAGTGTCATCATCATATTTTGCTTGGGGATCTCTTCATTGAGTGATTTTTGTGGTGGGTGTCATCTTGCAATTGTGCTTGATTTCAGTTCTTTGGGTTGCATTGTTTTCTAATTTTTCCATGGGGAATCCTAAGATCCATCACCTAACTCCATACAACTATTCATCATGGAAAACATTGATATGAAATCACTTAAAGAGTGAAGGTAATACTAAGCATATATTGGAAATTGATCCTTAATCAATAGATGCTAAAGAAAAGAGGGTATGGCTTGATGAACATGACAAAGCTCTTTATTATTTGTGTACATATATTTCACTTTGATCTCCAATTTCATGTGCAAAAGTGTAATACAACTAAGGAGGCATGTGACAAACTTGTTGATTTGTATCATTAAACTAGTGAGATTAAGGGTGATCAAATTCATAATTAATTGATGAACCTTGACCCAAATATCTTTGAGAAAGTCCAAGATTATGTCACTAAGGTCAATGGTCCAAGAACAAAACTCAAGGAATGTGGTATTCATAAGAAAGAAGCAAATTGGTTCTTAATGTTCTTTCCAAACTTAGTACGTAATATGCAATTTTTATTTCTAGAATTTACAACCATCGACTTTCTATGGAAAGGACATTTAAAATTCCCACATTTAATCAATTTTCTAAAATTCTAATTCAAGAACAAGGAAAGTTAATTCAAATGGGTCCCATGAAGTCTTCTAAGTCATAGGCATTAGTGACTAGTGAGCCTAAGGGACAAAAAGAATCAGGAAATCCCAAATGAAACAAAAGAAGAAAAAGAACAAGCCATAAATAGAGCACAATCTAATTTTGAATATTCCTCACAAGGGGAATCATCTAAGAAGGAGAACCCCAATTGTTCTTATTGCAAGAAACTAGGGCATGATAAACATAGATATTATGCAAAACAATTGATGAGTTGAAGCATCTTCTATAGAAGAACCAAATAAAATTGCTTTCAACTGTGTTAGGAGGCTCATCATCTTATTCTCATTCATAGTCAGAGAGACGTAAAGGCCAATCACTTATCATTGTTGTAGATTCTAAGTTAGCAAGATAGCTCCTTAATTTTGGAGCTTCACATCATATAGCTTCATCATAAAGTTTATTTTCTTCATTTGAGACTTGTTCTATAACACATATATGTGATTTTGTGGGAGAGGTTCTATTGACAAGGGAAAAGGATCATTCAATGATGTCCTTTACATACCTTAATTTGTTAACTAATCTCCTTTCTATCTATTAGATCACACATAGTGAGATAGGGATCACACATAGTAAGATAGGGAAGGGTGTTGATTTCACACTAGATTCTATGGTCATTCGAGATTTGCAAAGCAAAGATATTGTTGCAATTAGGGACAAAAATGATTGGTGTAGATTTTACATCTTCTCACATGTTGCACTTGATGTTTCTTCAACTGATGTTCACACTTAGGCATCTTGTATGAACACTTTTGAGGAGATACAATATGGTCATCTGAACCTTCAAGTCCTTTCATTGAATGAGGTTCTAGAGTCATGTGTTGACATCCCATATCCTCCATTTCATATTGCTTTCATTTTTTTGTGTTTCTAGATCCATGGCTTCCAATTGTAGCAGGATCATATTTATCATCTTCTAGAGATAAATTCTTAGGATGAGTACTTGACAGATCTTGTAGGTTGTTTTGTGAGTCCCATATAGATTTGGAGGACACCCTTGATGACATTCATATACTCTTCGATGATAGTTCCATCACATATGTTGTCTCACCATATTCATCTTTAGATCTTGTTCTACATCTATTTCCACAAGATTTTGAATTGTCACTTTCTTTAGTTAGGCTCGGGACTCTTGATTTGATTGTGGCACCTCTCGACATTGACATGGTGACAATTGAGTAGCATCGAAAGACGTCATTCAATTTGATCTTTCTTCCCTCATATTCCTTTCAAGAATAGGAAGATATCCTGCATACACCTTTTTGTTTGTTTCTTCCTAAAGGGAGGAACATTGTTTGACATTCATGGATCATCTTTAAAATTGATAGTTGAGCATCTACCATTCAAGTAGGATATTCTACATTGAGGAGGATATCTAATCCTATTCTTTGTCTCTTTATTTGGGGGGCTTCTTTTTGGGGATTTTTTTCCCTCGTAAAAGGTTTTATCCTTCCTTGTTCCTCAAGGGACACATTTTGCACATGGGTACCTAATAGGAACACACATTTATTGAGATCTAGCCATCTATCTTTTCTACCCACCTAAGTTACACTTATTGGGGAGTTTTGGAGCATTGTTTTATTTCCTTATATTTAGTTAATTACTTTATTGCATATAATGCACCTAATTTAGGATAAGCTTGCTTAGGTAGATATCTACTTACCTATAGGTTGGATTTGCATCATGTGACTTGTATTTTCCTAGTTTGGTGGAGATATTGTGCACATGCGATTACATCTATTATCCCACATTAGTTGTACACTCACATCTCTTGGAGGTGTATCCTATAAGTACCTACCTCTTGCTCTCATTTGAGCAATCTACATCATTGTATATTTGCATCCTTTGATATAATAGAATTATTCTCATTTTGGTCTCTTTTGTGCTTTCATTTAAGCTCCTTGATCTTGGGTGGTGATCTCCATAGCCAAATCTTATAGTTAGACTATCTACAATTGGTTTATGGAAGGACCCATGAAGAAATCAATTTGGGAGCTTGAAGGATTCAATGATTTATGTTATGCACTTTATAATTAAGCAAATGTAAAATTGTAATTATTGATCAATTAAATTCAACTACGTATTTAAAATTGATGCTAAAAGTTATCTATCATTATTGTAATCTTTATTGAGCAAATTTAAAATGGAATTGGACTCGATAAATAATGTACTTTGATTTGTACAAGGGAAAATTATATTAATATTGAAATTCATTTGTGTGTGATTTTGAGGGTTGGGCCTCATTTTTCTAGGAAATTGTGATCCAATTGGCCATAGGGTAAGTCCATAGGGCATCCCTATCTCTTGTAATCCTTAGTTGTAAGTTTTAGGCCATGCTTGTGAAAATTGGAACTTGGGGAAATGTATATGCATTCCTAAGTCCTATAAACTTTTGAGTATTTCTTTTTGCCCATCTTATACTCAATTTTGACATGTATTAATTTGAAAGTCTAAGGAATCATATTAGAAACCCTTATGCAAAATTTTATTTCTAGAAAATATATTTTTCGTTACTTTTGGAGGTTTTGTGAAAGTATCCTATAAGTTTTTTTGAATTGATTATAGATTACTAATATATAAAAAAGGAGTACAATATGAGTTCAAGCCCCTTGGGCATCAAGTAACCAAGGGTATATCAAGTTTGGAACAACATCAAAACAAACCATTGGAACAATATCAAAACAAACCATATAATCAATGAGATCCCAAGGATCTCCCAACCAGAGAGAGAAACAAGTCAACAGATCTACCTGTTGATCCCAAATGTACACAAGGAAAGTAATACCAATGAAACCAACCACCTGCATCACCTGATATGAAAACTGCCATGTACATATTAATAAAAAAGAAATAGCATCTAGAGCAACATTGTAGACACCCAATTGCAAAAAAGACCTATTGTGTGGTCTCACAACATGCCCCATTTTTCCCTAGCAAAATAAGGACCCAACTTTTTCCTTGGGTTTGCTTGTGTGTTTTCCCTTTCTGGATGGTTTGGTAAAATGTCATGTCCTGATCCATGGTCAAAATTCAAGTTAAGAATGTTCCCCTATAAATGCTATGAATGGATAGAGAATCAAATTTTAGCCAACCTTGTCTTTTATATCATGTTGAAATTCCTTCAAATGAGCAAGTTATGCCCGGTCAAAGTTCTAGTCAACTAGATATCATTATGAACTTAATATCCTATTTTTTTTAATATTCATATCTGTGTCCTTCGTTATATCCAGGCCTTATAGTAACCCTCGAGAGCGTAGACTTTACGTCCGGACCTGAAATGATCCTTAAATTATGTTAAATCAATAATCACTCTAGCGGATGGATATAGCTATTATCAAAATATCCATATCCTTATCCTGATGAAACCATCAAAATTTATTATGATGAATTCTAAAAATAGCAATTGGACCAGATATTTGCACATGGATATATTACCCAATGCCGAAATATCCATATCCATGTCAAATATCCATATCCCTGTGACGTTGATCAAATTTGTTCTCGACATAAACTTTCAAGGTATGGACATTTTGCACTGGACATTTACACATGGATATTAAGTTCAAATATCCATATACTTGCCTAGCTTTAAATCCTATTTTTAGACCCCGAACTGTTGACTTTTCAAAGAGATATTTGTGACTGGATATTTTACACTTGCCTAATATCCATACCCATCCAAATATCCACACCCATATCTCGAGCAAGGATATTGCTCCACGTGTCCCTACCATTGACTTTTCAATGAGATCTTTTACATATGGACATTTTCACAATGGATATTCCATATATCCTAACTTTCAAAGGTGAATTAGATCCCGATACTCATTTCTTCAATCCACAATGTTTCACCAAGACATTTTGTTGACGTCATATGGGCATTGTCACATGGACATTATCATTTGGACATTTTGAATGAATATTAATTTTGAATATCCATATCCGGAGCCCTCCCGCATTTAATGCTATGCATAAATGCCACTGGCCTTTTAAATTTAAAAGCATGCCTTTTGACACTTGTAATTTTCTACTGTGTCCACATTGTAAAAGCCTACCTAACTGCAGGGAGGGTAATTAATATGCCCCAGTCAATAGATTTTTAAGGATAAAAGCTAAATTCACTCCTTATTGTTAATTACCAAAGCATTTGAGCTAGAATTATTGAGATATAAAAGAGATAAAAGTGAATTATAGGTGACTAAGGCAATTCTACAATGACTAAGGAATGGTGTTACAGAGAACAGAATGGTGAGCATAGCTAAAACAATATTCACATCCACATCTACACATTAAAGGTTGAGGTTGTGACCATGAGGTATGAATACGACAAACCTTCTTTGTCATTTTCACAGTTATAGTAATTTTACATAGGCAGAAGGTAAATTTCTCGTGATAAGAGTAAATCATCAGGTGAATTCTTGTTTGTATATGGTTTAAGGTGGATTTCAACCTACATAAGGGAATTTAAGCTAATATACCCATTAATCTATAAACCCTAAAACTTACTATGGATACTTGTATGCTACAGGATGAAATGGCTAAAAAATGAATAGATCTTTGAGATGCAGAATTCAAGTGGGATTTGATCCCCGCCCCTCGTGACATATGCGCCAATTTAGCCGCGCCTATGATACATACTATGGGAATACAGATCTGGATGCCTTCAGGGCATAGATCTATTTCAGGGATGGTAATCCCATATTAAAGTACATAGTATCTATATGAATGTTCAATGCAGCTAGTTTTCCATATGCAGTGGAGGCACTAGAATTGATTATAGAGTGTGCTAGTAAGTATAATGTGGCTAACAGGAGAGTAGAAAGACAAGGGCAGGTATACATTGACCTCTCAGTGAGGGGAATCACAGAGGAATTTAAGTTGCCCACAATGCAGGGTATGTATGAGATTGACCTAGCTGCGTTGAAGGTAAAATTTACCAGCAGAGCAGGTGACTGTAGGAAGATCATCTTTGCATCATGGAGAGACCCTACCAACAAGGCTAAGGCCGTGGCTAAGATGCCACAACACCTCTACAAGTATGACTTTTGTTTGGAAGTGTAGTATATGATGGTCCTATTAAGCAAAATGGCAGGTACGACAGATGCAGGAAAGTTTTAGCCTTGGATGTTCGGGTTGATCCAACTATTCAAAGACAAGAAAATCATTTGCAACTGGGCCAAACTTATTAGCGATTCTTTGCATGAATCCATGATGGCATGGAAGAACATGAAAAGAATGTTTTACATGACATCTTATGTGGAGTATGTGTGTTCTTTCAAGGCATGTCTTGCTAGGCTCAACACCTTTGGGAGGCTAGGGCCTCAACCTATAGATCAAATAGTATGGGAGCATTACCCGCAACTAGAGAGAAAGATGTTCATCCAACACTATAAAGTGGTTAATAATTGTTTCATTATGCACCTGGTGTTAATGGTGGTTTTAGCACACAACAACACAGGTATGATTGCTGGTTTCACACCTCTCTTGGAAAGTATCCTACCCTAGGTAAGACTACTTCAAGGATAATACAACTAGGTCTTAGCTTGCTTGGAATCTCTTAGTTGGTATGTTCTAGCTGTGCCTACAAGGGGTCTTACATGCAATCTACAGATTTTCAAGTTTGGGGCAGCAAACACACATAAATCCTTTTATGGTTTTCAGTTGATAAAACAATGTAAGATGCTACTGGAATTCCTAATCTAACGATGGTTTAAAGAAAATGTAAAAGGTTAGGGTTTGAGAGGAATCCTAAGTGACATTCACAATGCACAGGTTACCTTTAGTAGACAAATACTCAAACTTTTAACCAGTTTCCTGAGTTACCAAACTGAAGTGGGTGTTACAGTGCTGCAGAAAATAGTGCTATCTTCAATGGAAGTTAATAGATTTTCAAATTACATTCATTTATTAAATACCCAATAAATGGCACAACTTAACTTGTGAAATGCAATTGAACTTTAACACAAACAATCAGCGCAGACTAACTTTACACAGCTATCTACCATCAGCAAATAACTAAAAGTATGGACTTAGAGTATTCATTAGATACTTCAGCAAACCATGGACATTACAAAAGCACAACTAACTAACTATGGGAGAGCAAGAAGTGAACCATGAAGAACCAAGTAAGAAACACAACACACAAATCCTCAGAAAACCTGTAGAAACTTGCTTTGTATTACTTCAAATGGCAGAATGTCAACAATTCGGCATCGAAATCTCTCTTACAAACAAAGGAAATGACAACCCTTTATATAGAAAAGCAACATACCAAGTTTTCAAATGAATGGTGGAGATTAACTCATCACCAATGGTCTAGATTATATTGATAAATACAATTGCAACAGCTCACATCAATTCTCGGATTACATTTTGTCTTCTATGAAAAAGATGAAAAACAACCTCCAGATACATTAAATCTAGTCAATTTGACTAGCCAACTCAATATATTAGTAGAAAAGAACATTTAGAAGCATAGAAAAGACAAAATAGAGTCACATGTTGCCACGAATACAACAATTTACAATTATGACAGGATTACATCCTTAAAATATTCAAGATAATATCAGGATTCTTCATATAAATCAATTTTGTCTTCGTCAGCCAGCTTGTTACAATAAGTCAGCCACGCATCAAGTGCTAGATTAATCTCTGACGGATTTGGATCCTTCAAATGATTGATCCAGTAGTCGAACATCTCCAGTTCCTGACTGAATTTACCGTATATTTTCTCTATCTCTGCACCTACCTTTTGAAACACTTTGAATTCAGCCTTGAGGTCACTTACCTTGTCTAACCTATCCTCCATACTGAGCTTGGCATCTTCAAAAATCACCTTATGCAACTTATCTTTACACTTTTTGATATCAAATGGGGCATAGTCATCATAGGATGCTTCCCGACAATCCTTTAAAGAGTCATTGATATCATATATGATTGATCTTAGCTCCTCATCAGCTGGATTATATGCTTCTTTTATATTTTCAAAAGTTTCTTTTCTCAAAAGTAGCTATTGATACCATTCAACGACCTTAGGCAGCTGATTCCCAGTCAAAATATTCTCTACAACCAGAGTCTGGGCAGACAAATCCCTGATGCTCTTTATCCGAGGATACATATATGAATAATATTCATCAAAGGAGTCACATTCCTCGCACAAATCTTTCCATTTCTTGTGCAATTCTACTAGCTTCTTGTGTGCTTGAGCAAAGGCGTTAATAGTTTGACATCCCATCTCAAAAACTTTTAATAGCCATTTTTTTGTACCTTGGGATTTGGATCTTACCTCACCCAATCTGGCCATTTCATCAGTAGAAATGAAAGTGGGAATCGTCCTTATATCTCCACCTGCATCTATTGGCTTAACCAAAAACTGAAGGCATGCGCGAAGTTCTTCATTCTGCTGCTTCAAATCCTTTTTGGACATCTCATCCTTGTCCAGCTGTTCCAAAATTGATGTAACTGAATCCTTAAAATCATCCACCCTTTGTGCATGAGTGGCGGGTCCCAAATCAACTGTAGATATCACATAATCCTCCGCCCTAACATGTTCTTTTGCTATATCAGCTGGTGGGACTGTGATTTCTGCAATTCTTGATCCTGACTCATCTTTATAGATCCTGGACTATATTTTGGCCTTCTTTTGTTTCTTAGGCTTCTGAGCTTGTGATAAAATTGTACTCAAATCTAGTTGCATTATTTCCACTTGTGGCTCAGGATATGCCATTTTGCTTTGCAGCCATTCAGGTACAAAAGATTTATTCAATTCAGTGGCTCCATCATTATCAACTACAACCAGCTCTTTGAGTGATTTATGCTCTTGCTCTGGTTCCTCATTCTTTTCCCTGTTTATCTTCTTTTCCCTCTTCTTGGGCCAAGTTTTCTAGATTAACCATTATTCTTTCTTGAGTTGACTTGAAAATTTGACCTTTATCTGGAGGACTATTAGATACATTAATGACTTCAACATTGACCGAAGGTTCATGGGAGGCTTTATCATGTACTTCAGCAAATACATCTTTCTCCTCCTCAAGTGCTATTTCAGGCTCATGCAATCCCAACTCTGCACATACTTTCTCAATCCCTGGCAGCAGTGGTATGACCAAAGAATTTACAGGCATTTGTGAAATAGGAACAACAGAGGATATGGCTAGGGGAGGCACATTGACTTGCGTCATATTAGCTAAAATTGCCGATAAGGAAGAAGAGATGACAAGAGGTGAAGGAAAAGGTAGTGAAGGTAGAGGGAGAGGGGGTGAAAGGATGGTAGAAATGGGAGGTAATGCTGCGGGGGTAAGCAGTTGAGTGGAAGAAGTAGAGAGTGTAAGTGTAGTAGTAGAGGGGCATGAAGTGGCGACAACGGAGGAGATAGGGTTGCTAGAGGTATTGGAAGAAACTACCAATGAGCAGGAAGCAACTGCATTGGCAAAGGTAAGAGAGGTGGTAGGGGATGTTTCTTGAGTTATGGGAGCTGAGGTCATAGGTGGAGTGGATGCAACAGTGGAAGAAGTGATAGAAGAAGAAGTGGCAGTAGTAGTGGTAGGGGTTGTGGCAGCAGTGCTTATACCTTGGGTAGCGGGAGATAGGGAAGTTGGAGGACTAGAATCCTTCTTTGTTGTATCATCTTCCTTACTTAGCTCTTTTATTCATTGCCTCAATGGAAATCCTCAAGGCTATGTTACCTTGCAACATTCTGGTTATATACATTGTGAAAGCAAAATTTACCCTTTTGAAATGTATCAAAGATTGAGATGAGGTCCGCTGTGCATAACATTCGTATGCCTTTATCTAGGTTTGCTCATCATTTCCAACTTCTCCAATCTTGGCCAATCCAACATAGTGATTTCTCCTTGCCAATGCATAAACAATATAAGATGTCCATCTGAAGTACCTTTTATCCTTGAAATTGCTAAAGGCCTCATGAATGTTGTTGCTGAGAATTTGGGCCCAGTGGAACTTAGTCCCTTTCAATATCTCAATGATGATAACAAACATCCACCCCTGAAAAGTGGAAGTTGTAGGTAATCCATATTTTCTACTCAAGAAAGTTACTAAATCTCCAATTTCATCATGGAAATCACTCCTGTATAGTACTTGGGGAAATTTTCTAAGAGCAGACCTTCTGTTTTTGGCCCAATTGTCATTCATGTACATTCTGCATCCTTCTACATCTTTGTTATAGGTCTCCTCTGATCCTTGTTTGTCTAGCATAGTCATAACCTTGTGCCAAGGGATATCAAAGGTCTCAGCTAGAGAGGGTGGGCTTAAATCAGCCAAGATATCTCCATTGGTTGTTTGGATTGTCCTTGTCATGATATCATACCTATCTGCACAGGTTGCCATCAATTTTGCACATTGTACTGAGGTGGGGAGGGCAACAACTTGTGAAATACCACTATCCCTGAGTATTTTGGCCCTAGGAGTTGGGTTTGGACTGAAGATCCTCAATCTGAAGTCATCTAGGTCTATGTGACCTAGGTCTGTATCTCCTACATCACTCCACCCAGAGTGAATCTTGGTCTCTGGAGGGATTCCCTTGAATTCGTACTTCATAGCTTAGGCTCAGGTAGTCATTTAATCTGCAGGACTAGACCTTATAAGTTTGATATCTTAAGAATTCTTTTCACACACTTCTAAGTTTAAGATGAACTTTAATGAATCTGCTAGTACTACTGATATACCCTTTTTAGAGAATCTTAAATCTAACAGTTATCACCATTGCAAAAAAATCATCATTAATGCATGCAAGGAAACACTTAATGTTGCAAAAATCTTATGAAAATTGTCATTATCTATGCATTACAACATTAACTCTATCAGTCCTGACACTTTCCCTTTGAAAATTCTTTGAAACATAGTCATTTTGCAGGATTGCACTATTTTTAGGGTCATCCGACTTGCAGGCAGAAAAGCGCTAAAATTAGTGTCTACCAACCTCAGCGGGAAAAATGGGCTTCTTCGACTCAAAGTTTACTACTATTCATGATTTTTAACATTTGCGCAGGTTTTAAAGGTCACCGACCTCCATTGGTTGTTAGGTTAGTCGGTTGTGTTTTAGCGCAAGTCCCTTTGAGATCGTTTACATTACATTTGCGCAGGATTCAGCTTGGTTTGATTTGCGCTAGTTTTGAAGTTGACCAACCAAGTCAGTAGGAGAGTGTTAAAGCGCAGGGTTGGAAGGAATCATTTTTAGTGCAAAGATGATGTCTTGTTTTCAATGGTACTTTGGGATGCCACCGATTTTGTAGAGAAATTTGGGGTGTCCGACCAAGTCAAAGATGGGGTCTTTTAGTGCAAGGTCGGCACAAGGGATTATTAGTGCAAAGATAGCTTTCAAGGCTTGCAAGGTTTTGAGGTCCTGCTGACCTAATCGGTGAAACACGACATGGGTATGTAGGTTAGAGGTCAACATTTTAGTGCAAAATAGATTTAAAACGTAGTGCAGGTTTTAAAGGTCACCGACCAACTGAAGAATTAACAAGTTTACAGGTTGGTCGGACCTCATTTCGGTGCTAATATTGAAAGTGTTCATAGCAGTGTTTGTCTAAGTTATTGTTCTTCTCCACTCATGGCAATCTTTCTAAGTTTTCACAAGGGAATCTTAACGAGGTTTCGAAGGAAAATAAATAGTTCATGTACAAAAACCCTAGCTAGAAACCCTAAGGACACTTGCTTAGAAAATTATTTAATCAAACCCCAATTGTATACAATGAGGGCTCACAAGACAAGTTTTGAAACCCTACCTGGTTAATGTGGAAGGTGCATTCAGATTGTGCAGGTAGGGAGTGGTCATGGATCGAAATCGGTAGATGGCAGCAAAGGTGTTCAAAATCGCAAACAAAGCTCTGGTAATCCTGATCAGATGCAAAGGATTGTTAAAATGGAGGATTCTATCTCTTTTATTCCCCAGCCAAATCACCATTAATGCACAGCGTACAGTTGACAGATTAGGGTTTCAGCGTAGTTCCTCATTTGTTCAGACTTGGCGGGGAAATTGGTCGCAATGGACTTGGTCGGTGAGAGCTCCTTTTAGCGCTGTGACTATAGGCTCAACTTGCGCGGTTTGCAGGCTTTTAAGGTCCTTCTAACTTGTGGGCATTTTGGCTTTGTCCGACCAAGTCAATGATCGAATGATATAGCGCAAGTCGGTGACGGTTGATTTTGGTGCAGAAGTCCTTCAGGAGGAAAACTACGCTGAAGTCAGTGACAAAGGATTTTAATGCTAGGTCAGTTGGAAGGCAAATCAGCGCAATGATCAGACAGATAGCAATTTGGCGCAAAGGTCAATTGGAGGGCAATTTAGTGCAAAAGGGCAATTCAAGGCCATCAAAAGGGATATAAAAATCCAACCTAGGAGATTCTTGAAGTGATTTCTCAATATCATCATTCACTCATGGTCAATATGCACTTTGACCACTTAACCACTTGGGAGATGAAAAAGATCTAATTGACATCCTAAGCCAAATCCAAAAGAGGGGGGTCCCCATTTTGGAATGGGGCATGTGTGCGAGGCACAACACTTGGTAAGACTAATGGAAGATGAAAGGGCATAGAGGATTTTAAAAGAAGCTTAGGAGCTCATTCACACACATGGTGGATGGTTCATCTAATTCCCAACGTATACGAATATCAGGATGGAAGGCTTCAAGGGAAAACCATTCATGTTGCCAAGGTATCCCACGGGTAGGGTAATGCTATTAGAAATACCAAGGTAGATCATTCCATCTTATGAGGCATATGAGAGGAAGTATAAGAAAGGAAATGTTAAGTTTCCAATGGAGATCGAATAGTATGTCTGTGGTACGATAGATAATGCTAGGAAATCTAAAGCTGAGTTGTATGCATTGCATCTACAATTATTTCCATTGACTAGGTATTATGACCCATATCATAGGATTGAAAAGTATGTAAACAAGAAGCTTCATCATGAGATACATCTAGAAGACTTTTGGGTGGACTATATTGATGATGAAGAGGTGAAGAAAAAAGGATACCAACGGTTAACTCTGAACCAAATCAGGATACTGGATTGCCTGCAGGTCCCCCCAACTGAAAGCAGATGATGGAACAAACATCATTGATCCTGAATATAAGGAAAAAAAAATATATAAAGAAGCACTATCTCTCCCAGATTGGAGTTTAGCTAAGGAAACATCAATTGATATCATAACAGCAAAGGTCATGACCATCACCAAAAAATGGGTTGACAAGAAGTTAGCTGAGTTAAAGGCTAAAAGGATAGCCATTACTTGGGATAAGAAGGGGAAGATAAAAGAAAGAGAAGATCTAGAGTATGATGACTTTCTTGTTCATAAGATAAGATTCATGGAGGCAAAGCTTGTGGAGCCAGGGTCCTTTGTGCCTGGGGAGGACCTAACATCACATGGAATTACTATGACTACTGTACCATCCCCTCCACAAGATCAACCCCTACCAGCCATTCTTATCACTACCACAACTACAGAGGAAAGACGATGAGTAGATGTATTAGAAGGGATACATATCCCTAAGAAAAAGAGGGTTTGGGCTACATTGATGAGGGGACCAACCTCAAGATAGGTAGAGGTCCACATAGAATTTTCTACAGGGCCTACTCTAATGTAATTATTGTTTGCCCAAGGACATATAATGGGAACCTCAGTATCACTGCCTACCTCATCACCCACAATGTTGCAAACCCATTTGGTGGAGTAGGTTAAGAGCTTTCCAAACCCTACAGTGGTGGTGAGGAAGGAGTTGTAGCATAATATCCTTGTTCCCTAGATTATATAGGTGAAGAAAGAAATAGTTGAGCAAGCTAAAGCAACAGAATATGTAAGTACTCAAGAAAGACCATTATCCTTGAGTCAAATAATTGACCTATCAGATGATGAGGTTACACGAGATGTAACCAAGACTCCAGTCGGCTTGCCCACTACACCTCCTACGCATACACATCAAGAAGTACTTCAAGAGGCTGAAGTGGGAGTTCAACAGGAATTGGATGTTGAAGAGATAGGAAATCCAGAGCCAAGAAAAAATCCTGATGTATAGGAAGTCTCTGATAGAGAGATAGAAGGATCACCTAAAGAAAGTATCCAACATGAACAGTTGGATATCCTAGTCAATACAATTACAAGTCCTGAGGCTGTGGACTTGTCATACCTAGCAAGAGTAAGCACATAAGAGAAAAATATTTCTCATGATAGATCAAGACAAGGAGAGACTACACAGGACATAGACATGGGAGAAGTTGGTCAGGATGTCCATGTGGATGGACAAGATCAATAAGCTGAGGGGCATATGGAGAAAGAACCAGAACAACTTCTTGAGTAGAAAGTAGAATCATGTGAGAAAAAGCCTCAAAAGGATGGATAAGATGAGGAGATGCCTAAAGAAGAGAAGAATGCGGAGATTCCTCAATAGGTTACTCATGAGTAAGAGCAAAAGGAAGAGGGTCCTAAAAAGGACCTCTCACAGGATATGGAAACTGAATGTCCAAAGGATAAGGTGCCCAAGCCAAAGGAAGATAATTAAGAGGGACACCCTGAGGGTCAACAACAATGGGTTGCTCAAGATGAAGTGCTTCAAGAGGAGGTCCCTCAAGAGAGACAAGAGCAAGTTTAGGATGGGAATGATAATGAGGATATAGTTGATAAGGATGCTCACACTAAGCAGTTAGGTCAAGGAGGACTAGCATCAGATATACTAGCATGGTTGTCATTGGAGGTAATACAACCTTCCATTAAGGCTATACCTTTTGATTTCAAATCCTTATTTTCCCTAGAAGATGCAAAGCCCAAGCATAAGGCTAGGGCTATGTCCACAATAAAGAGAGATGTTGCTACTGGGAAAAGAACAACCCAATTGGCTATAACCATGGTAGACAAGAATAAAAGGGAGATAGCATATGGTAAATTTCAAGTGACAACCATTGATTTGGGGCACATGACAATCACAGAAGAGATCAAAGAGCTCAGAGGGAGCACTTAAGTCATAGCGACTCACATACAGAAGACAAAGGCTAAGAATAAGGAGTTGAAAGGGTAAATTGCCCAACTCCAAGAATTTATTAAGGGGTTGGTCACCCCAGGTACACAATTAACAAAGGCATCAATTGCATTAGCATTAGTGAGCCAGGAAGAGATAAGTGGATTGGATGCAACCAAGCATCAAGCAAATGTTATGTAGAAGTGGTTTGCCACTTTCATGATTGAGGGTGAAGAAGTCATCAAGATAGACTTTTCCAATTGGGACACATTAGATCATATCCGAACTAAGATAGATCTGTTGAAGAAAGAATGTGTGGCGAGGCTTGATCAAAATGATCAAGACCTCAACAAATTAATTAATTCTAGGAACTTAAAAGACAAGGTGTTTCTCAAGAATCACATTTTTACCTTGCAAACACTAAATAAAATATCTACATGGATCAAGGACTTAAAATTTAAAGTAGATGTCCTCAAGAGCTGCAGGATCAAAGAATCAGATATAAGTACAAAAGATCATGACCTGCTTACTGATAAGGTAGAAATTTTAGAGGAGTTATTAGGGAATCAGGTAAGTGAGAAAGAGAATTATGATGGGCAAGTATCTATGGAGACATTTAAGGCTTGATTTGATCCTATGTTGAAGGACCCTATTCAACATTTATCAGAGGTGACAATAGATGAGATAATGGAAGTCTCTCTGAAGGTGAAAGTGTATAACCACAAACTTGAGAATAGGAAAAATAAGTAGGTTACTCTCATTGATCAATTACAAGTGTAGGAATATGCCAAACTCAAAGCACAACAATTCGATCAAACAAAAATGGATACAACCATCAGGGCATATGATATTTTCACAAAGCTAGATTCTAGAGGTATGATGGTTGGAGAGGATTCATCTGAGGTAGAGGAGGGATATAATATCCATAAAGATGCTGAGGTAAAGATACTAGGAATATTCCATTTTGCAAGATGTACTCCACCAAGGATTGCCAAGAAGCAATCATGTGCCATGTTTCTTGACCGTTGATTTATTTGAGAGATATCCTAACCATTGGATCATTGTAACTGATTCCAGGTCCTTATTCTATAAAAGGGCCTGAATCATCTTGTATAAGAGAGATTGAATTGATGAAATTTTGAGCACTGAGCTTGTTAATTTGACAACTCTGTGACTTTTCTCATGGTTCTCTCTCACAATTAGTGTAAATGTGTACATCCTTTTCATATATAATGAAAATGAAGCTATAGATTACCATTCCATCATATATCTTAAGTAATCTTCTATGATTTCTAGTTTGTAATGGTGAATTATTGCATTCTTTTGAAGTGTGTTCAACCGATTGCTTGCTATTGATCAATTCCTTAAAGACTTGCATCTCTCACATGTAGCTATGAATGTTTCTAGTGAAGTATGAGTAGATTTCCTTCATTTCATAAATATATCGAGATATGCATGTGCATCACTGGTGAAATTTAAATAGACTAGGATTTTAATTTGATAATTTGATCTTCAACTCTTCATTTCACATACTCATAGTAAGTGTTGCAAATAATGACAAATCATACACAAGTAATCATAAATACTGATGAATTGCATACTTAATAGAAGATCTTTAGGTGAATTCTTAGTTTACATGTAAAGATTAGTTCAAACAAGGATAGTTTTAGAAGAACTAATCAAAGTTAGGAAAATCTTAGAAAAACTAATCAAAGTTGAGATAGTTTTAGAAGAGTTGATCAAAGTTGTGTTCATTTCATGCTTACATGCTTAAATCTCAACTAGATATTATAGGATTTAACATAATTGACAAGGATATATGTAGATTAGGTGCAATGTGAAAGGTATATGTGAAAATTGACATAATCTAAAGAAGGATACAATTGCAAAGTGTAAGTCCCCCACAATGGAACAACATATCACAACGACCATCAACAAGACCAACTGCATGTGATTAACTGACACATCAACAAGACAAACTATGCCAAACTAGTCTCCATCACATATAGTACCATCCATCTCCAAAATAGGGGGACTTGCATTGCCAACACATATTCCATCTATAACATACCATATATAAAACTTGCAAAACATGGCTAGATATGAGTATAAGTGCGTATAACCTATCAACCATTTGACTTCAGAGTTCTATAATTCTTCACTTCAATAAGTGACAAAAGGAGTACCATATCTATTTAGTAGCTACTGCAATATAGTTAAGATAAAATATAGGTATATCATCATTTGAATCAGAGCATCATGCAACAAGGAATATGCACCAAACATTATCTCATGTTTCCACTTTCACTGATTTTGTCGAATGCTCCAAAGGCACCAATAGGGGGTAAAATTCTAAGATGACCTCATTATCTCTAAAAATCTCAAGAAGAGCCTCAGATGACACTTTGGGCTCTTTTAACCCCATATCCTCAAGGAGCTTATCAAAGGTAAATTTCTTATTATACCTTTCTTGGAATCTCATACATTCTTTTACAAACTTATCATCAACAACTCTTGCATCATGTGGCCAAAAACTAGCTATTATAATTTCAAACCTCTTTAACACTGTTTGACCACCATCCATCAGCTCCAAGAAATTCTCCGTTGAGATCTCTAATGTCATTGGGACCTGCACAACAACATTGTGGAATATGAGCCTTATAATAGACTCATTAAGTACTCTTTTCCTCCCTTGAAAGCATTCTTCATTTTTGACTTTCCACAAGGCCCACAAAATTTCAGTAGACAAGATTAACCAAAAATTGTTATCAATTTTATCAAGACCCCTAACATAACCAAAGAAAATCTCTTTCCAAGTAAAGAATTTTTTTGGATTCCACCCTTTTAGACCTGACAAAAAGATAGACCATATACATTTTGCAAAGTCACAATAAAAAAAGATGTTCAATGGATTAAGGTTGATTTTTGAATTTGCACACAATCTTATTGGGGTCAAATTTAAAACAAACAATACCAACAACAAGTCTTTTGATAAAAATTAACCATCTAAAGTAGGATTTTTTTGGTTCTAATAAGTTGGACCAACATCTAAGGAAGATCTTATACCATTGGACAGGGCTCAAGTTAATGGACCAACATTTTTTAGCATAATTGATGGGCTCCAAGGAATTATAAATAAGGTTATAGTCTTTTTTGTACCACCTTTACAAACCTCTGAGCAATCATTCTATTTCTAATTACTATAGATTTTAGGTTTGAACCTAGAAGACACTGGCATATGCAATTTATACATTTCTTTTTGTAGCACATTGTATGTTTTCCTTTGAGAGTCAGGAATTTCAAAAAACTCTTTCAGGTCATTCCACAATTTCAATTCACCATTTCCTAAGATGTCTTTGAAACTGCTAATACCTTTGTTGTCCCAGGTCTTAGTAGAGTAGCTTTATAGTAATGCAATGGGCTTGTTTTTCCACTAAAGATTCCACCAAATGGACCAAAAACTAAAGACTTCTTTCCCATTGCTACTCTAGGAATTACCATTCTCAACAAGAGGTTTGACCAGTTCCCAATCCTTCCAAATGCTTCTAAATACACTAGAGATAAAAGTGAGGACTGCAAATTTGGTGTTCAAAAAGAACATGTGGATGAAGATGTTTCCAATCTTTTGCCATTTTTGGTACTACCATCTGTATATTATTCCTAACAAGAACCTTTCAGGGTTCCCTACCATCAAAGGATTTTAAAATCTATTTGGTGGCCAATGCTATGCTTTGTGTCTTAAGGTCCTTAAGCCCCCGACCTCCAAACTCTTTCCCTAAGAAACACCATTCCCATTTTCCAGCTGCTCTCTTTTTTTGACCTTTACCATTAGACCATAGGAAATACCTAAGATTTTTATGCACCTCATTGATGTGGCAACTATTAAAAATCCAGATAGATGAGTAGTAGATAATGTAGGAAGATAAGATCTTCTAACAAACTTGCAGTCTTCCTGCCAAAGATAGGAATTGGTGATTCCACTTCACAAGTTTCTTATCTATCTTCTCTTTCACACATTTCCACATCCCACTCAGAGAGGGGGAAATGGAGAAAGGAATCCCTAAGTATCTAATTTGTTTTTTGGGTCCACCCCATTCAAACCCAATTTCATTGAACCAAACAGGAGGAGAACTAGAACAACTAAGTAGGATAGATTTTTGAATAGAGATTTTTGACCCAGAAGCTTGGTAGAAAATATCTAATTTATTCAGCATGTTTTTAAAATTAATTTATTCCATATTAACAAATAAAGAAGTGTCATCAACAAATTGTGTATTGACTAGTTCATCCCCATTTGGTAGGGTGAGACCTTTCACTCTGATAAGTGGGAGGTATTTTTTGTAGCATGTCAAATTATGATATTTTATTTTAGGGTTTAACTACGTAGTTTTTGAGTCAAACACATGACCCATATTTCATGAGTAGTGGTTCACATGAATCCATCTCTCATGTTAATGAATGGTCCACTTAGCACTCATTGCATCTAGGTGATGCACACAGGGGTGAAGCATCAGGGCTTCCCAGGAGGTCACCCATCCCAGTACTACTTTGACTCAAGCGTGCTTAACCATGGAGTTTCCCCCAAGATCAAGCCCACTTAGCTTGCTACCCCATTTGCAAAACCTTCAACAAGTGTTGTGCCTTATGAACCATTCATTATAGATCCCCTTTAGCTCATCAATTGATAAGTAGGAGGTATTTTTTGTAGCATGTCAAATTATGATATTTTATTTTAGGGTTTAACTACGTAGTTTTTGAGTCAAACATATGATCCATATTTCATGAGTAGTGGTTCACATGATCCCATATCTCATGTTAATGAATGGTCCACTTAGCACTCATTGCATCTAGATGATGCACATAGGGGTGAAGCATTGGGACTTCCTAGGAGGTCACCCATCCTAGTATTACTCTGACTCAAGCATGCTTAACCATGGAGTTTGCCCCAAGATCAAGCCCACTTACATATAGAGCATAGCATCTAGAATAATTACAAATAGGGCAGGAGCCAATGGGCATCCCTGCCTAATGGATCTTTAGAGGGTGAGGGGATCAGAGAATGATCCATTAATATCAATCACAATAACAACATCATGAAACAAAACCTTAACCATGTCAATGAATTTTGGAGGAAAGCCAAAAGCTTCAAGCATCATGATAATAAATGACCACTCAACCCTATCATATGCATTTTCAAAGTCTAAGAGTAGCATGCCAATATTTTGAATAGTGTGATTTTCCCAGTGCATTCCTTCCCAACCAGTAACCAAATTTTCTAAAATATATCTTCCTTTGACAAAACTAGTTTGAGAGTCATTGACAAATTTTGGCAGAATATCTTTCAATCTAAGAGCAATTACTTTTGCCAATATTTTATATGATACATTGAGTAAAGTAATTGGCCTCTAATTTTGGTTAGTCCTCTATCACCTTCCTTAGGTAGAAGTTTGATAAGTCCTTTATTGATATGGCTGCCCAAAGAGCCATATTTAAGTGTCTCATACTAAACTAACCATAGATCATCCACAATCCAATTGATGTTTTTTTGTAGAATTCAACAGGAAGGCCATCAACTCCTGGAGATTTATTGTTATTGAAAGTATTGATAACATGAGCAATTTCATCTTTGTAGATCACACTACTCAAAGTATTGGCATCCTCCTCTGAAATTTTCATAGGAACAAGTTCCTTGCAAACCCTTTGGACATTAGAGAAACTCAATTTATTATCATTGACCAAGAACAAATTCTGGTAGAATTTTCTAAATACTTCTTTAACCTTATTTCAATCTTCTATCTTTTTAGTGCCAACCCAAATATGACCAATCTCATCATTTCTATTTCTAGTCTTACTAAAGTTAAAGAAGAACTTAGATTCTTTGTCTCACACCTTAAGCCAATTTAGTTTTGCTCCAACTTTCATCCCTTGTATTTTCTTTCTTTGGATACATTTGATAGAATGTTTGATTAAGGATATATCCTGCACCAACTCATCAATGTTTGAGTCATTTTGGAGCCTACCTTCAATAATGCGAATCTTGTTCTACAACTCATCTTGAATTTTACTTTGATCCAACATAAATTTCTTTCCAATGGTCTAGGATAGTTGCTTAAGAATTTGTGTTCTTTCGAAGATCCTGCCAATATTTCACAATTTGAGTTTAGTGACCATAAATATCCCTTGATTTAGAAGAATTTACTGTATCTTTGCAAAGATCCAGTCCAAAGCTTCAAAGTTTGACCTAAAATTTTTGAGTTGGCTTGGCGGCCTGCTACTAGTTCAAGATCTAGTGGACCTTTGCAAGTATTACCTGCTATAAAGCCAAGATCATGCTCAACTAGGGCACAACCTAGACCCCCTATCTTTGTGACACTGAAAGCCCCTATACAAGTTCCCATGGCATTCTTTAATCTCAAATCACCCCTTCACGTTGAGGCATATAATGATTTACCAAAGAATCCTGATAAATTATGTCCAAAGTATCATCCACACTAGGATGCTGAAGATCACTTAAGGATATTCAAGGAAGCTTGCTTTAGAGCAAGAATCTATCATGAAGATTTCATTTGGAGACTCTTTCCATACACCTTAGGAGAAGAAGCATATGGATGGTATGTGAATTTACTCCAACACTCTATCACCTCCTAGTTACTAATGGAAAATGCCTTCAAAGCTCAATTTAGAATCCTGATTGATGCACCAATGATGTATCATCATTTTTTTGAGATCAAGCGAGGTGAAGGTGAATTCATTGCAAATTTGAATGACCACTTCCAAAAAGCATACTCCAAGTTAATAGCTCCATATATCATTGCTTAGGATGCAGCCTTGCTAGTCTACTATTCATCTCTTGATCCTTTGACCACTATGTTTGTCAGGAGAGACAATCCTACTATTATGACCTTACCCAATGCCTATGCATAGATAGTCAAGGTAAATACTGAAATGAAACAAGTTGGCCAAGGTCCCCTACCAAGTATAGGACCTCCTACTTTGCGTAACCAAATTCAACACATCAATGGAGCGTTGATGAATCCTTTGCAAGTTCCACCTATTAATGCCATTCCTCCACAAGGAGATGGATAAATGATCATGCATCTCGGACATGTTCCAGCTAAAACTAAACCAAATGGAAATGGTAGTTCTTTCTTCCCTCCTGCTCAAGACCATATAGTAGCTAAATTCCAAGAGGAGAAAGAAGATATTAGGGAGATCATATCTCAACTAAATAGGTTGACTATTGAGGTGACTCACTTGAGGAATCAAAACCTATATTCTTAGAACAATATTCAAAATATCCAGAATAGAGGATATCTGGATAGAGGATATAACAATGAAAGAGGTTACAATAATAATGCTCTGCAACCTTCAAGAGTCTAGAATACCAGACCAAATAATGCATGTCTACTGTCACCACTAGATAATCAAGTTCCTACTAAACCTAAGCAAACTACCAGGGTCAACCTAGTAGAGGCTGCATTGAACAATTGGTGTAGGATCCATAATACAAGCACTCATGTTGAGTTGGATTGTCCAGAGTTTAAAATAGATGCCATCATCTTTCAAGCTAAAGTACATAATACTATAGGAGAGACTAGCATGCCCGAGGGTAATGAACTTGTTCCTTTAGGATATGAATCTGCCATGGTCCTAGAAAGTGCCCTATTCCCAGGAGAATAAATGAATATAGCACATGAGAACTACACTCTCATATGTGAAGAATCAGCTCTAGCTTTTGAGGATTACACCTTTCCTTATGAGAAGGATAATGAACTAGAGCAGGAAGTGGATGAAATACATGCCTTCCAACAATTCTAGAGAGGACACAGTTACAATCTCTAGAACAATAATAATCAGCCGCTTGGACCCTTAACCAGTTTTGTTCCTCGAAATAATTTCAACACTCGTCCAGATAATACTGCTAGCAATAATTCAATGCCTCCAAGGGTGAATCAACATTTTACATCATCATCCACTCTGGCTAAAGGTATGAATGAACTTTTTGAATCTGACAAATTGGTTACTTACCTAGCTGAGGAAATTAAGATCAAGATCAACTTATCCTTGTCTTAAATGGTCAAGACTCCAATGATTAAGAAGGCTTTCCTCAAGTCCTTAGATGAACCAACATTGAAAGAAAACATCCCTAGTAATATCCAAACTAGAGATCATCCACCCAAGGATACTCTGTTTAAGCCTAAAGAGAAAGGCCAGGTCCATGCTATAGATTCACAAGTGTTGCTTTATAAAGGAAAGACTGAGTCTCCACCTTTTCTCCTTACCTTGAGGATATTTGGGAAGAACTTGCACAATTGTTTAGTGAATTCTAGAGCATCTAACAGTGTCATGCCCTTGTCAATATGTCAAGTCCTAGGTCTTTCCCCTACTATATACCTAAAGAAGGTGACTAAGTTAGACAAGTCTAAGGTCAGTGTTATAGGTGAGTTAACCCACATCCATATGTGGTTAGATTCAAATCCTAGAGTCCAATATTTTATTGACATCTAGGTAGTGGATATTCCTGATACATACGACATGTTACTGAGTAGGGATTGGTCCAAAATCTTGAATGGATACATGGCCACAAAAATTTCTCATATGTAGTTGCCTTGGAGTGGTATTCCTAACCAAAGCTGGATTAAGGTTGAGCTAAGGATGAAACATATGATCACTGAGTACCACCTGAATAATGAAGTTTTGTATATTGGTGTAGAATAGGGAGTGTACCAAGTGGAGCTTCTAGATGTCACTGTGGAGGAAGTATTGATGAGTAGTTGCATACAAGAAAACAAGTAAGTAAATCAAATCACACTAAGAACTGATGCCCTAGTAGAGTTTGATTATGAGACCTTAGATGAAGATGATGGAAGCTGTTTAACTAAATTTGAGAGGCATTTGTATGAAGAGGCCCAAAGGTGTGACCCACAATGGATCCCACTAAGGAAAACATTGATGGAGGGATTGTGCATGTTGCACAGGATGTCACATTTTGAAACTAAATGTGCATTGTGCCTAGAGCTGATTGATAGGAAGGAACGTCTGTATTCAGGAAGTAAATTGAATATGCCAAGTAAAATCATTGAGAGGATAGAATTTGGAGCTGAGGAAATGGGTCATCTAGTGACGAGTCAAGTTTGTGGGATACAGAAAGATGAGTTAGAGATGATCAATTCCACCCTAGCAGATGTCACAATGGAGCAAATCAGAGATCTAGACATTGATATTATTGAAAACGCAAGGGACATAGATGTCTAGTCACATGATATCCAGACACCTGAATGTTTGGATGCCCCAATCCCTAAAAATTAGAAGATGTCCACACAACATGAACCACTTAGATTGAGATGGATTGTTGAAGGAAGTGCATCTAGAGCCCCAAGGAAGAAAGGTCTAGACAAGGATCCTCCTGATGATAAACCATGTATATTAAGCTTCAATGGATCCAAGTCCAAGCAAGGTGATGGAGTTGGAATCAACCTTATCAAGCCCCAAGGAAAATCATTCTTGGAAGCCTATAGGCTATAGTTCCATTGCACCAACAATGTGGCAGAGTATAAGGCTCTGATTAATGGCTTACTATTCACATTGAAGAAGGTCAAAATCCTTCATGTCTTCAAAGATTCAGAGCTTGTAGTCAAGCAAGTGAGGAAATAGTATTCCTGTAACTAAAAGCATTATCCAGCGACAGACACATAATCTATGATTTGATAGAAGGTTTTGAAGCCTTTAATATTACATGTCCCAAGGAAGTTTAATCACTGAGTTGACACTTTGGCCACAATAGCTAGTACATTAGAGTCATTAGCAATATCTGGGATGAAGAGATTTTTAGTTGAATTGGTGTTAACTCCATCAATTCCAAATAATTTCACCAACTTTCAAGTATTCAATGATGATCAACACATCCTAGATTTTATTGCCAATAGGGATGTCTTCGAAGCTCAGGTGATAGATGAACAAAATAGAGATGATCAGGATTGAAACAAAGAAGACATTATCAACCTGCATGATAACAAGATCCCAAAGGGATGATAGAACTAGAAAGGTTGTTTGATCTGGATGGCCTAGTCAAGCAAAAGGATCTCCCCAAAGCAAATGGAGGAGACTATGAGCCTATAAATATAGGAGACCATTTAGAAGCCAGGAATGTCCTAATTGGCAAGGTGTGTACTCCTGCTGATAGAGACAAGATAGCCCAAGCTTTAAAAGATTACATCCATGTGATCGCATGGATATATGACAAACTCAAGATGCATGATACCTTAATGATAATGCACACTATTCTATTGAAACTTGATATGAATCCATTTAGGAAAACATAGAGGCCAGTAAATGCATTGCTGGAGCCTCTAATATTTGAAGAAGTCAAGAAGCTGCTAGTTGCCTAAATAATTTTCCCTATTAGGAATTCCATGTGGGTTGCTAAATTAGTCCTAGTTCAAAAGAAAAATGAAGACATCTGGTTGTGTGTAGACTTCTAGAACCTCAACAAGGCGTTTGAAAAGGATAATTATCCTTTTCCCTCCTTCAATGAAGTGTTGCAGATGGTAAATGGAGCTCAAATGATGTCCTTTTTAAATGGTTTTTCAGGATATAATCAGGTCATGGTTGACAAGATTGACAGATTGAAGACTGTATTCACTAATAAATAGGGAATCTTCACCTATAGAAGGATGCCATTTGGCTTGAAAAATGTTGGTGCAACATTCCAGCGTGCCATGGATATAGCTTTTCAAGGTTTAGTGGGCTAATGCATCATCATATACATGGATGACTTGACTATATTCTCCAAGGTCAGAGGTGATCACATTGGTGATCTACGAAAGGTGTTGTAGAGATGTGAACAATATGGTATCTCACTTAATCCCAAAAAGTGTGTTTTTGGTGTGACTATTGGGAAATTGTTAGGACATATGGTGTCTAAGAATGGAATATCCATTGATCCTTGATTGGGTCAAGTCCATCATGGAGCTCCAATTGCGAGGAAGCAAAAAGGAATTAAAATCATACTATAGTAAGATTAACTTTGTAGATGTAAATTCATAACAGGTTTTACTAAAATAGTAAGACCATTAAATGCCATGCTAAAGAAAGATGCCAAGATAAAGTGGACATCAGAGGCCAAAGAAGCATTTGAAGATATCAAGAGAGCCATTTTCAATGCTTCAATTTTGAATAGTCTAGATTACACCAAGGCATTTTACATATGCTCATTTGCCTCAAATCATACATGTGCTGCCGTGTTGACATAGAGGAATGATGTGAAGGATGAAAAACCCATCACTTTCATGAGAAGTCCATTCAAGGATGCTGAATTGAGATATCTGGATGTTGAAATACAGGCTTTAGCCCTAGTCAGAGTAGTAAATAAGTTCAAGCGTTATATCCTGAGAAGAGTAATTGTTGTAGTGCCAGACTCTATAGTCAAGATGCTACTAATGTAAAATGAGCTAGGTGAAAAGAGGGCCAAATGGATAACAGTTCTATAGGAGTATGACATGGATATCACTCCTATGAAACTAGTTAGAGGACAAGCTTTAATGCAAATGATTGTAGAGATAGATCCTAATCTAATTAGCCAACAATATGTAGCCGATTTAGACATACAAGAAGACTAGTATTCAAACATCAGACATATCCTAATCACGGGAAGATGTCCATCCAACCTGAAAGAATCCCACAAAAGAGATCTGAGGATCAAAGCTCAAAGTTATATGATCAAGGGAGGAATCCTATTCAAAAGAAATCATGAAGACATCTATCTCAGGTGCCTCAATAGATAGGAAGCTACCAAGGTTTTAAAGGAATTGTATGACAAATTTGAAACAAGTCATGGATCCCACTTAGTCATAACACAAAATCCTTAGAGCTAGATACTACTGGCCTACAATCTTTAAAGATATAGCTAACCATATCTAGTATTTCCATACATGTCAAGTAGCTACAAACAAGGAAAGGTATGCAGCTCAGCCACTGCAACCAGTGATGGAGATGCACCTATTTACACAATGGAGCATGGATTTCATAGAGCAATCAATCCTCCATCATCCGCTGGCTATATGTATGTTCTAACAATTATAGATTATTACACCAGGTGATTGAGGCAATGAGAAACAAGACATGCACATCAGAGGATGTGATCAAGTTCCTTGAGGGCAACATCATTACTAGGTTTAGTGTTTCTTATGCCCTATTATATGACAATGGTTTGACATTTTCTTCATTGAAGTTTTCCAATTGGGCATTTGAATATGGGATAACATTGAAATTTTCATCTAAATACTATCCTTAAGGAAATGGATTAGTGGAGTCTACTAATAAGAACTTATTGAACATCATCAAGAAACTTGTAGAGAAACATCACAGGGGGTGGAATACCCTCCTGAAGTATGCCTTATGGGTAGACAGGACCAGAGTCAAGTCAACCCTAGGTAATTCCCCTTACCAATTGGTTTATGGAGTGGATCCTATACTTCCTATCAATTTGAAAATCCCTACCCTACAATTTGCCTAGGAATATCTAGGCCTAGAGGATAGACTGGAAGTTCATTTACTCCAACTATTACACTTGGAAGAGAAGAGGGATCAAGCAATTGATCGCTTCTCCAAACATCAGGCCATCATCAAATGCTAGTTTTATAAAATGGCCAAAGTTAAGGCATTCAGGATATCTAATCTCATGATATCCTAGGATAAAGCCCATGAGAATAAAGGAGATCATGGGAAATTTGACAAACTATGGACAAGTCTGTTTCAAATTGTAGAGATATTAGGAGATAGTACATATAGGTTGAAAAACTTAACTAGAGAGGATGTTCCATTGCCTATCAATGGACAGTTCTTGAAACACTATTTCCAAGCTTGATTTAAGAGAAGGTATGAGCTTGTAAATATGTATATAGTTGCATGTATAGTTATTTGCTTGTTTTGTGTGTTTTCGGGTTTGTTAAGTCTCTGTTTTGGTTAGGTATGATAAGGAGCACCTTTCCACTATAGTAAGTAGCAGAATTTCTATAATTTATGGTTGTACTGACTTACTCTATGAAATCATATTCACTAGTCAAAACAAAGGTTATCCAAGGAATCATCCAATGAACACACCTAAAGTTCCTAGGACTAGTTGAAAGTATTAGTGCCTGCATTAAGTGAAAAATCTAAAGTTTGCCTTTGCTACCACTATAATTCCCAACCTAGCAACAAGTTCCATTACTGTGTGAACAATGAGTTGGAATGATATATCTTGTACCAAAAGGGAAAATATTGAAAATAAAAAGGAAAAAGAATTTATTCTCTCAAGGTCATCTAAACAATCCTACCAGGGCTACGGACGCTTGACCAACAATAGGTCTATGTTTAGGGGAATTATAGGCAATAACCTTGCCAAGGCTATGGATGCTTGACTGGAAGCAAGGCTCTTTCTAGGATTGGCTTAAAAGGTTAAATCCAACTATGTAGCTTAATGCTAATTACTATCACTCTCAACCTCTCCAGTAGGAAGGAAATGAATCAAACCACACACTTGCATTCCTTCTCAAAATCTAGTTTCATTGGTGAATATGATCTCATATGATTTAGTCTTCATATCCATATGCAATGGAAGGTGGAATTCTATGTCTAGATTTGCCCCTCTTTCCTAAATTGATTTAAAATTTGGTAGTTTTCATTGGTAGCAAGTTGTGTGGTCTTACAACACACCCCATTTTGCCCTAGCAAAACAAAGACCCAACTTTTTGCTTGTATTTTTTTGTGTGTTTTCCCTTTTTGGGTGGTTTGGTAAAATGTCATGTCTTGATCCATGGTCAAAATTTAAGTTAAGCATGTTCCCATGTAAAGGCTATGAATGTATAGAGAATCAAATTCTAGCCAACTTTGTCTTTTACATCATGTCAAAATTCCTTAAAATGAGCAAGTTATGCCCGATTCAAGTTCTGGTCAACTAGATATCCTAGTCAAAGAGATATGAACATTACAAACTTAATATCATGTATTTTTTTTAATATCCATATCCGTGTCCTTTGTTATATCCAAGTCTTATAGTAACGTCAAGCATGCATACTTTAGGTTCAGACCTGAAATGATCCTTAAATTGTGTTAAATCAATAATCGCTCCAGTGGATGGATATAGTTGTTATCAAAATATCCATATCCTTATCCTAATGAAATCATCAAAAATTATCACGATGAATTCTAAAAATGTCAATTGGACCGGATATTTGCACATGGATATTACCAATTGCCAAAATATCCATATCCATGTCAAATATCCATATCCCTATGACACTAGTCAAATTTGTTCCCGACATATACTTTCAAGGTATGGACATTTCGCACTCGACATTTACACATGGATATTAAGTTTAAATATCCATATACTTGCCTAGCTTTAAAGCCTATTTTCAGAACCGGAACAGTTGACTTTTCAAAGGATATTTGTGATCAAATATTTTACACTTGGCTAATATCCATACCCATCCAAATATCCACACCCATATCCTGAGCAAGGATATTGCTCCATGTGTCCCTATCATTGAGTTTTCAATGGGATCTTTTACATATGGACATTTCAGAATGGATATTCCATATATCCTAACTTTCAAAGGCAAATTAGATCCTAATACTCATTTCTTCAGTCAATAATATTTGACTGAGACCTTTTGTTGATGTCATATGGGCATTGTCGTATGGACATTGCCATTTGGACATTTCAAATGGATATTAATTTTGAATATCCGTATCTGGACCCCTCCCGCATTTAATGTTATGCATAAATATTGTTGGCCTTTTAAATTTAAAACATGCCTTTTGACACTTGTAATTTTCTCCCATGTCCACATTGTAAAATCCTACCTAACCACATGGAGGGTAATTAATATGCCCTAGTCAATAGATTTTTAAGGATAAAAGCTAAATTCACCCCTTATTGTTAATTACCAAAGCATTTGAGGTAGAATTACAGAGAGATAAAAGAGATAAAAGTGAATTATAGGCGACTCAGGCAATTCTATAGTGACTAACAAACGAGGTTACAAAGAATGAAACGGTGAGCACAGCTAACACGGTATTCACATTCACATCTGCATGTTACAGGTTGAGGTTGCAACCACTAAGTATGAATATGACAAACCTGTTAGATCTAGGGCACACAACTGAGAGGGGGGGTGAATCAGTTGTGCAAAAACTTGCTTCTACTTGAAACACTTGATTCTTCTTTATTAGTTAACAGCATATCAATTAACCATTCATGAAAGTAGAAAGCATAAACACCGGAGTAGATAAACATCAACACATTAGACACCAAGATTTTTAACGTGGAAAACCTAGTTAAGGGAAAAACCATGGGGTGATTAACCCAAGGATTATTCTTTGTTAGAAGAATAAGATAAAATGAATGGCACATACCAATTAGGGCTCACTGCCCGAGCACACTGCTCACAAGGAGGCACATTGCCTACAAAGACACACATTGTCCACAAGATCATAAGGATCACAACCTTGAACTGGAGAATGACATCTTCACCATGTCTGGATCAGTTCCATTTAAGCTCGAAACACTTCTGCTCTCCCTTTCACTCTTTCGCTATACCACTCTCATCTTCCCACAACTCACACTTTGAAATGAACTCACAAACCTTTATTTATACAAGTCATCAGCTTAGGAACAATCATCTAAGTCAGAAATCAACCATAAGAACATTCGCAGGATGAATAACACATCCGGTCGACCACCACAAGAACATTTGCAAGATGAACAACTCATCCGATCAGCTAGTCTGAACAAGAACTTCATCCAGAAGAATATCTTCAATTCTGGGCTCTACCACCAATGTGAATCAACAACACAACCTCAACATGATCCAAGAACCTTCACAAGCCTGCCTGAATGACCAGGTACATCCGCACTTCCTCTACTTACTGGAATCTCTTCTCTTCCTCATCCAGAACTTCAAGAACACAGTCTATCGCCACTGTCATACTGCTAGAGGTGCTTCCAGACCTCCAAACCACATACCAATCGAGATGACACATTAAAAGGACCTCCCAAACACTCCTTCCAATCCGCAGAGTCTGACAATGCACCTCTGGATCTCACCGAACCTTTTTGTAACACTCTGTCACTCTGGAGCATCTCCCGGAACTGGTTCTATTTGATCGATCACAACTTCTTCACATCTTCATGCGGACCTCTGAAATCTTCACTGGATCATCTCAAGACTCATATCTACAAACCCTTTAATCTGCATCCTCTAAATCTCAACCTATTGAGTACTTTTGCCTTCTTCTCATCACTGTTCTTCACTGTTCTAGATTGAGACTAATTTTCTCAATATCCTTAGCACACAGCTCATTCAATCCTTCTTGTCAAAGCAATATGAGTATGTTGACATCAATGACAACACTAGTTCACCTCATACTTGCAACAATCTCCCCCTTTGTCATTGATGGCAACATATGATGTGAAAAACCATCAAGACAAGAACTTCTCCTTTCTGTCACAGCTCCCCCTATCAACAACAACTCTTCACATGTCTTCTCTTCCTTTACTGCTCCCCCTTTGATCAACAGCCACTTGTTTTTCACATGTCTTCTCTCCCCCTTTGACATCAATGGCAAAGGGCTCATACTTGAAATTCTAACACATCAGAATCATACCAGCTACTCCCCCTTAGTAGCAGCTCCCCATCATCAATCCGGATCACAAGATATAACTGTGATATCCACCGGACTGATGCACATCAGTGCATCCTAGTTCATCATCGGAGGGGCCATGACCTCTAACTTCTCTCAGAGATACTCAAAAGAGTCCTTGGGAAGAGGTTTAGTAAAGATATCTGTAATCTGATCCTTGGAGGGTACATACTCCAATCTGACTTCTTCCTTGTTCACTTGTTCTCTCAAAAAGTGAAACTTAATAGATATGTGCTTAGTCTTAGAATGCAATACCAGATTCTTAGAAATATTAATTGCACTTGAATTATCACAGAAAATTGTGATAGTCTTCTCATATTCAACTTTAATGTCTCTTAGCATCTGCTTCATCCATAAGATTTGAGTGCAACTACCTGCTACTACAATGTATTCTGTTTCAGTTGTAGACAGAGATATTGCATCTTATTTCTTGCTTAGCCAAGAAACCAATCTCTTTCCCAAAAAGAATGCTCCACCACTGGTGCTCTTTCGGTCATCCACATCTCCTACCCAATCTACATCTATGTAAGCATGAAGAGAGAAATCATGATCTCTAGGATACCACAGACCATACTCCACTGTCCCTTTTAGATATCTAAAAATTCTCTTGATTGCCATAACATGAGATTCTCTAAGATCAGCCTGAAATCTTGCCACAAGACCAACAGCCTGCATTATATCTAGTCTAGTCTGAGTGAGATACAACAATCCACTAATCATTGATCTATATGTTGTCTGATCTGTCTTCGGAGAGTCATCATCTTTGCTCAACTTACATCCGGTTGCCATAGGAGTGTTCATTGGCTTTGAATCTTCCATACTGAATTTCCTCAACAATTCTATCACATATTTAGTCTGAGAAATGAAGATCCCTTTCTTTGTTTGAGTAATTTGCAGACCCAAGAAGAAATTCATTTCACCAAGCATAGACATTTCAAACTCACTTTTCATCTGATTTGCACATGTTTTGCACATACTATCTCTTCCTCCAAAAATGATATCATCCACAAACACTTCAACAATCAAAATATTTTCATGATCAATTTTGAAATATAAGTTACTGTCAGCAGTACCTTTGTTGAATCCAATCTGCACAAGATGCTTATCCAACCTTTCATACCATGCTCTTGGGGCTTGCTTCAATCCATACAATGCTTTCTTCAACTTGCAGACCATATCATCATTATCAGACAATTGAAATCCATCTGGTTGTTCAATGTAAACTTCTTCTTCCAGATCACCATTTAGGAAGGTAGACTTGACATCCATCTGATACACCTTGAAGTCTTTGAAGGCAGCAAATGCAAGAAATAATCTGACTGCTTCAATTCTTGCCATCAGAGCAAAGGTCTCTTCAAAATCAATTCCTTCTATTTGAGAGTAGCCTTTGCAGACCAATCTAGCTTTGTTTCTGATTACTTCACCAACTTCATTCAGTTTGTTCCAGAAGACCCATTTGGTTCCAATCACATTCTTGTCTCTAGGTCTGGGAACAAGATCCCAAGTATGATTTTTCTCAATTTGCATCAATTCTTCCTCCATTGCTTTGGTCCAGTTTTCATCATTGCAAGCTTCATTAACTGTCTTAGGTTCAATCTTTGAAATTAGACAGTATTCATTTGAGTCTTGAGCAATTCTTCTCCTTGTTTGTACCCCTTTACTCTTGTCACCTATGATCTGATCTTTAGAGTGATTTAGAGTTACATACCTTGGAACTTTGGGAGTTTCTTGCACTACTAATTCTTGATCAGGCTCATTCAGAAAAACTTCTTCTTCCTGATTTACCAGATCAGTCTGGATCTAAATTTTAGAGGAGGATGGAGCTCCTTGCACTAGAGGATCATTCTGATCATCTTCATCACATTCATAGAATCTTGAGGGCTTCTCCATTCCTTCATCAACCTTCACATTTGTGCTTTCTATCATCTTTCTCAATCTCTTATTGTAACACCGGTATGCTTTGCTTTGAGTGGAGTAACCCAAGAAAATTCCTTGATCACTTCTAGCATCAAACTTTCCTAAATCTTCATCTCTTTTGATATAACATTTGCTACCAAATACTCTGAAGTATCTCACAGTAGGAGTTACACCAAACCAAAGTTCATAAGGAGTCTTACCGGTGTTGCTTCTGATTTGAACTCGGTTAAGAGTGTAGACTGCAGTGCTGACAGCTTCTCTCCAAAACATCTGAGGAACATTTGCTTCCATCATCATTGTCCTAGAAGCTTCCTGGATGGTCTGGTTCTTTCTCTCAACTACTCCATTCTGCTGTGGAGTCCTAGGAGCAGACAGCTATCTCTTTATGCCATGCTTCTCACAAAAGTCTATGAATTCACCGAATGTGAATTCATCACCTCTATCAGACCTTAGACACTTCAGTTTCAATCTGGTTTGATTCTCTACCATAGCTTTGAAGATTTTGAACTTCTCAAGGGCTTCTGATTTCTCTTTTAGGAAGGTAACCCACATCATCCGGAATGGTCATCAATTAGCAACATGAAATATCTATCACCTTGCATACTCTTGATTCTTGTCAGACCACAAAGATCAGTATGTACTAATTCCAACAATCCGGTAGTGGACTGATCCTTGCTTTTGAAAGAGACTCTGCTTTGTTTGCCTAGCTGACATTCTTTGCATAAACTATTTGTAGGTTTCACCAATTTAGAAAGATCTCTTACAGCCTGAGCATTGCTTATCTTGATGATGTTATCAAAATTCACATGGCACATCCTTCTATTCCATAACCAACTCTGATCAACTTGAACAAACAGACAACTTTTATTAGAACCAACTAGATGGAAAATATTACCTTTTGTTTGAGTACCAGATGCAATTTCAGTTCCGGAGCTTGTAAAGATTCTACATCTTCCATTCTTGAACCAGAGATCATAGCCTTTGTCCACTAACTGACCAACACTAAGAAGATTGTGCTTCAATCCTTCAACATATAGTACATTACTGGTTTTGCTCTTTCCATCAAAAGAAATAGTTCCCCTACCTCTGATTCTGCCAGCAGAATTGTCACCAAACTTTACCATTCCTCCTTCATACTTTTCCAAATCTAAGAACTTGTTCTTGTCACTAGTCATATGGTGAGAGCATCCACTGTCAATAACCCAATCATCCTTTTCTTCAATTTGGGCAGCCAAAGCTCTTTCTACAACCTTATGATTGACAGATTCAGAGGATATTGAATCTTCTTCCTTGATGGCAATAAACACCCATTCATTTCTAGATTTGCTTCCTATTTCTGATTCATCATCTGTTACTCCTTCATTATCATCTTCTTCATGAACATAATAGCAGTTCTTTTGAAACCTTTGTCTGTTAGCATTTGACCTTGTAGATCTTTCCGGACATCTTGAAGCAAAATGACCAATCTTATTGCAATTGAAGCACTTAAAGGGTAATTTTCCTTCATACTTACTAGATCCTCTTGGCAGTCTTTTTGCAATGAGGGCTTCAAGTTGAGCTGTTTCTACTTCTTCCTCTTCCATGTCTCTTCTTGCTTGATCATACCATGACATCTTCCTTGAAGAGTTTTCTCTTGGATCAAATCTCTGTTTGCCTTTCACATAGGCACTGGCTTTGAAAGCAGATTCAGTCTTGGGGGGATCATCTCCAAACTCGGTCATTTCAAATGTAGCTAGTTTGCCAGCCAATTGTTCTATTGTGACAGTTGTGTGGGCTCTGAATTCATCAATGGCAGCAACCTTGATTTTGTAGGCAGCAGGAAGACATCTGAGAATTTTGCAAACAATCTCATTTTCATCCAAAGTCCCACCAGCATTTCTAATTCCACATACCAGCTCATTCACTCTTGGCATAAAGGTAGTGATATTTTCATCATCTCTTATCTTCAATCTTTCAAATTTCCCTTTCAGACTTTACAACCTTGCACTCTTGACAAACTCATCTCCTTCATACAGAAGTTCCAGTTTAGTCTAGATCTCATATGTAGTTGGTAGGTCAATAACATTTGAGAGATCTGAGTCATTTAATGCGCTTAGAAGAGCTTCCTTGGTCCGCAAATTGTTTTCAGCATCTGTGATTTCATTCAAAGTTGTCGGACCACCCTGTGGAGGTACATATGGTTTTGAGACCATGGCCAAGTATGCTTTTCCCATACACTCCAAGTGACATTTCATGCGACCTTTCCAGAGAGTGAAGTTGGTTCCATCAAACTTCGGACTATCCTTCTTGTATGACGACATCCTGGATCTCCTCAAGCGGTTAAGCTCCTTTCAGAGGAACTTAGCTCTGATACCAATTGTTAGATCTAGGGCACACAACTGAGAGGGGGGGTGAATCAGTTGTGCAAAAACTTGCTTCTACTTGAAACACTTAATTCTTCTTTATTAGTTAACAACATATCAATTAACCATTCATGAAAGCAGAAAACATAAACACCGGAGTAGATAAACATCAACACATTAGACACCAAGATTTTTGACATGGAAACCCCGGTTAAGGGAAAAACCATGGGGTGATTAACCCAAGGATTATTCTCTGTTAGAAGAATAAGATAAAATGAATGGCACATGCCAATTAGGGCTCACTGCCTAAGCACACTGCTCACAAGGAGGCACACTGCCTACAAAGAGAGACATTGTCTACAAGATCATAAGGATCACAACCTTGAACTGGAGAATGACATCTTCACCATGTCTGGATCAGTTCCATTTAAGCCCGAAACACTTCTGCTCTCCCTTTTGCTCTTTCGCTATACCACTCTCATCTTCCCACAACTCACACTTTGAAATGAACTCACAAACCTTTATTTATACAAGTCATCAGCTTAGGAACAATCATCTAAGTCGGCAATCAACCATAAGAACATTCGCAGGATCAATAACACATCTGGTCGGCCACCACAAGAACATTTGCAAGATGAACAACTCATCCGGTCGGCTAGTCTGAACAAGAACTTCATCCGGAAGAATATCTTCAATTTCAGGCTCTACCACCAATGTAGATCAAAAACACAACCTCAACACGATCCAAGAACCTTCACAAGCCTGCCTGAATGACCAGGTACATCCGCACTTCCTCTACTTACTGGAATCTCTTCTCTTCCTCATCCAGAACTTTAAGAACATAGTCTATCGCCACTGTCATACTGCTAGAGGTGCTTCTGGACCTCCAAACCACATACCAATCGAGATGACACATTAAAAGGACCTCCCAAACACTCCTTCCAATCCGTAGAGTCTGACAATGCACCTCTGGATCTCACTGGACCTTTTTGTAACACTCTGTCACTCCAGAGCATCTCCCAGAACTAGTTCTATTTGATCGATCACAACTTCTTCACATCTTCATGCGGACCTCTGAAATCTTAACTGGATCATCTCAAGACTCATATCTACAAACCCTTTAATCCGCATCCTCTGAATCTCAACTTATTGAGTACTTTTTCCTTCTTCTCATCACTGTTCTTCACTGTTCCAGATTGAGACTAATTTTCTCAATATCCTTAGCACACAGCTCATTCAATCCTTCTTGTCAAAGCAATATGAGTATGTTGACATCAATGACAACACTAGTTCACCTCATACTTGCAACAAAACCTTCTTTGTCATTTTCACAGTTATGGTAATTTTACATGGGCAGAAGGTAAATTTCTTGTGATCAGAGTAAATCATCTGGTGAATTCTTTTTTGTATATGGTTTAAGGTGGATTTCAACCTACATAAAGGAATTTAAGATAATTTACCTATTAATCTCTAAAACCTAAAACTTACTATGGATACTTGTATGCTATAGGATGAAATGACTCAAAAATGAATAGATATTCAAGATGCAGAATTCAAGCGGGATTTGTTCCCTGCCCCCAATGACATATACACCAAATTTGGTCATACCTGTGATACACACTATGGGATTATAGATCTGGATGCCTTTAGGGCATAGATCTATTCAGAAGATGGTAGTCGCATATTAAAGAACATAGTATCTACATGAATGTTCAATGTAGCTAGTTTTCCATATGCGGTGGAGACACTGGAATTGATTATAGAGTGTTCCAATAAGTATACTATGGCTAACAAGTGAGTAGAAAGCCAAGGGTAGGTATACGCTGACCTCTCAGTGAGGGGAATCACATAGGTGCATTTAAGTTGCCCACAGTGTAGGGTATGTCTGAGATTGACCTAGCTGTGCTGAAGGCAGAATATACTGGTGGCATAGGTGACTATAGGAAGATCATCTTTGGTTCATGGAGAGACCCTGCCAACAAGGCTAAGGCCATGGCTAAGATTCCACAACACCTCTACAAGTATGAATTTTATCAGGAAGTGAGTATATGATGGTCTTGTTAAGAAGAATGGTAGTTAAGGTAGATGTGGCAACATTTGAACCTTGGATGTTTAGGTTGATTTGACTGGTCAAAGACAAGAAAACCATTTGCAAATAGGCCAAACTTATTATTGATTCTCTGCATGAAGCCATGATGGCATGGAAGAATAGGAAAAGAATGTTTTACATGACATCTTATGTGGTGTATGCGTGTGCTTTTGAAGGCACGAACAACTAGGCTCAACACCTTTTAGAGGCTATGGCCTCGACCTACAAATCAAACAGTATGGGAGAATTACCCACAACTAGAGAGAAAGATGTCCATCCAACACTATAAGTTGGTTAATGATTGTGATTGCTTGCTTTTGAATTTGATTGTGATCAATATTTTTCTCTCAACATTTCGGATCACACTCCGTGATCCATCATCAGGAGAAAGAAAGAAATATAGAGAAGAGAATAAAATCTTCTTTTATTCTCTTCTCTTGCTTTCTTTCTCTTGATGATGGATCATAGAGTGTGATCCGAAACGTTGAGAGAAAAATCTTGATCACAGTCAAATCACAACACTATGGAAAATTAATGAATTCCATGGTTAATGATTGTTTTGAATCATGCACTTGGTAAGACTAATGGAAGATGACATCACAAAGAGGATTTCAAAATAATCCCAAGAGCTCATTCACCCACATGGGGGATGGTTCATCCAATTCCCAATGTATACGTATATCAGGATGGAAGGCTTCAAGGGTAACCCATTCATGTTGCCAAGGTATCCCATGAACATTGTTAAAAATAACAAGGTAAATCATTCCCTCTTATGAGGCCTATGTGAGGAAGTATAAGTAAACATTTTTCCAATGGAGATCGATTGATATGTCTGTGGTATGACAAATAATGCCAAAAAATTTGAAGTTGAGTTGTATGCATTGCATCTACAATTATTTCCATTGACCAAGTATTATGACCCATATCATAGGATGGAAAAGTATGTAAACAAGAAGCTTCAGCATGAGACACATCTAGAAGACTTCTGGGTGGAATTTATTGATGATGAAGAGGTGAAGAAAAAGGATACCAATAGTTAACTCTGAACCAGATCAGGACATTGGGTTGCCCACAGGTCCCTCCCCAACTGAAATCAAATGATGGAACAAACATCATTGATCCTGAATATGAGGAAAAGAAAGTATATAAAGAAGCACTATCTATCCCAGATTGGAGTTTAGCTGAGGAAACATCAATTGATATCATAACAACGAAGGTCATGACCATCACCAAAAGATGGGTTGACAAGAAGTTGGCTGAGTTAAAGGCTAAAGGGATAGCCATTACTTGGGATAAGAAGGGGAAGAGAAAAGAAGAGAAGATCTAGAGTATGATGAATTTCTTGTTCATAAGAGAAGAGTCATGGAGGTGAAGCTTATGGAGCTAGGGTCCTTTGTGCATGGGGAGGAGATAACATCACAAGGAATTATTGTGGCTATTGTGCCATCCCCTTCATGAGATCAACCCCTACCAGCCATTCCTATCACTATCACATCCTTGGAGGAAAAAAGAGGAGTAGGTGTATTAGAAGGGATAAATATCCCTAAGAAGAAGATGGTTGGGGCTACATTGATGAGGTGATCAACCTCAAGACAGGTGGAAGTCCACATAGAGGTTTCTATAGGGCCTACTCCAATGAAATTATTAATTTCCCAAGGACATATGACATGAACCTCAATATCGCTACCTACCTCATCACCCACCATGTTGTAAACCCATTTGGTAAAGCAGGTTAAGAGATTTCCAGACCCTAGAGTGGTGGTGAGGAAGGAGTTGCAGCATAATATCCCCGTTCCTCAAATTATATAGGTGAAGAAAGAAATGGTTGAGTAAGCTAAAGAAACAAAATAGGTAAGTGCTCAAGAACAACCATTATCCTTGAGTCAAATCATTGACCTATTAGATGATGAGGTTACACGAGATGTAACTAAGACTCCAACTAGTTTGCCCACTATACCTCTTATGCATACACATCAAGAATTACTTCAAGAGGCTGAAGTGGGAGTTCAATAGGAACCAGATGTTGAAGAGATAGGAAATCAGGAGCCAACAAAAGATCCTGATGTACATAAGGTCTCTGATAGAGACAAAAGGATCACCTAAAGAAAGTATCCAACATGAATAGTTGGATATCTTGGTCAATACAATTACAAGGCCTGAGGCTGTGGACTTGTCATATCCAAAAGGGGCAAGCATAGAAGAAAAATACTGCTTATGATGGATCAGGACAAGGAGAGACTACACAGGACATAGACATGGGAGAAGTTTCTTAGGATGTCCATGTGGATGGACAAGATCAACAAGCTAAGGGACATATGAAGAGAGAACCAAAATAACTTCTTGAGCAGCAAGTAGAATCATCTAGGCAACAAGCTCAAAAGGATGCAGAAGATGAGGAGATGGTTGAAGTAGAGAAGAATGTAGAGATTCCTCAATAGGTTCCTCATGAGGAAGAGAAATAGGAAATGGGTCTTGAAAAGAACATCTCACAAGATATGAAAACCAAACATTTAAGAGGATAAGGTGCCCGAGCTTAAGAAAGATCATCAAGTGGGACATCCTGAGGATGAACAACAACAGGTTGGTTAGAACAAAGTGCTTCAAGAGGAGGTCCCTCAGAAGAGGCAAGAGAAAGTTCAGGATGGGAATGACAATGAGGATATAGTTGATAAGGATGCTCACATTGAGTAGTTGGGTCAAGAAGGACAAACATCAGATATACCAGCATGGTTGTCATCGGAGGTAATACAACCTTCCATTGAAGATGCACCTTTTGATTTCAAATCGTTATTTTCCCTAGAAGATGGAAAGCCCAAGTGTAAGGCTAGGGCTATGTTTACAATAAAGAGAGATGTTGCTACTAGGAAAAGAACAACCCAATTGGCTATGCCCATGGTAGATAAAAATAAAAGGGAGATAGTAGCTGGTGAGTTTCAAGTGACAACCATTGATTTGGGGCACGTGACAACTGCACAAGAGATCAAAGAACTCAAAGGGAGCATTGAAGTCGTAGCTACTCACATATAGAAGAAAAAGGCTAAGAATAAGGAGTTGAAAGGGCAAATTGCCCAACTCCAAGCATTTATTAAGGGATTGGTCACACCAGGTACACAAATAACATAGGTCCTGACTGTGTAGACACCCTAAAATGACCATGTTGTCACACCACTTGCATTTCATCAATTCTTCCAAATCACCTGTAGTTGACATTAATTAAATAATCTAATATTTAATTAATTTCATCAAATTCTTCCAAATCTCTGAAAATCAACATTGATTGAATAAATTCTATTTATTTAATTAATTTCATTAAATTCCTTTATATTATTCCAAAAAAAATATTTTTTATTATTTAATTAAATCATTATCCTTTTCAAATTTCAAGTCTACATTAATTAAATAAATCCCTTTATTTAATTAACTCATCACAAATTCTCTCTTATCTACAATTAAATAATTTACAGTATTTAATTAAATCAATTGTTCTTCCAAATTTAAATAAATCATGCAAATTTATTTAAATTATCTCAATCTCTAAAAATAAAATATAATCAAATATTTTATTTATTCTTCAAAATCATGCACAATCAATTAAATAAATTTATTTATTTAATTTCAATTATCTTTCCAATTCCTCTAAAAATATCATGTTAACTCATGTGCACAATCAGTCTTATTTCTAGAACTCTAAAAAGGCAAATCTAAAGTTAAATTAATTGGCTTTAATTTATCTTGTTTTCATCAACTCATGAATTAGAAAAAAAAATATTCTAATTTATGAAATCAAATCTATCTTTACCAAAAAAGCAATTATCTTAATAAAAATACCTTTTTGGAGTGACACGTGTCGTGTGCACATTTAGCATGAGTTATTAGATTTATCTCAACCATTTATTCTATGGATTTATTTCATCTGTTGATCGATCATGTTTGAAACCTATATAAACCCCCCTCATCTCCTTCACAAATCTTCTTCGATCATTTATTCTCAGACATCCCTATAGCGCATTGAGCATTCATCGCATTGTTGAGAACCTTTGAGAACTTTGAGCACAAACACAATCTACATCCACTTGTTGCAAACATGGTTTCGCAATTTGAAAAGTAATCTACATTCGACCAAAAGATCCAAACAATCTAGGTGATAGCTTCTTTGTTTGTAATTTGATTTATTCATTGATTTGGTTATTGCTTAGATGGATCTTTTGATGTTATGGGTAATTGAGTTGTTATTATCATTACTTTGTGATCTTATCATTCAACCTCTCGATTTTTCCTATACATAGACTGCATTAGCATTAGTGAGCTAGAAAGAGATAAGTGGATTGGATGCAACCAAGTATCAAGCAAATGTTATCAAAAAGTGGTTTGCCACTTTCATGACCGAGGGTGAAGAAGTCATCAAGATAGCCTTGTCTAATTGGGACACATTGGCTCATATCCGGACTAAGACAAACCAGTTGAAGAAAGAATGTGTGGTGAGGCTTGATCAAAATGATCAATACCTCAACAAATTGATTAATGCTAGGAAGTTGAAAGATAAGGTGTTTCTCAAGCATCACATTTTGACCTTGTAGACACTGAATAAAATTTCCATGTGGATCAAGGACTTAAAATTTAAAGCAAATGTCCTCAAGAGCTGCAGGATCAAAGAATCAGATATAATTACAAAAGTTCATGACCTGCTTATTGATGAGGTAGAAATTTTGGAGGAGTTATTAGGGAGTCAAGTAAGAGAGAAAGAGAATTATGATGAGAAAGTCTCTACGGAGACATTTAAGGCTTGATTTGATCCTATGTTGAAGGACCCTGTTCAACATTTCTCAGAGGCAGAAATAGATGAGATAATGGAAATCTCTATGAAGGTGAAAGTGTATAAGCACAGATTGGAGAACATGACAAATAAGTGGGTTACTCTCACTGATCAATTGCAAGTGCAGGAATATGCCAAACTCAAAGCACAACAATTTGATCAAACAGAAATGGATACAACCATCAAGGCATATGATATTTTCACAAAGCTAGATTCTAGAGGTATGATGGTTGGAGAGGATCCATCTGAGGTAGAGGAGGGATAGAATATCCATGAAGATGCTAAGGTAAATATACTGGGAATACTCCATTTTGCTAGTTGTACTCCACCAAGGATTGCCAAGAAGCAATCACGTGCCACATTTCTTAACCATTGATTTATTTTGAGAGATCTCCTAACCATTAGATCATTGTAACTGATTCCAGGTCCTTATTCTATAAAAGGGCCTGAATCATCTTATATAAGAGAGACTGAATTGATGAATGTTTGAGCACTGAGCTTGTTAATTCGACAACTCTGTGACTTTTCTCATGGTTCTCCCTCACAATTAGTGTAAATGTTTACATCCTTTGCATATATAATGGAAATGAAGCTACAGATTACCATTCCATCATATATTTTAAGTAATCTTCTATGGTTTCTAGTTTGTATTAGTGAATTGCCATGTTCTTTTTAAGTGTGTTCAGCCGATTGCTTGCTATTGATCAATTCCTTGAAGACTTGCGTCTCTTATATGTAGTTGTGAATGTTTCTAGTGAAGTATGAGTAGATTTCCTTCATTTCATGAATATATCAGGATATGCATGTGGATCACTGGTGAAATTTAAATAGGCTAGGATTTTAATTTGATAATTTGATCTTCAACTCTTCATTTACATAATCATAGTAAGTGCTGCAAATAATGACAAATCATACACAAGTAATCATAAATACTGATGAATTGCATACTTTATAGAAGATCTTTAGGTGAATTCTCAATTTACATGTAAATATTAGTTAAGACAGGGATATTTTCAGAAGAACTAATCAAAGTTGAGATACTTTTAGAAGAGTTGATCAAAGTTCTGTTCAATTCATGCTTACATACTTAAATCTTAACTAGATATTATAGGATTTAACATAATTGACAAGGATATTTGCAGATCAAGTGCAATATGCAAGGTATTTTTGAAAATTGACACAATCTAAAGAAGGATATAATTGCAAAGTGTAAGTCCCCCACAATGGAACAACATATCACAATGACCCTTGAGTGATTGTCAGAAGGTCAAGACCTGACTAACAGAGACTTGGGGTTATAAATTTACCTTGAATTTATCATATCTTTCAAGATAAGTAAAGGTTTGTGTGATAAATTTTATTTCTACTGCATGTGATTAATTGACACATCAATAAGACCAACTATGCCAAACTAGTCTCCATCACAGAGAGTACCATCCATCTTCAAAATAGGGGGACTTGCATTGCCAACGCATATTCCATCTGTAACATACCATTTATAAAACATGCAAAATAGGGCTAGATATGAGTATAACTGTGTATAACTTATCAATCATCTGACTTCAAAGTTCTGCAATTATTCCCTTGAACATGTGACAAAAGGAGTATCATATCTATTTAGTAGCTACTGCAGTTCATTTATGACAAAATATAGGTATGCCATCATCTTAATCAAAGCATCATGCAACAAGGAATATGCACCAAACCTTATCTCATGTTTCCACTTTCACTGAATTTATCAAATGCTCCAAAGGCACCAATAGGGTGTTAATTTCTAAGATGACCTCATTATCTCTAAAAATATCAAGAGCAACCTCAGATGACACTTTGGGCTCTTTTAGCCCCATATCCTCAAGGAGCTTATCAAAGGTAAAGTTCTTATTATACATTTCTTGGAATCTCATACATTCTTTTATAAACTTATCATCAACAACTATTGCATCATGTGGCCAAAAATTAATTGTTATAATTTTAGACCTTTTTAGCACTGTTTGACCACCATCCATCAGCTCCAAGGAATTCTCCTTTGAGATCTCTAATGTCATATGGACATGCACAACAACATTGTGGAATATGAGCCTTATAAAAGACTCAGTAAGTACTCTTCTCCCTTGAAAGCATTCTTCATTTTTGACTTTCCACAAGGCCCACAAAATTTCAGTAGACAAGATAAACCAAAAATTATCATCAATTTTATCAAGACCCTTAACATAACCAAACAAAATCTCTTTCCAAATAAAGATTTTTTTTTGGATCCCACCCTTTTAGACCTGACAGAAAGATAGACTGTATACATTTTGTAAAGTCATAATAAAAAAAAGATGTTCAATGGATTAAGGTTGATTTCTAAATTTGCAAACAATCTTACTGGGGTCAGATTTAAAAAAAATAGTACCAACAACCAGTCTTTTAAATAAAATTAACCATCTAAAGTAGGATTTTTTGGTTCTAATAAGTTGGATGAACATCTAAGGATGATCTTATACCATTGGACAGTGCTCGGGTTAATGGACCAACATTTTTTAGCATAATTGATGGGCTCCAAGGAATTATAAATAAGGTTATAGATCTTTTTTGCACCACCTTTGCAGACCTTTGAGCCATCATTCCATTTCAAATTATTGTAGATTTCAGGGTTGAACCTAGAAGTCACTAGCATATGTAATTTATGCATTATTTTATGTAGCACATTGTATGTATTCCTCTGAGAGTCAGGAATTTCAAAAACCTTTTTCAAGTCATTCCACAATTTCAATTCACCATTTTCTAAGATGTCATTGAAACTGCTAATACCTTTGTTGTTCTAGGTCTTAGCATAGTAGCTTTGCAGTAATGCAAGGGGCTTGTTCTTCCACTGAAGATTCCACCAAATGGACCAAAAACTAAAGACTTCTTTCCCATTGCTCCTCCAAGCATTACCATTCTCAACAAGAGGCCTGACCAGTTCCCAAGCCTTCCAAATGCTTCTAAATACACTAGAGACAAAAGTGAGGGCTACATATTTGCTGAAAAGAACATATTGTGGATGAGGATGTTTCCAATCTTTTTCCCTTTTTGGTACTACCATCTATATGTTATTCCTCACAAGAACCTTCTAGGATTCCTTACCATCAAAGGATTTCAAAATCCATTTGGTGGCCAATGCTATGCCTTGTGTCTTAAGGTCCTTAAGCCCTAGACCTCCAAACTCTTTCCCCAAGAAACACCATTCCCATTTGCTAGTTGCTCTCTCTTTTTGACCTTTACCATTAGACCATAGGAAATCCCTAAGATTTTTTTGCACCTCATTGATGTGGCAATTGTTAAAAGCTAGATAGATGAGTAGTAGATAGTGTAGGAAGATAATATCTTTTGACAAACTTGCAGTCTTCCTACCAAAGATAGGATCCTATTGGTGATTCCACTTCACAAGTTTCTTATCTATCTTCTCTTTCACACATTTACACATCTCACTCAAAGAGGGGGCAATGGAGAAAGGAATCCCTAAGTATCTAATTTGTTTGTTGGGTCCATCCCATTCAAACCCAATTTCATTGAACCAAATAGGAGGAGAACTAGACCATTTGGTAGGATAGATTTTTGAACAGAGATTTTTGACCGAGAAGCTTGGTAGAAAATATATAATTTACTCAACATGTTTTTAAAATTACTTTCTTCCATATTAACAAATAAAGTAGTATCATCAACAAATTATGTATTGACTAGTTCATCCCCATTTGGTAGGGTGAGATCTTTCACTCTACCACCATTGATGGAAGCCCTCAACAAATATTGCATAGCATCTGCAACAATTACAAATAGGGTAGGAGCCAATGGGCATCCTTGCCTAATGGATCTTTGGAGGGTGAAGGGATCAGAGAATGATCCATTAGTATCAATCACAATAACAACATCATGAAACAAAACCTTAACCATATCAATGAATTTTGGAGGAAAGCCAAAAGCTTCAAGCATCATGATAATAAATGACCATTCAACCCTATCATTGCTTTTTAAAGTCTAGGAGGAGCTTGCCAATATTTTGATTAGTGTGATTTGTCCAGTGCATTACTTCTCGACCAATAACCAAGTTTTCTAAAATATATCTTCCTTTGAAAAAACTACTTTGAGAGTCATTGACAAATTTTGGCAAAATATCTTTCAATCTGAGAGCTAATATTTTTGCCGATATTTTATATGATACATTGAGTAAAGTAATTGCCTCCAATTTTTTTATTAGTACTCTATCACCTTCCTTAGGTAGAATTTTGATAATTCCTTTATTGATATGGCTGCCCAAAGAGCCATATTTAAGTGTCTCATCATAAACTAACCATAGATCATCCACAATCCAATTGATGTTTTTTTTGTAGAATTCAGAAGGAAGGCCATCAACCCCTAGAGATTTATTGTTATTGAAATATTGATAGCATAAACAATTTCATCTTTATAGATCATACTACTCAAAGTATTGGCATCCTCCTCTAAAATTTTCATAGGAACAAGTTCCTTACAAACCCTTTGGGCATTGGAGCAACTAAAGTTATTATCATTGGCTGAGAACAAATTTTGGTAGAAGTTTTTAAATTCTTCTTTAACCTTATTACAATCTTCTATCTTTTCAGTGCCAACCCAAATATGACCAATCTCCTCATTTCTATTTCTAGTCTTAATAAAGTTAAATAAGAACTTAGATCCTTTGTCTCCCACCTTAAGCTAGTTTAGTTTTGCTATGACTTTCATCCCTTGTATTTTCTTTCTTTGGTTACATTTGATAGAATGTTTGATTAAGGATAGATCCTTCACCAACTCATCATTGTTTGAGTCATTTTGGAGCTCACCTTCAATAATATGAATCTTGTTCTGCAACTTATCTTCAATTTTCCTTTGATCCAACATAAATTTCTTTCCAATGGTTTGAAAGAGTGTTCATTTCCAAAATCTCTCTTTGGGGTGAGTGTTTCCACATAAATCTATTTATGTTCCTCAGTGTAAGGGCTCCATCCATGCAATCTTGGGATTTCAAGAGACTAGTGTTAAGTTTGAATGGATTATACTTACTTGTATTGTCCTTCAAAGCATGTTTCTTCAAAACAATGATAGCTTTAATAGGATAATGGTATGACATTGTTTCAGTGTAGATATTCAAACTATTTCCATTCTCTTTAGGCTCAAAGTTGAAGAATTATTTATTCACATAGAACCTATCCAACCTTGTATAGATTCTTTTGCCAAATTTTGGAAATTACACCATACAAACCATATATCTTTGGTGTCTTTTTTTCCTTTTTCCATAGGATCAAAGAGCTTTATATTGTTCATTTTTGACCAAAAAATGCTCATTACCCTTCCAATTGCAATCTAATCCTCCATATTTATCTTCCCCTTGCTCTATCATATTAAAGTCACCATCCAAAATCTAAGGAATTCTTGGAAGAGAGTCTAGCTATTTCCAAAGTTCAACCCTATCCCTATAGTCATTAGCAACATAGATAGAAAAAATCCCAAATTTCTCACTATCCTTCTCAATTATCACCCACACTGCTCTATTGCAATTAGATCATCTTGACTCAACAACCCATCTAGAGTTCATGAGGATAGCTATACCACCCTTACCTTTCTCATGCTTGCTAACAAATTGTATTGCATCTTTCTAGATTGATGAAAAGGGAATACTTTCCCTTTCAAATCTGCAACAAGTACCAACACAAAATCCTATTCAAGAAGACTGCAAATGAAGTAACATAGCTGAAAATTGAAGAGAAATCTGCAACATAAATTTTATTTAAATCTCAAAATTCATTACATCAATATGAAGCTTATGAGCTTACTGGAATCATACATGCAACACTTGCAACAAATAAATTTATCAACATCCTGGACTCATTCCAACAACATTTGGGTATGTCAAAATCTTCATCTCCAAAGCCCCCCTCACCAAATGAGCAAGCATCAATATATAGAAATTGCGTGACAAGAAAACACTATTGGTTTCTTAAAACAACCTCCACTAAACCACTAAGAAAACCTGCCACTTTCTTCCTATCACTGCCCCCTCACTTTTCTGAATTTTCTAAAATTGTTTCTGGGTTTTGTGTGTCTCCTTCCTATATTTCTAGAACATTTTGAATTTTTCTATTTTAATCAGAAATGAGAAAGTTATGTCCATTTTACCAAGACTGGGTTTCATAATTACAACCCAGACATTCAACAACATGCAAAGCCTGTGGCCCACATGGTTTCATTAAAATTTCCCATGGTTTCACTAAAACCATCAACTCGAACCACCTCTTAGACACCCTTCTTGGAGGTTACAATTTTGGAAATAAAAATAGGAGTTGTTGACCCACTTACGATGGAATCTTCCCACCAAATCAGCCCCACCAAACAAAAATTAATGCATATTCCCAAGTGGGTGCCTAGGAAAGTTTCTCCCCACTAATGGAGGAATTTACAAATTATCGGGGTATTTTTCTTCAAAATTACATTTATTAATATACCCCAAGAAAATACATTTGTTGCAAATTTAAATATTATTTTCCAAAGCCCACAAACCTTATTGAAAACAAACAAACAAAAATTAAAATATTTTTGGTGATGCAAGATTGCCATTGACCATGGATGCTCCTGCATCAGACACCTAGGGTAAGAAGTTTGTGAGCATACACTCACAAATATGTGCACAAAAAAATTGCTATCTCTTTTTCCAGCATCTACCTGGAACACTTCCCATACTCCAACAACTCTACTTTGCACTCCTATTTCTCAACATGGAATCACTGTAACCTGTCCTCCTCCACCAATATGCATCTATACTATCCTCTATAATATTACACCAATTTTCTGCATACAAATTAGCACTAACAAAATCTAACTGTACCATCTCTTCTGCATTTACCAATTATTCTTCTACACTCATTATCTTATTCATTTCAACATGCAAATCAACTTTCACAAATTTAGGAGGGTATAGCTTTACCTCTTTCACCCGTTCCTCTATCACTACTGCTGCAACATCTGTCTTCTCATTATCTTCTGCAACCTCTTCATCTTCATCATAAAAATAGAACATTTTATACGTTACCTCTTTCTCTGCAACATTTTCATCACCATTGTCTGCTTTCCCATCCTCTTCATGTTCATTCTCTACTACTGCAACCTCATGATCTGCAACAACTACATCCTTTTTCTCATCCTCAACCACTGTTGTAGTCTTTTCTCTTTCCTCTTCCTCAACCTCTTTCTCTATGCCTTCCTCAAAGCATACCTTTGCAATATTTTCTTCTTCCTGTTCACCTGCATACACAACTATGACAAACTTTTTGCCTTTCTTCTTTGGCATTCTATCAAACACTTGCCACACACTCTCAATTTTCAACCTCTCAGGTATAGACGGCCTCACACTTGATGATCTATCTACACATAAATCACACACACACCACCATAGGTCCTGCTACAAGCTTCCTCATGTTCGGCAATCTACCTGTAGACTCAGGAACAACCTGCTCTGATACCGCTAATGAAAAGGGAATACTCTCCCTTTCAAATCTGCAACAAGTACCAACACAAAATCCTATGCAAGAAGGCTGCAAATGAAGTAACACAACTGAAAATTGAAGAGAAATCTACAACATAATATTTTATTTAAATCTCAAAATTCATTACATCAATATGAAGCTTATGAGCTTCCTGGAATCATACACGCAACACCTACAAAAAATAAATTTCTCAACATCTTGGACTCATTCTGGTAGCATCTAGGTATGTCAAAATTTTCTTCTCCAAATCCCCCCTCACCAAATGAGCAAGCATCAATATATAGAAATTGCGTGACAAGAAACCACTATTGGTTTCTCAAAACAACCTCCACTAAACCACCAAGAAAACCTGCCACTTTCTTCCTATCACTGCTCCCTCACTTTTCTAAATTTTCTAAAACTTTTTCTGGGTTTCGTGCGCCTCCTTCCCAGCTTTCCATAACATTTTTAATTTTTATATTTCAATCACAAATGAGAAAGTTATTCTTATTTTACCGAGATTAGGTTTCATAATTACGACCTAGACATTCAACAACATGCAAAGCTTGTGGCCCACATGGTTTCATTAAAATTTCCCATGGTTTCACTAAAACCATCAAATGGAACCACCTCTTGGAAATCCACACCCTTCTTGGAGGTTACAATTTTGGAAATAAAATTAGGAGTTGTTGACCCACTTATGACGGAATCTTCCCACCAAATCAGCCCCACCAAACAGAAATTAATGCATATTTCCAAGTGGGTGCCTAGGAAAGTTTCTCCCCACTAATGGAGAAATTTACAAATTATCGGGGTATTTTTCTTCAAAATTACATTTATTAATATACCCCAAGAAAATACATTTGTTGTAAATTTAAATATTATTTTCCAAAGCTTACAAACCTTATTGAAAACAAACAAACAGAAATTAAAATATTTTTGGTGATGCAAGATTGCCATTGACCGTGGATGCTTCTACATCACAGATGATCTTTAGACTAGTTTCTAACTGAAAGTGTTTTTCTTTAACTTCTTGCAGAAGAAAAAAGTCTACTCCATTTCTCTTCTTTAAAATATCTTTGACTGCATATTTTCTATCAGGGGATTCCAATCCCCTAATATTCTAACTAAGAATTCTTAGTGTCATCAATTTTGGAGGGTTCAAAGGGGGTTTCTAGTCTTTATACAATATGTCAAAGCACTTAGGAAATCTCTCATCTATGCCTTTTTTCTTACCCTTCTGAGGGTTATCTTCTCTACTTGTCCACTTTCTCAGTCTTTTTATCTTTTCCTCTATATTTCCAATCATTTTGTCAATCTCCATTTCAAAATCATCTTTATTATAGTTAGGAGAGGCATCTTTCATATGCATCTCTCCATCCTCATTGAAATTCTTATTCAATAGATTTTTATCTTCTTCCATTGTTTCTAGAGCATGAGAGCAAGAAATTTCACCCTTAACAGGTGTTGAATCCCTATTGGCTCTATTAGTCTCAATTTGTTCTCTAATTTTATCTAGCATAATCTCTTGGGCATTCATTTTCTTGTTTTGGATGTTGATATCATTTGCAAGTGTGTCTTTGTCAGCCCTCAAAGATTCATTACCTTCTTTGAGTTTTTTAAAACTATCAAACTTCTTTTTTAACTTCTAACAAGTTATTGGCCACTTCTTCCACAATGAGAGCCCCATTCTGATTGCTCTCTTGAATATCAGACAAGGTAGCAAAATTATTCCCATTAGCATTAGATTCAACTTCTCTTCTCTCAACATTACCTTGATTTTTTTCTTTTATTCAAATGTTCAGGCCTCAAGCTATTAGGGTTCTTAAAGAGTTTAGGGCAGTCCTTCTTTTGATGCCCTTCTCTTTTGCACAAGAAGCAAGCATTTAACCCCCCTAACAGTTCAATGTCACAACTTAAAGAATTGTCTCCTATTAATAACAATTTTCTCTAGCTCCTTAGTACCAAGACAAAGAGATATCAATGCCCTAGCTTCCAAATGAGGCAGAGAATCCACTTGCATAATTTTACCAATAGGTTACATAATTTGAGGTATGAAAGCCTAGTAATGAGGTGACAGGTTTTTGATAGTAATCCATCTTGGGATAGAATCTAACAAAACATACTCATTTTTAGAATTCAGTGTCCAAGATATTGCCTTGAACATCAAATTTCCCACATTCCAAAACTATCTATTTAAAACCCTAGTTTGCATATTATGGTTTTTAAGGACAACAAACAGTCCTCTTTGGATCATCTTAAAAATGATACATAAATGCCCAACTTTCTTCCCCAAACACTATTAATCCAATCATCAATTTTTTTTACTCAACATTCATTGCAACAAAGAGAACAACAATACCTCTAACTCTATTTTCCTCCTTGTCCAAATCAAGAGACATCTTAGTATTTGGTTCAACCACAAGAACATTTCTAGGAGGAGAAGATGACTTACCTTCTCCTCCGTCTCGTTCACCTCTGGATCCCCTTCCAGCTCCATCATTCTACACCTTGAACTTGGCACTAACAGGAGCAACAATTTTGTCTTTCCCTAAAATCTCTCTGTAAATCTTCTTGCCCTTAGCTCCTCCCCCTTTCTCTACCCTGATCTAATTTTTTCTTCAGCATCAACATGCTCCATAACCTTATTCACTCTCAGGAACCCACTAGTTATTGCCTAATAGTTAATGCTTGATGGGAGGTTCTGGCACTATAGTTAATTCAAAAATCACAAAAGCAAAAAAAAAACACAAAACACCACACAAATCCACAAATAAAATCACAAAGGCACACCAATTCGCACAACAATACACCAAACAAACCAAGGAAACCAAAAGGACCAAGGAAGACTCAACAAGAAAGGAGAGAGCCCACCAAAGTAGAAGGTGGAAGATGACTTTTCATCTCCCACCAGATCAAGGAGCTCTCTCACTTCTCAAGTATCCTATAAGTTACAAAAGCATTTGGGATTTATTAGAAGTGTCCAACATGTCATTGAAGTGTATTGAGTTTGGAGTTTTTAAAAAAAAATTCTTGGATCAATTCTTTGCTAAATTGGCCTCCTTTATTCTATGGTTGATTCCCAAAATGAATTTTTAGTATCCCTATTTTGGAAAAGTTTTGTCTAAACTTTTGATGAGTGTTTAGCACCTTGAAAAAAGAATTGTGATTTTCTTATCCACATATTCAAAAATCTCTCATGATGCTTTATCTCTATTTTGGCTATTGTAAAGGTTTTGAGAATTTGTTCTTGTTGTTCAAAATGATTCTCTATTTTATCTTTTCTTTCCTTTGTATGCATGTGAGTTGTAATGAAGGAAAGTAAATACATTAATTATAGAAGATTTATTCTTGTAATATGATGTCGTTTCATTTATGCTCAAACTAAGTAATTAGATAGTGAACTATTCTTTTGTTATCTTGGTTTGCATGTCTTGGTGGTGGGTAAAAGTACTTAATCATTGGTATAGGGTGAGACCATATATCCTCTATTGAACTTCATGATGAACTGTCATGACAGTTGAAGTCTTCTACTTATACAATTGTGTTTTTGTGCATTGTTTCCATGTGTGAAGGCATCGTTGGCATGTGAGTGTACATTGTGACATGGTTATGTTACAATTGTTTATACACAAACATTGTTGGCCTTATTTTTCACCCATTAATGTTCTTAGTAAAATTTGGAATTACATACTCGATTCCTTGAGATATTAAGGTTGCTAGGGGAGGGAACCCAAACTCTGAGGTGAAGAAGATATTGATGGAGAGTAATTCGAAAGGGGTACACAAACAAAAATTCCTTTTAGCCTTTTCTTTGGATAGTTTTGATATAGATTGAGTTTGAGTTCTTATGCAATAAATCTTAAAGAAGATACATTCTCAAATTTCTCAACAAAGTCACCAAGTGGACTAGGATGTGACCTTTTTCAAACAATTGACTTGAGGATCATGATCCATAGATTTCAAAGTCATAGAACACAAAAAATACCACATAGTTATATGGTAGTTAGTTGGCGCAAAGGGGGTAATCAAACTTCTCAATAAATATGATAATAAGGCATCAAAGGTGTGGTAGATATTTTAGATAAAGCATCCAATAGGATGTACAAATCCATTTTATTATTAATTTCTATATATTTTATGAAATGGTCTAAGTGTCTAATTATTCTTAATAATATGTACCTCATTTTAATTCAACAATTTAGAAAGTTTTAGAATACAATTTTTTAAGAAGCAAACCTCCACATTTAAACCAATATCCACTATCTTAACATAAAAAATATAAAATTATAATAAAAAAGTAAAATTATAATGAAAAAGGGTGAGATAGAGAAAAAAAGGACCACTAGATTCTAAGATAGTTCTCATCTTATGAGATCCTTATCAACAAACACGACAACTAGAGTCATCAACATTAAGAAATGCATTTTTAAATTAAAACCAAGGTAAAATAAATAATAGTATAAGAGATTGCAAATGACATGTGATAGAAAGTAATCACAAAGAGTTAATATTTCGATATAAACAAGCATACACATTGTTTTGGTCTATAAAGCTTCTAAATGTTTGTAGAAAGGGAAAACTAAGAACTATTGTATTATAAAGCTAAAAATTAAAAGTCTTGAAAAGATGTTACAAAGCAGTTCAAAGATCTTATTTATATCTTGATTATTATTCTTGCTCTTCAAAATATCCGTTGATCATTGGAGTTATTTACTCACACAACCTATTCCTATGATCTTTTTAATAAAAAGGTTCTCCCTAACTTGAGTGTCATTTTCAACAAGTACTGATGTGGATTTATTAAATTATGATTTTTAATATTTTTTAAATCATAGAGGAATTGATAGCCTAAAAATCCATAAGAAAATCTCCCTATACCCTTTAGGTTGTACACGCTGCCCCTATATACAATGGGAAAATTGAGTTTCAAACATGTGATCATTATCCATATCTTTCAACGGCTCAACCATCTAAACTACACCTGGAAGCTTTTTCTTTATAATATTACCATGAAAACTCATGTGTCTTAATTTTTTGATAAGATGCCCAATTATTGTTATGATTACTTCTCTATAATCTACCAAACTTCTGTTAGTGTCACATAAAATGGAGCAGTGAAACCTTAGAGTCCAATTCTGATTGGTTTTGGAAGTAATTCAGAGAGTTTAAGATATTGTATTTCTTAGTAAATAAAGGTCAGTCACTGTTAGATTGAGAATTTCATAACGTCCTAGTGTTGAGACATTTAGATAGATGCCAAAATAGAATCCATGCCCATCTCCCATGTAGATTTTGATGCACATTTGTCATTTGGAAGGGTAGTTGATTTATTCCTGATCCCTGTGTGTCAAGAGGGATCCATTGTCCTTTAGGATTCCTTTTTATTTATTCATTGGTTTTGCATCTTTCAAATTCATGATGTTTGTTGGTTCTAACACAGTTCTGATGATAAAGGAACTTTTGAGCATCATTGGTTCTCTGTCGTCAAAACTGTGTTAGGACCTCGATGCTCTATAATATTGCAACATGTATATTGGATGTGTCCACCATAATTTTATCTTTTCTTTCTTTATTTTTCTACATTAGAGTACTCATTCCATGTCCACATCCATTGTTGGACTGAGTTAGATCAATAGTTCTCAAATCCTTTCTTCATTTTTGGGACATTGTTAGCATTTAACTTTCACAAGGAATTGCCACTTGTATATTAGAGAGACAAACTTCATTGAATAGTTTTATACCTTTATCATTTTTATGCAAGCCTTCTTTTCCTTTTGATTAGTACAAATCAATGGATCATGAGAATTTCTGATCTATTTGAATCAATGGCTTTTCATTCTCCATGGATTTCAACTAATTTCCTCATGGCAAAGAGGGGCCTACTATCTCTTTGAATCGATTTCTCTTTATTCACTTTTCAAAGTAGCAACAATTGTTGGATTTAATCTATTTGACAACATTACGATGTTTTCTCCATTGTTAAGAAAATGTTTGACCTATATCTCTTTTCCATGGTGGAATTTATTTTTGGGGTTTTGATTAAGATTTAAAAAATAATGGTTGTATGGAGGAAAGAAGATGTTAATCTTTTAAATGTCTTTTTTTTTTTGTATTTAGAGATATTTGAAATGAATCAACTCTAAATTAAGATAAGTTTGGCAATGTTTGAAAAAATAATTAATGTCTTTTATTCCCTTTTCAAGTGCATTTTGCATCTTAATATGGTGTAGAATTTTATGCTTCTACAGGTTCTTAGAACAAAGATGAAGCTATAGCTCTAGCAAAGGGGATCAAAGTGACTCGTGAGCTCAAAATCTTAGAATTTGATGGTGAGTCTTAAATTATAATAGATGTGATGGTAAAAGGATCAACCTTAACTTAGAAATTCAAGAGGATTCTTAAATAGGGTTGGATCCTTCCATTAGAATTTAACTAAATCAACTTTAAGCATTTTGTCAAAGAGTGTAATAGGGCATTTCTCAATCTATTTTATTTGAAATGACTAGTGTACTTCCTAGAATATTAGGAGGGGCTTCAATATATTATCCTAGAGGATGTGTTGAACACCTAATCCTTTAACACCTAACACATGAAAGGAGATGTTGAAAAAACTCATTGATCTATAAACTAGAGATGATTATGCCATATAATAGTCATCAAAATAAATGTATAAAATAATAAATTATGATCTTTCCTCTTTAGGCAAACAATTAAATTTGAACTTGAAAGAAAATGAGAGCAAAACAATCATCACAAAAGAATACATGAGTGTTTTACCCATGAAAATATGATTTCAAGGAGAAAATTCTAACAAAAGTGGGCAAAGGACCCTCTTTTCCATTATCATCAATGGAAAATAAAAACTTATACCTCTTTGGCACACAACTAAACCAAAACAACTAATATTATTCCCTAAGATCACACACAACTCTTTTACACATACTCTTCTAGCTCTAACTTTACCTAATATAGTTTATTGTTCACTTCAAACTCTTAAATTATTTTGGAGTTCACTTCTAATCCTTTCTATATTGCCTCTTAGGTGTTTACAATTAACTATTTAGCTAGTTCATACATGTCAATAATCTCAAAAGTTACGAGTTCAGTTAGAAGGAAAGGAAATTTGAAGTGTTTTGGTGTTATACACCATTTTTGGACACATGACAAAACCACTACTCGTGTAGAGATGAAAATGTTCCTCCAATATGAAACTACCTAGGTGGTTTCACAATCACCATAATAGATTTGAAATTGTTTTTGTGGTTATGTAAGCTCCTCTTGGAAAAGCCAATGATTTTGTTTTGTGGCATTGAAACCTCCTCAAAATACTTGCAACTACAATACAAAGAAAAACCTATTAGGGTTGTTTAAGAGCTTGCCTTTAGGTCAAGCCCCTATGTTGGTCTTTAGATCTCTATAGGCAACTGATATTGGAAAAATGGTAAAAAATAAGTATGTGCTCTTATCTCTTAAGTACATCTAGGAAAATAACAATAGTGACTAATAAAAAACTGAGTATCAACCCTAGTCTATGAGGAAGAATACCCTAGTATGCATAAAGGAAAATAGGGTGGTGATCTACACCAAAAATTTGTCAATTACAAATAATGGAAGATGCAATGAAGATTACAACAATACTATTCAAAAAATAAGAAAAAATGTTACTAGGATTTGATGTAGAGGAGAGGTTGCAACCCTCAGAGGATTTAATAAAGCATAAATCCCTTCATGAAAGCCTCAACAATAACCAAAATACAATAGTGAGATCAATGAAAGGTAAGAGAGATACTTCAACCAAGAGAGAGCACCAAAAACTAACAATGGAGATCCAAGAGTTGTGTGAGCTCAAAAAGTGAGAGGAAGAAGTAGAAGAATTTCAAAGTTACATTTTATATTGAAGACGGAGAGAATCAAAGGGTCAAGTATGTTTATAGGGACCATTTCTCTATCAAACAAACATTACCACCAATGGAATTTGGCAAATGGATGGGAAAACAATGGTTTGAATTTCAAAAACTTCCAAGATGCCAGCGCATCGCACAAACATCTACATGTTGCACTAGCGTCCTGGGGAAATTCTCTAGAATCTCAATATGTGTTCCCATAATGACAAAAGAAATAATAGTGTGGTGTAAAATTTGACAAACTTTGGTGAATGGGAAATATGCCAAGGTTAGGCTCGAGTGGCCATACAAACATGCTATGAAAATAGACACCAAAGCGGGTCAAAACACAATGTGAAATTGCAAGGGTACATAATTTTCTATATTACATTTTGCCTCCACTTTAGTGCGTTGATGACACTAAATGATAAGCTACCCTAAAGTACAAGAATGAAAACACTGAAAGTAAATAATCATGTAAAGGATATCGTAGAGGATGCAAAAGTTCTCCAGGTAGAAGGATGATGCCCCTAGACTGAGAACCTACAAAACCACAACATTAGGTACTATAACCTTGCAAGATCACCATGTTAGAAATTGAATAATCATGTATGATTGAGATGTATCAATTTGGGATTAAGGCAATAAATTCAAGAATTCTAAAATAGTGAGAAGAATGATACGGAGAAAAAATAAATCAAAGAGAAATAAAGGGTGAATGTATGCCCCTTTGTGTTTATTTCTAACAATTAGGAGACAAGAATAGGAAGAAAAATTCACCACTTCTAAATTTGGGGAGAAAAGTTGTTGGAAATGCCTCTAGTTGGGTTATTTTGTGAAATAACTATTGCAAATATGTGCCTAATCGGTGTTGTCACTGATGTCAACATATCCTTGTTGTCATTGGTGTCAACTGTATCCCATTCTAGAAGACTTGTATGTTGAGGATATTAGGAAAATTAGCCTCTCCAGAAGAAACAAGTGAGTTACATATCTCTCTGTAAGAGACTGTGAAGACAGTGCAGTTTAGTGAAGTAGATTGCTCTGCATTTCCAGTGAGATGAAGATAAAAGTTTGTGGACCAAAGGGTGTTGTAAAGGATTGTCTGAAGTTGTTCCAGTTAAGATTTGAGGGATCCACATGAAGAATTTGTGAAGTTATGGCCATATGAGTAGAATCAGGTTTTACAGTTGTTCAGAGGTGACAGAGTGACAAAAAATTAGTCCAGATTGATCTGCATTGGAATATTATGATCTATGGATCTAGAAGTGTGTTTGGGATGTTAGTGTGTATCATCAACTCAAGAGGTTCATCGTTTGGAGGTCTTTCAACTAAGGATGAGTGATGCTTATTGGTTAATAACTAAGGATGAGTATAAGCCTCCGGAGAAAGGTCTTTCAACTCTAGATGAACTCAAAGATGCTGAAAACAACATTTGAGCTAAAGAAGCTTTGCCGAGTGCCCTGACTGATACAGAAACGACAAATGTCCTAGAATTGAAAACTGCTCATGAAATCTAGAAGAAGTTGGAAACTCTATATGAAGGTGATGAATATGTCAAATGTGCTAAGTTGCAGAGCCTGAAGGGTAGGTATGAAAATTTGAGGATGAGTGAAGATGAAAACATCACTTCCTACATGCAGAAGGTGAATGAACTTGTGCACAGTATCAGGTGTGCTGGTGGAAAATTGGAAGAATCAAAGATTGTTGGCAAAGTGCTTAGATCCTTACCTACTTCATACAAACATAGAGTTGTTGCTATTGAGGAGATTAGGATTGTGACAACTGTTACAAGGGATCAGTTAGTTGGCAAGCTTTCAACATTTGAAATGAGTGAGTTTGGTGATTCTCTTCCTAAATTTGAATCTGTATTTAAGGCCAGTATTTTTGGAAAGCAAAGATTTGATCCAGGTGAAAGATCTTCAAGAAGACTCACCAGATTTGAGAAGGCAAGGAAGGATCTTGAAGAAGATGAATCAGAGCTTGAAGAACTTGAAGCTCTTTTTGCCAAAAGACTACCAAGAGGATCCGATAAGTATGAAGGAAAGTTGCCTTTCAAATATTTTTCTTGCAATAAGATTGGTCATTTTGCCTCAAGATGTCTGGAGAGGGTTTCAAAGCCAAACCCTAATAGACCTAGGGTTTAGAAGAAATGCTACTATGTCCAAGAAGCTGCTAAAGAAGGAGTCACTGATGATGAATTTGATAAGGGAAGCACCTTAGGAAATGAATGGGTGTTCATTGCCATCAAAGAAGAAGATCCAGTATGTATTGAATCTGCTAGCTGTGTGAATGTGGAAAGAGCCTTGGCTACTTAGGTTGAAGAAAAGGATGAATGGGTAATTGACAGTGGATGCTCTCATCATGTGATAGGTGATAAGAGTAAGTTTGTAAGTATGGAAAGGTATGAAAGTGGAATTGTGAAGTTTGGAGACAATTTAATTGTTAGAATCTGTGGCAGAGGATCTATCTCTCTTGATGATAAGAATAACACTAATGATGTTTTGTATGTAGAAGGGTTGAAGCATAATCTTCTCAGTGTTGGATAGTTGGTTGACAAGTGATATGATCTCTGATTCAAGGATGGAAAATGTAGAATTTTGGAAAGCTCCAAAATTGAGATTGCATTTGGTACACAAACTAGAGGTAACATCTTTCATTTAAGTGGCACTGGTAAAAGTTGTTTGATTGCTTAGATTGATCAGAGTTGGCTATGGCATAGGAGAATGTGTCATGTAAACTTTGACAACATTATTAAGATAAGTGCTACTCAGGCTGTGAAAGATCTTCTAAAGCTTGTAAAACCTGCTAATAGCATGTGTAAGAAATGTCAGTTGGGAAAATAGAGCAGAACTACATTCAAGAGTAAAGAACAATCTTCAAGTGGATTGTTGGAACTTGTGCACACTCATATATGTGGTCCTGCCAGGGTTAGAAGTTTGCAAGGAGACAGATAATTTATGTTGCTGATTGGTGAACACTCCTAGATGATGTGGGTCACCTTCTTAAGAGAGAAATCACAGGCTCTGGACAAATTCAAAGTGTTTAAGGCTAGGGTGGAGAATGAGATTGGGGTGAAGATAAAGTGTCTGAGATTTGACAGAGGTGGAGAGTTTACCTCCAGTGAGTTTAATGCATTTTGTGAAAAGCATGGAATAAGAAGATAGTTGTCTACTCCTAGGACTCCTCAGCAGAATGGAGTTGTGGAAAGGAAGAACCAGACTATTCAAGAGGCTGCGATGATGGAAGTAAATGTTCCACATGTCTATTGGAGAGAGGCTATAAGTACTGCTATCTACACTCTTAACTAGGTGCAGATCAAAGGTAATTCTAGTAAAACACCTTATGAACTGTGGTTTGGTAATGCTCCTTCTATGAAATATTTTAGAGTTTTTGGTAGTAAATGCTATATCAAAAGAGATGAAGATCTAGGAAAGTTTGATGCAAGATGTGATAAAGGAATATTTCTAGGTTATTCTATTCAAAGCAAGGCATACCAGTGCTTTAACAAGAGATTGAAAAAGATTGTTGAAAGTGCTAATGTCAAGGTTGATGAAAGCAAGGAGAGACCTTCAAGGTTTTGTGGATATGAATCAGATGATCAAAATGAAAGTCCAAATGAAGGAAAGCAAGTTTAGTTTACTCCGGAGAATCCAGTGACTCAAGAAGTTAATGTAGATGTTGAGGAACAAGTTCAAGAATCAAAAGTTGAAGAAAATCCCAAAACTCACAGGTATGTAAGACTGAATCATTCTGAAAATCAGATCATAGGAGATAAAAATAAAGGTGTTCAAACTAGAAGAAGAATTGCTGAAGAACCAGAGGAGTATTGTTTGATTTCAAATATTGAACCAAAATCAATGAATGAAGCTTGTAATCATGAAAGTTGGGTAAAAGCAATGAAAGAATAATTAATACAAATTGAAAAGAATCATACTTGGGATCTTTTTCCTAGACTTGAAAACAAAAATGTAATTGGAACTAAATGGGTCTTCCAAAATAAATTGAATGAAGATGGTGAAGTTGTGAGAAACAAAGAAAGATTGGTGTGCAAAAGTTTACTCTTAGGTAGAGGGAATTGATTTTGAAGAAACTTTTGCTCTGGTGCCAAGAATTGAAGCAGTCAGATTATTTCTTGCCTTTGCTGCTTATAAAGATTTCAAAGTCTACTAGATGGATGTCAAGTCAGCATTCCTGAATGGAGAGTTGGAAGAAGAAGTCTACATTGCTCAACCGAAAGGATTCCAATTGTTTGATCAAGAAGATAAGGTCTGCAGATTGAAGAAAGCATTATATGGACTTAAACAAGCCCTACGAGCCTGGTATGAAAGATTAGATAAGTATCTGCTAAAGTTGGGCTTTAACAAAGGCATTGCTGACAATAATCTTTATTTCAAAATTGATCATGAACACATCTTGATTGTTGAGGTATTTGTTGATGACATCATCTTTGGTGGAAATGACAGTATGTGTAAAAAAATTGCTGATCAAATGCAAAGTGAATTTGAGATGTCCATGCTTGGTGAAATGAATTTCTTCTAAGGTCTGCAAATCATTCAGTCAGAAAGAGGCATCTTCATATCTCAGTCCAAGTATGTGAAAGAGTTGTTGAAAAAGTTTGGAATGGAGGATTCAAAACCAGTAAGTACTCCTATGGTGACTGGATGCAAGTTGAGTAAATATGATGATTCCCCTAAGGTAGATCAAAAGAGGTATAGATCAATGATTGGAGGACTGCTTTATCTGACTCATACCAGACCTAATATTATGAATGCAATTGGCCTTGTTGCTAGATTTCAAGATGATCCTAGAGAATCTCATGTTGTAGCAGTCAAAAGAATATTCAGATACCTGAAGGGTGATGATTTCACTCTTACTACATATACAAATGCTGATTTGGCAGGAGATGTGGATGACAGGAAGAGTACTAGTGGAGGTGCATTTTTCTTGGGAAAGAGATTGGTTTCTTGGTTGAGCAAAAAGTAGGAGGAAATATCTCTATCCACTGTAGAGGCAGAGTACATAGCAGCAGCAAGTAATTGTACTCAAGTTTTATGGATGAAGCAAATGTTGAAGGATATCAGAGTTGTGTTTGAAGAACCTATTACAATATTTTGTGATAATTCAAGTGTAATAAAAAATTCAAAGAATCCGGTGTTGCATTCAAAGACAAATCATATATCCATCAAGTTTCACTTTTTGAGAGAGCAGGTAAATGAGAATGAAGTCAAATTGGAGTTTGTCTCTTCAAAGGATCAGATTGTAGATATCTTCACTAAGCCTCTACCTAAGGATACTTTTGAGTATCTCAGAGTGATGCTAGGGGTTATTAACCCTCCTGTTCAGAACAAAGGTGCACTAAGGTGCATCAGTCTGGTGGAATTCATAGTCTTATCTTGTGATCCGAATTAGTGTTTAGGGGATGCTACTCAAGGGGAGTAGTCAATATGCTGATTCTGGATTAAGAAACAAAAAGAGGAAAAGATGATTGAAAATATGTGCCCTTTGCCATTGATGTCAAAGGGGGAGAGAAGTCATGTGAAAAACTTAGAAGAAAGCAGTTGATAGTGAAAGGGGGAGCAGTAAAGAAAATGGTTATAGCTGTGATAAGAGAAAGGTTGAACATTTTTCACATCATATGTTGCCATCAATGACAAAGGGGGAGATTGTTGCAAATATGTGCCTAATCGGTGTTGTCATTGATGTCAACATATCCTTATTGTCATTGGTGTCAACTGTATCCCATTATAGAAGACTTGTATGTTGAGGATATTGAGAAAATTAGCCTCTCTGGAAGAAACAAGTGAGTTACATATCTCTCTATAAGAGACAATGAAGACAATGCAGTTTAGTGAAGTAGATTGCTCTGCATTTCTAGTGAGATGAAGATCAGAGTCTGTGGACCAAAGGGTGTTGTAAAGGATTGTCTGAAGTTGTTCCAATTAAGATTTTAGGGATCCGCATGAAGAATTTGTGAAGTTATGGCCATTTGAGTAGAACCAGGTTTTGTAGTTGTTCAAAGGTGACAGAGTGACAAAAAATTGGTCTGGATTGATCTGCATTGGAATATTATGATCTACGGATCTAGAGGTGTGTTTGGGATGTTAGTGTGTATCATCAACTCAAGAGGTTCATCATTTGGAGGTCCGCAAGCAATCTTTCTAGTGTGACAGTCATGTCAGTTGGTGTTCTTGAGTTCTTGGATAAAGGTGCAAGTCTTTCTGGTGATTTGAGGTGGTACTATTGTTCTTGTTGATTTTATTGTACTTGTGTTGGTCTCTGGATCATGTGCCTATTGTGTTGGTGGTCCACAATGAGGATTAAGCTCGTGGATGAAGATTTCTCCTTGGGTGTTGTTGTTCTTTCTAGTCTTGGCCGACTGGATGCTTTGTGCATGTTGCAGATGATCTAAGAGAGGTTCTATGAAGTGTGGCACGTTGTTCAAGGAAGATTTGGGTCCCAGCTATGTTTGGATGATAGTATAGTGATTTTCATTAAGTCAGATGTTGGTAGTGCCGACCTTGATGTTTATTCGAAGGTTGATGAAGCATATAAATATGTGTGGTTGAGTTGTGGAGAATCATACTTGTGCGAAAATGATAAGATCCTAAGAAAGGAAGAAAGGTAGAGCAGAGAAGAGGAAGAATAGTAAAGGATGATGAGATAGAGAAGAAGATTTTGGGGTAGAGCAGAAGTATTATGCGCTTCAATGGAACTGAACTCTGCATGAAGAAGATGTTGTTTTCTAGTTCAATCTTTCTGTGATAAACTTATAAGTATTTATGTAGGTAGTGACCCTCTTTTGAGCAGTGAGCTTTGGGCAGTGCGCCCAAAGGCAAGTGCCTTCCCATTTTATATTCTTTTAATAGAGAATAAATCTTGTGGGTTAACCCCCACCATGATTTTTCCCTTAACTGGGTTTCCACGTAAAAATCCTAGTGTTATGTGTGTTGATTTTGTTTCTGCTCATGTGTGGTTGATTCATGCTTTCATGGTTATATCATTCATCTATTAATAAGTGGTAAAGAAGTTTAATTACAACAAAGGATAAAAGTTTTTGAGACAACTGATTCATCCCCCCTCTCAGTTGTTTGCCCTAATTTTAATAATAACAATGCGATATAGGGGATATCACAAGAAAGAGGGCGGAGTCAAGATTCCATATAAGAAATGACACAAAAATCCAAGCTCGTAGGCCAAATTTATTGAGGCTTCTATGCAAGAGATGCTTCAAAAAAATTGAAAATTTTAAAAAATTACTATAAATAGTAAAAAAATTCAAATTTACTATTCATTTGAATTTACCAAATTTGGAGAATTTTACACACCCAAAGCACTTCAATGAACCATAATGCCATGTAGATTAGCCTTCCAAGTGTCCAGACTAGACCAGTTGAGTGAGCGCATCAAGCAAGGTCTAACCATGTGATAGGTAAATCAAAATTTTAATCTTTTGTATGCATTTTCTTTGATTTTCATGCCTGATGGGACCCACGCCATACGCTAGGGTCCTATAGGCATGCTAGTGTCCATAGGATGCACTAGCATCCTGAGGCATAGGAATTTCATAAGGACTTAGAATTTTTATTTTATTTTTGGATTTGAAATTTTATTTTTAATGATATGAAACTAATAATATTTTTGTGATTGAAATATCGCCCGATAATGTGAGAGCACACTGAAGGGAGTATTCATTGCTACAAGGTCATCTTGGTGTTCTATCATAGGAGGGTATTGTGCTTCTATAGAGAGTAGGTGTATACTTGGTATATTACATCATGCTAGAGATGCAATTTCACGATCACATGTTGATGCACTAATTGAGAGGTGGGACGTAGACGCCTCTGTCTTCCATCTACTAATGAGAGAGATGATGGTTACTTAGAGGATGTGTATCAAATTCTTAAACTTCAAGTGTGGCACCGAACTATATTAATCATCTAGAAGTGATCGGTTACATACATGTAGGCAAGGCAAATGTATGCGATCAATTAGATTGTGCCTAACAACACAATTGGGCACATTTATATGTAGTGATTGGAGCAGGAAGCAATGGTTATCCCCTTGGTGAGATGAGTATTGATTTTTACCATTGCCATGTGCATTGCACTAGATGGGCGAGGCACACCTACATGGTGGCCTCATCCATACTGTTAGGACAATGGAGGAGTATGAAATAGTCTTTGTGTGGGGTTAGGGTGTGCTCACCCACTTTTACCATAGCCTTGGCTACTATGATCACGACAAGGGCCACAACTTGATGACATGCACACTCATATAGGTGTGGGCATTTAAGCACAGCTAGTGCACATGGCTTGCAGGTTTCCCCATGACCACAGTATGGGACATGCCATGAGCACATGGCTATGCCCTAAGGAGGCCATGGTAGTTTGGTGACTTATTGTATTGGCGACATAACTTTGACAAGTTGCCAAGAATTATAGTGTGGAGGCCTTATCACCAGATGATGACATAGTTAAGGATTGCCTACTAGATGGCTAGTATGTAGAGGGATCAATTATTTATTGATCATCTTAATCACATCATCATGCCCTTTTATTATGAGTGGGTGATGAGGGAGTTTGAACAGGTGCAGGGTATTCCTATAGCTATGTCAACCTATGTGCTCTCTCACCACAACACTATGAGGCTAAGGGACTAGGCTTGATGGATAGTCATAGGCATACCTCTCAGTGACTCTGATGATGAAGAGGAAAATATGGCTCTAATGTCCAATGTTGATGACATCAGTGTGACTCCATGTTTTGTAGCATGGTGGGAAGCATCACGCTTAGCTCTTATTTTTTTCCAGCAGATGTGCCAGCGGGAGATCCCAAGCTACTTAGAGAATAGGAGGGCTCAAATGAGAGTGTAGAAGAGTCTTCAAGTGAGGATGAGGAGGAGCAAGAGGAGGTTGCAACAATGTGAACAATAGGATGATGATGGTAGAGGGATGAGGGCCCCATTGCTACATAGGAGAGGCCTAGGGCTCGATCTCGAGTGACAGAGCCACCACCATTAGCTAGTGGCATTTCTAGTTAGATAGAGCTAGGGGAGATTAGCAATGTAGTTGCTGTAAGGCTCACCTTAGTAATATCTGTAAGAGAAATGATGATGTCTATGACAACAACATCCAATATGCCTCCTACATAGGTAGCTCCCAAAAACCCCAACTAGCAAATCAGGGATCCAAGTAAGGATTATGATTTTAGCATTGTGAGTTGAGTAGAATACTAGATATTGAGTTGATTTGACTTGATCTTGATATGATGATTGATGATATTTTTGTTTGCCTTTTATAGTACGCACATGAGATTGGCTTGAATTCATAGGCCAAGTCATAGTTGAGATGGTGTTGACTATGCATCTCGAGTAGAGCATGTGGGCTAGATATAGGCCATAGAAGACTACAAGGAGGCATATTGGTATTTTTGAGTCTATGGTGTAGCTGAGAGCAACTTACAAGGAGACTAAGGTTTGCAGGGATCGAGATATTGCAAAGGTTGTGTCTCTAACTATAGATTGAGACCAAGCAATGATGAAAGAAGAGTGGAAAGGTTGCATGTGATGCTCTTCAGAGCCAGTTGGATTGCAATAGGGCTGACTTGCAAAGAGCTCAAAGTGCACCAGCCACAGACTTGGACCATCCCATGGTGTAAACCTTGATGGTAGAGTAGGATGGACTATGAACCAAAATTGTGAGGCTACAACAAAGCAAACTTCATCTCATGGGTGAGGCGATAAAGGTTAAGGGCATGGTGAGAGGCCTACAAACATAGAGTGGGTCTAAGACCCATTCTCAGTCAGTAGCATCTATACAACAACTAATAGCACAACTAGAGCATCCACCTACATCTAAGGGCTCCAAAAATCATGCCCCTCTGAAGTGATACAAATATTTGTATATATTGATATTGTTGATATACACCACATTTTGATACAGTGTTAATTTTTATATATATGATGTATCGAGATATTGTATATATGATATTTGAGATTTTCATTGAGATTTTTCTGTTGTGAATGTTTTTCTAGTTTCTTACATGTTAGGGATGTTTGACATGGTGATTATGTATATGTGTTTGGAATTGTTTAATTAAATGCTATAATGATTTAATCAAACAATGGATAATGAAATTGTTTAATTAAATACTATAAAGATCTAATTAAACAACTTAGATGAATTAACTAATCATTTATATGAGTAACTAATGGACATGGTAAAGAAATAGAGTAATTTCCATTTATAAATAAAAACTATAATTAGCATTCAAGACAACATTAATCGTGTTGAGAATAGAAACAACAAGCATGTATAAGAATGTGAAGTATTTGAAACACTAAACAAACTAATGCATTATGTTTTAATAAAAAGAATTTCATTACTCATATGGAATACAAAATATAAATGAAATTATAGCACTAAGTAGTTGTGCCAATGATCAAATAACATAAAACAAGCAACACTACATTTCTAATAATAAATGTGCTATTCAAATGCCACACAAAAGAAATGAACTTCAGCTTGAAAATGATGTAAATGCATAACATTAATAGGTTCTTTAAGAGGCTTATTCTCAATCATAGAGAGGCCATATGCTTTAGAACCATAGATTGAGGTGACGATATAAGGACCCAACTAGTTTAGACTAACTTTTCTTTGGTACCAACTGGGGCGTTCACGTTATGTTGATTCTCATACAGAACTAAGTCACCTACTTGGAACAAGCAATGCTGAACTCAATTATAGCTATGATTGAGAGTCTTTGATAATCTTGGAGATGTTAAAGACAATTAATATGATGTTAATTGACCATTTCAAGTTGTTGAAGTTGTTCACGATAAGTATTGTCATCAATGAGGCCTTGAAGGGAAATTTGCAAAGATGAAAATTCCAACTCCAAAGGCATGATATCATCAACACCATAGACGAGATTGAGGTAGTACCTTTAGTCATACAAATACTCCTATGATAGACCCATAATGCATAAGAGAGTTGAGTGTGTCAATCTTTACCATGTTTATTCATGGTTTTTGAAGAATTTGTTTGATTGTTTTATTGGAAGCCTCAACCTAGTCATTAGAATGAGCGTAATATGGTGTAGAAAATCATTGTTGAATGTAGAATTTCTTGAGGAATTGCTTCAAGCCCTTATTCTTAAATGATGTAGAAAATCATTGTTGAATGTAGAATTTATTAAGGAATTGCTTCACATCCTAATTCTTAAATGAGGTACCATTGTCAAAAACAAAGACAGAAGGAAGTCTAAAATGAGAAATGATGTTTTTGATATAGATAAGAGGTAAACAAGGGTACTGATCCCTAATATAGAACAGCCCAGAGGATGCACAAAAATGGCTTAGAAAGATAGAAAAAGAGCATTAACCAACATAGATAGCAAACAGACCGTAGACAAATAAGACACTAAGCCACAAAAATAGTAGAGACCAGAAACCACCCAAGAGACCTAGTTAAAGATTTGCTCCTAGTATTCCATGAGGAAGGTATACATATCTTTATAACCTTTCACTTTATCCTTCTCGATGCCATGTTTTTCATCTCCAAGTCTTGTAAAACAACCAAAGTAGTAGTTGAATGGTGCATTACCTTGGTAGTGTAGCAAGAAAGGACCTTGAAGTTCTTTTCCATCTCCATCAGCCTAACTCTCATACTTGTAAGATCCACAACATCCTTAGAATTGATATCTCCTTCTTTGTAGGCTTCAACATTCTCTTCATTTGGGTTGTCTAGCGTGTCCAATTTTAAACAAGGAAGGTTCATCCCAGGGAACAATCTTGGCCCATCATCACCAATAGGACCTTCATCTTCAATTACATTAGTCACCTCCATTTTATCAACATTCTTCTGATTGCCTTCAACCTCATCTTTTTGATCAGAATCATTGGAAACAACCATCTCCTTGAGAGAAGAAGTGGGTTTACTAGCTAATCTGCTAGACTTTCTAGTAGTAGGTTTCCTAATCACCTCCCCATGAAAGGTAACATTCTCCTCATTCTTAGTTTCATCATTACCCATATCATCCTCTGCAAACATAGCCATCTCTTGTCCCTTCCCCATTTTATCCCCCTCATTGAGAAATTTGCCAACATCAACAAACCTACATTTCTCATCTTTATACTCCATAACCCCTTTCTTCTTTTTATCTCCAAGACTAGTAGAAGCTTCCAACTTTCTCTTAGAGGCTGGCTTAGCAGAAATAGGTTTACCAAGACCATCTTTAAGTGCAACTAAGTTGTCAACAACTTCCTGGCTGGGAGGGGCTTTGGTAGACTTTGGGGATTTTAAAGGACTTTGCTTAATGCTAACCTTTTTCTTGGTTGCAGAGGCCTTAGGATTAACCACATTCTCTAAGGGTCTCTTAGGCGTGATTTCCCTAATCATAACCCCATGCATAGGCTTACCTCTAGCAAACAGAGGGGAGCTCATAGAAGGGCTATCAATTGAGTTAGCAACAATGGGTTTAGGGGGGACAAGAGCAAGATGGAAATTGTAGAGTCAAAAAATAAGCCCTTGATGTAGCGGGATTAAGGGCTTCTTAAGATTCTAAGCATGAATCTCTATAACATATTTCATGGAGGCTTAGAGAGAGGAAAGTAGGTAAAATGGGAAACTAATCACAAGATTATGCTTGAAGTGGTTAAGTAACAGAAAGTGGTAGTGCTATTAAAGCCTCCTAAAATGACCTTCAAGCATAAAATATTTCATTAGCATAAAACATACCTCATCCCATGACTTCGGTAGCTTCTCAAGATCAAACCCTCCTTGTAGATTGAACAACTCCTCTCCCTTCTTTAGGAAAATGGCAATATTTTGCTTTGCCTCTTCTTCTTCTTACCTTTAGTCAGCATGTCCATTGCAAGACCAATAACCTCCTCTAAAATTTCAAACCACACCCCTCCAATCTAAACCTTCATGTTGTTCCAAGAAACCACACATTGAATGGATAAATTTTCATCGTGCCCATTAAGGTACTCCAGAAAAGGAGCTACCCCCCTTCACAACATATGTGTCATAAAGTCTCATTCCGTTTGAATTCCTCACATGATATTGGCTCAGTTCTCATCTTATCCCCTCCCATATTGGCAAAAAATAGAAAATTAACAAAGAAAGGTTGAATAATGGGAGAAATTTCATTGTAAACAAGTAGCCACTGATAAAGATGACAAGTATTTCTCATGGGAATATAACTAATATGTTCTCGAGATCGAGAACTTTCCCAAATGACATGATGGAGCATAATGCCACAATGATTTAAGTTCACCTTACATGAACTTAAATTATTATACCATCCAAGATGGTCTTCATTATTATTAGATGCCACCATCAAATTGAAATATCTCTACCCCATCAGCCCCTGATCCACATGAACATAGAGTTGAGTTAGCTCATCCATCCACCTGACGTGTCTCATAACATTGCCACCCTGGCCACATCAATTCATGCACCAAGGGTTTAAATTCAAAACCCTACTAATCTTGTCCATCATTGGTTATGAATTAAAGATAACTCCTATTGGAGGATGTCTTGTAAGGGCCTAGGGAATTGTCAACCTACCGCCAACATCTCCAATTAGTGAAATTTTGGCCCAGGTTCGCTAGACCATCAACCACACTATTGCATTCATGGTAAATACAAGAAATTTCCTTATACTTAAAAACCATCAAGAGACCATTACTATCCCCAATGATATCACCAAGTTGCCAACTAGAGTTCGCATTACCTAACACAACATCTATAATGACTTTGGAATCACCTTCAACTTGGATTTTATCAATCTTCAAAGAGAGGGCAATTTTTAATCCCCAAAGCAAAGCCATACCTTCAGCCACATTGTTAGTCTAGCTTCCCAACCCTCCAACGTGGGCCGCTACAAGGTTACCTTGACAAGATCTGATGATCCCGCTGCCACTAGCTAACCTCGAGCTACTTTTAGAAGCCCCATCAAAATTCAATTTGTATCAACCTTGAGGGGGTGGTTTCCATCTAGTGTTCACAAGATCCAACTTCTTCAAGTTATCAAACTTAGAAATATCTAAAGAGATTCCCAAATCTCTGGCCAACTTAATCTCCATAGGGGTGGGGGGGCTTTGAGGGGTCTTCAAGTTACAAATGGAAACATTCTCAACTAGAATTTTAGGGAAGATGATAAAAACCTCTTTAAGATTTTTAATGGTATCTCTGAAGATGTGGTTGTTCCTCTCTTCCATAAACTCCAACCTAAGTGGGGGAGAACTTGCCTCCAAAGTTCTCTAATCCTTGGGTGGGAAAAGGAAGATTTCCAACTCTCCACCACCTCAATCAAGTTTTCATTCATGACCCAGTCTATACCTAACTTTATAAGAATCATACCCCAGAGCTCTTTAGCAAACTCAAAATGGAATAGAAAATCAGAAACAATTTCCTCCTCCTTAAGGCATAACACACATCTATTGGGCATTAGAAAACCCCTTTTCTTAAGATTATCCAGTGTCAAAATTTTGTTATGTGTAGCTGACCATTAGAAGAAATTAACTTTGGGAATAAAATGGTGATTCTAAATTAATTTCCAAAAGCTATTCCTTGTACCTTGGTCTAACAATAGATCATAAGTAGTCTTTACCATGAACAAACCTTAGTTGTCCTAAGACTATATCATTTCATCCTGACTAGGAAAGATGGGCATTATAAAATTAGTATGTCTTTGTTGTAAGGAGCTAATCAACTAGTCCAAGTTATTATTATTAGAAAAACAATTAGCTAAGTCCCTCCACTATCTAAGCCCCTGATTATAAAAAATATATTTATCCACCCTTTCCCCAAAGAAACTGTTGGCAAGATAAACAAGATTACTGTAGATCTCCTGATTTATGAGAGGTTGTTCCTGCAGTAGGGAATCCTTCCATAATCTAATTAGATTACCATTACCAAACTTCTATTTAATTTATTTTGAGAGAAGATTTCTAGACTTCAATATTTTATTCTAGATTATGGATCCTTTTGGGAGCCCTCTTGATCAATAAATCTGTCATTCTCCTCATTGTACAGATATTTTGCCTTCCTAATACAACCCCAATCTTTGTTATCCTTCATAAAACCCCTGCCCACCTTGGACAATAAAGCTTTATTCATCAGGTGAATCTTTCTAATGCCAAGAATTCCCTACATTTTAAGAAGATAAACTTTGTTCCATTTAACTAGAGAAATTCTTTTCTTCTCTTCCACCCCCATCCAAAGAAAAGTTCCTAAATTTTCTCAAAATTTTCAACTATATATATGGGCATTTTAAACAAAGTAAGAAAATAAGTAGGAATTCCTTGTAAAGATGCTTTAAGGAGCTAATACTTACTAGCTTGGCTCAATAACTCACCTTTCCAACTAGCAAACTTCTTTTGGATCCTTTCAAGAACATTCTAGAAAGAAGGGGTCACTTCCCTTATAGTCAAAGGAAGACCAATGTAAAAAGAATGCAATAAAGAATCAACACAACTAAGTATAGCTTTAATCTTCTTTTGAAGGTCCAGATTGGTGTTGAAAAATATTATGTTTCTTTTATCATAATGAATACATTGTTGAGAAGCCATGGCATACTCATTTAACAACTATTTCCACTTCCTAGCTTCCACCACTGAGGCTACCCCAAAAAGGATGGTATCATCCATAAATTGTTGGATAGCAGAGGGATCAACAATTGACACAGCCCTAATCCATTATAACTCTTGTCTTCTCAAGAGGTTCATAATATTCTTTCCCAAGACCTCAACCATTATAATGTAAAGGTAGAGAGATAAAGGGTCACCCTGTCAAATTTCTCTCCCTGAACTAAAATAGCCATGAGGGATACCATTAACAAGCACTGAATACTTAACCATAGTCACACTTTCCATTATCAACCTAATAAGGTTGTCTTAAAAACCAAATTTCTTGAGAACTTTAAACAAGAAGCCCCAAGAGATTTTGTCATAAGATTTAGAAATGTCAAGCTTGAAGACAATGATCTTCAAGATTGATGCTGCTATTAACTCATGAGTAGAAATAGCAACATCAACAATTTGTCTCCATGAGACAAATCCATTTTGATAGCCAGCTATAAGACCATCCTATAGGGGTTGGATTCTGTACATCAAAGTCTTGGAAAAAATCTTGTAAATAGTAATGCAGAGACTTATAAGGTGAAAGTGTTGCATAGGTGTTGTCATTGATGTCAATGTGGTATGGAGTGCTACATTGTGCAAGGTTGGAAGTAATGTCACTAGAGATGTCAAAGGGAGATTGTAGTAGTATGGTGATCAATTTAGGTAGCAGAGTAAGTAATCAAAAGTGTTGTGAGGAAGAAAGTAAAGTGATGTGCGTATGTTGTGATGGTCAAAGAAACAAACAAAGGAAGTCGATTAGAAGAGTTGTGAAGTGAAGGCGATGGATTGGTATCATTTGTAGATAGTCATACCTTATCTTTTGAAGTTCATATTCATGTGACTTAGCACCGGATAAAGAATTTTGCAATAGTTTGAAGAAATTTGGCCAAGTAAAGTACAAGTCAGGAAAGGTGTCATAGGCTCAAAAGATTGTACCACATTTTGTTACATTTGAACATATGGACCTATGGCTTGGACAGATGGCTAGGTGTTGCACTCAGGTATCTATGTTTCAATTTTGAGGTCATAAAGTTTACTGCAAGATATTTTAGAGACTAAAGAATGAAGATAGTAAAGAAACAGGGTAAGTGTAGTCACAGAGAGACATGAGAAAGCTTTGCACTTCTCCGCAGATAAATATATGATGTTGCGGTTTGGAGGACAGGTAGATATCAGTATCAGGTATGGATATTTCAAGTTTCAAGTGATAATATGTATCGTAGTTGCTTCTCTGAAGTCAGTTGTGTGAAGACATGTCTTGGTACTAGTTAAAGTAAGTAGAGGGAGATAGTGGAGGCCACCGCAATTCATTGCATGATGTTGTTTGGCCTTCCTGATTGAATGATAATCTCTTATGGCTGGTTGGTATGTGTCATTCAAGTTTCAAATGAGTATGTTCACCACAAGTATGTTTTTCATTGTTTTAACTTAAGACTATGTAAGCAAAGTTTGTTAAAGACACCGGCATTAGAGTGCAAGTGTTTGTGCCAACATGAAACATATTGAGATGATTAAAGAAGTATATAGGAATGTTTTGCAAGTCTTAGAATATTTAGTGTGTGGTTCACATGATGTAATTCTGTCTCCTTTGGTACCGCTTTAGGTCTAGAGATAAATGCAAAGAAGGAAAAGTGGTTGCAGAGCTGACTTGGTGTATGATGAAGACTTTATTGTGTGTATGGAGTGTGTGCCATCTTGGAAGAGTGTGTGAAGGTAAAATAGGACCTGATTATGCCTTTTTCTTGAACCACACTTGAATTCTACTTACCGCATATGTTTTAGAGCCTACTGTTGTGGCCACTACATGTTTCATCTTAGCTAGACAAGGAGAAAGATCTTGAAGCTTGCAGAGGATATAAATATAAGATCAAAGTTGTTGAGTGAAGTATGAGTTAAGTTTTGTGTGAAACCATTGGTAATGTGTGAATAAACTTACCACATAAGCATATATAATGATGAAGTGTGCTAAGGATCAGTTCATGTGAAGTAATACTATTGCGAAGGTGATTGTAGAAGTTGTGATGACAGAGAAGAGTTTCTAAAGTTGTTTTGATGTTGTGGAGGTTGATATTGTAGTTATATAGAGGTGAGATACTTGTGTAAAAGCTGAAGTGATCAGCAGTCAGTTTTGTGAGAAGAACAATTGAGTCAGATAAGTTTTTGTGTTACAGAGATTGAAGAATAGTTGTGTAAAGATTCTAAGTGTTGTAATTGGTCAAGGAGTTGCAGCTTCCTTTGGGCTATAGCCCATAAAAAATATTGTAATCTTGTTTTATTTGTGATGGTAGATTTAGACAGTAGATCCAAGCAGCTTGCTCACTATGGTTTTTCCCTTCTAGGGTTTTCCACGTAAATTTGGTGTTATGGATGTGTGATTCTATGTTCTTGTTCTTTTCATGTTTTAAATGCTTATGTTAATTTGAATGTTGTTGGAAGAAAAGAATTTGAATAAGTACTGATTCACCCCCGCTCTTAATACTTCTATGTGTTCAACAATTAGTATCAGAGCCAAGTTCTTTGAATGTATCCTAACAACTGAGGTAGATCTTGGAGTGGAACACATGGGAATAGAAGTACTATTTAATGGCAAGATTCTTTTGGAAGATGATAGAGACTTGACAACCTATAATCTATAAGAATGTGTAGTTGATTATGAAGGAGAACTTATTTTCTACCCTAGAAGATCTAGATGCAACAAGAAGTGAAAATGAAGAATATAAGATTAAGCTCAAAGAATCAAAAGAAGCAACTGCCAAATTGAAAGTTCAAGTTGAAGAAAGCAAGAAGGTTGCAGATTGTCTAAATGCTAAGCTCAATGGCAAATCAGTTGAATGCTCCAAACTTGAAAAATAAATGGTCTCTCTAAGGAAAGAAGTAGAGAAAGCAAAGGATAAGATAGACAAAGGTCTAAAACTGAAGACAAGAACTAGTATCCTTGATGAGATAATCAACAATCAAAGAGCTCTAAAGAATAAAGGTGGTATTGGATTTGAGAAAAGTCAGTCCTAAAATAGATATACCTGAAGCCATGTTTGAAATAAAAAAGGAAGAGCCTAGCACTAAAGACTCTGAGGAGACTGATGATGAGGAGTAGGATTTGGATGATGATGAATTCATACTAGTTAGCAATCAGAAGAAAGATTTCAAGAGATCTCCTCCTAGACAAGCTTTTAGTTCTAGGTTCTCTCAATCCTTCTATGGTTACTGTTATTATTGCAATAAATTTGGACATATGGCTATTGATTGTAAAACTTGTTACACATATGGTTCTTAGGGTCGTCATTGATGTCAACACTGTTATTAGGTTGTCTTTGATGTCAACACTGTTATTAGGTTGTCATTGATGTCAACACTATCATGGTGATGTGATGGTGTTCATGGTTGGATGTCATGTCCCATCCAACATGAGAAGGGAGAAGATATAGTCCATATTAAGATGATGGGAATTAGAAGCACAAAGACAATCAAATGTGTTGCTGATGCTACTAATGGCTTGTAGTATGTTTGTTCCAAGTTCCATGATGATTGCATTATCGGAAGAGTGTTTTGTTGATTGATTGTTTGAAGATAGTGTCACTTCTATGAAGATGTTCTATGCAGAACAATAGAATGCTCCACATTCTTCCACATTTGTAGATATGGCCATGTGGTTTTGGAATTGTGTTCAGGATGTAGTGAAGGTGATAATTCCAAGTTTTTAGATCACTTGTCCTTCCACTATGAAAGTTATGCTTGATAGAGTATCGATAGGTGTTCTAGCAGAGTAAGCTAGTGATGAAGGCTTGATGGAATGCTACGCATTCCTTCGCAAATGAATGTTTGTCCTTGTGGTTTTGAGGACATGTTTATAGATGTGTATTACATGTTTCCTTGTAGTTTCAAGGTTCTTAGAGGTCTGCAACTCAGGTTTTCAAATGACAACATGTTGTAGTATGTTCCAGATGACATATTGTTCTTAGAGTTAATGATTAAAGTTGTACGACACAATTCTTTGATGTGTGGTGGCAAAGGTGTGTTTGGGGATGTTTTATGAGTCATGTGGACTCATCTAGAAAAGTTTCACAAAGATCTTTCTTGTTTCTAGTACCACACAAGGTTTTCAAGTTGATGTGGCTATCATACTTCAAGTCTTCATGTGTTTGCCTTAAAGTTGTCCTATTTTCAAATGAGTGGAGTGTGCGGATGTAATTCCTTGGTGTTTGAAGCTATGAAGGATGTCTTGGACTTGGTTAAGAAAGTGTTGGTTTCCTCAAGGCTTGGATCTTATGCTAGTGTAACATGTGGTTTCACTTAGGACCTATCTTCTACATGTTTCATATTGTGTGATGTTTGGCTGACTTGTAAATGTATTTTTTTTGTATCTAGCCGACAAGTAATGTAATCAATGTAATATCATGTATAAATAGTGAATCAAAGTGAGAAAGGTGAAGTGTGATTGCAATGTGATCAAAAATTTTGCAAGTAGATAAAAGGAAGAATAAATGTATTGTTGATGTGTGACTAAAGGAGAATGAGCAGAAGTTGATGATGTTGTCGGGATCCATCCTGAAGACATATTTGTGATAGTGATCAAGTATAGAGTGCACCTAACTTCAATCAGATCCTTAGAAGGAAGTGTGTGGAGATAGAAGTGTAATCATCAAAAGTGTGAGTTTCAATGTCAGTTTTCAGACAGTAGAAAGACTGTCATACTATAATCTTTTTTAAGTGTGTTCTCATTTCAACGAGTAGTAGCTTCCTTGGGAGTGACCCTAAAACAAATTCTTCATGGAGTAGAAGCTTTCTTGGGAGTGACCCTAAATCAAAGTTACTTAGGGAGTAGTAGCTTCCTTGGGTTATAGCCCCTAAAACAAAGTTATTATTTGAACTTCATATATTGTGAGTTAATACTCACCATGGTTTTTCCCTTCTAGGGTTTTCACGTATATCTAGTGTTATGTGTTTATGTGCATTGTGTTAATCTTTTATGTTTATTTTAATATTGTGATGCTTAAGGTTTAATTCAGCTTTGGATAAGCTGAAGTTTTTAAAATAGAAAATTGATTAGATACTGATTCACCCCTACCTCTCAGTATCTTGGTGTGTTCAACAATTGGTATCAGAGCCAAGTTCCTCTAAAAGAAGCTTAACCAATTGAGGAAGGTCTAGGATGGCACAAATGGATCCAACTAGATACCTAGGTTTGATGGGGCAAATTATGCCTTTTGGAAGCTAAGAATGGAAGCTTATATCAATTCTCTAGGGTGCGGTGTTTCACTAGTACATAAACAACAATATACGCTTAAAAAATACTAAAAATTGCATATAAATGACCAAACATGATCACGTAACCATTAGTAGTTTATTGCCAGTCATTTATAATGCGACAAAATTGATGACTAAACCATTTTTAGTCATTTATTGGTTGTTTTGATTGGTCGATTTGGTAGTATATTTAGTCATTGATTGTTGTAATCTGGTCACTTATTTAGTCATTTTTTATTCATTGATGTATTTAATCATTAATTTAGTCTTTGATTGTTGTTAATTGGTAACTTATTTAGTCATTTTTATTCATTGATTTTGTCCATTGGTAGTGTATTTAGTCATTAATTTTAATCATCATTTTGATCAATTTGGTAGTACATTTAGCCATTTTTATTCACTAATTTCATTGTTCATATATTTAGTCATATTTATTCATTGTTCACTGATTTTTGTCAATTGGTAGTATATTTAGTCAATTTAATTATTAATTGACATCAATTAGTAGTATATTTAGTCATTTTAATCAAGGGGAAGAAGCATCACCACAAAATCACATCAACCATTTTGAAGCTTGCACAATCAAACAACTTTGAGAAGGTAAACACAACTTGTTTTATTCATAAAAGATGCTTACAACAACATACAAATCTGAAAATAATTTACAATGCTTTCTCTTTGCTAAAAAACCTTCATGGTTACAATACATAGCTCAAAGAATGAGCAAGAAACTGATTTTCTGAGTATCACTGAGCATAGAAGCACAAAGACATTCATAGATGTCTTCTTCACAAATCCATGACTATCCCATGAAGCTCACTATCCTAGTTCAAGGTCACACTATCATCTCTACAAAGATCCTATCTCATGCAACCAACTTGCTCTAGTTCATAAGCTACCATTGTGAATTGTTACCTATAGCAATAAACTATCCTTATCTTTTCCAAATTCCTTGAAAACAGTTCAACACTACTACTATTACCCAGGTATGCACTTTATGTCATCTGCCAAACTATTACAAGTTCACATAGTCCATCATTGGTCCTGTCACAATTTATCACATCACTATCATTGGTCCTGCCACTCTATGGTACTGTCCTAGGTGTTCATGCATCTAACATGAAGACTCTTGACTATCATGAGATTTGGCACTGCCCAATGCATACTAGAAGGTTGTGTCCTTACCCCTTTAAATGCCTCTTGAGACACTGACAAGATTGTAACCTTTGCATAGTTCTTCTCATTGACTCTAAGATTATCTTTTAATGTTTGTATGATCACTATCTTTTGTATGAATCTCTACCCCTTGACAGTCACTTGTAGGTTTTCTTCATACATAGTTGGAATCTCTTACACAGATTGTCCTTTCAATCCTCACTATCATACATCCTCATTTGCAAACATATTCACTCAAGTTTGAGGAGTGCTTCTACCATGGTCATAATTATTTTGGAAACACTATCATTGCCATGATGCCATTTGATCAGGACCTTCACTTTGTGTTTCCAGGTTAGATTGAAATATCCAATCTCTTCACACTCTTCTCACTATATTGTTTCAAACATCCCTATGTCTTCTACTTATGGCTCTCAGTGTAACCCTATCATCCATGGGTCTTTAAGTGTTGCTCAGCCTCAAATGACTATCACTGCCTTTTGAGAAGGTCCTCTTATTCTTTTACAGTCATATCACTGTCATAATCATTCCTTGTGGGTGAAGCCATGATACAAAGGATTATTGCAAACAACAAAGAGAGGACCTACAAAGCAAAAATATAGTTTTCAGTACTTCATCAATGATTGTTTTAAGTTTTCCAAGTTGGACCATAATGAAAAATCTATAGAACATTATCAATAAAAAATAACAATTGTTGGACTTGATAAGATCATAAAAAAAGATATGCATTCAATAAAATTTCCTTTGAAGTATATGGAAGCCTTGATTCCTTCAAGGAAAAAAAACTATAAAGAAATGTGTAAAGATTAACTCACGGCCATGTTGCAGTGGTAACAATGTGACATGTATTGAGTGTGCAAATTTGGAATTTGAAAATTTATATATTATTGTCCACTAGTAACCAAATCAGGTTAATGGAACTGCACAAAAAACACATTTTACATTAAAAGTTAGTAAGGAAAAGAAAAACAAATCATAAATCACAATGAGCTTGTCTGTGCCTCTGAAATTGAGGTTGAAGAAAAGATTCTTAAGATGAACACTGAGATAGATAGTTGTGTTGAGTCTTTAAAAGCTTTCAAACCATGTTTTTCTTCGAGATGATATCTCATAAAGTCATGAAGTGAATCTTAGTGTCAAGGATATTTGTTCAAAAGAGAAAGATAAATGCAAGTTGAAATTAGAAGAACAAATTCAAGCATATCAAAGCCCTTTTAATGTCTAAAAATGTTTACTTATACCAACCTATGAAAACCTCCTTACTCTTTGGGTTTCCATGATCAACATAGTGTCTCTAAGACTGTACATGCCTGTAATAGTTGGCAATGGCCATTCACTATTTGACAATTGATTTTCCACTCTTAGCCATACTTTTAGACACCTAACAAACTTATAGAACACCTACCAAACCTTAGATTCTTGGATAGTGCTCATGACTACCTAACACTACTTTAAACCCTATATAAGTATACCTACAACCTTTGCCAGCATCCTCCCAGCCTGTGAAAAAATGGGAGCTTTGCAACAAGGTATAGAAATCCATCAAAGCATAAAGGATAGAGAAATTTTGTCAAATGTTGTAGTGGCAATTGCCCTGGTAGACATGAATGCAAGATGTGGAAACATAGACAAAGCACATGAACTATTTGACAAAATGCCTCAAAGAAATGTGGTCTCAAGGACTACAATGATTGCAGGATATGCACAAATTGAACTTTTTGAGAAGACTTTAGAAACTTTCAAGGAAATGCAATTGGTAGGTGTAAAGCTAGACTCCACAACCTTTGCCAGCATCCTCCCTGCCTATGCCAAAATGGGAGCTTTGGAACAGGGTATGGACATCCATCAAGGCATGAAGGATAGAGGAATTTTATCAGATGTTGTAGTTGCAACTATCCTGGTAGACATGTATGCAAAATGTGGAACCATGGACAAGGCACATGAATTGTTTGATAGAATGCCTCAAAAAATGTGGTCTCATAGACTACAATAATTGCAAGATACACACAAATTGGATTTTTTGAAAAAGCTCTAGAAACTTTCAAGCAAATGCAATTGGTAGGTGTAAACCCATACTACACAACCTTTTCTAGCATCCTCCCTACCTATTCCAAAATGGAAGCTTTGGAATAGGGAATGGGCATCCATCAAAGCATAATGGATGGGGGATTTTTGTTAGATATTATAGTTGGATAGAATGCCTCAAAGAGATGCCATCTCTTGGACTACAATTATTGTTGGATATGCAAAAAATGGATTTGTTGGAAAGGCTTTACAAACTTTCAAGCAAATGCAATTGGCATGTATAAAGCTAAATTCCACAACCATTGCCAACATCCTTCCTACCTGTGCCAAAATGGGAGCATTGGAATGAGGTATGGACATCCATCAAAAAGTAATGGATAGAGGAATTTTGTTAGATGTTGTAGTTTCAATTGCCCTAGTAGACATGTATGCAAAATGTGGAAGCATTGACAAGGCATGTGAACTGTTTGGAAAAATGCCTCAAAGATATGTCATCTCATGGAATGCAATGGTTGTAGGATATGTACAAAATAGATTTGTTGAAAAGGCTTTAGAAACTTTCAAGAAAATGTAATTAGCAGGTGAAAATCCAAATTCGACAACCTTTGCCAACATACTCCCTGCTTGTGTCAAATAGACATGTATGCAAAATAGTCCACGGCAACACCACACGGTGGTTGTTGGGCCTTCGCGGTGATGCGGGGACCCTAGCCACCAACCCCTAGAGACTCAGCCCCTGGTCATATGGGCGTCCAAGAGCTTTAGTAGTGCCTTTTTTTTGCCTCTTTGCTCGAAAGGAGCAGTTTTGGTAAATCGGGCATATCTTGAGCATATAGAGTCAAATTTTTGAAAACGAATAGGTGTCAATAAGATGGTTTTGAGCACAATCCATTGGTATAGGTATTATTTTCATATTTTTCTAATTGGTACAATTTATTTCTAATTGAATTCCAGATACCCTTTTTGGCCTCTAAGCTTGTATCGTTTTTCCACAATCTCTAATTTTTGCGATTCTTGCGGCATTGGAAAGGTATTGAGGAGTTCTAAACAACTATATATGAAAGTCTTCTAGATTCAGCCCCAGGTATTATTTGTTTAGTTTGTCAATTTTATGGCTTTTGTTTGATATTTTGGACATTTTGGCAAATGGAGAAGTTTTGTTTGTTTTGTTGGTCTTCATTTATCAGTACTAATACATATTCAGATTATTGATCTCTGATCTGATTTATTTGAGGAGATATCATGGGTTTTGCTATTCACCCTTCTGTGGTAACATTGGGTAAGGATAATTATGAATCTTGGCAAAAGGGCATCTTGACACATTTCAGGTGTCTTAATCTTTTGCCTTATCTTTATGGACTCATACCTGAACCAGATACACCGCGGAGGAAATCTGCACGGGGAAATTATATTGATCATATTGTAGGATTGATTGGTTCTAGTGTTGATTATGACACTGTGTGTTCTGTCTCACATATTGAGTGCCCACATGCTCTTTGGACTAGCATTTGGGAGATCTATGGAGACCCACATATCTCTCCATTCCCAGATGATCTTGCTATGGATTTCCACATACCCCTTGATGATGTAGATTGCATACCTTTTGATGATGATACAATTGAGGAGCTTGCATATTTGATAGGTCTTGCTAGTTTAGATGACACAAAGACTTCACTTGCTTCTCCTTCTCCTCTTATCGAGATCACATCTTTATTACTTGTCGCTACATCAGATTCTTTGTAGCAGGACATTATCAGTCTTCCAAAGATAGCTCATTGGGACACATATCTACCAGATATATCATTGTTATTTGTAGAGTCCCATCTTGTAGATTTGGAGGACCACGTTGAGGACATTTGTCTTCTCTTTGATGACAACTTCGATGGAGTTGCATCACCATCATCTTCTTCAGAGATTGTTCTTCATCCTCCTATTTAGTCACAGTTTTGCAGTGGATTGGAGACATTTGAGTAGTTTTCAGGAGCATCATTGTTCTCTTTGGATCATGTGCAGAGTTTAGAGACATTTATACTTCTTCATGTATATTCCTATCTGGAATGGGAAGACATTATGCACACATCTGTAGTTCCATTTCTTCCCAAGGGGAGGAATGTTGTTCACCATTCATGGGTCTTCATCTTTATTCTGTGTTGAGCATCTTCTAGCACTGCAGGAGTCATCTTGAGGAGCAACTGCATGGTCTCTCTTCTCATCTCTATTTTGGGAGGGAGCATTTTCTCGCTTGGGGTTTCATCCTTCTCACTTCTGGGGGGTCACTAGACCTTCTCTCTACATCCTCTCTTATGAGGGGTTGTATATCTATTGATTGTACTTTTGTGATGGTTTCAATTCTTGGGGGTTTTAGTGTTAGTCCTTCCATCACATCTTTATATACTTGTGTTTTCTCTCTTTTGGAGAGGAGCTTTCTCCCACTGGGTTTTTTTCCTTTTCTCTACTTTATGAGAGATTCTTGTTGTACATGGTTACCTAACATGGCCTTGTAGTCAGGACCCATTCTTGCATTAGTTGCATATTTTTTATTTCTCCCTAAGTTGCACTTAAGGGGGGTGTTGGTGTAATTAAATATTTAATTACACTTTATTAAGTTGACTTAGGGCTAATTTTAGTCTTAGGTTATTCTTAAGTCATATTAGGGTTTTTCACTAACTTGCAAATGTAAAAGCAAGTTCTCACATGTAATTCATTAATCCAATTCATTAATTACATCCAATATTGTGCAAATTCATCCTCTAAGTTTCTTTTTCTCTTGTAGAAGGTTAATCTTAGGTTTTGTAGGTGATCCTAGTGTTTTGAGTTAATCATAAACTATCACATTTCCCCTTTTGTTTACAATAAAGAATCAGGTTAATGAAACATGTATATTCTCTTTTAAGTTGTCAGATTGAGGATTGTATGTGATTGTTACAAAGGTTGATTGCCATAGTAAATAATGGTGTAAAGAGTTTAAAAGGTGGCAATCACCAATCACTCAGAGAGCAAAACAATCACCAGTCTGAGGCAACCTTCTTCTCACAAGGCAGACATCATTCATAAGGAGAGAGGACAGTGGGCTAGGTAGGAGGTCTTCATTTATTCAAGAGGATAGTTAGCAAAAATAGTGAATGTACAAGAAGATCAAACCCTAGACATGTTTATACAATGCATATAGGATTACAGTTCCTATAGTTCATCTGCAATATCAAAAAAGAGCTTATTTTATGTTGGCGTTTCAATTCGTACCTCTGGAATGTGAGTTAGAAATAGACAGCTATGCAAAGATAAACTGCTCTCCTATTGGAAGGGGGAGTTCCCTTTTTGCTGATGTTCACTGAAAAGATAAATAAAATCAAATTTTGCCTATCTTCTTTTTGATTCTCAGCTGCGAGCACAAGGTTATAAAACTCTAAACACTGCAGAAGGGATTTTTTTTCCTTTTTTAAAACTTCTACTACAACTAAGCATAGACTAATGATGCTTTTAATCTCTTAAGTAAATTCAGAGCAAAGGAAATTAAAAGTGAACAAGGAATGATTGTTTAACACAAAAACTTAAGTAAATTTCTCCCAGATTAACATCACAAGACTTATAGTACTTTAATGATGAAAGATGAAATGAAAGCTACAAAAGTCACACATTTGACGATGAAAACTTAATGAATCGAGATAGAATATCAGAGAAAAATAGGCATGCGACTTCTATTCAATATCACAAAGTTGATACACCTCTAGGACAACAATACTGTAGCAAAAGGCAGGCATACAACAAGCGATCAAACACCTGAGAACAAGTTACACAAAGTGAACAGACACTTGGAATATCAAGATTTGTAGGCTAGAATAGGCACTACAAATTTGCTATAACAATAACCATTACATACAATGGGCAAGGATGCCCTTATTTATACTAAAATCAAAGGAGTAGGGAACCCTAAAATCTCCTTGATTAACCCTAACTTGCCAACTCGCAAGCTTTATTACTATTCTAAGACAAAGATACAATAAACAAATACTTTAAAGTGATTTGCTTTAGAGCAAAGGAGATTCCAACTATCACAAAGTGATTTCTTTTCTAATTATAGAATGGATGAGCTTAGGATGAAAGCAAATGCTTTAAAACAAAAATCATCTATTTTAAAGTTGCTTTCTCTTGAAATGCATCCTCATCAACATTCTTTCTTTTTGGTGATGTCATCCATTGATATTCTGGAAAACAATATCTTCTAAAAAGCAAGTGACTACATCTCTGCCAGGAACACTGATACTCTTTAGAATGATATTCTAATTCTCTAACATTTCTTCACCATTTGCAACCATCGGAAGAAATTCATGAACTTCTCCCATAGCCTTGTCAAACTTCACTGTCATTGTGGCAAAATGACCCATCTTGTCGGCACTGATATCGTCATTAAAATTGCTGTGGACGAGAGTCTGGAACTCTGTTTGCACTTCCCTAAGATCATATAGGGTACCATCTTCTTTTTCATATGAACACGGGATTTGAGAAACAAAAGATCTAATGAACTTGAGCTACCTTTTCTTTCCATTCTATCAACTCTAAAATTATACTATCATAAGTTTTTACTATGAAAAGATATTGCGCTTTCCAAGTAGAAACTGTCTTCTTATCATCAGCTGAATCAACAGAATCAAGTGCAATCTTCAAGTCAGAGAGAATGATCTCAAACACTAGTCTAATTGCTACCATGGTCTATTGCAATCCCTGAATGCCTTGGCATAAATCATGAGCATTGTACTTCAATTGATAAAACTCTGAAAGTACAACTCTCCCTTTAGTCACAAATTCTTCCACCCAACTATTCATATGCTTCCCATAAAGAACCAACTGATTGAATTGCCGCTGATCGGCTGGTGATTCTAGATTTGGTGGAAGCAATAAATTAGCCTGTGATGTGCCATGGAAAAGGTTTGAAATGTATTGCCACAGCTGCCTAACTTCAGCCTTGAGAGTTGCTTTGTCTTCTCTGTCTTTCAACACTCTTTCCTTCAAATTATCCGCTACAACTTCGAAGAGATTTACATCTGTATGGCGGGTACTTCTACCAAGGTTAGCTTTGACAACCATGAAGTCATCAACCTCAACATCATTAGCACTTCTATTTTCTAGTGGTGTTGCAGTTTCAAGGATTATTTCTGCATCCGCATTCTTCTCAATGCAAACCTGCTTCTTCAGCTTCTTGTATGGTGTGTCTTGGCAGATGCTTTTAAGCTCTATTAAATCCAGCTGATATGAGGGCTTTCTCCTCTTCCTTCCTAGAATGTTTTCAAGCCAGGATGAACCTTCTTCTCTTGGAAACTTGGTTCTAACCTCATTAACTCCTGATGAATCAATGTGCTAAATCTATGTGAATAGGAGAAGTGTTCGGTGAATCAGGTGGAGAAACATGATTTGAAGGTAATGCTTCAACATGTAGTGTTGGTTCAATATGAACTTCTGATTCAACTGCTAGTTGTTCTTGCTGGACATGAGCTGGAGACTCATCCTTTTTCCTCTTTAACTTAGCCATTTTTGTTCCTTCTGGGAGAAGACTCATAGATTTTACCCTTTGTTTTGGCTTGGAGGTGGAAGGCTCTGATGGTTGCACAACTGGCGGCTCTACTAATGGAATATTATCCTTCCGCTTAGTCTTCAAGAATATCAAACTATTTTTAACCACTCGACTCATTCTTTCTTCAATGGAAGTGCTCTCTTTTACTGACCAATTAACTGGTGGCAATGGTTGTTGCTCAATTTGGTCTCTAAAATATGTGGGAAGTAGAACTTCACAACTTTCTATCAAACCCTCTATATCTTCTGATAGGATATTAGACATCTACTGAAGAGTAAACCTACTGTAACTATGTTCTCACACTTCAAACTCATCAATACAATTAGCCCAGAAGTCTTCATATGCATGCTTGTGCGTACAATTTTGACCAAGATGTGATGCAAAAACACCACAAGGATCATATGAAGACCTCCTGTCAAAAAATGTAAGACCATATCTGGATGATTCATTACCAATTGCCTTGGCATCTGCTCTAGATTTGCATCTGTAAATACTCATCCCAAGTGGAAAATTAAAAGCTGCCTTGTGTCTACTACACAAAAATGTATGAACTTCATAGGCTTGCCTCAAAAATTCCATAAATGCTATTTCATCTGTAGGATATCTCGGCAACATGGCTAGCTCTCCTGAGAAGCCATATACTCTGATGTAGGAAAAAGTGGGAAACTAGATAAACCAATTAGCCCATTCTGCCATTGCTATTCTAACATCTGCTGAAAACTGTATACGCAACTCATTATCTATATCTCGCACTGCATGCTTCAGGAATGCATCATTCACCCGCCTGTAATGTCGTTCAGCTTGGGAGATTTCTAACTATGGAAAATGATGATACACATGCTAAATGCCCAGAGTTCCAACAATATTCAAACCTCTGAATTAACCCCAGAAAGCCATCAAATACACAAGGTATGATATCATGTGGAATTTATGGACCCTTTGAAAATTAATTATTTGTTGGTGGAGACTATCATTGATGAGTGCCGATGAGTCATAGAATTTGGTTCCATCAACAATCTGGGACATGATGTAAAACATCCAAGGCTGGAACTTGTTAGCATCTACTTGACCCATGATCTGACTTAGCAGAGTGATCATTATTGCATGTTCCTCCTTGAATTCTCCACATCCAACGTTCTTTGGCATGACATTCTGCTTCTCTTTTAACCACCTCTGACCAATATTTTTTTGGCATTTTTCTTTATCATTGTTCCAAACCCTCTTGCATTCTTCAAGTGAAACAGTTAAGTTTTCTCTCCAAATTGGTATTGTAAAACACTTCTCAATGTCGTTTGGCCTCAGGCTACAGAGCACACATCCATCTCTTGATTGGATTTCTCTTGTGACCAAATTGTAATGCGTCATGCAAGCAATTACAAACTTGATACTTTGTACTGTGATAGGAAAGGATGTCACTGCAAGCAAACTAGAGTGTCCTAGACTCCTGATAGCATTATTTCCTGCATCCTCCAAGGAATGTAAATTGATTACTGGAAGTATTTTATGCAAGTCTATTTCACAAGCTCTCAGGTAATCGTGAACCAACGCCATTTTGGGCATGATTTGTGTTGGAGAGTACTGCATATTGAAAGATTTGAAAATCAACTATGAACACACCTGTGTCAAAAAAATCTTGGACAAATGGCTGAAAATTACTTGCTAATTTTTAGAAAAAAGTAGAGTGTGAGCAAAAAAGCTGGTACATGGGTTTTGTAGATAATTCTGTTTTGAAGCAACCCAGATCGTCAGATTTTGAAAAAGTAGAGATTTTCCTGAAAAAGCAGGAAAAAAATAGATTCTTGAAAAAAAGCAAAACTCCCAATCTTCAAGAGGATGATATTTTGGATGGACCCATCTCAACGAAAACTAAAAAAGCTTCGGTTGAAATTCTGAAAAATGATCCCCTTGAAACAAGGACCTTGAAAAAGTGAGCCTCCTTGCTTCCTCAACCTGAAACTATGAAGAACGCTGAAAAAACACTTCATTTGGGTCTTGGAATCTTCATTGAAAGAAAAATAAAATCCTTCCTCTGGATGCAACCTGCAAAAGATAATGAAATAAAGAAGCCAAATGCTTGTCCTTATAGATCTTTAAGGTGAAAAAGCAGCTTTATTTGTGTGAGAATAAAACTTGGACCTCATCCATGAAGAAATCAACTTTTAAAGCACAAATCCAAGTGGATGTCTTCAAATAGGAAGAATCCCTATTTTGTAGCTGCCTATGGCTTCATGTGTAAGATGACAAAAAATATCCTCTTTTGATGATGTCATCGAACATGTGAGTTGAAAGAAGTGCTAGACAATTTTTCTTTGTTTTCGACACTTCAACACTCGTTTTGACTTAAATATGGCCTATCTCTAACTTCAACAAGGTGGAAAAATGCCACCATTGACTGAAAAAGCTAACTGATCCTGACATTTTGGAGACCTATCAACTGAGATTCCATTTTCAGCCTCTGACTGACAATCTGGCATCATTTGACCAAGTTTGACCTCCTAAAAATTGCCAATGGGCGAAGATTGGGAAACAAATGTAAGAAAACACTGTAAAATCTAAAAATTTTCTATCTCTGGTCAAGTTGGGTTCCCCAAGTCACCTAGGGCACCTGGTTTCACCAGAATTGGCCATTTTTTTGAAAATTGTAACTTCTTCATTTTTTTGATTTGCGTGCACGTTTCGGTGGTGGAGGACCCCTGTTTGACTGTCAAGTTCTGCCAGCTGGGATAAAATTGAGTCTGATAATCTGGTAGATAGGTAGGCCTAATGAAAACTAAGCTGACTGTACTCTCTGTATGCCTCAAGAAATGTGCCAAATTGATCAACTCTGAACCGGACCAGGCTGACGGAAGGAGATTCACATTTTTCAAGGAAAACTTAAAAAATAAACTAACTCTGATGAGTTTGGGCACCCCAAGTCACCTGGGGCACCTATCTTGCCATGCCTTAGAAATTTTTTTGAAAAAACTCAAATTTTGTACCTTTTCTCATTTTCTGTGCCCACAACCCCTATTCGATCTTCATTTTCAGTTGTTCTGACGATTGTCAAGGTGGGACAAAGGGTGATTTGAGTAGCCTAAACATATCTGTGATGAAATCCTAGCTTTGACTGACTTTTGACCAAGTTTGACCAACTGAAAATGAGCCGACAGAAGCATTTTTGATGTTTCTCAAAAAACGTAAAAAAAATCTAACACTTGAAAGGTTGGGTGCCCCAAGTCACCTGGGGCATCTGGATTCTCAACACTTAGTCAAATTTCATGTTTTCTAGATTTTCATTCCACCTTGGATCCATCCTACATCGTTTTGCGTGAGTTGTTGAGTCGACGACTATTCGTTAGTTTAGCATTATTGGAACAACATTGAAAACTTGTCGATGAGCTCTGGAAGATGAACTTCCTCTGTTGATGACTTCTGAGCTCATGCTTCACCTTCTGAAAAAACAAAAATGACCCAGTAGAGAAAACTTGACCTTTTGAAGATTCTGTCTAAACCGTGCCAATCGTGAAGCAAAATTGACCAATCAGAATCAAGAGCGACACCTGAGTTGGAGATTCTATTTTTAGAAAGTTTTGCCAGCATCCATATCTCAAGAAACCTAGAAAACCTAACTCAACGTCTATTTTTAGAAATTTTGCTTTTTTGACTTTTTGACAAAAAATTTTCTAGACTTGTTCAAAATGCCTTAATGAAGCAAAAAATTTGATTGGGTACGACATTTTACAAAAAAACTAACAACTCTGCAAACTTTAACCTAGTTCAAATTGCAAATCAAGAAGCAATAGAATACCATACCTGGCTATGCACCCAGCTCAATCACATGTAACTTTGAAGTGAGCTGCCCTCCAGTGATTATTTTTTAAGCAAAGGAAATAAGGATGGAAGGATTTTCATTGCCTGCAACCTATAGAAAAACAAACTCAACGTTAGGAAATACTCCACAGATTTTAGAGACAAGATGAAAATGGAAGCACAACAAGAAGGAAGCATCTGATATGGTAGAGAAAATAATCTCAAAGAGTGGAAGAGAGTTTTACCTTAAATGATGCAAATGCGGCTGCATGGGCTTCTAGAGCTTGACTTCACTGTTGCTCTATAGAAAACAACTGCATGTTCCCCTTAACAAGTTGTGGCCTCTATCCATAGAATTTTGTTACTGTCAATAACAATTGTAAACCCCATTAAATAAGGAATATAATAATATCACAACCATTAGATAGTACACACCTTAGGTGCTCCTTGAGCAATTTCAATCAAAACAAGTCACTTTTTAGTAGGATCACATTGATAATTTATTATCTGGTTGCCTGTTAAATTGGTCGTTCGCTCAAACATTCGAATAGGTTTAGAATCCCCTATATGCCCCAATAATTTGACATGTTAAAAAGAAATAAAAAAATAGAAGAAAGCACATCGGTAATAGAAAACAAGCTTTGCATGAGTACACAAAAATAAAATTTCAGTCAAATTCAATATTGCACCTTGCTTTGCTTTAGGGATATTATAACATAAAGAACACGTAAAAGCAAAAGTTTTTTTGAATTTTTTAGAGCTTTTCATTACCTTCCAATGACTAATGATACACTGAACTCTGTGTAACAAGTCCCAACATCTTTGGTGTGGTCCACTTCCAAAACACAACCTATGAATTACAAGTTTGTAATATATGAGATATCATGAACTATCTTTGTGTGTTAATAAAACAACACTAGTAGATACAAAATGAGATGAGAAATAATCCAAGTTGGAAAAATGTCAATACCAATTTAGGCATCTGATCCGATTTTACTCTCCTTCATCTCAATGTTAAATATCTGTAGATGATCCTGAGTGGTGCCAAGTATTTGTGCTGCCATTCATAACAAATGAAATGTCAGATCCACAATTTCAACATTAAGCATGATTAAACATTAGTAACTGGTAATTTGACTTTCTTGATTATTTATCTCCACTGCACTCTATAATGTAGCAACATTTTACATTAGTTACAATTACAAGCATAGTGCCTTTTGGAAAAAAGCTGTAGTTCCCTTACTCTAATTTAAACTTTACAAAGATAAAGAGTAATGGAACTCAACCAAAGTCCACAAAAGGCTTTCGTGAATAATTAGTCTACTAACAATGTTACAACATCAACAATTAATCAGACTTAAAAACCAATAGATAAGGGAGAAACAGAGGGAACACTTAGCACTAGCAGTAGAGTGGAAGATTTAGAATGCTGTATGATCTCTAAAAGGAATGGATTCAAGAGAATTCTTTGTTTGGAAAATAGATGGAAAAAGTGCAAAAAGATGCATATGGAACTAAAAGATTTGAAAATATTGTATCCATATCAAAGCATTACCTTAATTTTAGCTTCTTCAACTGTTACATCAGTTTCATACCCACGAAGAGTCTATAATGCACCAACGAGATATAGTGATTCTTAGATGAGCATTGTAAACAAAATCAAGATTGAGACAAGAATAAACATATACTATTTGAGAGAACTCTTTCTAGCAAGCACCATTCTATCCTCCTACCAAAAACCAAGATTATTAGAAAGTTTTAAGTAAGGCTTATATACATATATAGACTTGTGTAACTTTTCTACTTTTCACTAGATCACTACCAAAGTTTCATTTATGTTATATCCCTCTGCCTAGATAAATTTCCTCCTCAATATAGGTAAAGATAAATATAATTTATTAGGTCACTGCCAAGAGAGACATCAAATTCCACAAGGAGATTGTATTCCATTTACCTTATTTATTGTTGGAGATTGTTTTTTCATTTACCTTATATACTGTTCTAGATTTAAACATGCAACCTATGGTGTATGTACGCCTTCCAATATGTGAGCATTAACTCATGTCCTTAATATAAAGAAAATAATTACAAAGGTTAATCCATGCCATGGATGATGTTGGAAAAGAATTTAGTCATAAAAGGATTGAAATAATTTCCCACCACACGCAAGTTTCCAGCCTAACATCATGGATTATGGTATACCAATCTCCATGTTAAATTGCCCTAGATTTGCTATGATGCTACTTGCAGAAATCTCAAAAAACTAGCTTTGATCCAGTAAGTCGTAAAACTTTAATTTCTTTTGAGTGTATTTTTGTGAATCCATAATTCAGAAAAAAATGAGGAAACTTTAGTGTTAGACAGTAACGGCTATATAAAACTAACTATATGGATGCCAAATGACTAGAAATTTTAGATATGGCATTGATTATCTGAGCTTTGAAACTCACACTGCCATAAATCATTCTAGCAACACTAATAATTGTGATCCTCAAAATTTTAATGGGGTTTCTTTTACACAAATAACAACCCACCAATGGCAAAATTTGCTTCATATTATTCTTCATTTACTTGCATATTATTTAATTTGGTCATCCACAACTTCACACAAAGCAATAGAGGAAGATAGTAATTTTAAGGGGAAATTAATTGATGGAAGAAGCTTACCTAATTTATAGTGCCAAGAGAACCCTGTAGTTGCTTTAGAACTATTTCAGCAATATATATAGGTACCTGAATTTACCATAGCATATGGAGAGAATTAGATTCATGAAAACATAAATAAATTGCCAACCTTGACAAACCTTTCATAAAAGTATAGGCATGTAGAAAAGTTGATAAGCTTACTGTGAATGATATCACTCCCACACCAAAGCCTATCAATAATCTACCCACATACAACAATGTAGCATCCTGCATACAAAAAAAGCAATAAGACTGAATGAAATTCATGCTTGCAGTTGTTGTTTGGAAGCTAATTGCTTCCAAAATCATTTCAAATTTTGCCTTCACAAACATATATTGCACAATATATTTACAATTTTTCATTTTGAAAATGGCCAATTCAAGTTCCATACAAATGCATGATACATTTTATTCATCTAGGTTACACTGCATTCATTTTCATCATTTGTTGGCAATTCACTAGTGAACCACTGCACCATTAGCAATTCATTAACATTTATGACTTATAATTTATAATAGTGATAACTTCAAACCAACTATTATTCCACTTATAGGGTTTGAAACATGTCTGAAACAAAACCTTTGAATCAGGAAGATAATTAGGTTCGATTATGAACATGCTCATGAGAGAGCCTACAACCCTTTTATAAAATGCCCATTTTAAAAAAATCTATGACTTAATAATCATTTAAATACTCACAACTCTCAAAGTTTTTAATTGTAGCCCCAACCTTTCATTATGTTCAGGACTGAGGCAAGAGTGCTGGTAGGTTCAGGTGCAAGAAGTGGCCCAACAACAAATGATGGGTTTACCACAACCATATCGAGGCCCTGCCTCTCTGCATACTTCCAGGCCTCTTTCTTAGCAAGGGTTTTTGCATATGCATACCAAAGTCACAGGCAAAACATACCCTAAATTTAGAATTATGCAGATGTGAATTGAACCTAAGAAGTAAAAGCTTTCATGGATAAGTTTATGCAGACATTTTGGGGTTTTTTACTGTTTATACCAAGATGATCAAGTTTACTCTTATACTCACAACAAGCAGTGCCTATTAATTACTCTTGTACAAGCAATTCAATGCTTCTAATGGGTGAAATATAATCTTAAAATGAGGGTATTTATACTTACATTATACTATTTGTAGTATTTTGGATTGCTCCAATGGGACTCATCTAAAAGAGAAAGCTCTTGAGTAGTGTAGTTATATTTGATAGCTGTGCAAGAGGATGTAAGCACGACTCTTTTTACAGAGGGTTATCTTGAACAAGACTTGAGGAAATTGAGAGTCCCATTCACACTAGGATCAATGAAGGCCTCCTTCTTGGCAATACATTTCACAGAGAATAAAACTAAGCCAATTTATGTCATTAGAACAAAAAAAAAAGAAAAAATACAGTGGAGGACAACCTACCATGATGTTGTGATCATTTGGTACTACAATAGGGCAAATAGTATGAAACACCCCATCCACTCCGTTTATTGCTTCATCAAAGTTGCCTTCTAACATGTTTGCTTTCATTATTTTAAGCCTCTGCTTTGCACCAGGCAAATCCCATAGATACCGTATCTTCCTCACATTATCTAATCACATGCAAATACATCATTTATTTATTTTTTTAAATTAAAAAAAATCATTCTAAACCCTATATAGGATACATTGATACTTCAAAAGCATCTGAAGTAATTGAAATTATGCAAATATATGTCAATTAAATTCCTGGATTACAAACAGTAGCACAAACAATGTAACCCTTGTTGAGCAGAGTAGGAATGAGATAAACAACAATGAATCCTATGCTTCCTATCACACACATCTCCTTACCATTCTCTGTCATTCTTTACTGAAAAGCTTGAACCCAACTAGCTTCAACTATTTATAGGGAGAACATAAGCATGTCATTTCACTTCTCCATTTTGACGGGCTACGCTTGAAAATAAGGTTTCAACGAAGGTTTTAGAGTATATTTATTAAAATGAAAATTATGTCATTTCAATTCTCCATTTTGGTGGGATACACTTGAAAATAAGGTTTCGACGAAAGTTTTAGAGTATGTTTATTAAAATGAAAATTAGGAATAGCACTATTGATTCTTGATTCTTTAAATGATCTATTCAAATGGATTGTGACTAAATAAATGATCAACTATTTAGTCATTTTTGATTGTGTGACTAAATAATTTTTTAGTCAACAACCAAATTAGTCATTTATTTACTCATTTATAGCTGAGTTGTAAGAAATTAGTAGAATTTAGTCATTTTTAGTTGTTGTGACTAAACGTTTTAGTCACGTAGTCATTTATTTGCCAAATTCTACTAGTGCTTGGGACTCTATCAAGTCTAGTTATATTGTTCCTGTTTCTATCCCCACAGATGAGATGAAGTTAAGAAGTATGATAACAATGCCAAGGCAAAGTTTTCTATCATAAGTGGGTTGGCTGATTCAGAGCTCTCAAAGGTAATGAGTTGCAGTTCTGCGCAAGATGTTTGGGGTAAACTTAAAACCATCTATGAAGGAGATAAAAAAGTAAAGAAAGCTAAGATGCAGATCTTCAAGAGCATATTTGAGAACCTAAAAATGTCATAGGATGAAGACATTGATGGATATATGCTCCGGGTGAATGAAGTAGTCAATGGATAAAGGTCTTGGTGGAAAAGTGGAAGAAGATGAGACTGTGAAAAAGGTTCGGAGATCTCTTCCCAAATCTTATAGTCATAAAGTATCTACCATTGAGGACAGTGTAGACTTGGATACTTACACTGTAGAAAAAATGTTTGGTACCTTTACTGCCTTTGAAATGAGAGAGTTTGGCAATGATGCTTTAAAGAAAGAAGTTGCTTTCAAAACCAATATGAATACCAAAGAAGTTTTTGATGAAGATGAGAGCTCAGGTGAAATCGAAGCAAATTTTGTAAGAAGACTAAAGAAAAGCACTAGCAAATACAAAGCTAAATTACCCTTCAAATGTTTTAATTGTGGAAAGGTTGGTCATTTTGCTTCTTAATGTCCCTTCAAAGAATCAAGGAGTAATTATAGGAGAGACAAGTTCAAGAAACGTCTGTATTCCATAGAAAGTAATTATTCTTCAGAATATGAGGATCATGATGATTCAAATGATGAAACACTTTTCATGGCCTTGAATATTGGTAACAAGAAGGATGATGATAGAACTTGTGAGAAGACCGATACCTTGCAAACAAACCAAAACAATGAAAGATCAAAGGTTGTATGGACTATATTTCATGCAAAAGAAGAATCCAAGGCTTGGGTGATTGACAGTGGATGCTCAAATCATATGACTGGTGACAAAGAAAAGTTTATCAGCCTTGAGAAGTGGGATGGTGGTGTTGTCCAATTTGGTGGTGACGAGGCAGCATAGATCTATGGAAAATGTGCTATATCTATTGATGGGAAGAATAGGACTCAAGATGTCCTCTATGTCAAAGGGCTAAAACACAATCTTCTTAGTGTTAGTTAGATGTGCAGTAAAGGGTATAATCTCACCTTTCATGCCAAAGGGCGTGAGATCAGGAAGGTAGGATCTGAAAAACTAGTGGCAGAAGGTATCAAGACATATGGTGATATCTATCATGTGAAGGAGGTAAATGGAAGAACATGTTTGTTGTCTCAGTCCAGTGAATGTTGGCTATGGCATAAGAGAATGGGACACAACAATTTTGATAATATGGTAAAGCAATGTAGAGAATGTCAAATGGGGAAGTAGACAAAGACAAACTTCAAAAGCAAGGAGTATTCTACTTCAAATCCATTAGAGCTGATTCATACTAATCTATGTGGCCCTACTAGAGTAAGGAGTCAACAAGGTGAGAGGTATTTCATGTTGATTATTGATGGTTATTCTAGAATGACCTGAGTTACTCTCTTAAGAGAAAAATCATACGCACTTGATAAATTTAAAGTGTTCAAAACTATAGTTGAAAATGAAGTGGATGCTAAGATTAAATGTTTGAGGTCTGATAGAGGAGGTGAGTTTACTTCAAATGACTTTGAAAAGTTTTGTGAAGATAATGGTATTAGGAGACATCTATTAGCTCCTAGGACCCCTCAACAAAATGGGGTAGTGGAAAGAAAGAATAGGACTGTACAAGAGATGTCTAGGGCAATGTTGAAAGATGCAAATCTTCCTAATATGTACTAGAAGGATGCAGTTCATATTGTTGTCTATAGTTTAATTGAGGGTCAACAACACTAAGACACCTTATGAGCTACGGTATGGAAGAGCTTCACCAATTAGATACTTCAAGATCTTTGGTAGAAAATCCTATATCAGAATAGATGAAGAAGACCTAGGAAAGTTTGATTCAAGAAGTGATGAAGGAATCTTTCTTGGCTACTCAACCATAAACAAGGCTTATAGATGCTACAACAAAAGGTTGGGAAAGATGATTGAAAGCACAAATATCAAGGTAGATGAAGACCTGTATTAGATCTCGCATGAATTAGAGGACACTAAATTAGATATCTTTCCATGCATTATAGATACAGAAGAAGTGAAAAAAGAAAATGAACCAAAACAAGAACCAAAGCAGATACCTAAGACTCCAGCAAAGTATGTTCAAAAGAATCACTCAGAAGATCAGATCATTGGAGACAAGAATAAGGGTGTGTTGAAAAGGAGACATTTTTCAAAAGATGTGAGCAAGTGAACTTGTGTTTATTATAAAAAATGGAACCAAAAAAATTTATTGATTCCAGCAAGGAGGCTGGTTGGATAAAGGCCATGGAAGAAGAATTTGATCAGATTGAGAAAAATCAGACATGGGAATTGGTTCCCAAACCAACAAACAAGAATGCCATAGGAACAAAATGGGTGTTTCAGAACAAATTGAATGCAACAGGTGAAGTTGTAAGGAATAAGGCAAGATTGGTATGCAAATGATACACACAAGTAGAAGGTATTAATTTTGAGGAGACTTATGCTCCAGTTGCAAGGATGGAGGCAATTAGAATGTTCTTTTCTCTTGCTGCTCATAGCAACTTTAAGGAATATCAGATGGATGTTAAGTTAGTATTTCTAAATGGTGACCTAGAAGAAAAGGTTTATATTGAACAACCAAATGGTTTCCAAATTTGAAAAGATTTGGATATGGTGTACAAACTCAAGAAGGCTCTGTATGGTCTCAAGCAAGCACCTAGAGCCTAGTATGCTAGATTAGACAAGTACTTACTTTAGCAGGGATTCAAGAAAAGTACTATAGATAGAAATCTTTATATCAAGAAAGGAGACATGATATTGATAGTTGCAGTATATGTTGTGTTACCTACTTTTGCTTCCCAGCCAAATAGGTAATGTGGATGTCAAGGGTTTGTTTTTATTTGTCATCTTTTGGTCGTAAATGTTGTCTTGTGTTTCAAAACATGAAAGGTTAGGGTGTTTTGGCTATGTTTTGTCAAGTTCAGTCAATTTTTGAAGGATCTTGTAAAGAATGGGTTATCCAATGATGTTATAACATTGTTAAAGGGTTTTAAAAGAGAGTTTGAAGGCTTTTATTTACTTTAAACTTATCAAAATAAGTGTTTTCCACTCTTAGACTTACTAAAGCAAGTGCCTTCACACCCCAATTGACTTTTCCACATTGCATGGCAAACAATAGAGACTTATAAAGATTATTAAATGTCTCTTTCTCATCCAATAAGTTTTCTTGCCACATTGCATGCATCCTTATGAGGGTCAAATGGTCAAAAGGTGGTTCCCCACGCCTCCCTTAACCTTATCTTCTCCAAAAACCACATACCAAAGGATAGAGGGAATATTTTCTATTTGAAATTCATTTTTTGAGGTTGTCTTCTGTGGTTTGGGTCCAGTTAGGTCTTTTCTGAGGTTAAGGTTTAGGTTTTGGGTTAGTTTTGAGGTTAGGATTGGAATTCTTAGGTTTTTTCCTAAGTATTTTCTAGGGTTTCCAACTTGTGTTGCAGGTTTCAGTCATGGAGGCAGTGTTCTCTCTTTGCACATGGCTTTAAAAGGAGGTTTTAAAGCATGAGGGTAATCACAAATGAGGAGATTTTCAAGATGGAGATGCCACACATCTTCAAGGAGATCACAATATGAATGTTTTGAAGAAGAAGACTGCATGACAACATTCCTGAGAAGAGTAAGAACTGTAGAGGAGAGCCTTTCATGGAGTGAATGTTTTCAAAAGCAACAAAGGTTTTCTTTTAGGTATGTTAAAACATCCATTTTTCTATTTTCATAGACATTTGTATGAAGGTTCACACATTCATGGAGTTGGTCAAGAACTCTTATCTTGTGTGACAATCTAGTGGAGGTTTGGTGGGTGGTTATCTAATAAGGGGAATTCCAAGTCTGTATGCACAATGCTAGAAGATCCTTATTGGAAGCTTTGTTGATGAAGCAATGTGGGCATTCTTGCTTACAAACTTTTGAAGAAATGAACTTTAAGAATCCTTATATTTTGCTACACTATCAAGAGAGAAAAGGCATGTAGAGAGTTTGATTGTTTTCATTGCAAGATACGTGTGACTATAGTGGTTTGTCAGGGGTAGATGTTATGACATTGGTAAAAGATTGTTTAGGACAATACAAGGTCTACTATGCACTCACATGGGAATTGGATGAAAGGTGTTAGTATGGGAGACTCTCTTGAAATATTGACATAGAGAACTTTTGACTGTCATATACCATGAAATCTCAAAACATCTGACATATGACTATGATCTTAAAGTAAACACAATCAAAATAGTTAGAATGACTATCATATTATAACAAGACACAATAAAGAGTAGCCACTGATGACTATTATGACAATAGGATTAGTTGTTAGGTCTTCTATTGATTAGTTGTTAGGTTTGATGTTGGAATAGTGGCAAAGAAGGAGACAAGTCTGAGTTATCATGTTGATAAAAGAGGTATAAGCAGTGAAGCAGTTTGGTGATCAAATTGAAGACATATAACAAAGATACAAGGAATCCAAGATAACAAGGGTTTGTTCAATCCTAGAGAGAGGTCAACATAAAGAGGAAAGCATTCACTAACACAAGCTCTGTATAGATGCCTGTAAGGGTAGAAAAGGGTAGTACCAAATCATAGAAAGGCCTACATATATGAATCTTTGTAGGACTAACAATAGTAGGACAATGTTGATGAGGTCTTTTATTAAGTATAGGGTATGATAGATGGTTAGAAATAATGAAACCTTGCATACATCAAGGAGAACAATCATCTCTGAGGTACTAAGCAAGAGTAGTTCTCTATGTAAATAGAGATCTCTATGACCATCTATAGGTCAGGAGACTAGAAGAGAGTTGTAGAGATCCACAATGTAGAGAACAAAGGTAGAAAGAACAATACCTAGGATAGTCCTAACACTACAAAAGAGAGAAATAGTCATCTGAAACTTGACAGCAACATTCAAGGAGTTAATAGAAGTGACAAACTAAAATACAACATAATCAGATCTACAGATAGTTTAAGGTCTCAAAACTCAAAGAATGGTCTAGAACAATGTTAATAGAAGTCTGTCCTCTGTCAAACAATGAACAAAGATCAGTCATGCTCTAAAGAGTAGTCACCATTATTATGAAAGGACATTGAGTTTCAAAGGGAGAAATGAGCAATCCAAATCATGAAGATGACAACATGACAGTCTGGAATAGTCAATACAATGACTGAAAGCACAATGACCTTAAAGGTATAGGAACAAACTATGGAAAGAGACCTCCAAAGTAGCAGAGGACTAAACAATAGAAAAGTCAATCAAAAATGGTAGCAATATAACCAAAGAGAAGGCATAAACAAAAGAAAAGACATGCTAGATGGCTGTCACAAGAGGAGTGTATTGTCATAAGTCCCCAGTCCTTAGTGTTTTTATGCATCTCTAGGTATCATAGGTACAAAGTAGGATTGTAGTCATATAGGGATGCAAAAGGGACCTAAGTCATTGATCAAGTGTTTACAACTATCTAAATGCATACATACATGAAAATAGTCTTGAAATACTATTATAGAAACAGAGGGGTAGTCATATGGTTGTATGAAGTGTTATACACTCTTTTGAGTAATTATATACACATACAGTATGATGGAGGAAAAGAAGACATTGCAGTGTCTACACGTGGTTGATAAGAGACTATGAGTACCAAAGCATATATAAAACTATCCTAAAAGCCTAACAAGAACAGTCATGGGAGATTGTCTTTCACAATCCTAATGGTGACTGTCATAGTCATTAGTCAGAAGCAGTCACATGATTGGGAAACATTGAGAAGGTGATAGTCATAGTCTTGAGGAGGACTGTCATGACACAAAACAAGGAGCAATTCTTTGATGAAGAAGCATTGTCAAAACCTACCAGTCCAAAGAGAAATATGAGTGAACATTAGTATGGCATTCAAAGAGTTTGAAGTTTAAAGAGATGCCAATATACAAACTTGTGAAAAGACTATCAAAACAAGTAGAATAGTTAGCCTAGAGGCTTGAGAAACCATGCAAGATGGAGGCAAGTTGAAATACACATTGTGTATTTCAACCAAAGGGCAGAAGATATAAATGAAGTTTCCTATCATTTCTAAGGTTGTAAACTCAATAAAATGGCAACTAGAAGGCAATTTTAATCCTTAAGAAGACCCTATAGGGGTCATAAATGAAGTTATAGGTGTCTTCAAGCCTTTAAGAGGCAGTTTGGGGTAGTATAGAGCCAAAAAATGGTGGATTTCTTGCCTTACACGCCCCTAAGGATTCTTGATTCATACAAACAACATAAGCACATGCCCTATTTATTGGAAAAGTGGCAAATGAGGAAGTAATGAGAAGATAGGTGACAAGGACAACAGTTGGAGTGATTTATGGATAGTTGAGAGCATCTAGGGGTAGTTCCAACACTTTTCAAGGATGTAGGAGCATCTAGAATAGTTGGAGCACATTCCTAGGAGCTTGTTGAAGACCAAATCAACTTTTGAAGACCAAATCAAATGAGGACTCTTCTTGGGCATCCAAAGTAGGTTGACCAACTTTTGAGCATTCATATTAAGTCAAAAATAGGTCCTATATTCTCTCCAATGTTTTTGATGAGATATAGGACTATTAGACTTAGTTTTTTCTCTAGTTCTCTCATGTTTTTTGCATTAGAACAACAAGAAATAGCATTGTAACTCAGAAAACCAGTCATTGTAATCATATTTAGATGTATGACAACACTTTTGTAATCATTTTTCAAGGCAATACAAGTCATTATCAGACTTATCAGCTGTAAGGACACATTTTTCTAATAAAAATTCAAGCATTTCACCTTCAAAAGCTCTTGTTTTCATTGTGCATGAAATAATATGAATGTATGTTTATGTGTATTTTAGTGAAATACAAAGGGAACTAGCCCTCTCTAGAGACTCACTCCTGTCTATGAGAAATCCACAGGCTCTAGAGTGTTTCCATGCTTATCAACTGAGCAAGGGAGTCTAAAAATTATTCTCTAGGGTGCACTCATGATTGATAATAGTTTTTGGCACACCTGACGGGACTATTTGGTTTAAAATAGTCAAAAGAACACATGATTTCTTTTTGGTATTGATATTCTATCAGCATTCTAGACCTTTAAGAGGTTGTTTTGCATATTTGGTGACTCTACATGTGGATTTCTAGGCAAATCAGTGTTGTAACTAGCTTATGAGAAGTATACAAATCAGGAGTGCAAGTTGTTTTGAATACTTGCAACTATCTCCCCCTAGCAGATAAGGTAGATCTAGTAGAAGAACTCACCATTCAACAAGGAAAACACCGTTAGCTCCACATTCTATGAGAGTTGTCGCTCATCTTGCGAGAAATTAGACCTATATAGCACAAATGGTAGCCCCAAGGAATCAAGTTTTTGTGCCTTTTGATCAAGGCAACCCCTTGAAATTGGCATAACATGATGACATTCCAATGGCAGCCCTCAAAAGCATACCATTTTTCACAAGAGAGGACCACACTACACCCATTGAGCACATCAAGGATGTGGAAAACTTATGTGATGTGCATCACATCACTGTAGAGAATGTAGCTCTCAAGTTGCTGGTAGCCTCCTTCAAAGGCAAGGCATTGCTTTAGTTTAGAGGTTTGGCAATGAACTCAATAGGTTTATGGGTTCATCTTGGAGAGCTTCTTTGCAATCAGTTTGAAGACAAATCAGACCATTTGTCTTTGGTAGAATAGCTGAGCACCATCAAGAGAGCTCCTCACGAGCACATGACAGACTTTAACTTTCATTTCCAAAGGACTTGGGCTAGAATCCCACAGATGGTAACACCCTTAGCACAACATGATTTTTTGTATTTTTTGAGGGCTTTTAATAGTGACATTGTAGTGATGATACAATCTATGGGTACAAACACACTCCCTGGTGCTTATGAAATAGCTATAAGGGCTGAAAATAATTTCATACAAGCTGGGAAAATTGCCGACTAACCTCCAATGCCCATCTATCTTGAAATATAACCTATTATGCCCATGTAAATGCCACAAATAGCCCCTTTACCAGCTATCCCAGCCTAAGAAAAAGTTGTCCCAACCCACTATTTTGAGCTGCAAGAGATTAAAGGTCTTCTTCAAACATTTAGTAATGAGTTGGTAAATATCAAAAGGCAGCAAAATCAAAATAACAGGCCTTATCAAGCCCCCTACCAAACTCCCAATCAGCCTAATCAGCTAAATAGGCTTCCCTATCAAGCTAACAACCAAGGGCAAAGACAAACATTCAATGCTAGGCCTTTCCAAGAATATAATCCAAACGCTGCCAGCACTTCAAAAGAGCTAGTTCTTGTGCAAAACAACTTAGCTCAAGAGTACGAATGGTGCTTCCCATGTAACCAACCCCAAAATCAGGCCACGTGCTCAAATGATCTCATAAACTAGGCCTTAATGACCTACTAAAAATTGGTAAGTTATGTACCCAAGGTGAGAAGCAAACTTTCATTGCACTTTGTCAAGAATATCAAGACTTGAAAGGGTTTGACCCAACTTTAGCCCAACATAGTATTGAACTTGAACCTAATGCTAAACCCTTTAGACAAAAGCAAAGACCTTTGAACCCAAAGCTAGAAATCCTAATGAAGAAAGAGCTTAGTAGGTTGTTGTTGACGAGTAGGATTGCACCCATTATGCAAAGTCGTGAAGCTCAGGAATCCTCTGTAACATGGGATCAAACTTAGGCTGTGGGTGACCTATGGTGAGCTTGAACCTCTGGATTATGGGTTGGTTCCCTTGTAATTTTCAATGGATCTATAAATTTGATATGAAAAGGGTTAAAGGATCTACTGAAAGCACTAAAACTGTAATCTAAAGTGTGGTGATGCACCTAATTTTGATGGAAAAATACAAATTTAACTCACAATAGATCTCATAAAATCTATCAACACAATCCACTTTTGGCCATATGATCACAAAAATGATTCTAAGGGAGGCTGGAAATGACTTTCTTCCTGAAGGAAAAAGGGTTTTTCACAACATGAAAGAAAATTACTCTAATTGCACAGCTTAAGACCTGTGATTTCAATGCTATTCAATACATGCAAATACAAATGAGATAATGATTTTAAAGGTTCTGATGTTAAACACAATAAAATCTCATCAAATCATTCACATAAGCAACATTAATGAAAAGGTAGACACTTGATTCAACTCAAAACTAAAGGAACAATTGCATAAAAAGACAAATAGTAGAACCTATAACTTGCTATAATCTCTATAAATCTACAAAATATGAGTTACAAAATCGTCTTCTCTCAACAATGTGTAAGAGAGCAAAAAGGCAAGAACTAAAAAAACCTAAGTTTTTCTTACAATATATAATATGCTCTCTCCAAGAGACCTAGAAAGGTCAACTACAGTCAACTACCTCTAATAATAAGCTCTCAAAACTGATCCATGAGCAAGCAAGAAAATCCCTAAAAATAAGGGCTATAATTGTCCCAAATCGAGCTAAAATAGCTCCAAACTGCTCTCCTCTATAAGTTTGACCAAAAGGTGAACCAAACTCTCCAATTTTGACCAAAAAGCCATGCAAAAGAGCTCCAAAAGACTTCATTTAACTCTATCCTCCAAATTTTCATGATTTTGGGATATGTGAGCAAGTAATAAAGTAATTTTTGAATGATTACTTTACTATGAGTTACAATTTGTCTTATCTTTTTGATTTTACAACTTGTGTCAAAATAATAAAGTAATTTATAATTATATTACTTTATTATTTGTTTACATTTATTTAGTTGCAAAATCATGCAAATTTGAATGTATTTTCCCTTCAGAAGATTAAAAAAACAAAAATAACCCCCTATTTCTCCCTTTGGATTTACTTGATTACATTAATGCATCAATGATGATGCCAAGACAAATTAAGCCTTCATGCATGCAAAAAGATAAAAATATCTCCATTTACCCCCTTGTGTCTCCCATGCAAAAAAATACTGCATCATGCAAAACACCTTATAACTCCCTTGCAATATAAAATACTTCATATCATCACCCTAACATCACCTTATAGCTCCATGCATAATCATTAGCCATCACCACCTTCAAATCATTCTCCTTTGACTTCAATCTCACTTCATACCTTAGCAAAAATTATCATAAGGCACTCGACCTTATCCTCTGATTATTGTTTTGACTTTTGAATAAAATAAAAAAGACAATAATAAAACCTGACCTCACGGGCCCCTATGGCATCATGATTCGAATTATTAGGTTTTTCAAAGAATTTAGAAGTCTTGACCATGGTGATGGCTTAGATAATAATAATTTCAAAAAATGAAAGTAAAAAATGAAGAAAATAAAAACTAAGGCATCGACCAAAAAGAAGGGAAAACCCTAATCTTTTTGTCATTTTCACTTTTGTTCCTACTGCTCCTCTTGAGCTGCTGCCATGGTCGCTTAGGGTTTGAAGGTTTCTTCATTTCTCTCTGCAATTTCTTGAAGGTTTCTCCATGTTTTTCCTTCAAAGCTTCGATAGGAAACTGAAGGTGACTGCATTTGTAACATTTTGAAACATTTATCTTGATTTTCTGTTACAAGAATGACCTACAGGCCGCAGTCTTGAAGTGGTTTATTCTTCATTATGCTTTATTTCTCACTGTGGTTTATTCTTTTCTGTGTGGGGCTGCCATGGCTGGCTGTTTGAGCTCTTTTGAAAGCAATATAAAGGCAAGATGAAAGGAAGCTAGGTGTGTGGAAATCACTTCCTACACTAATCTAATGAGGAGAGATGAGTGCAAATTAATTTTAATCTTTAGAGTTACAACAATGTTAACCCACTAATAGAGATATTGCAACAAACACATACACAAGAATGTAAGACAGAAGAAGAGAGACAAGATCTACGTGGGGAAAACCCTTACGGGTGAAAAACTCCACTCCAAAACACAACTCAAATGTATTTCATAAATAGTGAAGGTTTCAATACAGTTACAGAGCCAATGCTCTAGCAAGATTCTTCAACACTCGTATCTTGAGACAATCCGGTAGCATAACAGTACCTGTCAATCACATAATACATCTCCTCTCCAAGGCACCTGTTTATAAAGAAAATACAAGGCAAAAATGGCTCTATCTTGGGATGGGCATCCAACATGGCCTCATGGCCCAAAACCCACGCCTATGGACACTTGTCCAACATTGTACGATGTTTTTGACACTTGTCAAGTCACCCCATCCCAAAGAGGTCACCTATTCCCAATTTGGGTAATGACAGATGCTCTTACGACTCTTACACCTGTCATAGAATCCATCATACTAACATATCTTATAACTGTAAGAGAATTTGTCATAAGTAGGCTATAAATAACATATTCTCTTACAACATGTCATAACCCTCCTTGGGGTGCGCAAAGATGCCTTTTTCAAAGATGCTTCTTGACACATGTCTTCACCTGTCATAGAATCTTCCATTTCTGACTCTTACATGTCATAGATTTGTCATAGGGATACATCATAACCATTTCGGTCAATATTCCCTTACACACTATAAAAGATGCTGACACATGGAAAAATATTCCTACCACTAAGTGGGATGCCTATCTCCTCATGTGAGGACAAATTTACAACTTGTCATCTTCCATGTAGGATGACACATCACCGTGCCAACTCCCACAAAGTGACAACATAGGATTTGCATCCTAATTACACAATAGGCAATAAATAAATAAATTCAATGAAATAATACAAAGAAATTACCAAGGTTGAGACACCTTAATTACCAACATTCTCCCAGTTGTCAAACACCTTGTAAGAGCCAATGGAATTAACAGGATTTAACTGCTATAGGTCGAGAAGCCCATAGACTCTGAACACCATCTAAACTTCTCTGTGCCCACTAGTTTCGTGAATGCATCTGCAACATTCTTCAAAGTGTCCACCTTCTCCAAATTCACCTTCCCATCCTCTACCATGTCTCACATGAAGTGAAACTGTACATCAATATGCTTTGTTCTGGCATGGAAAGTCAGATTCTTTGCTAGGCAAATCGCACTCTGACTGTCACAACAAATCATAATCTGTCCTGCATCAACACCAATATCTGAACACAATCTCTTAAGCCAAATGGCTTCCTTACAATTATGAGTTGCTTCCATATACTCTACTTCTATAGTGGACAAAGCAACCACAGTTTGTCGGTTACTAATCCAACTAATTGCACCACCAAACATAGTGAACACATAGGCATTGGTGGATCTCCTGTTGTCAATGTCACGCACCCAATTAGAATCCATGAATCCATGAATAGAAAGTGAATGTGGAGGTCCTGTAACATTACCATGATAGAATATGGAATACTCGAAAGTACCCCTCAAATATCTGAACACTCGGTTAACTGCATCCCAATGTACCCATCCAAGATTAGGCATAAATTGACTAAGGACTCCCACTGCTTGGGTAATGTCTGGTCTTGTGCAGACCATAGCATACATCAAACTGCCAACAACACTAGCATAAGGTACTCTACTCATGTCCTCCACCTCACTAGGAGATTTTGGGCAATCATTAATAGACAACTTTGTCCCCAAAGAAATAGGAACACACAATGGTCTACAATCTGTCATGCTGAACCTATCCAACATGGTCTTCACATACTTACTCTGGCTTAACCAAAGTTTTCTATTAGCTCTGTCTCTTCTGATTTCCATTTTCAGAATGTACCTAGCTGCCCCTAGATTTTTTATCTTATACTATGCTGACAACTGAGACTTCAAATCAGAAATCATATTCTTACCATTCCCAATTAACAACATATCATCAACATATAATGCAATAATGAGAATGTGATCATTGTCAAACTTGTAATACACACAATGATCTGATTTTGATCTCAGATAGCCCATCGACAACACAAAGGCATCAAACTTCAATTACCACATTCTAGGAGACTGCTTCAAACCATAGAAAGACTTTTTCAATTTGCAAACCAAATTTTCTTTACCTTTCTCTATGTAATGCTCTAACTGTGACATGTAAATCTCTTCCTCCAAATCACCATGAAGGAATGTTGTCTTCACATCCATCTGCTCCACCTCTAAGTCATATGCTGCTGCAAGAGATAACATGAAGTGAATAGATGTTAGCTTTGCAATAGGAGAGAAAATTTCACCATAATCAATTCCCTCCAATTGTGAATACCCCTTCACAACCAGTCTGGCCTTGTACTTTTCAACACTGCCATCTGCACTGAATTTCTTCTTGAACACCCATTTACATCCAATAGGTTTCTATCCTTCAGGCAAAGGCACCAAGTCCCAAGTTTTATTCTTTTCCAAAGAAGCCATTTCATCCTCCATGGCCTCCTTCTAGGAACCTGCATCTTTCATGCCCATAGCCTCTTTCACAATTCTAGACTCATCAGTGTTAGCAAGTAAAGCAAAAGCACAACTAGAATCAAACAATGAATAACCAAACCTATCAGGTTGCTTTCTTGTTCATGTAGACCTCCTCAAAGGCTAAGGTTGAGGTTCTGCTTCTTCTTCTGAGCTTTTAGAGCTGCTAGAGCTCTCCTCATCATCAAGTCTGATAGGGTCTGTCAGTTCAGTCTTGTCAGGGGTAGAAGGAAACTGAACGACATCTACTTTCTTTTGTATCTATTTTGGTTGTAGAACAATGGAAGAAGGTGTTAGCTCTCTGAAGATAACACTTCTTCTATACAACACTTTTTTAGCCACATGATCCCAAAGCTTGTATCCTTTCACACCGACACCATAGCCAATGAAAATATACTTAACAACCTTGTTCTCTAATTTAGACCATTTCTCCATAGGCACATGTGCATATGCCTCACAACCAAAAACATGAAGATGTCTAACTGAAGGCTTCTTACTAGACCACATCTCCATAGGTGTCTTACCAACAAGAGCTGATGTAGGAGACTTGTTTACCAGGTAGCAAGAAGTGGCTACAGCTTTAGCCCAAAACTTTTGTTCGAGGCTTGCTCCACTAAGCATACTCCTAGCCCTCTCCATCAGTGTCCTATTCATCCTCTCTACAACTCCATTTTGCTGCGGGGTGTATGGAGTTGTCTTATTTATTTCAATCCCTTGCTCTTTACATAACTTATCAAAATCTGTCGAACAAAACTCACCACCGTTATTAGTTCTCAAACACTTAATCTTTTTACTAGTCTAATTTTTAGCAAAAGATTTAAACTCTTTAAACTGACTAAAAAATTTAGTCTTGCTTCTGATAAAATAAACCCATGTCCTTCTACTGTAATCATCTATGAAAGATACAAAATATATAGATTTGGAAATTGAAGGAACATTAACAGGACCAAACACATCAAAATAAATAAGATCCAATACACCAGAAGACTTGTGAGAACTAGAGTAAAACTAAACACGGTTTTACATTCCATATACACAATATTTGCAAAAGTCAAACTTGAGATTACAATCATTTAACCCCTCAATGAGGTTTTTATTTTTCAGGATTCTAAGACCCTTCTCACCAATGTGGCCATATCTCAAATGCCATAACACAGTCTTTTCAGCAAGAAGTTTAACTTCCAAAGCATGTGCACTACCATCAGAAAGTGGTATAACAGATTTCTTCACTGCTTGTTCAAATGCTGGGATGAAGTGACTGCAGCTCTTTTCTTCGAGTTAGAAGAACTATTGCATTGTGAAGTGCATGCCTCTAGCTGAAATAGAGTACCTCTCTGAGTACCCTTCACAAGCACCATTTATCCTCTAGTCATCTTGTATCCATCCTTCAAAAAGACAACCTGCACACCTGCATCATTCAACATACTTATAGAAAGCAGGTTCCGTGCTAGGCTTGGGATGTGCATAACCCCAGTGATCCCCTTCACCCATCCATCAGGGAATTAGATTGAGATTCTTCCATGACCAACAATCTTCAGATGAGAATCGTCACCTAGGTACACTCTTCCACCATCGAACTCTTCATACTTTGTGAACCATCTTTGATGCGAGGTCATGTGGAATGATGCACCAGAATCTATCAACCACACATCATCAGATGCATGGGTGGCTAGGGCTACGATGAAGGCATCACCATCATCTTGTGACTTGTCAAAATTTGAATCTGGAGCATTCTTCTTCTTCTTTTTCTTTTCCTCTTTGCTTTCCTTTTAGAAATGCCCAGTTTTTCCACAGTTTGAATAGAGAGCCTTAGACTTTCTTCGAGATTTAGATCTCCCACAGGATTTGGATCTGCCCTTCTCAGCTTTCTTGTCCTTCTTTTTCCCTTTCTCCTTGGGTCTTCCATGAACTGTAAGAGCCTCTTTGGCTGCCTCAGAAGACTTTCTCCACATATCATCAGATAATAATGAAGATACCACTTCATCCATTTTGAATGTGGATGAGGTGCTCTCAATAGCCATAACAAGATGATCCCATAAGTTCGGAAAAGAACAAAGCAAGGTCATACAACGATCCTCCTCCTCCATCTTCACACCAACAAATGTCAATTGTGCAACTAACATGCTAAAGGCATTCAGGTGATCTACAACAGATCCTCCATCCTCCATCCTCAGAGAATACAACTTCTTTCTCAGAAAAAGTTTGTTCACCAGGGATTTGGCCTGATAAACATCACCCAACTTCTTCCAAAGGTATTTTGTGCTCTTCTCCTCATGGACATTTAATAGGATAGAATCAACTAGACTGAGTCTTATGAGACCTTTATCCTTCCAATCTTTGAGATCCCAATCAGCTTGTGCCATTGCAGTTGGTTTTACACTGGATACGGTTTCCCATAGGTCACAATCAACAAGCATGTCCTCCATCTTAAGTTTCCATAACTCAAAATTAGTGCCATTAAATTTCTCCACCTCTAATCTTTCAGATGTGCCTATCATCTCTTTCCTACAACAAGATTATAGAATGCTTTGCACACAACTCCCACTCAACCTAAGATTAGCTCAAAAAATCCCTACCCAACAACTAGGACCAAAGGTGATCAAGCTCTGATACCAACTGAAAGGAAGCTAGGTGTGCGGAAATCACTTCCTACACTAATCTAATGAGGAGAGATGAGTACAAATTCCTTTTAATCTTTACAGTTACAACAATGGTAACCCACTAATAGAGATATTGCAACAAACACATACATAAGAATGTAAGACAAAAGAAGAGAGCAACAAGATATACGTGGGGAAAACCCTTATGGGTGAAAAACCCCACACTCCAAAACATAGCTCAAATGTATTCCGTAAACAATGAAGGTTACAATACAGTCACAGAGCCAATGCTCTTGCAAGAGTCTTCAACACTCATATTTGGAGACAATCTGGCAGCATAAAAATACCTGTCAATCACATAATACATCTCCTCTCCAAAGCACCTATTTATAAAGAAAATACAAGGCAAAAATAGCTCTATCTTGGGATGGGAATCCAACATGGCCTCATGGACCAAAACCCATGCCTATGGACACTTGTCCAACATTGTAAGATGTTCCTAACACTTGTCAAGTCACCCCATCCCAAAGAGGTCACCTATTCCCAATTTGGGTAATGACAGATGCTCTTACGACTCTTACACCCGTCATAGAATCCGTCATACTGACATATCTTACAGCTGTAAGAGAATCGATCATAAACAGGTTATAAATAGCATATTCTCTTACAACATGTCATAACCCTCCTTGAGGCACCCAAAGATGCCTTTTTCAAAGATGCTTCTTGAAACATATCTTCACCTGTCATAGAATCTTCCATTTCTGACTCTTACATGTCATAGATTTGTCATAGGAATATGTCATAACTGTTTCGGTCAATATTCCCTTACGCACAATACAATATGCTGACACATGAAAAAATATTCCTACCACTAAGTGGGACACGTATCTCCTCATGTGAGGACAAATTTACAACTTGTCATCTTCCATGTATGATGACACATCACCATGCCAACTCCCACAAAATGACAACATATGATTTGCATCCTAATTACACAATAGGCAATAAATAAATAAATACAATGAAATAATACAAGGAATTTACCAAGGTTGAGACACCTTACTTCCCAACATAAGAAACTCACGGTCCTAAGTGTAAATGTTCTTCTTCTCTGCAACAAATAAGGTAAGGCCTCTTTTCATCTTGCACCATTCATGACTCTTGACTGTGTATCTTATGTATGATGAGGGTTTGAAGAAAAAACTATGTGGGTTTGGAATTTTTTGAAAGAATGTTTGCTTCCAGGTTGTGACCATGAAGTGTATAAATAGAATTATTGCATTTTTGTCTCTATTGGAAAAATAAACTTGACCCATGAATGAAAGGTGTAACTCTTGTAGAAAGAAATTTTTTTTGCACTGGTTCTTGAAGCTTCTCCTAGTGAAATAAAAGATGAATACTCTTATTTACCTTGGCTTTTATACACATAAATGTTACCATTGCTAGGGTTTTGATAAAAATGATGTACAAACTGGTAAACTGCTCTGGTTCTTCTCAAAATCATTATGACTACCAAATAGAGAACATGTACACTGTCTTTTTAAAGAAAATAGAAAAGTTTCTTTTTATACAGAAACCCTCTTAGGGTCTAAAGAAGAAATTTTATTTATTTGTATTCTAACCCTATGACATAAAGACATAAGGGTTTGAAGGAATCTTTTACCTTTTGTAGCAGCAATGAATTGGGTTTTCATTTTTACTGTTCTTCTTTTGTGTATTTGCAAAGCATACAAAAACCCTTTGTTCTTCTCCTATGTATACTTCTCCTTCTGCATTTTATATGGGTTTTAAAACTTTGTGAAGGAAAATTATCTCTTGGCTTCGGCTTGAGTACTCAAATACATATGATTTGCATTTTATATCTTATTCTTTTTCTTTGCTGGGTCGGTCTCCATGTACAAGACTCTGAGGGTTTTATTGAAAAGTTTATGAAAATGGAACAAAGTTGGTGAACCATACTTTGGTTTACTCTACACCTACTCAATCTTTTTCTCCTTTCTTCTCTATCTTTAGAACAAGCTCACTGCATTTGGATATTTGAAACTGTATATTGGCATTTTTGTATTATAGAGAATTAGGTTTTACAGAGCATAAAAGGTCATTTACTCAACATTTGAATCACTTTGCATTTGAAGAGAACAAGGAGAAGAGCACCTGAGATGAGATTTCAAAGATTTGAAGTGCGAAAAGTGAATTCAACAGCTAACCCTAACTGGCAAAACAAGGTATTCTCTGTGAAACTCTCTGAATTTGCAATCTCTGGATATGGCTTCTCCGTTGGATGTTGACATCACTGAAAAGCCCCGACCTAAATTCAAAAAGCATCCACACAAATTAGTAGAGGTCAATCCGTTAGGTGCCTTTTCAAATGTTTTGCATGGTGTGTTGCATGTTTAAGATATTAGGGCTTATATTCATGCCAACATAGATGAGTTTAGGGATTCAAAGTTAGTAGATTTGTTCAAGAATCATCTAAGGGATGAGATTCATGGTCTTAAACCTGATTACAAGGCACTGCAAGTCAAACATTTCATTCAGGTTATTGGGTTCGTATCCTTCAGTGAGGATGAGTGGGTTTGGTATGTACTAAGTCAGATGCGTGCTAAATTCATGTGGCTGATGAAGCCCTTTAAGATCACCAAGGATGCCATCCAAGTTGTAATAGGTTTGAACTCATCTGGTGGACTGCCAATGCTAAAATTAGTGAAGAATCAGACTGTAACTGAAGCTACCAGATCAAAATTTGATAAGAGGGCAATGATGATAAATGATATAACTGATCTGGATGTCAAATTTGCATCTATGGTGATTAGGTATAAGATATATCAGTCCAACATAGAAAATTTAGTATCTGGTACAACTATTTATGCTGCTTGTCAAATGTTAAGAGAAAATGCTGACTATGACTTGTGTGAGCTGCTACAAAATGAGCTAATGGAGAATCTGGACAAAATCAAGAAGGATAAGAAGAATACATTTAAGTATGGTACGTTGATTTTGTGCTTGTTTTTCTATTTCATGAATGAGTTACCTGGGAAGAAAAGCCTATGCTGGACCAGTGATAAGCCTATTACCATACAAATCAGAGAGCACTTGCACAGTATTGGTGACTCCACTGCCCAAAGGACTACTCTTTGGGGATATTTCAAGAACTTTTGGAACGTGATGTAATCAAGGGAAAGAATCCCTACATCTGTAGTAGAAAAGTACAAGGATACAATTTGTTTCATGGTGGAAATAGATAAATGCTTGATGGAAGAAGTTGAACCAAGGACTGTATGGATCATGCCCATGGGGTATTGATGAACAAATATTGGAAATGTATGCTTAACACCTTCTGAGCAAACCAAAAGATACTTCAGTTGAGAGATTCAGTACATATAGTGAACTTAGTGTGAAACTACATGTTGAGCTCCGGAGACCTAAATCTAAGAGAAAGATCCAAAGGCAAGTTGAAATGTATGTAGAAAGCATTGGCATAACAAAAGAAGTTGTGAGACTAAACAGGGAAAGGATAGAGAAATTTGAGAAGGAGAAGCAGGACAGAGAATAGGGAAGTGTTTTGGTGGAATCCACTTCTAAAGCAAGGACTACTAGGAGTTTTGGCACAACCTCCGGTGTATCACCTTCTCATATTGCAGAGAAATTCAAAGAAAAACCTACCAGTAAGGAAGGAAAAAGAACAAAAGTAATGGCCAAAAGGTCATATGTCAGTGTGGAGAAGGAGGATGAAGAAAAGACTAATTCAGATGATGAGGTTAAAGAGTTGAAGGCCTCAGGCACTAAGGTTGCTAAAGTATCTAAGGAGAAGCCCTCTAGAAGCACAAAGTCAAATAAAATAGAAGCATCAAGGGTTGCCCAAGACAAGCCCTTTGGAAGTGTAAGGGTAAGCAAAAGACTAAAGATTGAAAAATCTACCCTGTCAGTTGAAGACATTGTGAATGCAATAACTATTCATGGTAATTTGAAGCCCAGAACAAAATATTATGACAACTTTGATAAAGCCAACAAGAGAATTCTGGAGGATGCTACTGTTAAGTACATGAACACATTCAATAGAGCACTTGTGGAAATTTTATCTGAAATCCCTAAGAGTCTAAGTGATATTTTGGAGATGGGAAAAGAAGCTACCAAAGTAAAGGATTTGGAGTTAAGGGAACATGTGTTGTCCAGTCTGTGTCTGGTCATCTCTAGAAAGGAAGCAGATAAAATTTTCAAAGAAGTTAAAAATGAATTCAGAAGCAAGAAAAGGATGAATAAACTGATGATTGGAGACATTGATGAAGTTGTCAAAGAAACAAAACAAATTCTAAGGAAATCACTAGACAAAAACAAGTTTTATGTGGTCGCTGAGGAACCTGATGCTGATGATACATCCCTTCCAAATGAAGAAGAGTTGAAAGAAAATGCAGCAAGTTGAGGCAGATAATTTCTCTCTTCTAGAAGAAGAAATTGAAGAGATGATGAAGGAAGATAATTTTGAGTGCTCAGAAGATACTCAAATCCCTCTAGAAAATACAGAGATGAATATGGGGATAAATGCTCCTACTAAAGGTGATTCTAAAGTTCACAAGGAAGATCAAGAAAAGAAAATCGATGATGGAATTGATTCCTCCATTTCAGATGTTGAGGAAGTTGATAATGCTACTGCTGAGGATACACAAAATCCTCTGGAAAAGAATGCAGAAGACATTTCGGATAAAAGGAAGGATGCCACTGATGATGTAGAGAAAACAGAAATAGAGAAAAAGAATGAAAGTGATAAGCAAGACAATGTGATTGACTCCGGAAAGGGAGAAGATGCAGGCCCTAAAGAGGATAAAAGTAAAACATCATATTGGGCAAGAGACACTGTAGAAGCAGTGAAAGAAATTTTGGAGAAAGATAAACAAGTTGTAGAAGATCTAGATTTAATTCAAGGTCCAATTAATTTGGCTACTCTCTCACTGGTACAGATGATAAAGTTGGCCTCTTTTGCACAAGCTAAGGCCAGAGAGGAAGTCTTGAAATCCCATATAGAAGACAATGAGTTGCTTGGTCTTGCATCCAACGTTTTGGAGAAAATCATGCCTACATTTCAAAAGGATTCATCATCATCCCCCCCCAGTCAGTTGAAGAATCTAATAAACTCTGTAAGTATTCACTTTGAGTCTTTTGAAAAGTCAGCAGAAGTCAAAGTCTGGAATGAATTTAATGATAAAAGATTTAGTGAACTGAAAAGAATAATTGCCAATGATAGAATTATGTTGGTTACTAGTGTAAAGAGTATTCAAAATACCCTCATTGAAGGAGGAGATGTGTACAAATTTTGTCTATCTTGGTCAAAAGTTGTAGAGGACATTGAGAAGAAAATAAAGGAGTCCAAGAAAAAATTGTCAATTGTATCTCAATCCTTTAATCCTTTGATAGTACCTACAGCAAGTCAAGAAGGTCAAGTAGTTAACTTGATTGATGAAATAAATAAATTTGTGAAAGAAAAAGAAAACATTGTGGCAAGGATGTGTGAACTTTGGGGATTGATTCTCCCTAAGTTAGAAACAATGTTCAATGCATTAACAAAAGCTCAAGTTGTTGCTTTGACAAGTGATCCCATTGATTTGCAAAAGGCAGAGTCATAGGCATTCTGATTCAGTGGTCATATTGAGTTATACGTTGCCAAGTAAGGCATAAAACTAAATCTGTATGTGTTGTAACGGATGTAACCGAACAAGTAGGAATGTAACCATACGGTAGAGGTGGTTAGAGGCAGTTCACCTTCCATCTTGTAACTGCCTACGTGATAGCTGCGAGTCGCTAAATAGCTAAGTCTATATTCGTAGAAGAGAGAGATATAGACCGACAAAGAGAACAACTTATATGTATAATTTCTGGAAGGAATAGAAAAGTTTTGGTTTCTGGTGTAATTACAAGAACATCGGTTTGGAGTCATTCCATTGGTGGATTTCTTTGAAATTAGCGGAATGACCTCCGTGTGTTAGTTTATTTTCTATTCAGTGTTGAATTAGTAGTGTTCTGTGTTGTGTTGTTCGGTTAAAAATGGTGACAGAGGAGGAATTAGCATTTCATGTGTATACAAATGTATGTGAGATCAATCTATGTGTATACGTCAGTCGTATGATAGAATAGCTCATGTGTATCCATCATTTGTATGTGGTAAGACATACAACCGAATGGGTCGAAGACTGTGGACCCCACGGATTGTATAATGAATTCTATGTATGCATCGGTGTGACCAGAGACATCAGGCTGAGGAAATTACATTGGGCCGATGGTATAAGGTTTCATCAATCGGGATGACTATTGCGAAGTATCACTGATAGTAGGGGCATCGGCAAAAGTATCATCATCGGAGGAAACGAAATCGGTTGGTCCGATGGTAAAAGTCTCACCGATGATTACCTTGACCTAAGACATTGGGTTGAGAGGGAGTATCAGTGGAAGAGTCTCAGGTTAGACTGAAGACATATGTCTGGCCAATGGTGAAGCTAGCACTAAAGCTTCGGTGTGACAATCGGCATCAGAGACAGGGTGGAAAGTTAGGCCGATAGCTATTATGTTGCCGATAGGCAACCAAAGGCGAAAGTAAGCGGATCGTTCATCGGGGTAACAGTTTGTATCGGTATAATAAAACTTGAACTTGCCGATAGTAGTATATGGCACTCACCCAAGGGGTATTTTGGAACTTAGGGAGGTTAAAGGACTGGAAAACAATAGTGCCTTGGCTGAACTTCGTTCAAGTCATGAAAGATGTCCATGAACAAGTACAACAGAAATTGTTGTCCACTTCTCAGAAATATAAACAATTTGCTAACAGAAAAAGAAGGGATTTGCAGTTCAAAGAAGGTGATTTGGTAATGGTCCATCTGAAGGAGGGAGTAGGTAAACATACCAAGCTTCTCATGAAGAAGATTGGGCCTTGTGAAGTGCTCAAGAAATGTGGAGAAAATGCCTATAAAATCAGACTTCTGGATGGCATTGCTTTGTCTCCAATTTTTAATGTTTCAGACCTTTATCCCTATAAAGGATTTGATCCTCAGACTGCTATTGAAGAAGAGCAAACTAATCAGACACTCCAAGAATTGATTCCTTCATCTCCTAATCAGATTGAGTGCATTTTGGATAAGAGGATTGCAAAACAAACCAGGAGGCGCACCTATCATGAATACTTGGTGAAGTGGCTAAACAAACCTTAGGAGGATGCCACTTGGATGAGCAGAGTAGACTTTGAGAAGGCAAGTTTCACATTTGATAACATTCCTAACTCAAGAGACTTGAGTTCTGTTTGACAGTGGGTGTATGGTGCAGGGCACCCAAGAGCAGCATTTTGATTTCTAAGAGCATTTTGATGCATTTTGAGAAGTTATGGTTTTTGTTCAATGTGTTTGGTAATAAGGCTTTTAGCCATTGTTGTTTGGTCCATTTTGTATGGTCAAGAGGTTTGGGGTGACTATATAAACCTCAAATCCTTCTTAGTCCATTTGGACCCTAGTTATGCCACTTAGGCCTAGTAGGTCTAATGTTGGTTTTTTGTTTGTTTTTGAGTCTAATTGGAAATTTTTGTGTTTTGTCATGTTTTAGAGGAAATGGTGGTTGGTTAGGCTCCATTAGACAAGTTGAACCAATTGACCTCTTTGTGTTATTGCAAAATGTAATAGTGACCAATGTTGTTAATGTTGTCAAATGACACATTTGGTCGGTTGCAACCCATTTTTGGAAGTTGACTCTGTTTTGACAGTTGAAAACCAACTTGGGTCGAGTTATATTGCTGTCCTCTCACCCCAGAATGGAGGAGGAGATTTTGTATGAAAATTTGGGCACAAAAATCAAGGATTTGACTATTTTTCTAAAGAAAACATGTTTCTGTACGGACTGAACTCTTGGTCTAATGTACTTTTTATGAAACTATAGAAAGTCTAGGTTCAAATGCAACTAGTTTGAGGTGTTGAAGTGGTCAGAGTCAAAAGTTATTGAATTTTCTTTCAAAATTGGTCTAGAAACCTTGTTTTCTAGGGCTGTCCCACAAATTTGGCCCTAGAATGCATTCCCACCAATGAAATTTCATGCCACTTGGTGAAATGTAGGCTAGGGGTGTATACTACTTGATTTCAAAAGCTTTTTGCTGGGAAAGGTAGTCTTCTATTTTTAAGGTGATGCCCTAGGTCAAATATCTCTATGTATTTGACTGAAATTATGTAATTGTGTGATGTAAATGACAAACCTCTGATAAGGTAAGTGAATGAATGGTGGTTTTGAGTTGTTTGGGTGTGGTAGAGGTAATCCAAACTCCTGTCCCTGATCTATGACCCCAAATTAGACCACTTGCTCTGTAACCTAGCCCTAAAGTGATCAATTAGGCCTAGAGACCTAGTGGGTGTTCTGAGTTGCTGGAGTAGAGTTGGACCTGGAGGTTTGGAAGTTTGTTAGGATCCCTTAAAGGGTATTCAAATCCATCATTTAATTTCCTAGTCATTTAGGGTTTTTTCAAGTTGTGTGGAGAAAATTAGATTTGGAGGGCTAGTAGCCTCACTAGACCTAGTCAAGGTTAGAGAGTTGAATGAAGTTGGTGATCAAACCAAGTGTTGGTAAGGTGTTTGCTGATTTGTCTTAAGGTTTTGGAGAAGCCTTAGGGGTTGGACAATAGTCTAGACATCAAATCCTTCATATGCCTTGAATGTGCCTTTAGTTGGTTGGGAGGTTGAAGGCTAGTTGAAGTGGGTGAGCGGGAAAAGGACAATAGAGTAAACCCTTGTGTGTTGCTTCCCTTGTACCACTCTACATCAGGTGGTATCAGATCCATCAAAGAGATGGGAGATAGAGAAGAAGAGGAGGAAATTCCTCAAAGAGTGACAAATGCCGAATTGGCAAAGATAGTGAGAGAGCAAGCAGCCAAGAACAAAAGGATGGAGGCTGAGATAGAGAAGTTGAAGAAAGACAAGGACAAGAAGAAGAAGCCAGAGGTCATCTTAGATTCAGATGAAGATGATCAAGATGAAGAAAAAGAATTGCTAATGGAAGAGTCACAAGGAGGCATGTCAGAGAGACAATTCCTAGATGCACTTGGAAAGTTGAGTAGGAAGGACACTAAGGCGGACTTACCTATGTTTCCTGGTAAGATGAATCCAGAGGAGTGCCTTGATTGGATAGAGGCAATGGAGAACTATTTTGAATGTGAAGAAGTGGCAGAAAATCAAAAAGTGAGGATTGCCAAGTCAAGAATGAAAGGGCCAGCCTTAAGTTGGTGGAACTTCGTTCAAAATGAGAGGATAGAAGATGATAGAAACCCTATCTCTACATGGAGGAAGATGGTACTTGAAATCAAGAAGTAATTTGTCCCTGAAGACTATGAAGTCAACTTGCACAAGAAGTTACATAACTTTAGATAGAAGGATATGGACGTGAGCACCTACACAGAGGAGTTTCACAAGATGACATTAAAGTCCAAGATGCATGAGAATGAAAAACAGAAGCTTGCAAGATATCTTAATGGCCTCAAGTTCTCCATTCAAGATGAATTAACTCTCTTTAATCCGGAGACAGTCCATAAGTGCTTTCAAATGGCATTAAGGATTGAGGATAAGCAGAGAAAAAGGGGATTTTAACAGTAGCAGCAGAGGCAGAGGAAATCAGAACTTTAGGGGTAGAGGCAGATTTCAAAATAGAGATAACTTTTCAAGGCCCCAAGGTGGCAGATTTCAAGAAGGCAGTCAAGGGGCTGCTGACAGAGACAATGCTAATAAGGGTCAGTTTAGGGGTAGAGGAAATGGTAGACGGAGAAGTGGGGGCAAAGGTCCCAATGTGTTTACTGGAAGGTGTTTCTCTTGCAATCAGATTGGACATCAGTCCTTTAGATGCCCAGAGAAGATTGGAAACACTGCTGCAAATCAGAAAGATAGAAGAGTGCAACTCCTTCAAGAAGAGGACCGTCAAAGCACCACATCATACCAAACAGCCTCTTCCAAGTCTACAGCACCTAAGAGTGGAGAATGCATCATGTTTAATAGATCCCTCATTATGCCAGCCACCAAGGAGCAGCCCCAAAGAAACAACTTGTTTAGAACCACTTGCAAGGTGAAAGGAAAAGTTTGCAAGGTAATAGTAGATTCAGGTTCTTCTAAAAATTTGGCTTCTAATGAAATGGTGACTAAGTTAGGATTGGAAAGAATGCCTCATCCTAACCCCTATAGAGTCTTTTGGCTAACCAAGGAACAACAAATTGTGGTGAAAGAGCAATGTTGGGTTGAATTCAAGATAGGTGAATATCATGATAAGGTTCTTTGTGAGATAGTGGATATGGATGCATGCCACCTTCTTCTTGGAAGGCCTTGGCAACATGACACAAGTGCCCAACATGATGGTAAGAAAATGTGATTTATTTGTCCAAAAATGGTGAAAAGTTTACAATGACTCCTTTGACTGATGATTGCAAAGAGAAGGTCATTTCTAGTTCAGTTATGTTGGTAGGTGAAAAAGTGTTTTTGGCTAACCTCAAGGAAGAGAAAGTGCCATGTTTTGTAGTGGTCATCAAGTCCAAGGATGTGAATCCCAAGAAGGCCAAAGTGCAGCAACCTCTTAGGAGGATTGGACCAAAGGAAGTGGAAGAACTATTGGAAAAGTTTCATGATGTGATATCCGATGAGAGTAAGGATGCACTTCCACCAAATAGGGAGATTAGTCATTGCATTGATCTCATCCCTGGATCCACCCTACCAAACCAAGCAGCCTACAAGTTGACTCCAGAGTAAAATGCTGAAGTGGCAAGAAAAATCCAAGACTTGTTGGATAGAGGGCTTATCAGGAGGAGTATTAATCCATGTGCAGTACCTGCAGTACTTGCACCCAAGAAGGAAGGAACATGGAGACTATGTACTGATTCCAGGGCCATCAACAAGATCACTATCAGGTATAGATTTCCAATGCCTAGAATAGAAGATTTAATGGATTTCTTGGGTAGGGCTAAGTACTTTACCAAAATAGATCTCAAAAGTGGTTATCACCAAATCAGGATAAGGGAGGGGGATGAGTGGAAAGCTGCCTTCAAAACTAATGAAGGACTATTTGAATGGGTTGTCATGCATTTTGGCTTGTCAAATGCACCAAGCACCTTCATGAGATTGATGAATGAAGTGCTAAAACCTTTCCTTAACAAGTTTATTGTTGTGTATTTAGATGATATACTGGTTTTTAGTGACAGCAAGGAAGATCACATAAGACATATCCATCAAGTGCTCAGGAGGCTTCAAGAGGAGAAGTTGAGAATCAACCTTGACAAATGTGTCTTCCTATAAGAAGAGTTGATATTCTTGGTGTTTGTCATCTCCAAGGGCAGCCTAAAAATGGATCCAAGTAAGGTTGAAGCCATTCTTAATTGACCAACACCTACAACAGCCTCTGAGGTAAGGAGTTTCCATGGTTTGTGTAGCTTTTATAGAAAGTTCATTAGAGGGTTTAGTGACATTTGTGCTCCACTTGTTGACACCATAAAAGGGGGCAAGAAATGTGTGTTTGTATGGACAAATGAGGCCACCCAAGCCTTTGAACTGTTAAAGAAAAAAATATTAGAACAACCGGTCCTTGTTCTTCCTGATTTTGACAAGGTCTTTGTGGTAGAGTGTGATGCAAGTAAGAGGGCTGTAGGGGGAGTCCTAAGTCAAGATGGGAGGCCTATAGCCTTTTTTAGTGAGAAGTTAAATGAGGCAAAACAAAACTACTCCACCTATGATCTAGAGTTATATGCCATGGTCCAGTCATTGAGGAAATGGAGACACTACTTATTGCCAAAGGAATTTATAGTTTTTACTGATAACCATGCATTGAGTTTCTTGATTAGGCAGTAGAAGTTAAACCACAGACATGTCAAGTGGATGGAGTACATCCAAGTATACACCTTCTCCATAAAACACAAGAAAGGAGTGGCCAATAAGGTAGCCGATGCCTTAAGTAGGAGGAATCTTGTTGTGCAGACCATACAGTTGGAAAGTACAGGTATTCATGCCATCAAAGATCAGTATGCAGCAGATGAAGACTTCAAAGAGCCATACCTATCTTGCAAGGCCATGACAGGAAGGTATAACACTGATTTTTTTAATTTTTTGTTACAAGATGGATATCTTTTCAAGGGCAACATGTTGTGTATCCCAAGAGGGTTTGTTAGAGAGAACATTATCAAGGAAAAGCACTGTGGCAGCATGTCAGGCCACTTTGGTATTGACAAGACCCTAGAATTGGTTAGGAGGTACTATTTTTGGCCCAAGTTGCCAACCGATGTAAGGAAGTTTGTTGAAACTTGTCAAGTTTGTCAAAGAGCAAAGGGGCATACATCAAATGTAGATTTATACACTCTTCTACCTATTCCTTCAAAGCCTTGGGATTCCATAAGCATGGACTTTGTACTTGGTTTGCCTAGGACCAAGAATGGACATGACAGCATCTTTGTGGTTGTTGATAGGTTCTCAAAAATGGCTCACTTCATCCCATGTAAAACCAAACATGATGCCTCACACATAGCAGGTCTTTTCTTCAAGGAAATAGTCAGATCACATGGTTTACCTTTGTCAATCATCTTAGACAGAGACCCCAAGTTCATAGGACACTTCTAGAGGACACTTTGGAAGAGACTAGGTACAAACTTGTCATTATCATCTACCTATCACCCTCAGTCTGATGGACAAACAGAGGTGATTAATAGGTCACTTGGCAACCTCCTAAGATGCCTAACAAAGGAGCAGGGTGCTAGTTGGGATTCAGTACTCGATCAATGATTGTTTTAAGTTTTCCCAGTTGGACCATAATGAAAAATCTATAGAACATTATCAATAAAAAATAACAATTGCTGGACTTGATAAATAAGATCATAAAAAAAGATATGCATTCAATAAAATTTCCTTTGAAGTATATGGAAGCCTTGATTCCTTCAAGGAAAAAAACTATAAAGAAATGTGTAAAGATTAACTCATGGCCATGTTGCAGTGGTAGCAATGTGACATGTATTGAGTGTGCAAATTTGGAATTTGAAATTTTATATATTATTTTCCACTAGTAACCAAATCAGGTTAATGGAACTGCACAAAAAACACATTTTACATTAAAAGTTAGTAAGGAAAAGAAAAATAAATCATGAATCACAATGAGCTTGTCTGTGCCTCTAAAATTGAGGTTGAAGAAAAGATTTTTAAGATGAACATTGAGATAGACAGTTGTGTTGACACTTTAAAAGCTTTCAAACTATTTTTTTCTTCGAGATGATATCTCATAAAGTCATGAAGTGAATCTTAGCATCAAGGATATTTGTTCAAAAGAGCAAGATAAATGCAAGTGGAAATTAGAAGAACAAATTCAAGCATATCAAAGCCCTTTTAATGTCTAAAAATGTTAACTTATACCAACCTATGAAAACCTCCTTACTCTTTGGGTTTCCATGATCAACATAGTGTCTCTAAGACTATACATGCCTGTAATAGTTGGTAATGGCCATTCACTATTTGACAATTGATTTTCCACTCTTAGCCATACTTTTAAACACTTAGTAAACTTATAGAACACCTACCAAACCTTAGATTCTTGGATAGTGCTCATGACTACCTAACACTACTTGAAACCCTATATAAGTATACCTACAACCTTTGCCAGCATCCTCCCAGCCTGTGAAAAAATGGGAGCTTTACAACAAGGTATAGAAATCCATCAAAGCATAAAGGATAGAGAAATTTTGTCAGATGTTGTAGTGGCAATTGCCCTGGTAGACATGAATGCAAAATGTGGAAGCATAGACAAAGCACATGAACTGTTTAACAAAATGCCTCAAAGAAATGTGGTCTCATGGACTGCAATGATTGCAGGATATGCACAAATTGAACTTTTTGAGAAGACTTTAGAAACTTTCAAGGAAATGCAATTGGTAGGTGTAAAGCTAGACTCCACAACCTTTTCCAGCATCCTCCCTACCTGTGCCAAAATGGGAGCTTTGGAACAGGGTATGGACATCCATCAAAGCATGAAGGATAGAGGAATTTTGTCAGATGTTGTAGTTGCAACTATCCTAGTAGACATGTATGCAAAATGTGGAACCATAGACAAGGCACATGAATTGTTTGATAGAATGCCTCAAAAAATGTGGTCTCATAGACTACAATAATTGCAAGATACACACAAATTGGGTTTTTTTAAAAAGCTCTAGAAACTTTCAAGCAAATGCAATTGGCAGGTGTAAAGCCAGACTGCACAACCTTTTCTAGCATCCTCCCTGCCTGTTCCAAAATGGAAGATTTGGAATAGGGAATGGGCATCCATCAAAGCATAATGGATGGGGGATTTTTGTTAGATATTATAGTTAGATAGAATGCCTCCAAGAGATGCCATCTCTTGGACTACAATTATTGTTGGATATGCACAAAATGGATTTGTTGGAAAGGCTTTACAAACTTTCAAGCAAATGCAATTGGCATGTATAAATCCAAATTCCACAACCTTTGCCAACATCCTTCCTACCTGTGCCAAAATGGGAGCATTGGAATGAGGTATGGACATCCATCAAAAAGTAATGGATAGAGGAATTTTGTTAGATGTTGTAGTTTCAACTGCCCTAGTAGACATGTATACAAAATGTGGAAGCATTGACAAGGCATGTGAACTGTTTGGAAAAATGCCTCAAAGATATGTCATCTCATGGAATGCAATGGTTGTAGGATATGTACAAAATAGATTTGTTGAAAAGGCTTTAGAAACTTTCAAGAAAATGTAATTAGCAGGTGAAAATCCAAATTTGACAACCTTTGCGAGCATACTCCCTGCCTCTGTCAAATAGACATGTATGCAAAATGGTCCACGGCAACACCGCACGGTGGTTGTTGGTCCTTCGCGGTGATGCAGGGAAAGCTTTCCCTGCATCACTGCAAAGGCCCAACAACCACCGTGCGGTGTTGCGATGACCTAAAACACTCTAATCGAAATGGACGACATAAGGGAGAAGAGCGTAGATATGCAATTTTCCCTCAATAACATTCATCCCCACATATCCCTTATAAATAGTAATGATGCAAATATTTTTGAATAAAGTGTGGTGGTGCCTTTGACTAAATTCTAGAAAGATTGGTTCACTGATATTACCATCCACAGTCTAATATAACTTAAGCAGGAAGGTAATCAAGAAACCAAAGAATTGGGCTCTGAAACATGGTGACATACTCGTAGATCAACTGGGTTAGTGAATGCATGTTCTTATTCAGTTAAGTTATAATAAATAGCAGGCTTGTCACTGCAACACCACACGGTGGTTGTTGGGCCTTCGTGGTGATGTGGGGAAAGCTTTCCCTGCATCACTGTGAAGGCCCAACAATAACTGTGTGGTGTTACAGTGGTCTTCTGCACAACACCATTCTCTAGATTGGCACATGTTTGCACAGTCCATGGTGAAACCCTGTCACCCTTTACACCATTGTCACGAATTCCTTGAAAACACTGTTCAATTATGACTTTTATATTTCCTTCAAGAAATTGTTTGTGCTCTATTGATTTATTGCTCTTCATACAACACTATGATATCTCCTTTGATGCCACTATCATATGACTATTTGATACCACTGTCATTGGTCTTCTCTCAAATTCAAACCTTACTCTTTTCACACTTTCACTCATAGGTTTTGAGTCAAGGGAGTGAAGTATAGAATGTAACGTTGTTGTTCCTATGTTTGCAATAAGAGAATACTGTCATTTGAAACTAATATCTCTGTCACACCTCATTATTGATCTATTCCCTTTTTCAATAGTCTTATGGCTGTGATATGCTTCTTCGCTATGATGACTAATCGTTGCATGATAATGTAGACTATCACCGTGTTTGTGTCATAGGGCATTTAACTATATTATTAGATCATGTGTATTCTTATGGTCTCACAAACTCTAGGAAATAACCTAAGACCCTTGGATTGCCTTAATACTCTCCTCTAATCTGCCATGCTCTAATAGTCTCTTATGTTGTCCTTTATCGCCAACCATATATTTGTAGACTACTTTTAGAAGTTTGTTTACTATCCTCTTTTATATTTTCCATAGGCTGTAACTCATCCATTAGCATCTTGAAATTTCAAAACAATATGCTTAACACTTCCATCATGATTGTAAGTGTGATTGTGTAGGCTATCTTGTGACCTGCACAGGTGACCTATGGATTATTTGTCATCTATCCTTCATGCATACTTGTCATACAGTCCCTAACTTATAACTATCATTTGCAACATTTCCATGACACAAAACCTTAAGGCCTAATTCAAGACAGTGTCTCATAAAAATCCTTATACACTACCTTCTACTCACACTCACAATGTGGAGATAGAAATCACTTACATACTCCTATGCCAAAGAATATGATCTTGTTCACGATAATCTTAGGATTCACTTATATTTGCAAAAATCTCATTAAATCTCTTAGAGACACCACTCTTTAAACAATATTTCCATGAAAGACTTGTCATACTGCTCTCTGTCATTTGGTTTGACATGTCATTATACACTGCCTTCATATTCTCCATTCATTGTTTTTCATGAGAGAAATCTTTTGTGAGTCCTCAATGAAACATCACATACCTATGACTGCCCTTGTGACTATCATGAAACTCATTCATATTATCTTCACAAACCATTTACTTGAGTTATTGTCTTTTAACTTGATAATAATGACTTCTTTTATACCTTGTCTAACAAGGTTTAACATGGAAAACCTCCATAGATTTTGATGAAGGTGCTAGGGTATATTTTGATGAAGGTGAAAGTGCATGTATATACATACTCTGCATAGCTCTTCAATTGGCATAGTAATTGTAGAATCCATTAGTCTAAGTACCTGGGGTTATGACATTAACTAGGGGTCAAAGAATTTTTTACATACATCATGAGAAAGACAATTATTGGTAGACTCTAATATTTTAACTAGGAAATAAGGAATATTGAAGGTTTAATGGCATTTGGGAAATCTCCTTTGACATATATATCCAACTCAAATATAAAATGGTAAAAGGTCATGTGAAAAAGGGAGACTCTTATTCAACAAAAGTATTCTGTAGGCATGTAATACATGAAACCCTCTAAACAAACCTTAAATTAAGCTAGAAGATGATACCTAGTAGTGAAAATGAAACCACGCATGGATGTAATGTGGGTGAGACTTAATCAACTCCTAGAACCTCTCCATTCTCCTTGAAACATGCCATATCTTTTAGTTGGTCTAGATACTACGTGGTGAAACTAACAGGCCCCTTGAAACTCTCCATCTCCATGCTTCTTCCTTGACTTGCAATGTGCCCTTACTTTTGTCTCATGTATTCACATTTCCTTGGATTTCTTCAATGTAACTATGAGATATCTTTAAATGCCTCAACAAACATGAGCACCAAAACCCTAACCTCTAAATGCTACGTAGGTGGAGTTTGACATTTTCAAAAGGCAACAATTTTATACTTTTCCCCTTTTTATCTTTTGGTGAAAATAAAATATAATAAAATAATATTTAACATTTTTCCTTTTGTTTTATGATTCCCAAGACTCATTTATTTTGAATTAAAACTTTATTACACCTATATAAGATGGTGATCATAGGAAATAATTTTAAGCCTTCCCAAGAGACTATAAATCAAGGTGAACAAAATATGAATAGTTATCATTTCCAAATATTAAATAAAGTGTTTTCTCATAGATAATGGGTCAAGCCTAAACATTCATACATTTTAGTTGTTGCAACATTTATGTTGTAGAATAGAAGCCTTGAAAAGATACCTTGCAAAAGGATTTACAAGGATTTTACATTATCAACCACAACACTCAAATTAGCAAATATGATCAAAGGTATAACTAGTTGTTTACAAAAGCATACCTACATTCATGGAGACCCTCACATTCTTGGCAATTATGCATTAGAGAAGTTCCTTCAATGATTACATAGATGCAATCATAGAATGGAATTGACATTCAAACTTACAAGAGAATAAACAAGCCTTATGTCTATTAAAGAATGACAAGCACCTTGATTACAATATTTACCTCGTGTAGCCAGCACATCAACAACGTTTTCAAACTAAGCAATGATGTGAGTACAAGCATAAAATCTAGGTCATAATTCAAAATTGTGTGATAGATTATAGTAAAGCCCTTGGCATATTCATTGCCATTGTATAGTTAGAGGTTCTTATCACATTACATGTAGTTTGGAAAGAGATATAGTAGCTTTATCATCCATCAGAGTTTTGACATTGGAGGAAACAGTCTAAGGACTGACACTAATAGAAGTAGTGATAGGATGGTTGTAAAGCAGTGAATGTGTAGACTGTAACTGCAGGAGCAACAAGCTCATGTTTTGGACTTAATAACCATGTCATTAGGATATCATTGCTAAAGGTGACATTGTATGAGTAATGGTAGTCATTCCATTGTTTTCACTATATTATGGAGGTAGGGTCTGTCATAAATGAGAAAATTGTTGAGGAGTATAGTTCAATATGGTCACTACAATGGAGGGCAACAAGCTGAAAATGCAAGTCAAATAGGCAGTAGAGGAACAGTCATACGGAGTTGATTTTTGATAGAAGGCAAATATGTGAATGTTGATCATTAAACCCCAGTGCAATAAGGTCTTTGAGCTTCATGAGTGACAGTGAATAATACCATGTAGACTATGAAGTAGTGTCAGTAAGGTTGAAGGATAGCAGACCTAAGACAGTAGCGTTAGGGTTTTGACTTTGTAATGAAGCCTTGAGTTTAAGGTAGTGAGATCTCAGGTTAAGGAGAAAATATTACCATGGTCAGTCAAAAGGAGCATAATGCAATATGGGTAAAAGCAGACCAACATTTCCTGATGGTGTAATTAAATATTTAATTACACTTTACTAAGTTGACTTAGGGATAATTTTAGTCTTAGGTTATTTTTAAGTCATATTAGGGGTTTTCTCTAACTTGCAAATATAAAAGCAAGTTCTCACATATAATTCATTAATCCAATTCATTAATTGCATCCAATATTGTGCAAATTTATCCTCTTTACTTTTTCTCTTGTAGAAGGTTAATTTTAGGTTTTGCAGGTGCTCTTGGTGTTCCAAGTTAATCATAAACTATCACATGGTATCAAAGCTCTAGATTTGCAAGCCCCTTCTCAGATTTAGAGAAAAATTTGAGCAAGATCCATTTGCATGGTGTATTTTTCAGAAAAATGAACCTCACCATTGCGCTCAGAAGGCCCAAAAACCCCTATTTTCCTATAAGGCTCTCTATATTTTGGTGACAAAATTTCTGGGTGTTTTTTTGGGGTTTCAAGAAATTTAGGTTTGCAAAATCCATACGACCTATACAGAATTCGTATGGTCATATGACACCTCAGTTTCCATGCCACCTTAATTTCTGTGCCATTGTTATATGAGCTAATTTTGATTTTGGAGTTGCCTCAGTTTACGTGCCATCTTGATTACTGTGACGCCTCGCGTTCTGTGCATAGGTACAACTAAGTTTTTTTTATTAATTTCTTAATAAGTTTTTTAAATTTTTTTTGAGGGCTAGCCCCTAGGGTTTAACCCCTGGTCGCATGGGGGACTAGCCCCTAGCTTCCAGGTGCTAGCCTCCAGAGACTCAGCTCTTGGTCATATGAGTGACCAGTACCCTAGCTGCCAACGCCCAGAGACTCAGCCCCTGGTCACATGGTCATCCAAGAGCTTTAGTAGTGCCTTTTTTTTGCCTCTTTGCCCGAAAGGAGCAGTTTTGGTAAATCAGGCATATCTTGAGCATATAGAGTCAAATTTTTGAAAACGAATAGGTGTCAGAAAGATGGTTTTGAGCACAATCCATTGGTATAGGTATTATTTTCATATTTTTCTGATTGGTAAAATTTATTTCTATTTGAATTCCAGATACCTTTTTTGGCCTCTAAGCTTGTATCTTTTTTCCACAATCTCTAATTTTCGCGATTCTTGCAGCATTGGAAAGGTATTAAGGAGTTCTAAACAACTATATATGAAAGTCTTCTAGATTCAGCCCCAGGTATTATTTGTTTAGTTTGTCAATTTTATGGCTTTTGTTTGATATTTTGGACATTTTAGCACATGGAGAAGTTCTATTTATTTTGTTGGTCTTCATTTATCAGTACTAATACATATTCAGATTATTGATCTCTGATCTGATTTATTTGAAGAGATATCATGGGTTTTGCTATTCACCCTTCTGTGGAAACATTGGGTAAGGATAATTATGAATCTTGGCAAAAGGGCATCTTGACACATTTCAGGTGTCTTAATCTTTTGCCTTATCTTTATGGACTCATACTTGAACCAGATACACCTTGGAGGAAATCTGCATGGGGAAATTATATTGATCATATTGTAGGATTGATTGGTTCTAGTGTTGATTATGACACTGTGTGTTCTATCTCACATATTGATTGCCCACATGCTCTTTGGACTAGCATTTGGGAGATCTATGGAGACCCACATATCTCTCCATTCCCAGATGATCTTGCTATGGATTTCCACATACCCCTTGATGATGTAGATTGCATACCTTTTGATGATGATACAATTGAGAAGCTTGCATATTTGATAGGTCTTGCTAGTTTAGATGACACAAAGACTTCACTTGCTTCTCCTTCTCCTCTTATCGAGATCACATCTTTATTACTTGTCGCTACATCAGATTCTTTGTAGCAGGACATTATCAATCTTCCAAAGATAGCTCATTGGGACACATATCTACCAGATATATCATTGTTATTTGTAGAGTCCCATCTTGTAGATTTGGACGACCACATTGAGGACATTTGTCTTCTCTTTGATGACAACTTCGATGGAGTTGCATCACCATCATCTTCTTCAGAGATTGTTCTTCATCCTCCTATTTAGTCACAGTTTTGTAGTGGATTGGAGACATTTGAGTAGTTTTCAGGAGCATCATTGTTCTTTTTGGATCATGTGTAGAGTTTAGAGACATTTATACTTCTTCATGTATATTCCTATCTGGAATGGGAAGACATTATGCACACATCTATAGTTCTATTTCTTCCCAAGGGGAGGAATGTTGTTCACCATTCATGGGTCTTCATCTTTATTCTGTGTTGAGCATCTTCTAGCACTACAGGAGTCATCTTGACAAGCAACTGCATGGTCTCTCTTCTCATCTCTATTTTTGGAGGGAGCATTTCCTTGCATGGGGTTTCATCCTTCTCACTTTTGGGGGGTCACCAAACCTTCTCTCTACATCCTCTCTTATGGGGGGTTGTATATCTATTGATTGTACTTTTGTGATGGTTTCAATTCTTGGGGGTCTTAGTGTTAGTCCTTCCATCACATGTTCATGTACTTGTGTTTTCTTTCTTTTGGAGAGGAGCTTTCTCCCACTGGGTTTTTTTCCCTTTCTCTACTTTATGAGAGATTCTTGTTGTACATGGGTACCTAACATGGCCTTGTAGTCGGGACCCATTCTTGCATTAGTTGCATATTTTTCATTTCTCCCTAAGTTGTACTTAAGGGGGGTGTTGGTGTAATTAAATATTTAATTACACTTTATTAAGTTGACTTAGGGATAATTTTAGTCTTAGGTTATTCTTAAGTCATATTAGGGTTTTTCACTAACTTGCAAATGTAAAAGCAAGTTCTCACATGTAATTCATTAATCCAATTCATTAATTACATCCAATATTGTGCAAATTCATCCTCTAAGTTTCTTTTTCTCTTGTAGAAGGTTAATCTTAGGTTTTGTAGGTGATCCTAGTGTTTTGAGTTAATCATAAACTATCACATTTCCCCTTTTGTTTACAATAAAGAATCAGGTTAATGAAACATGTATATTCTCTTTTAAGTTGTCAGATTGAGGATTGTATGTGATTGTTACAAAGGTTGATTGTCATAGTAAATAATGGTGTAAAGAGTTTAAAAGGTGGCAATCACCAATCACTCAGAGAGCAAAACAATCACCAGTCTGAGGCAACCTTCTTCTCACAAGGCAGACGTCATTCACAAGGAGAGAGGATAGTGGGCTAGGTAGGAGGTCTTCATTTATTCAAGAGGGTAGTTAGCAAAAATAGTGAATGTACAAGAAGATCAAACCCTAGACAAGTTTATACAATGCATATAGGATTACAATTCCTATAGTTCATTTGCAATATCAAAAAAGAGCTTATTTTATGTTGGCATTTCAATTCGTACCTCTGGAATGCGAGTTGGAAACAGACAGCTATGCACAGATAAACTGCTCTCCTATTGGAAGGGGGAGTTCCCTTTTTGCTGATGTTCACTGAAAAGATAAATAAAACCAAATTTTACCTATCTTCTTTTTGATTCTCAGCTGCGAGCACAAGGTTATAAAACTCTAAACACTGCAGAAGAGGTTTTTTTCCTTTTTTAAAACTTCTACTACAACTAAGCATAGACTAACGATGCTTTTAATCTCCTAAGTTAATTCAGAGCAAAGGAAATTAAAAGTGAACAAGGAATGATTGTTTAACACAAAAACTTAAGCAAATTTCTCTCAGATTAACATCACAAGACTTATAGTACTTTAATGATGAGAGCTGAAATGAAAGCTACAAAAGTCATACATCTGACGACAAAAACTTAATGAATCGAGATAGAATATCAGAGAAAAATAGGCATGAGATTTCTATTCAATAACACAAAGTTGATACAACTCCAGGACAACAATACTGTAGCAAAAGGAAGGCATACAACAAGCGATCAAAGACTAGAGAACAAGTTACACAAAGTGAACAGACACTTGGAATATCAAGATTTGTAGGCTAGAATAGGCACTACAAATTTGCTATAACAATAACCATTACATACAATGGGCAAGGATGCCCTTATTTATACTAAAATCAAAGGAGTAGGGAACCCTAAAATCTCCTTGATTAACCCTAACGTGCCAACTCACAAGCTTTATTACTATTCTAAGACAAAGATACAATAAACAAATACCTTAAAGTGATTTGCTTTAAAGCAAAGAAGATTCCAACTATCACAAAGTGATTTCTTTTCTAATTATAGAATGGATGAGCTTAGGATGAAAGCAAATGCTTTAAAACAAAAATCATCTATTTTAAAGCTGCTTTCTCTTGAAATGCATCCTCATCAACATTCTTGCTTTTTGGCAATGTCATCCATTGATATTCTAGGAAACAATATCTTCTAAAAAGGAAGTGACTACATCTTTGCCAGGAACACTGATACTCTTTATAATGATATTCTGATTCTCTAACATTTCTTCACCGTTTGCAACCATTTGAAGAAATTCATGAACTTCTCCCATAGCCTTGTCAAACTTCATTGTCATTGTGGCAAAATGACCCATCTTGTCGGCACTGATATCATCATTAAAATTGCTGCGGACAAGAGTATGGAACTCTGTTTGCACTTCCCTAAGATCATATAGGGTACCATCTTCTTTTTAATATGAACACGGGATCTGAGAAATAAAAGATCTAACGAACTTGAGCTACCTTTTCTTTCCATTCTATCAACTCTGAAATTATACTATCATAAGTTTTTACCATGAAAAGATATTGCGCTTTCCAAGTAGAAACTGTCTTCTTATCATCAGCTGAATCAATAGAATCAAGTGCAATCTTCAAGTCAGAGAGAATGATCTCAAACACTGGTCTAATTTCTACCATGGTCTGTTTCAATCCCTGAATGCCTTGGCATAAATCATGAGCATTGTACTTCAATTGATAAAACTTTGAAAGTACAACTCTCCCTTTAGTCACAAATTCTTCCACCCAACTATTCATATGCTTCCCATAAAGAACCAACTGACTGAATTGCCGTTGATCGATTGGTGATTCCAGATTTGGTGGAAGCAATAAATTAGCTTGTGATGTGCCATGGAAAAGGTTTGAAATGTTTTGCCGCAGCTGCCTAACTTCAGCCTTGAGAGCTGCTTTGTCTTCTCTGTCTTTCAACACTCTTTCCTTCAAATTATCCGCTGCAACTTCGAAGAGATTTACATCTGTATGGTGGGTACTTCTACCAAGGTTAGCTTTGACAACCATGAAGTCATCAACCTTAACATCATCAACACTTCTATTTTCTAGTGGTGTTGCAGTTTCAAGGATTATTTCTCCATCTGCATTCTTCTCAATGCAAACCTGCTTCTTCAGCTTCTTGTTTGGTGTGTCTTGGCAGATGCTTTTAAGCTCTATTAAATCCAGTTGATATGAGGGCTTTCTCCTCCTCCTTCCCAGAATGTTTTCAAGCCAGGATGAACCTTCTTCTCTTGGAAACTCGGTTCTAACCTCATCAACTCCTGATGAATCAATGTGCGCATCAAAGTTACGAACCAGGGAATCTGGCTCTAAATCTATGTGAATAGGAGAAGTGATCAGTGAATAAGGTGGAGAAACATGATCTAAAGGTAATGCTTCAACATGCAGCGTTGGTTCAATAGGAACTTTTGATTCAACTACTAGTTGTTCCTACTGGACATGAGCTGGAGATTCATCCTTTTTCCTCTTTAACTTAGCCATTTTTGTTCCTTCTAGGAGAACACTCATTTTTTTTACCCTTTGTTTTGGTTTGGAAGTGGAAGGCTCTGATGGTTGCACAACTGGCAGCTCTGCTAATGGAATATCATCCTTCCGCTTAGTCTTCAAGAATATCAAACTATTTTTAACCACTCGACTCATTCTTTCTTCAATGGAAGTGCTCTCTTTTACTGACCAATTAACTGGTGGCAATGGTTGTTGCTCAATTTGGTCTCTAAAATATGTGGGAAGTAGAACTTCACCACTTTCTATCGAACCCTCTATATCTTCTAATAGGATATTAGACATCTATTGAAGAGTAAACCTACTGTAACTATGTTCTCGCACTTCAAACTCATTAGTACAATTAGCCCAGAAGTTTTCAACTGCATGCTTGTGTGTACAATTTTGACCAAGATGTGATGCAAAAACACCACGAGGATCTTATGAAGACCTCCTGTCAAAAAACTTAAGACCATATCTGGATGATTCATTACCAATAGCCTTGGCATCTGCTCTAGATTTGCATCTGTAAATACTGATCCCAAGTGGAAAATTGAAAGCTGCCTTGTGTCTACTATGCAAAAATGTATGAACTTCATAGGCTTGCCTCAAAAATTACATAAATGCTATTTCATCTATAGGATATCTCAGCAACATGGCTGGCTCTCCTGAGAAGCCATATACTCTGATGTAGGAAAAAGTGGGAAACTAGATAAACCAATTAGCCCATTCTGCCATTGCTATTCTAGTATCTACTGAAAACTGTATACGCAACTTATTATCCATATCTCTCACTGCACGCATCAGGAATGCATCATTCACCCACCTGTAATGTCATTCAGCTTGGGAGATTTCTAATTGCGAAAAATGATGATACACATGCTGAATGCCCAGAGTTCCAACAATATTCAAACCTCTGAATTGACCTCGGAAAGCCATCAAATACACAAGGTATGATATCATGTGGAATTTATGGACCCTTTGAAAATCAATTATTTGTTGGTGGAGACTATCACTGATGAGTGCCGACCAGTCATAGAATTTGGTTCCATCAACAATCTGGGACATGATGTAAAATATCCAAGGCTAGAACTTGTTAGCATCTACTTGACCCATGATTCGACTTAGCAGAGTGATCATTATTGCATGTTCCTCCTTGAATTCTCCACATCCAATGTTCTTTGGCATGACATTCTGCTTCTCTTTTAACCACCTCTGACCAATATTTTTTCAGTATTTTTCTTTATCATTGTTCCAAACCCTCTTGCATTCTTCAAGTGAAACAGTTAAGTTTTCTCTCCAAATTGGTATTGTAAAACACTTCTCAATGTCGTTTGGCCTTAGGCTACATAGCACACATCCATCTCTTGATTGGATTTCTCTTGTGACTGAATTGTAATGCGTTATGCAAGCAATTACAAACTTGATACTTTGCACTGTGATAGGAAAGGATGCCACTGTAAGCAAACCAGAGTGTCCTAGATTCCTGATAGCATTATTTCCTGCATCCTCCAAGGAATGTAAATTGATTACTGGAAGTATTTTATGCAAGTCTATTTCACAAGTTCTCAGGTAATCGTGAACCAATGCCGTTTTGGGCCTGATTTGTGTTGGAGAGTACTGCATATTGAAAGATTTGAAAATTGACTATGAACACGCCTGTGTCGGAAAAGCCTTGGACAAATGGCTGAAAATTACTTGCTAATTTTTAGAAAAAAGTAGAGTGGGTGCAAAAAAGCTGGCACATGGGTTTTGTAGATAATTCTATTTTGAAGCAACCCAGATCGTCAGATTTTGAAAAAGCAAGAAAAAAGTAGATTCTTGAAAAAAAGCAAAACTCCCAATCTTCAAGAGGATGTTATTTTGGATGGACCCATCTCGATGAAAACTAAAAAAGCGTCGGTTGAAATTCTGAAAAATGATCCCCTTGAAACAAGGACCTTGAAAAAGTGAGCCTCCTTGCTTCCTCAACCCGAAACTATGAAGAATGCTGAAAAAACACTTCATTTGGGTCTTCGAATCTTCATTGAAAGAAAAATAAAATCCTTCCTCTGGATGCAACCTGCAAAAGATAATGAAATAAAGAAGCCAAATGCTTGTCCTTATAGATCTTTAAGGTGAAAAAGCAGCTTTATTTGTGTGAGAATAAAACTTCGACCTCATTCATGAAGAAAGCAACTTTTAAAGCACAAATCCAAGTGGATGTCTTCAAATAGGAAGAATCCCTATTTTGTAGCTGCCTATGGCTTCATGTGTAAGATGATGAAAAATATCCTCTTTTGATGATGTCATCAAATATGTCAGTTGAAAGAAGTGCTAGCCAATTTTTCTTTATTTTCGACACTTCAATACTCGTTTTGAATTAAATATGGCCTGTCTCGGACTTCAACAAGGTGGAAAAATGTCACCATTGACTGAAAAAGCTAACTGATTCTAACATTTTGGAGACCTATCAACTGAGATTCCATTTCCGGCCTCTAAATGACAATCTGGCATCATTTGACCAAGTTTGACCTCCTAAAAACTACCAACGGGCGAAGATTGGGAAACAACTGTAAGAAAACACTGTAAAATCTAAAAATTTTCTATCTCTAGTCAAGTTGGGTGCCCCAAGTCACCTGGGGCACCTGGTTTCATCTGACTTGGCCATTTTTCTAAAAATTGTAACTTCATTTTTTTAATTTACATGCACATTTCGGTGGCGGAGGACCCCTGTTTGATTGTCAATTTCTGCCAGTTGGGATAAAATTGAGTCTGATGATCTGGCAAATAGGTAGGCCTGATGAAAACTAAGCTAACTGTACTCTCTGTATGCCTCAGGAAATGTGCCGAACTGATCAACTCTGAACTGGACTGGGCTGACAGAAGGAGATTCACATTTTTCAAGGAAAACTTCAAAAATAAACCAACTCTGATGAGTTTGGGCACCCCAAGTCACCTGGGGCACCTATCTTGCCATGCCTTAGAAAATTTTCTGAAAAAACTCAAATTTTGTACCTTTTCCCATTTTCTGTGCCCACAACCCCTATTCGATCTTCGTTTTCAGTTGTTCTAATGATTGTCAAGGTGGGACGGAGGGTGGTTTGAGCAGCCTAAAGATATCTATGATGAAATCCTGGCTTTGACTAACTTTTGACCAAGTTTGACCAACTAAAAATGAGCCGAAAGAAGCATTTTTGATGTTTCTCAAAAAACATAAAAAAATCTAACACTTGAAAGGTTGGGTGCCCCAAGTCACCTAGGGCACCTGGATTCTCAACACTTAGTCAAATTTTCATGTTTTCCAGATTTTCATTCCACCTTGGATCCATCCTACATCGTTTTGCGTGAGTCATCAAGTCGACGACTGTTCGTCAATTTAGCGTCATTGGAACAACATTGAAAACTCGTCGATGAACTCTGGAAGATGAACTTCCTTTGTTGATGACTTCTGAGCTCATGCTTCACCTTCTGAAAAAACAAAAATGACCCAGTAGAGAAAACTTGACCTTTTGAAGATTCTGTCTAAACCGTGCCAATCATGAAGCAAAATTGACCAATGAGAATCAAGAGCGACACCTGAGTTGGAGATTCTATTTTTAGAAAGTTTTGCCAGCATCCATATCTCAAGAAACCTAGAAAACCTAACTCAACATCTATTTTTAGAAATTTTGCTTTTTTGACTTTTTGACAAAAGAATTTCTCTACTTGTTCAAAATGCCTTAATGAAGCAAAAAATTTGATTGGGTACAACATTTTACAAAAAAAAACAACTCTGCAAACTTTAACCTAGTTCAAATTGCAAATCAAGAAGCAACAGAATACCATACATGGCTATGCACCCAGCTCAATCACGTGTAACTTTGAAGTGAGCTGCCCTCCAGTGATTATTTTTTAAGCAAAGGAAATAAGGATGGAAGGATTTTCATTGCTTGCAACCTACAGAAAAATAAACTCAACATTAGGAAATACTCAACAGATTTTAGAGACAAGATGAAAATGGAAGCACAACAAGAAGGAAGCATCTGATATGGTAGAGAAAATAATCTCAAAGAGTGGAAGAGAGTTTTACGTTAAATGATGCAAATGCGGCTGCATGGGCTTCTAGAGCTTGACTTCACTATTGCTCCATAGAAAACAACTGCATGTTCCCCTTGACAAGTTGTGGCCTTTGTCCATAGAATTTTGTTACTGTCAATAACAATTGTAAACCCCATCAATTAAGGAATATAATAATATCACAACCATTAGATAGTACACACCTCAGGTGCTCCTAGAGCAATTTCAATCAAAACAAGTCACTTTTTAGTAGGATCACATTGATAATTTATTATCTGGTTGCCTGTTAAATTGGTCATTCGCTCAAACATTCGAATAGGTTTAGAATCCCCTGTATGCCCCAATAATTTGACATGTTAAAAAGAAATAAAAAATAGAAGAAAGCACATCGGTAATAGAAAACAAGCTTTGCATGAGTTCACAAAAATAAAATTTCATTCAAATTCAATATTGCACCTTGCTTTGCTTTAGGGATATTATAACATAAAGAGCACGTAAAAGCAGAAGTTTTTTTGAATTTTTTAGAGCTTTTCATTACCTTCCAATGACCAATGATACACTAAACTCTGTGTAACAAGTCCCAACATCTTTGGTGTGGTCCACTTCCAAAACACAACCTATGAATTACAAGTTTGTAATATATGAGATATCATGAACTATCTTTGTGTGTTAATAAAACAACACTAGTAGATACAAAATGAGATGAAAAATAATCCAAGTTGGAAAAATGTCAATACCAGTTCAGGCATCTGATACGATTTTACTTTCTCCTTCATCTCAATGTTAAATATTTGTAGATGATCCTAAGTGGTGCCAAGTATTTGTGCTGCCATTCATAACACATGAAATGTCAGATCCACAATTTCAACATTAAGCATGATTAAACATTAGTAACTGGTAATTTGACTTTCTTGATTATTTGTCTCCACTGCACTCTATAATGTAGCAACATTTTACATTGGTTACAATTACAAGCATAGTGCCTTTTGGAAAAAAGCTGTAGTTCCCTTACTCTGATTTAAACTTTACAAAGATAAAGAGTAATGGAACTCAACCAAAGTCCACAAAAGGTTTTCATGAATAATTAGTCTACTAACAATGTTACAACATCAATAATTAATCAAACTTAAAAACCAATAGATAAGGGAGAAATAGAGGGAACACTTAGCACTAGCAGTAGAGTGGAAGATTTAGAATGCTGTATGATCTCTAAAAGGAATGGATTCAAGAGAATTCTTTGTTGGAAAATAGATGGAAAAAGTGCAAAAAGATGCATATGGAACTAAAAGATTTGAAAATATTGTATCCATATCAGAGCATTACCTTAATTTCAGCTTCTTCAACTGTTACATCAGTTTCATACCCATGAAGAGTCTGTAATGCACCAACGAGATATAGTGAGTCTTAGATGAGCATTGTAAACAAAATCAAGACTGAGACAAGAATAAACATATACTATTTGAGAGAACTCTTTCTAGCAAGCACCATTCTATCCTCCTACCAAAAACCAAGATTATTAGAAAGTTTTAAGTAAGGCTTATATACATATATAGACTTGTGTAACTTTTCTACTTTTCACTGGATCACTACCAAAGTTTCATTTATGTTATATCCCTCTGCCTAGATAAATTTCCTCCTCAATATAGGTAAAGATAAATATAATTTATTAGGTCATTGCCAAGAGAGACATCAAATTCCACGAGGAGATTGTATTCCATTTACCTTATTTATTGTTGGAGATTGTTTTTTCATTTACCTTATATACTGTTCTAGATTTAAACATGCAACCTATGGTGTATGTACGCCTTCCAATATGTGAGCATTAACTCATGTCCTTAATATAAAGAAAATAATTACAAAGGTTAATCCATGCCATGGATGATGTTGGAAAAGAATTTAGTCATAAAAGGATTGAAATAATTTCCCACCACATGCAAGTTTCCAGCCTAACATCATGGATTATGGTATACCAATCTCCATGTTAAATTGCCCTAGATTTGCTATGATGCTACTTGCAGAATTCTCAAAAAACTAGCTTCGATCTAGTAAGTCGTAAAACTTTAATTTCTTTTGAGTGTATTTTTGTGAATCCATAATTTAGAAAAAAATGAGGAAACTTTAGTGTTAGACAGTGACGGCTATATAAAACAAACTATATGGATGCCAAATGAGTAGAAATTTTAGATATTGATTATCTGAGCTTTGAAACTCACACTGCCATAAATCATTCTAGCAACATTGATAAATGTGAGCCTCAAAATTATAATGGGGTGTCTTTTACACAAATAGCAACCCACCAATGGCAAAATTTGCTTCATATTATTCTTCATTTACTTGCATATTATTTAATTTGGTCATCCACAACTTCACCCAAAGCAATAGAGGAAGATAGTAATTTTAAGGGGAAATTAATTGATGGAAGAAGCTTACCTAATTTACAGTGCCAAGAGAACCCTGTAGTTGCTTCAGAACTATTTCAACAATATATATAGGTACCTAAATTACCATAGCATATGGAGAGAATTAGATTCATGAAAACATAAATAAATTGCCGACCTTGACAAACCTTTCATAAAAGTATAGGCATGTAGAAAAGTTGATAAGCTTACTGTGAATGATATCACTCCCACACCAAAGCCTATCAATAATCTACCCACATACAACAATGTAGCATCCTGCATACAAAAAAAGCAATAAGACTGAATGAAATTCATGCTTGCAGTTGTTGTTTGGAAGCTAATTGCTTCCAAAATCATTTCAAATTTTGTCTTCACAAACATATATTGCATAATATATTTACAATTTTTCATTTTGAAAATGGCCAATTCAAGTTCCATACAAATGCATGATACATTTTATTCGTCTAGGTTACACTGCATTCATTTTCATCATTTGTTGGCAATTCACTAGTGAACCACTGCACCATTAGCAATTCATTAACATTTATGACTTATAACTTATAATAGTGATAGCTTCAAACCAACTATTATCCACTTATAGGGTTTGAAACATGTCTGAAACAAAACCTTTGAATCAGGAAGATAATTAGGTTCCATTATGTACATGCTCATGTTATGTTTGGAACATGCTCATGAGAGAGCCTACAACCCTTTTATAAAATGCCCATTTTAAAAAAATCTATGACTTAATAATAATTTAATTACTCACAACTCTTAAAGTTTTTAATCGTAGCCCCAACCGTTCATTATGTTCAGGACTGAGGCAAGAGTGTTGGTAGGTTCAGGTGCAAGAAGTGGCCCAACAACAAATGATGGGTTTACCACAACCATATCGAGGCCCTGCCCCTCTGCATACTTCCAGGCCTCTTTCTTAGCAAGGGTTTTTGCATATGCATACCAAAGTTGCAGGCAAAACATACCCTAAATTTAGAATTATGCAGATGTGAACTGAACCTAAGAAGTAAAAGCTTTCATGGATAAGTTTATGGAGGCATTTTGGGGTTTTTTACTGTTTATACCAAGATTATCAAGTTTACTCTTATACTCACAACAAGCAGTGCCTATTAATTACTCTTGCACAAGCAATTCAATGCTTCTAATGGGTGTAATATAATCTTCAAATGAGGGTATTTATACTTACATTATACTATTTGCAGTATTCTGGATTGCTCCAATGGGACTCATCTAAAAGATAAAGCTCTTGAGTAGTGTAGTTATATTTGATAGCTGTGCAAGCGGACGTAAGCACGACTCTTTTTACAGAGGGTTATCGAACAAGACTTGAGGAAATTGAGAGTCCCATTCACACTAGGATCAATGAAGGCCTTCTTCTTGGCAATACATTTCACAGAGAATAAAACTAAGCCAATTTATGTCATCAGAACAAAAAAAAGAAAAAATACAGTGGAGGACAACCTACCATGATGTTGTGATCATTTGGTACTACAATAGGGCAAATAGTATGAAACACCCCATCCACTCCATTTAGCTTCATCAAAGTTGCCTTCTTCTAACATGTTTGCTTTCATTATTTTAAGCCTCTGCTCTGCACCAAGCAAATCCCATAGATACCCTATCTTCCTCACATTATCTAATCACATGCAAATACATCATTTATTTATTTTTTAAAATTAAAAGAAATCATTCTAAACCCTATATAGGATACATTGATACTTCAAAAGCATCTAAAGTAACTTGAAATTATGCAAATATATGTCAATTAAATACCTGGATTACAAATAGTAGCACAAATAATGTAACCCTTGTTGAGCAGAGCAGGAATGAGATAAGCAACAATGAATCCTATGCCTCCTATCACACACATCTCCTTACCATTCTCTGTCATTCTTTACTGAAAAGCTTGAGCCCAACTAGCTTCAACTATTTACAGGGAGAACATAAGCATGTCATTTCACTTCTCCATTTTGACGGGCTACGCTTGAAAATAAGGTTTCAACGAAGGTTTTAGAGTATATTTATTAAAATGAAAATTATGTCATTTCAATTCTCCATTTTAGCGGGATACGCTTGAAAATAAGGTTTCAACGAAAGTTTTAGGGTATGCTTATTAAAATGAAAATTAGGAATAGCACTATTGATTCTTGATTCTTTAAATGATCTATTCAAATGGATTGTGACTAAATAAATGATCAACTATTTAGTCATTTTTGATTGTGTGACTAAATAAATTTTTTAGTCAACAACCAAATTAGTCGTTTATTTACTCATTTATAGCTAAGTTGTAAGAAATTAGTAGAATTTAGTCATTTTTAGTTGTTGTGACTAAACGTTTTAGTCACGTAGTCATTTATTTGCCAAATTCTACTAGTGTTTGGGACTCTGTCAAGTCTAGTTATATTGTTCCTGCTTCTATCCCCATAGATGCAGATGAAGTTAAGCAGTATGATAACAATGCCAAGGCAAAGTTTTCTATCATAAGTGGGTTGGTTGATTCAGAGCTCTCAAAGGTAATGAGTTGCAGTTTTGCTCAAGATGTTTGGGGCAAACTTAAAACCATCTATGAAGGAGATAAAAAAGTAAAGAAAGCTAAGATGCAGATCTTCATGAGCAAATTTGAGAACCTAAAAATGTCATAGGATGAAGACATTGATGGATATATGCTCCGGGTGAATGAAGTAGTCAATGGAATTAAAGGTCTTGGTGGAAAAGTGGAAGAAGATGAGATTGTGAAAAAGGTTCCGAGATCTCTTCCCAAATCTTATAGTCATAAAGTATCTACCATTGAGGAGAGTGTAGACTTGGATACTTACACTGTAGAAAAATTGTTTGGTACCTTTACTGCCTTTGAAATGAGAGAGTTTGGCAATGATGCTTTAAAGAAAGAAGTTGCTTTCAAAACCAATATGAATACTAAAGAAGAAGTTTCTGATGAAGATGAGAGCTCAGGTGAAATCGAAGAAAATTTTGTAAGAAGACTAAAGAAAGGCACTAGCAAATACAAAGCTAAATTACCCTTCAAATGTTTTAATTTTGGAAAGGTTGGTCATTTTGCTTCTTAATGTCCCTTCAAAGAATCAAGGAGTAATTATAGGAGAGACAAGTTCAAGAAACGTCTGTATTCCATAGAAAGTAATTGTTCTTCAGAAGTTGAGGATCATGATGATTCAAATGATGAAACACTTTTCATGGCCTTGAATATTGGTAATAAGAAGGATGATGATAGAACTTGTGAGAAGACCGATACCTTGCAAACAAATCAAAACAATGAAAGATCAAAGGTTGTATGGACTATATTTCATGCAAAAGAAGAATCCAAGGCTTGGGTGATTGATAGTGGATGCTCAAATCATATGACTAGTGACAAAGAAAAGTTTATCAGCCTTGAGAAGTGGGATGGTGGTGTTGTCCAGTTTGGTGGTGACGAGGTAGCACAAATCTATGGAAAATGTGCTATATCTATTAATAGGAAGAATAGGACTCAAGATGTCCTCTATGTCAAAGGGCTAAAACACAATCTTCTCGGTGTTAGTTAGATGTGCAGTAAAGGGTATAATCTCACCTTTCATGCCAAAGGGCGTGAGATCAGGAAGGTAGGATCTGAAAAACTAGTGGTAGAAGGTATCAAGACATAAGGTGATATCTATCATGTGAAGGAGGTAAATGGAAGAACATGTTTGTTGTCTCAGTCGAGTGAATGTTGGCTATGGCATAAGAGAATGGGACACAACAATTTTGATAATATGGTAAAGCAATGTAGAGAATGTCAAATGGGGAAGTAGACAAAGACAAACTTCAAAAGCAAGGAGTATTCTACTTCAAATCCATTAGAGCTGATTCATACTAATCAATGTGGCCCTACCAGAGTAAGGAGTCAACAAGGTGAGAGGTATTTCATGTTGCTTATTGATGATTATTCTAGAATGACCCGAGTTACTCTTCTAAGAGAAAAATCAGATGCACTTGATAAATTTGAAGTGTTCAAAACTATAGTTGAAAATGAAGTGGATGCTAAGATTAAATGTTTGAGGTCTGATAGAGGAGGTGAGTTTACTTCAAATTACTTTGAAAAGTTTTGTGAAGATAATGGTATTAGGAGACATCTGTTAGCTCCTAGGACCCCTCAACAAAATGGGGTAGTGGAAAGAAAGAACAGGACTGTACAAGAGATGTCTAGGGCAATGTTGAAAGATGCAAATCTTCCTAATATGTACTAGAAGGATGCAGTTCATATTGTTGTCTATAGTTTAATTGAGGGTCAACAACACTAAGACCCCTTATGAGCTACAGTATGGAAGACCTCCACCAATTAGATACTTCAGGATCTTTGGCAGAAAATCCTATATTAGAATAGATGAAGAAGACCTAGGAAAGTTTGATTCAAGAAGGGATGAAGGAATATTTCTTGGCTACTCAACCATAAACAAGGCTTATAGATGCTACAACAAAAGGTTGGGAAAGATGATTGAAAGCACAAATATCAAGGTAGATGAAGACCTGTATTAGATCTCGCATGAATTAGAGGACACTGAATTTGATATCTTTGCATGCATTATAGATATAGAAGAAGTGAAAAAAGAAAAGGAACCAAAACAAGAACCAAAGTAGATACCTAAGACTCCAGCAAAGTATGTTCAAAAGAATCACTCAGAAGATCAGATCATTGGAGACAAGAATAAGGGTGTGTTGACAAGGAGACATTTTTCAAAAGTATGTGAGCAAGTGAACTTGTGTTTATTATCAAAAGTAGAACCAAAAAAATTTATTGATTCCAGCAAGGAGGCTGGTTGGATAAAATCCATGGAAGAAGAATTTAATCAGATTGAGAAAAATCAGACACGGGAATTGGTTCCCAAACCAACAAACAATAATGCCATAGGAACAAAATGGGTGTTTCGGAACAAATTGAATGAAGTAGGTGAAGTTGTAAGGAATAAGGCAAGATTGGTATGCAAATGATACACACAAGTAGAAGGTATTGATTTTGAGAAGACTTATGCTCTAGTTGCAAAGATGGAGGCAATTAGAATGTTCTTTGCTCTTGCTGCTCATAACAACTTTAAGGAATATCAGATGGATGTTAAGTCAATATTTCTAAATGGTGACCTAGAAGAAAAGGTTTATATTGAACAACCAAATGGTTTCCAGATTTGAAAAGATCTGGATATGGTGTACAGACTCAAGAAGGCTCTGTATGGTCTCAAGCAAGCACCTAGAGCCTGGCATGCTAGATTAGACAAGTACTTACTTCAACAGGGATTCAAGAAAAGTACTACAGATATAAATCTTTATATCAAGAAAGGAGACATGATATTGATAGTTGCAGTATATGTTGTGTTACCTACTTTTGCTTCCCAGCCAAATAGGTAATGTGGATGTCAAGGGTTTGTTTTTATTTGTCATCTTTTGGTCGTAAATGTTGTCTTGTGTTTCAAAACATGAAAGGTTAGGGTGTTTTGGCTATGTTTTGTCAAGTTCAGTCAATTTTTGAAGGATCTTGTAAAGAATGGGTTATCCAATGATGTTATAACATTGTTAAAGGGTTTTAAAAGAGAGTTTGAAGGCTTTTATTTACTTTAAACTTATCAAAATAAGTGTTTTCCACTCTTAGACTTACTAAAGCAAGTGCCTTCACACCCCAATTGACTTTTCCACATTGCATGGCAAACAAAAGGGACTTATAAAGATTATTAAACATCTCTTCCTCATCCAATAAGTTTTCTTGCCACATTGCATGCATCCTTATGAGGGTCAAATGGTTAAAAGGTGGTTCCCCACGCCTCCCTTAACCTTATCTTCTGCAAAAACCACGTACCAAAGGATAGAGGGAATATTTTCTATTTGAAATTCATGTTTTGAGCTTGTCTTCTGTGGTTTGGGTCCAGTTAGGTCTTTTCTGAGGTTAAGGTTTAGGTTTTGGGTTAGTTTTGAGGTTAGGATTGGAATTCTTAGGTTTTTTCCTAAGTATTTTCTAGGGTTTCCAACTTGTGTTGCAGGTTTCAGTCATGGAGGCAGTGTTCTCTCTTTGCACATGGCTTTAAAAGGAGGTTTTAAAGCATGAGGGTAATCACAAATGAGGAGATTTTCAAGATGGAGATGCCACACATCTTCAAGGAGATCCCAATATGAATGTTTTGAAGAAGAAGACTGCATGACAACATTCCTGAGAAGAGTAAGAACTGTAGAGGAGAGCCTTTCATGGAGTGAATGTTTTCAAAAGCAACAAAGGTTTTCTTTTAGGTATGTTAAAACATCCTTTTTTCTATTTTCATAGACATTTGTATGAAGGTTCACACATTCATGGAGTTGGTCAAGAACTCTTATCTTGTGTGACAATCTAGTGGAGGTTTGTTGGGTGGTTATCTAATAAGGGGAATTCCAAGTCTGTATGCACAATGCTAGAAGATCTTTAATGGAAGCTTTGTTAATGAAGCAATATGGGCATTCTTGCTTACAAACTTTTGAAGAAATGAACTCTAAGAATCCTTATATTTTGCTGCACTATGAAGAGAGAAAGGGCCTGTAGAGAGTTTGATTGTTTTCATTGCAAGATACGTGTGACTATAGTGGTTTGTCAGGGGTAGATGTTATGACATTGGTAAAAGATTGTTTAGGACAATATAGGGTCTACTATGCACTCACATGGGAACTGGATGAAAGGTGTTAGTATGGGAGACTCTCTTGAAATATTGACATAGAGACCTTTTGACTATCATATACCATGAAATCTCAAAACATTTGACAGATGACTGTGATCTTGAAGTAAACACAGTCAAAATAGTTAGAATGACTATCATATTATAACAAGACACAATAAAGAGTAGTCACTGATGACTGTTATGACAATAGGATTAGTTGTTAGGTCTTCTATTGATTAGTTGTTAGGTTTGATGTTGGAATAGTGGCAAAGAAGGAGACAAGTCTGAGTTATCATGTTGATAAAAGAGGTACAAGCAGTGAAGCAGTTCGGTGATCTAATTGAAGACATATAACAAAGATACAAGGAATCCAAGATAATAAGGGTTTGTTCAATCCTAGACAGAGGTCAACATAAAGAGGAAAGCATTCACTAACACAAGCTCTGTATAGATGCCTGTAGGGGTAGAAAAGGGTAGTGCCAAATCATAGAAAGGCCTACATATATGAATCTTTGTAGGACTAACAATAGTAGGACAATGTTGATGAGGTCTTGTATTAAGAATAGGGCATGACAAATGGTTAGAAATAATGAAACCTTGCATACATCAAGGAGAACAATCATCTCTGAGGTAGTAAGCAAGAGCAGTTCTCTATGTAAATAAAGATCTCTATCACCATCTATAGGTCAGGAGGCTAGAAGAGAGTTGTAGAGATCCACAATGCAGAGAACAAAGGTAGAAAGAACAATACCTAGGATAGTCCTAACACTACAAAAGAGAGAAATAGTCATCTGAAACTTGACAGCAACATTCAAGGAGTTAATAGAAGTGACAAACTAAAAGACAACATAATTAGATCTACAGATAGTTTAAGTTCTCAAAACTCAAAGAATGGTCTAGAACAATGTTAATAGAAGTTTGTCCTCTATCAAACAATGAACAAAGATCAGTCATGCTCTAAAGAGTAGTCACCATTATTATGAAAGGACATTGAGTTTCAAAGGGAGAAATGAGCAATCCAAATCATGAAGATGACAACATGACAGTCTGGAATAGTCAATACAATGACTGAAAGCACAGTGACCTTAAAGGTATAGGAACAAACTATGGAAAGAGACCTCCAAAGTAGCAGAGGACTAAACAAAAGAAAAGTCAGTCAAAAATGGTATAAATAAAACCAAAGAGTAGGCATAAATAAAAGAAAAGACATGCTAGATGGCTGTCACAAGAGGAGTGTATTGTCATAAGTCCCCAGTCCTTAGTGTTTTTATGCATCTCTAGGTATCATAGGTACAAAGTAGGATTGTAGTCATATAGGGATGCAAAAGGGACCTAAGTCATTGATCAAGTGTTTACGACTATCTAAATGCATACATACATGAAAATAGTCTTGAAATACTATTATAGAAATAGAGGGGCAGTCATATGGTTGTATGAAGTGTGATACACTCTTTTGAGTAATTATAGACACATACAGTATGATTGAGGAAAAGAAGACATTGCAGTGTCTACATGTGGTTGATCAGAGACTATGAGTACCAAAGCATATATAAAACTATCCTAAAAGCCTAACAAGAACAGTCATGGGAGATTGTCTTTCACAATCCTAATGGTGACTGTCACAGTCATTAGTCAGAAGTAGTCACATGATTGGGAAACATTGAGAAGGTGATAGTCATAGTCTTTAGGAGAACTGTCATGACACAAAACGAGGAGCAATTCTTTGATGAAGAAGCATTGTCAAAATTTACCGGTCCAAAGAGAAATATGAGTGAACATTAGTATGGCATTCAGAGAGATGCCAATATACAAACTTGTGAAAAGACTATCAAAACAAGTAGAATAGTTAGCTTAGAGACTTGAGAAACCATGCAAGATGGAGGCAAGTTGAAATACACATTGTGTATTTCAACCAGAGGGCAGAAGATAGAAATGAAGTTTCCTATCATTTCTAAGGGTTGTAAACTCAATAAAATGGCAACTAGAAGGTAGTTTTAATCCTCAAGAAGACCCTATAGGGGTCATAAATGAAGTTATAGGTGTCTTCAAGCCTTTAAGAGGTAGTTTGGGGTAGTTTAGAGCCAAAAAATGGTGGATTTCTTGCCTTACACGCCCCTAAGGATTCTTGATTCATACAAACAACATAAGCACATGCCCTATTCATTGGAAAAATGGAAAATGAGGAAGTAATGAGAAGATAGGTGACAAGGACAATAGTTGGAGTGATTTATGGATAGTTTGAGAGCATCTAGGGGTAGTTCCAACACTTTCCAAGGATGTAGGAGCCTCTAGAATAGTTGGAGCACATTCCTAGGAGCTTGTTGAAGACCAAATCAACTTTTGAAGACCAAATCAAATGAGGACTCTTCTTGGGCATCCAAAGTAGGTTGACCAACTTTTGAGCATTCATATTAAGTCAAAAATAGGTCCTATATTCTCTCTAATGTTTTTGATGAGATATAGGACACTTAGACTTAGTTTTTTCTCTAGTTCTCTCATGTTTTTTGCATTAGAACAACAAGAAATAGCATTGTAACTCAGAAAACCAGTCATTGTAATCATATTCAGATGTATGACAACACTTTTGTAATCATTTTTCAAGGCAATACAAGTCATTATCAGACTTATTAGCTGTAAGGACACATTTTTCTAATAAAAATTCAAGCATTTCACCTTCAAAAGCTCTTGTTTTCATTGTGCATGAAATAATATGAATGTATGTTTATGTGTTTTCAGTTGAATCCTTAAAAAAGTGTTATATTTTGATGCCTTTGATAAAACAATGCATGTTTCTGTGAGTTATAAACTGTGTCATGATTAAAAAATAGTACTAGGTTGTGGAAAACATGGAATTTCCTTCCTAAAACTGCAATACATCAAACCTCTTTATAGAATATTGATCCATAAGCAAAATGAGTTTGAGTTGTGTGTAGAACAACTAGTTTTATTTGGATTTGTGTGTCAAACCAACAATAGTTTAGGTTTTAAACTCTTGGTGCATCACCTCTATAGGCATATAGTTTCATTTTAGTGTTCTTCTTCACCTTTTTCTCAGCAAAAGCCAGTAGTTTAAGTCATTTTAGTGAAGTACAATGGGAACTAGCCCTCTCTAGAGACTCACTCCTATCTATGAGAAATCCACAGGCTCTAGAGTGTTTCCATGCTTATCAACTGAGCAAGGGAGTCTAAAAATTATTCTCTAGGGTGCACTCATGATTGATAATAGTTGTTGGCACACTTGATGGGACTATTTGGCTTAAAATAGTCAAAAGAACACATGATTTCTTGTTGGTATTGATATTCTATCAGCATTCTAGACCTTTAAGAGGTTGTTTTGCATATCTGGTGACTCTACATGTGGATTTCTAGGCAAATCAGTGTTGTAACTAGCTTATGAGAAGTATACAAATCAGGAGTGCAGGTTGTTTTGAATACTTGCAACTATCTCCCCCTAGGAGATAAGGTAGATCTAGTAGAAGAACTCACCATTCAACAAGGAAAACATTGTCAGCTTCACATTCTATGAGAGTTGTTGCTCATCTTGCGAGAAATTAGACCTATATAGCACAAATGGCTGCCCCAAGGAATCAAGTTTTTGTGCCTTTTGATCAAGGCAACCCCTTGAAATTGGCATAACATGATGACATTCCAATGGCAGCCCTCAAAAGCATACCATTTTTCACAAGAGAGGACCACACTACACCCATTGAGCACATCGAGGATGTGGCAAACTTATGTGATGTACATCACATCACTGTAGAGAATGTAGCTCTCAGGGTGCTGGTAGCCTCCTTCAAAGGCAAGGCATTGCATTGGTTTAGAGGTTTGGCAATGAACTCAATAGGTTCATGGGTTCATCTTGGAGAGCTTCTTTGCAAGCAGTTTGAAGACAAATCAAACCATTTGTCTTTGGTAGAATAGCTGAGCACCATCAAGAGAGCTCCTCACGAGCACATGATAGACTTTAACTTTCATTTCCAAAGGACTTGGGATAGAATCCCATTGATGGTAACACCCTTAGCACAACATGATTTTTTGTATTTTTTGAGGGCTTTTAATAGTGACATTGTAGTGATGATACAATCTATGGGTACAAACACACTCCCTAGTGCTTATGAAATAGCTATAAGGGCTGAAAATAATTTCATACAAGCTGGGAAATTTCCCACTAACCTCCAATGCCCATCTATTTTGAAATATGGCCTATTATGTCCATGCAAATGCCACAAATAGCCCCTTTACCAGCTATCCCAGCCTAAGAAAAAGTTGTCCCAACCCACTATTTTGAGCTGCAAGAGATTAAAGGTCTTCTTCAAGCATTTAGTAATGAGTTGGTAAATATCAAAAGGCAGCAAAATCAAAATAACAGGTCTTATCAAGCCCCCTACCAAACTCCCAATCAGCCTAATCAGCTAAATAGGCTTCCCTATCAAGCTAATAACCAAGGGCAAAGACAAACATTCAATGCTGGGCCTTTCCAAGAATATAATCCAAACGCTGCCAGCACTTCAAAAGAGCTAGTTCTTGTGCAAAACAACTTAGCTCAAGAGTAAGAATGGTGCTTCCCATGTAACCAACCCCAAAATCAGGCCATGTGCTCAAATGGTCTCATAAACTAGGCCTTAATGACCTACAAAATGCACCTATTTTGCAGCCTTCTACTTTGCAAGAAGTGCCTGAATAGAAACATACATAGCAATAAATTGACCCTCAAAATGAGACAACCCTCATGAATTGGCAGGGGGATGAGTTTTGTGGTGTAAATCAGCCTTATGTTCCCATTTCAGCGAACACTAGGGGTAAGAAAAGGGTTATTTAGGTGGGACAAATAGCCAATGGAGTGGCACAAAAGACTCCTCAAGTGAATCAAACAATTGTTGGTCCATCTATGGTGGGTGGCACACCTGTCCTTCAAATAAATTAGGTTGTAGCAGCTCATGAACAACCTTCACATCAGTCACAACCAGAAGCTACAAAAAGGTGATTCAACTATCCAAAAAGGGCCAAGTAAGGTAGCATCAATGCCTTTTAACATTATTGATTAACATTATTGATCATATGAGAAAAGCTAATGTTAATGTTTCATTGTGGGATTCATTAGCATTACCAGGACAAAAAGATCTTTTACAAGCTGCCCTATCAAACTTGCAAGTGTCTAATGAGCCTCTAAATGAGCAGGCCAGGGTAGTGTTGGCTAATACACCTCCTAAAATTAATGACTAGCAAGCTAAAGAGGTGAAACCACCCCCTTTTGCGTGTCATTAATCATAGGCAAACATCTTTTTCATAACTGCATGATAGATTCAGGTGCTAGTAGTTCAGTCATACCTAAACAAATTGTTGATAAGCTAGAACTTGAATATCAGCCCATATCCAAAGGTGTAGTACCACTAGATGGGACAACCATTAACATGGTTGGGGTTATCAAAGGTCTAGGTCTCACATTACATGCATGCCCAAATTTTTCTATTATCCAAGATGTATTTGTGATTGACCTTCCCCCTCATTTTGCTCTGTCTCTCAAGAGATCTCACTGTCAATATAAGTAGCTATTTGTCTTCCGATTGGTCCCATATGCTTTTTAGGACAAGGTATGGTACTAAGGAAACCATAAGGTCATAATCCATTGCTAAATACCACATAGAACCTTATGTGTCTAGTTCCATCAATGCAAATTGTACCATTTTTGACTAAGAGGAAGGTGTAGCTGTCCAAGAACCACATACACAAACTGAACTCATACCAGATATACTCTTGGATGATTGGGTAGCTAAGAGTGATGGTTTTTCTTCACATGAACAACTAGAAGAAAGAGGATTTGGTGTGTATATGATGCATGAACAAGGTATGACAATGCCAAATCTTGTGAAGGATCAAAAATAGCAGTTGGAACAACAAGAAAATGAGATATGGAAGCTGCATTTTGATGGTTCAAGAAGTAGAAATGGTGCCAGTGGTGGTGCCATGTTCACATCTCCCCAAGGTGAGAAGTATTATTCTTCTCTCAGGTTTTGTTTCAGCTGTTCAAATAACACAACAGAGTATGAGGCCCTAATTCATGGGTTAGAATGGGCTAGAAAATGAAAAAATCAGCTGTTTACAAGTGTTTAGGGATAGTGAGTTGATTGTGAACCAAGTTAGAGGTCTTAATGTAACCAAAAATTATCTCTTAAAGTCATACAAGCATAGGGTTTGGGACTTAATTAAAGATTTTCAGGCTTTTAAGTTGCTGTTCATGCCTAGAAGTGAGAATAAACATGCTGATAGACCTGCCACCATAGGTGCTCAATATGATGTGTCAAATGAGATTTCAAATGGTAAAACAAAATAGTATATTAAAGTGGTTGTTAGGCCTTCTATTCCTGACAATAACGTGCATTGGCAACTGTTTAACAACGATGAGCAAATTCTAAATTTCGTGGTTGAAGAGGCTGAGTTTTCAACCAATAACCAAGAAAAACTACAACAGCAATATCAAGACCAAATCATTCAGTTAAGGTCCAAAAATCTTGCCAAGGGGTTGGTTACATTGGAGTCCATGTTCAACAATGATGACCAAGCAAGGAAAGATAAAACCAACATCATAGTGGTTGAAGATCACTATGAAACTATGGAGATTTTCAAGGAGAAGCTACTGAAAATTGGTAAGTTATGTACCCAAGGTGAGAAGCAAGCTTTCATTGCACTTTGTCAAGAATATAGTGATATTTTTGCATGGGAATATCAAGACTTGAAAGGGTTTGACCCAACTTTAGCCCAACATAGTATTGAACTTGAGCCTAATGCTAAACCCTTTAGACAAAAGCAAAGACCTTTGAACCCAAAGCTAGAAATCCTAATGAAGAAAGAGCTTAGTAAGTTGTTGTTGACGAGCAGGATTGCACCCGTTATGCAAAGTCATGAAGCTCAGGAATCCTCTGTAACATGGGATCAAACTTAGGCTGTGGGTGACCTATGGTGAGCTTGAACCTCTGGATTATGGGTTGGTTCCCTTGTAATTTTCAATGGATCTATAACTTTGATATGAAAAGGGTTGAAGGATCTACTAAAAGCACTAAAACTGTAATCTAAAGTGTGGTGATGCACCTAATTTTGATGGAAAACTACAAATTTAACTCACAATAGATCTCATAAAATCTATCCACACAATCCACTTTTGGCCATATGATCACAAAAATGATTCTAAGGGAGGCTGGAAATGACTTTCTTCCTAAAGGAAAAAGGGTTTCTCACAACATGAAAGAAAATTACTCTAATTGTACAGCTTAAGACCTATGATTTTAGTGCTATTCAATACATGCAAATACAAATGAGACAATGATTTTAAAGGTTCTGATGTTAAACACAATAAAATCTCATCAAATCATTCACATAAGTAGCATTAATGAAAAGGTAGACACTTGATTCAACTGAAAAATAAAGGAACAATTACATAAAAAGACAAAGAGTAGAACCTATAACTTGCTATAATCTCTATAAATCTACAAAATATGAGTTACAAAACCGTCTTCTCTCAACAATGTGTAAGAGAGCAAAAAGGTAAGAACTAAAAAAAACCTAAGTTTTTCTTACAATATATAATATGCTCTCTCCAAGAGACCTAGAAAGGTCAACTACAGTCAAATGCCTCTAAAAATAAGCTCTCAAAACTAATCCACGAGCAAGCAAGAAAATCCCTAAAAATAAGGGCTATAATTGTCCCAAATCGAGCTAAAATAGCTCCAAACTGCTCTCCTCTATAAGTTTGACCAAAAGGTGAACCAAACTCTCCAATTTTGACCAAGAAGCCATGCAAAAGAGCTCCAAAAGACTTCAGTTAACTCTATCCTCCAAATTTTCATGATTTTGGGATATGTGAGCAAGTAATAGAGTAATTTTTGAATGATTACTTTACTATGAGTTACAATTTGTCTTATCTTTTTGATTTTACAACTTGTGTCAAAATAATAAAGTAATTTATAATTATATTACTTTATTATTTGTTTACATTTATTTAGTTGCAAAATCATGCAAATTTGAATGTATTTTCCCTTTAGAAGATTAAAAAAACAAAAATAACCCCCTATTTCTCCCTTTGGATTTACTTGATTACATTAATGCATCAATGATGATGCCAAGACAAATTAAGCCTTCATGCATTCAAAAAGATAAAAATATCTCCATTTACCCCCTTGTGTCTCCCATGCAAAAAAATATTGCATCATGCAAAACACCTCATAACTCCCTTGCAATATAAAATACTTCATATCATCACCCTAACATCACCTTATAGCTCCATGCATAATCATTAGCCATCACCACCTTCAAATCATTCTCCTTTGACTTCAATCTCACTTCATTCCTTAGCAAAAATTATCATAAGGCACTCGACCTTATCCTTTGATTATTGTTTTGACTTTTGAATAAAATAAAAAAGACAATAATAAAACCTGACCTCATGGGCCCCTATGGCATCATGATTCAAATTATTAGGTTTTTCAAAGAATTTAGAAGTCTTGACCATGGTGATGGCTTAGATAATAATGATTTCAAAAAATGAAAGTAAAAAATGAAGAAAATAAAAACTAAGGCATCGACCAAAAAGAAGGGAAAACCCTAATCTTTTTGTTATTTTCACTTTTGTTCCTACTGCTCCTCTTGAGTTGCTGCCATGCTCGCTTAGGGTTTGAAGGTTTCTTCATTTCTCTTTGCAATTTCTTGAAGGTTTCTCCATGTTTTTCCTTCAAATCTTCGATAGGAAATTGAAGGTGACTGCATTTGTAACATTTTGAAACATTTATCTTGATTTTCTGTTACAAGAATGACCTACAGGCCGCAGTCTTGAAGTGGTTTATTCTTCATTATGCTTTATTTCTCACTGTGGTTTATTCTTTTCTGTGTGGGGCTGCCATGGCTGGCTGTTTGAGCTCTTTTGAAAGCAATATAAAGGCAAGATGAAAGGAAGCTAGGTGTGTGGAAATCACTTCCTACACTAATCTAATGAGGAGAGATGAGTGCAAATTAATTTTAATCTTTACAGTTACAACAATGTTAACCCACTAATAGAGATATTGCAGCAAACACATACACAAGAATATAAGACAGAAGAAGAGAGACAAGATATACGTGGGGAAAACCCTTACGGGTGAAAAACCCCACTCTAAAACACAACTCAAATGTATTTCGTAAATAGTGAAGGTTAGAATACAGTCACAGAGCCAATGCTCTAGCAGGAGTCTTCAACACTCGTATCTGGAGACAATCCGGTAGCATAACAGTACCTGTCAATCACATAATACATCTCCTCTCCAAGGCACCTGTTTATAAAGAAAATACAAGGCAAAAATGGCTCTATCTTGGGATGGGCATCCAACATGGCCTCATGGCCCAAAACCCATGCCTATGGACACTTGTCCAACATTGTACGATGTTCCTGACACTTGTCAAGTCACCCCATCCCAAAGAGGTCACCTATTCCCAATTTGAGTAATGACAGATGCTCTTACGACTCTTACACCTATCATAGAATATGTCATACTAACATATCTTACAACTGTAAGAGAATTTGTCATAAATAGGCTATAAATAGCATATTCGCTTACAACATGTCATAACCCTCCTTGGGGTGCCCGAATATGCCTTTTTCAAAGATGCTTCTTGACACATGTCTTCACCTATCTTAGAATCTTCCATTTCTGACTCTTACATGTCATAGATTTGTCATAGGAATACATCATAACCATTTCGGTCAATATTCCCTTACACACTATAAAAGATGCCGACACATGGAAAAATATTCCTACCACTATGTGGGATGCCTATCTCCTCATGTGAGGACAAATTTACAACTTGTCATCTTCCATGTAGGATGACACATCACCGTGCCAACTCCCACAAAATGACAACATAGGATTTGCATCCTAATTACACAATAGGCAATAAATAAATAAATTCAATGAAATAATACAAGGAAATTACCAAGGTTGAGACACCTTAATTACCAACATTCTCCCACTTGTCAAACACCTTGTAAGAGCCAATGGAATTAACAAGATTTAACTACTATAGGTCGAGAGGCCCATAGACTCTGAACACCATCTGAACTTCTCTTTGCCCACTGGTTTCGTCAATGCATCCACAACATTCTTCAAAGTGTCTACCTTCTCCAAATTCACCTTCCCATCCTCTACCATGTCTCTCCTGAAGTGAAACTGTACATCAATATGCTTTGTTCTGGCATGGAAAGTCAGATTCTTTGCTAGGCAAATCGCACTCTGACTATCACAACAAATCATAATCTGTCCTGCATCAACACCAATATCTGAACACAATCTCTTAAGCCAAATGGCTTCCTTACAAGCATGAGTTGCTTCCATATACTCTACTTCTATAGTGGACAAAGCAACCACAGGTTGTTGGTTACTAATCCAACTAATTGCACCACCAAACATAGTGAACACATAGGCACTAGTGGATCTCCTGTTGTCAATGTCACGCACCCAATCAGAATCCATGAATCCACGAATACAAACTGAATGTGGAGGTCCTGTAACATTACCATGATAGCATATGGAATATACAAAAGTACCCCTCAAATATTTGAACACTCGCTTAACTGCATCCCAATGTACCCATCCAAGATTAGGCATAAATCGACTAAGGACTCCCATTGCTTGGGTAATGTCTGGTCTTGTGCAGACCATAGCATACATCAAACTACCAACAACACTAGCATAAGGTACTTTACTCATGTCCTCCACCTCACTAGGAGATTTTGGACAATCATTAATAGACAACTTTGTCCCCAAAGAAACAGGAACACACAATGGTCTACAATCTGTCATGCTGAACCTATCCAACACGGTCTTCACATACTTACTCTAGCTTAACCAAAGTTTTCTGTTAGCTCTGTCTCATCTGATTTCCATTTTCAGAATGTACCTGGCTGCCCCTATATTTTTCATCTCAAACTATGCTGACAACTGAGACTTCAAATCAGAAATCATATTCTTACCATTCCCAATTAACAACATATAATGTAATAATGAGAATGCAATCATTGTCAAACTTGTAATACACACAATGATCTGATTTTGATCTTAGATAGCACATTGACAACACAAAGGCATCAAACTTCAAGTACCACATTCTAGGAGACTGCTTCAAACCATAGAAAGACTTTTTCAATTTGCAAACCAAATTTTCTTTACCTTTCTCTATGTAATGCTCTAACTGTGACATGTAAATCTCTTCCTCCAAATCACCATGAAGGAATGTTGTCTTCACATCCATCTGCTCCACCTCTAAGTCATATGCTGCGGCAAGAGATAACAGGAAGTGAATAGATTTTAGCTTTGCAATGGGAGAGAAAATTTCACCATAATCAATTCCCTCCACTTGTGAATACCCCTTCACAACCAGTCTGGCCTTGTACTTTTCAACACTGCTATCTGCACTAAATTTCTTCTTGAACACCCATTTACATCCAACAGGTTTCTATCCTTCAGGCAAAGGCACCAAGTCCCAAGTTTTATTCTTTTCCAAAGAAGCCATTTCATCCTCCATGGCCTCCTTCTAGGAACCTGCATCTTTCATGCCCATAGCCTCTTTCACAATTCTAGACTCATCAGTGTTAGCAAGTAAAGCAAAAGCACAACTAGAATCAAACAATGAATAACCAAACCTATCAGGTTGCTTTCTTGTTCATGTAGACCTCCTCAAAGGCTGAGGTTGAGGTTCTGTTTCTTCTTCTGAGATTTTAGAGCTGCTAGAGCTCTCCTCATCATCAAGTCTCATAGGGTCTGTCGGTTCAATCTTCTCAGGGGTAGAAGGAAACTGAACCACATCTACTTTCTTTTCTGTCTATTTTGGTTGTAGAACAATGGAAGAAGGTGTTAGCTCTCTGAAGATAACACTTCTTCTATACAACACTTTTTCAGCCATAGGATCCCAAAGCTTGTATCCTTTCACACCGACACCATAGCCAATGAAAATACACTTAACAGCTTTGTTCTCCAATTTAGACCATTTCTCCATAGGCACATGTGCATATGCCTCACAACCAAAAACATGAAGATGTCTAACTGAAGGCTTCTTACTAGACCACACCTCCATAGGTGTCTTACCAACAAGAGCTGATGTAGGAGACCTGTTTACCAGGTAGCAAGAAGTGGCTATAGCTTTAGCCCAAAACTTTTGTTCGAGGCTTGCTCCACTAAGCATACTCCTAGCCCTCTCCATCAGTGTCTTGTTCATCCTCTCTGCAACTCCATTTTGCTGTGGGGTGTATGGAGTTGTCTTATTTATTTCAATCCCTTGCTCTTTACATAACTTATTGAACTCTGTCGAACAAAACTCACCACTGTTATCAGTTCTCAAACACTTAATCTTTTTACTACTCTAATTTTTAGCAAAAGATTTAAACTCTTTAAATTGACTAGAAAATTCAGTCTTGTTTTTGATAAAATAAACCCATGTCCTTCTACTGTAATCATCTATGAAAGATACAAAATATATAGATTTGGAACTCGAAGGAACATTAATAGGACCAAACACATCAAAATAAATAAGATCCAGTACACCAGAAGACTTGTGAGAACTAGAGTAAAACTGAACACGGTTTTGCTTTCCATATACACAATGTTTGCAAAAGTCAAACTTGAGATTACAATCATTTAACCCCTCAACGAGGTTTTTATTTTTCAGGGTTCTAAGACCCTTCTCACCAATGTGGCCATATCTCAAATGCCATAACACAGTCTTTTCAGCAGGAAGTTTAACTTCCAAAGCATGTGCACTACCATCAAAAAGTGGTATAACAAATTTCTTCATTGCTTGTTCAAATGCTGGGATGAAGTGACTGCAGCTCTTTTCTTCGAGTTAGAAGAACTATTGGATTGTGAAGTGCATGCCTCTAGCTGAAATAGAGTACCTCTCTGAGTACCCTTCATAAGCACCATTTATCCTCTGGTCATCTTGTATCCATCCTTCAAAAAGACAACTTGCACACCTGTATCATTCAACATACTTACAGAAAGCAGGTTCCGTGCTAGGCCTGGGATGTGCATAACCCCAGTGATCCCCTTCACCCGTCCATCAGGGAATTAGATTGATATTCTTCTATGACCAACAATCTTCAGATGAGAATTGTCACCCAGGTACACTCTTCCACCATCAAACTCTTCATACTTTGTGAACCATCTTTAATGCAAGGTCATTTGGAATGATGCACCAGAATCTATCAACCACACATCATCAGATGCATGGGTGGCTAGGGCTATGATGAAGGCATTACCATCATCTTGTGACTTGTCAAAATTTGAATCTAGGGTATTCTTCTTCTTCTTTTTCTTTTCCTCTTTGCTTTCCTTTCAGAAATGCCCAGTTTTTCCACAGTTTGAATAGAGAGCCTTAGACTTTCTTCGAGATTTAGATCTCCCACAGGATTTGGATCTGCCCTTCTCAGCTTTCTTGTCCTTCTTTTTCCCTTTCTCCTTGGGTCTTCCATGAACTGTAAGAGCCTCTTTGGCTGCCTCAGAAGACTTTCTCCACATATCATCAGATAATAATGAAGATACCACTTCATCCATTTTGAATGTGGATGAGGTGCTCTCAATAGCCATAACAAGATGATCCCATAAGTTCAGAAAAGAACAAAGCAAGGTCATACAACGATCCTCCTCCTCCATCTTCACACCAACAAATGTCAATTGTGTAACTAACATGTTAAAGGCATTCAGGTTATCTACAACAGATCCTCCATCCTCCATCCTCAGAGAATACAACTTCTTTCTTAGAAAAAGTTTGTTCACCAGGGATTTGGCCTGATAAACATCACCTAACTTCTTCCAAAGGTATTTTGTGCTTTTCTCCTCATGGACATTTAAGAGGACAGAATCAACTAGACTGAGTCTAATGAGACCTTTATCCTTGCAATCTTTGAGATCCCAATCAGCTTGTGCCATTGCAGTTGGTTTTACACTGGATACGGTTTCCCATAGGTCACGATCAACAAGCAAGTCCTCCATCTTAAGTTTCCACAACTCAAAATTAGTGCCATTGAATTTCTCCAACTCTAATCTTCCGGATGTGCCTATCATCTCTTTCCTACAACAAGATTACAGAATGCTCTGCACACAACTCCCACTCAATCTAAGATTAGCTCAAAAAATCCCTACCCAACAACTAGGACCAAAGGTGATCAAGCTCTGATACCAACTGAAAGGAAGCTGGGTGTGCGGAAATCGCTTCCTACACTAATCTAATGAGGAGAGATGAGTACAAATTCCTTTTAATCTTTACAGTTACAACAATGGTAACCCACTAATAGAGATATTGCAGCAAACACATACATAAGAATGTAAGACAAAAGAAGAGAGAGACAAGATATATGTGGGGAAAACCCTTATGGGTGAACCCCACACTCCAAAACATAGCTCAAATGTATTCCATAAACAATGAAGGTTACAATACAGTCACAGAGCCAATGCTCTTGCAAGAGTCTTCAACACTCATATTTGGAGACAATCTGGCAGCATAACAATACCTATCAATCACATAATACATCTCCTCTCCAAAGCACCTATTTATAAAGAAAATACAAGGCAAAAATAGCTCTATCTTGGGATGAGAATCCAACATGGCCTCATGGACCAAAACCCATGCCTATGGACACTTGTCCAACATTGTAAGATGTTCCTAACACTTGTAGTGTTAAGTCACCCCATCCCAAAGAGGTCACCTATTCCCAATTTGGGTAATGACAGATGCTCTTACGACTCTTACACCCATCATAGAATCTGTCATACTGACATATCTTACAGCTATAAGAGAATCTATCATAAACAGGCTATAAATAGCATATTCTCTTACAACATGTCATAACCCTCCTTGGGGCACCCAAAGATGCCTTTTTCAAAGATGCTTCCTGACACATATCTTCACCTGTCATAGAATCTTCCATTTCTAACTCTTACATGTCATAGATTTGTCATAGGAATATGTCATAACTGTTTTGGTCAATATTCCCTTACGCACAATACAATATGCTGACACATGAAAAAATATTCCTACCACTAAGTGGGACGCCTATCTCCTCATGTGAGGATAAATTTACAACTTGTCATCTTCCATGTATTATGACACATCACCATGCCAACTCCCACAAAATGACAACATAGGATTTGCATCCTAATTACACAATAGACAATAAATAAATAAATACAATGAAATAATACAAGGAATTTACCAAGGTTGAGACACCTTAATTCCCAACATAAGAAACTCGCGGTCCTGAGTGTAAATGTTCTTCTTCTCTGCAACAAATAAGGTAAGGCCTCTTTTCATCTTGCACCATTCATGACTCTTGACTGTGTATCTTATGTATGATGAGGGTTTGAAGAAAAAACTATGTGGGTTTGGCATTTTTTGAAAGAATGTTTGCTTCCAGGTTGTGACCATGAAGTGTATAAATGGAAATATTGCATTTTTGTCTCTATTGGAAAAATAAACTCGACCCATGAATGAAAGGTGCAACTCCTGTAGAAAGAATTTTTTTTTGTACTGGTTCTTGAAGCTTCTCCTAGTGAAATAAAAGATGAATACTCTTATTTACCTTGGCTTTTATGCACATAAATGTTACCATTGCTAGGGTTTTGATAAAAATAAAGCACAAACTGGTAAAATGCTCTAGTTCTTCTCAAAACCATTACGATTGCCAAATATAGAACATGTACATTGTCTTTTTAAAGAAAATAGAAAAGTTTCTTTTTATATAGAAACCCTCTTAGGGTTTGAAGAAGAAATTTTATCTTATTTGTATTCTAACCCTAATGACATAAAGACATAAGGGTTTGAAGGAATCTTTTACCCTTTTCTAGCAGCAATGAACTAGGTTTTCATTTTTAGTGTTCTTCTTCTGTGTATTTGCAAAGCATACAAAAACCCTTTGTTCTTCTGTTGTGTATACTTCTCCTTCTACATTTTATATGGGTTTTAAAACTTTGTGAAGGAAAATTATCTCTTGGCTTTGGCTTGAGTACTCAAATACATATGATTTGCATTTTATATCTTATTCTTTTTCTTTGCTGGGTCGGTCTCCATGTACAAGACTCTGAGGGTTTTATTGAAAAGTTTATGAAAATGGAACGAAGTTGGTGAACCATACTTTGGTTTACTTTGCACCTACTCAATCTTTTTCTCCTTTCTTCTCTATCTTTAGGACAAGCTCACTGCATTTGGATATTTGAAACTGTATATTGGCATTTTTGTATTATCCTGTACCTGATATGTCATTGCATTTATGGAATATGAATGTTTGCAATATATAGAAGGTGTTAAGATAGATATGATCTTTGTTGTCCCTTGATCTTCTCTATAACTTGATTATATTTGTTCATGGCCTACTATTCCTAGATCAAGAAAATGCTATAGCAAGTCTCTTTACACTTTTATATTGATGAGATGTGATTTGTACAATGTATAGAATGCAAGGCATCCTCATGATGTAATCTCAATTTTCCTTATGACTATAGCAAAACTGATCCTTCTTGATTCTCTTTTGCTCTCCATATGTACATCTGCACTTTATATCTTTTACTCCTTATGGTATACCTATACCTTTTATTGCATGATATCTTTGGTGATCATTCTGTAACTTCTCTTAGTTTCCTACACCTTCTTCATATGTTGTTATAGGTATTTTGAACACATCATTTATGGTTTTTAGATCTTTTATATCAGATGTATTCATGACAATGATAAGGATCACTGTACTCATCATCTCTGGCATTTATTGATACTTGCTTTGATGAACTCACCTCTATAATTGTTACCTTGAGACTTAAATGTTATTGCTTCTTGAGGCTTGATCATTAAAACTGTCTCACTCTTTCATATACTTGTTGCTCCTCTTTGAAGTATGACTATATCTCTATATGAGGCATCTCTCTTTGTTGTTCTTCTCATATGAATATGGGCTCATGATGATAGAATTGTTTGATGGTTCATGTAACTTCCTCATTCTACTCCATGGTATGGATGTTCATGTTGTCACTCAATGACTGTACTTTGTATGATATAGTATTGCTCATTGTTCTTTTTGCTGTTCCACTGTGACTGATCAATTATTATGGCTAAAAATCATGTTTACAATTTGGATATTTCTACATTAACAATAATACTTGAGCATGTTGGACTCAACCCTTATGGGAGCCCATTTTCTCCACATGCTTTAATGTCTTGAATCAGCAACATAACATTTCCTATACCTGCACAATGAACAAACAAGTTAGCATAAAAACATACCTTTGGAAGCTGATTGATCTTTCTCATGATGATTTGAATTTCAACTGATGATTTGATTTATTGCACATGTTTGATATTGATCCACTTGCATTGCTGCATAATGACTGCAAGTTTATATATCTACTGATAAGGCATAAGATGAAGTTGTATATCCAGAGCTTCTAACAAAACCTTTCCCAACCTTGTGTTGTCAAGAGACACTACTAGGCATGTCAAGTGTTGTCATTGATAGCAACTGAATCTATTTTACACATATATATTGCATCATTTGATCATACCGGAAGTCAGATTGCAGATTTGTCTATGTCCAGATCGACAGGAACAGAGCATATGATAGGGTTCAGCATTTTGGTCTGTATTTCTCCACAAATTATCATATTGTGTTGTGGATCTGAGGGAATGTCAAGGGATGTCAAGTCTATCTAAATCCAAATTTTTAGCCTCTAATGATGAAGGGATTGAAAGTTACAAGCATTTGAGCATCAGATTTTGGTTAGACAGTTCAGTCCGGTGAAGAACAGGCTGACTTGGTGTTTGATCCCTATGCGGATTGAGAGAAGTGATTGGTTGAGTAATGTATGAGATCTAGTGGTATTGGCCAACATGTGTGGTGATTTGAATTCATAGGTTTTGGTTCACATTGATGTTTGTGCATAGATTCAACTAACATAACAGTGATCTTGAAAAGTTTCTAAGTTTTCTTGAGGCCGACTGCAATTGTTGCAATTTCATGTTGCAGATATATATAATTGATGGGTGCAAGCATTTTGAGGCATGGTGGTGTGAATATGAGGTGAGAGGTGTGAAGTGTGGTAGTATCAAGTGTGACGTAGAGATCTGAGCCGCGGATCATGGTAGAACAATGAAACAAGGCAGTAAGAGATGAAGTGTGTGAAGTTAGTATATTGAGCCTAATTGAAACTGTAATCTTGCATGGTTAGATGCTTTTCTTCAGTTCAAGTACTTTAGTAAAGTCTTGTAATTAATCTTGTAGGTAGTGAGCCTCTTTTGAGCAATGAGCTATGGGTAGTGTGCCCGAAGGCATGTGCCTTCCCATTTTGTAATACTTTTAACAGAGTATAAAATATTGTGGGTTAACCCCCACAGTGGTTTTTCCCTTAATTGGGTTTCCACGTAAAAATTCTGGTCTTATGTGTGTTGATTATGTTTCTACTCATGTGTTGTTGATTCATGCTTATATCATTAATCTGCTAATAAGTTATAAAGAAGATTAAATATAGAGAAAGATAAAGTTGTGAGACAACTGATTCACCCTCCCCTCTCAGTTGTCTGCCCTAATTTCAACAATTGGTATCATAGCTTGGTTCCTTGGAAGAAGTTTAACAACTTGAGGAAGATTTGGGAAGGTATTTCAATGGGTTCATCCAGGTATTTTGATGGCATCAATGAACAACTTCAAGTTGCTTTAGAAGATCTTGATCAGTCTAGAGGAAAAGTCAAAGAACTGAAAGAGAATCTTAAAGATGCCGAGTATTTCATTCAGACTTTAAAAGGGCAACTGTCATGTCCCGATATTAAGATATTGTTTAAATTAAAGATTTAAACATTATAAAGATAATTGTGATATTAAATTAACTAATATAATTATTGACAAGAATATATTATATTCATAAAAGACAAATATAAATAATAATATAGCTTTGTTTAATAGGATATAACTCATCTTATTTAAGATAATGAAAGAGAGGTAGTGGTAATATGAATGGTCGCCACTCTTGCAAGGGCTATCTAGAAGATACAAAATAGAAAGAGAAGCATTCAATTAAGAGGAGGGGAGTGATCAATAACAACATTAGCGGTCAAACCATTCAAAGATAATCCTTCGACCCATCTAGGAATCAAATCATTCAGCAATATCTCATCCTCAACATAAAATACAGATTGATAGAAGAGTCTAATCATCATAAAGAATGGGCACATCCTAAGAATTGGTTCAGATCAGCACTCAAGTGATTAACATATATCAATCTTGGAAGTCAACAATGCATCGAATCATTTTCTATTTCAAGCATCCAAGAAGAAAGACATATGTGAATAATAAGTACATACATAGCAGCAATCATAAATTCTGAGTTCTCCAAGGCATCGATCCAGACATCAGATATTATTATTAATTCATCTAAAAGCATCTTTCAAGACTGCAACCCATCTTTTATTAGCATGTAAGCATCTTTATAATATTTTATTCCTCTTTACCTGATGGGTGGCCATACCAACACAGGTATGAAGAAAATAGTATTCCTGTTTCATTCTTGATAGCAATTATTATGTAGGTAGTCATATGCAATTGCTCATGATAATGTATTTGCATCGTTTATGATAACTCTTAGTTATGAACAGTTATATGATGGCTCTCATAAATGTATCGATTATGATTTATGGGTAGTAATCATATGCTTGTTCTCATCATAATAACTCTGATATATGTACAACCATTCTTAGTAATACATTCCATTATCCATGATGATATAATCATCATGAATAATGAAATGTAAACAGTCATATAGAATGATCATTTAAAATATATCTATGATGCAATAATTCAAGTGATTTATCTTGTAAACAATTATGAATAATGATATGTGATTTTCTAACCTCATATGAGAGATAGGGAAGAAAGGTACCAAGAGGCCACATGGGTAATATCAAGGCCTTTCTCACATGAGGTATAAGGTACCCATGATGCAAAGGATGCTTATCACATAGAGGCCTTGTCACATGAGGTATAAGGTACCCATAATGCAAGGATAGTGATGTAATGGCCTTGGTTACTTGATGTAAGGCATCATAAGAGTACCAAGGAGTCTCATAGAGGCCTTGACTCTAAGGTATTAAGGATACCATATTGAGTCTAAGGATAGAGACATTAGAGCCCCATAGTGGATAACGGTAACTCTCCTCTAATCTCCCATAGGTTATTAATAAATGACATATGAATAGATAGATAGATTGCAATGTATATTGATGTAAATCATAGATCATGTGAAATGTCATGATAGAGAATATGTAAGGCATATTGATGATAATCATGAAAGTAACATGTGAAATGTTAATGCTATGCAAGGCATATGAATAGTGATCATAAGAGTAACATGTGAAATATAAATGATAGATAATATGCATTGAAGCAATCATAAGATTAGCAATAGTGATATGCATTGCAAGTACTTGTATATAGATACATGATAATGCTATGCATTGAAAGTAATCATAGATTGATGATAGTAATGTATTGATAGTAATCTATGATGAACTAAGTTATGAATTGGCATTTGACCATAGAAATGATAGGAAATGAAAAATGTACTAATGTTGTCTTTTTGCAAGTTGAAATTTGTGAACAAGGTAAGGAGATTTTAATTTGTGACAAGGGGACATTACAACAACTGAGCAAATCCATGGAAAAGAGGAGGGAGCTACTTCAGCGGTTAGCAAATCAGAATGAAGACAATGACATGGATGAGGATCTAAAGGAAAAGTCAAAGGAATGTGAGAAGCTGGAAAAAGAAGATGTTGTATTAAAACATGAAATGGAATCCAGAGTGATGAGGCTAACCAAGGAAATAGAGGAAAGGAAGAAGACTGAAGGAAACCTAAATCATGCTCTGAAAGAAAGAATTGAAGAGTACTGTAGAATGGACAGAATAATTGGCCATCTAGAGTCTGATCTACAAGAAACCAGGTATAATCAGGAACAACTTGAAAAGAGAATTGTCGTTCTCAAGCATGACCTAGAAGCTGCAAATGAATACAAAGAAAAGTTCAAGATAAGCTCAGCTAAACTCGAGGTACTACTTGATAGTCAGAAGAAGGTAGGTGATAAGCATAGTCTGGGATATGAGAAAGGTGAAATCTCTAGATCCAGTCAAAGAAATCCAAGAAGGAATCCTAGAAGGCCTCCGGTAAGGCAACCTAATGCTCAAAGGTATCCATCTTTCAATGGAAATTATTTCAATTGCAATAAATTTGGCCATAGAGCTACTCAGTGTAGACGTAGAGTGAATCAAAGTGGTCCATCTTTCTCCAATCAATGATTCAATTGTAAAAGGTATGGTCATAGATCTAATGAATGCAGAAGTATGATGATGAACTACTCTAACAATATAAGAAATGTCAATTCTTTCAATGACAACTATTTTGCATGCAATAGATTTGGACACATGGCTAATCAGTGTAGATCAAGAGGAAATCAAGTAAATGTTGTTTCTTTAATTGCAATAGATCTGGTCATATTTCAAGATTCTGTAGAAGCAGGAATGATGATAGAAAAGGTCTAGTAAATAGAAACCAAAACATGTAGAGACAAGATAAAGGCAAGGGTAAAGTTGATGTGAATGAGATCCAGAATGAAATGAAAAAAACATGGGTGAAGAAAGGCAAAGTGAATGATGGCAATGGGTCCGCACTGGAATCCGGTGTTGATAATTCCTCTGGGGAATTGAAACAAAAGCTCTGGCTTAGGGGGACTTGCATTGAAAATCTAATTCCCCCTGCTAGTACGTGGGTGCCTGAATCTGGCATGATGAATGAAGATAAAGAAGCCTATTGTAGATCTATTGAAGCAAATTCTAGAAGAAAAGAAGCTAATGGGATTGATTGTGGAGCAATTGAAGATTGACTGTATGCAGAAACAATGTAACCAGATGTATTAGGGTAAATCATTTATTACAATAGAGAATTAGGTTTTTATAGAGCATAAAAGGTCATTTACTCAACAATTGAATCACTTTGCATTTGAAGAGAACAAGGAGAAGAGCACCTGAGCTAAGATTTCAAAGATTTGAAGTGCAAAAAGTGAATTTAACATCTAACCCTAATTGGCAAAATAAGGTATTCTCTGTGAAACTCTCTGAATTTGCAATCTCTAGATATGGCTACTTCGTTGGTTGTTGACATCACCGAAAAGCCCCAACTTAAATTCAAAAAGCATCCACACAAATTAGTAGAGGTCAATCCGTTAGGTGCCTTTTCAAATGTTTCGCATGGTGTGTTGCACGTTGAAGATATTAGGGCTTATATTCATGCCAACATAGATGAGTTTGGGCATTCAAAGTTAGTTGATTTGTTCAAGAATCATCTAAGGGATGAGATTCATGGTCTTAAACCTGATTGCAAGGCACTGCAAGTCAAACATTTCATTTAGGTTATTGGGTTCCTATCCTTCAGTGAGGATGAGTGGGTTCCGTATGTACTAAGTTGGATGCGTGCTAAATTCATGTGGCTAATGAAGCCCTTTAAGATCACCAAGGATGTCATCCAAGCTGTAATAGGTTTGAACTCATCTAGTGGACTGCTAATGCTAAAATTAGTGAAGAATCAGATTATAACTGAAGCTACCAGATCAAAATTTGATAAGAGGGCAATGATGATAAATGATATAACTGATCTGGATGTCAAATTTGCATGTATGGTGATTGGGTATAAGATATATCAGTCCAACATGGGAAATTTAGTATCTGGTACAACTATTTATGCTACTTGTCAAATGTTAAGAGAAAATGTTGACTATGACTTGTGTGAGCTGCTACAAAATGAGCTAATGGAGAATCTGGACAAAATCAAGAAGGATAAGAAGAATACATTTAAGTATGGTACGTTGATTTTGTGCTTGTTTTTCTATTTCATGAATGAGTTACCTGGGAAGAAAAGCCTATGTTGGACCAGTGATAAGCCTATTACCATACAAATCAGAGAGCACTTGCATAGTATTGGTGACTCCACTGCCCAAAGGACTACTCTTTGGGGATATTTCAAGAATTTTTGGAATGTGATGTAATCAAGGGAAAGAATCCCTACATATGTAGTAGAAAAGTACAAGGATACAATTTGTTTCATGGTGGAAATAGATAAATGCTTGATGGAAGAAGTTGAACCAAGGACTGTATGGATCATGCCCATGGGGTATTGATGAATAAATACTAGAAATGTATGCTCAACACCTTCTGAGCAAACCAAAAGATACTTCAGTTGAGAGATTTAGTACATATAGTGAACTTAGTGTGATACTACATGTTGAGCTCTGAAGACCTAAATCTAAGAGAAATATCCAAAGGCAAGTTGAAATGTATGTAGAAAGCATTGGCATAACAAAAGAAGTTGTGAGACTAAACAGGGAAAGGATAGAGAAAGTTGAGAAGGAGAAGCAGGACAGAGAACAGGGAAGTGTTTCGGTGGAATCCAATTCTAAAGCAAGGACTACTAGGAGTTTTGGTACAACCTCCGGTGCATCACCTTCTCATATTGCAGAGAAATTCAAAGAAAAACCTATAGTAAGGAAGGAAAAAGAACAAAAGTAATGGCCAAAAGGTCATATGTCAGTGTGGAGAAGGAGGATGAAGAAAAGACTAATTCAGATGATGAGGTTAAAGAGTTAAAGGCCTCAGGCACTAAGGCTGCTAAAGTATCTAAGGAGAAGCCCTCTAGAAGCACAAAGTCAAATAAAATAGAAGCATCAAGGGTTGCCCAAGACAAGCCCTTTGGAAGTGTAAGGGTAAGCAAAAGACTAAAGACTAAAAAATCTACCCTGTCAGTTGAAGACATTGTGAATGCAATAACTATTCATGGTAATTTGAAGCCCAGAACAAAATATTATGACAACTTTGATAAAGCCAACAAGAGAATTCTGGAGGATGCTACTATTAAGTACATGAACACATTCAATAGAGCACTTGTGGAAATTTTATCTGAAATCCCTAAGAGTCTAAGTGATATTTTGGAGATGAGAAAAGAAGCTGCCAAAGCAAAGGATTTGGAGTTAAGGGAACATGTGTTGTCCAGTCTATGTCTGGTCATCTCTAGAAAGGAAGCAGATAAAATTTTCAAAGAAGTTAAAAATGAATTTAGAAGCAAGAAAAGGATGAATAAACTGATGATTGGAGACATTGATGAAGTTGTCAAAGAAACAAAACAGATTCTAAGGAAATCACTGGACAAAAACAAGTTTTATGTGGTCACTGAGGAACCTGATGCTGATTATACATCCCTTCCAAATGAAGAAGAGTTGAAAGAAAATGAGCAGCAAGTTGAGGAAGATAATTTCTCTCTTCTGGAAGAAGAAATTGAAGAGATGATGAAGGAAGATAATTTTGAGTGCTCAGAAGATACTCAAATCCCTCTAGACCAATTAGGTAAAGAAAATGTAGAGATGAATATGGGGATAAATGCTCCTACTAAAGGTGATTCTAAAGTTCACAAGGAAGATCAAGAAAAGAAAATTGATGATGGAATTGATTCCTCCATTTCAGATGTTGAGGAAGTTGATAATGCTACTGCTAAGGATACACAAAATCCTCTGGAAAAGAATGCAGAAGACATTTCAGATAAAAGGAAGGATGCCACTGATGATGTAGAGAAAATAGAAATAGAGAAAAAGAATGAAAGTGATAAGCAAGACAATGTGATTGACTCCAGAAAGGGAGAAGATGCATGCCCTAAAGAGGATAAAACTAAAACATCATATTGGGCAAGAGACACTACAGAAGCAGTGAAAGAAATTTTGGAGAAAGATAAACAAGTTGTAGAAGATCTAGATTTAATTCAAGGTCCAATTAATTTGGCTACTCTCTCACTGGTACAGATGATAAAGTTGGCCTCTTTTGCACAAGCTAAGGCCAGAGAGGAAGTCTTGAAATCCCATATAGAAGACAATGAGTTGCTTGGTCTTGCATCCAGTGTTTTGGAGAAAATCATGCCTACATTTCAAAAGGATTCATCATCATCCCCCTCTAGTCAGTTGAAGAATCTAATAAACTCTGTAAGTATTCACTTTGAGTCTTTTGAAAAGGCAGCAGAAGTCAAAGTCTGAAATGAATTTAATGATAAAAGATTTAGTGAACTGAAAAGAATAATTGCCAATGATAGAATTATGTTGGGTACTAGTGTAAAGAGTATTCAAAATGCCCTCAATTAAGGAGGAGATGTGTACAAATTTTGTCTATCTTGGTCAAAAGTTGTAGAGGACATTGAGAAGAAAATAAAGGAGTCCGAGCAAAAATTGTCAAATGTATCTCAATCCTTTAATCCTTTGATAGTACTTACAGCAAGTCAAGAAGGTCAAGTAGTTAACTTGATTGATGAAATAAATAAATTTGTGAAAGAAAGAGAAAACATTGTAGCAAGGATGTGTGAACTTTGGGGACTGATTCTCTCTAAGTTAGAAACAATGTTCAATGCATTAACAAAAGCTCAAGCTGTTGCTCTGACAAGTGATCCCACTGATTTGCAAAAGGCAGAGTCACAGGCATTCTTATTCAATGGTCATATTTCAGTTTTGGATGGCATGAAGAAAAGCTGGGACAATGAATTGGCACTGTTGAAAAATATTTTTGGTGATGTGTTTAAGTTTATGTAGACAAGACATAAGGATTGTTTGTACATATGCGGAAGTAAGGATACATATTTTTTGTGTGAATTTTTGGATCTGAACCTTGACCTTTGCCATTGATGTCAAAGGGGGAGAGGAAACCAGTGAAAAATGAGGAATTCATCAAAGGGGGAGCATTGGAAATCAAAAGTATACACAGTAAGGGGGAGTTGTTCTAACACTTAGTCATTTTTCACTAAGTGTTGCCATCAATGCAAAAGGGGGAGATTGTTGGCAAGAGACATTGCTAGGCATGTCAGGTGTTGTCATTGATGGCAACTAAATCTATCTTACACATCCACATTGCATCATTTGATCATATCGGAAGTCAGATTGCAGATTTGTCTAAGTCTAGATAGACAAGAACAAAGCATATGATAGGGTTCAACATTTTGGTCTACATTTCTCCACAGATTATCATATTGTGCTGCAAATCTGAGGGAATATCAAGGGATGTCAGGGCTATCTAAATCCAAAGTTTTAGCCTTCGGTGATGAAGGGATTGAAAGTTACAAGCATCTGAGTATCAGGTTTTGGTTAGACAGTTCAGTCCAGTGAAGAACATGCTGACTTGGTGTTTGATCCCTGTGCGGATTGAGAGAAGTGATTGGTTGAGTAATGTATGAGATCTAGTGGTATTGGCCAACATGTGTGGTGACTTGAATTTATAGGTTTTGGTCTGCATTGATGTTTGTGTATATATTCAGTTGACATAACAATGATCTTGAAAAGTTTCTAAGTTTTCTTGAGGCCAACTGCAGTTGTTGTAATTTCATGTTGCGGACATATATAATCGATGGGTTGTAGCATTTTGAGGTATGGTGGTGCAAATATGAGGTGAGAGGTGCGAAGTGTGGTAGTATCAAGTGCGAAGTAGATATCTGAGCTGTATATCATGGTAGAATAGTGAAACAAGGCAGTAAGAGATCAAGTGTGTGAAGTTAGTATATTGAGCCTAATCGAAACTGTAATCTTGCATGGTTAGATGCTTTTATTCAGTTCAAGTACTTCAATAAACTCTTGTAATTAATCTTGTATACAGTGAGCCTCCTTTGAGTAGTGAGCTCTGGGTAGTGCGCCCAAAGGCATGTGCCTTCCCATTTTGCAATACTTTTAATAGAGTATAAAATCTTGTGGGTTAACCCCCACCGTGGTTTTTCCCTTAACCGAGTTTCCACGTAAAAATCCTGGTGTTATGTGTGTTGATTATGTTTCTGCTCATGTGTTGTTGATTCATGCTTATATCATTAATCTACTAATAATTTGTAAAGAAGATTAAATATAGAGAAAGATAAAGTTGTGAGACAACTGATTCACCCCCCCTCTTAGTTGTCTACCCTAATTTCAACACCTTTTAGTTCATCATCCCGATCAGGAGCAAGAAGATGAAGACATGAAGATTAAGCTACCAGATAGGAGGGTCAACTTTCATGATAAGGCAATGATGGATATCACTTTCCTCATGTGTTCTTTTCCTTTACTTTATCTTCAGATGTATAGCTTGCATGCTTTATTGCATTAGCTTAGTTTAGTCATTCCCACGGCTTGTGTGGGACATATTTAAACATTCTCTTGAATATAATCAATTATCTTACTTTATGCAATGATTTATGTATGTTTTTCTTTCTGAATCAAATGCATAGCATAAAATAATTGAATCTTCTTTAAAACATATGTTTAAAATGTGATGATGAAATGACAGTTTATAAATACCTTTTCTTTGCACTGAACTGTGGTACTTGAATGACTCAATAACATCATAACTAAAAGATAAAATCAGTTAGATACTTTTCATTCATTGAATGCATGTTCTCTTGTCCTTAAACCAAAATTTACTTATCAAGATGGTTTGACATCTCTGATTGAATTGCCACATTATCTTGATAAATGATTCTCTATTGTTCTCTTGTCAAGATATCAGGCATTTGATTGAGTGATCATACACTTTAAAATTTTTCTTTTATCTCCTTGTAACCACTACAATCTAGGCCTTGCTAAATTAGCTGTGAACATAATTTACTAACATTTTTGGCGATCTCTCAGGGGTGTTTGCTTTCTAAACAAAACAGAACCAGTAGCCTTGCAAATCCATTGGGCATATGAGTCTTTTCTTGCTTGAAACTTTGAGAGACCTCTTGCAACTCAAACTAATAAAAACTATAGCAGCAAAACAAAACTAAAATTCAAACTGATTTGACCTATTTAGGACATGGCTAGCAAAATGTGCATGTGCACTTATTGGAAAGTGAAATACTGAACTAAAATTCTACTCTACCCTACACTAACTAGCTAAAGAAGATGGTCAAACAAACCCATTAACTAGTTTTGTAAAATAACTTCCTTTTCTGATTAAGAAAGGATGTTCTGCAAGGTGTTTTGCTACTAATAAGATATGATTGATGAGAATATACCTTGCAGAATATTACAAAACTCTCTGAAGAATGAAAACAAAATCACTCACCATTTGAATATGATCATTGACACTGCTGTTATAGGGTGAATAAATGATCTGGTTCTGTTGTTTAAAGGCTGCAGTCTCTTCTTGGGTACAACAATACCCTGTGTCTCCTTATTTAGCTCTTTGCCAGCTAAATCCCTGATTGGATGCCCTCTTGCAATGATGAATCTTTGGCTAATACTCTTGATGTCTTGATTTAGATCTGGTGTCCTGTTTTCACTTGCAATTTCAACCTAATTTGAAAAAGTTAGCTCATATGAATGAAATGAAGGAAAGCCTGCCTCTTTGGCCTAAATAGGCTGATCACATACTGCTGACTCACATGGCATCAAATCATTATCAATGCTAGAGAAAAAATCTTCTATGATGTTAGAGAAAATGTTCTCATCAAACTCATAATCTTGTACCGAATATAGATGAGTTTCTTCACTCTGCTCACGGAGGCTCTCATCAAACATTCCCTCTTGTTGTTCATTACTTTCACCTTGCATGATAACCTGCCATGTTAATTCCTCCTCCATGGTTAATGAATCATCTTCTTCTATTAGGACAACCAATAATTCATCAAAGCTATCAGCTCTTTGAAGGTTTTTACGAACAACAAGCTCTTCATCTTCCAAAACAAGACTGTCCCCATTTTGTTCTCGGTAGGCTAGCACACTGTCACAATTATTTGCATCCTTCTGCTGTACCTTTGTTGTTACCTTTGGTATGAGCATGCTTTCCTCATCTGGCTCAACAAAACTAGGTATCTGATCAAATAATGAAACCAGTTTTTCCTCCTCGCATGGGGCTTTCTCCAATGAAAATTGGGCATTCTATCTTTGCAAATGAAGACTTTCACCTTGTGATCTTTGTACTCTGCTTTCATTCATCTTATAAACATCATTAGAAAACTTTTCAAATGAATCAAAATGCAAAGGATTTGGAATCAAACGTGAGTCAAATGCTTCAATGTATGTATTATGTTCACTTTTAGTTGGGGAAATAGTAAAAATAGCAGAACCTTCAACTGTTGGATTGAAACTTGGAGCTTTATTGGCTCAGATTTTACTATCTTTCCTCTTCCTGATTTTGGATTGGTATGGAAGGGGTAGCCTTAACAAGATTTGGCATTTGATAATCAGGATACTTGGTCCAAGAAGGCTTCCATGGTTGTGTAAAACTATGATGACTTGGTTCATGTACTTGATGTGACTGATACTGAGGATTAATGGACTGATTTTGATTGCAAACAAGCTCTTGAGCAAAATTAGAACTTCTAAAGCTTGGAATTTGATAAGTTCTACTAACCTCATTTTGAACAGGCTGATCTAAAATGAAATGGGTTGTTTGAATCTCATACCTTTGTGCTTGTGCAAGCAAATGTTTTATTTATTCCTCTTTGGCTACAACCTCCCTTGCAAGATCTTCTTCATATTGTCTTCTCTGCATCAACAAGTCTTGCTCATAGATATAGGCCTCATAAACCATCTCTTCTTGTTGCTGCTTATATTCTTGCTACCTCTTGATCTCCTTCAACTGTTTACTGATTTCTAGCAATGTGTTATTGAGATCAAGTGCCATACTTTTTATGCTTGCAATCTCCTCCTTTTCACTCACTTGGAGTTGGTTGGGAAAGATATACTACTGGTTTTGAGGAAAATAGGCTTCTTGAAGCTGATTTGGTTTATGTATAGGCTGCCAACAAGGCTAAACTAGGGTGGGTGGGAGGTAAGAGTACTGAACATGTTGGTTTCCTTGAACAACCATGGAATTTGGGCTAAAACCAGTTGCATGCTCAGTTTGATATGGCTGATAAGGATGTGGATGAGTAGGATTTTCATGATATGATGGATGATATGACATGTTCCCATGAAAGATATACATGTTTACTCATTCAAAAGATGGAAAACAAACTAAAACCAGAATTACTTTGAATAAAACATCACTTGATCTTGTCTGAATCTTTCTCATAGGCTACAAAATTTGATCTATCAAACCAAAAACTCAAAGTCACCAGGTACTTGAATTGAAACCTCCAAAAAGGCTATATTATCTACTGCTCGTACCAAAACAACATAAAAAATAAGTCCTTTTTGAACTAAAAATTAGTTCAAAGTTCCACCACGTGTGCCAAAAATTGTTGACGAGTAGGATTGCACCCGTTAGGCAAAGCCATGAAGCTTAGCAATCCTGTGTAACATGGGATCAAACTCAGGTTGTGGGTGACCTATGGTGACCTTGATCCTCTAGATTATGGGCTGGTTCCCTTGTAATTTTCAATGGATCTATAACTTTGATATGAAAAGGGTTGAAGGATCTACTAAAAGCACTAAAATTATAATCTCAAGTGTGGTGATGCACCTAATTTTGATGGAAAACTACAAATTTAACTCACAATAGATCTCAAAAAATCTATCCACACAATTCACTTTTGGTAATATGATCACAAAAATGATTCTAAGGGAGGCTGAAATGACTTTCTTCCTGAAGGAAAAAGGGTTTTTCACAACATGAAAGAAAATTACTCTAATTGCACAGCCTAAGACCTATGATTTCAATGCTATTCAATACATGCAAATACAAATGAGACAATGATTTTAAAGGTTTTGATGTTAAACACAATAAAATCTTATCAAATCATTCACATAAGTAGCATTAATGAAAAGGTAGACGCTTGATTCAGCTAAACAATAAAGGAACAATCGCATAAAAAGATAGAGTAGAACCTGTAACATGCTGTAATCTCTATAAATCTACAAAATATGAGTTACAAAATCGTCTTCTCTTAGCAATGTGTAAGAGAGAAAAAAGGCAAGAAATTAAAAAAAAACCTAACTTTTTCTCACAATATATAATATGCTCTCTCCAAGAGACCTAGAAAAGTCAACTACTATCAACTGCCTCTAAAAACAAGCTCTCAAAACTGATCCACAAGCAAGCAAGAAATTCCCTAAAAATAAGGGCTATAACTGTCCCAAATCTGGCTAAAATAGCTCCAAACTGCTCTCCTCTATAAGTTTGGCCAAAAGGTGGACCAAACTCTCCAATTCTGACCAAAAATCCATGCAAAAGAGCTCCAAAAGACTTCAGTTAACTCTATCCTCCAAAGTTTCATGATTTTGGGATATGTGAGCAAGTAATAAAGTAATTTTTGAATGATTACTTTACTATGAGTTACAATTTGTTTTATCTTCTTGATTTTTCAACTTGTGTCAAAATAATAAAGTAATTTATAATTATATTACTTTATTATTTGTTTACATTTATTTAGTTGCAAAATCATGCAAATTTGAATGTATTTGCCCTTTAGAAGATTAAAAAAGCAAAAATAACCCCCTATTTCTCCCTTTGGATTTACATGATTACATTAATCGATCAATGATGATGCCAAGACAAATTAAGCCTTCATGCATTCAAAAAGATAAAATATCTCCATTTACCCCCTTATGTCTTCCATGCAAAAACATACTACATCATGCAAAATAGCTTATAACTCCCTTGAAACATAAAATACTTCATATCATCACCCTAACATCACCTTATAGCTCCATGCATAATCATTATCCATCACCACCTTCGAATCATTCACCTTTGACTTCAATCTCACTTCATACCTTAGCAAAAATTATCATAAGGCACTTGGTCTTATCCTCTGATTATTGTTTTGACTTTTGAATAAAATCAAAAAGGCAATAATAAAACTTGTCCTCACGGGCCCCTGTGGCATCATGCTTCAAATTTTTATGTTTTTCAAAGACTTTAGAAGTCTTGACCACGTGATGGATTAGATAATAATGATTTCAAAAAAATGAAAGTCAAAAATGAAGAAAAGAAAAACTAAGGCATTGACCAAAAAGAAGGGAAAACCCTAATCTTTTTGTCATTTTCACTTTTGTTCATGCTGCTCCTCTTGAGCTATGCCATGCTTTCTTAGGGTTTGAAGGTTTCTTCATTTCTCTCTGCAATTTCTTGAAGGTTTCTCCATGTTTTTCCTTCGAATCTTTGATAGGAAACTGAAGGTGAGTGCATTTGTAACATTTTGAAACATTTATCTTGATTTTCTGTTGCAAGGTCTTGAAGTGGTTTCTTCTTCATTATGATTTATTTCTCACTATGGTTTATTCCTTTTTGTGTGGGGCTGCCATGGCCAACTATTTGAGCTCTTTTGAAAGCAATATAAAGGCAAGAAACATGCGGTCCTGAGTGTAAATGTTCTTCTTCTCTGCAAAAAATAAGGTAAGGCCTCTTTTCATCTTGCACCATTCATGATTCTTGACTGTGCATCTTATATATGATGAGGGTTTGAAGAAAAAACTATGTGGGTTTGGTATTTTTTTGAAAGAATGTTTACTTCCAGGCCACGACCATGAAGTGTATACATGGAAATATTGCATTTTTGTCCCTGTTGGAAAAAGAAACTTGACCCATGAATGAAAGGTACAACTCCTATAGAAAGAAATTTTTTTTGCATTGGTTCTTGAAGCTTCTCCTAGTAAAATAAAAGATGAATACTCTTATTTACCTTGGCCTTTATGCACATAAATGTTACCATTTCTAGGGTTTTGACAAAAATGAAGGACAAACTGGTAAACTTCTCTGGTTCTTCTCAAAACCATTACAGATGCCAAATATAGAACATGTACACTGTCTTTTTAAAGAAAATAGAAAAGTTTATTTTTATACAGAAACCCTCTTAGGGTTTGAAGAAGAAACCTTATCTTATTTCTATTCTGACCCTAATGGTATAAAGACACAAGGGTTTTAAGGAATCTTTCACCCTTCTATAGCAACAATGAACTGGGTTTTCATTTTTACTCTTCTTCTTCTATGTATTTGTAAAGCATTAAAAAACCCTTTGTTCTCCTCCTGTGTATACTTCTCCTTCTGCATTTTATATGGGTTTTAAAACTTTGTGAAGGAAAATCATTTGTTGGCTTCAGCCTACGTACTCACATACATATGATTTGCATTTTATATCTTATTCTTTTTATTTGTTGGCTTGGTCTCCATGTACAAGACTTTGAGGGTTTTATTGAAAGGTTTATGAAAATGGAACAAAGCTGGTGAACCGTACTTTGGTTTACTCTACACCTACTCAATATTTTTCTCCTTTCTTCTCTATCTTTAGAACAAGCTCACTGCATTTGGATATTTGACAATGTATATTGGCATTTTTGTATTATCCTGTACCTGATATGTCATTGCATTTATGGAATATGAATGTTTTAATATGAATGTTTGTTGTCCCTTGATCTTCTCTATAACTTGATTATATTTGTTCATGGCTTACTATTCTTAGATCAAGCAAATGTTGTAGCAAGTCTCTTTGCACTTTTATATTGATGAGATGTGATTTGTACCATGTATAGAAGGCATGGCATCCTCATGATGCAATCTCAATTTTCCTTATGACTGTAGCAAAACTGATCCTTCTTGATTCTCTTTTGCTCTCCATATGTACATTTGCACTTTATATCCTTTACTCCTTATTCTATACATGTACCTTTTATTGCATGATCTCTTTGGTGATCATTCTGTAACTTCTCTTAGTTTCCTGCACCTTCATATGCTGTTACAGGTATTTTGAACACATCATTTATGGTTTTTAGATCTTCTATATCAGATGCATTCATGACAGTGATAAGGATCACTGTGCTCATCATCTCTAGCATTTATTGATACTTGCTTTGGTGAACTCACTTCTATAAGTGTTACCTTGAGACTTAAATGTTATTGCTTCTTGAGGTTTGATCATTAAAACTGTCTCTCTTTCTTATACTTGTTGCTCCTCTTTGAAGTATAACTGTATCTCTGTATGAGATATCTCTCTTTGTTTCTCTTCTCGTATGAATATGGGCTCATGATGATATGATGACAGAATTGTTTGATGGTTCCTGTAGCTTGCTTATTCTACTCCATGGTATGGCTGTTCTATTGCAAATATGTGCCTAATCGGTGTTGTCATTGATGTCAACATATTCTTGTTGCCATTAGTGTCAACTGTATCCTATTTTATTGACTGGCTAGAAGACTAAAATTTTGAGGATATTGAGAAAATTAATGAAGATCTAAGTACGCGGACCATATGGTTGTGTAGAGGATTCTCTGAGGAAGCTCTAGCTAAGAATTGAGAGGTCCGCATAAAGATTTGAAGAAGTTATGGCCCTCTAAGTTGAACCAAGTTTTGTAGTGTTCAAAAAAGAAAGAGTGACAGGAAATTAGTCTGGATTGCTTTGCAAATGAAACACTATGATCTGCGGATCTAGAGACATGTTTGGAAAGTAAGTGTGTGTCATCAACTTAAGTGGTTCATGGTTTGGAGGTCCGCAAGAAATCTTTCTAGTGTAACAGTCATGACAGACAGTGTTCTTAAGGTATTGGATGAAGATACAAGTGATTCTAATGATTGGAGTAGTGTGGATGTTATTTCTGAATTCAATGTGCTTGTGGAGGTCTCTCGATCGTGTGCCCGCTATGTTGGAGGTCCACATTGAAGAATCAAGCTTGTTGTTGAAGATTTCCCTCTTGGTGTTGTTGTTCTTCCCAATCTTGGCCGATTGGATGATTCTAACATGTTGCGAATGATCTAAGAGCAATTCTATGGAGTGTGGCGTGTTGATCAAGGAAGATTTGAGTCCTAGTTATGTTTGGTTGACAACTTATTGATTCACATTAAGTTAGACACTTGTAGTGCCGACCTTGATGTTTATTCCAAGATTGATGAAGCATATAAAGGCATGTAGTTGAGTTGTTGAAAATCATCCTTGTGCAAAATAATAAAATTCCAAGAAAGGATCAGAGGCAGAGAAGACAAGAGGAGGAGCAAAGAAACAAGAATAGCAAAGGATGAAGTGATAGTGAAGAAGTATTCGGGAGAAGAGCAAAAGTTTTGTGAGTATTCAATGGGACTAAACTAGTCGTGAAGAAGATGCTATTTCTCAATTAATTCCTGCTATATTAAACATAATTTTTCTGTAGGCAGTGAGCCTCTTTTGAGAAGTGAGCTCTGGGCAGTGCGCCCGAAGGCAAGTGCCTTCCCATTTTTAAGTACTTTTAATAGGGTACGAATCTTGTGGGTTAACCCCCACCGTGGTTTTCCCTTAACCAGGTTTCCACATTAAAAATCTTGGTGTCAAGTGTGTTAATTGTGTTTTTGCTGATGTGTTATTGTTTCATGCTTTAATGTTTACATCATTAATCATTTTGTAAGTTGTGAAAGAAGATTAAAAGAAGAAAAGGTTAATTTTGTGGACAACTGATTCACCCCCCCTCTTAGTTGTCTGGCCTAATTCCAACAATTGGTATCAGAGCCAAGTTCCTCTGAAAGAAGCTTGATTGCTTGAGGAGATCCAAAATGTTGACTTACAGCAAGGACAGTCTGAGATTTGATGGAACAAATTACACTTTGTGGAAGATACGCATGCAATGTCATTTGTAATGTATGGGTGATGCCTATTGGTTATTAACCGAGAATGAGTATAAGATTCTAGAAAAAGGTCTTACAACTCTAGATGAAATCAAAGATGTCGAGAATAACATTCAAGCTAAAGAAGCCTTGTTGAATGCCCTATCTGATACAAAAATGATAAATGTACTGGAATTGAAGATCGCGTATGAAATCTGGGAGAAGTTGAAAACCCTACATGAAGGTGATGAATATGTCAAATGTGCCAAACTACAAAGCCTGAAGGGTAGATATGAAAGCTTAAGGATGAGTGAAGATGAAAATATTACCTCATACATGCTAAAAGTGAATGAACTTGTGAGCAGTATAAGGTGTGCTGGTGGAGTATTGGATGAATAAGAGATTGTTGCCAAAGTGCTCAGATCCTTACCTCTGGCATACAAGCATTAAGTTGCTGCCATTGAAGAAATCAGAACTATGACAACTGTTACAAGGGATGAGTTGATTGGTAAGCTTTCAACATTTGAAATGAGTGAGTTTGGTGATTCTCTTCCTAAGTCTAAATCTACATTTAAGGCTAGTATTCATGGAAAACAAAAATATGATCGAGGTAAAAGCTCTTCAAAAAGACCAAACAGATTTGACAGGACAAGGAAGGATCTTGCAGATGATGAAACTGAGTTCGATCAAATTGAAGCACTTTTTGCCAAAAGATTACCAAGAGGATTTGGTAAGTATGAAGGAAAGTTTCCATTCAAATGTTTTGCTTGTAATAAGATTGGTCATTTTACCTCAAGGCATCTGGAGAGGGGTTAAAGGACAAACCCTAACAGACCTAGAGTTTAGAAGAAATGCTACTATGTCTAAGAAGCTGGTGAAGAAGGAGTCATAGATGATGAATCTGATCATGGAGGTTCCACTGAAAATGATTGAGTATTCATTGCTATCAAATAAGAAGATTCGGTGCCTACTGAATCTGCTAGCTATGTAAATGTGGAAAGTGCCTTGGCTACTTAGGTTGTAGAAAAAGATGAATGGGTAATTGACAATGGATGTTCTCATCATATGACTGGTGAAAAAAGTAAGTTTGTAAGCTTTGAAAAATATGAAGGTGGAATTGTGAAATTTGGAGACAACTCAGTTGGTAGAATCCGTGGTAGAGGATCCATCTCTTTTGATGGTAAGAATAGCACTAATGATGTTCTATATGTGGAACGATTGAAGCATAATCTTCTTAGTGTTGGATAGTTGGTTGACAAGGGTTATGATCTCTAATTCAAGGATGGAAAATGCAGAATCTTGGAAAGCTCCGGAACTGAAATTGCATTTGGTACTCAGACTAGAGGTAACATCTTTCATTTAAGTAGTTCTGGAAAAAGTTGTTTAATTGCTCAAATTGATCAGAGTTGGTTATGGCATAGGAGAATGTGTTATGTGAATTTTGATAACATTATCAAGATAAGTTCTACTCAGGCTGTGAGAGATCTTCCAAAACTTGTGAAACCTGCTGATAGCATGTGTAGAGAATGTCAATTGGGTAAACAAAACAAAATTTCATTCAAGAGTAAAGAATATTTTTCAAGTGGACGGTTGGAACTTGTGTATACTAATCTATGTGGCCCTGCTAGAATTAGGATTGTGTAAGGAGACAATTTTTTTGTTGCTGATTGATGATTACTCCCTGATGATGTGGGTAACCTTCTTGAAAGAAAAATTAGAAGCTCTTGACAAGTTCAAGGTGTTCAAGGTTATGGTGGAAAATGAGATTGGTGAAAAAATAAAGTGTCTAAGATCTGATAGAGGTGGAGAGTTTACCTCCGGTGAGTTTGATACATTTTGTGAAAAGCATGGAATAAAAAGACAATTATCTACTCCTAGGACTCCTCAACAAAATGGATTCATGGAAAGAAAGAACCAGACCATTCAAGAAGCTGCTAGGACCATGATGATGGAAGTAAATGTTCCACAAGTCTATTGGCAAGAAGTTGTGAGTACTGCTATCTACACTCTTAACTAGGTACAGATCAAAGACAATTCTAGTAACACCCCTTATGAACTATGGTTTGATCATCCTCCTACTGTGAGATACTTTAGAGTTTTTGGTAGTAAGTGCTATATCAAAAGAGATGAGGATCTAAGCAAGTTTGAAGCAAGAAGTGATGAAGGGATATTTCTGGGTTACTCTACTCAAAGTAAGGCATACCGGTGCTTTAACAAGAGATTGAAAAAGATTGTTGAAAGTGCAAATGTTAGAGTTGATGAGAGAAAATAAGGACACTCCAGGTCTTGCGGATATGAATCAGATGATTAAGATGGAAGTTAAAGTCAAGGAAGACAAGTTCAAACCTAGATCAGCTTTAGATTGATCCAAAAAATCTAGTGACTCAAGAGGATAGTGCAGATGTTGAAGAACAAGCTCAAGAAACAGAGGTTCAAATAAAAACTCCTAGGTATGTAAGACTGAACCATCCTGAAGATTAGATCATAGGAGATAGATATAAATGTGTTCAAACTAGGAAAATAATTGTTGAAGATTAAGAGGAGATTTATTTGATCTCAAAGACTGAACCAAATTCAGTAAGTGAAGCTTGCAATGATGAAAATTGGGTAAAAGCCATGGAAGAAGAATTAATGCAAATTGAAAAGAATCACACTTGGGATCTTGTTCCTAGACCTGAAGATAAAAATGTGATTGGAACTATATGGGTCTTCTGGAATAAACTAAATGAAGACGGTGTAGTTGTAAGAAACAAAGCAAGGCTGGTATGCAAAGGATGTTAGATTTAGGACAGACAACTAAGAGGGGGGGTGAATCCGTTGTCCAAAACTTTCTTGCAATTAACCACTTAAATCCTTTTCTTAATTCAATATTATAATGATAAATCAATCATGGAAACTTAATGCAATAATTCAAGAGCAGAAACACATTAACACATATGACACCAAGATTTTTAACATGGAAAACCCAGTTAAGGGAAAAACCATGGGGTGACTAACCCAAGATTGTATTCTCTGTTAGAAGAATAGAAAGAACAAAATGGCACATGCCAATTAGGGCTCACTGCCCGAGCACACTGCTCACAAGAGGCCCACTGCCTACAGGAGACACACTATCTACAAAATAATAAGTATTACATACTTGAACTGAAGAATAGCATCTTCACCATGCTTGAGTCAGTTCTATTTAAGACCAAAAACTTCTACTCTACCTTTTGCTCTCCTCCTCTCTACCACACTTTCATCTTCACAAGATACTTTTGAAATGACTTTATAATTTTATATTTATACAAGATATTGACTTAGGAATGATCATCCAAGTCAAAAAATATTACAGAGAAAATACAAAAATACAACATGACAAATTACAAAAGACTTCACGCGGATCAACACATTATTGGCCACACAGATCTAAGACTTCAATCTTCTTCTAGGAACACGCCAATCTTCACATAACATCTTCAAGATCATTCGCAGGAGGTGTAACTTATCCGGTCGGCCAGACTAATGAAGAACACCATCATCTGGAAGTAATTCTTCAATTGCGAGCTCAAACTTCAGTGTGGACCACCAACATGAACTGGACACGATCCAAAGACCTCCACAAGCTTTCTTGATTCACCAAGAACATCCTCACTACATCTATTTACTGGAATCATTCTCTCCTTCATCTGGAACCTCAAGAACATAGTCTGTCATCACTGTCATAATCGAATAGATGCTTACGGACCTCCAAACCATGAACCAATTGAGTTGTCAATTTATAGTGACTTCCTAAACACTCCACCAAATCTGTAGAACAAGATATTTCATTTCCAGATCTCACAGACCTTCCTATATCACTTTGTCACCTCTGAACATCTGCCAGAACTAGTTTTACTTGAGTGGCCATAGTTTCTTTAGATCTTCATGCGAACCACCGAAATCTTCACTGGATCATCTTAAGACACATATCTACAAACCCTTTGAAGCACATCTTCTGATCTTCATCTTATCTTGGATTTTTACCTCACTGTCTTCACTGTTCTTCTTTGTTCCTGATATGACTAATTTTCTCAATATCCTCAGCATAAAGCTCATCCAATCCTTATCATTAATGCAACAGGAGTACGTTGACATCAATGACAACACCAGTTAGGCCCATACTTGCAACAATCTCCCCCTTTGTCATTGATGGCAACATACGATGTGAAAAATTGTTTTGACCATCAAGACAAGAACTTCTCCTTACTGATACAACTCTCCCTATCAACAACAACCATTCACATGTCTTCTCTTCCTTTACTGCTCCCCTTTTGATCAACAACCACTTGTTTTTTACATGTCTTCTCTCCCCCTTTGACATCAATGGCAAAGGGCACATACTTGCAACTCCACCACTTCAGAATCATACCGGCTGCTCCCCTAGGTAGCAACTCCCCATCATCAATCCAGACCACAAGATATGACTGTGATATCCACCGGACTGATGTAATTCAGTGCACCTTAGTTCATCACTAGAGGGGTAATAACCCCTAACTTCTCCCTTAGATACTCAAAAGAGTCCTTAGGTAGAGGTTTAGTAAAGATATCTGCAATCTAATCCTTAGAAGGCATAAACTCCAATCTGACTTCATTTTTGTTCACTTTCTCTCTCAAAAAGTGAAACTTGATTGATATATGTTTAGTCTTTGAATGTAACACCAAATTCTTTGATATGTTAATTGCACTTGAATTATCACAGAAGATTGTGATAGGTTCCTCAAACTCCACTCTGATGTCTCTTAGCATTTGCTTCATCCACAAAACTTGAGTGCAACTACCTATTGCTGCAATATATTCTGCTTTAGCTGTGGATAGAGATATTGCCTCTTATTTCTTGCTTAACTAAGAAACCAATCTCTTCCCCCAAAAGAATGCTCCACCATTGGTACTCTTCCAGTCATCCACATCTCCTACCCAATCCGCATCTGTATATGCATGAAGAGAGAAATTATGATCTCTAGGATACCACAAACCATACTCAACTGTCCCTTTTAGATATCTAAAAATCCTCTTGATTGCCATGACATGAGATTCTCTAGGATCAGCTTGGAATCTTTTCTGATCAGCCTTAGGAGAGTCATCATCTTTGCTCAATTTACATCCAGTTGCCATGGGAGTACTCATTGGTTTTGAGTCTTCCATCCCAAATTTCTTCAACAATTCTTTCACATATTTGGTTTGAGAAATGAAGATTCCTTTCTTTGTTTGAGTGATTTGCAAACCCAAGAAGAAATTCATTTCCCCAAACATGGACATTTCAAATTCACTTTTCTTTTGATTTGCAAAGGTTTTGCACATACTATCTCTTCCTCCAAAAATGATTTCATCAACAAACACTTCAACAATCAAAACATTTTCATGATCAATTTTGAAGTACAAATTACTGTCAACAGTACTTTTGTTGAAGCCAATCTTCAAAAGATACTTATCCAACCTTTCATACCAGGCTCTTGGGGCTTGCTTGAGTATATACAGTGCTTTCTTCAACTTGCAGACCATATCACCATGATTAGACAATTGAAATCCATCTGGTTGCTCATTGTATACTTCCTCTTCCAAGTCACCATTTAGGAAGGTAGATTTGACATCCATCTGATATACTTTGAAATCCTTGAAGGCAGCAAAAGCAAGAAACAATTTGACTGCTTCAATTCTTGCCACCAGAGCAAAAGTTTCTTCAAAATCAACTCCTCCTACTTGGGAGTAATCCTTGCAGACTAATCTGGCTTTGTTTTTGACTACTTCACCATCTTCATTTAGTTTATTTTGGAAGACCCATTTGGTTCCAATCACATTCTTATTTTTAGGTCTGGGAACAAGATCCCATGTGTGATTCTTCTCAATTTGCATCAGCTCTTCCTCCATTACTTTAGTCCAATTTTCATCATTGCAAGCTTCATTCACTGTCTTAGGTTCAATCTTTGAAATCAGACAATACTCTTGTGAACATTGAGAAATCCTTCTTCTTGTTTGTACACCTTTTCTTTTATCACCTATGATTTGATCCTCAGAGTGATTCAGTCTTACATACTTGGGAACTTTGGGAGTTGCTTGCACTTCTAATTCTTGACCAGGTTCATTTAAATTCATCTCTTCTTCCTGGTTTACCGGATCAGTTTGAATCTAAGTCTTAGAAGGGGCTTGGACTCTTTGGATCAGAACATCATTCTGATCATCTTCATCATATTCATAAAACCTTGAGGGTTTTTCAATCCCTTCATCAACCTTCACATTTGTACTTTCTATAATCTTTCTCAATCTCTTGTTATAACACTGGTATGCTTTACTTTGAGTAGAATAACCCAAGAATATTCCTTCATCACTTCTAGCATCAAATTTGCCTAGATCTTCATCTCTTTTAATGTAACATTTGCTACCAAAGACTCTGAAATACTTCACAGTAGGATTGATGCCAAACCAAAGTTCATAAGGAGTCTTACCGGTATTGCTTCTGATTTGAACTCGATTAAGAGTGTAGATTGCAGTGCTTACAACTTCTCTCCAGTAGATTTGAGGGACATTTTCTTCCATCATCATGGTTCTAGATGCTTCTTGGATGGTCAGGTTCTTTCTTTCCACTACTCCATTCTGTTGTGGAGTTCTAGGAGCAAACAATTGTCTTCTTATTCCATGCTTCTCACAGAATTCTATGAACTCACCGGATGTGAATTCTTCACCTCTATCAGACCTCAGACATTTTATGCTCAATCAGTTTCATTCTCCACCATAGCCTTGAATATTTTGAATTTCTCAAGAGCCTCTAATTTCTCTTTCAAAAAAGTTACCCACATCATCCGAGAGTAGTCATCAATTAATAGCATGAAGTATCTATCACCTTGCACACTCCTGATTCTTGCCAGACCACATAAATCAGTATGAACTAAGTCTAATAATCTGGTAGAAGATTATTCCTTACTTCTAAATGTAACTCTGCTTTGCTTACCCAACTGGCATTCTTTGCACATACTATTAGTGGGTTTCACTAGTTTTGGAAGATCTCTCACAGCCTGGGTGTTGCTTATCTTAATGATATTATTAAAATTCACATGACACATTCTTCTATGCCACAACCAACTTTGATCAATTTGAACAAATAAACAACTTTTACCAGTACCAACCAAGTGGAAGATGTTACCTTTAGTCTGGGTACCAGATGCAATCTCTGTTCCAGAACTTTCAAAGATCTTGCATTTTCCATTTTTGAACCAGAGATCATAGCCTTCATCTACCAACTATCCAACACTGAGAAGATTATGCTTCAGGCCTTCAACATATAGTACATTACTGGTTTTGTTCTTTCCATCAAAAGAAATAGATCCTCTATCTCTGATTCTACTAGCTGAATTATCACCAAATTTTACCACTCCTCCTTCATACCTTTCCAAATCTATAAACTTGTTTTTGTCACCTGTCATATGGTGGGAGCATCCACTGTTAATGACCCAATCATCCTTTTCTTCAACTTGGGCAGCCAGAGCTTTTACAACAGTTTTATGATTGACAGATTTAGAGGGCATTGGTTCTTCTTCCTTGATGGCAATAAACACTCAGTCACTTCCAGATTTGTTTCCTATCTCTGATTCATCATCTATCACTCCTTCATCATCATCATCTTCATGAACATAATAGCATTTCTTTTGGAACCTTGATCTATTAAGGTTTGGCCTTAAAAATCTTTCTGGACACCTTGAGGCAAAATGACCAATCTTATTGCAGTTAAAACACTTAAAAGGTAATTTCCCTTCATGCTTACCAGATCCTCTTGGTAGTCTTTTTGCAATAAGGGCTTCAAGTTGAGCAATTTCAGCTTCATCTTCTTCCAGGCCTTTTCTTGTTTTTCAATACTATGATAGTTTCCTTGAAGAGTTCTCTCCTGGATCAAACCTTTATTTGCCTTTTACAAATGCACTAGCTTTGAATGCAGATTCAGTCTTGGAGGGGCATCTCCAAACTTGGTCAATTCAAATGCAGCCAATTTACCAACCAATTGATCTCTTGTGACACCTGAATGGGCTCTAAATTCTTCAATGGTAGCAACCTTGTACTTGTAAGAATCAGGAAGGGATTTGAAAACTTTGCCAACAATCTCATCTTCATCCAAGACTCCACTAGCACATCTAATGCCACAAACAAGCTCATTTACTCTGGGAATGAATATAGTGATATTTTTATCTTCTCTCATCTTCGGGTTTTCAAATTTTCCTTTTAGACTCTATAGCTTGGCACATTTCACATACTTGTCTCCTTCATGCAGAAGTTCCAATTTTTGCCAAATCTCATATGCAGTTTTTAGATCAACAACATTTGTCAGTTCTGAATTGGATAAGGCACTTAGGAGAGCTTCTTTAGCCCGCAGATTATTTTCAGCATCTCTCATTTCATCCATGGTACACGGACCATTCTGTGGGGGATCATACTCCTTTGAGGCCATAACCCAATACTGCATTCCCATGCATTACAGGTGGCATTCCATTTGACTTTTCCAAAGAGATTAATTAGTTCCATCAAACCTCAGACTATCCTTCTTATATGATGACATCTTGGATCTCCTCAAGCGATTAAGCTCTCTGAGAGGAACTTAGCTCTGATACCAATTGTTAGATTTAGGACAGACAATTGAGAGGGGGGGTTAATCAATTGTCCAAAACTTTCTTGCAATTAACCATAAATCCTTTTCTTAATTCAACAGTATAATGATAAATCAATCATGGAAACTTAATGTAACAATTCAAGAGCAGAAACACATTAACACATATGACACCAAGATTTTTAATGTGGAAAACCCGGTTAAGGGAAAAACCATGGGGTGACTAACCCAAGATTGTATTCTCTATTAGAAGAATAGAAAGAACAAAATGGCACATGCCAATTAGGGCTCACTGCTTGAGCACATTGCTCACAAGAGGCCCACTACCTACAGGAGACACACTGTCTACAAAATAATAAGTATTACATACTTGAACTAAAGAATAGCATCTTCACCATGCTTGAGTCAATTCCATTTAAGCCCAAAAACTTTTGCTCTGTCTTTCTCTCTCCTCCTCTCTACCACACTCTCATCTCCACAAGATACTTTTGAAATGACTTTACAATTCCATATTTATAAAAGATATCAACTTAGGAATGATCATCCAAGTCAGCAAACATTACAGAGCAAATACATAAATACAACATGACAAATTACCAAGACTTCATGTGGATCAACACATTGTTGGCCACACAAATCTGAGACTTCAATCTTCTTCTAGGAACACGCCAATCTTCACATAACATCTTCAAGATCATCTGCAGGAGGTGTAACTTATCCGGTCAGCCAGACTAATGAAGAACACCATCATCCGGAAGTAATTCTTCAATTGCAAGCTCAAACTTCAGTGCGGACCACCAATATGAACTGGACATGATCCAAAGACCTCCACAAGCTTTCCTGATTCACCAAGAACATCTGCACTATATCTACTTACTGGAATCATTCTCTCCTTCATCTGGAACCTCAAGAACATAGTCTGTCATCACTGTCATAATGGAATAGATGCTTGCGGACATCCAAACCACCAACCAATTGAGTTGTCAATTCACAGTAACTTCCTAAACACTCCACCAAATCTGCAGAACAAGACATTTCATTTCTGGATCTCACTGGACCTTCCTATATCACTCTGTCACCTCTGAACATCTGCCAAAACTAGTTTTACTTGAGTGGCCATAGCTTCTTTAGATCTTCATGTGGACCATCAAAATCTTCACTGGATCATCTTAAGACACATATCTACAAACCCTTTGAAGCACATCTTTTGATCTTCATCTTATCTTGGATTTTTACCTCACTGTCTTCATTATTCTTGTCTGTTCCTGATATGACTAATTTTCTCAATATCCTCAGCATACAACTCATCCAATCCTTATCATTAATGCAATAGGAGTATGTTGACATCAATGACAACACCGGTTAGGCCCATACTTGTAACAAAGGATATTCTCAAGTGGAAGGAATTGATTTTGAAGAAACTTTTGCTCTGGTGGCAAGAATAGAGGCAGTCAGATTATTTCTTGCATTTTCTACTTATAAAGATTTCAAGGTCTATCATATGGATGTCAAGTCAGCATTCCTAAATGAGGAATTAGAAGAAGTCTACATTGAGCAACTGGAAGGATTTTAGTTATCTGATTAGAGAGATATGGTCTGCAGGTTGAGGAAAGCATTGTATGGACTCAAACAAGCCCCAAGAGCCTAGTATGCAAGATTAGATAAGTATCTACTAAAGCTAGGATATAGCAAAGGCACTGCTGACAGTAATTTTTACTTCAAGATTGATCATGAGCACATTCTGATTGTTGAGGTATTTGTTGATGATATCATTTTTGGTGGAAATGAGAATATGTGCAAAATATTTGCTGATCAGATGCAGAGTGAATTTGAGATGTCCATGTTTGGTGAAATAAATTTCTTTTTAGGTCTGCAAATCATTTAGTCAGATAAAGGTATCTTCATATCTCAATCTAACTATGTGAGAGAATTGTTGAAAAAGTTTGGAATGGAAGATTCAAAACTAATTGGTACACCCATGGTAACTGGATGTAAGATGAGTAAAGATGATGACTCCCCTAAGGAAAATCAGAAAAGGTATAGATCAATGATTGGAGGACTACTCTATCTGACTCAGACTAGACCTAATATCATGAATGAAGTTGGACTTGTTGCTAGATTTCAAGCTAATCCTAGAGAATCCCAAGTTGTAGCAGTCAAGAGAATTTTTAGATATCTCAAAGGGACACTTGATTATGGCTTATGGTATCCAATGGATAATGACTTCACTCTTCATGCATATACAAATGCTGATTGGGCAAGAGATGTGGATGATAGAAAAAGTACTAGTGGTGGTGGATTCTTCTTGGGAAGCAGATTGGTTTCTTGGCTAAGCAAAAAGCAGGAGGCAATATCCCTATCTATAGCAGAGGCAGAGTATATAGCAACATCAAACAATTGTACTCAAGTTCTATGGATGAAGCAAATGTTGAAGGACATCAGAAATGTGTTTGAGGAGCCTGTCACAATCTTTTGTGATAATTCAAGTGCAATAAGCATCTCAAAGAATCTGGTGTTGCATTCAAAGACAAAGCATATATCAATCAAGTTTCACTTTTTGAGAGAGAAGGTTAATGAGAATGAATTCAGATTGGAGTTTATTTCTTCAAAGGATCAGATTGCAGATATTTTCACTAAGCCTCTACCCAAGGATACTTTTGAGTATCTCAAAGAGAAGTTAAGGGTTATTACCCCTCCTGATTAGAACTAAGATGCACTAGGGTGCATCAGTCCGGTGGAATTCACAGTCATATCTCGTGATCCAGATTGATGCTAAGGAGATACTACTCAAGGGGAGTAGTCAGTATGCAGATTTTGAGATTAGTCTAAAAAAAAGGGGGAGAAAAGGTTACAAATATGTGCCCTTTGCCATTGATGTCAAAGGGGGAGAGAAGTCATGTGAAAAATTAGTTGCTAATAAAAGGGGGAGCTATAAAGAAAATGGTTGCAGGTGTGATATGAGAAAGGGGGAGAAGTTCCTGTCTTGATGGTTGAATCAATTTTTCACATCATATGTTTCCATCAATGACAAAGGAGGAGATTGTTGCAAATATGTGCCTAATCGGTGTTGTCATTGATGTCAACATATTCCTTTTGCCATTAGTGTCAAATGTATCCTATTTTATTGACTGGCTAGAAGACTGAAATGTTGAGTATATTGAGAAAATTAATGAAGATCTAAGTATGCAGACCATATGGTTGTGTAGAGGATTGTCTGAGGAAGCTCTAGCTAAGAATTGAGAGGTCCGCATAAAGATTTGAAGAAGTTATGGCCCTCTAAGTTGAACCTGGTTTTGTAGTGTTCAGAAAAGAAAGAGTTACAAGAAATTGGTCTGGATTACTCCACAAATGAAACACTATGATTTGCGGATCTAGAGACATGTTTGGGAAGTCAGTGTGTGTCATCAACTTAAGTGGTTTGTGGTTTGGAGGTCCACAAGCAATCTTTCTAGTGTAATAGTCATGACAGATAGTGTTCTTAAGGTACCGGGTGAAGATGCAAGTGATTCTATTGATTTAGAGTAGTGTAGATGTTATTGTTGAATTCAATGTGCTTATGAAGGTCTCTGGATCATGTGCCTTCTATGTTGGAGGTCCGCATTGAAGAATCGAGCTCATTGTTGAAGATTTCCCTCTTGGTGTTGCTATTCTTCCTAGTCTTGGCTGACTTGATGATTCTAGCGTGTTGCAGATGACCTAAGGGCAATTCTATGGAGCGTGGCATGTTAATCAAGGAAGATTTGAGTCCCAATTATGTTTGGCCGTCAGCTTAGTGATTCACATTAACTTAGACACTTGTAGTGCCGACCTTGATGTTTATTCCAAGGTTAAAGAAGCATATAAAGGCATGTAGTTGAGTTGTTGAAAATTATCCTTGTGAGAAATAATAAAATTCCAAGAAAGGATCAAAGGCAGAGCATAGAAGAGGAGGAGCAGAGAAACAAGAACAGTAAAGGATGAAGTGATAGTGAAGAAGTATTCGGGAGAAGAGCAGAAGTTTTGTGAGCATTCAATGAGACTTAACCAGGCATGAAGAAGATGCTATTTCTTAGTTAATTCCTTCTGTATTAAACATAATTTTTCTGTAGGCAGTGAGCCTGAAGGCAAGTGTCTTCCCATTTTTAAGTACTTTTAACAGGGTACGAATCTTGTGGGTTAACCCCCACTGTGGTTTTCCCTTAACTGGGTTTCCATGTTAAAAATCTTGGTGTCAAGTATGTTAATTGTGTTTCTGCTCATGTGTTATTGTTTCATGCTTTAATGTTTACATCATTAATCAGTTTTTAAGTTGTGAAAGAAGATTAAAAGAAGAAAAGGTTAATTTTGTGGACAACTAATTCACCCCCCCTCTCAGTTGTCTGGCCTAATTCCAACATGTTCATGTTGTCACTCTATGATTGTACCTTGTATGATATAGGACTATTCATCTATTCTTTTTGTTGTTCCACTATGACTGATCAATTATTATGGCTAAAAATCATGTTTACAATTTGGATATTTTTGCATTAACAACAATACTTGAGCATGCTAGGCTCAACCCTTATGGGAGCCTATTTTCTCCACATGTTTTAATGTCTTCAAATCAACAACATAACTTTTCCTATACCTGCACAGTGAACAAACAAGTTAGCATAAAAACATACCTTTGGAAGCTGATTGATCTTTCTCATGAAGATTTGACTTTCAACTGATGATCTGATTTATTGCACATGTCTGATATTGATCCAGTGGCATTGATGCATAGTGACTACAATTTTATATATCTACTGATAAGGCATATATGATGAATTTGTATATCTGGAGCTTCTAATACAACCTTTCCCAACCTTGCAGGTCCATCATCCTGATCAGGAGCAAGAAGCTGAAGACATGAAGATCAAGCTGCTAGATAGGAGGGTCAACCTTCATGACAAGGCAATGATGGATATCAATTTCCTCATGTGTTCTTTTCCTTTACTTTATCTTCAGATGTATAGCTTGCATGCTTGTTGGCCTCATTTCTAATCTATCAAAATTTAAACTTTTGTGTCAAGAGTCCAATGCCTAGTTGCCCTAGTCGCAAATTCTCCTAAAGTGTGCCACAAGTATTCTATTGAACAGAGATGCCTAGGGGCATATTTCTCTAAAAGTGATGATTATCCAAATAAGAGTTCGAACTTAACAAGGGAACAAGAAAAGCTGACATGTGAGGACATGATATGCATCAGTGAAGGAATGAGGTTTTCAAAGTAATTTGAAAAGGCCGATTAAATTGTGAAGACACCGATAGCACTTATCAAAACATAATAAAATGCCGAAAAGAGAAAGTCTGAAAGTTTTTTTTTCGGCGATGTCATGTGGTTTCTAAAGCAACTTTGGCCACCACTAAAGTTTGGAAAGACATTCAAAAGGCCATTTTATTTTCTCTATTGACTTTTAATTTAGTTTTAGAACTTTCATTCACTGTTTATAAAAGTATTGAAAACCTCCGATTCAACTTCCTAAATCACTGATAAAGGATGTAAAAGTAGTTTCTATCATCAGGGTGTGATATTTGAAAGTTGTTTCGTAAAGTGCTCGTGTCCAGAAAGGATGAGTTGGTTATTTTAACCTCCTGTACCGAACATATTTTGAAAAGACTTTTGAAACCTCCTTCAAAAGTTGATGAAAGGTTTTAAAAAAAAGTTCTTAAGTTATCGATGAAGACTTAATAAGAAGATGGTTAGAGCAAGTAGTTATTATAACTACTTAGAATACTATAATCTGCACACGGATGGAATTGTTTAAGAAGTTTTAAAAGCTTTCTAGAAAATACAATTGTCAAATGTAAAGCTCTGCCAAAACTTTACCAACGCACCAAATGGAGACTTTCGAATGAGAGTTTGAACATCCTCCAAAACACATCGAATGGGAAGATTTTTGCCAGATATTCTAGTTGGAACTACCCTGCTTCACCAACGAGAGTAGCATGAAGAATTCTCAAGAGATGGAAATTTCATCCACTAAATGGTGGTCAGAGCTGGCCATGGATGATCAACTGCAAGTAATGCAGAACAAAAACAATCTATACGAGCCAACTACAGAACAACTTGCAGTAGTGTTGGGATGCCAGAATAATAATAACTTGGGTTTGGACAGTGTTTGCAATTTGATGGGCTATTTTACCAACAATATAAACTTCCCTAGTTGGGAGCAAGAACAAGGCCATGTGAAGGTAGTTCTTATTACGAAAGGCCTTTGAAATAGATGAAAACAATTAGCTGGGATTCTTGTTCGTCAAGGCCACAGTTTTCTAGCAAGGTTTCGACATCTCCCTCTGTTTATGTTCCCAATTCCCAACAGGAGAATTACATAACAAGCCTGTTGAAACTCCAAGAAGAATCTAACTATAATGATACCAGCAATAACCACATTAATATTAATGCAGCCCCAAACACGCCCACCATTAATGGCGAAATCCTGGTGGAGAGTTGCATCTCAGACATTACAAATTCTGTAGACACGTCTGCATTCAACATTTCCCCCACCTCAACCAAGATGTATAGGCAGAATCAGGGAAAGAATCTACACTCCAATGTGACAAAGCAGGTATCCGGTAATACTCAAGATCACATCATGGCTGAGCGGAAGCGACACGAGAAACTTAGCCAGAGATTCATCGCTCTCTCTGCTATTGTTCCTGGCCTCAAGAAGATGGATAAGGCCTTCGTGCTGGGGGATGCAATAAAGTATGTGAAGCAGTTGCAGGAGAAGGTGAAGATAATGGAGGAACAGGCTCCCAAGAAAACTATGCAATCCGTGGTGTATGTGAAGAAGACCGAGCTGGTTTCGAATCCTGAGGATGACAAACTTTCTGCAACTTCCTCTTCTAATTCTTCGTCGGCTATTGAAGATGGCATAGAAGGTGTGTTTACACCCAAAATCAAGGCTTGTCAAGTGAACAGAAATATTCTAATTCAAATCCATTGCGAGAAAAAAAAGGGCCCTTGGTTCATCCTAACTCTTTCTTACAAAGAAGTTATTTCAAGTGCCTAAGCAAGGTAGTTATTCTAAGCGACTAGCTTTGTGAAAGAAAGTTATTCAAAATTAGGGCACTTATGAAGGTAGTTAAGTCAAGTAGTTATAAAAAGTGGTTGAGGTAGTTACCCTAGGTGGTTACTAACCTCACCTATATATACTTCATTATATTTCAATCAAAGGGGGAGTTCCACTTTTTCACATGACAGTGTATGAAAGACTCGGATAGTATTATTCAAGTTTGAAAGCAATAAAGAAACATTTTGAATGTGTGTTCAAATTGATTTAATGTGTTGTTATTGGTATTCGTACGTTTCATCAATAATGATCATGTGCTTTCCTTTCAAAGTTACATTGTGAGAAAGATATTTCGCATCAAGTTTTGGTATCTCTGCTTGGATGCATGGAACTTAAATTCATGATTTTAACTCTTATTTCATCACTACTATTTGTTATTTCTTTGTTTTTGTTCTTATAATTCTAGAAAATCCAAATACCCCTATCATATGAGGGAGCTGCCCCTCTTAAATGCAGAGAGCAATCGACATAGACCTGCGATTGTTCAACTGTTGTGAGCAGATTGTTGCTAATCCAAGGGCAAATAGAGTTACTCAAGAAGATTATTTTAAAGCAACAAATCTATTTACCAACAATGCTCTATTGCATTCGCTTAGTTTAGCCATTCCCATGGCTTGTGTAAGACATATTTAAACATTCTCTTGAATATAATCAATTATCTTACTTTATGCAATGATTTATGTATGTTTTGCTTTCTGAATCAAATGCATAGCATAAAATAACTGAATCTACTTTAAAACATATGTTTAAAATATGATGATGAAATGATAGTTTATAAATGCCTTTTCTTTGCACTGAACTATGGTACTTGAATAATTCAATAACATCATAACTGAAAGATAAAATCAGTTAGATACTTGTCATTCCTTGAATGCATGTTCTCTTGTCCTTAAACCAAATTTCACTTATCAGGATGGTTTGACAGCTCTGATTGAACTGTCACATCATCTTGATAAATGATTCTCTATTGTTCTCTTGTCAAGATATCAGGCATTTGACTGAGTGATCATACACCTTTAAATTTTTTGTTTATCTCCTTGTAACCACTACAATCTAGGCCTTGCTAAATTAGGTGTGAACATAATTTAGTAACAGTTGTTAGAGGGCAACATTATTTTTCCAATAAAGCATACTTCATGGGTGTCTAATCTTGTTCCTACTAGGAAAAAGAATGGTGAAATAAGGCTTTGTGTTGACTTTAGAGACCTCAATATAGCCTCTTTGAAGGATCACTATCCATTTCCCTCTATGGAACAAATCTTGCAAATGGTTTCAGGTTCATAAAGGTTCTCTTTGCTTGACAATTTTTTAGGCTATAATCAAGTTTTAGTGAAGGAAGAGGACCAATATAAAACATCATTCACCACAAAATGGGGTACAATGGCTTATAAGAAGATGCCATTTGGTTTGTCCAATGTTGGGGCAACTTTCCAAAGGGCCATGGACATGGCATTCCAAGGTTTGATGCACAAGATAGTGCTAGTTTATTTAGATGACATTACAGTTTTCTCTAAAAATTCTAATGAACACTTTGATCATTTGAGGCAAGTGTTTGACAGGTGTAGAGAATATGGTGTGTCATTAAATCCTAAAAAATGCATATTTGTTGTCCATGAAGGCAAGTTACTTGGGCATGTAGTGTCTAAACATGGTGTAAAGATCGATCCTAAAAGGGTAAGTGTTATCTTGGCCTTGCCATTATCCAGTCACAAGAAAGGCTTGCAAAGATTTCTTGGGAGAATAAACTTTGTGAGGATATTCATCCCTGATATTGCTGATTTATTGAAGCTACTAACATCCATTCTTAAAAAGAACGTGTCTTTCAGCTACTCTAAAGAAGGAAAGGCCAGTTTTGAAAGTATTAAGGAAGCTTTATCAGCAACACCTACACTCATAAATCCTATTTTTCCAAAGATTTTACTTTGTATGCCTATGGAAATATTGATACTTTATTAGCTATGCTAGTGCAGAAAAATGATGAAAGTTTGGAGCAGCCAATAGCTTTTTTCAGTCAAGGCTTCGAAGGTTATGAGCAAAGGTATAGTTTTGTTGAAAAACATGTCCTTGCTATCATTAGGAGTCTAAAAAAGTTTAGACATCTGATTTCAAACAATATGGTTTGCTTGATGGTTGCTCACCCAAGCATTGAAGAGTTTTTGTTGAATAAGGACTTGAGTGAAAAAAGGGCATGTTGGATCACTAAAGTCATGGAATATGACATTGAAATTAAGGTGATAAAGCTAGTAAGAGGGAAAGGCATGTGTGAAAAGATAGCTATAGATTCTAGGAACAACAAATAAGAGGTTAAGGAGGTCATCTTAGTCCTCCAAAATGACTTCCAAATAGCTGCACCTATTAATCCTTCAAGCTAGGTACAAGACATGACACTTTTTCTTCAGATAGGTGAGTGTCCACAAGGTTTGGACAGGGCTAAAAGAAGGCATTTTAGGCTGCAATCTATACCATATGTGCTTTTGAATGGCATACTTTTCAAGAAGGATTTGAATGGTGTGTTGTTAAGATGCATTGATGCTAACCAAGTTGATCAAGATTTACAAGAATTTCATAATGGTTCAACTAGTGGACATTTTGCACCTAGAACAATAGCATTGAAGATAATGAAGGCAGGCTATTTTTGGCCTAGTTTATTTAAGGATGCACATACATGGGTAAGGAAATGTAAGAAATGTGATTTCTTCATAGGTAAAGAGAGGTTGGCATCCCTTCCATTGCAACCTATTTAGGTTAAATAGCATTTCATGAAGTGGGGTATTGACTTTGTTGGAGCCATTAATCCTCCTTCTAGTACAAGGCATAAATGGGTACTCACAACCACTGATTATTTTACTAGATGGACTAGAGCTATAGCATTGAAAGAGGCTAATGAAAATGCTATCCTAAGATTCTATGAGGATTTAGTGACAAGGTTTGCTATTCCTGATTCTATCATCTCTGATAACACTTTAGATTTTGTTGGAACTAAGATATAACTGAGTGGGCTGTGGAGAATGGCATATTTTTTAACACATCCTCTAACTATTATCCTCAGGGCAATGGACTAGTTGAGTCCACAAACAAAAACTTGATCAAAATCATCAGAAGGACTATTGAGGATAATCAGAGATCATGGCATACAAAATTGAAATCAGCTTTATGGGTTGATAGAATAACCCCTAAGAGGTCAATTAGAAACTCACCTTACTTTTTAGTATATGGTAAGGAAGCAAGGTTGACTATTTCAGTTGAGCTCCCATCTCTTGATTTGATAAATCATCTTGAAATGTTGGAAGAAGAACTAATGGCAGCAAGGTTGGCACAGCTGGTAGAGTTGGAAGAGATAAGAGAAAATGCCATGAAGACAATGGAGTTGCATTAGGCACAGGTTAAGAGGTCTTTTGACAAAAAATCAGCCCCTAGAATATTCAAGGAAGGTGATATTGTCCTCAAGTGGGATGAGCTAAAGAACAGGCCTGGGAAACACTCCAAGTTTGACTCTTTTTGGAGTGGTCCTTTCATCATTTCTAAGTGCAAACAACACAATGCCTTTTAGCTAGCCAACATGGAAGGTGAAGTTCTACCTATCCCAGTAAATGGGATACACCTCAAGCTTTTCTTTTGAGGTATGAGGTACTGTTGTACATATTAGTTTAGTAGTTTTTGGTCAATAAGTGTTGTTGCACATAGGTTTTAGGAGTCTTTCATTTCCTCCAAAGTGTTGATGCACATTTGCAGTCCTATTTTGGGTAGTTTTAGGTGTGTTTTAGTTGTGTGTCTTGTTGTCTTGAAGGTGTTAACAGTAGTTGTTCAGGTCTATTTTGAGTTGTTCCAAGTTCTTTCTTGACTCTATTGCCCAATGGATGGTGTAATACAGCTGGTCTCTCATGTTTTAGCAAGCAAAACTTCAGTAGAAGTTGCCAAAATGTTACATAATTTTGCTTCCCATCCAAATAGGTAATGTGCATGTCAAGGGTTTGTTTTTATTTGTCATCTTTTGGTCATAAATGTTGTCTTGTGTTTCAAAACATGAAAGGTCACAGTGTTTTGGTTATGTTTTATCAAGTTCAGTCAATTTTTGAAGGATTTTGTAAAGAATGGGTTATCCAATGATGTTATAACATTGTTAAAGGGTTTTAAAAGAGAGTTTGAAGGCTTTTACTTACTTTAAACTTATCAAAATAAGTGTTTTTCACACTTAGACTTACTAAAGCAAGTGCCTTCACACCCCAATTGACTTTTCCACATTGCATAGCAAACAAAAGGGACTTATAAAGATTATTAAATGTCTCTTCCTCATCCAAGAAGTTTTCTTACCATGTTGCATGCATCCTTATGAGGGTCAAATGGTCAAAAGGTGGTTCCTTGTACCTCCCTTAACCTTATCTTCTCCAAAAACCTTGTACCAAAGGATAGAGGGAATATTTTCTAATTGAAATTCATTTTTTGAGCTTGTCTTCTATGGTTTGGGTCAGGTTAGGTCTTTTTTGAGGTTAAGGTTTAGGTTTTGGGTTAGTTTTGAGGTTAGGATTGGAATTCTTAGGTTTTTTCTTGAGTCTTTTCTAGGGTTTCTAACTTCTGTTGCAGGTTTCAGTCATGGAGGTAGTGTCCTCTCTTTGCACATGGCTTGAAAAGAAGGTTTCAAAGCATGAGGGTGATCACAAATGAGGAGAGTTTCAAGATGGAGATGCCTCACATCTTCAAGGAGATCACAATATGAATATTTTGAAGAAGATGATTGCATGACAACGTTCCTGAGAAGAGTATGAATAGTAGAGGAGAGCCTTTCATGGAGTGAATGTTTTCAAAAGCAACAAAGGTTTTCTTTCAGGTTTGCTAAAACATCCATTTTTCTATTTTCACAGATGTTTGTATGAAGGTTCATGAATTCATGGAGTTGGTCAAGAACTCTTATCTTGTGTGATAGTCCAGTGGAGGTTTGTTGGGTGGTTATCTAATAAGGGGAATTCCAAGTCTATATGCACAATGCTAGAAGATCTATATATAGTTGTAAACCTTTGCTAACATTTTATTGGAAGCTTTGTTGATGAAGCAATGTGGGCATTATTGCTTACAAACTTTTGAAGAAATGAACTCTGAGAAACCTTATATTTTGCTGCATTGTTAAGACAGAAAGGGCTTGTAGAGAGTTTGATTGTTTTCATTGCAAGATATGTGTGACTATAGTGGTTTGTTAGGGGCAAATGTTATGACATTGTTAAAAGATTGTTTAGGACAATACAGGGTCTACTATGCACTCACATGGGAACTGGATCAAAGGTGTTAGTATGGGAGTCTCTCTTGAAATGTTGACACAGAGACCTTTTGACTGTCATATACCATAAAATCTCAAAACATTTGACAGATGACTATGATTTTGAAGTAAACACAGTCAAAATAGTCAGAATGAATGTCATATTATAACAAGGGCACAACAAAGAGCAGTCACTAATGACTGTTATGAGAATAGGGTTAGTTGTTAGGTCTACTATTGATTAGTTGTTAGGTCTACTGTTGGAACAACAATAAAGAAGGAGACAAATCTGAGTTATCATGTTGATAAAAGAGGCACAAGCAGTGAAGCAGTTTGGTAATCAAATAGAAGACATATAATAGAGATACATGGAATACTAGATAACAAGGATTTGTTCAAACCTAGACAGAGGTTGGCATAAAGGGGAAAACATTCACTAACACAAGCTTTGTATAGATGCCTGCAGGGGTAGAAAAGGGTAGTGCCAAATCATAGAAAGGCCTACATATATGCATCTCTGTAGGAGTAACAACAATAGGACAATGTTGATGAGGTCTTGTATTAAGAATAGGGAATGGTAGATGATTAGAAACAATGAAACCCTGCATACAACAAGGAGAACAGTCATCTCTGAGGCAGTAAGCAAGAGCAGTTCTCTATGTAAAGAGAGATCTCTATCACCATCTATAGGTCATGAGACTAGAAGAGAGTTGCAAAGATCCATAGTGTAGAGAACAAAGGTAGGAAGAGCAATGCCTAGGATAGTCCTAACACTACAAAAGAGAGAAACATTCATCTGAAACTTGACAACAACATTCAAGGAGTCAGTAGAAGTGACAAAGTAAAAGACAACATAATCAGATCTACATATAGTTTAAGGTCTCGAGAATGAAAAAATGGTCTAGAATAATGCTAATAGAAGTTTGTCCTCTGTCAAATAGTGAACAAAGATTAGTCATGCTCTAAAGAGCAATCACCATTATTATGAAAGGGCAGTGAGTTTCAAAGGGAGAAATGAGCAATCCAAAGAATGAAGATGACAACATGATAGTCTGGAATAGTCAATAGAATGATTGAAAGCACAGTGATCTTAAAGGTATAGGAACAAACATATGGAAAGAGATCTCCAAAGTAGTAGAGGACTAAACAAAAGAAAATTCAATTAAAAAATGGCAGAAATAAAAGAAAAATGAGTTTGAGTTGTGTGTAGAACAACTAGTTTTATTAGGATTTGTGTGTCAAACCAATAGTAGTTTAGGTTTTAAACTCTTGGTGCATCACCTCTATAGGCATATAGTTTCATTTTAGTGTTCTTCACCCTTTTCTCAGCAAAAACTAGTAGTTTAAGTCATTTCAGGTGAAATACAAAGGGAACCAGCCCTCTCTGGAGACTCACTCTTGTCTATGAGCAACCCACAAGATATGGAGTGTTTCCATGCTTATCAACTGAGCAAGGGAGTCTAAAAATTACTCTCTAGGGTGCACTCATGATTGATAACATGTTGATGACATCATCTTTTGTGGAGATGATGATATGTGTAAGAGGTTTGCATCGAAGATGCCAAAAGAATTTGAGATGTCTATGATTGGTGAAATGTTTTTCTTCCTTGGACTTCAAATTTCTCAGCTAGGTGGTGTTATCTTTATTTCTCAATCTAAGTATGTAAAAGAGTTGTTGAAGAAGTTTGGTATGGAGGACTCAAAACCAGTGAGTACTCCCATGGTCACTAGATGTCACTTGAGGAAAGATGATGAGTCTCCGGAGGTGGATCAGATTGTCTATAGGTCTATGATTGGAGCACTGTTGTACTTGACTGCTTCTAGATTTGATATTATGCATATAGTGTGTGTGGTTACCAGATATCAAGCCAATCCAAAGTAAACACATGAAAAGGTAGTGAAAAGGATATTCAGATATTTGAAAGGAAATGCAAACTATTGCCTATGGTATCCAAGAGGTAATGACTTTGATTTGAGTGCATACACTAATGTTGACTGGGTTGGTTGTGTTGATAATAGGAGTACAAGTGGAGGTGCTTTCTTTTTAGGAAGTAGACTAGCTTCACAACAAAGTAAGAAGCAAGATTCAACACCCCTATCTACTACAAAGGCAAAGTACATTACAACAACATCTTGCTATACACAAGTGTTGTGGATGAAGCAAACCTTCAAGGACATCAAGGTATTGTATGAAGATCCTATTCCTATCTTGTGTGACAATACAAGTGATATAAATATTTCCAAGAATCTAGTGATGTATTCTAGAACCAAGCATATAGCAATCAGGTATCACTTTTTGAGAGAGAAGGTTGCAGACAAGGATGTGAAGTTGGAATATATTCCTACTACGAATCAAATAGCAGATATTTTCACAAAGCCTCTAGCAAAGGATACTTTTGAGGATCTCTGGTACAAGTTAGGGGTAATTTCCCTCCTTCTTGCTAGAAGCATAGTAGTGCATCTGTCTAGGGGGAGTTCATGCTATATCTTGTTGCTGGACTGATGGTGGCTACCTCTCAGGGAGAGCAGGTAGTGGTTGCTAATGTTAGGGGGAGATTGTTTGCCAGAGGAAAAAGTCATGGCCTAAGAATGTGAAGCTATGTGGTCTCTGATTGAGGCAATGATTGCAGAGATGTGTTACCATCAATGCCAAACAAGGAGATTGTTACACATATGGTTCTTAGGGTTGTCATTGATGTCAACACTATCATGGTGATGTGATGGTGTTCATGGTTGGATGTCATGTCCCATTCAACAAGAGAAGGGAGAAGATATAGTTTGTATCAAGATGATAGGAATTAGAAGAAAAAAGATGATCAAATGTGTTGCTAATGCTACTAATGGCCTATAGTATGTTTGTTCCAAGTTCCATGATGATTGCATTACTGAAAGAGTGTTATGCTGATTGAATGTTTGAAGACAGTGTCACTTCTATGAAGATGTTCTGTGTAGAACAATGGAATGCTTTGCATTCCTTCGTATTTGTAGATATGACCATGCGGTTTTGGAATTGTCTTTAGGATGTAGTGAAGGTGATAATTCTAAGTTTTCAGATCACTTGTCCTTCTGCTGTGAAAGTTATGCTTGATAGAGTACCGACATGTGTTCTAGAAGAGTAAGCTAGTGATGAAGGCCTGATGGAATGCTCTACATTCATCTGCAAATGAATGTTTGTCCTTGTGGTTTTGAGGACATGTTTATAGATGTGTATTACATGCTTCCTTGCAGATTCAAGGTTCTTGGAGGTCCACAACTTAGTTTTTCAAATGACAACATGTTGTAGTATGTTCCAGATGACAAATTGTTCTCAGAGTTAATGATTGAAGTTGTGCAACACAATTCTTTGATGTGTAGTGGAAAAGGTGTGTTTGGGGATGTTTTATGAGTTATGTGGATTCATCTAGAAAAGTTTCATGAAGATCTTTCTTATTTCCAGTACCGCACAAGGTTTTCAAGTTGATGTGGTTGTTGTACTTCAAGTCTTCATGTGTTTTTTTTAAAGTTGTCCTATTTCCAAATGAGTGGAGTGTGTGGATGTAATTCCTTGGTGCTTGAAGCTGTGAAGGATGTCTTGGACCTGGTTAAGCAAGTGTTGGTGTTTACAAGGCTTGGATCTTCTATTGGTGTAATGTCTGGTTTCACTTAGGACCTATCTTCTACACGTTTCATATTGTGTGATGTCTGGCTGACTTGTAAATGTATTTTTTTCATGTTATATCTAGCCGAAAAGAAATGTAATCAATGTAATATCATGTATAAATAGTGAATCAAAGTGAGTAAGGTGAAGTGTGATTACAATGTGATTGAAAAATTTGCAAGCAGATAAAATGTAGAATAAATGCATTATTATTTGTGACTGAAGGAGAAAGAGCAGAAGTTGATAATGTAGACACCCAAAAATGACCATATCATTGCACCACTTACATTTCATCTAATCTGTCTAATCACCTGCATTTCAAACATTAATTAAATAATCAAGTTATTTAATTAATTTCACCAAAATCATGAAATTCTTCTAAATCTCCTAAATTCAACATTAATTGAATAAATTGTATTTATTTAATTAATTAAATTAAATCAACTTTATTCTTCCAAAATTAAATAATTTTATTATTTAATTAAATCATTATCCCCTATCCAAAATTCAAGTCTCCATTAATTAAATAAATCCAATTATTTAATTAATTCATCCAATTCTATCTTATCTATAATTAAATAATTTACATTATTTAACTAAAATCACTTGTTCTTCTAAATTTAAATAAATCATGCAAATTTATTTAAATTGTCTCAATACTCTAAAAATAAATAAAATCAAGTATTTTATTTATAATCTTCATATTCCTCTAATCTTGCACAAACAATTAAATAAATTTATTTATTTAATTTGCTTTTTTCCCTAAAAATAAATAAAATCAAATATTTTATTTATAATCCTCTATTCCTCTAATCTTGCACAAACAATTAAATAAATTTATTTATTTAATTTGCTTTTTCCCCTAAAAATAAATAAAATCAAATATTTTATTTATAATCCTCTGTTCCTCTATTATGCACAAGCAATTAAATAAATTTATTTATTTAATTTCAAATATCTTCCAATTCCTCTTAAAATATCTTGTTAACTCATGTGCACAATCAGTCTTATTTTTAGAACTCTAAAAAAGACAAAATTACAAGTTGAGTTATCTATTCAATCAATCTTGTTTTCATCATATTTTACTAAAAATATCCTTATGGATTGACACATGTCGTGTGCATATTCATCATGGTTATTTGATTTATCTCCTCCGTTGATTCTTTTGAATTATCTGGACCATTGATCAATCTCTGTTGAAACCTATATAAACCCCCTCATCTCCTTCACAAATCCTCTTTGATCACTTATTCTCAGGCATCTTTTACAACGCTTTGAGCATACATCGCATCGATTGAGCAACTTACGATCTTTTGACATTGATCTTTGAGCACTTTACTTGCTTGTTGCAAATATGGTTTCGTAGCACTATTGAGAAATCTACATTTAAAACAAAGGGAACAATACAAATCTTGGTAAAAGCTTTCTTATTTCATTGATTTATTGATAATGGCTTTTATTTAGATTAGTTCTCTTTATGTTATAGGCTTTTGGTTTATTTAGTTTTGATTTAATCAATTTTTCTCATACACATTCTGGGACGTGGCTCTCACAGGAAGACTATCTAAATGGGTCATGATACTTAGTGAGTTTGACATTGAGTATGTGGACCGTAAAGCAATCAAGGGACAAGCCCTAGTGGATCAACTAGCAAAAGCACCCATGACAGATACACACCCTATGGTAGCAGACTTTTCGGATGAGAATCTCTTCACTCTTTCCAACTCAATAATGTGGAAATTATACTTTGATGGTTCCTACACATAGCATGGATCAGGGGATGGTATCTTATTTGTCACACCACAAAATGACTATATTCCAAAGTCATATCAGCTTGCATTCTCTTGCACCAACAACATTGCCGAGTATGAAGCACTCCTCATAGGTCTCAATATAGCAGTTCAATGGGACATCACAGAAATACAGGTATATGGAGACTCACAACTAGTCATTCAGCAAGTCACAAATGAGTACCAAACAAAAGATGAAAAGTTGATCCCCTACAAGCAACTAGTGGATGCCTATAAACCACACTTTTCTAGCATCACATTTGAGCAAATTCCAAGAGAGCATAACAAGGTTGTAGATTCTATGGCTTCTGTAGGGTCACTTATAGACATGCCTGCTAATACACAGAAATGTGAATTCTTGATCGAGCAGTTGTTGATACCAGCCATCGATGTTCCCGTTACTAAAATCATCTGCGAACTTGTTGGTCCCAATTCCCCATGGTATGAAGATATCTATGAATACCTTAAAAAAAATACCTTTTCCTCTGAACTATCCTCCACCCAATGCAAAACCTTTATCCATTGATCCTCTTGTTACACCATTCTGGGCGATGCACTATATCGCCGGAGTCTCAATGGTATAAGATGTCTTGACACAGAAGAAGCCGAAGCCACCTTACGAGACGTACACGAAGGTGTATGTGGCACACATTCTACCGGTCCTAATCTCACTAAGAAGATACTCGGAATAGGTTATTAGTGGCCTACAATAGAACAAGATGCTGCACAGTTTGCTAAGAAGTGTCTACAATGCCAGCAACATGGAGATTTAATTCATGCACCAGCTCATGAACTACAACCTGTGACTACTCCATGGCCTTTTTCTCAATGGGGTCTCGACCTCGTAGGACAAATCCACCCATCCTCATCCAATGGCCATAAATTCATCATTATGGCAACTGAGTACTTCACGAAATGGGTGGAAGCCATTCCCATGATCTATATCACCGGTAAGCAAATTGCCAAGTTTATCCTTAACTACCTCATTTGCTAGTATGGTATTCCCCAAGCCATTGTCACTGATAATGGGAGACCATTTAAGAACCAAGATGTCCATGCCTTGTGCACACAATACAATATCCAACATCACTTTTCAACTCCCTACTATCTGCAGAGTAACGGCCAAGCTGAGGCTTCCAATAAAACCATTCTCAAAATCCTCAAGAAAACGATTAATGAAGTTGGTCGTGATTGGAACTTACAACTCAATCCCGCCCTATGGGCCTACCGCACTAGTATCAGAACACCAACTGGTGCCACACCATATGCCTTGGTCTATGGCTCTGAAGCCATCCTACCCATCGAGGTTGAGATTCCATCCCTCAGAGTATCTATGCAGGACCTAATTAATGGAGAGGAGTATCGCACTTCCAGATTAGCTAAGCTAGAACTACTAGATGAAAGATGCCTTGCCGCACTCAATCATCTCCATGTCTATCAAAACTGCCTCCAGCGTAACTACAACAAAAAGATCAAAGAAAGATAGTTTCAAGTTGGTGATCTTGTACTCAAAGAGAATCAGAGAAATCAAGCAGACTGAGAAAAGAAAGGCAAGTTTGAGCCTAACTGGTTACACCCCTTTATTGTCACAGTAGCATATGGATCAGGAGCTTATACTTTAGCTACACCTAATGGCATTTCTCTAGATGAGCCACTTAACAGTGTTCATCTCAAGAAGTTCTATGCTTGATCCTTAGAGTATTCCAAAAAAAAAAAGCAAACAAATAATCCATCCTATGGTGAAAACCTGGTACACAGGTGCCTTGGATAAGTACCATAGTGAAAACCTGGCAAATAGGCACTATGTGTATAGTCAACATCCATCATCTATTGAGTCATGTTCATTCCATTTCCATTTCACAAACACGCTGTATCCATCCATCCATAATAAAACCATTGACCTTATTTGCATTTCCATCTCCCTATCTAGTATAGCTTGGAAATTTGTCAATATCCATCCTTGTCATTCCACGTCTTGATCTATGTCTACAGTTAACATTGTCTTTTCCTAGGTCAAACTTTCTATGTCTTCTTCGTCAGTCACCCGTACATTTTCCTCTACTGAAATAGGGGCAATTCTTTCCTTAACCTAGGTCTAGGAATGGGTCCTTGTTCATGATTCACAAGCACTTCAATCTTTCTCCTTTCCACAAATAACACCCCTTTAACGGACACATCGCTCCTACGATAAAGCTGTTATCTTCCCAACACTTTTTCTACATCATCACACCAACCAGAACTACATATCATCTCTTCTCAAATCTTAAGGTACCTTGATCCCATGGATATGGGTATGTAGGCAGTCTGGAATACGAAGGAAGTATCCAGTACTTAGGTACATAAGATCTCCTCCTCATCACCTTGAGCCATTCATCACTCTATCAAGAACTACATATTATCATTTTTCATCTTTCCTTGTAATGTGCCTTGATCCCATGGATACAGGGTATGTAGGTAGTCTAGAATATGAAGGGTGTATCCAGTACTCAGGTACATATGATCCATCATTCTTCACCCACCTCAATCCATTAGCATACCATTTTTCTAGTCTTTTGTTTATCAAAATCTGTTCACCTTGACTTGACTAACTCAAACAGCAAAACAACAAACAAGTGCATCCTTTCAAAGAAAAGGTTCTTAACAAACCTGAAGCAAAGCAGCTTTCTTCTGGAGTCATTTACAGTCCTGCGTATCGATTGCCAACATCAGCTAAATCTAGCTTAACCAACGCACCAGATCACAAAGCTTGTCTTCTACTGAGTGTTCCATTGTCGAGACCAACACACATGTCTCCTGTGACATGTGGCATTTCATGCAGCCAGACATTGTCTTTTTAGGTAGATAGCACCCTTTAATGGACACATAGCTCCTATGATAAGTCTGTTATCTTTCCTATCCAATCTATCCTGAGCAACATCTTTGGCAAGAGAATATGTTGGTTGTATGTTTACTTTGTAAGTCAGTCAATTTGCTTTTTGGTTTATCTTTTTTGTTCCTTAGTCCATTACCTATTCAAGGCTACCTTGATTTATCTATAATCTTGGTATGTTACGATGCAGTACGGATTGGGGGCATAGTCATTGCTTTTGTGTGTCGTGTTTGAGGAATGATCTTTAGTATCTTTCTTAACATCATATTTATCTTGTGTGTGTTACGACATAGCATCTTACATATTTAGTACTCTTCTTGCATTTACATGTATTGAAGATTATTTTATGTTCAAGACTATGGCTCATTCACATGTGCAACAAGGTCATATTATGTCTAAGGGATCTAAGTTCAAACCGCTTGCTTGTAGAGTCAACGTCCACACACTTGGATATCACAACACTTTGGTCTTTTATACCTTGGTGGCAAACTATCCATGTGCTATATCAAAAATAAGGATTGCTCTTTATATACAATTGTGAAACCACGGCAACAAGCTCATTCACCATCCATTTACCCATGGCCTTATATCATTTTCAAAGCAATGATCGATCAACAGTCTCCCTCTTCCATTTCTGCTCTTCTTCTCTCTGGTGCATATCTACAAAACCCACATGTTAGATATCACAAGTCATCGCATCAGGTCATCATACATCCATAAGCATCATGTTATCATATATCATACATCTATAAACATCATATAAGCAATACGCGTCATCACATAAAGCCATAATCATACATACATATCATCACATCCATATCATCAAGAAGTGCATACACAAAAAGCATGAACATCAGTGAGTGTAATATGTCATCATATATATCATGTGAAGGTCATCAAAATACAAACTGTATGTGTCTACATCAATAGTCCATATGTGTACATCAATAAAGTACATCAAGGCTATCAAAAGCCCACAAAATATACATCAGGATGCGCGCAGGCATTAGTCAAAATATACAAGTGTCCATCATGATACAAAAATGATACAATGTAAAACATGAACATTCTCTAGTGGGTTGAGTTGCCCTCCTATTGTGGCCCCTATCCTCCACATGTGCTCGATGTAGGTCCCCTTATTGGTCCTCCTCCCCTTGGTGGCATGAAGGGTCCTCTAACTGAAGATAATGACTGCCTTGTCCTGTAAGACTCGGATGCTTCGGACCTGCTCCTCTCTCTGTAGCTCAACTCTCGCTACACTACTGGCACTGTGCCAACATAGAGACCCCTGTAGTACTCGGCCTCTCTACCTGCTGACACTAGCTCTCCTTGTACCCAGAAGAGCTCACTGTATAATGTCCTCTGATCGGCACCTAGTGCATAGCGTGCCTCATATCTCTCCTGCCTCACTCTCTGTAGTGTGGCCTCTACTGTCAACTGTAGTTGTGCCTCTGTGTCCCTCTCTCTAATCACCTGGGCTAACTGTCTGTCATACCCTATCGGTGCGGGTGCTGCCTATGCCTACACCGCTTCTTGTACCTATGCCTGTATTTGTGACTGTACCTATGCTAGGGCTGCCTGTGTTATTGCCGCTATCTATGTCTGCACCTGTGCTAGGGCCTCGACATGTCTCACCTCTGCCCTCGTTGCATCCCTATCTCTCTGCAACCTCACCATCCGAAGCTCTAATCATGTCCTTTGGGCTATCTCCTCCTGTAGTAGTCGCTTAGCCCACTGTAAATCAGTCTCTATGACCGGAGCCCCCTCCACAACCATCTCCACATCTGCCTACTGGCCTCCGGCCTCCTCACCCGCCTGCTGTCGGGCCTCTCTGGCCTATCACCTCATCCTAGCCTCCACACTTGGGACTAGTAACTCCCCCACTGCCCCTGCCACACCTAGTGTAGTCAATCGCACTAGCCTATGTGTCTGCCAGTACCTATCATACTCTGGTAGTGTCCCTGGATCTGTAGTCCTGAATCCCAATCCCATCTCACTAGGACAAGTCCCCATAACTTAGCCAATGCTGTAGCCATTGGAATCTCTGCATCCCAGTCCCCTACCTCCCGCCATGTCCTAGCATGTGTCACCTCTCCAGCTGGCAATCCTTGCGGCACTCTAAACTATCTAAGTACCCACTCTGGTAGGTATGTCTCTATGGTGTCTCTCCACCTCCCAAATAAGTACCGAGCCTATCTTTAGTACATCATCTACTCATGCTCATCCTCCCACTCCTTGCATAGTAACTACGGCCTCCAAACAAACTGGTCCATCTCGTCTATATTTTGCCTCCAGTGGCTGACAGATCCAAGCCTCCTATGTGTGATAACTCCCTCATACAGAAATGCATATGACTCTCCCCTCTCCCAGTGACGTTGTGTGATACGTCTAATCACTGGGATATGCTCCCACGCCCACACCTATAGAAGAGTCACCCCTGCTAAGAGACTCTGGCCTCTCCTGTAGAAGTAGTGGTGCATGTCTCGATATAGCTACCCTAATACACATGGGCCCCATGCATACTGAATGCCATGTGTGAACATCTTGGATAGTATTGTGCCCCATCCAACCGATAATCCCCTAGATCACCTGTCTAGACATAGGAAGCCACCAATCAGTGAAGAAACTATCCATTTGATCCTGTCGCAAAGTCTCAAGACGTCTGCCCACCGAATCGCCATCATCTATCCTCAAGTCATCTGTGCAGAATACCTTGCCTTGTGCTGGGTCGAAGTCCACTCGCTCTCCATTAATCCAAATCCTGAGGATGCGATACACATCCTCTAGTGTCACTGTGGCCTCCCCTGTTGGAAAGTGAAATGAGCATGTCTCACTGTGGTATCTCTCCATGACCATTGTCACTAGGACGAGATTCACCCTAATGCGTGTCAAGTGCGCCACGTGCCATAATCCCATGTGCTTTAGGAATGCATCCTCCTCCCATGTTAGTTGTACCACATCATGTGCTATAGGGTGGTGTCACTCTCTCGACATCAGCGGCAGCATCATCCTCTGCATCCACCAAAACCACCCGTCAGACCTTTTAACCATTCCTCCAAACCCCTACAAACATCTATCCTATGCCGCAAACCCTAGGACCAACTCTCCCCTTCACTAAACTAGGGTAGTCAACTCCTCGTTCAACCCTAACTACTTTTCTTTTCTAGTCTAGCCAAGCACGCCTTGTTCTATACAAATGCGCTGCCCTGTCTTACTAAAAGTGCCATACTGTTTATGTAGAAGCGCTGAACTATCTTCCACCAAAGGTGACTTGATTTACAAGCGCACTTCACCATGCTACTAATCGCACCTCACTGCACTACCAAAGGCGACCTAATTTTCTCCCTCCCCTACCAACTGCGCCTTGCTACCTATCCAACTGCGCTCTACTGCTCTACTAGGAGCACTGTGTGACCCTACCAAATGCATTGTGGTGCAGCAACTAAAAAACTAATAGCACTATGGCATCGCCAACCACGTTGTTCAGCCCTACCAAATGCGCTGTGGTGCGCCAAAAGTGCCTAAGATGACTACTAGACGTGCTAAACTACCTTACAGCACTTTTGCCTGACCTAGACCTAGCCCTAAAACCTGACCTAAAATGACAAATTACAAAGAGGTTTTTGGACACTTATTGCTGCCGGAACTCCTGTTGGCCTCCCGTATGTCTGCACTAGCTCTGCTTGATGCCTGTACATTGGAATTGGCATCTCTCGTCGCTACAAGTTGCTTCTCCACTCCACTCTCACACACTAAGCTAGGAGGTCCTACAATCTATTTTTAGAAATCCCTAGTGTGCAAATGAGGAATGTGGTCCCCATGGGACCTATTTATAGTATCCCTCCCTCATTTTTTCTTCCCACCCTATGTTTTCTTTCTACTACCTATCTCCAACACCATCGTCTAGTCGAGTGTCAACCCAGTTCTCTTGTCGCTTCCCTGTCTTCTCGCTCGAGGGGGCATACTCTGGGGCAACTAGCTACATTGGGGCATCATAAATTGTATCATATCTTCAACAATCATTTTCTTTGATGCAATGCTATAAATTGCATTGCATCAAAGAGGGGCAAAATGTAGACACCCAAAAATGACCATATCGTCGCACCACTTACATTTCATCTAATCTGTCTAATCACCTGCATTTCAAACGTTAATTAAATAATCAAGTTATTTCATTAAGTTCACCAAAATCATGAAATTCTTCTAAATCTCCTAAATTCAACATTAATTGAATAAATTGTATTTATTTAATTAATTAAATTAAATCAACTTTATTCTTCCAAAATTAAATAATTTTATTATTTAATTAAATCATTATCCTCTTTCCAAAATTCAAGTCTCCATTAATTAAATAAATCCAATTATTTAATTAATTCATCCAATTCTATCTTATCTATAATTAAATAATTTACATTATTTAATTAAAATCACTTGTTCTTCTAAATTTAAATAAATCATGCAAATTTATTTAAATTGTCTCAATACTCTAAAAATAAATAAAATCAAATATTTTATTTATAATCTTCATATTCCTCTAATCTTGCACAAACAATTAAATAAATTTATTTATTTAATTTGTTTTTTCCTCTAAAAATAAATAAAATCAAATATTTTATTTATAATCCTCTGTTCCTCTAATCTTGCACAAACAATTAAATAAATTTATTTATTTAATTTGCTTTTTCCCCTAAAAATAAATAAAATCAAATATTTTATTTATAATCCTTTGTTCCTCTATCATGCACAAGCAATTAAATAAATTTATTTATTTAATTTCAAATATCTTCCAATTCCTCTTAAAATATCTTGTTAACTCGTGCACAATCAGTCTTATTTTTAGAACTCTAAAAAAGACAAAATTATAAGTTGAGTTATCTATTCAATCAATCTTGTTTTCATCATATTTTACTAAAAATATCCTTATGGATTGACACATGTCGTGTGCACATTCATCATGGTTATTTGATTTATCTCTGTTGATTCTTTTGAATTATATAGACCATTGATCGATCTCTGTTGAAACCTATATAAACCCCCCTCATCTCCTTCACAAATCCTCTTCGATCACTTATTCTCAGGCATTCTTTACAGTGCTTTGATCATACATCACATCGATTGAGCAACTTACTATCTTTTGACATTGATCTTTGAGCATTTTGAGCACTTTACTTGCTTGTTGCAAACATGGTTTCACAGCACTATTGAGAAATCTACATTTGAAACAAAGGGAACAATACAAATCTCGGTAAAAGCTTTCTTATTTCATTGATTTATTGATAATGGCTTTTATTTAGATTAGTTCTCTTTATGTTATGGGCTTTTGGTTTATTTAGTTTAGATTTAATCAATTTTCCTCATACACAGATGATGTTGTCCAGATCCATCTTGAAGGCATATTTATGATAGTGATCAAGTATAGAGTGTGCCTAACTGATCAGATCCTCAGAAGGAAGTGTGTGGAGACAAAAGTGCAATCATTAAAAGTGTGAGTTTCAATGTTAGTTTTCAGATAGTAGAAAGATTGTCATACTATAATCTTTTGTAAGTGTGTTCTGATTTGAGGGAGTAGTAGCTTCCTTGGGAGTGATCCTAAAACAAAGTCTTCAGGGAGTAAAATCTTCCTTTGGAGTGACCCTAATTCAAAGTTACTTAGGAAGTAGCAGCTTCCTTGGGTTATAGCCCCTAAAATAAAGTTATTATTTGAGCTTCATATGTTGTGAGTTAATCCTCATTGTGGTTTTTCCCTTCTAGGGGTTTCCAAGTATATCTGGTGTTATGTGTTGATGTGCATTATGTTAATCTTTCATGTTCATGTTAATACTGTGATGCTTAAGGTTTAATTTAGTTATAAGTTGAAGTTGTTAAAATAGAAAATTTAATAGATACTAATTCACCCCCCCTCTTAGTATCTTGGTGTGTTCAACATAACCAAGGCTAGAAGAAATGATAACATAAGGGAGAATTCATTTTTGCCTACAAAATATGATGTTGTGATCTCTTATTCCTTCTATGGCTATTGTCATGCGTGCAATAAGTTTGGTCAAGGGTTGTTGAGTGTAGAACTAAAGGCGAAATGGTATGAATCTGGAATACAATGTTGTTTGCTACAAGTGCAACAACTTTGGGCACAAAGAAAGATTGCAAGAGTGGTTCTGTGAAACCACCTGTTAAGCACAAGAAGGTAGAGAAAATTTTGACTCATCAAAAAGGGGAAATGGCAAAGATATGCAGGAAGAAGACATATCAAGATAATGAAAAGAAGGAAAAGCTTGTGTTTCTACCTAGTGTAGAAGACTTCATTGTTGATAAAGAGAAGGAATGGGGTCAGGGGAGATAATTAGTGCATATCTATTCTTTCCCCCTAAATGTTTTTGGATTCTACTAAAGGAAGCTAAGCATACAGATGAGTTAGAACAAAATCAGCTAATGAAGTTGTTGATGAGGCAAGATAGTTTCTTTCCACCAAATTTTTGGAGAAAAATCACATGATTGGGAGGATTATGAAAGGTTTTTGAGTCTCTATGAGTTCACAGAGCAATCCAACAACAATTTACCTAACCAGATAAAGGTGCATTAAATGAGGAATGTTAGGACAAATTGTAAAGTACTTATTCTTCCTTCGGACAATCAAATCTCATTTGAAGAGAAAGGTTTTGCATTCTAAGCTAAGGAGAAAAGAAGACTTTCAGATTACTTGGTGAATTGAGGGGAAGGAAAATCCTAGTTTCCAGAGCAATTGAAGTTAAAACCCTAGCGATTGAAGAAAAAAGGTATTTATTAGAACATCTATTTGTTAAAACCCTAGTTTTTGAATTCAAAGAATTTTGAGATGGCTACTCCACAAGTAGTCAACATTTTTGAAAACCTAGGCCAAAGTATTTAAGAAGTACCCTTTCAAAGCAATGGAGACTAATAAGGATGGGGCATTTTCAAGCATTTTGGTATATGTTTTATACACTAAAGATGTTATATTTTACATTCACTCTAATCTTGATGAGATCGATCATGTAAAGTTTGAAGAACTTACAGATCAACTTCTCGAAGATGATGTTGTCTATAAACTAGAGTATGCCAATATAGGGGCTAAGCAACTAGATATCTGGAAAGACTATCCTTCTTTTTGTGATGAGCATGAATGGGTGAGATACATTATGAGTAGGATGTTGAAATTCACTAGACAACTAAGAGGGGGGGAGTGAATCAGTTGTCTCCAAAACTTTAATCTCTTATGAAAATTAACTCATCAAACACTTCATTACTGTTATTCAAATTTAACAATGAAAGCACGAATTGAAAAACTTAACACAACACAATCAACACACTAGACACTAGATTTTTATGTGGAAAACCCTATAAGGGAAAAACCATAGTGGGTGTTAGCCCACATAAATATATAAGTTATAACAATACCGAAAACCAGAGGCTCACTACCTTAGGGCTCACTACCCAATTGCTCACTGCAAATATTTAGGCTCACTGCCAGGATCGACTCACTACCAAGGGGTGGCTCACTGCCAAGGGTTGGTTCACTGCCAAGATTGGTGAACTGATTTGATAGCATCTACTTCATGCCTGGGTTCAATTCCATTGAAGCGCAGTATATCTCCTCTACTCTACTCTTTTACATCTTCTCACTTATCTTTTCATTTTCATACCTAGATACCTTTTTTCGCAACCACATTACATGTGTTTATACAATTCATCAACCTTGGAATGCACATCAAGGTCGGCATTACATTCGTCAACCATTGGAACAATCTTCACGATCGGCATTACAAACATACATAGAAATAGGTCTAGACCTAAACAAAACTAGCTAAGGGAAAAATGTATGCGGACCATGTTATGCCTTAGCTGGGACTCAAATGCAATCTTCCATGCCACAACATGCTACTACAATCTTCAATGTGTTGGGTCTTTCACTCTGAATCGGTAGAGGGTTTGCTAGTTCCAATGCACAGGCAGATTTGGCCAACAAATATAGGAGGTTGAGTGAGCTACCTCCCCTTCACTTCTGGTTCTACCGTACCAAGGGGGGTATCCCTATAGCTAAAGATTTAACCTTGACTCGCCCAATGACAAAAAGATTTAGCTTTACAAAAATAGGTAGAATACTCTCATGTGTGGACCAAGATTTGCCTGATAAATCTCAAGGTTGGCAGTGTTCTTGGACATATCTAACTGGTTGAGGATGAGAGTATGTAGGGGTCCTATTCCTACTACAAACTTACAGGTTGGAAATGTGAAAGGATTGGTTTAATGTTTTGGATGCAAGACAGGGGTTTTTGGATCATAACTACTACACAGGGAGCAGACTGATAACTATCTCAGGGCAAGGAGTCAACTAGACATATACAAGTGAATGGTTTGCACTGGCACTCAAGTTTCAAGGGGTTAGGACTAGTATTTTCCTTACAAATACCACCCAAGACTGAGTATTTAGCTGCCTCTACTTATAAACATCCCTACTGACATACATTCTTCTCCATACTTAACCTAAAACAATTTAATCCACTCCTTGAATGGAAGTCACAGATCAAGCATGTAATACAGAAAGTCTATATTCTAGAATCTAAGAAACCCTTAGCAACCAGATTCAGAAGAAGTGATGCATACAGCAATGGAGAAAGACAACTAAACACATGCAACAAAGCATTTTTCATATAAAAATGACATGAAACTGAACATGTGTGCAACAATATTCAAAATGCAACTCATAAACTCCAAAAGAGACAGAACAACCTAGAAAGACTTTGTTTTCATTACTTTCTCCAAAAAATTGCCCAAATCTTCAACAACCCTTAAAATGAGTAACACAACTTGCTTATATAGCAAGAACATGTCCTCACCAATCAAGTACAATGGTCACTTCAAAATTTCACCAGATACAGCGCACCATGAGAATGGTGCTCAAAAATTCAATGCAGCAGGAGACAAAGAGGAAAGAAGCAGGTGGGATTGGGGAACGTGCCACTGCTTGAAGATTTTCTCATCAAATTTGGTAGTTGGCCGGTCATTTCAACCCATACCTCTTACAAACCTACCATTAATAGCCAACCTACCCACGGCCTTTGGAAATGCAGTAGCTGTGTGCTTTGAAATTCTTTTCCCGCCTGAAATGAGACTGCATACATAGGAAATCCTTTGCGTTCAGAAAATTTGAAACTAGCCGTCGATCTCCCTCCTTCTGCTGAGATCTGCGGCTCCAAAATATGCTAAAAATTTGTCAACCAATGAAATCGCGCCATACAGGTGTCTTTTCCCTTTTGACTTTTCACGTCACAACATACATTTTGCCTTTTCGCCCCTTTTTTGCCTTCAAATCCTTCGTATATGCAAAATGCATATACATACAACTGCCCATTTTCACCTTCAAATCCTTGTATACTGCAGTTGTATATGAGATTGTATATGCATACAATCACTTGCATACAAGGCAGACCCCAAAATATTATAAAACATATTTGAAAGCACCATCAGGTCCGAGCCTTGTATGTTTCCTTTGCATATCTCCTTGTATATTGCACATACAATGTCCAATGGACATCATATGGAGCCCAGCCACTTATCCACCAAAATAGATTCCTTCTTTGTGTCTGGGTTGTATGTGTGCACCTTTGTCTATTGCATTGTATGTCGCACATACATACAACCCACAAAACATACAACCATGCGAGCCCCCACCATGCATTTGAACATCTTTGACTTTGACCACGACCTGCTTGCATATTTCTTTGTATCTCTTCATTGTATGTTTGAATGTATATTGGGAACATGCAATCCCAATATACAACATGCGGATTCCACCTTTTTCACAAATGCGGTTAACTCCTTGGTCATGTTCCCCTTGCATCTATTTGCTTGTATATTTCCTTTGTATGCGGTGAATGTATATCGCATATACAATGCGACTTGTATATAAAGCAGACCCCACCAATTGTAACTCCCCCTTTGTATGTTTGCATGCATCAGCCATCGGGGAGATTGTTGCATGAGTTGTCGATGGATATTGTTTCGCCGATAAAACCTTTATATGTCCCCCTTGTACATTAACCCTTGCATCTTTGCGATGTACATTCTACCTTTGTATCTTGGTGATGTATGTTTCCTTTGCACATTCAAACATACAACGCAATATACATACAACCCTTTTGATACAACCGCGGGCCCGACCACCATTTTAACCCGATTGAAACCTTTTTTGAGATCAGCCACTTGTATAAACCCGTTGTATATGCGAATATACGACAACATACATGCAATTTCTTTTTACATACAAGCACGAAATATTCCAAGAATCTGTGATAGAATCTTCAATATACATCCACTTTTCACGCCTGGAATTGTACATACAAGCCCGATATGCATACAACCAATTTTTTACCATTTTTTAAGACGATTGAAAATTCTTTTGGGCTCGACAATGTATATCTACACTTGCACCTTCAAATGTACATACAAACAACAATACATATACAAAGATACATGCATAAAAATGTGAAGGCCTACAGACTTAGGAATATCTTGGAAAGTGCCTGTGAATTTAAATGCTTGAAATCTGAATGTTTATGCAGGCACCAACACAATACATCTCCGCAAATAGTGAAAGCAACCAAGTCGGCCAAGATTGGTGTTCACATTAAGACTTTCAAGAACAATCTTTATCTACGATCTAAATTTCCCTTTATGGACCAATCCAAAGGTAGGAACATGATCAAGAGACATCCACAAGCACATTGAAATTATCAAGAACAACCACACAACCTCTAACCACTCTGTCAAAATGATTCTTCAAATCGGAGCTCAAAATTAAACAACACTGTTAGCTACTGTCATAAGGAAAAGATCGCTTGTGGACCACCAAATCACAAACCATTAAAGTTAAAGGCACATAACATCATCTTAGACTTAACTCTAGAACTGTAGATCAAAATACTTTAATGTAGAGAAATGCAAAGCAGAATACATTCTCCCTATCACCAATGAATACTCAGAAAAAACAACTTTTACTCTGGTGAACATAACTCACTCAAATCTTCATACCGAAGGCTCAAACTTGGAATGTAGCATCTTCAGACATGCCTATAAATAACTTCCAATCCACAGACAAAGATATTCATTCTACAGGAAATGTTGAATAATCTGTTGGACTGTTCTATAGACAAAGATATTCTGCAACATACTATTTCTACCGGACGAACAAATTTTCTCAATATCCTCAATATCAGGATTTCCAACACTTACATGGGCAAATACAAAGCATGTAACTCATTACAAGCAAGCATCAAAACAAGAGCACGATTGACACCAATGACAACACTGATATGTTGACATCAATGACAACACCGGTTAGGCACATACTTGCAACATAGGATTCATGATGATTTTATATTTCTGGATAAACCCTACTGGATCACGAAAGATGCCATTAGGGTAGTAATAAGGTTGTGCTCCACTGGACCTATACCGGTGATGAAATCTATTAAAAATGAGAGGGTCATTGAGTTGACAGGAGCCAAATTTGGCAAGAGGACCTTGATTGTGAATGATATTACAAATCTAGGTGTTAGATATGATGTTATGGGGATCACATATAAAGTCTATTATACAAACAAAGAGGTTTCTACCACTGGGACAACAATCCATATTGCTTACCAAATGGCTAAGGAAGGTAAAAACGTTGACCTCTGTGAGGTCATGAGAGAATAACTCTTGAAAAACTTGAGGAGCATAAAGGAAACTGGATATAACTTCAAGTATGGCACTTTGATCATCTGCCTTTCATTATATTTCATGAATGAGTTACCTAGTTTGAGAGGAAAGTTCTGGCGACAAAATGTTCCTCTTGCAGCACAAATTAAAAGTCATATAAGGGGTTTTAGTGATTTCAATCATTACAAACAAATGTACTAGGGTTTCTTTAAAAACCTACAAACCAACATGCAAGCAAGAGATATAATCCCATCAAATGTTGTGAGGTAGTATGAAGGGAACATTACCTTTTTGGTTGATAAGGACTTCACTCTCATGGAAGTAGTTGAGCCTAGGACTGTTTGGATTCCCATATTGCAGTATAAAGTATCTGTTGAAGAAATTAAGGCCTATGATGACATTTTTCTCAGCAAACCCAAAGATACATCTGCTGAGAGGTTTGGTACTTATGATGAGATTATGAACAAGATGCATCAGAAAAGTGTAGAAGAGCACTTGAAGAAGTATAAAGGTGAGTTACACAAGAAGTGGGGTATTTCATTTGAAACCACATCAGAAGCCCCTGCAGAGAAAACACAACATGCTCATATTGTTCCACCAGCTGCACAAAGACCAAGAAGGACTAGAAGATCTACTTCTACTACTATGAATTCACCACATCCCCCAGGATTAGCTTAAACAGTTTCCACAAGAAGAGTTGCATCTGAGACCTTGGCTCAGATGAAGATTGCTGAGAAGAAACATGCCAAACAAAAGTTGAAAATATCTGCAATCTAATCCGTTGTGGACACATATTTCAATTTTACTTCATTCCCTATCACTTTTTCTCTCAGAAATTGATACCTTATAGATATATGCATTATTCTTGAGTGCATCACTGGATTCTTTGAAATGTTTATAGCACTTATATTATCACAAAAGATTGCAATTGGATTTTCATACACAACTCCTATGTCCTTCAATGTCTACTTCATTCATAATACTTGAGTACAACATGTTGCTGCATTATACTCTGCTTCTGCAGTTAACAAAGAAATAAAATCTTGCTTCTTGCTTAGCCATGAGACCAATCTATTACCTAAAAAGAAAGTGCCTCCACTTGTACTCTTTTGGTCATCAACATCTCCAGCCCAATCAACATCTGTATAAGCACTGAGAGCAAAATCATTATCCTTTGGATACCATAAGCCATGATCTGGTGTGCCTTTTAAATACCTTAAGATTCTCTTTACTACCATCACATGTGACTCTTGGATTTGCTTGAAATCTTACAACAAGAAAAATTGCATGCATAATATCAGGTCTGGTTTGAGTTAGATAAAGCAATCCTCCAATCATGGATTTGTACTTTTTTTATCAGTCTTGGGTGATTCATCAGTTTTGCTTAGCTTGCATCCAGTTACCATGGGAGTACATATGGGTTTAGAGTCTTCCATCCCAAACTTCTTCAACAACTCTTTCACATACTTAGACTAAGATATGAAGATTCTTTTATCTGATTGATTAATTTGTAGACCCACAAAGAAATTTATTTCACCAAACATAGACATCTCAAAATCATTTTGTATTTCACTTGGAAACTTCATGCACATACCTTCATTGCCTCCAAAGATAATGTCATCAACAAAGACTACAACAATCAAGATCTAATTATCATTGATTTTGAAATATAAATTGTTGTTATCAGTGCCTTTACTGAACCCTAATTGCAACAAATATTTGCCTAACCATGCATACCAGGCTCTAGGTGCTTGTTTCATTCCATACAAGGCCTTCTTCAATCTGCACACCATATCACCTTGTTTTGGTAATTGAAATCCTTCTGGTTGCTCAATGTAGACCTCTTCTTCCAATTCACCATTCAAGAATGTAGACTTAACATCCATCTGATACACTTTGAAGTCTTTGAATGTTGTAAATGCAAAAAACATTCTAATTGCTTCAATTCTTGCCATAGTAGCATAGGTCTCTTCAAAATCTATTCCTTCAACTTGAGAGTATCCTTTACATACCAATCTTGCTTTGTTTCTTACAACTTCTCCATTTTCATTCATCTTGTTTATGAAAACCCATTTAGTTCCAATGGAATTCTTATCAGCAAGTCTAGGAACCAATTCCCAAGTTTGATTCTTCTCAATCTGCATGAGTTCATCTTCCATGGCTTTTACCCAATTTTCATCATTGTAAACTTCATTCATAGTTTTTGGTTCAACTTTTTAAAGCAAATAGTAATTTACTTGTTCTTCTGTAGCTCTTTTTCTTGTTAGCACACCTTTGTTTTTGTCACCTATAATTTGATCTTCAGAATGATCAATCCTTACATACGTGAGAGTCTTAACAACATTTTCCAGAGCCTCTTCTTCATCCTGACTATCTTCGTTCTCAACTTTTTCTTCATTTTCTATAATCATAGGTTCATCTAGTTCATAGCAACTTAGATCTAATATTCTTTCCTTGGTTTCATCTACCTTCACATTAGCACTCTCAATAATCTTATTCAGTCTCTTATTGTAGCACCGGTAAGCCTTACTCTTGGTAGAGTAACCAAGAAAAATTCCTTCATCACATCTAGCATCAAACTTGCCTAGTTCTTCATCTCTTCTAATATAACATTTGCTTCTAAAAACTTTGAAATACTTCACTGTAGGAACCCTTCCATATAATAATTCAAAAGGAGTTTTAGAACTGTTACCTTTCACTTGAACTCTGTTTAGGATGTACACAATAGTATGTATGGCTTCTCTCCAGTATACTTTCGGTAGGTCAACTTCCTTTAACATAGTCCTAGTAGCTTCTTGAACTGCCTTATTTTTTCTTTCAATAACTCCATTTTGTTGAAGAGTCCTAGGTGCAGACAATTGTCTCTTTATCCCTTGTTCTTCACAAAAAATATTGAATTCATTTGTTGTGAACTCACCTCCTCTATCAGACCTTAAGCATTTGATTTTCAACTCTAACTCATTCTCAACCATTGCCTTGAAAACTTTGAACTTGTCTAGAGCTTTAGATTTTTCTTTTAGAAAAGTGACCCAAATCATTCTAGAATAGTCATCAATAAGCAACATAAAATACCTGTCACCTTGCAGACTTCTTGTTCTTGTGGGATCACACAAGTCTATACTAGTTCCAGCAATTTGACAGAGAATTGTTCTTTGCTTTTGAAACTTGTTTTTGTTTGTTTCCCAAATTGAGACTCCTTGCAAATGGTGTTCACTAGCTTCACAAGTTTAGGCAGATCTCTTATAGCCTGTGCAGAACTTATCTTCACCAAATTTTCAAAATTGATATGACACATCCTTCTATGCCATAGTCAACTCTCATTTGTCTAAGCCAATAAACAATAATCATTAGTTCCTCTTAATTGGTAAATGTTACCTTTGGTCTTCTTACCAGTAGCAATCATTGTTCTGAAGCTTTCCATGATCTTGCACCCATTATCTTTGAATCTAAGATCATAGCCTTTGTCACACATCTGACCAACACTCAAAAGATTATGCTTCAAACCCTTCACATATAGGACATTATCAATATTATGATTTCCATCAAATGAAATAGATCCTTTTCCATAAATCTTACTAGTTGCATTGTCTCCAAACCTAACCAGTCCTCCATCATACTTTTCCAAACTCATAAACTTACTTTTGTCACCATTCATGTGATGTGAGCATCCACTATTAATAATCCATTCATCCTTATCTTTCTCAACCTAAACAGCCAAAGCACTTTCTTCCACTGGTTTTTCTTCCTTCACACAACTAGTAGGATTAGTAGACACAAGTTCTTCTTTAATAGAAATAAACAAGAATTCATTTGCACTAGTACTAGCATCATCAGATTCATCATCAGTCATACCTTCATCATCAAGATCCCTAACATAGTAACATTTCTTTGGAGTTCTAGGCCTATTCTCAAATCTTTTTCTATTCCTTTCAATTCTTTCAAGACTTCTAGAAGCATAATGACCGACTTTACCACATGAAAAACATTTGAAAGGTAATTTGCCTTTGAACTTACCAGAACCTCTTTGCAATTTGTCAAAAAAGTTAAAGCTTCAATTTCATCAAAGTCATCAATAGGATCCACTTTGTATTTTTCAGCTCTTGAGATCTTTTCATAAGTACTGGCTTTGAAAGCAGTCTCAACTTTTGGCAGAGCATCACCAAATTCTCTCATCTCAAAGGCTGTAATTTTTCCAAGCAATTGATCCTTATCGATAGTTTTTGCAGTCATTAATTCTTCAATTGCAGCTACCTTGTGATTGTAGGATTTTGGTAGTGACCTAAGAATTTTCATCACAACTTCCTTCTCACCAATAGTTCCTCCCATACCTTTTATTCCATTGACAAGTTCATCAATCTTTTGCATGAAGGCTGTTATGTTTTCATCTTCATTCATCTTTAAACCCTCATATTTCACTTTCAAGCCCTACAACTTGGCTTCTTTTATAGAATCATCTCCTTCATATAGATTTTTCAATTCTTCCCAAACTTCATTTGCAGATTCTAGATCCATGACTTTTATCAACTCAGTGTCAGTCAAGGCACTTAACAAGGCATCTCTAGCTTTTGTATTCAACTCATATTCTTTGATTTCATCTTCATTTGTCAAACCATTTTGAGGCATGGTATATTTTGTCTCTGTAGCTTTCCATACTTTATAACCAAGACAAAGGAGATGGCTTTTCATTTGTACCTTCCATAGAGCATAATTTGTCCCATCAAACTATGGAGCTTCCTTCTTAAAAGACATCCTGGATCATCCTCAACTTGTTAGGCTTTCTTCTAAGGAACCTGCTCTGATACCAATTATTGAAATGCACCAGAAAAATGAGAGGGGGGGTGAATCAGTGGTCTCCAAAACTTTAATCTCTTATGAACATTAACTCATCAAACACTTGATTACTGTTATTTAGATTTAACAATGAAAGCATGAATTGAAAAACTTAACACAAAAACAAAATCAACACACAAGACACCAGATTTTTATGTGGAAAACCCTAAAAGGGAAAAACCACAGTGGTGTTAGCCTATAGAAATATATATCAACTCACTGCCAAGGGGTGGCTCATTGCCAAGGGTTGGCTCACTACCAAGATTGGTGAACTGATTTGATAGCGTCTACTCCATGCCTAGGTTCAGTTCCATTAAAGTGTAGTATATCTCCTCTACTCTACTCTTTTACATCTTCACACTTATCTTTTCATTTTCACACTTGGATACCTTTTTTGCAACCACATTACGTATTTTTATACAATTCATCACCTTGGAATGTACAAGGTCGGCATTACATTCATCAACCATTGGAACAATCTCCAAGGTCAGCGTTACAAACATACATAGAAATAGGTCTAGACCTAAACAAAACTAGCTAAGGGAAAAAATGTATGCGGATCATGTTATGCCTTAGCTAGGACTCAAATGTAATCTTCCACACCACAACACACTACTACAATCTTCAATGCATCTCCGCAAATAGTGAAAGCAACCAAGTTGGCCAAGATTGGTGTTCACATTAATACTTTCAAGAATAGTCTTAATCTACGATCTAAATTTCCCTTTGTGGACCAATCCAAAGTAGGAACATGATCAGGAGATATCCACAAGCACATTGAAATCATCAGGAACAACCGCACAACCTCTAACCACTCTGTCAAAATTATTCTTCAAACCAAAGCTCATAAACAACATTGTCGGCTACTGTCATAAGAAAAAGATCACTTGTGGACCACCAAATCACAAACCATTAAAGTTGAAGGCACATAACATCATCTCAGACTTAACTCTAGAACTACAGATCAAAATACTTCAATACGAAGAAATGTGGAGCATAATACATTCTCCCTATCACTAGTGAATACTCAGAAAAAGCATCTTTTACTCTGGTGAACATAACTCACTCAAATCTTCATATTGGAGGCTCAAACTTGGAATGTAGCATCTTCAGACATGCCTATAAATAACTTCCAATTTGCAAACAAAGATATTCATTCTACATGAAATGTAGAACAATTTGTTGCACTATTCTTCTATAGACAAAGATATTCTGCAACATACTGTTTCTACCGGAGGAACAAACTTTCTCAATATCCTCAATATCAAGATTTCCAACACTTACATGGGCAAATACAAAGCATCTAACTCATTACAAGAAAGCATCAAAATAAGAGCATAGTTGACACCAATGACAACATCGATTAGGCACATAATTGCAACATAGGATTCATGATGATTTTATATTTCTGGATAAAACCTAATAGATCACCAAAGATTCCATCAGGGAAGTAATCGGGTTGTGCTCCACTAGACCTATACCAGTGATGAAATCTATTAAAATGAGAGGGTCATTGAATTGATAGGAGCCAAATTTGGCAAGAGGACCTTGACTGTGAATGATATTACAAATCCAGGTGTTAGATATGATGTTATGGGGATCACATATAAAGTCTATTATACAAACAAAGAGGTTTCTACCACTGGGACAATAATCCATACTTCTTACTAGATGGTTAAGGAAGGTAAAAACTTTGACCTCTACGAGGTCATGAGAGAACAGCTCTTGGAAAACTTGAGGAGAACAAAGGAAACTAGATATAACTTCAAGTATAGTACTTTGATCATCTGCCTTGCACTCTATTTCATGAATGAGTTACCTAGTTTGAGAGGAAAGGTCTGGCAACAAAATGTTCCTGCTATAGCACAAATTAAAAGTCATATAAGGGGTTTTAGTGATTTCAATCACTACAAACAAATGTACTGGGGTTTCTTTAAAAAATTGCAAACCAACATGCAAGCAAGAGATAGAATCCCATCAAATGTTGTGAGGTAGTATGAAGGGAATATTACCTTTTTGGTTGATAAGGATTTCACTTACATGGAAGCAGTTGATCCTAGGACTGTTTGGATTCCTAGATTGGAATATAAAGTCTCTATTGAAGAAATTAAGGCCTATGCTGACATTTTTCTCAGCAAACCCAAAGATACATCTACTGAGAGGTTTGGTACTTATGATGAGATTATGAACAAGATGCATCAGAAAAGTGCAGAAGAGCACTTGAAGAAGTATAAAGGTGAGTTACATAAGAAGTGGGGTATTTCATTTGAAACCACATTAGAAGCCCCTGCGAAGGAAACACAACATGCTCCTGTTGTTCCACCAGCTGCATAAGGACCAAGAAGGACTAGAAGATCTACTTCTGCTACTATGAATTTACCTCAGCCCTCAGGATCAGCTTAAATAGTTTCCACAAGAAGAAGAGTTGCATCTGAGACCTTGGCTCAGATGAAGACTGATGAGAAGAAACATGTCAAACCAAAGCATCTAACTAAAAGAAAGGAGGTAGAAGAGAGTGAAGAAGAATTAGGAGAGGAAGTTACCTCTCAGCCTAAGAAGAAAGAGAAGAAATCTAGAATACTCCTCCACCAGCACCTGAACGTGCACCTCTTTCATTGGATGCTATTTTTAATGCAATTGTGTATCATGGTATCTTAAATGATAGAACTGAGTTATATCTAGAGGTACCACCTAAAGACAAGGGTACCATTGAGAAATCTATTGTAATGTACATGCTCAAATTTGTTGTCCCTTTGAATGCCATTATTGAGCAGGTTTCAGAAAGCCTAACTAGTGTTCTAAGGTAGAGGAGAGAAAAAGATGTTAAAATGGATGATGAGATAAGACAACAAGCTCTTGATAAGGTTGGATCTTCCATGTCACAAGAAGAAAAATAGAAATTAGCTTAGATGTAAGCTCAGGAGTTGAGAACAAATCAAAGGGTGGACACTCTAATGAGCATGGAAGAAAGTGATAAAGATAGAATTCTGAAGGAAACAGAAGCTGTGACAAACAAAATTCTAGAAGGAATAAAAGGTGTGGAGAATGTGGAGGAACCACAAATTTCTCCACCACACAGTGTAGTATCTCCTTCGCGTGACTCACATCAACAAGATACTCAAGAGGAGAAAGAAGAGACAACTGTATAAGGTGAAGGAAATGCTTCACCAAATCACAATGATGTGCACAATAGTCTTCCTTTGGAAAATGCTGAGCAACAAGGTAATCTTGATCAACAAGAGGAGTAGGTGAATGTAAATACAGAGGAGAGTTCAGACAAAGCACAAGTTACATCTTTCTCCTCCTCTCTGGTTGAATCTAATAAGGAGTTCTTGGCCCAATAGATGCAAATCCAATTGGTGGTCACTCTGCAACTTTTACAATTGCCAATATTAGATGGACAAGTTAGCTTGTCTAATATATCTCCACTCCACAAGTTGCAACTGGGAGATATACTTCAGTCCTTAGCAATACATGAAATTTTGCAACAAAAAATTGAAGGAGTTGAACTATTGAAAGAGGCAATCAAGTTAATATAGAAGGAATTACCTAAGGCAAAGAGAGATCCCACCTTGCCTCCTACTTAGCAGATGAAATGAATGTTGGAGTCTTTCAAAGCTCATTCATTTTATCTTGAGAAGCAAGTTGAGAAGAAGATAACAAAGTAGGTAAATAATAAAATATTGACTGATACATCTAGTAGATGTGCAAAAACATCTAATAACCTGCAAGAAAATATGTAAAACATTCAAAATTGTATAGAGGATGCCAAAGTCTTGTATCAATTTTGTTTGAACTGGCCTACAACTACAAAAAGCATAAATGATCAAACTGACTCTATTGAGTCACAAATAATTCAAGCACCAAGCTATATGATCCTTTGAAGGATAAAGATGGAGTTTTTAGGGTCCAAATAGAAAATATATATCCATGCTCAATTGAAGCAACTCTTGGACAAAAGGGGGTAGATAAAAAATGAAATTGGATAGCTGAGAGAAGTGGTGAGTATGAGGTTAGTAGTTTTGACTGGTATTTTGATAAAAACTAAAAATGTTGCACAAAAAGTGAAGGTGTCAGCCACTCTAGAGGAAGAAGAAGAACTATACATTCAGTTTGAAATTCAATTGCACATTTTGTCTTCTACAAAGAAAAACTAGGACACTACACTTGCCCAGTTGAAGGTTATCTACAAGAATGTTCTACCTTCCAAGTAAATAGAAAAATTTTTGAAGGTAAGATGAATTTTGATGATTTTGTAGATATTTGCAGAGAATAAGTTAGGAGTAATGAGTGTCAGACACTCTGTATATATCATTTGTGTATATCTCAAGGAAAATGAAGAACCAGATTTTGCTAACATCAGTTTTGAAGAGATAGAGGCTACTCCTTAGGGGGAGCAGACTAATAAGGAATATTTAGATAGGGAGAGCCTATAGGTTTTTTTCGGAACACGTGGAAGACAAATATCAAGTTAAGTGTTGCCATCAATGACAAAGGGAGAAATTGTTGCATAGGTATTGTCATTGATGTCAACAGTGGTATGGAGTGCTACATTGTGGAAGGTTGGAAGTAATGTCACCAGAGATGTCAAAGGGAGATTGTAGCAGTATGGTGATTAGTGAAGGCAATAGAGTAAGTAATTAGAAGTGTTGTGAGGAAGAAAGCAAAGTGATGTGCATATGTTGTGATGGTCAAAGAAGAAGACAAAGGAAGTTGATCAGAAGAGTTGTGAAGTGAAGGAGATGGATTAGTATCATTTGTACATAGTCATACCTTATCTTCTGAAGTTCATATTCACGTGACTTAGCACCGGATAAAGAATGTTGCAATAGTTTGAAGAAATTTCGCCAAGTAAAGTCCAAGTCAGGAAAGGTGTCACATACTTAAAATATTGTACTGCATATTGTCGCATTTGAAGATATGGACCTACGGATTGGATAGATGGCTAGATGTTGCACTCAGGTACCTATGTTTCAAGTTTGAGGTTATAAAGTTTACCGTAAGACATTTTAGAGACAAAAGAATGAAGATAGTAAAGAAATAGGGTAAGTGCACTCATAGAGAGACATATGAAGTTAGGATGTTGTGGTTTGGAGGATAGGTAGATATGAGTATTAGGTATGGACATTTCAAATTTTAAGTGATAATATGTATCGCAGTTGCTTCTTCAGAGTTAGTCGTGTGAAGAATGTCTTGGTACTAGTTAAAGTAAGTAGAAGGAGATAATGGAGGCCACCATAGTTCACCACATGATGGTATTTGGCCTTTTTGATTGAATAATAAGCTCTTATGCCTAGTTGGTATGTGTTGTTCAAGTTTCAAATGGTTATGTTCACCGCAAGTATGTTTTTCATTGTTTTAACTTTAGATTGTGTAAGCAGAGTTTGTTAAGGACACAGACATTAGAGTTCAAGTGTTTGTGCCAGCATGAAATATCCTGAGATGATTAAATAAGTGTACAAGAATGTTTTTCAAGTCTTATGATATTTAGTGTGTGGTCTGCATGATGTAATTTTGTCTCCTCTGGTACTGCTCTAGGTCTAGAGCTAAATGCCAAGAAGGAAAAGTGGTTGCAGAGCCAACTTGGTGTATGATGAAGACTTTGCTATGTGTATGAAGTGTGTGCTAACTTGGAAGAATGTTCTAAGGTAAAATAGGACCTAATTATGCCTTGTTCTTGAACCACACTTGAATTCTACATACCGCATATGTTTTAGAGCTAACTGTTGTGACCACTACACATTTCATCTTGACTGACCAAGGAGAAAGATCTTAAAGATTATGGAGGATATAAATATAAGATCAAATTTGTTGAGTGAAGTATGAGTTGAGTTTTGTGTGAAACCATTGGTAATGTGCTAATAAACTTACCGTAGAAGCAGATATAATGATGAAGTGTGCTAAGGATCAGTTCATGTGAAGTAATACTTTTGTGGGGGTGATTGTAGAAGTTGTGATGACAGAGAAGAGTTTCTAAAGTTGTTTTGATGTTGCAGAGGTTGATATTGTAGTTGTGCAGAGGTGATATAGTTGTACAGAAGCTAAAGTGATTAGTAGTCAATTTTGTGAGAAGAATAATTAAATCAGATTTAAGTTTTTGTGTTACAGAGATTGAAGAATAGTTGTGTAAAGATTGTAAGTGTTGTAATTGTTCAAGGAGTTGTAGCTTCCTTTGGGTTGTAGCCCATAAATAATATTGTAATCTTGTTTTATTTGTGAGGCTAGATTTGGATAGTAGATCCAAGCAGCTTGATCATTGTAGTTTTTCCCTTCTAGGGTTTTCCACGTAAATCTAGTGTTATGGATTTGTGCTTCTGTGTTCTTGTGTTTTTCATGTTTTAAATTCTTATGTTAGTTTGAATGTTGTTGGAAGAAAATAATTTGAATAAGTACTGATTCAACACCGTCTTAGTACTTTTGTTTGTTCAACAGAAAGTATCCCATAGTAATGGGATCAAGCTTTTTGGGAACAAGGGCAATAAAAGTATTATTGATCTTCTTAAGAATCTTACCTGTTCTGAAGAAATCTTTGACAGTTGTTGTAACATTAAATCCTACTATATCCTAGAATTCCTAATATATGGCAGGGGGAATCCATTAGGGCTAGGAGCCTTGAACACCCCCATAGAGAAAATAATTGCTCTGACCTCTTCTTTAGTAATAGGTTTCAACAGTGCACAATTATCCTTGTTAGAAAGAAGAGTAGGAATGATGTCCAACATCTTCTCAACAAGAACAGGAGTAGGATTGACAACTTGTTCTGAAAGGAAGGATTTAAAATAATTAGCAGCAAGCTGACCTATCTCTTCATCAGTGTTAACCTCCATACCTCTATCATCAAAGAGCTTGGTAATCATGTTCCTTTTACTATGTCTCATATTCGATTGATGATAGAAAGTAGTATTCATGTCTCCTTCCGTTAGCCATTGTATTCTGGATTTTTGTTTCTAGAAAACTTCTTCCTTCTTCATAAGATCCTTCCACTCTTGAAGCAAAGACCTTTCCAATTAGAAAGTGTTTATCACTCTTATTCCCATTGGAAATTTTGTTTTGAATATCAACAATCTTAGCAGAAATATGCTTCTTTTGATTTAGAAAATTTCCAAAACATAACTTATTCCAACCTTTAACCTTTTTCTTAACATGCAGGAGTTTCTAAACTAACCTGAACATAGGAGATCCCTGAATAGTAATACTCTACCAGTTTGGGATAAAATACATGAAATCTGGGTGTGAGGTCCACATAATTTCGTATCTAAAAGGCAATGGCCCTTTGAAAGTTCTTTCCCACCAAGTGAACGGCAACGGGTTGTGATCATATATAGTTCTAGGAAGAGCTGAAAGTTTGGAATGATTTATGACATCCCAATTAGAAGAGATCAAAAACCTGTCAAGCTTAACTTGAATAAGTTGCTCCCCCTCGTTCTATTAGTCCATGTGAAGAGTTGGTCATTCAATTCCACATACATAAGACTAGTTATATTAAGGAAATCAACAAGATCAGCCATGTTTTTTGAACAACCCATAATGCCCCCAAATTTTTCCAAAGGATACAAAGGGGTATTAAAATAACCAACCATCATCTAGTAAGCTTCCTTGTCAGCAACAAAGTGAAAAGCCATCTCTTCCCATAAATTCTTCATATCCTTCCTAGTATTAGGAGCATAAATATTTATAAGGATCCATTCCTTGTTATTAGAGACAAACTTCACTTCCAAACTATTCCTATTATGAAACCTATAATCACCAAAGATGTGATGTCTACTCCACATAGTAACCAGACCCCCTGAAGATCCAAAGGATTGATTGATACAGTAATCAGCAATGGGCCATAATTTATTGTCTATCACTTTTAAATTATCCTCTTAACATTTTGACTTCTTGAAGAAGAAAGATATCTACCTTATTCTCTTAAATGTAGTTTTTAACCAGAAATTGCTTTTGAGGACTATTCGGTCCTCTTATATTCTAGGATAAGATCTTCATTTATAGACTTTCTTGGAGTGAATCTCTAGGGTATGTTTCCTCCCATTAGCTATTTCCTTAGTTGCTTCCCTCTGTCTAGTTTCCCTCTATGAAGGTCTACCAGATTTGCCATCTATTCCCACATTTGTTGATTTCTTCATTGGGCCATTTCCTTTTCTCCTAGGAGTAATCCATTCTTCTTGGTCACATGCGCTCCAAGTTGTTCTTGGTGCTGCCCTAGGGGTTAATTTTTTTAGAGATAGCAACCATGCTTTTTTTCCCACCCCTTTTCCTCCCTCAATAGGGAAAGAAGAGATTTGTGGGATAGCCTTGGTCTCAAGGACTGGGGTTTGTCGTCCCTTAATAGCTTCTTCCTCCATATTGGGTAGGTTATCTATTAGGGATTTCAAGCTTTCTTGAATTTCTCCCTCCTCTTTATCTTCAGGCCAAGTGGCAAGAACATCTGGATGAAGATTCAACTGCTCATCAAACTATTGTTTGAGCATTATTTCTATGTCAATAGGTTTTTCCTTAATAGTATTATCCTCTATAGCTATCCCTTCAGGCTCAGAGGTATTATTAGGGGAGCTTAGGATATTAAGGATATCCATTTTAAAAGGGTACTCCTCAGCTTCTAACTCATTTTCCACAACTTCCTTGGACTTAGGGGGTTGGTTCTTAAGGGTTTTATATTTTGAAATTAGATGGCCCTTTTTAGAACAATTTTGGAAAAAGGTAGTAGCATTTTCATACATGATAAGTTGCTCCCAACTACCAAACTTAGATTCAAGGGTTATTGAGGTGGGCAATGTTTTATGAATATCCACATTAACACAAAAATGAGCAAACACTAACCTTTATTTGTTCTTCATAGTGTTATCCAGTGCTATGAAATGGCCAAAGGAATTAGAAATCCATATAAAAATCTCTTCATCCCAATATTCGAGAGGAATACTAGGTAACCTAACCCAAATTGGGGCATATTTATTCAGCTCCAATGCCACATCAAACCTAGGTTTCCAATGGCCAAGAGACAAGTTGTGGTTTCCATAAATCCAAGGGTCCCCTACAAGAAATAAAACTAGGTCCTCCTTAGATGTGAATGTGAAAAGAAAAAGTCCACCCACCATTGCACTAATCGAGACACTACCTTTCAAACACCATTTATTGGAGACCCACCTCCTAACCATATCTATGTTAGGTTTGAATGAGAAAATCTTTCCAACCAAAGAAAGATCCATTGACGAAACTATATTTCCACTATTGAATCAGGGAGTTTTAAGGTTGTTCCTTTAGCTGGCTCTGATAGTATAGGAACAACAGTATCTATAACACCATCTTGTTTGTCCAAACCAAGGAGGGCGTTCTTCCAATCCTTAGGAACTAAGTCAAAATCTGGTATCATAGGTTTTGAAGGACTACCCGAGGTAGTACTTGCTGCAACATGTACCTTTGGGGATCCCAAAGGGGGAGCAGGGAGCCCCTCGGGCTAACTGAATCCATACGCTAAGCAAATTCAAGTAGAAACCAATAGATAATCATGGATCGAAGTGGAACAGATTCAATTCATTTCATGAAATAATCTATTGTGGTGATAATTAATGTGTGACCTTGAGAAGAGGAAGGAGAAATTTTTCTAATCAGATCCAAGCCCCCAACTGAAAATGGCCAAGGAGATGAATGGACATGAAGTTCTTGTGTGGGAGCTTGAATTAGATTACTATGTTGTTTACATTGAGGGTATTTTTTAACAAATGCAAAGGAATCTAGTTTCATGCTTTACCAATAGTACGCCATTTGAAGGAACCTCTAAACTAAGGATCTACCACCAAAATGCCCCCCATAGGCTCCTAAGTGGACCTCTTTGAGAGAAATGGATATTTTAGGCTTAGTTAGACAATAGAGGAGGTCGTTGTAACCTCAGTGTTATAGGATGTTAGATAAAATAATGTATCACACTGTGAGCTTTCAAATTCAAGTGTGAGCACTTTTGGAAGAATTATTCAAGAATGTACAATCATGCAAATAATTGAATATATAGGAGTACCATTCCTTAAAATCAATGTTGTAGAAGAAAAGAGTGTTAGAAGAAGAACCATCCTCAATAGCAAGTAATGACAAAGTGTGAATAACAAAATGATAATCATTAGATGAATTGTCAAAGAGAACAAGGGAGGTTGTGATTGCCATTGCATTTGCATGATGATTGTCTTTACATGGGATGGTATTTATGATGAAAGAAGAAAATTGATGAAGTAGTGATAATGCTAGATCATAATATTGAGAAAGTTTGTCATGCTTAGCTTGATAAGAGCTAGTGACCTACTTTATAATAAACTACGAATCACCATAAATGTGTGAATTTGATGCTAAGTGACAATGCAGCATGCAAACCAGTAATGCGGGTTTCATACTCAGCAATATTATTAGTTCATAGAAAATTGAGATAGAAAAAAAGGTAATTGGCTTACCATAAGGAGGAACTAGTATTACACTAGCTCATGAGCTAGTTCTACACCTTGGTTCATCAAAGAATAACCCCCAAGGATGATCATCATCCAGAGTAAAGATATGATCATTAGGGAAGGAGTCTTGATTATGAATAGAAAATGGAGAGGGAGTGTTAGCTAAGTAGTCTACCAATGTCTATCCCTTTATTGTCTTTTGAGAGACAAACTTAAGGTCAAGTTTAGTTAATAGCATTACCCATTTAGCTAAGCAGCTTGACAAATCTGTTTTAGAGAAGAGATGTTTAAGTGGATCAAATTTTATAATTACATGCATTTCTGCATAGAGAAGATAATGTCTCAGCTTATGTGTTGCAAAAATAAAGTGAGATATTGTGTTTCTAGTGTTGAATAACAAGTCGCATAGTCAAGGAGGGCTCAACTGATATAATATACAGCATGTTCCCTACCTTTGTCATCATGTCAGGCTAAGAGAGCACCTAAAGCATGAGATGACACAAATGTGTAAAGAAGAAAAGGACATCCCATCATAGTAGGCATCAAAATAGGAGGATTGGAAAAGCACTTAAGATCTTCAAATGCCTTTTGGCAATTCTCATTCCAATCAAAGCGAACATCCCTTTTAAGAAGGTAAGTAAAGAGAAGGGTCTAATCCGCTAGTTGTGAAATGAACCAACGAATAGCTTGAATCTTTCCCTAGAGACTACAAAGTTTAAAAATATTCCTTGGAGGTGGCATGTTTACAATGGCATTGATTTACTTTGTATCACCCTCGATACCATGATGCAAAGCAATGAACCCCAATAGTTTGCCATTGTCAATGCTAAAGACACACTTATGGGGATTGTGTCACATGTTGTATAGGCAAAGGCATTCAAAGATACAACAAAGAGTGTGTAAATGATCTTGGCATGAAATAGATTTGGCCAAGATATTGTCAACGTAGTCCTCTGGGATGTTGTGAATAAAATCATGAAATATGAGGGTCATGCCACATTGGTAAGTTGCTCCTAGATTATTTAATCTAAATGGTATGACCACATAATAAAAGGTACCCCAAGGAGTCATGAATGTAAGTTTTATATTGATCTTGGGAATTGATGAGAATTTGATTGTAACCTGAGAAACCATCCATGAAAGAGAACAATTCATGGCTAGCTGTAGAATTGACTATCATGTCAATATTTGGAAGAGGAAAGTCATCCTTCAAGAATTCTTTATTAAGATCTTAGAAATCAATGCATTCTTGGATATGGTTGTTGGGTTTAGCTGATATTTGAAATCCAAGGTGAGTAGTCTATTGGGCAGATAAAGCCAACTTGCAAGAGCTTCTCTATCTCAACCTTGACCATTAAGGCAACCTTAGGATGCATTTTGTAAATTTTGTGCTTGATTGGTTGAGCATCGGGATAAAGCTCTATATTATGGACCACAACTTTTGGGTTTATACTAGGCATATCCTCGTATGACCAAGCAAAAAGATTAGGAAATTCATGCAAGAGATTGGAATGTGAATGGTCATCCAAAGATAGGCACTAGCCTATTTGGATGACTTTTTCAATATCTTTGGGATCCATTGGGACATTGAAAGTATCTCCAATTAGGAGAGTACTACGCTCTTGAGGATAAGATGAATGAGGAGAGTCTTGAGAATAATGAAATAATGAAGGGGTATTATTAGATAATTCAGTAGATTCCCCAAAGTATGGTTGCACATTTAAACAATAGGGAAAACTACAATCATGATGATATTTAGGCATATGATCATATACTCCTAAGAATTTCATTAGAGCTTCATCTGTAGAAAAAACATGTAGAGGGGGTATATGAGACTTAGAGTTATGCATGATGATCTTAGGATGCAAAATAGGAAGAGAAGAATTAAGAGACATTGAGATCATATTGAGATCTATAAAATATTGGTATGAGGCCTTGGAGGAACGAGGATGGCAGTATCTAGGACCAACAAAAGTGTAATGTGGATTAGGTTATAAAGGGATCTTGATACCTTGTTCCTTTTGTCCACATCCATTGCCTTCATAATTGGGTTTAGAAAGAATATGAAAGCCACGTCCATAATGGGATTGCATTTCTACAAAGGATGGAGTATCCCCATAGTGGCATAATCAATATGAGAAGTATAATCACATGAATCTTTAGAAGAATGAGAATTAGAAGTATTAACATTTTTTTATGAAGAAGGTGAAGAAGTAGATTGGATTTTTGGACTGACAAAATAGACGGGTTAATTTTATACTCTCTCACGAAGAAATTTGTAAAATCTAAAGAACCTCAGTCATCACCTAGATATGCATTAGAAGATAAATTTATATTTTTATCTGAATCACCAACAAGAGTTGATGACGATGAAACTTGTTTTGGTGAAGAGGATGGAATGAGATTGTGAAGTGTTGGAGAAGAATCATTCTGATGCTCAGGATCTACTTGCTAACAATATTGTAGGGGATCTAGATCAACTTTGATCATATATGTTTTGTTATCATGAATAAATTTGATTGATTCATATAAGGTAGAGGGAACCGCACCCATGGCGTGGATCCATGGTCTAGACCAAGAAGGAGATTATACAAAAGAGCTAAATGCATGACATGTACCAAAGTAGGCAAAGTAACAGGGCCAACCTCAAGACAACATAATTGTCTCAAGAGTTTGTCTACCTATGTTGTCAAAGCCACAAATAGAAAGGTTCGTTGAATAAATACAAGACATGTCAATATTGATATGGTTTAACAAGTCTACACCATAAATGTTGAGACCTAAACTATTGTCAATAAGGGTACATTTCATACCAATAGAATTTATTCAAACAATAAGGAGAAGAGGGTCATTTTGGTTTTGAACCTCTAGAGAAGGTAATTTGTATTGCTAGAATATTATATCAGTTGTATTGGTGTATATGCAATCAAGCAAGGCAACTGCGTCATTTGGCCAAGTAGAAGATGGAAGGGATCTTTTGTAAGGGCTTCCCAGAGCATGCTATGATATGTTGGTGAAGTTTGAACAATCCCAAAGAGAGATCTTAGCAAGAGTAGCACAGAGTTACTCTACAAGATCATACTCTCTAATGGTCTTTTGAGAAAGACGGGGAGCTACAGGAAGAATATGAGGAGAAGTAGGAAGGAAAACAAGGATAAATGTGGTCTATTTGTTTCTCCTAGTATTATACATGTGGGATACCACATGATAGTGAGGAGCCCTATACACTTTTAATGTTATAGAATTCACAATTTGAGTGAAATAATCCAACGGTGGTGCATTGGTAGTACCTTGAATGGTGATGATTGGTTTAAAAGATTGTTGTATATCAAAATGAAGATGAACCACAATTTTTAGTTTCACGGGTTCTTATGTAGAACCAAAACATAAATGGTGTTAGTCAATTGTTTGGAAGAAGAATTTATTGAAATAAAAGGGGAAGAAATGGCATGGATGAAGTCATCATGGGCTTCATCTAACATGTCAAAATATTCACTGAAAAATGGAAAGCTTTGAAGGTTTGGAGAAATAGATCTAACATCGTCGAATACTTGTTTGCACCAAACAAAAAGATAATGGAATTAGAATATATAAAGAGGGTTCACTAAAATAGGAGTGAACCACAACAAAAGAAGGATGCAAGTGAACAATGTCAAATTCACCAAAATGTAATATAGAAAATTGGATTCTAATCAAAATGCTTATGATTTCTAACTAGAATAATTTTCAATGGTATTATACTAGTACTTAACTAACTTCAAGTGAAGATTATTTCAATGCTATCCAAATAGGAAGAGCAAAACAACTCCAACCAAATCCTACAATTGTCTTAAACTTAGAAAATAACTATTTTGATTAATTAAAGCACGAGGAACAACAATAAAGTTATAGTTTTTTGGAAAACAAAATACAAAATCATATAAAGAGTTACAAAAACAAAAAGAGGGAAGGAGGAACCTGGCACTAGAGATAGGAGGTTACAGCCCAAGACACCAGTGTGTCACGTGAACATCTACACGTTGAATTGTCCTCTATACGACAAGAAAATAAAAAAAAACTTTAACAGATACTTTTGTTCTAGTCTAGTGAGTTGCCCAACCTGCATAGTAAACCACAAAGGGGACCCAACAACATTCCAAATAACAAAATATATTGAAAAATACATTGAAATAACTAATTTAAATGATGAAAACAAGAAATGAAGAGTAAATGAAAGAGAGGAAAACAATAAACCTCAGTGCGGTTTAATCTTCTCAAAATACCTACAACTGCAATATAAAAGAAAATTTGTTGGGCTTGTTTAGGAGCTTGCTTTCAAGTCAATCCTCTATGTTGGTCTTTTAACCTCCACAAACAATTGATATTGGAAAAATGTTGAAAAATAAGTGTGTTCTTATTGCTTAAGTGCATCTAGGGAAATAACGACAATGACAATAATAAAAAAACTATGAGTATCAACTCTGGTCTATGAAGAATACCCTAGTGTATGTAAAGAAAAATAAGGTGGTAGTCTACACCAAAGATTTGCCAAATAGAGATAATGGAAGATGCAATAAAGATTGCAACAATAGTATTCACGCAATAAGAAACAATATTACAGGGATTTGATGTAGAAGAGAGGTTGCAACACTTGGAGGATTCAGTAAAGCACAAATCCCTTTGTCAAATCCTCAACAATAACCAAGCTGCAATAGTGAACTCAATGGATGCTGAGTAAGAGATGCTTTAGCCAAGGAAGAGCCCTAAAAGTCAACAATGGAGAGCCAAGAGTTGTGTGAGCCCAAAAATTGAGGAAGTGGGAGGATTTCAAAGTTACATTTTATATTGAAGATAAAAAGAATCAAAGGGTTGGGTACACTTATAGGGACCGTTGCTCTATCAAACAAGCGTTACTACCGACAAAATTTGACAAGTAGGTAGGAAAGCAACGGTTTGAATTTCAAAAACTTCTAGGAAGTCTGCGGGTCATGCTAGCATACTAAGGAAATTCTCTAGAATTTTAGCATGTGTTTCCAAAATGACAAAAGAATTAATAATGTGATGTAAAATTTGGCAAACATTGTGAATGGGAAAATAGGCCAAGGTTAGGCTCGAGTGGCCTTAAAAACATGTTAGGGAGTGGACATCAAATCAAATCAAAACACAACATGAAATTGTGAGGGTATGCAATTTTCTACATTACAAATAGTTTACATAGATATTAAAAAAAGATATTTATATAAATATTATAAAGGAAAATATTTTCCTTATATTAATTTAAGTTAACTAGTGCAACTCTTCCTTGGCTCACAAACTATCTCAAGGTGACTAAATATTGTGGTCATACCATATTGCCTCCTATTTTGACATCAAGCTCTCTTTTTTTTCATGTCTTTTGTGGATTTCTTCACCATTTTTATTATTCAAGTACAAATATAAATTTCAACTCTCCTTATAATCTATGCACTCAAATCAACTCTTTAGTTCTTAGGGCATTATGGAAAGGCTAAGATTGTGCGTATTGCTAAAGAATTATAATATGCCTTCATTATAACAATAAGATAAGACATTTGTAAATCAAGTACCCGAGTGCCCAAGGTAGTGAAAACATATAAACTCTAAATTTTATACATGAACAAATCTCATTAATGATGTAAAGGAAATCATAAATTGTATGATATTCAACACAAGTTGTATGCTAACAAAGTGATGAGTATGTCCTCCATCTGCACATGAAATAAGAATAACAGAAAAAGATGTAGTCCTACTTCTTACAAATGAGTGCAAGTGTTATTTATGGAAAGTTGGTTATCAAAAATTTAATACTTGAAATGGTAGAAAAATATCCATGTGAGCAATAATGCAAGCTTAGTGTCCAATCTCATTTGCTAGCCACTCAAACACAACTTTTTTGCTTTGACTAATTTACTATCCATGCCTTAATTATAATTCAATAATAAACCAATGCGCTTCTAGTAAAAATATCAACTTTCATCTTACAAATACACGTGCTATATCTAGGTATTAGCACAATAAAATAATATACAAAATTACATCTCTAACTCTCATGACATTTAGTCATCTCAGTACAATAATAAAGTACAATATACAAGTAATGATAAAGAATAAAGTCATTTTCATTGACCGCCACTAACAACATGGTCATTCACAAGATAAAGATGAAAACATGGCCCAAACACTTTTCCGCCCAACCATGAAGCATTATGCTTCATCAGAATCCTTCATGACACAAAGGATACCCGACCCTGCACGAAACACCTAGCAACCTAGAAACAATAGGCAAGAGGGAACACCCGATGCAACTTGATGTCTACATGCATATCTAACTAGAATGTGCAATATCTCACAATTAGGATGTGGCAAAGAAACATATCAATATATCTAGCCAATTACATCTATTCAATGAACACATAGCTTTGGCCAAAGCAATCATACATAAAACATCAGTTCCTGAAGAAAGGATCAACCTTCTTTGATAACCCACATTCGACACCCTGTCCCAGAAGGTAAAGTCAACACACTCATAGTAAAATAAACTAAATTCTTTGCAAATACAATCCATGATAACACATGCATTAGCCTAATAATAGTTATTAGTTACTATCATGCAAGAATTAACGTGAAAACACCTGTCAAGTAAGTACAAAATCTATAATGTTGTATGCATATCACACATCTAACAATGAACTTCATGTATGTTTTAATTGAATACCAATACTATCTTTACTTAATTTTTTAACCATTTTTTTATTTATGCAACAGAGAAAAAGAGAATTTGGTATATGAAGAAAAGATATCATTAATAACCATGACGGAACTTAATATATATATATAGGCGTGCGCGCGCATGCACACACACACACACATATTACTAGATAGCTCATAATCACATTTTATTTACAAATCCCACAATAAACTAGATCATAATCAAAGTTCCACTCAATCAAGTTACATACAACTAAGTTAAGGGAACACCTCATTTCAATTATATATACCTATACATATATATACATATATATATATATATATATATATATATATATATATATATATATATATATACATGTGTGTGTATATATATACACATTCAGACTGAATAATACACACATACATGTTGGAAAAAGGGAGAGAGAACAAGGTAAAGTTGCAGCTATGTGACTTTTGAATGTTTTCAAATATAAAATTATTAGCATGTGTAAATCTGAAAATTACTTTCAATTTAGATGTTAGAGTATTTCTCCAATTTAATCAATGTAGTAGAAGAAAATAGCTTGCAAGAAGAAGACAAATATTTACGTGGAGAAGCCCCCAAGGGAAAAAACTCCACACCAAAGGTGTTTATGCTTGTATTAAATCTCTTGTGAAAGATTACATTCAATACTGAAATCCTTTGATTCCTTGATGCACTTCAAAAGCTTCTTCAATCTTCAAACTTGTAGAAAACTTAATAACAAAGCTTCTTGCTTTTTTCTTCTAAGTCTTTTACAATCAACTCTCTGGAAAATGTATGGGGCTTTTTTAATTAATACAAAAGATTCTTAATTCAAAATCTTCTTAATTGGAAAGATTGAAACTTAAATTAAAATCAATTGTAATTGATAACATGAGAACAAATCCTCATGCAAAGACCAAGTGCTCCAAATAGAGAAGATTGAAGTCAAACAAAGTCAAGCCTTCTGTTAAATGTTTGTCCTAGATGTGAGCGCCCAAGTTTGCACAAGTAAACTTAGCCAACATCAAATACATTTCCAAATAAAAGTAATAACACAAAGTCCTCAAATTGGGCATCCAAGTTTGCCCAATCTCTTGATGTTAACTAAAGTGATCAACACACACCAATCTCATGCAAACAACATGCAAGATTGATGTCCCCAAAGTTATTCTAAATTACCTTTTTTTGTACATGCAAGTGACATGCAAACACTTGATTCAACATGCAACTAATACCCATTATCTGAAACATTGAGATGTACCATCTTGTAAGTTTCTAGAGTTGGAGTGTTCTGCAAGTAATCTCTCAAAATGACATGTAACAATATGTAGAATCATATAATTGACATGCAATAATATGAAAGCACATGCAAGTCCATAGGAGTGACATGCAAAAACATGCAAGCGACATGCAACAATATGCAAGCACATGCAAGTCCATAGGAGTGACATGCAACAATATGCAAGCACATGCAAGTCCATAGAAGCAACATGCAACAACATGCAAGTACATGCAAAAATATGCAAGTCCATGCAATCTTTTATAAACTCATGCAAGCAATATCCAATTCATGCATCTATAACACTTTAGTTAACTCCAACATTATATTCATTCAAGGTGTCTCAACTTTATCCACTCATATACACAATAAAGCACAACTCCAAGTCTAAATATAAGTCCCTATCAAAAGGGATGCCCAAGCTTAACTCTCACTCACTAGGAGTTATCAAACTCTCAAAATAGACTTGGGAGAAGTCAACAAAGTCTTCATGGTCCCCACTCCAAAAGTGGACGCCCAAGTTTGATCCTATCAATTAGGAATTGATTGCAATAAGTCAAAGTGATATAATTGATAAATAATTAATCTCTCAAAGTCCTTTTGTGTTGGGGAACACATTCCAGGAACTTTGGAGACACATGAATTGGTTAGGATTGCAAGTTAATGAAAATTTTATCCCAACATTCTCCCACTTGATATTATACATTGCAATTACTCTAAATGATATAATCAAACTTTAAATCACAGGGAAAAACATCCCTAGCCATCAATATACCATTGATTCTTCAACAGGATTTTGTGCTCCAACAAAATACCTGCAAAAGAAACCATGATAACCATCATCTCAAACAAGAACTCCTCACATCGTGTCACCCATGATAAACAAGAAACAACCCAAGGTGAAACATATCAACTGTCATTGAAACCTGCACCAATCTCATCATGAACACAAGCATTAAATCATATGATAACATAAGACTCTGAGTGTCTGCCACACTCATACCAAATGGAAAAGAAACAACAAGAAGTTGCTAGCTCATCCAAAAATATCATACCTCAAAACTAGGGTAAACAAAGCCATCATAGGTAGAACTCCATGCCATCAACATACCAACCCAAAATTGCAATCAAGTCCCTGTAAAAGAAACCTGCTAATCATCTATCCTCCCATCTCAAAGCAACATACCAATGTACATTAAATGACCAAAGACAAGGTCAACAAATAAAATTTGCAATAACACTAAACAGATTTATGGATATTGATAGTCTACATCTAAGTGATTCCACTGTAGCCAAGGGGTAGCTAATCCACACAACTACAAAACTCAAAGATCCAAAACCAATGTAAAATACAAACTCATCTTCACATCAATAACCTGCAGACTGAGCCAACCAAGAAGATATCGTGAAAATAAAGAGCATACATATCTAGGAACTCCCACTGCATAGGTAATGTCAAATCTAAAAATAAGATCAAGGTATTCATAAATCCTCCTATAGCACTTCTCTTAGAGGATGTGGATAACTCCTCTACCATATAGTGTAAAAACATATAATGATATGCATAAAACATCTCTCATTACCAATCTCTGAATAACTCTCCCAAGTCCTCTTAAGCAATGAAGAAAAAGATCAAGGAGCTACCAAATTATTGGTAACAACAATAACACTTGACTCCAATACAAACCTCAACTCCATAAATATAAGAACTTTTAAGAAGACAATATACTAGGAAAGAGATAAACTACAAAATCATACCATGTCTTTATATCACACTAACTTGTGCCAAACTATGTAAAGTAAGTTCTCTTTCAACCCTCCCAAATTGAAAGGGTATCAACATCTAACATCCAAATTATGATGAAAACATGGCAGCAATAGGTGTTAACATCTCACTGAAAGTAGATCAAACTAGCCAAACATTCCCACAACAAAGGGAATAAGCCCAAAAATCATAAATCATTTCTATACCTCTCCAAAACAAATCCTTAGAACTAGATACATAGCTCAAGATCAAATAATAATGAGAACAACAGGAATCCATAAATCCATGCATCTACTTCTCAACAATCCTTTTCAAGACTTAGTGTAAAAGAGAAGACAAGATACATATAAAGAATGCATCTAATAATCAGGTGGGCAACACCTATTTGATCATTTACCTGTTGAGTAGACCAAGAGTGGGATATAGATTGTCCTTGCATATAACACCAAGCATTAAAATCTTATAACAAAGACAACCTTCTCATAAGGTCTATAATGGACTCACATCCATTTCCAAGTGTAGGCTTCTCGATCCTTTTGTTGACATCTCATAATGAGAAATATTTCCAACATATATCTCTAAGTTTAAGAGATATCAAGCCTCACCCAAGTCTCTCTAGTATCCATGAGTTTTCAACAATCAATCCATGCCAACTTCAAATGCAATCTACACAATCATGAAGCTCCAAGAAAATGATTAATACTTCAAAACCAAAGAGAACTAACCAAACCATTGTCAAAATTCCAACTCTAGAATCAAGAATATATCATGAAAACATTATCTAACATCTTCTTAAAAGAAGATCATACCCAAAAATGACCATGTCATTGTATCACTTGCATTTCATCAAATCACCTGCATTTCAACATTAATTAAATAATCTAATTATTTAATTAATTTCATCAAAATCATCAAATTCTTCCAAATCTCCTAAATTCGGCATTAATTGAATAAATCCTCTTTATTTAATTAATTTCAATAAATTTCTTCTTTATCCATCCAAATTAAATGATTTTAATTATTTAATGAAATCATTATCATCTTTCAAAATTCAAATCCACATCAATCAAATAAATTAATTATTTAATTAATTTATCATTTAAATCCTCTTATCTATAATTAAATAATTTCTAAATTATTTAATTAAATCAATCATTCTTCGAAATTTAAATAAATCATTCAAATTTATTTAAATTGAATCTCAATCTCTAAAAATCAAATCAAATCAAATATTTTATTTATCATTCATCATGCAAAATAAATTAAATCAATTTATTTGTTTAATTTATTTAAATCTTCAAATCTATTCTATGTCTTTCATCATGCACAAACAATTAAATAAATGTATTTATTTAATTTGCTCAATTATCTTCCAATTCCTCTAAAAATAAATTTTGTTCATCATACACACAAAATTAAATAATTTATTATTTAATTTTACTCAAATCATGCAAAAAGCAAATCATAAGTTGAGTTAATTGACTTAATCAATATTGTTTTTATCACCAACTCATAAATTAGAAAAAAAACATTTATATTTTTATGAAATCTATCTTTATCATGTATGTTCCATGTCTTTTTAAGTCAAATCAATCAGTTAATTCAAACAAAAATATCTTTTTGTGTGACACATGTCAGGTGCACATTCATCATGAATTCTAGATTCATCTCATCCCTTGATTCCATTGAATTATCTGGACCATTGATCGATCTTCATTGAAACCCATATAAACCCCCCTCATCTCCTTAACAAATCCTCTTCGATCATTTATTCTCAGGCATCCATACAGCGCATTGAACATTCATCAGATTGTTGAGCACATCTACCTTTTGAGCACAAACATAATCAACATCTGCTTGTTGCAAACATGGTTTCGTAATTTATGAAGCAATCCACATTCAACCAAGATAACAATACAAACTAGGTGAAATCTTTCATTGTTTTTGTGTTATTCATTGATTATTTGGTTGTTTGCTTAGATCATTATCTTGATGTTATAGGATTGAGTTGTTGATTATTTTATTGTTTTTGATATCGTTCGATCTTAATTTTATTCTTATACACATTCTGGCACGCACGTTGGGACCCACTAGTTGATGTTTTCTTTTAGAAAATTATTTTTTTGAAGTACAGTACGGAACAGTGCAATCAAGCATAGAAAAGTGCCTCTGCATCCCAGTAAAGTGCCTTTGGTAGGTAGGCAACGCATCTTTGGGTAACAGTAATGTGCCTATGGTGCGCAGTAGAGCACCTCTAGTCTATAGTCCAATGCCTTTGCAACAACAGTACAACGCCTCTAGTTTCCTAAGGTTTCTGATTAGTGTTTTGATTTTGCAGGGTTTCTAACTTATCATATTTGATCATTGATCTCTGATCTCATCTTTTATCAACATTCTAGATCACAATCCAATCATGACATCATCTTTCAAATCTAGCTTTTTGACGAAATATTGACTTTTTCATATCTGGAACATTGTCACACCTTTGCACCGTAGTAGCGTGCTCTTGTAGCATAGTAACACACCTTTGGTATAACAGTAAGTCACCTTTAGATAGAAACAATGTGCCTTTGGTAGAACAGTATAGTGCTTTCGATAACATAATGTAGCGCATTTGGTAACATAGTAAAGCACTTTGGTCAATTTGATTTGTTTTTGCTAACTATTGAGTTTGTGGTGGAACTAATCATTTTTTGTGCCGCTTCTTATTACTCAAACAGAGAAAATAGGTTTTTCTAACGTGTTCATGCAGGACGAGCTTTGAAGAAATTGCAAAAACCATCATACTAAGTCTTAGAAACATATTGCTTTCTTAAGGGACAATTAAACAATCATCTTTTCAGAATCTAAGTCTTAGGAACATATTGCTTTCCTAAAGAACAATGGACATGAATGCAAAAAATACTTCAATTTCTTAAGGGACAATTGACAACTACAATCATGTGTGTGCCTAATCTAGTTGCACCTTATTTTTCTTATAATGGGACAATTGAACCTTTGTTTGACGTGCTTGATTTTACTTTCAGTTATCCCTTTAGAAGGGCCTACTTTTGGATTACGCTTCATCCAAAAGGGACAACCCTAAGCTGAGTTTTCCTTTGAACCGCTATATAAGAGGGATAAGGCAAAAGCCAAGTCCTAACCAGCGTCAGCCTTGCCTTATGGTGCCAAATTGAAAAGAGGTGTACTAGCACTTTGTGAAAATAATTTTCACATTATGCGAAGTGTTTGATACTCTTAATAGGATTGGTCAAAGATTTTAGTAGCTTACCGCATGCTCGCAAGGTGTTGGTCGCTCAAAGCTACTAAGAACCATCTAGATAGTGATTACCTGTTTCACCTCCGAACATTGCGGTAAAAATCAGTGCAAGGGAAATCAATATAAACCCCCAAGATTACTCACCATTGACTCCCTTGAGAAGAGATAGTATTTCCTCAGCTAGCTTAAGCTCTTGTGACCTACTTGTAGATTTCTAAGGGGAGGGTGAGATATCCCTACCTATCATGTCTCGCAAAGATACAAATGTATGACACCTATATAGAATGACATTTGGTCAATGGAGAACTAAGTTGTGAGCTGATCTACCACAAGGAAACCATGTCTCTAGGGATAAAAAGTGCTTGAATTGTTTGCAATTGTCTAATACCCATGGAAACATTGGTCTTTTTTCATGAGCCTAGAACATACACTATCTGTTGTGTTAGTCCTTTTTTCCACTTTGTTTGTTGTGTTTTCTCTTGTCAAAGCAAAACCAATCAAAAAATCAATCCAAATCTATCAAAATTTGCCTTGAAAACATCACTGACACCATTTCAGTGCCTTTGAAACATAGTAGCTCACCTTTGGTATAACAGTCCAATGCTTTTGAAACACAGTAACTCACCTCCGGCAGTATAGTCCAGTGCATCTGAAACATAGTAACCAGCCTTTGGTATAACAATCTCGTGCCTTTGCAGCACAGTCCAACGCCTTTGGTCCAGTAAACTGTTCATCAAACTATCTCAACAAAATCCCAACAAAATCTCAAAACATATTGTCCTAGTGCATCCCATGGTAACCACTAGACTCCAGCAATCTATGAAGGCTAAGCAAACTGCCCCAAAGAAGCACAAATCACCTCCTCATACACCTCAACCAAGTCATTCTACCATGTCTCAAAAAGGTACTCCCCACACACCAACTGACAAACCAACCAATTTTCAAAATAGACCAACCAGCCTTCTGATTTTGCTACACCCGATTACACTGTAGGTCAAGTCCCATCTCAAGAAGCCTGAAACTTTCAAGAAGGGACCAATCCTCTCAAGAAGCTAGACAAGACCTTGATGAAATCATGCAAGATCCTAGAGCTATAGCCACATCTGACAAACTTCGTAGTGAGAATCAAGATCATTTCTTTTGTTTACTTGCAAAACAAGGAGCTAAATTTCCCCAAGACTTTGATCTATCTAATCTTAAAGAGAAAACCAAATCCCATGATGCTATGACTCCTATCCAAACTATGTCAATGGTATCCACTCCCATACCCAAACAAGTCTCACAAGGGAGAACAACTAATCCTTTTGATGCTCAATATGAAAATCCCCTCTATCAAAATCCAATAGCAGAAAGACCAATATCACCACTCTTGACTCCTATAGAGATTTATAAACTGCAACAAGAGACTCTACATTGTCAAGAAGAATTAGCAAAACAAGCTACTCTAGTTAAATCAAACATACAACAACCTTCTAGCATATCACAAATGCCCATATCAATAGCAAGTGGAACATTGGCTAACCCATCACGAGACAGTTTTCCACCAAATTACAATCTGGGAAACACTTATGTAGCCATGCAACAAGGGTCAAAACCGACACCACCTCCAACATCATCAACCCTCTGTATCAATAATCCAAGCAATGTCATGCACCCACAACACTCCCAAAACATCAACACAAACATCATCACTACCCAACAACACTCCCAAAACATCAACACAAACAACATCACTCCCCCACAACACTCCCAAAATGTCAACACAAACTATATCCCTCCACTACAATGATCATCCACACTTAATCTCACCTATTTCAATCAACCCCAAACATCTCAAAACCCATCTACCTATGTCATTCCACCACAAAGATCGTCCACACTCAATCTCACCAACACCTATCTCAATAACCCTCAACATTCTCAAATCCAATCTTCTTATGGCTACACCCCACCATCACAATCAAAGCAAACCACATTCAACTTTCCTCCACAAAATCCTTTCATCACCCCTCCTCAACAATATCAAAACTCTTTCGTCATCCCTCCACAACAATCACAAAGCCAACATTATTATCTAGCACCACCTTCACATGTGCAAAATTAAAATAACCAAACCCAACCTAATCCAAATCTATCATATGACCCAAATCAATCATACAACCCATATAACATCAATTCATATGGCTTCAACTACAATCTTCCCTATGGGCAACAACAAACACCCTTAGTACAACAGGAGACTCTTCCAACACCCCTAACAACTATGGAGCTTAAACTTGCCAAGGTGCAACAACAAGTAGCCGATTTAACATTTGGTCACACTAAGAAAACCTTCTTCTTGGAGGAGGTTTGTCCTTATCCATTTGATCGGTCATTACAAATGATCCCCTTTCCTTCCAGCTTCAAAGTTACACCCCATGTGTTTCTATCTACTTACTATTTACCTAGTTTGGTTAATTTGTTTGGAAAGTGAGTGATTATGGATTTCTGCATCTCTATGTGTGTTTTTATCCATTTACTATAGATTAGATATTTGTGAAAATTGAATTAATTATGAATCTTTGCATCTATGTGTCTTATCTATTTTGAATGCAATATGATGAGAAAAAGAATAATGCAATGTCTTGTATTAAATGTGGTTATTGTTAATTAATGATTATAATTTGATCAGCTAACTACTGTGGCAATGATCTAAGTGGTTGCAAGAATAGGTTGTCCCTCCAGAAAAGAGGGAAGGTATCACTCAGGAGAAGGACTTGGTCTGGTAAATGTAAAAGAGAAGCCTAAACTGAGCAGCACACAAACACATCCTAATTTGACCTAGGTTGAGTTGAGTCAGTGTGGGTAGCAGTTAGTGACCTAAGTTGTGACTCATGATTCTTGACTTTGGTAGTTTCGAACCTACTTGTTGTTAAGTGTTTGGTTGTCTAGGCAAGTTTACTTTTGGAGACTATAGTTCGTGTAAGTCCACGATGCAATCTTACGTATTAATCGATATGAGCATGAACTTATGTAGGTAGACGTACCTATGTATATTCATGAGCATATTGTTCATAGATATGGAGATGTTGATTTGTGCTATGCAAGAATTATCGTCTCTCTTGTGTTCTTCAACGATAAGTTTATGAAGATTTTATGACTTTATATGCATTTTTATTATGAGTTATAATTGATTTAACAATGATAAATTTATATATATGTGTATATATAAATATATTTTTATCGTCTCTCTATATATATGTATTTAATATAAATACTATTATTATTTTTCCCTTAATAGCAGAAATATGATTTTATCATTTTGTGAAAATTGATTTTTGTAAATATTGTTCTATGGTAATTAGAAGAATAGAAATATATAAAATAAGATTTAATTAAAAAAATAATAATAAAAGAATAGTTTTATAAAACAAGATTAAAGGTGTTTTAATCTTAATAATAAAGTGATTAAATTATAATAAAAATATATATATTAAAGAATAATTTTAATAAAATAAAAAGGTGATTATAATAGTAATATAAATTTAAGGGTTAAAAGTTCTTTTTTTTTTTTTAAAGAATCTGTTTCTAAGTTTAACGAATATGTTTAGGACTTAGGGACATGTTTCATAGTATTTAAATGTTGTTTTAAACTTATGTCTTAAGAGGGTGGCGGGCCCTTAAACCTTTTTAAACAGCGCATAAAGCCCATACAATGGGGAGAACTGTTAGGCCGTTAGGAGGCCGACAATCTTCCTTGTAAATCTCGCATGGGTATTGGTGAGTGTTAATGGGTCCGTGCTTATTCCTTAACCTTTTCAAATAGATAAGATATAAATTGTTAATATATTTTTTATTTTTATCTAGCACTTTTTATTTTTAGAAGGTTGTTTTATTTTATGAACTAAATTTAGATTTTGTAAGTATGTCTTCATAGTGTCAACATTTTTTTAGTTGGTTAAGCACGTCATCATAATATCAACATTTTTGAATTGGTTACAATATAAAAGGGGTACTCTCCCTCATTTAAAATTGCACCATTATCTAATCAAGAGCCTTTCCTTTTCAAATTTGAGTTTTGCATTAGTGTTGAAAGTTTGTCATTTTTGCTTTTGTAAATTGTCTAATTTGGAGGAGTGCGTTAGAGTGTTGGAAGGACGTAAGCAAAAGAGTCTTTGATCCATTTGGAGCTATATTCTCAGGAATGGGATTTATTTCCCCTTCTTTATGATTTTCATGTTTTCAAAACATTATGTAATGAATTGTTTTATGTGATTGCAATGTTGAATTATCGACGTGAATGTTTATTAATTAATAATATATATACATATATCTAGTTAGCAAAATTGTATTGTAAATGTGAGATAGTGTCTATGGTTTGGTTTTTACCTAGATAGTATCGTGAATCAATCATTTATTGGTATTTATATAGGAAAATTGTACAAGGGGAAAGATAGTGAGAATAGGATTCACGTGGTATTACTTCGATACACGTATCCTAGTAAAGCATGTAATAGGTTAACCTTGGGATATGTGATCCATGGAAGAGGTAATTAACCTAGTATAGAGATTGTCGTCTTTCCCAGATGAGATAGAAGGGTGGGTGAATATGAGACGAAGAAAACTTTGGCCAAAGTGGTGTAAATAGCTAACGTTTACACTGTCTAGCTTCACTATGTTCCAGGTTTGCATTACTAAGTAGAGATGTCATATTTTGATGGTTGTAGCTATCATACTAGTTAATGTAGGACACAACCCCTGCTCAAATTAGGCTTAACTTTGAGGTTTCTATAGCAATCCCTTTGTTAAAGGGTAGGGCCATTTACCTATTTGGTAAATGTGTGGGGACCACAGATAGTCCATGGTTGGAGGTAAATCACTTGAGTGATGCTTCCCCTCATCCAGTTGGTGGCCGGGAGTATTGAAGATAGACAAGTATACAAACATGTGATTCTATTTATTAGTTAAACTCTTGAAGCTTCTATGTAATTGATGAAAAAAGTTGTATAAGTTGAATATTCAACTCTTTTATTGAGAAATGTAATTTGGTTATGTAATAGAAGTTTGAAATATGTTTCAAATGTGCATTATATCAAATGTTCAAAGGAAAAAAAATTATTATTCCTGTTATGAATTCATGACTTTATTTACTTTCAAGTTAAAATTGGTAAATCTTAGTTGGTAGAACAAGTGGCATGTTACACGTGGTATCAGAGCCTAGGTTTTAGCTCTGGAACCTAGGTGCTCACTATGATTTCTTATCCAACATTATGAGTCTAATGTTGGAATTCTTGTGCCAGGATGGTGCATCTTAGAATGATTGCAAGGAAATCAGTCACCAAGAATGAGTGCTACCTCATGGCCAAGAAAGAGAGGGAATCCCTTGTTTGAACCATTGAGGGAACCAATGATGTTAATGACGTATGACTAGGAGATGAGGAAACCTTGAGTCATGCACTTTATCAGGTGAGCCAAGAGAAAAGAAGAATGAGGGATGATGCCAACTGTAATTGTCGGCCATCGATGTCTCCAACCAAGTTGGCATCATTACCACTTTCTCAGGATATGCCCTCAGAAAATAGTCTGAGCCCCGCTATGTTGTTTAGGGATCCACGTATTCCTCCCTTGTCTAAGATAATTGTAATTTCTTCCAGTGATGAGTTGGAGGGATATGTACCCCAAGATTATGTATCTAAAGAAAAATCAGAGGGATATACTCCACTCTCCTGTGTAGATGAGAGTGAATCTGATGGATACTCTCCTTCAAACTAACTTAATAGTCATTCAATGTAAATCCAAGGATATGTAAATCCTTATCTCTATGAATAAAAGAAAATTTTCTTATCAAAAGCTTGTGTTATATGTCTTTTGGAAAAATGTTATGATTATAAATGTTCCTTTTGGAAAAGTTAGATGATTTATGAATGAAAAGTAAACAATAAGAGAATCTAGCCTTAATGGAACCTACAGGGTAAACTTTATAGGAAAGAATGGTTCAGACCAAAAGTAACCCTAGAGGGAGTGAAGAAGTAGGACAAGGGTTAGGGGACATGAACACAAAGTTGGATCATATTCTTGTAATGATGATAGAGACCAGGGAAAGAGTAGGGATCTTAGAGCAAAAAGAAAAGAATGAAGCAGGAAAAAAAGTCCCTGATGTTGAGAAAGAGGGAGAAGATTCTCGTGTTCACACTCGAGCAAGTGAACATGAAAATGAGGGATCACAATCCCAAACCTAGTCCTCATCTCGAAAATATATTGAAAGGACTAAATGAAGAAAGATGGCAAAGGAGCTATCTCAGGAAATGAGGAAAATTACACCTCTAAAGTTTGAAGGTAGCACCAGTGGGGATGTGGCTAAGGCATGGCTTGTAGAAATGGAAAAATACTTTGAGATCAAAAACTATTCTGAGGTTACTAAGGCAGTATGGGGAACTTTTCAATTGTTAGGAGAAGCATCAAGTTGGTGGATGAGTAAGAAGACAGAACTAGGAATTAGTTCAACTCAACTCACTTGGACAAAATTTGTGGAAATATTTCAAAAACATTGGTTACCCCAACTTTTCTATGATCAAAAGCTCTCAGATTTTTAGAAGTTGAGGCAAGGAGACTCCTTAGTTAGTGAATACTGGGAGATGTTCACACGTCTTATAAGGTATGTGCCTATGTATCAAGTTGATGAGTGATTCCACATAAGAAAGTTCATTATGGGGTTGAACAATTAGATAGGTGGAGAAGTGGATATGCATGGTCCTACCACCATGGACCTTGATTATGAGAAAGCTCTAAAGCAAGAGCAAAAATTGAAGTCTATCACCAACTACCGTGAAAAGAATAGGAAAAAGTTTAACTGGTCTCAGAATAAGCAAACTTCTGGAAAACCTAATGAGGTGCAAGGATTTTAGAAGCAAGGAGAAAAGAATTTTTAGAATAATTGAAGTGAACCAAAGAAGGACCAGAAAGGAAATAACAACAGTAACTTCAACAATGCTGCTAGGAACATCACCAATTCAAAGAGAACTCCTAGAAAGAAGGGGCCAATTAAAGGATGTTTCAACTATGATGGTGATCACTATGCTAGCCAATTCCCTAACAAGCCTTCAGGATCGCAACCTTGTGGTAATACTCTTACACCACAACGGGAAGCATTTCAGCAAAGGATACATGCTGTAGTAAATAACAGATAGGCTGAATACCAGATCACTCTAGTGGAAATAGTAGGTACTTTATCTAGTATACCCATTTCTATTTTAATAGATACTAGTGCCACAGAAAACTTTATTTCACCTAGATTAGCTAGTAAAATGTCTAGAAGAGCTGGTTATATGGAAAAATCATGGATTGTTGAATACGCAAACCATACGAGAGCTAGGGTGGACCAATGTATGTTTGAAGCGAGGATTGAACTTCCTATTTTCTCTACAGAAGTCAATTTGTATGTAGCACCCCTAGGGTCTTATGATGTCATCTTAGGGATGAAATGGTTATGGAGGCATAGGGCTAAGGTTGATTGTCATGCAAAAAATGTTGAATGCTTAGATGATCTTAGAAACTAGGTATCTTTACAAGGGACACCTAGAGAAGTTAAGTTGTGACAGATCTCAGCTATTTAACTGCATATGGCAAAGAAGAAGGGCTGTCAACTCTTTGCGGTAAAAATGGAAAAACTTGAGGAGTGTGAAGTTGAGGATGGAGAAATAAAAAATGCAAAAATGACGGATATGGAGAAATACCCTATCCTTAGAGATTTTGTGGATGTATTTCTAGAAGAATTACCATGATTACCTCCCAAAAGAGTTTGATTTCTCCATTGACCTTATTCTAGGGTCGGAACCTATCTCCAAGGTACCATATACAATGACGACAACTAAATTGATGGAGTTAAAATCTCAGTTGGAAGAATTGTTGTCCAAAGGACTGATAAGGCCAAGTGTTTTGCCTTGGGTAGCGCCAGTGATCTTCGTCAAGAAGGATAGAACATTGTGATTGTGTATAGATTATTGGACGCTCAATAAAGCAACAGTGAAGAATAAGTATCCGTTGCTGCATATTGATGATCTCTTTGATCATATGCAAGGTGCAACTATGTTTTCCAAAATTGATCTAAGGTCAGGATATCACCAGTTGAGAATTAAGGATAAAGACATCTCTAAGACTACTTTTAGAACAAGGTATGACCATTATGAGTTTACAGTCTTACCTTTTGGGTTAACAAATACACCTGCAACATTCATGAACCTTATGAATAGTTTATTTAGAGATTGCTTGGATAAATTTGTTTTGGTCTTCTTGGATGATATTTTGATTTACTCTAAGAATGAAGAGGAACATCTTCAACATTTGAAAATGGTACTCCAACGGTGATGGGGAGTGCACAGTGGAAATCACGAATTGGGTCACTATTTTACTCATAGTCAACAAGACTAACAAATGAACTGCTGGTACATCTCCATCGGCCAGACAATCATTGTTGGAAAGACTTTCTTAAGTCTCTCCATGACCAAACTCTCCCCAATAGCTCAATTTGACTTTATCTTCAGTGAGACCTCTTCAATCGGCCAAGTCTTCGAACCTCCTGTTGATGCACCAATGGCGGTTAAGTCCCCTTCACCTTAACCGTAACGGCTTCCACACTAGTTAGTTGTGACCTTATCGGTGAGACTCTTCTCATCAGTGAAACCTTTAACTCATCTGTCAATGTCACACCTCTTCCCAATGGAAATTACCTTCGGTGTGACCCTCCTCGTCGACGAGCACTTATAGACTCTGGCCGATGTGCCGATGAACAACACCCTCGGTGAGACTTTCACTATTGGTGGGACTCACTCTGAAGTTGCCGATGCACCGATCACCCCAATGTCACCTTAGACCTTCACTTGTTAGCAAGACAAATTACCATCAGCTACCTTAGGGCTTGCTTCACTGATACGCCGATGCATAGTTTACCTTCTCCTAAACCCTAGCACATGGAGATGCTAGGTCAACCTACTGTGTGAAATGCTCTGTCTGGATCCTCTACACCACCAAGCAACGAAACAAAATAGAAAACAAAAATAAATAATCATACAATGAATCCATTCCACTGATTTCGATAGAAATCTCACTAGTGGAATGCTTCAAGACAACATACAACAACAAATGGAAAGCACAGAGAGAACATAAATCTACAGCTACACAAATTGCAATTATAGGAAACGAAAATTGAATTGACAAAACAAAATAGCTTTATTTCTCCTTAGAACAATGCACAGTCACATTCAATCACTCCTCTTTGATCTGATTACAATCATCATTTGGTTCATTCCTCTGGGTATTTATCAACTCGCCCTGAGGAGTAGCAAACCAACTCCAAGCGGCTGGGAGACCAATCCAAGCAGTTGGGAGACAACCGTCTAAACAGACTCCAGCTACCTACTGCCCTATTTTGGCATTATGCAGTTACAATTTGACAAATGTGCCCTAAGTCACTTGGGACTTACAAAATGAACCTAGATACAAAACTAAAATGACATGCATTGGTCAATAGACCTTATTACAACACAAAACATGATTTTCTAGGTGCTCCTGCACCAAACGGCTAAGAGAGCATAAGCTGTATGGGAAACTTTCCAAGTGTACCTTCTTTCAAAAGGAAGTATAGTATTTAGGTCATGTGATTTTAGCTAAAGGGATTGTAGTTGATCTAGCCAAGATTAAAGCAATACTTGAGTGGCCAGTGCCAAAGAATGTTTCCGAAGTAAGAAGTTTCATGGGTTTGGCTAGTTATTACCATAAGTTTGTGAAAAACTTTTCTAGTGTAGCTTTTCCTATCACATCTCTTTAGAGGAAAGGGAAACAATATGAATGGACAGAAAAATGTCAAGAGGCATTTGATCTCCTAAAGAAGAAGTTGACCACGGCTCCGATTTTGAAAGTGCCAGATTGAGAAGATAATTTTGTAGTAATCACGGATGCATCAGGAGAAGTTCTAGGTGGAGTATTGATGCAAGGAGGGAAAGTCATTACATATGAGTCAAGGAAGCTAAAGCCTTATGAACAAAATTATGCTTCACATGATTTGGATTTAGCAGTAGTAGTTCATGCATTGTAGATGTGGAGACATTATTGGATGGGTAAACCTTTTGAACTGAAAACAGACCATCATGGATTGAAGAATCTATTTACATAGCCCAATCTTAATGCAAGGCAAAGAAGGTGGTTATAGTTGTTATCAGACTATGATTTTAACATTAACTGCATCAAGGGAAAGGAAAATAGAGTTGATGATGCCTTAAGTTGAAGAAGGTATATATCTTCCTTAGTGGTAATTCAGATGGACTTCAAAAGTCAAGTATTGCAAAGATCTAAGGGTGATGAGTTCTATGAACAAGTCAAGCAAGCACTCTCGAGATATTTACAAGATAAGAGGTATGAAGGATTTAGTTTTGAACCAAATGGATTGTTGAGATTTAATGGAAGAATTTATGTACCTGATGTTGGTGAACTAAGGAATTTGGTATGGAAAGAAGTTCATAATGCACCATACTCAGGGCATCCTAGTGTTACCAAGATGTTAGGAGATGTAAAGTCATTGTATTTTTGAAGGGGATGAAAGAGGATGCCGCAAGGTTTGTGGCGAGTTGTTTAGAATGTCAGAGAGTAAAAGCAGAACATCATCATCCTACAGGTTTACTATATCCTCATGATATAGTAGAAAGTAAGTGGCAAGTTATTAGCATGGATTTTGTGCAAGGTCTTCCAATGTCGAGGAATAAGCACAATGCCATTCTAGTGGTCATAGACAAGCTTACTAAGGTAGCGCATTTCATACCAGGCAATATTTCAGATGGAGCTCTAGTAATAGCTTAGAAGTTTATTCAAGAGGTATTTAGATTGCATGGGGTTCCCAAAAAGATTATTTCTGACAAGGATGCTCATGTAACTTGTAGGTTTTGGCAAACCTTGTTTTCTTCTCTAGGAACTCAGTTAAACATAAGTTCATCTTATCATCTAGAAATAGATGGGAAAATGGAAAGAGTAAACCAAGTACTGGAAGATCTTCTAAGGATGTATTGCATGGATCAGCAATACAAATGGGAGGATTATTTACCTTTGTTAGAGTTTGCATATAATAACTCTTATCATTCTGCAACAAAGATGGCTCCGTTTGAAGCATGGTATGGTAGGAAATGTCGAACTCCTATAAGCTAGGATAAGCTAGAAGATAGGATAAGTCTTGGGCTAGATATGTTGTCAGATATGGAAGAACAAGTTAATATTATCAAGCAAAGGTTGGTAGAAGCTAATGACAGGCAAAAGAGTTATATAGATGCCAAACGGGTCCTAGGAATTTTTCTGTTGGGGATAAGGTGTTGTTGAGAGTAAAACCCCATAAGAGTTTGGTAAAGTTTGGAAAGTCATCCAAACTAGCTCTGTGCTATGTAGGTCCATTTGAGGTCTTAGAAGTAGTCAATCTTGTTGCATATAGAATTGCTTTGCCACCAGCTCTTGCTAGGATGCATAATGTTTTTCATGTGTCATATCTTAAGAAGTATGTTCTAGGGGATAACCATGTTATTGACTGAAATGATTTACAGGTACACGACCCAGGGGCGGTAACAATCGAGCCTCTCAAGGTGTTCGAAATGCGCAAGATTCACTTACGTAATAGAGAGGTTCTGCAATGCAAGGTCCAATGGGATCAGTATGCAGAAGATTCTGCCACTTGGGAAGATTATGCCAAGATAAAGTAGAAGTTTCCGCAAGTTATTTTGGATTTTGAAAGTTCTTGAAAAATAATATGTTTGGTGATATGATACTTTTTATGTTTTACTATGTTATGATAATGCTTGATACTTAAAAATCATCGGGAACAACGATTCACAAGGGGGGAAGTATGTTACACCCCATGTGTTTCTATCTACTTACTATTTACCTAGTTTGGTTAATGTTTGGAAAGTGAGTGATTATGGGTTTCTGCATCTGTATATGTTTTTTTATCCATTTACTATAGATTGTGTTTGTGAAAATTGAAGTAATTATGAATCTTTGCATCTATTTGTGTTATCTATTTTGAATGCAATATGATGACAAAAAGAATAATGCAATGTCTTGTATTAAATGTGGTTATTGTTAATTAATGATGATAATTTGATCAACTAACTAATGTGGCAATGATCTAAGTGGTTGTAGGAACAGGTTGTCCCTTCAGAAAAGAGGGGAGGTATCACTCAAGAGAAGGACTTGGTCTGGTAAACGTAAAAGAGAAGCTTAAACCGAACAACACACACACACATCCTAATTTGACCTAGGTTGAGTCGAGTCAGTGTGGGTAGCAGTTAGTGACCTAAGTTGTGAGTCATGATTCTTGACTTTGGTAGTTTCAAACCTACATGTTGTTAAGTGTTTGGTTGTCTAGGCAAGTTTACTTTTGGAGACTAGTTCATGTAAGTCTACGATGCGATCTTATGTATGAATCGATATGAGCATGAACTTATGTAGGTAGACGTACCTAAGTATTTTCATGAGAATTTTGCTCATAGATATGAAGATGTCGATTTGGGCTATGCAAGAATTATCATCTCTCTTATGTTCTTCGATGATAAGTCTATGAAGATTTTACGACTTTATATGCATTTTTTATTATGAGTTATAATTGATTTTACGATGATAAATTTATACATATGTGAATATATATAAATATATTTTTATCGTCTCTCTCTATATATGTGTATTTAATATAAATACTATTATTATTTTTCCCTTAATAGCGGAAATATAATTTTATCATTTTGCGGAAATTGATTTTCGTAAATATTGTTCTATGGTAATTAGAAGAATAGAAATATATAAAATAAGATTTAATAAAAAAATGATAATAAAAGAATAGTTTTTATAAAACAAGATTAAAGGTGTTTTAATCTTAATAATAAGGTGATTAAATTATAATAAAAATATATATATTAAAGAATAATTTTAATAAAATAAAAAGGTGATTATAATAGTAATATAAATTTAAGGGTTAAAAGTTCTTTTTTTTTTAAAGAATATGTTTATAAGTTTAACAAATATGTTTAGGACTTAGGGACATGTTTCATAATATTTAAATGTTGTTTTAAACTTATGTCTTAAGAGGGTGGCGGGCCCTTAAACCTTTTTAAACAGCGCATAAAGCCCATACAATGGGGAGAAGTGTTAGGCCATTAGGAGGCCAATAATGTTCCTCGTGAATCACACGTGCGTATTGGTGAGTGTTAAGGGGTTCATGCTTATCCTTTAACCTTTTCAAGCACTTAAGATATGAATTGTTAATATATATTTTATTTTTTTATTTTTCTCTAGCACTTTTTATTTTTAGAAGGTTGTTTTGTTTTATGAACTAAATTTAGATTTTGTAAGTATGTCTTCATAGTGTCAACATTTTTTGAGTTGGTTAAGCATGTCATCATAATATCAAAATTTTTGAATTGGTTGCAGTATAAAAGGGGTAATCTCCCTCATTTTTAATTGCACCATTATCTAATCAAGAGCCTTTCCTTTTCAAATTTGAGTTTTGCGTTAGTGTTGAAAGTTTGTCGTTTTTACTTTTGTAAATTGTCTAATTTGGAGGAGCGAGTTAGAGTGTTGGAAGGACGTAAGCAAAAGAGTCTTTGATCCATTTGGAGCTATATTCTTAGGCATGGGATTTATTTCTCCTTTATGACTTTCATGTTTTCAAAACATTATGTAATGTATTGTTTTATGTGATTGCAATGTTGAATTATCGAGGTGAATGTTTATTAATTAATAATATATATACATATATATAGTTAGCAAAATTGTTTTGTGAATGTGAGATAGTGTCTATGGTTTGGTTTTTACCTAGATAGTATCATGAATCAATCATTGATTGGTATTTATATAGGAAAATTGTGCAAGGGGAAAGATAGTGAGAATAGGATTCAAGTGGTATTACTTTGATATATGCATCCTAGTAAAACATGTAATAGGTTAACCTTGGGCTATGTGATCCATGGAAGAGGTAGTTAACCTAGTATAGAGATTGTCGTCTTTCTCAGATGAGATAGAAGGGTGGGTGAATATGAGACAAAGAAAACTTTGGCCAAAGTGGTGTAAATAGCCAATGTTTACACTGTCTAGCTTCACTGTGTTCCAAGTTTGCATTACTAAGTAGAGATGTCATATTTTGATGGTTGTAGACATAGTATGATAGTACTAGTTAATGTAGGACACAACACCTGCTCAAATTAGGCTTAACTTTGAGGTTGCTATACCAATCCCTTCATTGAAGGGTAGGGCCATTTACCTCTTTGGTAAATGTGCGGGGGACCGTAGGTAGTCTGTGGTTGGAGGTAAATAACTTGAATGATGCTTCCCCTCATCCAGTTGGTCGCCAGGAGTATTGAAGATAGACAAGTATACAAACATATGATTCTAGTTATCAGTTAAGCTCTTGAAGCTTCTATGTAATTTATGAAAAAAGTTGTATAAGTTGAATATTCAACTCTTTTATTGAGAAATGTAATTTGGTTATGCAATAGAAGTTTGAAATATGTTTCAAATGTGCATTATATCAAATGTTTGGAGGAAAAAAAATTATTATTCCTGTTATGAATTCATGACTTTATTTACTTTCAAGTTAAAATTGGTAAATCTTAGTTGGTAGAACAAGTGGCATGTTACATTCAATATACCCAAATTTGATAAGTACAAGGAAAGAGGAGACCCAAAAGACCACCTTAGAGAATTCTATCTCACTTGTTTAGAGGTTGCACATAATGATGTTATCAATCAGATATGCACCCTATGTTAAGCTATGGACTTAGTTATCTATTGACACATGGGATCACTCCTAGGCCTGTGGGTTGCCTAAACTTGAAGTGAACCTCTAGAGTGAGTTGGTTCTCCTTATGATTTTCCTAATCTAAATAACTTCCTGGGAAAAGGGGTAGAAGGATGACTACAAATGAAATCTAACTTTAAAAAAATTCTAATCTATCTAATGTTTTTTAGCCACAAACAACCCCTCAAACATAAACTCTCACAATTTCACCTAAATCATACAATTCAAAAGTAATTTATATGAAGGCCCCTTCTGAACTCAACATATAACCAAAATTGTATGAAAACTTTGCACAACTCTTTCACAATAATGAGACATGACAGAGGATAAAATATTCATTACCACAGTGAGACATCAAATTAATATTGCAATTAGGAGGCAAAAGAAGTGAAACAGGAAAGCTTTGTTGTATTGGATTAGAAGGAATACATGAAAACTAATAAAAACTGAGTAAAAAATAAGTCTACAAGCTCTCTGCCTGTGCTCAAGAGAGGAGAAACAATGATCAACTCCTGAGAAAGAACTAGCTTTCTCCAATATAAAGGTCTGCCAGAGGAAAAGCTAGAAAGACTCCTAAAAATAGCCATGCCAATTCATTTTTGAGCTCTTAGAAAAGCTAACAAAAATCCCACCAAATTGCCTCTAAACTGTAAAAACAAACTACTAAAATCTCCTCCAAGGTGGCCCCACCAAAATCTTCTTCAAAACATGCTTTATCTACTTCATAAAGGCTCTATTTTGTCCTTATTTGCCCAACTTCACCCAGAAGAAAGCAAATCTAAAAAAAAAAATTGTTTGCTTTACTTGTTTTAACTGCACCAGAATAGCAATTATTTAAAAGCAATTTATATAACATTGCTTTGAATAACGCTTTACAATAGATTTGCAGTTTTAATACATATCTTGTCTTGATTTTGATCTTGATTTTGCAAACAATAATAAAAAAAATACAAGACCTATTTGTTTCATTTTGCCAAGTACATTACATCCTGAGGCACTTGGTTTTTCTATAAAAAATCATAAAAATATTTGGAGGCCCTATTAAAAGTTGATAAAATAAAAGCCCTTGGGGCTTATCCTTCACTTGACTCTGAAAAAATGATCCAAGGGCATATTACTTATCTACTCATTTTCAAAGGTAGGGATCTAAGTCATTGAATATTCTAAATCATGATCCTACCTTCAAATAACAAAGGGGTCATTGAGGTCTCAAGGCATGCAACCTAGGCATGTGAAACATGCACAAGGAGACCCAATTCCTATGGGGTATTAGTTATGGCATGTTTTCTTTTTAATTCAATGTGATAAAATGTACATGTCAAACTAGGGAAAAAGTAAACCCTAACTCAAAGCAATCTCTAGCCCTCGAAACTTAGGCTCATTTCACACTTTCTTTTTGATGAAGAGCTCTTGGCCCACTCAGCCGCCATGAGAAGCTAGGGCTTGGTCGATTCTCTATGATTGTGATGGATTCTCTGTAGTTCTTGAGAGGTAAGATTGTCCTCTACGTATATACAACCCTTATTCTTCATTTTATGAGGCAAACTGGGTCTTAAAGCGGTGGTTGTGACTACTTTTCTTGATGCATTTCTTTTGTTTTCTGAATCATTATGTCAACATGCTTCCTGTTCTTGACCACGGCCATGAAGCTTTCTAATACATACCTGGTATCTCTATTGTCATTTATCTTTCTGTGTGTTATGAGTTGAGGCCTCCATGGCTATCTGGAGAGCTATTCTCTTGTGATCTTGACACGTGATCCACAAAACGAGAGATAATTCCTTTATTTATTGTATCCTTCTATATTGATTTTCACGAATTCAAAGGCACAAAATGATCCTTCATTTCATTTTCTACCAGACATGATGTGGCCACTATATATAGTTTTGTCTTCTTTCCTATCATTCTATAGGAAGTTTGAAATATACATAGGCATTTTCTGTTGAAAGCCGATTGAAGGCAAAATCTCATCATTTTATTCTAAACCCATTATAATATTTTCTAAGGCTTCAAGGGTTTTGAAATGGAAACACTTCTTTTTGTATTTTTACTTCAAAAACCCCAAATGGGTTATGAAAACAAGGATTTACTGTGTTAAAAGTCACAGCTTCTATGGCATCCTTCATTATTTCTGAATGTGGTTTCTTGTTGAAAAAGACTCAAAAGATTTCACTTGCATTTCTGTGATTACCAGTTCTATAAGACCTTGAGTAATATTGCTTGTCATCTGTGGGTTTCCCTTCTCGAAGAAATAAAGATACTTGTTCATAATCTCAACAAAAAGAGTCATAGGCCCACCATTCCCTCTTGTCATATTGGACATTTGCTGAGCAGTATTAGCTATCCTTAAATCTCTCTTAAGACATGAAATTGCTTACTGCCATAACACAGTTGGCTACTCCTAATGATGTGACTCAAACCATATTCAAGGTTTTAACTAATCTTTGCAAGATTTGTAGCTTCTTGTACTATAAACTATATCATTTGTAACATACATGTAGCTTTTACTCCCATCACATGAGTCTGAAACTCTATTTCTTCTTCTATGTCAGCATTTGTTTTCTTAAAACCCAATCTTGAGAAAGAAAGTTTGACTTGAGTTGTTATGCAAATCTAAGGTTCTCTCAGTCTAGTTGCCATTTTGTGGGCTATGAAAACTTCCCAGCTATGGCTCATTACTGATTCTGTAGTAGTTCATTTGTTCCTTTGGTCACCGTTAATGATAACTCCATACATTTCTTGTTATTACTACACTTCTGCTCATAGCTCCAACTGTAATGCACATCAGTTAGATTGTTCTTGTATGATAATGATTCTCATCCTTTATAATTATTGCCCCACATATAGTTAAAGCAATATGCATCCTGAGGTTAAGTTGTAACTTGGCATAGACATACTGAAGACAGTCATAAAACTTCTTTCTCCTAACAGTAGCTTGCATAGTGATCACTGTGCACTTATGATACCTTGGTTGCTATCTTTCTTGTGTGGGATCCGTCATCTACTTTCATGCTTTGAACTGTTCAATTGAAGTATGGGCTATTCCTTTATGATTGATGATTGCTCAGGAATATGGCAGTGTTTGGGATTTACTTGATATAATGAGCATGACACAATGAATGCTTATGTTTCCTTATGATGACATAATATTCCTATTTTCAATTGTGGAAACAAGTATATCTATTCTATCTCATTTATCATGGTATTTGCATTGAAGTGTATTTGATAAGGTCAATAATGAGAAGAGGATGAGGAGCTATTTTCTTATTGCTCCATTTGTATTTCATAATGCACATGTCATTCCTGTTATACATGTTGTTCCTTTCATTTGGCACTTGTTGCACCTTTTATGACATTCAATGATGACTGTCCATGATACTTCTATGGCTATACTCCATTCTTTTGATCATTGTACTTATGTCCTTACATTTCTTAATTAGGGAATATGCTCATTTCTCATTTTGTAGCATGTGTATATCTTTTTAAAAACAATGTATTTGAAGTTCCTCCATAAACTTTGTTGATATATCCTTTCTATATGCAAAAATGAAACCTCTATAGAATATATTGTACCCTCTCATTTTTGTATGGAGGCTTTGAAAAGATGTCTTACACATGTTTAATGTTGTTCTCTGATACTCTATAGCATTACTGATAGCTATTCACATGCATTAAATGTTGTCATATATGAATTTAGTTCACCTTTACGGTTTCACTCATACAAGATAGTTGTTCCATCACTTTTGCTATCCCAAAATTATGATTTGAAGGCATAAAATATGACATTATAAGAGTAGGTAGAGGCATGATATTGAATAGAAATTATGATGTTGAAAAGTACCTTTTATTTAGTTCCATACCTTACTTGATACTCCATTGATCAGCCTTGTGAAGTGCTCAATGCCCATTGATGGTTTTCATTTCATCTAACTTGACTTGGAAATCATAGGTGGGCAATGAGCTTGAAACTCATGCACTCAGTGAATGTGGTACTCCTTAGCTGAATGAGCAATATGAATATGCATTTCAATTCTATTTCCTATGAGGTTCAGGGGCAGCATGCTGGGCTCAACCCTTGTGGGAGCCCACTTTATACCACATGCTGAAATGATCCTAAAAAATAGCAACATGGCTTTACCTATACCTGCACATGAAACAAACAAGTTAGCTTAAAAAATAATGAAGTTCAATGATGTTCATCTCTTCCAGGCTCTCTTGCATATTAGTTTACTCTAATCTTCTGGCCTAGTGCATCATAGGTATTGTATTATGCCTCTGTTGATAGGCACATAGGGAGATTTATATCCAGACCTCTAACATAACTTTTTCCAATCCTGCAGGTTCTCTCAAAGATTGAGAGTGAAGAGGAGTCTGCTGCAATGAAGATCAGACCAAGACCCTGAAACAAGCAATGATGGATATAACTTTTCCTATATGCTTCTTTCCTTTTCTTATCTACAGATGCATAAAGTATTTCCTCTATTTGTACTTGGTTCAGCTATTCCCACGGCTTATGTGGGACATTTGATCTATCATGTTTTCATTCAATGCAATGTTTATTTCTTTTTCTGTATCTCATTTGTAAAATGAATAATCATTGTAGTGAAATGAAATAACTTATCTCTCAAGTAACCTTCTACAAATGAATGAATAATAAACTGATTGTCTCTCTAATGACAAAAACTGAACCCTCCTCTTTTCAAGCACTCCAAACTATGCAAAAGTTATCATAGCAAAGAAATGTTGCTTTTCATCCTAAAATAAACTTAATACAGCAACTCTGCCAATTTGAGTTGTAGGCAAAAATTGGTAACAAATGACACATATCTCATGTGCCTCTTCCCTCGCAGCCTTGGAGGTTAAGCTATAGAATGGTTCTTGCATTTACCTATGGGTATCAAATCCTTTAATGAGCTCGCAGAAAAATTTGCCACCCATTTCTCATACAACACAAAACATGAAGTCTCCATGACCGTCTTATGTAACAATAAATAGAAAAATGGGGAAACTCTTATCTCCTTCCTTCAAAGATGGAGACACATGGCTAGCAAATTTCCATTCAAAATACTTGAAAAGAACTTGTTAGCATATTTGTGCAGAACCTTAACCAAGAATTGGGTTTCCATTTGCAAATACTAAGTGCTACAACCTTTGGCGAGATTACCTATAAAGGCATCAACATCAAAAAATCCCTCATCGCTAAAGGCGTGGTCAAAATCTTCAAAGACAATAAAGACAATCCTCCCCAACAACAATCAAATGATAAGCCTAAATACTGGAACAAAAACAAAAATGTGGTCAATGATGATGTGCTAGATTCCAAACATGTCCAAACACTACAAACACCCCTTAATCTTTCATCCAAACAAAACCAACCTTCACCTCAACAACAACAATGATGACAACAAAACCAAAACCAACAGTGACAACAAGACCGGCCTCCCCAAGATTACCCTCCAAGGTGTAAGTTCACTCCCTTGGGAGAGCCTATAGAGTTGGTTCTAAAGAAACTTGTGCAAAATGGACTCGTCATGCTTCCAGATGCTCCCCCACATAGCAAACCTACTTTCAAACCCATATGGTACAAAGACAACGAATATTGTGAATACCATAGGACCAAAGGACACAGAACCATGTCATGCATGAAACTCAAGCACATGATCCAAAACCTTATTGATAGTGTCATGTCCTAAATTTAACTCAACCTAAACCGAACACAATTACCAATTTTTTTTTAATTTCTAGTCCTACTAAGGTACATTCAAGTTTTAAAGTTAATCTAGAATCTATGGCATCAAGTTTACGATGTCCTCTCACTACTTAAACAATCTTAGTTTGCATTTTTCCCTAAGTGTTTCCTTATTGAGATGTACAAAACTTTTCCTAGGTATCCTAGAGTATAGAATTTGGTCACTCTTCTAACTAATTTCCCATTTTCTATCTAAATTTGTTTCCCTAGGATAGCTATAAAGAGAAAAATTATTGCTTGATAATAACTTGACTATCAAGAGTTTGAAAATGAAGAGCTATGTTTAATATAAATAACCTTACACAAATAATAATGCATGCAACAAACTTTTAAGGTGAATGAAACTATTTATTTACTTTACTATTAACATCAATGACACAAGAATCATTTGATGCTAACAAGACTCAAAAGATAGATTGGCTTAGTTTCAAGTTCTAAGCTATAAATGTCAATTAATTATTGTTTCTAGTAGTTTTAGATATAAATGTAACTACTTGCTACATTTTAATTCATATACTAAACTTTGATTTCATTGACTTAATGTTCAAACTAAACAAAATTTCCACTTGGTTATACTACTTTTCTTGATCAAAGGTTTAAATAAGTTAGCTGTTACTTTGTTGACTTTTTCAATTCAAGAATTCCTCGCTCATTTGTAGTTCAAGAAGATCTCCTATATTTCTCTATGGAATTTATCCTATCTACTAGATTCATTCATTGAGGTGAACTTTAAGATTAATTACAACTCCAACTTATTACTATTAATGTCAAATCATAATTTTATAATTTATTGGCAATTGATTCACCACCACTAGATTAGTTTAACTTTTAATGATAATCCGATTCTAAGTTTGATTAATGTCTAAGTCAAGTTAAAATACATGTATATATATTATATCACAATACTAATGGTTTTAGAAATTTCAATTATGCTTTCATTAAATTTTAAATTGATAGATTTATTACAATTATGTTTTAACTCCATTTAACTTAATTTTTATTCCCCAAATCTTAATTTAAAGATTCTTAAATAGAAACTACCTTATTCTTAACTCAAAAACTAGTTCTCTTATTATTGATTTCCTTTGTTGAATCATACAATGCAATCAATATGATTATACATTCAAATCATTTTTGTCTTTGTTTAACATTTTCTAAATCAAGTGTATAAGAAATTATTACAAGATAATCTATGAAACATGAGGATCCTTGATAACTAAATAATGCAATGATACAATCTTTTCTTCCAAAGAAACACATAACTTGCTTTTCTTGCACATCCATTTTTTACTTAAAACTTAACAATTGATCTTTTCTTAAATTCTTTTCCCTCAAATGCATAAGTAACAACACAAGTTTTCTACTTTAAAACTTTTCAAATGATCTAGAAAATTTGGTACATAAAGTACATCATGAAAGAAAGATGTCTTTCTTGAAAACAAAACAATATTTCTTTTCTATCCAAGAGACTTGAACAACTCCAAAACATCTTCAACCTCCATCCAAGAACCTAAAAATGAAAAAGAGAGGGAAATAACAATATGCCAATGGGATCTCCACCCAGCCATAGGGTTGTATAATAGCCCACCCCCATGCATTGGGTAATCACTTAGCCATATGAAGCCACACAACTCGTACACAATTACAACAACAATATTTTACATATACATAAAGCACAACATATTTCTATCACATTGGTTTACCTCAAGGGAAAACCACTTAGGGGGAGTGGGGGCTCAACCAGACATGGGGAACAAAATATATCATACTTTCCACCCAATCCACACCTTATACCTCCCAACAATATATATATACATTTCTGCAAAATACAAGGGGATACTCATATCCCATAGATACAAGGGTACTCATACCCCGGTAATGGCCATTACCTAAATGGAATACTTATATTCCAAAAATGAAAAGCCCCAATGTGAGGGAGCTACTCCCACTCAAACCCCTATACATGGAGGACCAAGGCTCCTCTATACAAGAGGGGGTCAACTCCCCTATAAAACACATAAAGAACATCACACAACACAAAGTAAAGCATGTCTTCACAAACCTCGACAAAATCCTTAAATAAAAATTGTTCCTTCTTTCAATTTTCAATGCAAGATGACATATGGCATGAGGTACAACAAACTAAAATCAGATTTAAGAATGCAAATTACAACAGCAAATCTGAAACAAGATATTAAATGCAAATCCTAAATTTCAATAGTAACTATGTCTTCTAGAAAAATGTTTTTTTTTCTTTTTAGTAAAATATAGTGATGAAGAGCCGATGATGGCATGGTTTGGTGGTTAAGTCGCTCAGGATGTAGTGGCGGCCACCAGAGTTCAAGCCCCCGCTGGGCCAATGAGCTCGCAAGGCTTTACGCCTTCGCTGGGCCAATGAGCTCGCAAGTTTGAAGTGTTCTTCCTATGGGATGAGGTCCCCCAGTTGTGGCCTCACCGGTTCATTGCTCCGGGCAAAAGCATTCGCGTGGAGCCGGAGGGCATGTCGCACCAGCGTCGTCGATCACGTTAAAAAGTTTACCAGGCGCATTAAAAAAAAAAAATATAGTGATGAAGATATTTTAAATGTAGTATGTATAATTATTAAATGACAAATTGCTTTTGTTCTAATCAAATCTAATGTAAAAATCAGAAATATAATTCATGCTATGATGATCTAGGTTTATGACATGCAAGTAAGGCAACAAATATGGTTCTTTCAAGATTTACATTGAAATGTTTGTTTTTCCAATTTCACAAGCAACAAACCCTTAGAAAATAACATTTACATTTAATAAATAAATAAAATATATTATATTTAGGACATACAATATTTACATTTAACCAATAAATAAAAACATATAATATTTATAGTAAATCAACGAAAAAAACGTATAAAATTGACATTTAATCAATAAAGAAAAATATAATATTTACATTTAAACAATAAAGAAAAACATGATACCTCAATCATGATATCCCACTAATGGTAGAATCCTTGAATGAAAATCATAAAAAATGAGCATCTCACCCCCTACTCCATGAAGAGAATTTAAAGAGAAAAATGGAGTAACTTCCTACCCAAAACTAACTCAACCACCCAACTAACTCAACTAACCAACTACTTCAACCACTCAACTACCTTCCCATTTTTGTCACTTTTGTAAGTGGGGCTTAAAGGAGGGTCTAAAAACCTTTTAAAATATTATAAATGACAAAAATAAACTTATAACCTATGTACCTTAGACATAAGACAATTTTCCAAACATAAAATACAACCTAGACTTCTTAAAAACGCTTAAAAATCATTTTAAAAATTACAAGGTTAAAACCCACACAAGAACATAATCATTTTATCATATAAAACTAAAAATAACATTTCTTAACATAACAACCAATAGACCTTAGGGCTCCATGCCTAGGTCCGACATCACACAGAAAGACATAAAGTGGCTAAATGACCCCCATCATCCATTGACATAATAATTCTACCTGTAGACTCAACAAGAAGTGTTAGTACAATATATAGCCAAAATATATCCACCATAAATAACATATTATCACAAATCCATTAGTAACCATAGACTAACATATAAAATTCATCATTCACAAATACATAAATCAAATAATCTCATATCATATGGAATCTAAGCATAAAATATAACATCCATAAGTATTGAGTATCATAATCATCAAAATGTCTCTAGGAACATCAAGAATCTCAAATAAACAAGAGTACATAGAATAGGGGTCTCACAAATAGAGGCGACATCACTTTTGATGCACCTCCTAATCAAAACACCAACAAAGACCTCAACATGTACAAGGAGCCATCCCCTAACCATGGTCTAGGTTAAAATCCTAACAAAGGTAAAGCCATTAATAAAGCTTCAACTTCTTATGACTCTATTGTAGGTCATTTTGAAGAAAGTCGTGTGTGTACCCTCACTATCAAATGCAAATCTATGAATTGTGCCGTCACAACTCGTTGTGGTCGTGTTACCCTTCGTGGGCCTACACCAAGTCTCCCAACCCAATCTTATTACAATCTTGTCGAACATCTAGGGAAAACCCCTACACAAATCTCTATTTTGGATCTTCTACGGTCATCTCCTGTGCATAAGGTTGTGCTAGAAAAAGCCCTACAAGAGTCTTTTGTTCCCAACAACATTGTAGTCATAGATTTCCAAGCTATAAAAGGTAACATTGCCTCACCTTACAATGTGGTCTTTTCTGAAAAGGACCTCCCATCCCATGATCCATGTCACAATGATGCACTTCACATTGAAGTTTTCATCCATAAATGAAATATCAAACGCATACTTATAGATGGTGGTGCTGGTCTCAATATCTATTCTCTAAAGTTACTTAAATAGTTGGGATACTCTGAGGATCATGTCAACATTGATCAATGCATTACAATCAAGGGTTATGATGATGTTGAGTGTTGTTTAGAGGGTGTTATCCACTTGCCTATACAAGTAGGCCCCATCATGCTTGAAACTAGGTGCCAAGTCCTTGACATTGAGCTACCTTATAACATTATCTTAGGACACCCATGGATCCATGCCATGAAAGTTGTTCCCTCCACATACCATCAGTCTCTCAAGTTCCCTTTTAATGGTACGGAGATACTATACCAAGAGACCCTAATCCCTTTGAATTTTGTCGTGCCCTGCAAGGCAGTTATAAGAATAGCAACCAAGTGCCAAACAATGACAAAGCCTATGAATCCCCATTGTATGTCGACTCTAAAAATCTGAAAAAGCCTTCAAAGTTGAACCTAATCCTAATCCTATTCCTGAAATCACAACTCACATCCATGATATAGGCTTTGGTGAATATGATATCTCTAAATCTTGTTGTGTAGGGCAGATGCCCTTATCCCCTAAATCCTACGGCCAACCACCCATAGCTAAAGTGACTAAGAAAGCAACCATCTCTCCTCCAGCATCTCTAACTCAATTCCAAGAAGGAAAATTATTGGTAGAGGAAACTATTGAAGACATCTCATCTTGGCTCTACAAGGAGAGAGAACCCGTCACTATACCAGTCAAACAATATGGCAATGGCCTAAGAATTGTCAAAAACATGGGATATAAAGGCAAAGGTGGCCTTGGGAAGGATAACCAAGGTGACATAGAACCCATTATTGTGAAGAAGAAGCTAGACAAGAAGGGGTTAGATATGGTAGGAAGGTACCACACGCCTTGGCCAACGAGGGTATTCTCGACAAGGTAGCACAAACTTCTCTCACAGATTTGATGTCTAAAGAGGATATCATCGATGACTCTTACCTCCATATAACTGACCTATTCACTGAATCCTCCATATTTATGCTATCATCTGTATCCTTAACATCACTACCAACACCAAGATTGTAACAGTTGTCTACCCTAAACTTATCGATTGGGACCAACAAGGGTCCCCAATTCTAAATGTTTTTCAGAATGACGAAGCTATTGTAGAGTTCATCGGACTCTGAGATGGTATCCCTCTTGGTGATTATAAAGCTAGTTTTGTAATGGAACTAGATCAAACAACTTATTTTGGTGAGAATGCCAAATCCTCCAGTTGCAAAAGTAAAAATAAAGAAAGATCTCTAGGTGAAGACCACACTGTGGCACCTCTTGATCAGAAAATAGTACAAATAAAGTATGTATCTAAAGGTGAAAACCTAATTGTGGCACCTGAGGATGGAGGATTTGACCTTCCTCTACCATCTAAGTATCAAGAGAAATCAGCTCTCCTAGTGGAAGATTCTACAGAGATAAATCTTGGCACAAAGCAAAATCCTAAGACCACATTCCTTGCAGCATCATTATCAGAACAAGAGCACAAGAATCTTACCAACTTCTTCTTACAAAGAACCATCAACTTTGCATGGACCTATGCTGATATTCCAGGGTTGGACCCTTCACTAGTAGTTCACTATCTCACAGTTGATCCAAAAGTTAAACTGGTCAAACAAAAGCTACGAAAGATGCACCCACAGATTGCTCTCTTGGTGAAAGTTGAAATACAAAATTTGCTAGATGTAAAATTCATCAAGCTGATTGATTATCTAGAATGGGTCTCAAATATTGTACCTATGGCTAAACCAAATGGGGGCATCTGCATGTGTTCCGACTTCAGAGATCTTAACAAAGCATGTCCCAAAGATGACTTTCCATTGCCAAACATTGATCTCATAGTAGACTTGACTGATGGTCATGAAATGCTTTCTCTAATGGATGGATTTTCTGGCTACAATTAGATAATGATAGTGGAAGAAGATCAACATAAAACAACTTTCACTTGTCCTTGGGGTACCTATTGTTGGTGTGTCATGCCATTTGGTCTTTAAAATGTAGGTGCAACCTATCAAAGAGCAATGACAATGATATTCCATGATCTCTTTCATCACATCATGGAGGACTATGTTCATGATATCTTAACAAAATCTTCTAGGGCAGATCACATATAGGTTCTAAGCCAAATCTTCGACAGATTTGAAAAATATCAAGTAAGACTCAATCCAAAGAAGTGTGTCTTCGGGGTAACTTTAGGAAAGTTGTTGGGATACATCGTATCTCATAGAGGCATTGAAGTAGATCCAACTAAAGTTAAGGCTATAGTGGAGATGCCTCCATCAAAGAATCTGAAAGCACTAAGGAGCCTTCAAGGAAGGTTACAATCCATTAGGTGGTTTATTTCACAGCTAGCGGATAAATGTCAACTATTTCAACACTTGCTCCAAAAGGATGTCTCATTTCAATGGGATGATAAGTGTCAAGTGGCATTTGATCAGATCAAGGAATATCTAGCTACACCTCCTATCTTGGTACCACCAGTCACTGATAGGCCTTTGATCTTGTACATCTCAACTACAATTGCAACCCTAGGGGCTCTTTTAGCACAGTGTGATGAGTCAGGAAAAGAGCATGCAATCTATTATATCAGTCAAACCTTGGTGGGTTATGAACTCAATTATTCACCTATGGAAAGAGCTTGTTTAGCCTTAGTGTTCACTTCCCAAAAGTTGCAACATTACATGCTAAACCAACACACAAATCTAATAGCCAAAATTGATCCATTAAAGTATCTCCTAGCAAAAGCATCTCTCACAGGTAGACTAGCTAAATGGGTCATGATCCTTAGTGAGTTTGACATTTAGTATATGGATCATAAAGCAATCAAGGGACAAGCCCTAGCAAATCAACTAGCAAAAACACCCATGATAGATGTACATCCTATGGTATCTAATTTTTTGGATGAAAATCTCTTTAATCTTTCTACCTTAGTAATGCGGAAATTGTATTTTTATGGTTCCTACACACAGCATGGATCAGGGGTTGGCATCCTTTTTATCACACCACAAAATGACTATATCCCAAAGTAATATCAGCTTGCATTTCCTTGCACTAACAACATAGCCAAGTATGAAGTACTCCTCATAAGTCTCCATATAGTAGTCTAATGGGAAATCAAAGAACTACAGGTATACGGAGACTAACAACTAGTCATTCGACAAGTCACAGATGAGTACCAAACAAAAGATGAAAAGTTGGTCCCTTACAAGCAACTAGTGGATACCTACAAACCACACTTTTCTAGCATCACTTTTGAGCAAATTCCAAGAGAGCATAACAAAGCTGCAAATTCTATGGCTTCTATGGGGTCGCTAATAGACATGCCCGCAAACACACAGAAATGTGAATTCTTGATCGATCAATTGTTGATACTAGTCGTTGATGTTCCAACTATTGAAATCATCTATGAACTTGTTGGTCCCAATTCCCCATGGTACGAAGATATCTATGAATACCTTATACATGGTACCTTTCCCTTTGAGCTATCTACAACCCAACACAAAACCTTTATCCATTGAGCCTCCCGTTACACCATTTTGGGTGATACACTATATTGCCAGAGTCTCGATGGTATCCTCTTACGATGTCTTAACGTAGAAGCTGATGCTACCTTACAATACATACACAAAGCTGCCTGTGGTGCACATTCTATTAGTTCTAACCTTGCTAAAAAGATACTCAAAATAGGTTATTACTGGCCTACCCTAGAACAAGATGCTTTACAGTTTGCTAAGAAGTGTCTACAATGCTAGCAACATGGAGACTTGATTCATGCACCAGCTCATGAACTACAACCTGTGACAACTCCATGGCCTTTTTCACAATGGGGTCTCAACCTCGTAGGACAAATCCACCCATCCTCATCTAATGGCCATAAATTTATCATTACTGCCACTGAGTACTTCACAAAGTGGGTCAAAGCCATTCCCATGACTTATATTACCGGCAAGAAAATAGCCAAGTTTATCCTTAACTACCTCATTTGCCGGTATGGTATCCCCCAAGCCATTGTCACTGATAATGGATGACCATTCAATAATCAAGATGTTCATGCCTTATGCACACACTACAATATCCAACATCACTTTCCACTCCCTACTATCTGCAGAGTAACGGCCAACCCGAGGCTTCCAACAAAACCATTCTTAAAATCCTCAAGAAAACAGTCAATGAAGCTGGTTGTGATTGGCATCTGCAACTCAATCCCACCCTATGGGCCTATCGCACTAGTATCAAAACACCAACTAGTGCAACACCCTATGCCTTGGTCTATGGCTCTGAAGCCATTCTACCTATAGAGGTTGAGACCACATCCCTCAGAGTCTCCATGTAGTGCCTGATTGATGGAGAGGAGTATCACACTTCTAGATTAGCTAAGCTAGAACTGTTAGATGAGAGGTGCCTTGTCATTCTTAATCATCTCCATGTCTATCAAAACTACCTCCGATGCAATTATAATAAGAAGATCAAAGAATGACAGTTTTAAGTTGGTGATCTTATCTTAAAAGAAAATCAGAGAAATCAAGTAGATTGAGAAAAGAAGGGCAATTTTGAGCCTAATTAGCATATGGATCAAGAGCTTATACTTTAGCAACACTTGAAGGAATTCCCCTAGATGAGCCACTCAACAGTGTTCATCTCAAGAAGTTCTTTGCCTGATCCTTAGAGTATCCATGTCAAAAAATCCTAAAAAATCCTTTAAAAAAACAAAACAAAACAAAAAATCAAAAAAACAAAAAAAAAAGAAAAATTCATCCTCTGGTGAAAACCTAGTAAACAGGCTTCTTGGATAAGTACCATAGTGAAAACCTGGAAAATAGGCACTATGTGTAGAGTTAGCATCCATCATCTATTGAGTCTTGTTCATTCCATGTCCATTTCATAATAAACTCTAACATCCATCCATCCATAATAAAACCATTGACCTTTTTGCATTTCCATTTCCCTATCTAGAATAGCTTGGAAATTTGTCAATGTCCATCATCGTTATCCTATGTCAAGTTATCCATGTCAATCATCAACTTATCCTATGTCAGCTCTTCCATCAAGTTATCAATGTCCATCATCATTATCCTATGTCAAGTTATCCATGTCAATCGTCAACTTATCTTATGTCAACTCTTCCATCAAGTTATCCATGTCAATCATCATCTTATCCTATGTCAGCTCTTCCATCAAGTTATCCATGTCATTGTTAGTTATCCTATGTTAGTCATCCATAATAACACCTCTACCAGAATGGGGGCAACTCTTTCCTTAACCTTGGTCTAGGAATGGATCCTTGTTCGAGGTTCATCAACCATCTCAAACAAAAACAAAAACACTTCAACCATCTCAAACAAAAACAAAAACACATCAACCATCTCAAATAAAAACCAAAACACATCAACCTTCAAACAAAAATAAAAACAAAACCACATCAACCAATCCATCATTCATATCAATTGTCTTCTACATATGGTCACACTCTTGAAACCAAACTGGGTGTCTTATATGAGGTGTTTCATTTCTGAAACCAGACACCTTCATCCTTGTGTTGATCTAGGGATATATCATTCCCCACAATGACAACAAATCATTATCAATCATGAAATAAACCAGAACTACATATAAACGTCATCTCAATCTTAAGGTACCTTGATCCCATGGATATGGGTATTTAGGCAGTCTGGAATACGAAGGAAGTTTCCAGTACTCAGATACATAATATATCATCAAATCCCCTCATATCATCTTATCTTACATCATCAAACAAAACCAGAACTACATATTATCATCTCATCTATCTTAAAGTACCTTGGTCCCATGGATATGGGTATGTAGGTAGTCTTCTATACAAAGGAAGTTTCCAGTACTCAGGTACCTAAGACAACATCATTTCACCTACCCAAACTCAAACACCTTGGCCCACTCATCACTCTACCTAGAACTACATATTATCAAATTCATCTTTCATCGTAATGTGCCTTGATCCCGTGGATACAGGGTATGTAGGCAATCTAGAATACGAAGGAAGTATCCAGTACTTAGGCACATACGATTCATCATTCTTCATCCATCTCAATCCATTGACATTCCATCTTTCTAGTCTTCTATTTATCAAAATCCATCCTACCACCTCAACTTGACTAACTCAAGCAACAAAATAAAAAAAACAACGCATCCTTTCAAAGAAAAAGTCCTTAACCAACCTAAAGCAAAGAAACCTACTTGCAGAGCCATATGTTGTCTTACATATTGATTGCCAACATCTGCTACATCAATCAACTTATTCTATCAATAGATCAACACCCTTTAACAGATATATCGTTCCTACAATAAGGTTGTTATCTATCCAATCTACCCAACCAATCCAATATATCCTAAGCAACCTCTTTGGAAAGAGAATATGTTGGTTGTATGTTTACTTTGTAAAGTTAGTCAATTTGCTTTTTGGTTTGTCTTTTTATCCCTTTCCCATTACTTATTCAAGACTACCTTGATTTATCTATATCTTGGTATGTTGCGATGCAGTACAGATTGGGGGCATAGTCATTGCTTTTGTGTGCCATGTTTGAGGAATGATCTTTTATCTTCCTTAGCATCATATTTATCTTGTGTGTGTTACAACCTAGCATCTTACATATTAATATCCTTTTTACATTTATGTATTAAATTTTATTATATATTCAAGACTATGGATCATTCACATGTGTGTGTTACAACCTAGCATCTTACATATTAATATACTTCTTGCATTCATATATTGAAGTTTATTTTATGTTCAAGACTATGGCTCATTCACATATCCAATAAGGTTATATTATGTCTAAGGGATTTAAGTTCAAACCACTTATTTGCAGAGTCAACGTCCTTGCACTAGGATATTACAGCACCTTAGTCTTTTAGACCTTAGTGGAAAACTATCTATGTGCTATATCAAAAATAAGGATTGCTCTTTATAAACATTTGTGAAACTGTTGCAACAAGCTCATCCATTTAAACCATCCATTTATCCAAATCATCATATAGACTTTCAAGATAAGATCGATCAATTGTATTTCTATCATGTTCTATTTTGTCTCCACTTTCTTCTATCCATCACCGTCTGATGCATATCTGCAAAACCACATGTTAGACATCGCATCTCATAAGCATCATTATCATCATATAATATCATCATCATATCATAAGGTCATCACATGTCATCATATGTCATACATCTATAAGCATATACATCATCATGTCAAATCATAATCATACGTACATGTCATCACATCCATGGCATATAGAGGTACATCACAAACAACATGAACATCCATGAGTAATAAGGATCATCATATGTCATCATATATCATCATCTGAGGTCATCAAAATAAATATACAAATGTCCATGTCTACATCAAAAGTCCATATATACATCAAAATATACATCCAAATATACATCAAAAAGTACATCATGGTTATCAAGAGCCCGCAGTATATGTCAAATGCATGCAGGCATCAATCAAAATATATAATGTTTAAACTGATACAACATATATATGTCAACATCAGTCTAGTGTGTCAAGCTACCCTGCTACTGGGATCCCTATGCACCTCCTGCACTCGGTGTAGGTCCCCCTCCTACTAGTGTCACTTACGGTGGTCCCATCACTAAAGACCCTGACCGCCCTAGTCTGTGTGAAGATGAAGCACCAGATCTGCCCTACTCCCTCAAGCTTAGCTCCCTCTGGTCATCTGAAACCACTCTGAAGTAGAGACCTCTGTAATACTCAACCTCTCTCTTAGTTGTAACAAGCTCACCCTAAACTCAGGTAATCTCCCCAAACAATGTAATATGGTATGCACCCACTGTGTGGTGTGCAGCATCCCTCTCTTACCTCACCCTCTGTAGGGTGGCCTCCATGTCAAACACAACTGTACTGTTGCATCTCTCTTCTATCAACTGGGCAATCTGCCCATCATCTGTTGGTGGTGGTGGTGGCACTACCTGTGTTGCTACCAGTGCTGCCTGTGTTTTTGCTGCTACCTGGGCATGTATCTGTGCCTATGCCTTAGCCTGTCTGGCCTTAGCTTGGGCTACATCTCTATCTCTCCTCATCCTAACCATCCAGAGCTCCAAGCAAGTCCTCCTCACTATCTCCTCCTGTAGTAGTCTTTGTGCCTCTGTCAGAAAAACAATCTAATGTCCCCTAGCCTCAGCCATCTACACATCCTCCTGGCCTCCTTCATCATCTCCCCTAGCCTATCTCTGTGCTACGGCCTGCTGTCAGGCCTCTCTCTGAGACCTTGCCTCTACTCCACCAACTACGACCTCTCGTACTACTCCCACTACTCCAGGTCTAGTCAATCTCACTAGCCTATGTGTCTGCCAGTAGGTGTCATATGCTGGAAGTGTGCCCAGGTCTGCTCCACCCATAATCTAGTCCCACATCACTGGGGCAAGTCCCCGTAAATCTACTAAAGCTATAGCTACTACAATCTCCAACCCCCAATCCTCCACCTCTCTCTGAGTCTGAGAAAATATGGCCTCGCCTACGAGCTCCCCCTGGGGCAAACCAAACTATCTCAATACCCTCTCTAGGAGGTATCTCTCAATGGTATCGATGTGTCAGCCAAACAAGTATCTTGCCTGTCTATAGTACACCAACTCCTTGTGATCATCATCCTAAGGCTCACAATCCCTCCAGGGGTTCCAAATGAAGATATCCATCTCATCTAGTTGTCTCCACTAGTAACTCACAGAACCAAGTCACCGGTGAGTGATAATACCCTCATATAGGAAATCATATGGCTTGCCATGATCTCAATGACATTGGGTGATAGGTCTAATCACCGAGATATGCTCCCAAGCCCATACCTATAACAATGTCACACCTGCTGACAAGCTGCTCCCAAATTTGTACACACGGTCATGTAAATCATGATACAGCTGACCCAGAACGCATGGTCCCCAGGCATATCGGATCATATGTGTGAAAATCCCTGACAATACAGTGCCCCTTCCAATAGATAAATCCTTAGACCATCTATCTAGACATAAGAATCCTCCAATCAGTGATACAACAATCCATCGAATCTTATCGCATAGCCGCCGCACTCGAGCCCACCGAATCTCACGATCCTGTACACCTAGGTCATCAGTAGCAAAAACTTCTTGCATGCCTGCCTCTCCCCACTCTATGTCATTATCCACTCTCTCACCCTCAATTAGAATCTGTAGGATGCGTCGAACATCCTCCAACATCACAGTCGCCTCCCCTATCAGAAAGTGGAAGGATGAGGTCTCGTTGTGGTATCTCTGTTGGAATTAGGTTGGACAACTAAGAGGGGGTGAATTAGTTGTCCACAACTTTAACCTTTTCTTCTTTTAATCTTCTTTCACAACTTACAAACAGATTAATGATGTAAACATTAAAGCATGAATTAACAACAAATAAGCAGAAACAAAATGAACACACATAACACCATAATTTTTTACGTGGAAACCTAGTTAAGGGAAAACCACGGTGGGGGTTAACCCACAAGATTCGTACCCTATTAAAAGTACTTAAAAGACATGGGAAGGAACTTGCCTTCGGGCGCACTACCTAGAGCTCACTGCCTACAGGATTTTATGTTTAATATAGAAAGAATGAACTGAGAAATAGCATCTTCTTCATGCCTGGTTCAGTCCCATTGAAAGCTCACAAAACTTCTGCTCTGCCCCAAACACTTCTTTGTTAACTCTTCATCCTTTACCACTCTTGTTCTTCTACTTTTCTTCTTCTTTACTCTGCCTCTGTACCTTTCTTAGGATTTTATCATTTTTGCACATTTCCACAACTCATCCACAAGTATTTATACACTTCATCAACCTTGGAATAATCATCAAGGTTGGCTTGACTTAATGTGAATCACTTATACTTTCAGTCAAACATAGCTGGGACTTGAATCTTCTTCGATTAACACGATACACTCCAGAGAATTGCTCTTAGATCATCTGCAACATGCTTGAAACATCTGGTTGGCTAGGACTGGGAAGAACAGCAACACCAAGGAAGAAATCTTCAACAACAAGTTCAATCTTCAATGCGGACCTCCAACACAATAGGTACACGATCCAGAGACCTCCACAAGCACATTGAATTCAACAATAACATCTGCACTACTTCAAATCATCAGGTACCTCAAGAACACTGTCTACCATGACTGTCATGCTAGAAAGATTTCTTGTAGACTTCCAAACCACAAACCACTTGAGTTGAGGATACACACTAACTTTCCAAACATGCCTCTAGATCTGTAGATCATAAGTTTTCAATGCAGAGCAATCCAGACCAATTTCCTGTCACTCTGTCTCTTCTAAACACTGTAAAACCTAGTTCTACTCAAATGGTCATAGCTTCTTCAAATCTTCGTGTGGACCTCTCAAATCTTAACTGGAGCTACTTCAGACAATCCTCTACATAGCCATATGGTCTGCATACTTTGATCTTCATTCCTCTGGAAATGCAGAGCAATCTGCTTTACTGATTTGCACTGTTTCCCCTATTTCTGACAAAGGGATATGTTGACATCAATGACAACACATCATAGGCACATATTTGCAACAATCTCCCCCCTTGTCATTGATGGAAACATATGATGTGAAAAATTGATTCAACCATCAAGACAAGGATTTCTCTGCCTTTCTCTTATCACTTTTACAACCACTTTCTTCACTACTCCTCCTTTCATCAACAACTAGTTTTTCACATGACTTCTCCCCCCTTTGACATCAATGGCAAAGGGCACATATTTGTAATCTTTTCTCCCCCTTTTGTTTCAAACTAATTTCCAAAATTTGCATACTGACTACTCCCCCTGAGTAGTATCTCCTTAACATCAATCCAGATCACAAGATATGATTGTGAATTCCACCAAACTGATGCACACTAGTGCATCTTAGTTCTAAACAAGAGGGGTAATAACCCCTAGCTTCCCTCTAAGATACTCAAAAGTATCCTTAGGCAGAGGCTTGGTGAATATATCCACAATCTGACCCTTTGAAGAAACAAACTCCAATCTGACTTCATTCTCACTTACCTTCTCTCTCAAGAAGTGAAACTTGATGGATATGTGCTTTGTCTTTGAATGCAACACCAAATTCTTTGAGATGTTTATTGCACTTGAATTATCATAGAAGATTGTAACAGGCTCTTCAAACACAATTATAATATCCTTCAACATTTGCTTCATCCACAAGACTTGAGTACAATTGCTTGTTGCTGGTATATACTCTACCTCTGTAGTAGATAGAGATATTGCCCCCTACTTTTTTCTCAACCAAGAAACCAATCTCATTCCCAAGAAGAATGCACCACCACTAGTACTTTTCCTGTCATCCACATCTCCTGCCCAATCAGCATCTGTATATGCATGAAGAGTGAAGTCATTATCCTTTGGATACCATATGCCATAATCAAATGTTCCCTTTAGATATCTGAAAATTCTTTTGACTGCTAGAACATGGGATTCCCTAGGATCAGCTTGAAATCTAGCAACAAGTCCAATTGCATTCATAATGTTAGGTCTGATCTGAGTCAAATAAAGCAGTCCTCTAATCATTGATCTATACCTTTCCTAATCTACCTTAGGTGAATCACCATCTTTACTCAACTTGCATTTGGTTATCATATGAGTACTTACTGGTTTTGAGTCCTCCATTCCAAACTTTTTCAACAATTCTTTCACATACTTAGACTGAGATATGAAGATATCTTTATCTGACTAAGTGATTTGCAGACCTAAGAAGAAATTCATTTCACCAAACATGGACATCTCAAATTCACTTTGTATCTAATCAACAAATTTCTTACACATGCTTCCATTTCCACCAAAAATGATATGATCAACAAATACCTCAACAATTAAGATGTGCTCATGATCAATCTTGAAATAAAGATTACTATCAGTTGTGCCTTTGCTAAATCCTAGCTTTAGCAGACACTTACCTAATCTTGCATACCAGGCTCTTGGGGCTTGTTTAAGTCCATACACAGTTTTCCTCAATCTGTAGACCATGTCTTCTTGATCAGACAATTGGAATCCTTCCACTTGCTCAATGTAGACTTCTTCCTCTAACTCTCCATTTAGGACTACTGACTTGACATTCATCTAGTAAACTTTGAAATCTTTGAAAGCAGCAAATGCAAGAAATAATCCGACTACTTCAATTCTTGCTACTGGAACAAATGTTTCTTCAAAATCAATTCCCTCTACTTGAGAATATCCTTTGCATACCAATCTTGATTTGTTTCTCACAACTTCACTATGCTCATTCAGTTTATTCTAGAAGACCCATTTGGTTCCAATTAGATTTTTGTTTTCAGGTCTAGGAATAAGATCCCAAGTTTGATTCTTTTCAATTTGCATTAATTCTTCTTCCATTGCTTTTACCCAATTTTCCTCATTACAAGCTTCATTCACTATTTTTGGTTCAATCTTTGAAATCAAACAATACTCTACTTGATCTTCTACAATTCTTCTTCTAGTTTGAACACCTTTATTCTTGTCTCCTATGATTTGATCTTCAGAATGAATCAACCTTACATACCTGGGGGTTTTGGGAGTTTCTTGAAAATCTAATTCTTGAGCTCCTTCTTCAACATCTGCAATAACTTCTTGAGTCACTGGATTTTTTGGATCAATTTGAATCTGAGTCTGGGTTTGAACTTGCTTTCCTTGACTTTGACTTTCATCTTGATCATCTGAATAATATCCACAAGGCCTGGAGGTCTTTCTTTTCTCTCATCAACCTTGACATTAGCACTTTCAACAAGCTTTTCCAATCTCTTGTTGAAGCACCGGTATGCCTTGCTTTGAGTAGAGTAACCTAGAAATATTCCTTCGTCACTTCTTGCATCAAACTTGCCTAGATCCTCATCTCTTTTGATAGAGCATTTACTACCAAAAGCTTTGAAATATTTCATAGCAGGATGACCAACCCATAGTTCATAAGGTGTCTTACCATAATTGCCTTTGATCTGCACTCAGTTAAGAGTGTAGACAACAGTTGTCATAGCTTGTCTCCAATAGACTTGTGGAACATTTGCTTTCAGCATCATGGTCCTAGCAGCTTCTTGAATGGTCTTGTTCTTTCTTTCCACAACTCCATTTTGTTGAGGAGTCCTAGGAATAGATAACTGTCTTTTTATTCCATGCTTTTCACAGAATGTATCAAACTCACCGAAGGTAAACTCTCCACCTCTTTCAGATCTCAGACACTTTATCTTCACACCAATCTCATTCTCCACCATAACCTTGAACACCTTGAATTTGTCAAGAGCTTCTAATTTTTCTTTCAAGAAAGTTACCCACATCATCTGGGAGTAATCATCAATCAGCAACATAAAATATATGTCTCCTTGCACACTTCTAATTCTAGTAGGACCACATAGATCAATATGCACAAGTTCAAACAGTCCACTTGAAAATTATTCTTTACTCTTGAATTAAGTTCTATTTTGTTTACCCAATTGACATTCTCTACACATGTTATCAGCAAGTTTCACAAGTTTTGGAAGATCTCTCACAGCCTGAGTAGAACTTATCTTGACAATATTATCAAAATTCACATGACACATTCTCTTATGCCATAACCAACTCTGATCAATCTGAGCAATCAAACAACTTTTACTAGTACCACTTAAATGAAAGATGTTACCTTTAGTTTGTATACCTGATGCAATCATAGTTCTCGAGCTTGCTACGATTTTGCATTTTCCATCCTTGAATCAGAGATCATACCCTTTGTCAACCAACTATCCAACACTGAGAAGATTATGCTTCAACCCTTCTACATACAAAACATCATTAATGTTATTCTTACTATCAAAAGAGATGGATCCTCTACCACAAATTCTACCAGGTGAATTGTCTCCAAACTTATGAATTTACTTTTATCACCAGTCATATGATGTGAACATCCAATGTCAATCACCCATTCATCCTTTTCTTCAATTTGAGCAGCCAAGGCACTTTCCACATTCACATAGCTAGTAGATTCAGTAGACACCAAATCTTCTTCTTTGATGGCAATGAACACCCATTGATTTCCTGAGTTACTTCCCATATTAGATTCATCATCTATGACTCCTTCATCAGCTTCTTGGACATAGTAACATTTCTTTTGAGCCCTTGATCTATTAGGTTTGGCTTTGAAACCCTCTCCAGACACCTTGAGGCAAAATGACCAATCTTATTACAAGCAAAACATTTGAAAGGCAACTTTCCTTCATACTTACCGAATCCTCTTGGCAATCTTTTCGCAATAAGGGCTTCAAGTTCTGTAGCCTCAATTTCATCATCTTCAAGATCCTTCCTTGCCTTCTCAAATCTGTTTGATCTTCCTGAAGAGCTTTCACCAGGATCATATCTTTGTTTTCCATAAACACTGACCTTAAATGTAGATTCAGACTTAGGAAGAGAATCACCATACTCACTCATTTCAAATGTTGAAAGCTTACCAACCAACTGATCCCTTGTAACAATTGTCACAGTCCTGATCTCTTCAATGGTAACAACTTTATGCTTGTATGCTGCAGGTAAGGATCTAAGCACTTTGGCAACAATCTCTGATTCCTCCAATATTCCACCAGCACTCCTGATATCGGTCACAAGTTCATTCACCTTTTGCATGTAGGAAGTAATGTTTTCATCTTCACTCATCATCAACCTTTCGTATTTACCCTTCAGGCTCTGTAGCTTGGCACATTTAATATATTTATCACCTTCATACAGAGTTTCCAATTTTTTCTAGATTTCATGAGCAGTTTTCAATTCCAGGACATTTGTCATTTCTGTGTCAGTCAGGGTACTCAACAATGCTTCTTTAGCTCAATATTGTATTCAGCTTCCTTGAGTTCGTCTAGAGTTGAAGGGCCTTTCTCTGGAATCTTATACTCATCCTTAGTTATCAACCAAAAGGCATCACCCATACATTGCAAATGACACTGCATGTGCACCTTCCAAAGGGAGTAATTTGTTCCATCAAATCTTGGACTTTCCTTTTTGTAAGTTGACATCTTGGATCTCCTCAAGCGATCAAGCTTCTTATAGAGGAACCGACTCTGATACCAATTGTTGGAATTAGGTCGGGCAACTGAGAGGGAGGGGGTGAATCAGTTGTCCACAAATTTAACCTTTTCTACTTTTAATCTTCTTTTAAAACTTACAAACAGATTAATGATGTAAACATTAAAACATGAATTAACAACAAATGAGTAGAAACAAAATGAACACACATAACACCAGAATTTTTTACGTGAAAACCTAGTTAAGGTAAAACCATGGTGGGGGTTAACCCACAAGATTCATACCCTGTTAAAAGTACTTAAAAGAAATAAGAAGGCACTTGCCTTCGGGTACACTGCCCAGGGCTCACTGCTCAAAGAGGCTGACTGCCTACAGGATTTTATGTTTAATACAGAAAGAATGAACTGAGAAATCACATCTTCTTCATGCCTAGTTCAGTCCTATTGAAAGCTCACAAAACTTCTGCTCTGCCCCAAACACTTCTTCACTAACTCTTCATCCTTTATTGTTCTTATTCTTCTACTTTTCTTCTCTGCTTTGCCTCTGTACCTTTCTTAGGATTTTATCATTTTCACACACGGACAACTTTCCACAACTCATCCACAAGTATTTATATGCTTCATCAACCTTGGAATAATCATCAAGGTTAGCTTGACTTAATGCGAATCACTTATACTATCGGCCAAACATAGTTGGGACTTGAATCTTCTTCGATCAACACGGTACACTCCAAAGAATTGCTCTTAGATCATCCGCAACATGCTTGAAACATCTGGTCAGCCAAGACTAGGAAGAATAGCAAGACCAAGGAAGAAATCTTCAACAATGAGCTCAATCTTCAATGTGGACCTCCAACACAATAGGGACATGATCCAAAGACCTCCATAACCACATTAAATTCAACAATAACATCCACACTACTCCAAATCATCAGAATCACTTGCATCTTCTTCTGGTACCTCAAGAACACTGTCTGCCATGACTATCACACTAGAAAGATTGTTTACGGACCTCCAAACCATGACCCACTTGAGTTGAGGATACACACTGACTTTCCAAGCATGCCTCTAGATCTGTAGATCATAAGTTTTCATTGTGGAGCAATCCGGACCAATTTCCTATCACTCTGTCTCTTCTGAACACTACAAAACCTAGTTCTACTCAAATGGCCATAGCTTCTTCAAATCTTCATGTGGACCTCTCAAATCTTAACTAGAGTTACTTCAGACAATCATCTACATAGCCATATGGTTCGCGTACTTTGATCTTCATTCCTCTGAAAATGTGGAGCAATCTACTTCACTGATCTGCACTGTTTCCCCTGTTTCTGACAAAGAGATATGTTGACATCAATGACAACACATCATAGGCACATACTTGCAACAATCTCTCCACAATCACTGTCAATAGTGCAAGGTTCACCCTAATAGGCATTAGATGAGCAACATGCCATAATCCCATGACCTCTAGGAAGATCTCCTCCTCCCAACCAAGCTGTATAACCAAGTCAACAATCATGTAGTGTCTCTCTCGGGACTACAAGGGTGGTAAGACAATTTGCATCCAGGATGACCACCTGTTAAAAATCTTGCAAAATTCAACCTAATCCTAAGTCTTCATCCAACGTCAACATGGTCAACTACTAAGTAAACACAAGGCACAATCCCTAAGTCAAACCTAGTCAACTATGGTCTAAACCTCTGAAACACTTTTTCCAAAGTCGACCTAGCTCAAACTACATTTCAAACCAAAAGTGCTTAGATTTTCCCTAAGGCACTGCTTTGCTTCTTTGCATAGGCGCTTAGAAACAAATGAACAAAAGTGCTTAGTTTTAACCAGAGGCAATTAACTACGATACCAGAGGCGCTTTACTGCTTTGCATAAGTGTCGAGATTTTTAACCAACCTTAAACCATAGGCACCGAACTGCCCTACCATAGGCTCTTAGTTACACTACCAACAACACTACAGCATTTGCCAAAAGCATTACGCTACGAACCTAATAACCAACAGTGCTGAGATTTCTCCAAATGTGTGACACTGCACGCCAAAGGCACTTTGTCACACCGAAAGTGCTTTACCAAGTGCCAAAAGTCCCTAGCTCAATCTTAGTGCCTTTAGCCAAAATTTTACAAACCCTAGAAAAAATCTAAAAACATGTAAACACAAGCAGGGTTTTCAATCACTTACCGCTCTCGATGCTCCCACTGGCCTTTTGTAGGTCTGCACTAGCTCCTCCCAGTGCTTGTGCATAGGAATCGGCATATCTACAGCTGTAAACTCACTCTACGTAGGAAGAAATCAACTAAGCAAAGAGGCTAAGGGCTCTAACTTTTGTCAACTCTAGGTGTGCAAATGAGGTATGTTGACCTCTTGGACCCTATTTATAGTGTCCCAATCCTACTTCTTCCAACCCCTAATCCATCTTATCCTCGTGTCTGCTAATAATCTCTATTGTGTCAGCCTCCATCTATCCAACCTCGTCTTTCTCAAACACAATCTTCTAATCGCGCGTCAACCCAGTCCTTCTATTGCTTCCCTGTCTTTCCTCTCAAAGGGGCATCCTATGCCAGCGACACCAAGTTAGCTAGCTACACTAGGGCATCAAAATTGTATCATGTCTTCAACAATCATTTTCTTTGACACAATGCTATAAATTGCATTGCATCAAAGAGGGGCAAAATGTAGACACCCAAAAATGACCATGTCATCGCATCACTTGCATTTCATCAAATCACATGCATTTCAACATTAATTAAGTAATCTAATTACTTAATTAATTTCATTAAAATCATCAAATTCTTCCAAATCTCCTAAATTTGACATTAATTAAATAAATCCTCTTTATTTAATTAATTTCAATAAATTTCCTATTTATACATCCAAATTAAATGATTTTAATTATTTAATGAAATCATTATCATCTTTCAAAATTCAAATCCACATCAATCGAATAAATGAATTATTTAATTAATTTATTATTTAAATCCTCTTATCTATAATTAAATATTTTCTAAATTATTTAATTAAATCAATCATTCTTCCAAATTTAAATAAATCATTCAAATTTATTTAAATTTAATCTCAATCTCTAAAAATAAAATAAAATCAAATATTTTATTTATCCTTCGTCATGCAAAATAAATTAAATCAATTTATTTGTTTAATTTATTTAAATCTTCAAATCTATTCTATCTCTTCCATCATGCACAAACAATTAAATAAATTTATTTATTTAATTTGCTCAATTATCTTTCAATTCCTCTAAAAATAAATCTTGTTCATCATGCACACAAAATTAAATAATTTATTATTTAATTTTACTCAAATCATGCAAAAGCAAATCATAAGTTGAGTTAATTCACTTAATCAATATTATTTTTATCACCAACTCATAAATTAGAAAAAAGCATTTCTATTTTTATGAAATCTATCTTTATCATGTTCGTTCCATGTCTTTTTATGTCAAATCAATCAGTTAACTCAAACAAAAATATTTTTTTGTGTGACACATGTCAGGTGCACATTCATCATGAATTCTAGATTTATCTCATCCCTTGATTCCATTGAATTATCTAGACCGTTGATCAATTTTTATTGAAACCTATATAAACTCCCCTCATCTCCTTAACAAATCCTCTTCGATCATTTATTCTTAGGCATCCATACAGCGCATTGAGCATTCATCGCATCATTGAACACATCTACCTTTTGAGCACAAACACAATCTACATCTGCTTGTTGCAAACATGGTTTTGCAATTTATGAATCCACATTTAACCAAGATAATAATACAATCTAGGTGAAAGATTTCATTGTTTTTGTGTTATTCATTGATTATTTAGTTGTTTGCTTAGATCGTTATCTTGATGTTATAGGATTGAGTTGTTGATTATTTCATTGTTTTTGATATCGTTCGATCTCAATTTTATTCCTATACACATGCTCCAATGAACATATTATGCTCCCAAGAGCACCTGTATCATGCCAAAAAAGTCTAACTCATGATCAAGAGTGTATCATGACATAATACTATAAATCCTTTAAACCAAGGATCATATATCAAGTACTAATAAGTTATAAAATCAACACCTCATCAAAAAACTCCAAGAGTCCTCCATGGAAAACCAAGATGTCAACACCTCTTCAAATAACATGAAGGTCTAGCATTCTCTGTCAATAGAATGAAAAGTGTCAATGAACCCTTACTGCAAACTAAATCCATAATCCAAGAGTTCCTTATGACACCAACAACTATTGCAAAAGATCATCCATCTTCTAATCAAAGATTATGCATGGCTCAAAACACTGCAATAATAACAGTTTAGAACCGATATCTTGAAAGAAAGAGGATAGAATACATTATGTAACTACACAAAACACCCATTGAAAGTGATACCAAGTTATCCATGATATCATGATTAACATCATTACCAAAATTCTACTAAAAGTGAAAAAAGATTCTCGTGCAACATAACTTTACTACTATAGATTCTAATGAATAACTAAATTAGGTACTCCAAACTACCCTTTTGTCTCAATACAAAAGATACCAATGTAATCAAGGTGACCAAGAAGAGGCCTACCAAATAGAACCCACATCATCTTATTCACAAGATCTGCACACATGCAACATGTCATAAGAGAAAAAACATGATCAGTGCTTCAACTTTTAATAACTAAAAAAATAGATTCAACCCCACATCGGTAACATGCAGAACACATGTAACAAAGTCTAACATGTAGATTTACAAGACTCAAACACTTGAATCTACTCTAGATCTAATTTACCAAATAAATCCACATAGGAGAAACTATAGATCATAAGAACCCAACTAGTAGCCTTGTAAATCTGAAATTGTTTCCATCTAGAAAGTGTTTGAACACAATTTTTCATAGATCTACAAACTACAGATTTTGGTTAACATGTAAAACATGCAAAACCATATCTTTGTAAATCTAAAACCACTTAAACATCCAAACATTCACACCAATCAACACCATCAAATATGTTATCCAAAATAATAGAATATCATAGATCTATAAACCCACAATCTTTTGAAACAGGAAAATTGTGAAAACCTACATATTCAAAATAGCATGAATATGAGAAAGGAGAATCCAGGTTGTTCAAGAGTGTCCATATCATAAAAATACCAACTCCACAACCTCTATACAACAAGTGATAAATCATCTAGTGCTTTCATGTAACCATGGACTGAAACCATGAACCCAACATAAGCACTCCAAACTGTAGTCCAAGAAATGAGTGTTTTTCCATGTGATCAAGGTACCAGAAGTAACTATCCAAGATAAACACCCTTTCATTGCACATGACCACAAGGTAAAGGAATAAAACCACATATTGTCAAAATGGAGCTCCAAATCATTATCATTGGATCAACTCTATAAAAATCCATAACCTTGAGCCTCAAGTGCCCAACAAAGATTTTTTTGACAATATCTATCTGAGAGTTAAATACCATGGCTTCCAAACTCATAGATCTGCTAAAGAAGGTTAACACATAGAACTTCCCGTGAAACAAAAATTCCTTCAATACTTCAAAAAAAAACATCCCTCACTACAACCATAGGCTTTGATACCACATGTTGGAAAAAGGGAGAGAAAACAAGGTAAAGTTGCAGCTATGTGGCTTTTAAAAGTTTTTAAATATGAAATTATTAACATGTGTAAATTTAAAAATTACTTTCAATTTAGATGTTAAAGTATTTCTCCAATTTAATCAATGTAGTAGAAGAAAATAGCTTGCAAGAGAAGACAAGTATTTACATGGAGAAACCCCTAAGGGAAAAAACTCCACACCAAAGGTGTTTATGCTTGTAATAAATCTCTTGTGAAATATTACATTCAATACTGAAATCTTTGATTCCTTGATGCACTTCAAAAGCTTCTTCAATCTTCAAACCTGTAAAAAACTTAATAAAAAAGCTTCTTACTTTTTTCTTCTAAGTCTTTTACAATCAACTCTCTAAAAAATGTATAGGGCTTTTTTAATTAATACAAAAGCTTCTTAATTGAAAAGCTTGAAACTCAAATTACAATCAATTGTAATTGATAACATGAGAACAAATCCTCATGCAAAAACCAATCGCTCCAAATAGAGGAGATAGAAGTCAAACAAAGTCAAGCCTTCCATTAATCACCTATCCTGGATGTGGGTGCCCAAGTTTGCACAAGTAAACATAGCCAACATCAAATACATTTCCAAATAAAAGCAACAACACAAAGTCCTCAAACTGGGTGTCCAAGTTTACCCAATCTCTTTCTATTAACTGAAGTGATCAACACACACCAATCTCATGCAAACAACATGCAAGATTGATGTCCCCAAAGTTATTCTGAATTATGTTGTTCTATACATGCAAGTGACATGCAAACACTTGATTCAACGTGCAACTGATACACATTAGATGAAACACTGAGATGTACCACCCTGCAAATTTCTGAAGTTGGAGTGTTCTGCAAATAACCTCTCAAACTAATATGCAACAACATGCAAGATCATATAACTGACATGTAACAACATGCAAACACATGCAAGTCCATGGGAGTGACATGCAACAACATGCAAACATATTCAAGTCCATAGAAGTGATGTGCAACAACATGCAAGTCCATAGAAGCAACATGCAACAACATGCAACATGCAGGTACATGCAAGTAACATGCAAGTCCATGCAATTTTTTATGAACTCATGCAAGCAATATCCAATTCATGCATCTCTAACATTTTAGTTAACTCCAACATTATATCCATGCAAGGTGTCTCAACATTATTCACGAGCTGATGCAAGAAGTTGGGTCTACAAAAAGCTTAAAAAGTGGAAGTGTTTTTGCTGTTTTTCAGAATTTGTTATACTTGGACTGAAAATTTGAAGCACTTACACAATGAATCTTGAAAAAAGTCAGTAATATAAAATTTAGTGTTTTGAATCTAATTTCCAAATATGTAATTTATTCAAAAACCCAGATGATAGAAATTTAATTTTGATAGGTGTGTATAAAAACCACTTTTTAAAAGTCATTTTTTTAACCATACCATGCATGCGTACGGACACCACTTTTTGACCTAAATGAAAGTATTTTTCTAATTCCTTTTGGTAAAAGATATCTAATAGCATGATGATTGATGAGGATTTTTTTTGTAATTTTTTTCTAAATATTTTTTTAATTAAATTTTTATTGGCCCTAATTGCTATTTTTAAAAATCAACGTGTATAGACAACATAATTGGACCTAAACTAAACATCTTTTAAAAAAAAAATTATTGTGTAGAGAATTGTCTGAAGATTGATGTCATATAATTTTTTTACCAAAAAAAACCAAAAAAAAATTATTAAAAAAAAATTGATATTTCAAGTTTATGGACAAGTTTGCTTAGAAATTAATTAAAAAATATCAAACATAAACCAATTTTAACAAAACTTATATATTTGGAAACTAGACATCGTGTTCTATAATGGGTTTTAATTCGTAGATTAATTCATAAAAAAGGTCCATCAACTATATTGTCAAAGCTCAACATTTCTCTTGAGCCTGTCTTAGTTTTTAGTTGCAGGTCAAAGGCTAAGGGTCGGATTGCCAAGTCTTTCCCAAGCCTAAAACCGAGGTTGCATGCGGGTTGTGAATTTAAATTTTAAAAAATGTGTATGCATTCTTAAAAGAAATGCGTACGCGTTTTTAAAAAAATGCGTACGCATTATCTGTTTGGCCATTCAAAAAAGGAAATGCATTTTATTTAAAAAATTAAATACCTTTTAAAAATGCGTACATGTTTCTAAATGCGTACGTGTTATAATGTATACGTGTCTTATAACGCGTACGCGTTTCTTATTGCATACCCGAATCATAATGCATACGCATTTCTATTTAGCCTTGGGTACCCGTAGCTAAGTGCGTATGTGTTTTTTCAATAATGCGTACGCATTTACTGCGATTTGTTTTTTGAGCTGAAACTTTCCCTCTTCGTGGACGCAACTTCTTGCTTTTACCCTCACTCATGTGCATAAAAATCACAACTCCAAGTTTAAATATAAGTCTCCATCAAAAGGGGACGCCCAAGTTTAACTTCCACTCACTAGGAGTTATCGAACTCTCAAAATAGACTTAGGAGAAGTCAACAAAGTCTTCATGGGCCCCACTCCAAAAGTGGATGCCCAAATTTGACCCTATCAATTAGGAATTGATTGCAATAAGTCAAAGTGATATAATTAATAAATAATTAATCTCTCAAAGTCCTTTTGTGTTGGGGAACACATTCCAAGAACTTTGGAGACACATGAATTGGTTAGGATTGCAAGTTAATGGCAACTTATCCCAAAAATACAGGCCAATTGGATAACACGGCCGACAAAGTTATAACTCAAACCACACAATATCAAGAGGCCGACAAAGTTATAACTCAAACCACACAATATCAAGAGGTTGACAAAGTTATATCTCAGGCCACACAAATAAATAAATTGTTTAGAATGAAAAGCTCACTCGTTAGGATGACAAGGCAATCTAACTCAGGCCAATAACACAAGCCAAACAAGACTCAGGCAGATAGAGAAATAACATAAGCTGATCCAGTTTTAGCAAGAAACTGATGGAATAACAAAATAGGTGGTTTACTTATGGAGAGGTCGATAGATCTCATTAAAACCAAGAAGAATCTTATTAAGGCCGATAGATAAATAAGGATCAGGACAATTAATGAGATAAGAAGCAGATTTAAAAGTTTAACAGGACAATAGAAAATATATAAAGGTTGTTAGTAAAATAGGGATTACAGGCTGATAGAAAATATATAGAGGTCATTGGTAAAACAAAGATTACAAGCCAATAGAAAATATACAGAAGCCACTGGTAAAACAAAGATTATAGGCCGACAGAAACAACAAAATGGCCGACAAGCTTATAAATTAGGCCTTTTACCAAATACAAAAACACCAACAAGATCATGTTTCTAGCCAAATAATATTAAAGAGGCCGATCAGATTTAACATAGGTCGATAAGAAGTATTCAAGCCGACAATCAGATGATTGAGGCCGATAAGATAAATACAGGCATTACAATATAAAACAGACCACTAAAATTGGCATAGGTTGAAGATAACAATAATGCTATCAAGAAAACAAGGTCGTGGAAGATCAACACACAAGCTAAAACAAAAATGCAAACTGGTATCAAGATGCAATAGGTCGTTTTAATAGAATAAGAGGTTGATACAAAAACAAAACAAATGGCTTTATAGTTATAGAGAGGTCAAGGATTAGAATCTGGGTTGAAACAACATACACGGGCAAGTAAAAAAAAATACATGCTAAATGGCCTATACACTGACAGTTTGCAAAAGTAATAACATAAATAAAAATACTTGGTAATCACTTTCCTCCACAGTTCGATCCCTTTCTCATGTTGTTGATTCCCTTTCTTCCTCTCCTGTTCCCATCTCTATCTCTCTTCTCTTCTCTATGTCCTTCAATGTTTTCATCTCTCTATTCTTTATGAGACTTCTGTCTCTAAAAATGGCATTTTCACGAACCCCATGCCCCCGACAAGTGCCTCTCATTTTAAGTTCTCAAAAACTAAACTTCACTTATTAATCAATTTACTCTATTTTTCACATTGCATGCTATATGTTTATATATTATAATATTTATACCTCGTTTTAAATCTTAACTAAAATATCTTATTATGAAAAAGAATTACACACACACATATATTTATCAATTTAATCATATATATATATATATAAACATATTAAATAATTATAAATAAGTTTATTAGAAATCAACCTATACAACTTTTTTAAATCCAACAAACGAAAGAGAACAAGAATACATGGCAAAATTATGCACACAAAATTACATAACTATCTAGTCATCATACGTCCACCACAACCAGTATCCAATGTAGAATGCCCAAACAAGACTACGTAACCATGTAGCAATGCGTAATAAAACCCTTCAAGAATGCAAGATATCATGATGCAATATGAACTGAGTGTGTGGCATCAGGGTTTTCTGTCATGCCAACTCTTTCTGGTGGCTAGGACGCTTCTACCTCAACCATGTTCCTGTTTTCGACGTGTTTTTGTACTTAGTTACACTTAAATTCTCGTCAATAGGTTAGTCCAATTAATCATTGTTGAAGCACAAGAAATCATAGATCCATAATCATAAACATATTAATCCATCATTAATGGCTTTTAAATTTATGCATTTATAAAAAATGATGACAATTTACTTTTACGCACATGTCATTTCTCAATAATCAAACAATTTGAAGATGAAGATAACTACAAAAGCATGAAAACATGAAAATAAACCAAAACCAAAGTGATTATACCCTCCAAAATACTTTGAAGCCTCCTCACTCTTTGATGAGATAGAAGAAGATGCACCCAAGACTCCTTAGCTTCACCCAAACTCAATGAACTCAATGTGGATATGCTCTTAAATAACACAAAATCAAATGGGCATGATAAGGGTATATTGAGAGAATTTGAAGGCTATTTTAGCATTATGAAGCTACTTGAATTGAGTTGTGAAAATGGCTTGTGGAGGGTTATATTTATAGGCAATTTTGGAGGGAGATTGATCCAACGGTGGAGATTGAAAGTTGGAATCAAGAGTTGAGATGAAAGGATGAGATCAAGGGTGAAGATCTCATCAACAACAATAGAGGGTTAGGAATAAAAATGAATTTAGGGAAGGCTTTGCATTTAATATGATGAGGACTTGTGAGGAAATAAAATATTATTTCCTTGGGAGGATGTGTGTCACATATGACACATGGGCAATTTTAGAACTCACATGTGTGAGCTCAATTTTAGAGAAGAGTTTAGCATGGAAATAAAAAGGTGAGGTGGAAGGGTCGTGACCTTTTGGATTAAAATGTATTTTTTTATTTGTGGGTTGTGGGAGAAAGTGTTAATGAGGGTTTGACCAAGTTAATCAAGGAGATTAACTTAATTAATGTGGTTGGAGAAAATTAGGGGATGGACTAATTAGTGATTATTATTAATTAAATAATGATTTATTTAATTAATTCAGGTCTAGGGGTTATGTAGGCTAGGGTAGTTAATTAAATAATAGCTATTTAATTAACTAAGGTAGGTGTAGGCTGATTAATTAAATAAGTATGATTTATCTTTAAATTAAGCAGGTTTAAGAAAATGGACAAATTAAACAAATAAATATTTCACATATTTATTTAATTAATTGGGATGAAGTTGGTAAGATAGTGTTGAATTAATTAAATTAATTCAGGACTAAGGGTAAGTTGCTAAAGGAAGGCTAAGGATGGATGATCAGTGATAATATGGGTTAATTAAATAATTATGAATTTATTTAATTAATTAGATGAAAAGGGAAATTAGTGGTCGGGATGATGCAAAAAAATGGTTGAAGGGTTAAGACATTTTTAGGTGTCTACATTTGCCCCTCTTTGATGTGGCATCGTGACCTAGTAAGGAAATGGTGTTAGGTCAAAGAATTTTGCCCCAGCTAATGGGAAGGAGTGAAAATGGATGAGGGATGCCCTCTCGAGAGATCGAGGGAAAAAATTAATTTTTTCAAGTGAACTCTCGAAAAGGAGGGAATAGCGGTGAAAAATAAGATGCAGGATGGAAAATAGGGTTGACAGGGAAAAAAATGGAGGAAAAAGGCTAAGATTTGTAGCCTAGGGAGAGGAAATGCTGAATGAGGGATGACATGGTAGCTATATATAGTAAGTGTGGGCCCAATATGCCACATTTGCATACTCTAAGATGACTAGATGAGAAAAGAGTAGAAGGAGAAATGGCGCAACCAAAAATTCCCATGACACGCGCATTTATCTGAGAGGGCTATGGACGTATGGCAGAGGCTGACCCATAGGTATGTTGACCTAACTTGACTTTAAGATTTCAGGTCTTGGGTTAGTTTAGTGTGTCAGGAAATGGGTAGTTAGGTATATTAGAGCTATTGCATAGCCACATAGCACTATAGAATCCCAGTTTAGTGCTATCCTTTGGTTTAGCGCCATAGGAAAAAAGGCAAATCCGAATGGTTTAGCTCCATCCTCTAATGGTTTAACGCTATCCTCTAGTTTAGCGCCATAAATTTAGGGGTTTGATGGTTTAGCGCTATATATTAGTGCGTTAGTGCTATCCTCTGGATTAGTGTAATATGAATGGGGTTTAGCACTATCCTCTCATTTAGTGCCAAGAAAATTAGGGTTTTTTAGGTCAAATGGCATATTAGTGCCATTAGGTCATGAATTAGCGCTATACTTTGGTTTAACATAGTATGGTCATGGATTAGCGCCATTGTCTCGTTTAGTACCTTCAGGGTTAGGATTAGTGCTATCCTCTGGATTAGCGCTATATGGCTTTGAATTAGCTCCACCTTCTAGTTTAGCGTTGTAAGGCTCTGGATTAGCACCAAAGCACTGTTTTGGGAAAATAAGTTGATTTAATTAATTTTTGGATGTAGATTCTAGGGGTGATATTGTAGTCATGAGAGCGACGTGTTTCATTAGTGATGGCCTTAAGGTCACAATTTGATCCTACAAATTGTGCTTGCTTGGGAGGATAGGGCTATAAACTATTTTGGAGATGCCCTGGTTACGGGTGCATAGGGCCATGATGACCGCCCTGGTGGAGAGGTGGAGCGAGACATCCTCCTTCTTATTGCCTATGGGTGAGATTACCATCACCCTAGAAGATGTATGGAGGATCCTTAAGATCCCCATAGTGGGAGAGAGGGTGACATATGATGTACCCTCTAGAATGGTAGCTTTGGACAGAGCATTTGCACCATCTCGACCAGTGTATACAAGAGATCGACGGGAGATGAGATATGCACGCACTCAGGTGGGTGGAGCTGAGCAGTTTACACTATATGTTTATGGGATGATTGGAGGCATATTGATGTTGGATCGGTAGTTGCAAGATTTTTTGGTTGGTTGGGGCAGAGTGATTGAGGCGATGATCACTCAAAAGACAATGTTTGCATGGGATCATGCTTGTTATCCCAACTATACCATGAGATGCATCTAGTTGTATATCATTTGGATATGAGTTTGGGAGCAGGGGTGACACTGCTCCACATGTGGGCATGGGAGAACATCGCAATCATGTGGTCTGAGTGTGTTTACGCGAGGGTCAATTTGAGCCATATGTGTTTTTGTACTGAGCGCCTATCTGGCATACACCTATGGGGTAGCTGAAATATTGGCGACGGGAGCTTAATGATATGGATACGGTCATCTCGTGACACAATATAGGCGTGGAGATGTGGATAAATGATCATATTCATATGTCTTACACTTTCCATCTGCGGTATATGATGGGATGGGGAGAGCACACCATTGAGAGATATATTCTATCACGCATTGTGCGTCAGTATGGGATGAGGTAGGACTTGCCTCATGTGATGGTGATTTTTATACGTGGACCAACAGATATACCAACCTAGCCCACACAGTTGCAGCCACAGGTGGCATTGTTGGATTGGGTGACACTGCATCCAATGTAGTGGGACTGGGACAGTTGGATGGCAAATGCAGGGATGACCCCTACATATGACATGTGGTGGCAACAGGCGAGGCCTGTACGACTTACAGTTCCAGAGGCCAATCTGATAGAGGAGGAGGTGTGGGAGGAGTATATGATGGAGGAGGTGGAGGTTCAGAAGGAGGGAGATGGCATAGATGTTTTAACGGCGGTAGCTACAGGGTAGGCAGCAATAGGGCAGGGACAGGCAGGGCAAGTTCTTGTTGGATAGGCCCATGTAGGATAGGCTCTAGTAGTGGGATAGATACCAGTTGCGTAGGTATAGGTGCAAGTTCTAGCTACTCAGGAACCTTTAGGCCAAGCACTAGTGGATCTAGGATATGTAGGGACTCTGGGCATAGGGCCCTCAAGTACTGGCCCTGGTCCCACTCCATTTTCTAGTCATTGTTGGGTACGATCGAGAGGAGATGAGGAAGATACAGTGACATTGCGGTCCCAAGTGGCCAACTTGTAGGATCAGGTGGTGAGGCAGCAACAGGACTTGGCCTTCGTTACAGCAGAGCGAGACAACGCTCTTGCACAGTTGCAAACATTACAAGGGGTATAGGCCATGTTGGATGGGGTGAGTGGCAAAGATGGAGATCTACAGATCTAGATTCTGCAGGCACAGATAGGCCACCTTCAGAGCCAAATGTAGGCGTAGATAGTGTAGATCACCTCGGAGAGAGATGCAGAGATAGTGATGAGATAGAGGGCCAAGGCTCGACTATAGAGAGCTAAGGGAAGGGCTACACATGTAGTGCAGCTATAGAAGTAGGTTACACGGATGCATGGTTTCATTGTTGGCACCAACATGGCCCAGATGTGGGGAGGCTACTCAGCAGCTTAGCAATAGTTGTTGCAGATGCATTAATAGTTGGCAGACCAGAGGGCTCGTGCTGAGTACTATTATGGGGCTTATTGCATAGAGGTTCCTGAGGGGCAAAGAGTGCCCAGTTATAGCCAACACAATCGATTTGGGGCCTTAGTATCATAAAGATCCAGATGGTCTCAATAGTATGTGCAACAGCAATCAAAGCAGCAGCAGCCACAACCTCAGCAACAGGCACCTATGAGGCCACCTCCTCCTCGTCAACCTGACTCTCCTACAGACTTTGCTAGGGGTTCATCTGCCCATGGTTGATATATATATGCATGCCTTTGGGCATTTATGTATTTTGATGTATTTTGAGCCCTCAAGACACATTTTTTTGTATCACAACATTATGATTTTTGAGCTATATATATATATAGATTTTGGCGGTGATATATAATGTGTTATACATTTATGATTATAATTTTATGGATTATGATGGTGTATGATGATGATGTTTATGGATGTTATGCATGGTGATTTATGATGTATGTCTTGATGATTTATGATGATGATTATGCATATTATGGATGTTATTGATGCATTTTATGATTTATGGTTTATGTGGATTATGATGTAGATTATGATTGATTATGGATATATGCATGTGATATGGATGGATTAATGAAATTCTTAGATTAATAAATATATATTATAGAAATGGATGAATACAATGTAATGGAGTATATGCTTATATTAATAAACATATATTATGTATGGATAAATACAATGTAATGGAATAAATGCTTAGGTTAATAGACATATATTATATATGGATAAATGTAATGTAATGGAATATATGCTTAGGTTAATAAACATTTATTATGTATGGATAAATGCAATGTAATAGAGTATATATGCTTAGATTAATAAACATATATTATGTATGATGTGATGGATGGATAATGTAAGGAAATATATGTTGTAATGACAATGCAATGATACGGTTAATGGTATGGTGATGATGTAATACAATGCAAAAGATATTATGGATGTTTTCCATGATACATTGTGATGTTTAGAACCATGGTAGATGGGATTGGGAGGTTTGGGGGATGGTTAGGGTAGGTTTAGGGATGGTTAGGGATGGTTGGGATAGGTCACTAGACGCCACATTGTTAGATGGATTTGTTGGAATGATTGGAATTGATTGTGGGATGGGAGATAGGAGTTTGTTAGATTGGTTGGGGTGGTTGTGGGATGGGGTTGAAATGAGTAGGGAATGGCATTGGTTAGGTCCTTTTCATCATTAAATGCAAAGCCTAGGTGATGATTTTGATCAGTGGATGGGTTGGGATAGGATATTGTGTTGATATTTTTGAAAGCAATCCTAGATTTATTATAGCAAAAGGGGATATTTTCACTAAGGTATGAAAGACCAAGGTGATGAAACATATTCATCTTTGCATGGACTAGACCCGCAAACAATAGGATGATCCATTGCATGCCCAAGGTAGTACAATCATGCTTGTATGAGGGAAGAGGACTCATAGCATAAGTCCTTAATACATAAATGGTGTGATGAGCCTTAGATGTAGAAGGAAACTGTATGCTAGAACCTACCCTACATTTACAAGATATGAATACTAGACTTGGAGTAATGAGACCAACCCACAAGCACAACATACAGAAATAATGACCATGCCCCATTCTAGGTGTTTTCTGCCACATACCATGATATAGTGAGATCAAGGTAGTTTTGGAGTGATCCTTAGAGTGAGACAAAAAGATAAAAATCAATAATCAAAAAGACCAACGAACCAAACAAACAGCCATTGTATCTCTTGCCAAGATAAGTGTTGATTTGATAGGATGATGGATTTTGCCTATTGTAGGAACAATATATCCATTAATGCAAGAATTGATTGGATGATTAGGATAAAATTCAAAAGGTGGGAAAAAGGATAGTAGGCCATGTGTCATTATTGTAGTTGGTTTGTTGATTGATGATTTTTGCGAGAGATATGATATTTTTAGGAGTATGCTTAGCAAGTGTATTGCTCTTGGGTTTAGTATAAGCTCAGGGAACAGGGACCATTCAAACGGGTTAGATAGGTGCATCTTATGTACCTGCATACTCGATACTTCCTTTGTATTCCAAAATGCCTACATACTCTATTTACATAAGATCAAGGCACATCAAGATGCAGGTGATGATGAATATGTAGTTCTGGTTTGTAGGGATGGTTCAAGATGGGTTGAATGGGTGAGATGGAAAGATGATTGGGATGAGTTGGATAATTTTAATAATTGTTTTTGGGATTTTATAAAAAAAATTATTTTTGGGGGGGTTTGGATTTTCTAATGTTTTTGGATTTTTGTGGTTTTCTGATTTTTTGGTTTTTTTGGTGATTTTATGATGTTTTTAGATTTTTAAGATTTTTAGTTGTACAAGGAGGACATACAAGGATCCTCTTTAGGAATATGCCTCGGGTGGGTGATGAAGGGATGGGATAGGATATACTTAATGTTTTAGGATTCCAAGCCATGGGATGGAGAGGATATGGAGTGATATAGAGTGATGTGATGAATGTGAGGACTTATTAGATGGTAGGACCGACCACTACACATGGTGCATGAGACAGGTTTTCACCATGGTACTTATCTAAGGCATCACTGAAGTGATTTTCACCATTGGATGACTTTATTGCACTCAATTTTTTCTTTATTTTTTTAATTTTTTTTTTTTTTGCTTATGTTTTTGTAATTTTGACTTGGGATACTCAATGGGTTAGGCATAGAACTTCTTTAGGTGCATGATATTCATTGGTTCATCCAAATTCTACCCCTCAAGTGTTGCAAGCTGATAAGATCCTGATCCATAGCTAGTTGTGATGACATAAGGTTCCAACCAATTAGGCTCAAACTTTCCTTTCTTGTGACACTCTTATAGGTTCCTCTGATTTTCCATAAGGACTAGGTCGCCTATCTCAAACTTGCAGTTCTTGATCTTCTTGTTGTAGCTTCTACGTAGGTGATTCTGATAGGCCTATAGGTGATTAAGAGCATTTAAGTGCTTCTCATCCAGAAGTTCTAGCTCATTTAGATGTACAAATTGATACTCCTCCTCAATAATGATATTCTGCAATGAGATTCTGAGAGAGGGGAGCTCAACCTCAATTGGCAGGATGGCTTTGGAACCAAATATTAAAGAGTAAGGAGAGGCTCTTGTAGGGGTATGGATGCTTGTGCAGTAGGCCCAAAGGCTAGGATTGAGTTGGAGGTGCTAGTCATAGCCAGCTTCATTAACCGTCTTCTTCAAGATGCGCATGATGGTTTTATTGGAAGCTTCATCTTGACTATTACCTTGAGGGTAATACGTGGAAAAGTGATGTTAGATGTGGAATTTTTTGCAAAGAGTGCAAACTTTTTGGTTCTTGAACGGTTTCCCGTTGTCGGTGATGATGGAAAGAGGGATGCCATAGTGGCATATTATGTAGTGGAGGATGAATTTGGCTATTTGGACTTCGGTGGTGAAAGTGAGTGGAATGGCTTCTACCCATTTGGTGAAGTATTCAGTGGTAGTGATTATGAACTTATGTCCATTTGATGATGGTGGGTGTATTTTGCCTACGAGATCGAGTCCCCAGTGTGAAAAGGGCCATGGAGTCATGATCGATTGCAATTATGTGATGGTGCGTGGATGAAATCACCATGCTGCTGACATGGGAGGCATTTCTTCACAAACTAATGGGTGTCTTGTTCCATGGTAGGCCAGTAATATCATGTCCTGAGAATCTTCTTTGCTAGAGTAGGCCCACTAGAATGTGCCCCACAAATACCTTCATGTACCTCTTTTAAGGCCACTTCAGCTTCCCTAGAATCAAGGCATCGTAGAAGAGTACCATCAAGACTTTTGGAATAAAGGGTGTCACCTATGATGGTGAAGCGAGAGGCTCAGCGGATGAAAGTGTGGCGTTGTGTAGATGTTAGGTTGGGTGGAATGATGTTGTCATGGAGGTAGAGATAGGTCTCTTGGTACCATGGAGATAGGGGACCAACAATGTCGCATACTAGCTCGGATTGTGGGACATCATAAGCTGGCTTTGGAAGCTCTTCAATCAGGAATTCACATTTCTTACTATCCTTTTTCATGTCAACTAGGGATCCTATAGTAGCCATGGCATCTACTGCTTTGTTATTCAACCTTGGTATTTGTTCGAAATAGATATCATGAAAGTATTCCTTAAAATCATAAACCATTTTTTTATAGGGCAGGAGCTTATCATCGTTTGTTTGTATTCGTTGTTGACTTGTCTGATAACTAGCTGGTGATGAGACAATAAATTGTCTCATCTGTTAGGTGAATAAAATTATGTATTTTTTTTGAATAGTGTCATTGAATGTCTTAATGATATTTCATGTTTTCCTTGTAATAAATAATTAGTATATTGGAGAATAAATTTTGTCAAATTGGAGTGCTAGAAAACTTCCTAAAAAGAAGCACGAAAAGAGGAAGTTAAAAACATAGTCTCATTAAAATAGCAATATCTCCCTCATTTCTCAATCAAATTCAAAATTTTAAAATGATCTAGAAATATGGGAATGAGGGGAACAAAACCCAGAAACCATTTGAAGAGACTCATCAAAATAAATGAGTCATTTGTGATAGAAATTGACTAAAATAAAAGTGTCGTGAAAGAAGGCAGCAAAATCAAAGGAAGAAGTTGTAGTTTTTCTCCTCAAGAATAGGATCTCAAATCCACATTCTTGGCAGATTGATTAAAAATAAGCATTATATAAATGCATTGTAATCAAAGAATCAAATGGGAAGAGTTTTATGAAATAATATAGTTCAGTGTTTTAGCAGCAGTAGTGTAGTTGTTTGTAGTTTTCATTCCCTAGTTTATTTTTCTAGCAGTCTTTCTATTTCCTATTTATTTACTGTACACACCCTAAAATGACCAAGTCGTCGCACTACTTGCATTTCATCATCTGTCTAATCACTTGTATTTTAACGTTAATTAAATAATCTAATTATTTAATTAATTTCACCAAATTCTTCTAAATCACATACTTGTGATATTAATTAAATAAATTCTCTTTATTTAATTAATTAAATTAAATTCCTCTGGTATTCTTCCACAATTAAATAATTTTGATTATTTAATTAATTCAACAAATTCTCTCTTATCTATAATTAAATAATTCTTAATTATTTGATTAAATCAATTTTATTCTTTCAAAATCATGCACAACAATTAAATAAATTTATTTATTTAATTTGCTTGCCAAATCTTCTAAATTAAATAATTCCAATTATTTAGTTACTTCTTCCAATAATATCTTCTCTAAATTTAAATAAATAAATAATTTATTTAAATTGTTTTTTCTTCTAAATTAAGTTATCTCTAAAATAACTCAAGCTTTCTTGCTCATGAAATTAAATATTTCTAATATTTAATAAAGCAAAATATCTTCTTATTCTCATGCAAATCTCTTCTTCTTGTTTTAAATCACTTAACTGATTGTTATATTCTATTAATTGCTTTAACTCATTCTTCTATTCTTGATAACTCCTCTCATGCAAAAGAAAGCAGGACACATGTCTTCTTCTTATTCGTTGCACATTCCTCAACTGTTCTCCTCCATTGATTCTTCTGAATTATCTGAACCATTGATTGATCTTCCTTGAAACCTATATAAACCCCCCTCATTTCCTTCATTAAGCCTCTCTCTTTGATCTTATTCTCAAGCATACTTAACAACGTTTTGAGCATACAACGAATCTATTGAGCAACCTCACGATCTCTTAACATTGATCTTTTGAGCACACTACTTGCTTGTTGCCACTATGGTTTCGCAACGATAATTGAGCAATCCATAATCATCCAAAGGAAACAATACAAATCTCCGTAAAGGCTTCTATGTTTTATTGATTTATTTGCAATGGCTTTTAGTTAGATCAGTTTTCTTTATGTTATTGGGCTTTTTGATTTAATTAGTTTGATTCAGTCAATTATCCTCATACACATTCTGGCACGCCCGGTGGGACCCCCTAATCCCTCTTTTTTTCTTTGAAAAATTGATTTTTTTAAGTTACAGTGCGGAACAGCGCAAAAAAAATACAGGAAATCACTTTTGGCAGTATCCTAAAGCACTCTTGCAGGCACAGTACAGTGCCCTTGGGCGATATTGCGGCACGTCTGGTAATACAGCGCAGCGCTTCTGGTAATACAGAATAGTGCTTTTGGTAGTATTGTTAAGCGCTTTCAGCTAATTAGGTTTTCTGACTTCAGTTGGTGTTTTTGTAGGGTTTGATTCATTAAACATCTTTTCATTTGTCTGACAAGCTGTTGTATTTGTCGTTCAACTGTCTTTTTGATACTTCCTAAGCTAATTTATTTAGGGGTATTTTTGATATTTGCATTAACCTATCTTTTCACTGCACCTTCTGAGTTTTCTTGATTTCAGGATACAGATCTATCAGATATTACTCCTCAGAACATTGGTTCCATCATGAAATCCTATTTCAAGTTAGTTATTTTGACAAACCTTAACTTTTTTGTGATCTGAGACAGGACAGTGCTTTCAGATATATAGTGCAGCGCTTCCGGTTGCACTGTACCGCGCTTCTGGCTCGTCTTCAATGCTTCGAGTAACACAGTCGATCACCTTTGTCTGGTTAAACGTGCTTTTGAAAACACAGAGAGGCGCTATTGGTATAACAGTGCGACGCGTTCGGTAAAACAGTACAGCGCGTTTGGTCAATTTGTTTACTTTTTGCTAGCTTGTGAGTTTTGTGGAGCTAACTGACTTGTTACAGCTTCTTATCACTCACATAGAGCAAATAGGTTTTCTAACATGTTCATGCAGGACAAGCGTTGAAGAAATTTTTTGATTTATCTCACTAAGTCTTAGAAACACATTATCTTCTTAAGGGATAATTGAACAAATCATTTCGGCAATCTAAGTCTTAGGAACATACTACTTTTTTTAAGGGACAATGGACATGTATGCAAAAAACACCTCAATTTTCTAAGAGATAATGGACATGAATGCCAAACACTTCAATTTCATAAGGGACAATTGACAACTACAAACTTGTGTGTGCCTAGTTTAGTTGCACCTTATTTTTCTTATAACGGGACAATTGAACCTTTGTTTGACGTGCTTGTTCTTACATTTCAGTAATTCCTTTAGAAGGGCCTGCTTTTGGATTGCGCTTCATCCAAAAGGGATGACCCTAAGCAAAGTTTTCCTTTGAACTGCTATATAAGAGGGATAAGGCGAAAGCCAAGTCCTAACCGACGTCAGCCTTACCTTGTGGTGCCAAACTGAAAAGAGGTGTACTAGCTCTTTGTGGAAACAATTTTCACATTGAGCGAAGTGTTTGATACTCTTAGTAGGATTAGTTAAATCTTTTAGTAGCTTGTCACATTGCTCGTAATGCGTTGGTCCCTCAAAGTCACTAAGAACCATTCTAGATAGAGACTACCCGACCTACCTCCAAACATTGTGGTAATCATCAGTGCAAGGGGAATCGATTTAAGCCCTTAAGATACTCACCATTAGCTCCCTTGAGAAGAGATAGTATTCCCTTGGCCATAAAGCTCTTGTGACCTACTTGAGCTTTCCAAGGGGAGGGTGAGATATCCCTACCTATCGTCTCTTGCAAAGATACAAAATATCTGACACCTTTATGGAATGATATTTTTATCGATGGAGTATTAAGCTGTGAGTTGATCTACTACAATGAAACCTTGTCTCTAGGGATAAAAAGTGTTTGATATTTGTTTGCAATTGTCTCATACCGGTGGAAACCTTGGGCTTTTTTATGAGCCTCAAACATACACTATCTGTTGTGTCAATCCTTTTTGATCACTTGTTGTGTTTTCTCTTGCCAAAAACAAATCCAATCAGCACCATAACCAAATCTATCAAAATTTCCTTTAAAAACATCAGACTCTACTTCAGCGCCTCTGGTATTACAGCAGCTCGCCCTTGGTGGTACAGTAGCTCGCTTTTGGTCACCTTAGTTAGCCTTTGGTATAGCAGTATCTCACCTTTGGTAGCTCAATCCATCGCCTTTGGTATTATAGTAGCACGCTTTTGGTGGTACAGTCCTACGCCTTTGGTCAAACAGTATAGCACCTTTGGTCTAGTGCATTGTGCCTCAAAAAGTTTGTCTCTTTCAAAGCAAGCAGATTCTCAGCATTACCTTTTTTGTCCTAGTGTATTCCATGGTAACCACTAGGCTCCAGCAAACTATGAAATCCAAGCAAGTTGTCCCTAAAAACTGCAAGTCGCCTCCTCACACACCGCAATCAGGCCATCTCAACATTACTCCCAAGGTTACTCCTAGGACACCCGCAGATAGATCTACCAATTCTCCAAATATGCTGCAGCTTGACCAACCTAACAATCCTCAAGAAGGTAGGGTTCCTTTGGTAAGTACACCTCAATATACCACTAGCATGCCTCCAGATTTTGTCCCACAAGGTTATACTGCAGATCTAGCCCCATCTCAAAAAGAGCGACACTTTGAAATAGGTCAATTCTCTCAAGAAGATGGGCAAGATCTTGATGAATTCATACAAGAGCCTAGAATCGTGGCCGCCTTTGACAAAATCCTTAGTGAGAACCAGGATCATTTATTTCACTTGCTCGCATAGCAATGAGCCAAGTTACCTCAAGATTTTGATTTATCCATTCTTAAAGAGACAAACAACACCCTAAGTGCCACACAGGCGGTCCAAACCATGTCAACAGTGACCACGCCCTTACCCGAACAAAGCTCACAGGGGAAAATGATCACGCACTATAAGAATCCCCTTTATCAAAACCCAACAGGAGAGAGACCTATATCACCGCTTCTGACTCCTATGGAGATCTACAAAAATTAGCAAGAAACTCTCCAACGTCAAGCAGAGCTAGGTAAGCAAGCCACCTTAGCTTGATCAAATATACAACAAACTCCTAAAGTGTCTACATCAATCGCAAGTGGAATCTTGGTTACTCCATCATGAATAGGTTTCCCACCAAATTACACTCCAGGGAACAACTATGTAGCCATGCAACAAGGGTCTCAACAAATACCACCTCCCATATCATCAAATCTTCATGTCTCTTAACCAACTAGGGTCATGCAACCCCAACCACAACATTCTTCTAAGCTCATCATCAATCAACACCAACCATCGCAAAACACTTCTACCTATGTCCCTCCACCACTACGATCATCAGCACTAAACTTCTTCAACACCTTGCCTATCCACCCTCAACATTCCCAACATCAATTGTCCTAAAGCTATGTTCTACAATCGCAACCTAATCCTATGAACTTTAGCTTTCCACCCCCAAATTCTTTTCTCCAACCATCACAAAGCCAACAGTCTTACCTAGCACCGCCCCCACCTCCTCCGAATCAAAACATCCAATTCCAACCTAATCTGAATCCAACATATAACACGCATGACCCCAACTAATCCTATGACCCTTATAACACCAACACGCATGGCTTACACTACACTCTTCCGTATGGACAACAACAACCACCTCTAGGACAACAGGAGATGTTTCCAACCCCTCCCACAACAATGGAGCTAAAGATCGTGGAAGTTCAACAACAGCTATCTAATCTTACGTCTGGCCACACCAAAAAGACCTTCTCTTTAGAGGAAGTGTGTCCTTATCCTTTTGATCGGTCATTACCTATGATCCCTTTTCCTCAAAATTTTACTATTCCTAAGTTTGATAAATACAAAGGAAAAGGCAACCCAAAAGACCATCTTAGGGAATTCTATCTTGCTTGCTTCGAGGTCTCACATAACGACACATATCTTATGCGTCTCTTTCCTCGCAGTCTTGGAGGTCAAGCAATAGAATGGTTCTCACACTTGCCTACAGGCATCAAGTCCTTTAACGAGCTAGTAGAGAAATTTGCCACCCATTTTTCTTACAACGCAGAGCATGAGATTTCCATGACTGATCTGTGCAACAACAAACAGGAAAATGGTGAAACGTTCATTTCTTTCCTTCAATGATGGAGGCAAACGGCTAACAAATTCCCTTTCAAGACTCTCGAAAAATAGCTTGTTAGCATATTTGTGTAGAACCTCAACCAACAGTTAGGTTTTCATTTGCAAATTCTTAGTGCTACAACATTCAACGAAATCACATACAAGGGAATCAACATTGAAAAGGCCCTTATTGCTAAGGGTGTGGTCAAAATCTTCAAAGAAATGAAAGACAATGCTTCTCATCAACAATCAAGCGATAAACCTAAATATTGGAACAAGAACAAAAACGTGGTCAATGATTGTGTGGTTGACTCTAAACATGTCCAAACTTTACAAACACCACTGCAGCTTTCCAAACCAAGTCAAGATCTGCAACAACAGCAACAACAATGGCAACCATATCAAAATCAACAACAATGACAACAAGAACGGCCTCAACAAGATTACCCTCAGCGGCGTCAATTCACTCCCTTGGGAGAACCCGTAGAGGTTGTCTTACAAAAGATTTTACACAGAGGTCTTATCACCCTACCCGATGCTCCACCGTATGGTGAACCTGTTTACAAAACTGTGCGGTACAGAGACAATGAATATTGCAAATTCCATAGGAGCAAAGGGCATAGAACTGCATCGTGCATGAAACTCAAGCACCTAATCCAAAATCTCATCGAAGGCAACCTAATCTCTCTAGAACATGATCCACTAGCTCAACACATGAACAAAGACCTCAACATGTACAAGGAACCATTCCCTCATCATGGTCCACCTCCTCCTCAGGATAAGGGTAAAGGTGTTAATCATGCTTCTACTTCCTTTGACTCTATTGTAGGTCATTTTGAAGAGAGTCGAGTGTCTACCCTCACAATCAAAGGCAAATCTACAAATTGCGCTGTTACCACTCACTGTGGTCGTGTCACCATTCGTGGTCCTACACCTGATCTTCCAGCTCAATTTGATTATAATCTTGTCGAACATCTAGGGAAAACACCAGCACAGATCTCTATCTTGGACCTTCTACGGTCATCACCTGCACATAGAGTAGTGTTAGAAAAAGCCCTCCAAGAGTCTTTGGTTCCTAACAACATAGCGGTCGCAGATTTCCAAGATATGGTAGGTAACATTGTTTCACCCTACAATGTGGTCTTTTCTGAGAAAGATCTCCCCTCCCATGATCCATGTCACAATGATGCCCTTCATATTGAGGTTCTCATCCATAAGCGCAAAATCAAATGTATACTCATAGATGGTGGTGTTGGTCTCAACATCTGTTCTTTAAGGTTACTTAAGCAATTGGGATACTCTGAGGATCATGTCAACTCTAATCATAGTATTACAATCAAGGGGTATGATGATGTTGAACACCGCTTAGAAGGTGTTATCCACTTGCCCATACAACTGGGCCCTGTCATGCTTGAAACCAGGTGTCAAGTCCTTGATATTGAGTTACCTTATAACATTATCCTAGGCCACCCATGGATCCATGCAATGAAGGTTGTTCCCTCCACGTACCATCAGTCTCTAAAGTTCCCATACAATGGTATGGAAATCACTATCCCAGGAGACCCTAATCTTTTTGAATTATGTCGTGTCTTGCAAGGTAGTTATAAGAATTGCAACCAAGTGCCTAAAAATGACAAAGCCCTGGAATCCCCATTGTATGTTGATCCTAAAATTCTGATGCAAGCCTCTACAAGTAATCCTAATCCTCTTCCTGAAATCAAAGCGCACATCCGTGATATAGGCTTTGGCACTTATGATATCGAAAAATCTTATTGTGTAGGGTAGATGCCTTTATCCCCTAAATCTTACGGCCAACCGCCCATTGCCAAAGTCACTAAAAAAGCAGCCATTCCTCCCCAGCATTGCTAAACCAATTCCAACAGGGAAAATTATTGGAAGAGGAAACTATTGAGGACATTTCTTCTTGGCTCTATAAGGAGAAAGAACCGGTCACAATACCAATCAAGAAATATGGCAATGGCTTGAGGATAGTCAAAAACATGGGCTATAAAGGCAAAGGTGGCCTTGGGAAACAGAATCAAGGACCAATGGAACCCATCCCTGTGACGAAGAAACTAGACAAGAAGGGGTTAGGATTTGGTAGAAAGGTACCGCACGCCTTGGACATCAAGTATATCCTCGACGAGGTGGTCGACACCTTTCCCGCTGATTCGACATCTACTGAGGATATCATCAATGACTCTTCCCTCCATATGACCAACCTATTCACAGAATCCTCCATTTTCATGTTATCCTCCGTATCCTTAACCTCCACCACAAACACCTAGAATGTCACACTTGTCTACCCTAAACTTATCGATTAGGACCAACAAGGGTCCCCCATTATAGATGTATTTCAGAATGATGAAGCCTTAGCTAAGTTCATAGGACTTCGAGAAGGTATCCCTCTGGGTGATCATAAAGCAGGTTTTGTTATGGAACTAGAGCCAACAGTTTATTTTGGTGAGAATGCCAAATCCTCCAGTCGCAAAAATAAAAATAAAGAAAGATCTCTAGGTGAAAACCACACTGTGGCACCTCCCGATTGCAAAATAGTAAAAACAAAGGACATATCCAAAGGTGAAAACCCAACTGTGGCACCTGAGGATGGAGGATTTGACCTTCCCCTACCATCTAAGTATCAAGAAAAGTCAGCTCTCCTAGTGGAAGATTCTACAGAGATAAACCTTGGCACAGAGCAAAATCCAAAGACTACATTCCTAGCAACATCATTATCAGAAACGGAGCACAGGAATCTTAACAAATTTTTCTTGCAGCAAACCATCAACTTCGCATGGACCTATGCGGATATGCCAGGGCTAGACCCTAAGCTAGTAGTTCATTATCTCACAGTTGATCCAAAAATAAAACTAGTCAAGCAAAAGCTGAGAAAGATGCACCCACAGATAGCCCTCTTGGTAAAAGTGGAAATACAGAAGTTGTTAGATGCAAAGTTCGTATGACCTATTGATTATTCAAACTGGGTATCAAACATTGTACCTGTGTCTAAACCCAATGGGGGCATCTGCATGTGCAATGATTTTAGAGATCTTAATAAAGTATGTCCCAAAGATGACTTTCCACTACCGAACATTGACATTATAGTAGACTTGACAGTAGGTCATGAGATGCTTTCTCTCATGGATGGATTCTCTGGCTACAATCAGATAAGGATAGTAGAAGATCAACATAAAACAACTTTTACTTGCCCTTGGGGTAACTATTGTTGGTGTGTCATGCCGTTTGGTCTAAAGAATGCAGAAGCAACCTATCAGAGAGCAATGATAGTGATATTCCACGATCTCTTTCATCATATCATGGAGGACTATGTGGATGACATACTAGCTAAATCTTCTAGGGAAGATCACATACAAGTTCTAGGACAGATCTTTGACAGGCTCAAGAAATATCAAGTATGCCTCAATCCAAAGAAGTGTGTCTTTGGTGTAACATCAGGGAAGCTATTGGGATACATTGTATCTCGTAGAGGCATCAAAGTAGATCCAGTAAAAGTAAAGGCTATAGTGGAAATGCCTCCACCAAAGAACCTCAAAGCATTAAGGAGTCTTCAAGGAAGGTTGCAGTCCATTCGACGTTTCATCTCACAGCTAGCAGATAAATGTCAACCACTTCAACACTTACTCCGAAAGGATGTCTCCTTTCGATGGGATCATAAATGTCAAGCAGCATTTGATCAGCTCAAAGAGTATCTAGCTACACCGCCTGTATTGGTTCCACCAATGGCCGATAAACCTCTGATATTATACATCTCAACTACAACTTCATCCCTAGGGGCCTTGCTAGCACAACAGGATGAGTCAAGAAAAGAGCACGCAATCTATTATATCAGTCGAACCTTGGTGGGATATGAACTAAATTATTCACCTATGGAAAGAGCTTGTTTAGCAGTAGTGTTCACCTCCCAAAAATTGTGGCATTACATGCTCAACCAACACACAAAGCTTGTAGCCAAAATTGACCCCTTGAAGTATCTACTATCAAAAGCAGCTCTTACAGGCAGATTAGCTAAATGGGTCATGATCCTTAGTGAGTTTGACATTGAGTATGTAGATCGTAAAGCAATCAAGGGACAAGCCCTAGCAGATCAACTAGCAAAAGCACCCATGACAGATACACACTCTATGGTTGCAGACTTTCCAGATGAGAATCTCTTCACTCTTTCCAACTCCATAATGTGGAAGTTGTACTTTGATGGTTCCTACACACAGCATGGATCAGGGGTCGGCATCTTATTTATCACACCTCAAAACGACTATATTCCAAAGTCATATCAACTTGCATTCCCTTGCACCAACAATATCGCCGAGTATGAAGCACTCCTCATAGGTCTCAATGCAGTAGTTCAATGGGACATCACAGAATTACAAGTATATGGAGATTCATAACTAGTCATTCACCAAGTCACGGATGAGTACCAAACAAAGGATGAAAAGTTGGTCCCCACAAGCAACTAGTGGATGCCTACAAACCACACTTTTCTAGCATCACATTTGAGCAAATTCCAAGAGAGCATAACAAGGCTGTAGATTCTATGGCTTTTGTAGGGTCACTTATCGACATGCCTGCAAATACACAGAAATGTGAATTCTTGATCGAGCAATTGTTGATACCAGCCGTCGACGTTCTAGTTACTGAAATCATCTGCGAACTTGTTGGTCCCAATTCCCCATGGTATGAAGATATCTATGAATACCTTAGAAGCAGTACCTTTCCCTGGGACCTTTCATCCACCCAACGCAAAACCTTTATCCGTCGATCCTCCCGTTACACCATTCTAGGTGACACGCTATATCGCCGGAGTCTCGATGGTATTCTCTTACAATGTCTTAACGTGGAAGAAGCTGAAGGTACCTTACAAGACATACACGAAGATGTCTGTGGCGCACATTCTACTGGTCCTAATCTAGCTAAAAAGATACTCAGAATAGGTTATTACTGGCCTACAATAGAACAGGATGTTGCACAGTTTGCTAAGAAGTGTCTACAATGCCAGCAGCATGGAGATTCAATTCACGCACTAGCTCATGAACTACAACCTGTGACAACTCCATGGCCTTTTTCTCAATGGGGTCTCAACCTCGTAGGACAAATCCACCCATCCTCTTCCAATGGCCATAGGTTTATCATTACTACCACTGAGTATTTCACGAAGTGGGTTGAAGCCATCCCCATGACCTATATCACCGGTAAGCAAATATCCAAGTTTATCCTTAACTACCTCATTTGTCGGTACGGTATCCCCCAAGCCATTGTCACTGATAATGGGAGACCATTTAAGAACCAAGATGTCCATGCCTTATGAACACAATACAATATCCAACATCGCTTTTCAACTCCCTACTATCTGCAAAGTAACGGCCAAGCTGAGGCTTCCAATAAAACCATTCTCAAAATCCTCAAGAAAATGGTCAATGAAGCTGGTCGTGATTGGCACTTACAACTCAATCCCACCCTATGGGCCTATCGCACTAGTATCAGAACACCCACTGGAGCCACACCATATGCCTTGGTCTATGGCTCTGAAGCCATCCTACCTATAGAGGTCGAGATCCCATCTCTCAGAGTATCCATGCAGGACCTGCTTAATGGAGAGGAGCATCGCACTTCCAGATTAGCTGAGCTAGAGCTACTAGATGAAAGACGCCTTGCCGCGCTCAATCATCTCCATGTCTATCAAAACCTCCTCCGGTGTAATTACAATAAAAAGATCAAAAAAAGACGGTTTCAAGTTGGTGATCTTGTACTAAAAGAGAATCAGAGAAATCAAGCAGATTGAGAAAAGAAGGGCAAGTTTGAGACTAACTAGTTAGGTCCCTTCATTGTCATAGCAGCATATGGATCAGGAGCTTATACTTTAGCTACACCTGACGGCATTCCTCTGGATGAGCCACTTAACAATGTTCATCTCAAGAAGTTCTATGCCTAATCCTTAGAATATTCCCAAAAAAAACACAAAAAAATCCGTCCTCTAGTGAAAACCTGGCAAATGGGTACCTTGGATAAGTACCATAGTGAAAACCTAGCAAATAGGCGCTATGTGTAGAGTCAGCATCCATCCTCTATCGAGTCTTGTTCCTTCCGTGTCCATTTTACAACACATTGCATCCATCCATAATAAAACCTTTGACCTTGTTTGCATTTCCATCTCCCTATCTAGTATAGCTTGGAAATTTGTCAATGTCCACCATCGTCATCCCCACCTCTTGGTCTATGTCAGCAGTTATCACTGTCGTGTCCTAGGTCAAGCTTTCTATGTCTCCTTCGTCAGTCATCCATGCAAATTTCCTCTACCGGAATGGGGGCAACTCTTTCCTTAACCTAGGTCTAGGAATGGGTCCTTGTTCGTGATTCACAATTGATCTTTTCTCCTTTCCACAGATAACACCCCTGTAACGGACATAGTGCTCCTACGATAAGGCTGTTAACTTCTCAGCACCTTTTCCTACATCATCACACCAACCAGAACTACATATTATCTCTTCTCAATCTTAAGGTACCTTGATCCCATGGATATGGGTATGTAGGCAGTCTGGAATACGAAGGAAGTATCCAGTACTCAGGTATATAAGATCTCCCCCTCACCACCTTGACCCATTCATCACTCTATCCAGAACTACATATTATCATTTTTCATCTTTCCTCGTAATGTGCCTTGATCCTGTGGATACAAGGTATGTAGGCAGTCTAGAATACGAAGGATGTATCCAGTACTCAGGCACATACGATTCATCATTCTCCACCCATCCCAATCCATTGATATGTCGCCTTTCTAGTCTTACATTTGTCAAAATCCATTCGCCTCGACTTGACTAACTCAAGCAACAAAACAACCAGCTAGCACATCCTTTCCAAGCAAAAGTTCTTAGCAAACCTAAAACAAAGTAACTTGCTTTTGGAGTCATCTCCTGTCCTACATATCGATTGCCAACATCAGCTAAGTCACAATTAACCAAAGCACCAGATCCACAAGCTTGTCTTCTACAGAATGTTCCATTGTCGAGACAAACACACGTGTCTCCTGCAACATGTGGCATTTCTTGCAACAAGACATTGTCTTTTTAGGTAGATAGCCCCCTTTAACGGACCCAGAGTTCCTACGATAAGGCTGTTATCTTTCCTATCCAATCTATCCTGTGCAGCCTCTTTGGCAAGAGAATATGTTGGTTGTATGTTTACTTTGTAAGTCAGTCAATTTGATTTTGGTTTATCTTTTGTTCCTTTTCCAATACCTATTCAAGGCTACCTTGATTTATCTATAATCTTGGTATGTTGCGATGCAGTACGGATTGGGGGCATAGTCATTGCTTTTGTGTGCCATGTTTGAGGAATGATCTTCAGCATCTTTCTTAGCAGCATATTTATCTTGTGTGTGTTACGACCTAGCATCTTACATATTAATCTTCTTCTTGCATTTACATGTATTGAAGTTTATTTTATGTTCAAGACTATGGCTCATTCACATGTACCAACAAGGTTATATTATGCCTAAGGAATCTAAGTTCAAACTGCTTGCTTGCAGAGTCAACATCCATGCACTCAGATATTACTGCACCCTCGTCTTTTATACCTTGGTGGCAAACTATCCATGTGCTATATCAAAACTAAGGATTGCTCTTTATATACAATTGCGAAACCAATGCAACAAGCTCATCTTTCATCCATCCACGATAACCTTTATCTATCGTTTTCACTGCAATGATCGATCAATAGTCTCTGTCTTCCGTCTCCTCCTTTTCTTCTCTCTGGTGCATATCTGCAAAACCCACATGTCAGATATCACTAATCATAAACATCTATATCATCATACATCTCTATCATCATACATCTATAAGCATCATATACGCAATATACATCATCACATAAATCCATGATCATATATACATATCATCACAATCCATGTCATCAATAAGAACTATAGGTACAAACACGTGAACATCCATGAGCAGAATATATGCTCCTACCACACCTAGTCGGATCACTAGGATATGCTCCCACGCCCACACCTGTAGAAGAGTCACCCCTGCTGAGAGACTCCTGCCTCTCCTATACACGCAGTGGTGCATGTCTCAATACAACTGTCCCAGCACACATGGGCCCCATGCATACTGTCTACCATGTGTGAACATCCTAGATAGTACAATACCCCAACCAACTGATAATCCTCTAGATCTCCTGTCTAGGCAAAGGAAGCCGCCAATCAATGAAGACACTATCCACCTGATCCAGTCGTAGAGTCTCAGGACATCTACCCATCGGATCTCTCCGTCGTCTATCCGCAAGTCATCAATGCAAAATACCTCCACCATGCCGGCCTCTCCCCGCGTCGGGTCAAAGTCTACTCTCTCCCCATCAATCCAAATCCTCAGGATGCGATACACATCCTCCAAGGTCACTGTCACCTCCCCTGTCAAAAAGTGAAACGAGCCCGTCTCACTGCGGAACCTCTCCACCACTGCTGTCACTAGGGCGAGATTCACCCTAATGTGTGTCAAGTGTGCAACATGTCGTAATCCCGCATGCTCCAGGAACGTGTCCTCCTCCCATGTCAGTTGTACTACCTCATGTGCTATCGGGTGGTGTCGCTCTCGCGACATCAACGGTGGCATAATCCTTTGCAATCAAAAAACCACTTGTCAGTTCTTTATATCATACCCCCCAACTCCTATCTACTTCTATTCTATCCCGTGAGCCCTCAGACCAATTCTCCCATTTTCTAAACTAGGATAGTCCACCCTTCGGTCAACCCTGCCTATCCCATTCCCCTCTCTAAGCCAAGGGCGCCTTGATTTCCTCAAGGGCACTACACTGTGGTACCATACGCAACTTCCTAACCCTACAAATGTGCTTTTTTTCTGCACCAAGCACGACTTGTTTTTGACAAGGGCGCTTCCTTTTATCCACAACCGCGCCACGCTGTGCTACCAGATGCGACTCATTTTTCCACATGCATTTCCCATTGCGCCTTACTTCCCCGCCAACTGCGCTACACTACGCTACCAAGAGCACTGCGGGATCCTACCAATAGCGCTACAGCGCTAACCCCAAAAGCCCACCGCATTGCATTTTTACCAAACGCGCTCTCCCTTCCTACCAACCGCGCTGCGGCACCCCAAACACGCTTAACGTGACTACCAGTCGTGCCGCACCACCCTAAAGCGCTTCTGGCTGACCTGAAAACCCTACCTAGACCTAGCCCTAAACCATCCTAAAACACCAAATCAAAAGAGGTTTTTCGACCACTTACCGCTGTCAGAGCTCCTGCTAGTCTCCCGTATGTCCGCACTAACTCTACCTGATCCCTATGCGCTGGAATCGCCATCTCTCCTCACTGTCAGTTCCTTCCACTCAACCTAAGCTTGAAGGCTCTACTCTTTAAATTTGGAAGCTCCTAGTGTGCAAATGAGGATTGTGGTCCCCATGAGACCTATTTATAGCATCCCTCCCTCCTTTCTTTCCTTCCCCCACCCTGTTGCTTTTCCTTCTCACCTGCTCGCACACTTGTTTGGTCGAGCGTCAACCCAGTCCTACCGCTTCCCCATCTTCCCGCTCGAGGGGGCATATGCTAGGGCAACTACCTACACTGGGGCATCAAAAATTGTATCATGTCTTCCACAATCATTTTCTTTGATGCAACGCTGTAAACTATAATGCATCAAAGAGGGGCAAAATGTAGACACCCTAAAATGACCAAGTCGTCACACTACTTGCATTTCGTCATCTGTCTAATCACTTGTATTTCAACGTTAATTAAATAATCTAATTATTTAATTAATTTCACCAAATTCTTCTAAATCACATACTTGCGATATTAATTAAATAAATTCTCTTTATTTAATTAATTAAATTAAATTCCTCTGGTATTCTTCCACAATTAAATGATTTTGATTATTTAATTAATTCAACAAATTCCCTCTTATCTATAATTAAATAATTCTTAATTATTTGATTAAATCAATTTTATTCTTTCAAAATCATGCACAACAATTAAATAAATTTATTTATTTAATTTGCTTGCCAAATCTTCTAAATTAAATAATTCCAATTATTTAGTTACTTCTTCCAATAATATCTTCTCTAAATTTAAATAAATAAATTATTTATTTAAATTGTTTTTTCTTCTAAATTGAGTTATCTCTAAAATAACTCAAGCTTTCTTGCTCATGAAATTAAATATTTCTAATATTTAATAAAGCAAAATATCTTCTTATTCTCATGCAAATCCCTTCTTCTTGTTTTAAATCACTTAACTGATTGTTATATTCTGTTAATCGCTTTAACTCATTCTTCTATTTTTGATAACTCCTCTCATGCAAAAGAAAGCAGGACACATGTCTTCTTCTTATTCGTTGCACATTCCTCAACTATTCTCCTCTGTTAATTCTTCTGAATTATCTGGACCGTTGATTGATCTTCCTTGAAACCTATATAAACCCCCCTCATTTCCTTCATTAAGCCTCTCTTCGATCTTATTCTCAGGCATACTTAACAGTGCTTTGAGCATACAACTAATCGATTGAGCAACCTCACGATCTCTTAACATTGATCTTTTGAGCACACTACTTGCTTGTTGCCACTATGGTTTCGCAACGATAATTGAGCAATCCACAATCATCCAAAGGAAACAATACAAATCTCGGTAAAGGCTTCTATGTTTTATTGATTTATTTGCAATGGCTTTTAGTTAGATCAGTTTTCTTTATGTTATTGGGCTTTTTGATTTAATTAGTTTGATTCAGTCAATTTTCCTCATACACATTTACATTTCCAGTATTTCCCTTCACAAGCTTCATAGGATAGATTTGATTTCAGCAATTTAATTTACAAGCTCTTAGATTAGATTTGATTGCAGCAATTTGTTTCATGCATTTCCTTTCAATTTTGTTTGTAGAAAAAGAATGTCATACAAATGATTTCTTCTCCCTCTTGCATATCGCCATGGACACTACCTTGGGTCGCCATTTATAATTAAATGATGAGGACTGCAGCGACCCTCATCATTTTTGGCGCTATTTCTGGGGATAGGTGTCATTAGGGGGTTGTTGATCTGGTGACAACAGGTCAAAAGGAAAAATTAGTTTGGAAAGTCCTTTTTAGTTTTATTATTTTAGAAACTCCCCCCAAAAAGATAGATCCAAAGGAAGAGGTTCTTGCATGTAAAGAAGGTGACAACTCTTGTGCAACCTCCTCAACTGGAGGACCATGACTTCAAGCCCCAACAAGGAAATGATCATTATTATTTGGACACTTTCAAAGTCCAAGGAAGGCTGCCCGATTAGATATTTGAAGGACAAGGAGTTGCATCCAGTCATGCATGCAACAAAATGGGAGGAAGGGTTGCAAGATCTTTCCAATCAGCTGGTGCATTTACTAGAATCAAAAATCATGGAGAAGGCTACTATTTCAAAGGAAGGTGAAGCATCAGAGTTCAAATCTTCAATCATCTTCTTCTCATGGTTTTCTTCTTTAAAAAAATTGAATGCATGGATCCATATTTTGAGGAAAGGGAGTTATTTTCCACAACCAGTTAATGGTTTTGTGTAACCTATCTCCACATCAATAAGTAGAGTAGGATAGAGTAGGTTTCTTTTCTGCAAATAAGTGCTTCGCATATGCTATTTCTTCTTCTAAAGTTGAACATGCATTTCTCTATAAAAGTTGTTGCTCCCAAGAACTCTTGCAGATTTATTTTGGAATTTGATGACATTCTAGATCTCTCCATAGCTTCCCATGGGCTCTATTTCCAGCATTAGAACATTTTGGATCTCTTCGAAGCCGTCAAGGGAGAAAAATAGTTAGCTCCGGATGGCTTCAGATAGCTCCACAATAACTCAAAACCAACCATAGAGAAAAGATAGCTAGCTCTGGATAGCTCTGGAGTAACTCATAACATCTTTAGAGCATCTCCAATGCACCTCTCAGAAAATCTCTAGCGCAATTGCAATAAAGGTGAAGAGATTGGCTCCAGAAGCTCACTATGAGTTGCAGGTGGACCTACAACATTTTAGGTGTGGGTGAGATGATGAGACAATAAATTGTCTCATCTATTAGCTAAATAAAAGCATGAATTTTGCTTAATTAGTGCCATTGAATGTCTTAATGATATTGCATGTTTTCCTTATAATAAACAATTAGTATATTGGAGAATAAATTATGTCAAATTGGAGTGCCAGAAAACTTCCTAAACAGAAGCACGAAAAGAGGAAGTTAAAAACATAGTCTTAGTAAAATGGAGATATCTCCCTCATTTCTCAATGAAATTCAAAATTCCAAAATGATCTAGAAAGCTAGGAATGAGGGGAACAAAACCCAAAAACTGTGTGAAGAGATTTATAAAAATAAACTAGTTCATGATAGAAATTGACTAAAATAAAAGTGGCATGAAAGAAGGCAGTGAAATTAGAGGAAGAAGTAGTTTTTCTCCTCAAGAATAGGATCTCAGATCCACATTCTTGTCGGATTAATTAAGAATAAGAATTATATAAATGCATTGTAATCAAATAATCAAATGGGAAGTGTTTTATGAAATAATATAGTTCAGTGTTTTAGCAACAGTAGTGTAGTTTGTAGTTTTCATTCCTTAGTTTATTTCTCCAGCAGTCTTTCCATTTTCTATTTATTTACATTTCCAATATTTCCTTTCACAAGCTTCATAGGATATTTGATTTCAGCAATTTCATTTACAAGCTCTTAGATTATATTTGATTGCAGCAATTTGTTTCATGCATTTCCTTTCAATTTTGTTTGTAGAAAAAAAAATGTCATACAAATGATTTCTTCTCCCTCTTGCATATCAACATGGACACTGCCATAGGTTGACATTTATAATTAAATGATGTGGACTGCAGCGACCCTCATAAGTTGGGAGTCACCATAAACTGTGAGCTTTTCAATCTTCCATTGGATGGCCATGTGAAGTCCTGTGATGAGGGCCTTGTATTCTGCTACATTGTTTGTGCATGTAAATGTTATTTTGTAAGATTTCGAGATGGTGTCTCCTTGAGGGGTGACAAACAAGATGCCTACCCCCAAGCCATGATGTGTATAGGATCCACCAAAATACATCTTCCATGTTTCTATTATTGCTGCTACCATTAGGATGGACTCATCTGGGAATTTTGAAAGCAAAGGTTGATATGTTGGGATGGGTGCATCTGTTAATTGAACTACAATTACATGTCCTTTGATAGCCTTTTGCTCTGTGTATTCAATGTCAAACTCAATTAGGATCATAACCCACTTAGCCATTCGTCTAGTGAGAGCTACTCTAGTCAATAGATATTTTAGCGAATCAATTTTGGCAATGAGCTTTGTCTTACGATTGAGCATGTAGTGTCTTAGGTTCTAGAAGGTGAAGACAACTGTGAGGCATGCTCATTAACTAGGAGTATAATTCATCTCATAGGTCATCAAAGTGCAGTTGATGTAGTATATGACTCTCTTTTCCTTGTTCATCATGTTGTGCTAGCAAGGCCCCTATTGTTGTTTCTATTGTTCAGATGTATAGGAGGGGTTGTCCTTGCTTTGGTGGGATAAGGATGGGTGGTGTGGTGAGATATTCCTTTAGTTGTTCAAAGGCTTTCTGACACTTGTCATCCCATACAAATGTTGTATCTTTTCGAAGAAGATGCTGAAATGGTTGACACTTATATGCAAGTTGCGTTATGAAGTAGCAGATAGACTAAAGCTTCCCTTGAAGGCTACGGAGTTGTTTGAGTGTCTTAGGTGTAGGCATCTCCACTATAGCCTTAACCTTAATAGGGTCGACTTCAATACCTCTTCTTGATACAATGTACCCTACGAGTTTTCCAAAGGTGACCCCAAAGACACATTTCTTAGGATTGAGCCACACCTTGTATTGCTCTAATCTGTCGAAGATTTTTTGCCAACACATTCAAATGATCTTCTCTAGTCTTGGATTTTCCCAACAAATCATCTACATAATCTTTCATTATGTTATGGAAAAGGTCATGGAAGATAACTGTCATGGCTCTCTGATATGTGGCTCCTGTGTTTTTCAACCCAAAGGGCATCACAACCCAGCAGTAGGTTCCCCATGGAAATATGAATGTTGTTTTATGTTGGTCTTCTTCTACTATCCTGATTGGTTATCTGCAAAAAATCCATCCATGAGGGATAGCATTTCATGCCCGACCGTTAGATCGACAATGATGTCTATAATAGACATCAAATTTTCACAGTCCATGATAATATGTTCTTGAGAGCTTCAGGAGATAAAAAAGCTTACACAGTTAAATCCTGAAGCTCTCAAGAACAATGATGTCTATATCTGGAAGCGGGAAGTCATCCTTCGGGCATGCTTTGTTAAGGTCCCTAAAGTCTATATAATAGCGAATAACCCCAATGACTTTTGCTATGGGTACAATGTTTGATATTCATTTAGGATAGTCGATAGGTTGAATGAATCCTACATCCAAGAGCTTTTAGAGCTCGGCTTTGACCAATAGTGCAATTTGATGATTCATTTTCCTAAGCTTTTGCTTCATTGGTTTTGCATCAGGATGTACGACGAGATGATGTACTACTAAAGCGGGATCCAATCTCGGCATATCAGCATATGTCCATGTGAAGTTATGACTTCTTTGTTTGAAGAAGGCCAAGAAGGCCTCTTGTTCTATTGTTGTAAGGGACTCTACTCAGAAGGTGATCTTAGGTGCTTCTTCGGTACCAAGATTCATTTCTTGTGATGCTTCCACAAGGATCGGTGACCTTTCTTGATACAATTATGGGACTTCGGGGAGGTCCATTCTCTCATCCCCCGGCACCTCGGGGAGGTTTTCACTAGGGGATACGTCTTTTGTTTTGATTTTTTCATCATCCGGAAGTGCCACAAACTGTTTTTCACTAGGGGATGTTATTTTTATGTTTATACTTTTGTGACTAAGAGATTGGATTGTCTCCCCAAAGTATGTGGAGGTATTGAGTTCCATTATGTATCTGGCTCTATGATCTCTAAGGGGAATATGGTCCCTAACTCCCATCATTTCAGCAATCCCTTCATCATTTTATGCGACATCAAGGATGGGAGGTCCTTGTTGGTCCCAGTCAATGAGTTGTGGATAGACTAGTGGGAGGTTGTTGGATGTTGATGGCATAGTGGATAGGTTGTAAATGGTGCAAATGGAGGATTCAAAAAAATGTGACATCAGAAAAGGAGTCTTGATGGCCCTCTTCGTTGATATTATTGATCGTAGGAAAAGCCTTGGCAACCTCACTCAAGATATACTCAGTTTCGGCGAACGTGGATTCTTATTTTCCATACCCTAGTCTGTGGAGATAAGGATTCTTTGTTGCTCAAATAGGCTCAATAATTCCTTGTTCATGTAGGCCTATGCCACCTTGTCCTGTATAACCCATGTATTTGACAATTTTGAGACCTTTTCCATAGATCTCAATTGGGAGGATGGGAGCTTCGTATTGTTCATCTTCATCTTTGTACAACCATGAGGATATATCTTCGAGGACATCTTGTTCAAGAAGGTGTTTTTTTCTTGAAGATTGGTGATGGCTTGCATTTGATGATGACTGTGGAGATGTCGTTTTCTTTAGGGTCACCAAATTCCTTAAGGGATGGTGGGAGTAGGCCGACACAAAATGTGCCATGTAGGTCATACTCACCACATCCTATGTCACTTATCTTGATCTTGACCTCGGGAGGGTTGGATGATTGTGATGTGGATGCAATGTTTGAGGGATCGACATATGAGGTGGATGATGTTGGATTGGTGTTAGTGGTGGATGTTTTGATAGCATTGTTGTAAGGGTAGGTCTTATCGTGTCCTTCCAAAAAGCTGCAATATTTAAAGGGATGAGGATCAGCATAGATAGTAATTTCCATGCCATTATACGAGAACTTTAGGCATTGATGGAATGTAGATGGGACGGCTTGCATGGCATGGATCCATGGTCGACCGAGAAGGATGTTGTATGGGAGGTCAAGATCAAGGACTTGACATTTTGTTTCTAGGATCTTTTGTCCCACTTGAATGAGAAGCTTAATGGTGCCCTCAGATAATATTTTGGTATCATCATATCCTTTGATGGTTATACAATCACTAGAGTCCACAACCACATCAGAGTATCCCAAGTGTTTTAGCAATTTTAGAGTACAAAGGTTTAGGCTAGAGCCACCATCTATTAAGACTCTATGATGTGTTTGTGAATAAGGACTTCGATGTGAAGGGATTCATTGTGTGGGTTGTTAAATGCGGGAAGGTCTTTTTCAGAGAATGTGAGATGGTGAGGTGAGGCATTGTGTCCAATCATGGCTTGGAATTGATCAACATTCAAGTTGGTATGGACTTGGGTTTCCATTAAGGCCTTATCAAGGACATCTTTATGGAGAGGAGATGTACGGAGTAGTTCGATTATGGAGATTTGTGTAGGAGTCTTTCCGAGATGTTCAAGGAGGCTATACTTGTGAGTGGATGGTGGATTGGTAGGTGCAGATGTAGAAGGTTGATCATTGGTGGGAGGCCCATGAATGGAGATACGATCGCGATGAGTAGTGACAGCACAATTGGGAGTCTTTTCGCGAATGGTAATGGTGTTGACATGGTTGGAAGATTCTTCTATTCGACCCACAATGGAATCGAAAGAGGCGGGAGGTGGAACAATATTATAGGCTTGATTGGAAGATGAGGCTTTACCCTTGTTATGATCTGGGAGGGGATCCTTGTATGCTCCTAAATTTGTGTTAAATGATTTTTTGGGTGGTTCGTCAATGGTTATATCGCCTCTATCCACAAGGTCTTGAATACAATGTTTTAGGCTCATACAATTAGATGTCTTATGCCCTTTCACATGATGGTATTCACAATAGGCATTTTCATCAAACCAAGAGGGCTTGAATTGATTTTCATCATAGGGGCGAATAGGTGGTAATGTTATCAAATCTGCCTTTACAAGTTTGTTCAAGATATTTTCGACAGGTACCTAAAGGTGTGAATCTCCTCTTCGGGTTATTATTTTGTCTCGGCCGTCCCCTAGGAACATTTACATTATTGTTGTTGTGGATGTACTTGGTGGAGTTGGATTTTGTACATTTTGGACGACCTTCACATCGGTGACACCGTCGTTGAGGGTGTTTTTGTTTTTTCCCAAAAGTGGGGTTTGTCTTTTGATTGGGTGTTGTTGTTTGTGTTGGAGGTGTTGGTGTTGGTGTTGGTGTTGTTGTTGCCATTGATTTTGTTGTTGTTTTTGTTGTTGTTGTTATAATTCTTTATGGATCCTTTAGTAATGAGGGCTTCTTCTATGGTTTTCCCTTTGTCTATAACCTCTTCAAAGATTGATGTGCATTGTATTTGCAAATGGAAGCCCATTTCTTGGTTTAAATTTGTCACAAACATGGTGACTAATTGTTTCTCAGGAATTAGCTAAGAGAGATTGCTTGCTAGGCTTCTCCACCTTTTTAGAAAGGCAGTGAAGGATTCCCCATTCTTTTGTTTCATGTTACAAAGGTCCGTCATAGATATTTCATGTTCAAAGTTATAGGAGAAATGGTTAACAAATTTCTCCGCGAGCTCATGGAATGTTTTGATGCCGGGGGGAAGGTGAGCAAACCATTCGGTGGCTTGACCACCTAGGCTTCTAGGAAAGAGTCTCATTAAGTGTGTATCGCCGTATGAGACCTATAGGAAAGCAATGTAAAACTCCCTAAGGTGTTCCCTAGGGTCTCCTTTCCCTTTATACTTGTCAAATTTTGGTGTTTCAAAATTTTTAGGGAAAGGTGGCATGGGGATGGTTCTATCAAATGGGTATGGGAAAATATCTTTGAATGAATATTGTTTTCTCTTGTGCCCATGTTGGATGTCTTCAACCTTTTGAATCAAAGTTCATACAATGCTAGATAGATCTTGGGTAGGTGGTGGTTGTGGTATGTTGGATTGTTGTTGATTTTGGATGAGGTGTTGGAGAAAGTTAAGGATTTGTTGGTGTTGGGGTGGGGTTTGATTTTGGATGGTTTGATTTTGTGGGGTTTGGTTTTGTTGATGTTGTTGGAAAGGTATGAGTTGTTGTAGGATATGTGGTGGAATTTGTTGGTTTTGATTTAAATTTTTTTGTAAGGTTTGGGTGGAAGACATAATGGGTGGTTGCAAAATTGGAGGTTGTACGTATGTGAAGTTGGATGAGGGGTTGTTGCATGGGTTATTGTTAGGGGTGTTGGACGCACGTTGTAAGGTGGTTGGGAGAATAATCGTGTCATGAAGTCTATGGTATTGGCATCAAATTGAGGTACACTTGTGGAAGCACTTGTGTATGTGGTGTTGTTGGGGATGTTAAGGGTGATATGGGGTGTAGACGTTGTTATGGTAGATGTTGATATGGACGTGGGGATTGATGTAGTTGATGTGTTGGTGGGAGTTGTTGATGTGGTGGTGTTTGAAGTTTGGGACATGTTGAGAATAGTGTTGGATGAGGATGGTTGTGACGAAGTGGGGAGATTGTTTAAAGTGGATGGTTGGTTGGGTATACTAGCACCATTTTGAATGAGGAATTCAAGATATTTTGTGGGATCCAACTTTAGGACTATCTAGTATGTCCATGGAGTCAGCATCTTGCATAAAGTCTAGGACATCTTGATCCACATTATTGATGTTTGATGGTGGTCCTAGTTGTTGGGTTGCAAAGGGATTTATCATAGCATTAGCATCAAGGGATGATTGTTGTTGGATTATAGGGACATTATTTTGGTTGGTGCTAGGCATCCCAAAATTGATTCTAAAGGGTTCCATTTCCTTGTTTTTCTTAGCCTGAGACCTTGTCAAGGACATGCAATGGATTGGGTATGGATTGATTTGATGTTGGAAGGTGGGAAAATCTTATGGAAAGATACGTGGGTGAGTGATGATGGATAAGGTATTTAGTGATGTTAAAGTGGATGAAAGTTCAACCTTAGAGATTGATTTCAAAAATATTTGACCCAAGGATGGATAAGTGAAAGGATGAATTGAAAATGAGAGATAATGGATGGGGTATGGAAGGATAGGGCAAGATTTGGGACCAAAAGTGGATGGATATATGGATGACTTGGTGACCTTAGGGATTGATTTCAAAATATTTTTGGACCAAAGGGAAATGGATGTGAGGGTAGTTTTGAATGGGAAATTTTGGGCCAATTTGGGGATGACGATTGTTGGAATGAATGACCAAAGCATACTTGAAACAATCTAATTGATCAAGGATAATTTAGATGATTTAGATAAGATTGGATGATCAAGGATGTTGGATAAATTTGATGATGTTTTGGCAAATCAAAGGAGAGCTTAAATAAATCTAGATCTTTGGATTGCAAAGGATGTTCTCTTCTTACCTAAGGTAGACTAATGACCTTAAGCAAAAAGGGAAAAGGATTATTTTACTTGAGGGTAGACTAATGACCACCAAGCAAAATGGGCTACCTTAGAGTTTATCAACTTAGGAGTTGTCTAGGCTCCTAAATTAATTAATCTAAGGGTTGATAAAAGGCTAATTTATAAAGGAACTTAAGGTAGACAAATTCTTAAGCTCCCTATAAATTAGAGGATGATGAGATCTAGATTTAATTTTTGCACAAACTTGATTTGAAGGATGTTTTTGGATGTTGGTTTGATTTTTATTTTTTGGATGATTGATGTTGTTGATTGGATTTGGATAGGTTTGATTTTGGATGTTCGATGATTTTGGAGATTGATTGATGATTGATTTGGAGGATATGGTTTGGACAATGTTGGTTGAAATTTGGAATGGGATTAATTGGACTAAGGTTGGAATAATTTTGACTTGGATGGGGGGTTGGTGGAATGTTTTAGGGAAATGGCAGAAATGAATGGACTGCAAAGGTCCAAAAAGTTGAAATACTTCTCTAAGGATAAATGGAGGATAATGAACTTGGATTGGGGTTTGTGAAAAACCTTTGTTGGGAATGGAGTGAAAGGTTAGGGGGATGATAAATTGACTAATGAATGTAGTATGGTCAAGGGTCCAATATCAAAGTGATGTTTCTGTAAGGTCTAATGGGATGATGTAGATGGATTTGGACAAAGGTTAAAAAATGGAAATGTGGACAAAGGTTGGACTCAAAAATTGATGATTTGATTTTTGGCAATTCTAACATGGTACCTAGATGCTAAGGTCAAATGAAGCTCAGAGATTCGAGAACAAATCAGATGATGGCTTTGGGACACGGTCTAAGAATAGTGCTAATACAGAGCAAGATGGCACTAAGAAAGAGTGAAATGGCATTGACATAAGCGCATATAGCGTTGATTGGCGAGAAAATGGTGCTAAAGGGATGGTGCTAACAGACAAATTTATAGCGCTAAATAATGAGCATATAGTGTTGTTTGACAGACAGTGTTGGAACTTTGATTGGATTTTTGGTCAAACTTGGATTTTTTTGGTTCTTGGCTCAAATTTTGGATTTCAAAGGTTCAAATATTGGCTTTCAAAGATTCAAATGTTGGATTTGGATAATGTCAAAAGTTCTTGGCAAGCACAAAAATCAAACAAGAGAACACAATGGCTTTTTTGACTTAAGGTGAACTTTGGATAAATTGTCTTGTACGGGTTTCGACAAGAAGACACACCAAGCACATGAACAATCCTAGCATTAGTCAAGTGGGAGTATCATACCTTGTAGATCTCACAAAGTGGCTGTGGGTTAATCTCAACTCAAAGTGAATCGAGATTCCCACCCCAACTAATACCTTCGTGCCTTAGTTTGGATAGATAGGGAAAGTAAGGTCATGGACCACCTTACCCCCCTTACCAAGGAGACTTTCATCTTGCCCAAGGTAATGTCTATCTCAAATAAAGTGGTACGGTGAGCAATCTTCCCCTCCTACTGCAGCAATGCACCACAAGGTATGACAGCCAAAAAGTCTTAAACTAGGATATTACGACTTCTAGGGAGTCCTCTTCATACATAAGGTACATGAGGCACAAGACCATGAACAAGATCCCACAACAACATGCCACAAATGTCACCAAACCAAGTCTCGACAAACTGAGGATCTCAGGGCTCAATTTGGACCAATCAGGTTCACTGTTGAGGTACAACTTTCGCTCTCCCCCCTTTATATACCCCACTAATACATGTGGTTGAGGTCATCCCTTGGGGTGATGAAATCCCCAAGCAGGCCTCCTAAGAAGAAATCACCCTTGCTTTTGATCACCCAAGATCGCACGAAGTGCAAGGGGAGAGCATACTCAATAAAGTGACCCCTTTGGGAATAACACTTGAGTGTAGACTTTTGATCCCCAAGATCACCCTAAGGTGTGAGGGGAGAGCATACGTCCACACACAAACCAAACAAGGCAAACAAAGTTAATTCCCTCTAAGCTAATTTAGTGCAACTACTCTAGTATAGCAAACAAAGACTTGGAAGAGCGAAACCTGCACCAAAATGTCAGTAGTTTTGATAAAAAGGTCTTGGTCAAACATTTATGGTACCTACAAAAACTTGTTAGATCCCTCCACAGACTTCAAGATGTCAGAAAAATAGCGTTGAAACAGAAGGAAATGGCGCTTAGATTAAAATGGCATTGAAATAGATCTAAATGGCACTACAAAATAGGAAAATGATGCTAAATAAGCAACATATAGCACTAAAATAGTCACTGTCTGTGTAAAAATAGAGACAAATGACATAATAGAAGATGAAAATAGCGCTAAAACATAGCATAATGCTGAAACACGTGAAAATGGCGCTAAAATAGGACAAAATGATGCTAAACTGATTTATACTTGTCTATAGCCTGGCAGAGGGTTGTATTGTGCGATTTTGGAAGGAGATAGCACTAAAACGTAGAAATGATGGACCTGCACGCAAACAGAGGACAAACCTACACAAGAATGATGAAAACTAGACCTACAATAGATTGCAAGGTCAGCCAAGGTGAGTAAAACCAGTTTGTGCTCTAAAAGACAAGTTAGTTTGCTCTAAAAATAAAAAACAAACTTCAAACTTTAGTGCTTTAGGATATTTCAAGAAAAATAGACATTATATCCCCTTAGGCCCAAGGAACTCTGTCACAAACAGAGAGCAAACTTTTACCAGAGACAGTGAGTATAAAACTGAAATAAAATTTTCCTTGACCAAAATGTTAGTGAAATGACACCTGAAAATAGCGGTGAAACAAACAGTAATAGCACTATTTCATAGGGAAATAGTGTTAAAACAGTATAAAATGGCACTAAACTGTGAAGGTATAGCACGATTGCAAGAGGATATAGCACTATTGCAACCTGTTCATCAATAACCTTCAAAAAACACTCAAAAGAAGGTTAGATTGGGACCAGGGGGTCCCACCGGGTGTGCCAAATGAAGATGAAGATAATTTCAAAAGCATGAAAACATGAAAATAAACCAAAACCAAAGTGATTATACCTTCCAAATTCCTTTGAAGCCTCCTCACTCCTTGATAAGGTAGAAGGAGATGCACCCAAGACTCCTTAGCTTCACCCAAACTCAATGTGTTACATCCCCAACTTGTGATTTAGCTTAATCTTACTTTTATATGGTAATCAGGATGATTCGTTAAGAGTTGAATGATTAGATGTTTGTGGAAAACGTCAGATTAATCATTGATTATGAGAGTACTAACTAAAGATAGTTATGAATTATTTGTCCATATGAATATTTAATTAGATGATGATGATGCACTGATCATGGTTTTATGATGTTGAGTGTGAATAGGGAATGAATTGTCCTTTGAAGATGGAATGAGAGTATCATCTGGGAGGAAGAGATAGATGTTAGGAAATCGGGTCAATTGCCATCTGAGTGTCAGATTTTATGTCCTTATGAACCTTGTAAGTTGGCATAAGTTTCGTCTTCCTTTGATAGTTGATTTTCCTTTTGTGTCGTCATGTCGATGGAGTCATTTCGACAACAATTGCGTCATCCTGACCAAATGACGTTCTTAAGAATGTCATAGTGAGTTGAGAGTTGGTCTCATCATATGGCGAGAAACCATCTTGTTTCCTCCATCTAGTCCAGAACTGGGATTTTAAACTTATTATTCATGATATACTATGTTTTGGGTTTTAGCAAAGAAGGGAGAGTGGTGCTCGACCCCTAAATCGCACGTTGATTGTGCCACCATGTAGGTGGTGATGTCGCATGTTGACATCGTGATTGATATAAGTATTTACATACATCAAGAAGATGTATGAAATAATATTATGCTATGACTATTTAAACCTAATATCGAATACCTTGTAATACTATTTTGGATAATAGTTTTGTAATGGGTTGACATCACCCATGGTAGTGCAGTGATGAGATGTCAATTCGACCAATGGAGAGTTGCATGCTCATCGATCTCTTGCAGATGGCAAGTATGGGATCAAAAAGCTCCTTTGAAACCAGGGTGGTGGAGTGGAGGAAACCACCCACCACATTATGGGCACGGGTGGTAGTTCCCCCAGGTTCGGCATGCCAAGAAACTCGGCAAAAGCAAGTTTACTATTATCGAATGGGATATTCTTTTGGGTGGTATTATTGAGGTTAGATGTTCTCTTCGCAGGGAAAAGAAAAGACAGACCAAGAGCTAGTAAACACAGTCGCCTTTAATACCTTGGAGTCACCATAGGTTGATACATAGCTCAGTTGTGAGAGTTGTCTATTGAACTTGACAGTATCGAACGACTTCGTTCAGGTAGAACCGAAGTCTGGAAGAGCTTATACTCTGTATGTTTGCTATAGTAATGTTTTCTTGTAAACACATGCATCGACTGTGTCGACTATCTCTTAATGTAATTACTATGGTATTGCTTGAAGCTATCAGCCTTAGCCAGCTTATTATTACCAAACATTCATGTTAAGTTATACTATTTCTATTTGGAGATAAAACTCTAGGCCATTGGCTAAATATGATATACGTATTCATAAGTTATACATCTATAGGCTGTTGGACCGATTATGATATATGTATCATAAGATGTTATGGTATATAACTTTCTTTATGACAATCGCTCAAGGCCTTTACAGCCGAGCTCAAAACCCTTAAAGCACACTCATGTCGAGTGCTGACATGGCTCTATTGATAGTAATAATAAGAAAGCACTGAGACTCATAGGATGAGTCAATAGCACTTGTGGTGCATGTTAAACCACTGTATAGAGTTTATGATCGTAGGCTTGGCCTGCATGTGGCCGAGGCCCTAGCCATGAACTACTATGATAATCTTTCTATACCTTAACTATAGACTGTGCCAATAGCACTTAATCACATTCTTGGAAACTTTCATACACTGAATTCAATTTTTGTTAAAAGGTTATTATGATAACCAAAGGCAGTGTTTGTTTTCTACCCTCGATAGAGGAAGAGGGACTACAATACAATGATTATTGTCTTAATCCATGGCAGCTTGCATGCATGCCAATACACTACAAAGATTACTCTTCTTGTTGTGGAAATCATTAAGAGTTAAGAAGCATATATAGCTTAAGCCTTACTTGTATATGACAATGTGAATCAAACCCTATTCATTACTTATGATCGAACTCCATGAGGAGAGTGTTTATCATTAAAACCAACATGGGTATTGGGTATGGTCTAATATTAAAACCCTCTTTAATAGTTAAGGCAATGTATGCCTAGGGTATCATAATCGTGATTCTAACCTATATGGCAGATCACAATAATGTTGCAAACCACATAAAAACCTAGATTGGAAAAGTTGGTTTGACTTTTATTTTTTACTAGAAAATCAAACAGAGTGACGAGGAGTCACAGGTTCCTTGTTACGAAAGTAATCCATTATGTTTGGTATACTCCTAAACTGGGAGTCGATTGTCTATGAACCGAACTAAACCCACTTGGACTAGACCTAGAGTGAAAGGTCGAATTAAGCATACTGTAGGATGAGACAACTTCTAAGTCGAGTTAGGGTGGTGGACATACGACGACGTTCATTGCATTATGTACATGTATGTAAATCTTTGGCCAAACTAATGCATCTATCTCTACATGCATTGTCGGTCCATAGTGCTCCAAATGGCATAATGTCTCCAGTAGTGTCATGCATAGTTAGATTGGATCTATAGTTACATGACCGAGAGGCATTATGAAGGACACAACACAAGATACTTAGATGGCAAACCTGATGGTTCCTAATATCTATACCTTCTATGAAGGGTTGGGTCGCTTCCAGGAAGGAAGTTCTGCGAGGGACCGCCAATCTGTGGTTGGAGCAAAAGCACTCAGATGATGCTCTCCTTCCCAAGCATCAAACAAGCTGAGGCTTATGAAGACAAATGTCAAGAGATCTAAATGCAGTACTTTTCATTTTATGACTTGATGGTCAATTGTTATGTATAATTTGATATTTGATGCCTTGGGCATAGTTTGTACATGCTTAGTGAAAGTTATTCACTAGCAACATGTAATTGGATATTGTAATTGCAAGCTTTGTTATATTCTAATTTAGAATAACATGCTTATTTATCAAATGATAATGATTAATTATGTTTACTCTGATTTGGATAAATCACGATGTAATGTAATTCTTGAATAAGATGAATATTTATGTTAATTATTGAGCATTGTGGAATGTGATGTTACACAATGAACTCAATGTGGATATGCTCTCAAATAACACAAGATCAAATGGGCATGATAAGGGTATATTGAGAGAATTTGAAGGCTAATTTAGCATCATGAAGCTACTTGAATTGAGTTGTGAAAATGGCTTGTGGAGGGTTATATTTATAGACAATTTTGGAGAGAGATTGATCCAACGGTGGAGATTGAAAGTTGAAATCAAGGGTTGAGATGAAAGGATGAGATCAAGGGCTAAGATCTCATCAACAACGATGGAGGGTTAGAAATAAAAATAAATTTAAAATTTATTTTTGGGGAAGGCTTTGCATTTAATGTGATGAGAACTTGTGAGGAAATAAAATATTATTTCCTTGGGAGGATGTGGAATTTAAAATTCCATTTTATGGGAGAATGTGTCACATGTGACACATGGGCAATTTTAGAACTCACGTGTGAGCTCAACTTTGGAGAAGAGTTTAGCATGGAAATAGAAAGGTGCGGTGGAAGAGTCATGTGACTGTTACTAAATTATGCTCACACCTAATTTAGCAAGGCCTAAACATCAATTGTTTAGAGGGGGTACCAAAAAAAATCTTGCTTATGCAAGATCATCCAGTAAATGCTTGTTGTCTTGACAGAACACAAGTGCAAAATCACTTGTCAGGATCATATGACAGCTCATGTTGGGTTGTCAAACTATCCTGATAAGTGAAGTTATCTACGGTCAAGAAGACAGACATTCAAGAATGAAGAGAATAATGGATTTCATGTTTCAGTTGCTGATTATTTCTTATGTTTTAGTGCAAAATGAAGAGGTATTTATAAACTGTCATTTCATCATCATGTTTTAAACATATGTTTTAAAGCAATTTCAGTTATTTTATGCTATGCATTTGATTCATAAAGCAAAACATACATAAATCATTGCATAAAATAAAATAACTGATTATATTTAAGAGAATGTTTAAATATGTCCCACATAGGCCGTGAGAATGACTAAACTAAGCCAATGCACTGAGCATGCAAGCTATACATCTGAAGATAAAGCAAAGGAAAAGAACACATGTGGAAAGTGATATCCATCATTGTCTTATCATGAAGGTTGACCCTCCTATCTGGCAGCTTGATCTTCATGTCTTCAGCCTCTTGCTCCTGATCAAGATGATGACCCTGCAAAGTTGGAGAAATTTTTGTTAGAGCTCCGGATATACAAATTCATCATATGCCTTATCCGCAGATATATAAACTTGCAATCATGATGCATCAATACAATTGGATCATTATTAGACATGCAAAAAATCAGATCATCAGTTGAAAGCCAAATCATCATGAGAAATATCATTCAACTTTTAAAGGTATGTTTTTATGCTAACTTGTTTGTTCACTATGTAGGTATAGGAGAAATCATGTTGCTGATTCATCTTTCATGGAATAAGCATGTGGAGAAAATGGGCTCCCATAAGGGTTGAGCCTAGCATGCTCAGAGTAATAACATTAATGCAAAGATATTCAATTGACCAAACATCATGGTGTTTTATTACAATTCATGTTGCTACTACCTTGGAGATGTATTAAGCACAAGAGAAGAGGACAGTCATGTAAGATACACAGCCATATGCCTTATGCATAGAAGGTACAGTTTCCAAAGTCATAGAGCAACATAACACATTAGAAGGCACCCTCATCTCATCAATATACAAGTGCTACAGAGCAAAAGATAGAAAACAACAGGAGATATTTTTACTAAAGCCAGGGCATATGGCATAGCAATGGTAAATCATGAATAAAGTACATGTGCCATCTAGATACCACATAAAGGAGATACCGTTCATACATAAGATATATAGTCAAAAGCCACAATATAACCAAGTGATCAAGGTACAGTTACAAAAGAAAGTGATGGAACAACATAAAGAAGATATATAGTCAGGTGGAACAACACCCCCGCTTGTGATGGAGAAGTAAATCATGAAGCATGTGAACAAATCAATGAAGAGTAATAAGGGTGGAACAACAGAAGGCATATGCTTTGTTCATCTACAAGAAATTGAAGATAAATTGAAACTGGAACAGCATATTTCCTTGTTCACATACAGCTGAACCAAATCAACATAAGTATGATCATATACAAAATCAATGGAACAGCATGAATATTATCTTTTGTTCACCTACAGAAATTGAAGACAGGTACAGTTGATATTCTATAGACTCCTTTGTCTTACACCAAATGCATAAATGCCTTGCAAACATACAGGTGGAGGTACAGTCTAAGAAGCAAATGGAGTTGCCAAAAATATGAGACAAAGCATACATTGAATACAAAGGTGGATGACATTCAAGAAGTGATGTCAATAGTGAGAATTCAATCAATAAGATGAAAATCATTGTTCAGTCATTTATATGCATATTGGCTTCTAGAACAGTCATACCTTCAGTCAAGCATCATGAAGAACAGTAATTGGCATGACAGTGAGGAAGAGACAAGCAACAAAAGGTATGAGAAAACATTGAGGAGCATTCATCATGCATGGAAAAATAGCAAAACAGTATCAATAAAAGCAACTCAGTCACTTGAAGGTTCAATTGGAGATAAAACCCAATCATCATCTATATGCTACAACCACAGGCAACATGAAGAAGATGCAGTTAAAGTCATAGGATGACTATCAAAGAGAGGTCTAGCTACAAAGAAACATTCTCAATGGACTGTGTCATAGGAAATTTCAACATGAGATCAACCTTCACTCTTGAGAGCATAAACTCCATGGGGCGATAGTGGATAAGAAAGATGCAGAAACGTATCAAGAAGCTCATAGTCATGAGAAACATGTCAAAATACTAAGGAGTAGTATTTTGTTTTGTAACTACCACAAGAACTAAAGGAGTAGCAAACTGCTATGATAAGGCAGAGAAGAACTTACAAATGCCATCTATATAATGGAACAATCACTTTGATGATAGAGCATTCATAATGTGATCATCACCATATACCTCTGCCAAGTGAGGATACAATCATAAGCTACAGGTGCCGTGCAAATTTTTAAGATATACATCATCCATTGAGGAACTTGGGAATACTTTGGTATCTAGAATGCACAAGAATGGGAATCCTTACATTGCACTTCATTTAAGATTCGAGAAGATATGTTTGCATTCACTGGCTGTTCACACAACTTGACATTAGAAGAAGCAAAGGAGTTGCAGCAGATGAGATATGCAGTAAATCACTGGAAGGAGAAAGATATATAGTCCATGGACAAAATCAGACAAGAATCTAAGTAACAATGAAAGGCCATTGGCCTTAGATTCCATTGTTTCCTATGTGAGATCAAGGTCTGTAAAGATTCTATTAGGTCTATCAAGCCTCCTGCATAATAAAGAATGCAAAGCCGTAGTAATACATGATAGATATCAAGCATGAGAATAAAATAGTGAAAGAGTAAACAATGCAGGAGGTTATGTGGTCATCAACAAGCCTACATAGTGGTCTTAAAATGTTATCACTAGCCATTCCATCTACACATGAGGAAAGGTCTGTGATATTAAGAGCCACAAAAGGTTTGAGATTACAAGTGATGTACTCAATTATAGGAGACCTCTAGGTCTGAACTCTACAGTGCCTTCATGCAGAATCGAGGTCGTTTGTCAACCAGGTGTCATGATATTTCATTATCAAATTTGGCATTCATACTCTTGGTCCAGAGCTTATTTGCCTTGGTTCGGAGAATTTCTGCAGTGACTAGTCATATTTCCATGCTTGATCATGGTCTACGCATTAAGCTGGCGATATATGTGTTGAGAGTCTATCTAGCTTACATTGCATGGTTTGTGGCTCGTGAGAGTACAAATCTATGGGGATTGCGTATTACCTTGTCTTGTTTGCTTGTGCACCGTGCGGTTATCGTCGAGGTAATTTTGGTGTTCTTTGTTGAGGAGAACGTACGAGTTCATGTGAAGTGGTTATGGGCCATGGTCATTTGTAGTATGATCAGGGTTGTTGCATATTTTTTGCAATTTTTGTAGCATATTCCACAGAGACATAGCGGCTTTGAGACATTATTATGGAGGCATCTCATCTGTACAAGCCCTATCCAGAAGTTATATTTGTCTCTTCCAAAAAATCTGGGATTTGTTCTTGGTCTTTGCATTCCATATGATCTTTGCACACCTTAATGAAGACATGGGCATAATCTATTTGAAGGCCATGAGTTCAAGGGGTTGTGATCAAAACAACTTTGTTGCAACTCCAACAAATAGCCAACTTAAAGGTTTGTGACATTAAGGGCAGAAGCCTCAAACATATAACAGATTTACATCATTTCACTTGCAAATATGTAGAAATATATTCATATTGCTATTTACAGAGGCCATAAATACTGTAGTTTATCATCTTTTTCCAGATAGTAGGAGGAAGAAAAGAAACAAAGAAACCAGAGATCAAAAGTGCATAAGGAACAGCCACGATTGCAGCCATGAAAGCTAAGAATGCTTCAGAAAATGAAGAAACGATACCACATATATGACTGAGAACCACTTACCTTCCATTTTCCTATAGAAAAATGCATGGATTCCTTCAGAACAACAGAGAATCAAGGGTTTTTGCCTCAAACCCTAGCAGCATCAAACCAAAACCCTCGGCGGTAGCAGAGCTCTCTCCTAGCACTCACAAAATGGAAATAAAGCATCATTTAGGGCTTTTTGCCCTATTTTTGTGGAGGAAGCTTCTAGGCTTCGAATGCCACAATTGTGGCTTTTTATTAAAATTTAAACTTTAACATCAAATGCAAATAATGCCACCAAGGGCCAACACTTTATGTGGTGTGCCTAGTGTATGAGAGGTGGCCACAAGGTTTTCGTGCCATAAAGGCTAAAAACATGTTTGCTATGGAGTCATATAGGATATGAAATGCATAAATTGCATAAGGAGTCATAAGGGTGAAGTGATTATGCATGAGGCATGCAAAGGGAGTTATAAGACATTTTTTACATGATGATGCATGGTATAATGCATAATATATGCATTAATATAATCATGTAAGTCCAAAGGGAGAAATAAGGGGTTATTTTTGCTTTGTAATCTTCTAAAGGGCAAATACATGTTGATAACTGAGAGGGGGGGGGGGGGGGGGGGGGTGAATCAGTTATCCTAATTATTTCTTCTTTTGAACCTTCTTATTAATCAAAGCAGTATTGAATCAAACAAACAAACATTACCATGAAATGAGAAACACATGACACAGTATTTTTGACGTGGAAACCCGGTTAAGGGAGAAAACCACGGGGTGATTAACCCAAAGATTATTCTCTGTTAGAAGAATAAGGAATTACAAAATGGCACTTGCCAATTAGGGCTCACTGCCCGAGCACACTGCTCACAAAGAGGCCCACTGCCTACAAGGAGACACACTGTCTACAAAGTGATAAGAATCACAGTCTTGAACTGGAGAATGACATCTTTACCATGTCTGGATCAGTTCCATTTAAGCCCAGAAACATCTGCTCTGCCTTCTGTACTTCTCTTCGCTACTACACTCTCATCCACACCCTTCACACTTCAAAATGAACTCACAAACCTTTATTTATACAAGACATCGACTTAGGAACAATCATCTAAGTCGGCAATCAACCATAAGAATATCCGCAAGATGAATAACACATCCGGTCGGCCACCATAAGAACATTCGCAGGATGAACAACTCATCCGGTCGGCTAAACAGAGCAAGAACTTCATCCAGAGGAATATCTTCAATTCCGGGCTCTACTATCAATGCGGACCAACAACACAACCTCAACATGATCCAAGAACCTTCACAAGCCTGCCAGAATGACCAGGTACGTCCGCATTTCCTTTACTTACTGAAATCTCTTATCCTCCTTATCCGGAACTTCAAGAACACTGTCTGTCGCCACTGTCATAATGCAAGAGGTACTTCCGGACCTCCAAATCATACACAACTCAAGATGGCACATCATAAGGACATCCCAAAGACTCCTTCCAATCCGCAGATTAGGATTATACAGTTCCGGACCTCACCGGACCTTTTTGTGATCCTCTGTCACCTCTGAATACTTGCCGGAACCGGTTCTACACCGACAGCCACAACTCCTTCAGATCTTCATGCGGACCTCTGAAATCTTAACTGAAGCATCTCAAGACTCATATCTACAAACCCTTTAATCCGCATCCTTCGGTTCGCATCCTATACAGTACATTTGCCTTCTTCTCATCACTGTTCTTTACTGTTCTTAACTGAGGCTAATTTTCTCAATATCCTCAGCACACTACTCATTGAATCCTTCTTGTCAAAGCAATATGAGTATGTTGACATCAATGACAACACTAGTTTACCTCATACTTGCAACAATAGATTCAAAATTGCATGATTTTGCAACTAGATAAATGTAAACAAGTAAAAAAGTAATATAATTATAAATTACTTTATTATTTTGTCACAAATTGTAAAATCAAGAAGATAGGACAAATTGTAAACTCATAGTAAAGTAATTATCCTAAAAATTATTTTATTACTTGCTCACACATCCCAAAATCATGCAAATTTGAAGGATAGAGTTAACTGAAATCTTTTGGAGCTCTTTGCATGATTTTTGGGTCAAAATTGGAGAGTTTGGTCCACCTTTTGGTCAAATTTATAGAGGAGAACAGTTTGGAGCTATTTTAGCTAGATTTGAGACAGTTATAGCCCTTATTTTTAGGAATTTTTTTGCTTGCTCATGGAATCAGTTTTTGAGAGCTTATTTTTAGAGGCAGTTGACTGCAGTTGACCTTTTTAGGTCTCTTGGAGAGAGCATATTATATATTGTAAGAAAAACTTAGGTTTTTCTAGTTCTTGCATTTTTTGCTCTTTACACTTTGAGAGAGAAAGAAGGTTTTGTAACTCATATTTTGAAAATTTATAGAGATTACAGCAAGTTACAAGTTCTATTCTGTCTTTTATGTAATTTTTCCTTTATTTTTCAGCTGAATCAAGTGTCAATTTTTTCATTAATGCTGCTTATGTGAATGATTTGATGAGATTTTATTGTGTTTAACGTCAGAACCTTTAAAATCATTGTCTCATTTGTATTTGCATGTATTGAATAATATTGAAATAATAGGTCTTAGACTGTACAATTGGAGTAATTTTCTTTCATGTTGTGAAAACCCCTTTTTCCTTCAAGAAGAAAGTCACTTCCAGCCTCCCTTAGAACTATTTTTGTGATCATATTGCTAAAAGTGGATTGTGTGAATAGATTTTATGAGATCTATTGTGAGTTAGATTTGCAGTTTTCCATCAAAATTAGGTGCATCACCACACTTTAAATTACAGTTTTAGTGCTTTTTAATAGATTATTTAATCCTTTTCATATCAAAGTTATAGATCCATTGAAAATTACAAGGGAACCAACCCATATTCTAGAGGTTCAAGCTCACCATAGGTCACCCACAGCATGAGTTTGATCCCATGTTACACAAGATTGCCGAGCTTCATGGCTTTGCATAATGGGTGCCATCCTGCTCGTCAAAGTGACCTTTTGGATTAAAATGCAATTTTTTAATTGTGGTTGTGGGAGAAAGTGTTAATGAGGGTTTGACCAAGTTAATTAGGGTGATTAACTTAATTAATATGGCTGGAGAAAATTAGTGGATGGGCTAATCAGGATTAGAATTAATTAAATAACTGCTCGTCAACAGTGACCTTTTGGATTAAAATGCAATTTTTTAATTGTGGTTGTGGGAGAAAGTGTTAATGAGGGTTTGACCAAGTTAATTAGGGTGATTAACGTAATTAATATGGCTGGAGAAAATTAGTGGATGGGCTAATTAGGGATTAGAATTAATTAAATAATTATTTATTTAATTAATTCAGGGCTAAGGGTTATGTAAGCTAGGGTAGCTAATCAAATAATAGTTATTTAATCAACTAGGGTAAATAAATATGATTTATCTAATTAATCAAGTTTAAGAAAGTGGACAAATTAACCAAATAAATATTTCACATATTTCCTTTATTAATTGGGATGAAGTTGGTAAGGTATAGTGTTGAATTAATTAAATTAATTCAAAACTAAGGGTAAATTGATGAAGGAAGGCTAAGGATGGATGGTGTAGGTTAATTAATTAAATAATTATGAATTTATTTAATTAATTGGATGAAAGGGGAAATTAGTGGTTTGGATAATGCAGAAAAATGGTTGAAAGGTTAAGACATTTTTAGGTGTCTACACAATCATAATTATAAATGAATTATAAGTCAAAACATTTTTAGGTGTCTTGAATTATAAATGAATCATAAGTCAAGATGAGACACTATGTGAGTAAACTTCGCCCACCTCTTAGTCTCATCACATGAGACACAAATATAGATAAATCTTAGACTTCTTATATAGCACTTCAATGCATTATGCCAAATGCATTGATTCATACAAAACTAGTGCGCATTAAATTATCTAGTCTTTACTGCTCTTTGAATTCTAAAACATAAATCCACATTCATAGAAATAATCTTTTTAATCATCCTGAAATTAGATAAGAAACTGCATATCATTAAGGATTACCTAGTGATGGATGATTGATAAGGTTAACCTTAGAACAAAAGGTGACAATTTTCCATGTCTTACATCACAAGTATACAATTTGCCTAACTCTCAAAACAAGACTTGATGGGAGATGGCATAAATGATGAGACACACTTGTTTGGAGATAACAATTCTTCCCACGGGTGCAGGGGTGGGACAAGACAAGTTTGGTTTATAAATATTAAGATTGTTTATTTGTGGCAATTGCTTTTTCCTTATGGATGCTTGGTGTCGAAGAGTATGTATTTAATCACCTTATAGAAACTAAAATCCTCATTTTTTTATACATTTTGGTCCATAACAAAAAAACATGATCATTTTGGTGACAAATTCACCATAAATGTAATTTTTCTATTTAGTCAATTACAGTGTCTAAGCACAACATAGGCACATGAACTAGTTAAAGTTTTCAATCACACTCTAGATCACAATTTTGAAGAGATTCAGTAGTTCAAAGGGCTGACAATTTGAATTTTCCAAAGAATTCCAGAATGTGTTTAGAAATTTCGTGTGGTTTCTCTTGCTGGATGAAGTGATGGCCACCTTCAATAACAACTACTTCCTCAAGGAAGGGGACATTTTCCTTTAAGCCTCCTCCATGGACATAGTTTTTGGTACCAGGGGTGGTGTATACCAAGTCCTTATCTCCAACTATATATTTGGTTGGAACTGTGATTTTTGCCCCAGTCCAGGGGGCTAGAAGCTCCCAGTTCCTGCACCAAAGTAGCACATTTAATCAGAGTAAAGATCACATGCCTCAATAAAGCTTATACAAACACACATCACTATGTTTCAACAAGATAGGACCTCTACCCAACCCTAGGCTAGATATTATTAATTGTCTATTTCAATTCTTACAGAGAGAGTAAACAGTTCAAAACGAAGTCTGGAGAAATTATCTCTTATTGACAATTGAAGGTGTAACTTCTCCCAATTTGCTCTCATATAATATTAAACCAAGACACTTGGCATGATGCTTTTAACTAAAGGCACAAAAGTAAACCAACATAATTGATCACATCATTCATCATCCAAGATTCTGGACTGATATATTAAAAAGTGGAGTTGATGCCAATCGCACTATTGCTGCTTTGGCAAGGCACCTGATATTTTGCTTGTAAGGATACAAAAAGAAATTTTACAATGGAAAAGAATGACATAAAAACATTTAGTAAATTGAAATCCAATTTTGAAATATAGCTGAAGAAGATGACATGTTAAGGGGATGGAGGGGTATAAAGAATCCTTATTCTCATTCATGCATATTGTGAAGTTTGAGTATCTAGCATGTCAATTACAGCTTTGTTTTATGACTAAGTGATCATTGGTTTGATTCCAAAAATATATTGCATGCTCCAATACTTCCTTTGAGGTCATTCATCCTAATATCACTCTAGGTTTAGTACACTTAACTCTAGAGTTCTTACTGGCTTTAGGAACAAAGCTCTCTTAGGGGAAGAGGATGATGTGTACCTGTGCACAGCATAGTATTAGGAGTATATTAAACCTATTTTTTCCATTGGCTCGTGGTCTATATATTCATTTAGTCAAGACACTATTATGTTATGTTTAGATTATTAAAGGAATACTATGATTATAATTAGTGTTTAATTCTCACTTGAGTACGAGATGAGAGAAAACTCTTAGCTATGGATCATTTTTCCATTTAACAGCTATCTAATACAAAGAATCATAATTTGTGTCCCTGTAGGTTGTCATTCCAATCTGTAGGTGTAAATTAACATTGGCTGTGCAGGTGCCCCCATTTTCTATATTTCCGCATTTGATCTTCAAATTATGTTTTGCCTACCATATTCTATTCTCTTTAAGAATGCTGCAAAATCTAGGTGAAAAGTCATTAACCATATTCAGTATAGCTCTTGTCCCTAAAACATGCCTATGCCCCTTCAGTAAAGCTCTAGGATGGACCATAATATATTAGCTCAACTGCTCCTTTGTATATCTATCTTCTTGAGAAGTTTAAAAATAAAATAAATAAAAACCTCCAATCACTTGATATAACATAGAAATAACACTAAAATAAAAAAATAGTAAACATTTAACATTCTAAAGATGTAAGTTTGGAGAGCATACAACTCAAGCACTCGATAGTAGTTCAAACCACCAGTAAAACCTGTTTTGGCAAACTTTTTTGCAAAGTATTGGATGTCTTCCTCGGTCATCCAAGAAGGAAGGGATACTGGAGCCTCAAGAACATCTAATATTCCTTGCTCTGAAGATGCAACAAACAACAAACCTTTCTTGGTTCCCACTAGAAACTTTTTCATAAGTTCTGTGTAATCGTATCTTGCAAATTCCTCTTCTACTCTTCCCGGTTCCTGTGCCATTTCAAATATTTTTGTAGTTAGCTCAATGGATAACATATTATAGCAAATAAATATAATACAGAACAAGATGTCTTCTTGTTGTGCTTTCTTTAAATGATTTCAGTTGGGTACATACAATGTAATGTCCCTCACCCAGATTTTAATTCAAACTTGTATTATTTCTGATTTTTCTTATGCTGGCATTTCGTCAAACACTTGCAATATGTTTATCAAATTGTATTCAATATAAACTTCCCTACCCACTGCTGCAACCCAGTTTCAAGCTAAAACAAGACCGTCATTGGCTGTTATTGTTTTCAGATCTGTCAATTTGTGGTAGCTGATGAATGAAACTCCTAACTTCAACATATGGCTGTGGTAATAAATGTGTGTGTGTGTTGGTTGGGCGGCTAGCATTTGGGATCCAAAATTCCCTATAAGATACAGCGACCACTTCCCTTTCACTATAGACAGCCTCACGTCCACCTTTAATCTTTATTCATTGTTTATGAAAGTTGGCGGCTAGTAATATGGTCTCCAAGACCATTCTAAAAGGAATTGCCACCCCTTTATATTTCCACGCCTCCAAACTAAATCACACGCACCTTCTAATCAAGCTTTCAGCTGCTTGTCATATGGTACGTCAGATTTTTTATGGCACACCAAAGAGAGGCACTATCTCTATTTCCCACGATTTCTTTAGCAAATATACCAAATGCCAAGCGCTTCCCTTCATGTTAAAATCTGCTGAGTATCCTTCAACCATATTATAAATCTTCTCATAGGATCTACCAAGGAGTGCTGCAGATAAAAAAGGACCCGCCACCTTTTTAAGGCTTATGCAAACATTAGTTTAATCACAAATTGTTAAGCGCTAGACCTTATGGAACCCACGACTACCTTCATAATTTCCTCACACGCCTTTCCTTTGAAATATGGTACGGATTCATTGCCAAGGAAAAGTACGGCTGCCTGGTTATATGACCATCAATATTAAATGTAAAATCCCATGAAATTTCTGAATCATAGAGGTTGTGTAAACCCTGGTATTTAATATATATAAAATATATATATTCCTAAATAACTTTCAGCATATAAATCAGAGGGTAGTAATAAAATATTTATTTTTCCAGCATACAACATTCCACGAAGAATTTAATATTTGCTTAAAAAGATACTTGGATAAATTCAAACCTGTGAATACTCCCGAAAAATCTCTGTGAACAGAAAAACTACAACTGAGTTTTCAAATACCTGGAAAACTCCACAAAACAGGTAATTTCCCCTTTGGTCAGTAATTGTCTTGGTAACAATTAGCCTTGTTCCTAGGTTTCTCGAAGGCTAACTCGGTGGATTAAAGGCAAATTTTCTTTTTAAAATCTAAAGGTTAAATAGACTTTATGTTTTCTAGTCAGCTTAAGTTGTTTTAAAAAATGTGTCTGTGCATTATGGAGCGCTAGGCGTCATAACGTCCACTTTTAATGAGGCGTTCACCCTTGAGGAAAAAATAATATTTTAATTGTTTTATTTGGAGCGCTCACTTGGAGGAAGTCCATATAAGGGGATTGAGTCTTCATTGGCAGGTTTATGCATTTTTTATATCAAATTTTTTGTGAGAGCCTCTGTGCTTTGTCTTGTGGGTTTGAAACCCTCATTTCTTCTCTAGTTTCGGTTGTGAAAGATCAACCCTAGCTAGTATATTGGGTGATTTTGCCTCTCAAATCACATAGAGCTTCAATAGAGTTTGTCTACATCAATTTACTGAAGGAAAGGTTTGATGTTTTCTAACCTCAAATTATTTTGGAGTGATTGAATAAGATTTTATGCAGATTTGATGTTGGTTGTTGATGTTTGTGGGAGATTTCTACTGGCCATACCCTTTCATGGCTGTCGTCCTATGTCTTTTTGCAAGTTGAATGAAGTTTAGTTGAAATATTGTTGATGTGGACTTTGTGTGTCCTCTAGTGAGTCACTAAGGACAAATTTGTTGCTGAAGGTGCAGCTTGTATGTGAGCTTATTTGCTGTACTCCTCTTGAAGTTGTCATACTTGCCAAAGGGATGTGGAGTTGAGGGAAAAAGAATCACCCCTCCTTTGTGGTGTCCATCTTACCACAAGGTGGCGCCTGGGATGGGATTGAGCATTGCAAGTGGTTTGGAGGTGAACTTTCCAACCTGGTATGAGTTATGAGCATTTTGGTGGGTTCCACTACTACTGTATCTACTATACAAGCATAAGGTACAGGTCTGATTATTATTTCTGATCATCTATTTGAGTTATTTATGTTAGTTAGAGGCAGTTTGGGTGTGGCTTGGGGTGTGTTCAGTTGTATGTGCAGTAATAGTCAGTTTGGGTGCATGGATGGCAGTGTTGAGTGCTTTGTTGGAGCATTTCTAGTGATTTTTTAATGAGTTTCAGACTGATATGCAGTTGCAGCAGTGCTTAGAAAGTGTATTTCTATATGAGTAGTGCAATCTTGAAGATAACTATGCATTGTAAGCTTGATTTCTTTGATATTCTATGATTATATGATCTAATCCTTGTTTGCAGTAGTGCATACTCAATAATATATCAGAATTCAGCAGTGTTTCAAGATTAGAAATCAGAATTTAATCAGTTATTGCAGCCATCTAATTTCATTGTTATATTTTCTGTATTGTTGTAATATTATTGTTTGTAACCCCGGAAGGTAGTACCGCTGGTGGATGTTAGTGCATGCTTCATTTTGTAAAATTGGATGGTTTACCGCCAATCCCTACAGCATTTCATAACTGGCCAAGTCTAGAACTATCGACCATTTTGGTCTGAATCAAGACTTGCACCATGCCATACTCATTCGGTTTATCATGCACTCTGGTGAAGAAACGTAGAAGTGCATGCTTGTGTTGCACATTACACAATCTGCTGTATAAGCAAGGCATGTGGTCATTGTGGACACCCGGTGTGTACGTAAACATTGCACTGCATTCAATACCGTAGCAAATTGAGTAGAAGTGTGATTCAAACACCGTATGCTCTCACCTTGCCCACCTCAGGATCTTGGTGATCAGAAAGTGTTTAAAAGACTGCTTGTGCTTTGGAATTCAGCTGACATTATTTTGGAAAAAAAAAACTAGGGTAGTTATTACAAAATAATAACCAAACACTGCAGAATCAAATGGCACAAGCGTTCAGCACATCGGTGAACTTTGTATGAATCCACTTTGTATTGACTACGGAGAAATCCTTCCCCAAAACCAATCTTCACCTTAGGGTTTTCGTCCTAGGTTATTGTTGAACAAACCTACTCAACCTCCACAACTAGGGTTTCAATAAAATGCAAATACCAAGAATGAGGAAAAGACTCCTCTTGACCTCCTTTTATAACCCCCGTGGAACTTTCAAGAAGTTATATTTTATAATCACTTAAATAATAATACTTTATCTTTTTATAAAGTGACTTTATTTTATAATTTGCTTTTGAACCCTTAAGTCACTTAATGTCTCTTTTTTTCAATATTTAAATTATTTTCCGCACATTCATCCAAATTTACAGAAAATATTAAATTGACCAAAAAGAGACATTACAAGCCCTCCCGTCCCAAGATTGCTTGTCCTCAAGCAATCACAACTGAACTGGCTGATTACTTCAACATAATTTCAAGATCCCAAATCAATCTACGAAGCTTGTGTATCCTCCTGTCATCACTATCCTCAAACAAACTCAACAATGAAATAACTCCAACATGCTTGTGCTACGCTACTCTAGTATTCATGTGTGCTTCATCTAATGATCTTCTATCCAACATGACAAACAATCTTTCCCAATATGTGTTGAAGCTACAATGAAAATGATCAAGTTGTCCATCATTGATTGCTGATCCAAAAACTTCATCACGCTGAAAAACACATTCATTACCTAATATAGCATCTATCTCATGGCTGAAAGCTGCACCTGGATCCCATAGCCTGTTGTTGGCACAAGTTGTATCACTAGAGTCATGAAATGTCTCATCATTCATCACAAAAAGAGGATTATCAAATGATAACTTTGCATCCATCTCAAAGAGAGGGTTACCAAAAGATTGAAAATTAATTCTTTCCTCTTGCTCAAACCCCTCTTCCTGTTGATCCAAACCTGTACATGCAACTTTTGATTTCTTTGGAAAATGCTCTAAATCAAATTCCTCTTGAAGCCTATCAAGCTCATCAATTACCTACTTGATTTCCTTAGCTTTTTTCTTCATTCTCCCACTCCCCGAATTGTTTTATAGCAACAAGCTGATCTTCTGCCTCCAATAGTGCCACTTGGGTACTTTCTAATGAGTCCATTGAATTAAGCTCAAAGGTGAGCTCATCAATCTTTTTCTCCTTTTCTTGGTAAACATCATGAGATTTTTTGCATCATATAACCATGGTTAATTACATCAGTCTCCAAGTTACTAATCACCTTCTCGACTAAGGTAGTTCTCCACAACTCAGGTGGTCCAACTTCATTTAACCATATTTTCAGATCATTTGACTTTTAGCACAACACTATATTTGTCATTGGCTTGTTGGAGACAGTCAAATCATCAATGGTTGGTTGTAGAAATACAAATTTTAAAATAAATCACTAAAATACCTTTTCGTTAAGATCATGGAGCTCACACAAAATCATTATATTTGACTTTTAGCACAACACTATATTTGTCATTGGTTTGTTGGAAAAAGTTAAATCATTGGTTGGTTGAAGAAATTTTACAAAGTAGAGTATCTATTTCAAGTTCCATATGCAACTAGTGCACCTTCCTCTTCATGCACCATAGACAAATTCAAATTTTCAATGAAAATTTCATATATATAGTTCTACTCAATTCTTAATCAATTTTAAGGGTTTACAGGGATTCGCGATGAGGACCGAAAAAGGGCAAAGCAGTGGCGATAGGCACAAGGAAGAAAGGATCAACGCAATCAAAGAGGGCAGCATAACAAGGGGAATAAGATCTCTAGTAGTAACAAGGAAGCAGAAGGGCAGAAAATACCCAATCAGGTTAGAGATAGTCAGGATTTGGGAAGAATATTAGAGGAAGTAAGGATAGAGGAATAGAATGAGAAGGCAACTGATGGTAAATTGCACCGAGTCACTCCCTTCAATGTAAATATTGAAATATCAGATGATATTCCAGAAGCCAGTATTCTAGACAAAATGCTAGAAATGCCAATAGAGGAATTGAAGAAGACTGCAATTATTGCTAAATTTATAGGCATATGGCCAACAATGGAAAAAATCAAAGCATGGATGGATCAACATTGGTCTAATTGTTAGTGGCCTACAATAAGTTTCCTCTCTTTAGGGTTTCTTCAGATTGCTTTCCAATCAGAAGAAGATAAGAGACAAAATTCTTAGAGCAGGCCCATGGTTCATGGGAAATGCAGGAATGTTCATTAGAGTTTGGTCGCTAGGTTTCGACCTGCAAAAAGAATTAATGGAAGAAGTGACATTATGGATCAAACTACAAATTACCATAGGAATATTGGTCAGATAGGGTTCTAGAGGAAATAGGGAATACTCTAGGCACTTATCTTTTCAAATTCGATTCTACAAGAATCAAGGAGGGAGCTAACAACTTATGCCCAAATTTGTGTAAAGATAGATTTGAATAAGCCTATCAAGCAGGTAATAAAGTTAATCTCATCCATGGGAACTTGGACACAAGAGTTAGATTACAAATACCTCCCCTTCTAATGCTTTTCTTGTAGATGTGTTGGGCACATAGCAAGATTTTGTAAGAAAGACAAAAGAATAAATTGTGGCACAACCCCAAAGTAAACAAATATGGATGGTGTTGGGACCTCTAATTTCCATGCCTCATAATTGCAAAATCATGCCAAATTCATCAAAGCTTTCCCAAGAGGTTCATGTGTATTCACCTCATTTTGTGTGTGTAGTGTTGTCTAATGTCTGGTGTTGTCTCCCGTGAAATTTGACTAAGTCTCAAATCTGTGAGATCCTCCAAATTCTAGAATCTATAGTTTAACTCCTATAGATTTGAAACCACTCTCAAATAGCCTGACAGTATAGACATAAAATATAACTTAAAGTATAAGGAAGAAAACAAGATAAGGAAAATAACATTTATACTTAAATGTTATATTTTATGTATATACCTGCTCTGCAAAAATCCTATGAAAATCCTAAGTTTTTCTATCTCTGGCAGAAGTTTGGACCCCCTCAGGAATTGTGGAACTTTGACCACCTGAATATTGCGTAAGTTTTCATGCCTTTGGAAGTTGCGGAACTTTCCCATGAGTCGAGATATTTCCCTGTCCCCCTTGTTTCCCCGCCGCCCCTAAACTTTTGTTTTCCTCCTTTGCCATTCCTTGGTGGAACCTTCATCCAAGTCTGGGTATTTCCAGTACCCCTTGGAAGTTCCGCATTTCCTTTCTTCCTCCTTTGCGTTGATTTCTTGCTCTTCAGGATGCATCCAGTTCCACCCTGAACTTTCGCATCTAGTTCCACCCTCCAGGCCCGCCTCCTGGATTCCATTCCTTCGCCTCCTTTCCTGTCTTAAACTTCCGCCTCCACATTGTCTTTCTAGCAAGCATCCCAACCTTCCACGAATCTCCACCATTTCCAGTCCGCCTCAAAAATTCTGCCAGCTTCAATTCCTTGTCTTTGCGGAGGTTTTGCCTAGACCCAAAAATATCCCAAACCCCCCAAGACTCTCGCATCCAAAGCACCCCAAAAGTCCCACTTCCGCACACCCTCGGATTCCCACAATTTGCCAAAAAGGGCATAAAAATTAGAAGTGACAGTCTCCTACGACTTCTAGATGGATGCAAAACAGTACCAGGTCGCCATTAATGCGAAATGGGTGGTTGAGAATGATGTATTTATTGCAGTTGGTGGGGTTGTTAGGGTTTTTCCTCCCATTTCATCATCATATCCGAGCTGCTAAGGCTATAAATAGAAGTTTGAAACTCATTTCAAGGGTTGGTTGTTCATCTCACTTCCAAGCAGCTACAGGTGTAGAAAAAGAAGATTTTTCCAGGTGAAGGGGTTGCAGTTCCAGTTCTTCTAGCAAGTGATACAGTAGATGAAAGGTTAGACATTGTTACAAATTCCAGTATATTGTATGACTCCATTACTAAGGGTGCATTTTCAAAGAAACACATAAGCCAACGCTAGGATTTCTTCTTGCCCTAGTTCAAGGTATGATTGTAACTTCAAAATTGATAAATGTGACAGCATTCTAAGGCATTACCAGGTTGATGATGGTCCCTTTTGAATTACATATGAATTTGTATGGTGAAGTTATGGATTATTAAGTGTGTATGTATGTCTGGTATTACATGACAGATGCATTTTATGCAGTTAGGTCAACTTTCTTTTGTGTCTGTTCTATCATTTTCCTTCAATAAATTAGACTTTGTTGCCTGTTGGATAGGCACCGATCTTGGAGGTGGTAACCAAACACAAGCATTAAAATGAAAACATCTGAATAGTTAAACACAAAACATCTTGCCCTTATGCAAGATTTTTCATTCATCAGCTCAAAAGAGGCTTTAGTGTAGTAGGTCAGTTTTGTTTCAGTGATAGCTTTGGTTTCAGAACTATAGTTTGGGTACTGCTGCCTTGTTTTAATGAACATATTATGTATGGTTGTTAATCCTTGTTCATGGATGCCTCTAGGAACACCCTCCTTGACTTAAGTTAAGTCAAAAATGAAGAGGAGATTACCCACTCTTGTCTATTGGCCCTTAATCATCTTAATCCTGTTGATGAACCTCTATTCCATCTCCTTGACAACATCCCTAGCTTCGGAGATTGAATATTGTTCTAGGGATTAGGATAAGCTATTTTGGGACCCAACAAATGGCAAGATCTACAAATAACAAGGGTGAGGCGAGCTTAAATACCATAAAGATAAAATGTTATAAGATGGTATAAATCAGAACATGTCAGGAGGATTGGTAAGAGATAAGGAACAAGAGGGGAAAAGGAGACAATGGAGAAAACAGTGATGGAATGGACTTATCTTTTCAAATTTGATTCTATGGGAATCAAGGAGGGAGCTAGCAACTTATGCCCGAATTTGTGTAAAGATAGATTTGAATAAGCCTATCAACCAGGCAATAAAATTAATCTCATCTATGGGAACTTGGACACAACAGTTAGATTGCAAATGCCTCCCCTTCTAATGTTTTTCTTGTAGATATGTTGGGCACATAGCAAGATTTTGTAAGAAAGACAAAAGAATAAATTATGTGGCACAACCCCAAAGTAAACAAATATGGATGGCAAGATCTACAAATAACAAGGGTGAGGTGAGCTTAAAATACCATAAAGATAAAATGTTAAAAGATGGTATAAATCAGAACATATCAAGAGGATTGGTAAGAGATAAGGAACAAGGGAGGAAAAGGAGACAATGGAGAAAACAGTGATGGAATGAGAGAAGTTGGAGAAAAAAGCTCTTATAGGAGAGGAAAAAATAGGGGATTTTAATGTTCAATTTGAAGGTGAAGACAAACTGGTAAAATCAACATGAGGATAGGGCAAGATTAGAAGATTACAAGGTGACGCCTAAGAAAACAATTAGAAGCAATGCAAAAAACATGAGTTCTACCCCTTCAGCTCCCTCAGTCAACTTGGGTGGGGAGGCAAAAACACAGAAGAACAGAGGCAAGTAAAGTGAAGATGGCAGTCAAGGAGGATGTAGAAAAGGGCACTTATATGCCAATTACTAACTTTTGCCAAGGTGGCGAGGAGATCCTTCCCACCAAGGAGCCATGAAGCTCTTAAGTTGGAATGTCAAGGGCCTCGATGCCCCCAAGAGACGCTTGGTTAAGCATCTCATTGAGGGCAATACCCCTAACATTGTCCTCATCCAGGAAAGCAAAGTAAGACAAGTTGAAATGGAGGGATTAATCAAAAGATTTTGGAGCAAGAGTGTTGGATATGCAATCAAGGCAGAGGGTATGACTAGTGGCTTGGCTATCCGATGGGATAATTATTGTTGGACAGGCAATGTAGTAGAGTCCTCACAAAATGTGATGCATATAAGATTAAAAGGAGTTAAAAGAAAATCATAAGTTATCCTAACAAATGTCTATGGGCCAAACTTTGAGAAGGCTCGATCACAGCGATGGGAGAATATTATGGCTTTTTGGAGGCGCCATTCCCTAGAGGATTGGATGATAGGGGAAGATTTTTAAGCTTTCCTCTGCCTAGAGGAAACAATGGGAAGAAGCACCTCCCCATCACAAAGCTCAAGGGATTTTGGAAACTTTTGCATGGAGATGGCTTTGATAGATTTAAAACCTAAGCAAGGTTGTTTCACGTGGAGCAATAGGCAAATTGATGACACATGTATTCAGATTCGACTAGATAGATTTCTTATCAATTCAAAATGGAAGCTAGCCCAGGTGGCTTTTCACGTTAAGGCCTTGGCTTTTTCAAGGTTTGACCATTGGTCAATCCTACTAGAGGCTACAAGAGATCCCAAGCTAAAGGGTTCTCCTTTTAAAATGGAATCTTTTTGGTTTGAAAGACCAAGCTTTGAAGAGAACTTGATGAAGTGGTGGGATGAGAAGATAAAAGGATGCAAAAAAATTTCCCTATAGGAAAAATTAGATAAAGTCCTGAAGGGAGTGATATTTTTGAAAGAAGATCTAAATTGGAAGAGAATATCTCAAAGATTGAAGAATGTATAGTGAAGGAAGGATTGACTGAAGAATTAAGGTCCAAGCAACTTGCCTTGATGAATGAACAAAACTCATTGCTCAAAATGGAGAAAATGTATTGGCTAAAAAAATCAAAGAGTTAAGTGGCTTAAAGAAGGGGACAAGAATACTAAGTTCTTCCACCTTTCTATGAACATAAAAAGGCTATATAATAGGATAGAGCAAATAACCTCACCCACAAGCAACAATGTAATTAACATAGGGGCTATCAGCGTAGAAGAGGTCAAATTTTACAAGGATCTGCTAGGTGGAAGCTTGGACACAATAAGAGAGGATAGAAAAGTATTGCTCCAAAACATACCCTAGCTGATTAGTGATTCTCAGAATGAAGACCTAATGAAACCTTTCACAATGGAAAAAAATAAGGTTGTGACCTTCTTGTTGGGGGCAAAGAAATCTCAGGGGTTGGATGGATTCCAAGCTGGTTTTTTTCAAAAAAAATTAGCATATAGTGTGTAGAGATGTGTGGCAAGCAATGGAGGAATGCAAATCTAGGAAAGCAATGTTGAAAAGTTAGAACAATACTTTCTTAGCATTTATTCCTAAGATTATTAACCCACCATACTTTGATAATTATCATCCTATCATCTTATGCAATACAATCTACAAAATAGTAACCAAAGCAATGGCAGCCATACTCAAACCATTTTTGATAGGCATTACCTCTGAGGAGCAGAGTGGTTTCTTGGTTGGTAGGCAGATTTGTATGGGATAATTATAGCACATGAGAACATTCACTCTATAAGACAAAAGAAGGATGGAATGCTTCTGAAGTTACACATGAATAAAGCATATGACAGGGAGGACAAAGCTTTTTATCATGAATAAAGCATATGACAGAGTGGACTGGGAGTTTCTGATGCAGGTCCTATGTAATGTCCCATACTATGCAAGAATTAAACATTACAAAGAGGTCGATCTCCATCAAGGCCGACCAAGGCAAACTCCTTCACGAGCGATTATAATATAGTTTAAATTAAAGATTTAAACTTGATAAACAAGGCCAACTTCATCCTTGGCACTAAGGATTTAAAGGATTAGATTTAAAGGGTTTATGATAGAAGCCAACATCTTGTGTTTTGACGTCAAGATAAGTTTTAAATTTAAAATAAACTCTTACTTTGTGAGGCCGACCTCCTTCCATATGAAGCGCCCTATATAATAAGACAGAATGTCTTCTGTTAAATGTAATAAAGAGGTCTGATTAATGAAAGTGAAGGGGTGCGATTATGCATAATATGAGGTCCAATTAAAGCATGAGGTGGTGCGATGTGTATGACAAAAAGGTGCGATTAGTAAATGTGAAGGAGTACAATTTGGAAGAGGTGCGATCTGCAAGTGTGTTCATTCATAATGAATGAGTGTGTCTCTAGACTGGATCGTCTCCCATGAGAGAGTATAATAGAAGAGTGAAGGTGTGGATGTAAAGAAGGAGGTAGCATCTGGAATATACAAAGCAGAATCAAAGGCAGCCAAAAATACATAACAGCAGTGATATATATAACAGCAGAACAATAAAGGTCCCTGTAGTATGCAATGTTAACCATGCCTATGCCTATTTAAAAGATATAAGAAATCAGACATAAGGAATCGAGGTCTGCATTTCCCTAAATCAGAATAATCATTAATCATTATTGGTGCAGCAGTCCGGTTACCCAAACTAGTGGTATGAGACCAAATTTACAATCATATAAGGCAGCACGATTTAATATGAATGACTGTGATTGTTTAATTGGACATTCCAGTTACTAATAATATATTGCTGCCATTGTCATATCAGTAAATACGATTAATCTTTTGTTGAATGTGCTTTGAGTGTTCAGCCATGATGAAAGGAATTGAGACTACTGTTGACCTATTTTCCTCTGTCCAAAGTTAAATAGTTCACCTTGTATTTTCCTTGAAAATCCTTTAGAAAATGACCCAAAAAAGCTTGCATCCTTCAAATACTCATGCTATACCTTGCCAATTTCCCAAAAATCTCACTTTGAGAATCTTTGCAGAAAACCCAGAAAAACCCAGAAAATCTTTTGGCTTCAAGTGCCTTCCATTGTAGACATTTCCTAGTTCTATACTTAGTCATTTTTAGATGAATATGCATTGTATGTTTCTTTGTATGTATTTTTGCATTGTATGTTCATATATACAATCGCACATACAAAGGAAATATGCGAAGGCAGACATACAAGGTTTTTCTTCTTCAGCATGACCATGCCTATCGGCAATCAACTCAAAACTCTCTTCGATGGGCCAATGCATATGCAAAGAAAAGATGCAAAGAAGAATGTACGTCAGCGTTATACATTCGCCATTGTATGTTCGCACATACAAAGGCGAGCATACAAGGAGGAAGATCCAAGTCTATACACAAGCAAAGAGATACAAAGCCTGGGGCCCACCAAGCGCACATACAAAAGGCGATATACAAAGGCGGACATACAAGTGGGAGGTATAGGTTTGTATGCAAGGTTTGTATGCATTTTTTCCTTTGTATATTTCGCTTTGTATGTTTGAATCATAGTTCCGAGACTCGCCAGAACTTAGCGAGTCGCGAGCCGAGCAAGGTATGGCGAGTCCCGGAGACTCGGACTCAGACTCGGCTTCAAAACTCACCTAAACTCGCCACTTCATGAAACTCGCCCAAACTCGGCCCAAACTCGCGAGTCCCGATGGTTAAACTCGGTTGGCGCAGCATGAGTAAAAAGATGAAAAAAAAACATAAAAAAATCAAGTCAAAGTTGATTTTTTTTGGACTTATATTGCCTCTATTACACTTAAAGTAACTTCATTTCATTTTCTTGGCAAAATAGGAGGAGAAAAGAGAGTTGTGAGCAAAAATAAGAGTGTGCATTGTAGGGCAAATAGCAAGGAAGTAGAACCGTAGAACGAAAAATCCGTCATTAAATTGCATTGGAGCAACTTCATACTTAGAGTTGGTGCGTTGAGAGCTCTCTACCAGCGATTGGAAGGAGTTTGCAACTTTGCATTTCATTTCAAGGTTGGTTTTTTTTTTGTTTTTTAGCAAAAATTGCATTGTTTTGTAAAATTTCAAATTTTATTTTGAACAAAGTTACAAACCCTACTTATTTTGTTTGAACTTTGAAGTTTGAACATTCAACAAATTAAAAAACCCTACATTCAAGTTTTCAACAATCAACAAACCCTACATATTTTTGAAACAAACCCTACCTTTTGTTTTGGAACAATCAACAAACCCTACCTATTTTTGAAACAAACCCTACTTTTTTTTTTGCATTAGTTTAATAAATTAATAATTATAAATGAATTAACAAATGTTCATTTTTTTTGTAATTATGTGTTATTGCAGCAGCCTTGATTTGAAGTTCAAATTGTATTTTCCACAATGTCTAACTCTTCACACCCAGTTCGAAAGGACCCAGCTTGGAAACACGCTGAAAATTTTCCAGGGCAAAAAAAAGGACAAACAAAATGTTTCTATTGCAAAACAATTTTTCATGGAGGCATTAATAGATTGAAATACCATCTTGCACGCATAGCCGTCCATGATGCTTTGGGATGCAAAGATGCACCTGTTGAGGTTGTTCGTGAGGTGCAAATACAATTAGAAACATTTGAAATGAAAAAAGCAGTGAAAAAGAGGCAAAGGGAGGAGTTAGCGTGCATTGGTGGTGTTGGAGAGACTTCTTTCAAGCCTCCATTTCATCCTAGTGCTAGTGCTTGTGCTAGTACTTCTGCTACTGTTGATGCCCGTGCTACTGCTAGTGCTGCTGCTATTGCTACTGCTGCTGCTGCCGCTGCCGCTACTAGTAGTGGTAGTGGTAGTATTAGCATTGGTCCTAGAATTCGTAAATCTAGGTTGGATTCATTTTTTGTGCCACGCACTACTCCTGATTCCCAACCGTCGCTTGAGAGCACGGGTTGGAACAAGGAGGCACATGATGCAGCTAGACGAGCAATTGGCAACTTTTGGTACTATTGCACCATTCCATTACATGCAGCCAAGTAATTCTTTTTTGTTTGATTGTTTTAAAATTTATATTATTATAGTTTGATTCTTTGTCTCATGAATTTTTATATTTAAATTTTAGATGTATGTTGAATTCAAATTTAAAGTTAAACTCTCCTTTTTACATGTGCTAGGTCTCCTTATTGGCAAAATATGCTTGATGCCATAACTGTTTGTGAGGCAGGGTTCAAAGGCCCTACTGAAGATGACTTAAGGGGCCCACTTTTGACACAAAAGGTGGCTGATGTAAAAGCTGAAATAGAGGAGCAGCGCTTGGTATGGAGCAAGAAGGGTTCCACCATCATGACCGATGGTTGGACTGACAGAAAAAATAGGACGCTGCTGAATTTTCTTGTTTCCTCTTCAAGTAATTGCACTTCTCTCAATGCATTGAATAATTTGAATTTTAAATTTGATTTAACGATTAATATTTTTAATTTATGTTTTATTGAAATTTGAACCATTGATTTTGCTTCTTTTTTCAGGTGGCACCGTGTTCATCAAGTCAATTAATGCTTCAACACATGTAAAAAATGCCACATACCTTTGTGAGGCTATAGAGGAAGTCCTAATTGAGGTGGGTGAGGAGAATGTGGTTCAAGTAGTGACCGATAATGCAGCAAATTATGTTGCTGCAGGTAGACTACTGATGGAGAGGCACCCAACAGTATTTTGGACTCCATGTGCCGCACATTGCCTTGACCTTGTATTGGAGGATTTAGGCAAGCTTCCATGGATCAAAACATGTGTGGATATCGCCAAAAATATTTGCAAATTTATATACAATCACACATGGGTCCTTAGCCTAATGAGGCAATACACGGGGTTAAAGGAGTTGGCTCGTCCTGGCATCACCAGATTTGCTACAAATTTCATCACACTACAATCCTTGATTCGGTCAAAGGGACCTTTGAGACGTATGTTTGTTGCTGAGGAGTGGACTTCCTCATCCTATGGTACTTCCACCGCAGGGATTGAAGTGGCAAGTTACATTTTTGATGAGCCAGGCTTTTGGACACCTGCTGCAGAGATTGTGAAGGTAACCGTAAAATTCAATTCTAGTATTCTTTAATTTTTATTCATATTTTTCTTTTATTTGTTTAACTTTATTTTATTCACACTTAAGTTAATGTTTCACAATATTTGCAGTTCACCGAGCCCTTGGTAATTCTCCTACAAGTTGCTGATGGGGAGAGGCCCACAATGGGCTACATATATGAGGGCATGGATAGGGCCAAGGAGGCCATTAGAACCATCTATGGGGGAGTTGAGGGTAAGTATCATCCCATTTGGGAGATCATTGATAGGAGATGGCAGTACCAGCTTCACAAGCCCCTCCATGCAGCAGCTTATTTCCTAAATCCGGCATTCCAATTCCGCCCTGATTTCAAGGCAGATAATGAGGTTCTTGGTGGGCTCTACTCAGTGATAGAGCGGATGGCGCCTGCAGTTACTAGACCGATAGTCCATGAGATAGAGGCTTTTACTAGTGCACAAGGAGAGCTCTTTTCTCATCTAATGTGCAAAGAGAGTAGGACAACATTGCAGCCAGGTAAAAATATATTTAAGGGCATAATTTTCCTCTTTTTATATTATTATTAAATGTTGAAACTTGAAACTTGAGACTTAAAATTGGAAATGAGATTGATTTTTTTTTCTTTTTCTCATTTTAGATGTATGGTGGCAAATGTTTGGTGCTAAAACACCAAACCTTCAGAGGATTGCCATTCGCATATTGAGCCAGCCATGCAGTGCTTCAGGTTGTGAGCGTAATTGGAGTATGTTTGAGCACATACACTCCAAGAGGCGCAATAGATTGTCCGTGGAGAGGTTGAATGACCTAGTGTATGTTCATTACAACCTTCGACTTAGACACAAACAGATTTTTGACCATGACTCCACCCCAATCAAGCTAGAGGAAGTCGATCCACAATCTGAGTGGATCACTGAGGCTATAGATCCTATCTTTAGTGATGAGGACTTTGATTGGGTTGACCAGGCAGATAGAGAGGCTGAGGCTGTAGCCATGGCAGAGGAGGTGGATAGAGCAAGAGCAGACACAAGCACATCTGATGTTGGTGAGGGTGGCATGGAGTCACAGGCAGAGATTATGGCTGCTACATCATTGAAGACCTACCATTTACGCCTTCGTAGGAAGGCGAAGGATGCAGGCTCCTCTGAGCCATAGACTTCTAGTTATTGTTTTGATACTTCATATTTGCTTGGAACATTTGATCATTTTGATGTCATGGATTTCATATTCCATGAGTTTTGTATACATTTGACTATATTTTTATATCTAAGTGTGCTATTTCCTTCAGCAGCTCAGCTACAATTTGCATTTATGCTTATGTGATCAATGTATACTTGTGTATGTGATCCAATTAGCTTCTATTTGATGATGTTATTGTGTCTTTAAGGTTTATTTAATAAAGGGTGCATGAAACAAGTTTTAAATCCTTAAAAATCTCTAAATTTCTTGGGTTTTTCACTTTGCCGAGTCTAGGCGCCGAGTCCCGAGTCCCGAGCCGAGTCACCCTCGCCGAGTCTGCGCCAAGTCCGAGTCTCGGAACTATGGTTTGAATATACAAAGGGTCATATACAACGCGATATACAAAAGTTACATGTATATGCCAAATGAAGTGTTTGCAATGTATAAGTGATTGGATGTATGTTTTGCTTGTATATTTGCCTTGTATATGCGATATACAAGGCAAAGGTACAAAGGCAATATGCAAGCCGGACCCGACCCATAAGTCAATTTTGACAAACTCAAAGGTGGGGTCCGCGGCTTGTATGTTGAGTGCATTGTATATGCCGATATACAAAGAGAAAAAATATAAGGGCCGGACCCGTTTCAAAGTTTCATTCCGATGGATAATCTTTTGAGTTCCACGTTGTATGTATATTTGCATTGATGTTTGCGATATACAATCAGATATACAAAGGGTGATACAATGGTTTTCGATGTAACAAAGTACATCGGCCGCTTTGTTTTTAGTCATTCCAACATGCAAAAGGTGATACAAAAGTAAAGGGGCCCACTCTTGTATGTAGCCATTGTATTGTATATGCAAGGCAACATACAAATGAACATACAAAGGCATTTCAAAGGCCGATTCAGATGCCAAATGAAAGCACATACAATGAACATTTCAGCGAGACAGTATGTATCGGTGACTCAGTTTAAGGTCGCCCCGACAGCCCTATACATACAAAACAGTTTGCATATGCAGAGCGATATACAGATGCAATTTGACCGCAACTTTGACCACCTGTATCTTCCGCGTCCTGGCAAATTTCGACATGATTCAAAAGGCAAAATTGCTTATTTTTGCCTCCTCTTTCATCTGGTGGACTTTTGGGGGGAATATTCTCACTTTCAAATTTTGAATCTGGTTGTGCATGCTCAATCGGCTGGACGTTTCTGCGATCATTTTTGGCAAGATACAAACGCAGATATTTGTTGCATTTATCAGAGCAGGTCGATGATTCAACAGCTTGCATTGAAGACTTAAAATATCACCCACCTGCCCCTATTCCAGATATTTTTTATGCCATAACTTCTTGCAATTGGACGTCCCTTCAATGACAGATATTTTTCTGATACAGCCCATGGGGCGAATTTATTGTAACCAACTTGGAACAATTTGAAATGCTATATAAGCAGAAGGATGAGATGTAAATAGGGTTGGAAATTTTTAGTATTGAATCTGTCTATTTCCAAACAGAGCTTTTCTACTACTGTAACCGTGCCTTCTTATTGAATATACGCAAGTAATTTTACCCCTTTTGCTATTTTTCTAGTTCAGTGTGAATTTGCATATGATTGTCTGTCAACATTTTGGTTCCTCTCAATCATCTTGTTTCTCACCTCTGCTAGAAACATTTGAATCTGTGTATGTCTGCTTGCTGTATCTGGTTATGTTGTGCATCTTCTCAGTACTGTGAGGGTTCTTTTATTCAACTTGGTGAATCACCTGTACTTTTAAGTTTTTCCAGTTTTATCTTTCATTTAAAAGCATTCCTTCTCCCTTTTCCTCTGCAAATTCAGTAGATTTTAGGTGATAACCAGCTAGGAAGCCGGCCTTCTCCGAAGATTTTTTCCTAATATAGGTGACCCACAAACCTTGGAAAGATCCCATGTTTCTCCAGATTGCCAAAGTTTTATAACTGCAACAAGGGTGCAAATCTGAGAGAGAACAGTTTTTGGCACGCTCGGCGGGACTCTACAATTATATTGCTGGTTTTGATGTGCAGCCAGTGATTTTCAGACCTGTAAGAGGTTAAAACCTACACATGTAGCTACTCATACGGAGAAAGGACAAGTAGATCAGTGCTGCTGTCACATTTTATGAGAAAAATTCAAACTCGAAGTTCAAGTTCATTTGATTACTTGCAGCTGTCTCCGCCTAGAAGACAGAATAGAGTTGTGGTAAGGACTCCTGTTTCTAAAAGAGCACAATCAACTCCGCCAAGTTTCAGGTCAGTTGCACCTGTAGTTCCTGTACCATTTCAAGCAAACCTACCTTCAGCTGTTCAAATGGCAAGGAATCAGCCATTTGTGGCTTTTGATGGGGGCAGCCCATTGAACTTGACAGTGCATAACAACATACCCATGGTAGCTTTGAAAAGTCTGCCCTATTTCACAAGGGAAAATCAAACTACCCCAAATGAGCACATTAGAGACGTAGCTTCTCTATGCGGTGTTCATCATGTAACCCAAGAAAATGTAGCCATCAGGCTTCTGACTGCCTCATTTAAAAGAAAAGCATTACAGTGGTTCAGAAGTTTACCAGTGCAGACCATAGGAACCTGGGATGATCTGGGTGATAAATTGAATAAGCAATTTCAAGATAAGTCAGATAATTTATCACTGGTTGAACAACTGACTACAATAAAGAGAGCTCCCCAGGAGCAAATGATGGATTTCAACTTCCAATTTCAGAAGACATGGGACAGAATTCCTATCACGATAAGGCCTCTATCAGAATATGCTTTTCTGTATTTTTTGAAGGCTCTAAATAGTGATATTTCAGTAATGATACAATCATTGGGAGGTATAAGCTTACTTGATTCATACGAAATAGCTGTTAGAGCAGAAAACAACCTGATTCAGGTTGGAAAAATAGCACCTAGACCACCAGTGCCCATTTTTCCTAAGATTCAAGCTTCAATGCCTTTGCCAATCCCATATTTTGCCCCTTTACCTGCTGCAGCAGCATTGCCAAGTACCGCCAATTCTGAAATTGCTGCTCCTAGCTCATCACAAGAGTTAAAAGAGATTAAAAGCAGCCAACAGAAAATAGAGAACATCCTACAGACTTTTGGGAATGAACTGGTGAACATAAAAAAGCAGCAATCCCAGAATAGACAGCCTTATCAGCAACCCAATCAAGGGCAAAATCAGCCTTATCAAGCTAATAGGCCACCTTATCAAAGCAACTACTAGGGTGCTAGGCAGAATGTGAACCAGAGGCCTTTCTAGCCTTACAATCCGGCACCCATTAATGCAGTTAGGGACCTTGTCCCTGTTCAGAATAACCTTGCAGCTAAATATGAATGGTGTTTCCCATGCAACCAACCACACAGTCAGGCAGCCTGTTCAAATGGATGGCACAGCTGTTAGTACTGTAGGTGTGATAAAAGATCTAAGTTTCACTTTGCACACTTGCCCAAATGTTTCCATTTACCAGGAGGTGTTCATCATAGATTTACCTCCCTATTTTTCCATGTGTTTGTCAAGAGAGTTCATAGCTAAGATAGGAGGATATTTATCCTCAGACTGGTCCCACATGTTTTTCAGGACCAGATATGTCACAAAAGTGACCCTAAAGTCCGAATTACTTGCCAAATACCACATAGAGCCTTATACACCAAGTGTTGTTAATGCAAATTGCATTATTTCTGATGATCCTAAGCTTGTTGCTGCTCAAGAACTGCAAGCTGAGAGTATACCAGAAGTATTGTTAAAGGATTGGGCCTTGGAAAATGTTGTAGATGATCCTGAGGGGCACATCCAAGAAACTGGTATGGGGGTTTACATACTGTATGAACCTGAAACAAAAATCCCAAACCTTGTAAAGAATGCAGAACAGCAGATAGAGCAGCAAGATGAGGTATGGAAAATGTACTTTGATGGCTCTAAGAACAGGAATGGATCTGGGGGTGGTGCAATGCTTGTGTCTCTACAAGGTGAAAGATATTATTCTTCTTTCCGTTTTACCTTTTCATGTACAAATAACACTACTGAATACGAAGGGTTGATTCAAGATTTGCAGTGGGCAAGGAAGAGGAAAATTGGCTGTTTGCAGGTGTATGGGGACAGTGAACTCATTGTAAATCAAGTGAGGGGACTGCATGTTACAAAAAATGATACTTTGAAATGCTACAAACATAGGGTATGGGATATGATTGAAGAGTTTGATGCTTTCAATTTGATCTCTATTCCAAGAAATCAGAACTATCATGCTGATAGGTTAGCTACAATTGGGCCTCAGTTTGATATCCCCAATGACATTCAAAGAGAAAAGGTGCAGCCTCATGTGAAAATAGTTGATAAGCCTTCTATCCCTGACAATAACATTCATTGGCAGGGTTTTGAGAGTGATGAGAAGATCATGCGTTTCATGTTAGAAGAGGATGAGTTTTCTGTGATGAATCAGGACAAACTCAAACAGCAATATGGCAATGATCAAATTGTTCAGTTAAAGACTAATAAGCTGCCCAGAGGATTGGTAACCTTGGAATCTATTTTTAGTACTGATGATCAGCTAAAAAGGAGTAAAACCAGCATGCAGGTCAAAGAGGAACATTACGAGGAGTTGGAAATTTTCAAAGGTAAGCTTCTCAAAATAGGTAAAATCTGTTCACCTGAGGATAGGAGAGCTTTTATTGCTCTTTGTCAAGAATTTGAAGATGTGTTTGCTTGGGATTACTCAGACCTGAAGGGGTTTGACCCTCATATTGCCCAGCATACTATAGAGTTAGAACCAAGTACAAAACCTATGAGGTAGAAACAAAGACCTCTAAACCCAAAGCTTGAGCCCCTGATGATTAAAGAATTAACCAAGCTGATCGAGGGCAAAGTCATCTTTCCGATCAAGCATACTTCTTGGGTCTCGAATCTTGTTCCTGTGAGGAAGAAGAATGGAGAGATCAAGTTGTGCGTTGACTTCAGAGACTCTAATAGGGCCTCCCTAAAAGACCACTATCCGTTGCCCTCAATGGAGCAAATTCTACAGGTAGTGGCTGGTTCAAAAAGGTTCTTTTTGCTTGACGGATATTCCGGTTATAATCAAGTGTTAGTTAAGGAGTTAAAACCGCTTTTACTACCAAATGGGGCACCATGGCCTACAAAAGGATGCCTTTTGGTCTGTCAAATGCTGGCTCTACTTTTCAGAGAGCTATGGATATGGCTTTTAAGGGTTTGCTTTATAAAATGGTACTGGTCTACCTTGATGATATCACGGTTTTTTCTAAAGATGCAGCTAAACATTTATCCCACCTGAGGCAAGTATTTGAGAGATGTAAAGAGTTTGGGATATCTCTCAATCCCAAGAAATGCATTTTCGTTGTGCATGAAGGCAAGCTTTTAGGACACGTGTCAAAGGAGGGAATTACCATTGATGCAGAAAGAGTAAGAGCTATTTTGGAGCTGCCTTTACCCAGTCACAAGAAGGGACTACAAAGTTTTATTGGCAGAATTAATTTTCTGCGAAGATTTATACCTAACATTGCAAATTTATTAAAGCCATTGACCTCTATGCTAAAGAAAAATACAGTTTTCAGTTGGACAAAAGAGGCCAAACTCAGCTTTGAGTCCATAAAGGAAGAGTTATCGGCTGCACCAACTCTGGTAAACCCCAATTTCTCAAAAGATTTTATCTTGTATGCTTGTGGCGGTCTGGATACAATTTTTGCAATTCTGGTACAGCAGCAAAGTGAGGGTTTTGAGTAGCCAATTGCTTTCTTTAGTCAAGGACTGGAGGAATATGAGTAGAGGTATAGCTTCATTGAAAAACATGTCCTTGTAGTGGTAAGGAGCCTCAAGAAGTTTAGACATCTTATTTTTAATAATAAGATACATTTGATGGTTGGTCACCCTAGTGTGAAAGAGTTCCTGTTAGGTAAAGATATTAATGAGAAAAGGGCTGGTTGGATCACCAAAGTCATGGAATATGACGTAGATATCAAGATAACCAAGCTCGTCAAAGGCAGAGGACTCAGTGAACAGCTTGCTACCAATTCTGAGAATGAAATAGAAAAAGGAGAGGAGGTGCTTCTGACCATTGAAGATGCACATCAGGATGATACAGCTGCAGTGGGCACAAGTTGGGTTAATAACATGACTCAATTTTTGCAAACTGGTAAATGTCCAGCAGGTTTAGATAGAACCAAGAGAAGGCATTTTAGACTGCAGTCTATTCCATATGTTTTAATAAATGGCATCCTTTTCAGAAAGGATTTTAATGGTGTATTGTTAAGATGCATTGATAATGATCAGACTGACAACGTGCTACATGAGTTTCATGATGGAACAGCAGGGGGTCATTTCGCCCCAAAGACTACTACTTGGAAAATAATGAGAGCTGGATATTACTGGCCCAGCTTATTCAAGGATGCCCATGCATGGGCTAGAAAATGTGTAAAATGTGTCATTTTTGCAGGCAAAGAAAGGCTGCTAGCTTTACCTCTACAGCCAATTCAAGTAGAGCAACCCTTCATGAGATGGGGCATTGATTTTGTAGGTCCCATTAACCCACCATCGAGTGCAGGCCACAGGTGGATACTTACAGCTACAAACTATTTCACAAGGTGGACTGAAGCAGTGGCTCTGAACGAATCCAATGAGAATGTTGTTTTGAGTTTTTATCATGATTTGGTATCCAAATTTGGGGTGCCTGAGTCAATTATCTCAGACAATGCTTTAGCCTTTGTTGGATTGAGGATAACTGACTGAGCTGTGAAGAATGGAGTCTATTTGAACACTTCATCAAATTATTACCCACAAGGTAATGGTTTGGTTGAATCTACAAATAAGAACCTCATAAAGATTATTAAAAGATCAATGGAGGACAACCAGAGGACCTGGCACACTAATCTAAAATATGCCCTATGGGCAGATAGAATAACCCCCAAGAGGTCTATTGGAAACTCCCCGTATATGTTAGTTTATGGGAAAGAGGCAAGATTGCCTGCATCTGTGGAGCTGCCAGCACTTGATATCATGAATTAGCTGGAGATGTTTGAAGAGGAAGACCCCATGGCTATTAGGTATGCTCAACTTATGGAGCTTGAAGAAGTCAAAGATAAAGCTATGAAAGCTATGGAATATCATCAGCTTCAGACAAAAAGAAATTTTGATAAAAGGGCTACTCCCAGAATCTTTAGGGAGGGTGATATGGTACTCAAATGGGATGAGTTGAAAAGTAGGCCAGGAAAGCACTCCAAGTTTGACAGCATGTGGAGTGGTCCATTTATCATTACTGAATGCAAGGAGCACAATGCATTTCAGTTATCAAACATGGATGGAGAAAATTTGCCTATCCCAGTTAATAGGATACACCTAAAAAGGTGTTTTGAGGTATGACTTACCTTGTAAAGCAATAGTTTAGGTTTCTTGCTTTCAATAAGTGCTGCTGCACAATAGTTTAGATCCCTTTTTGTTTTGCCTAAGTGCTGTCTAGCATAGTTCATGGTTTGCTTTCAGCATTTTGTTCTGGTTTTGGTCTTCCAATGTTCTTCATAGCTGATGTGCTGAGTTACTAAGGTTAGGATTATTCGTCAAAAGTATATTTTAGTCTCTATATGACTCCATGCCCAATGGATGCTCAGGGCCACTGATCTAATTGTTTAGCAAGCAAACATCCCATAGAGGTCGCCAAAATGTTGACCTATTTTCCTGTCCAGAGTTAAATAGTTCACCTTGTATTTTCCTTGAAAATCTTTTAGAAAATGACCCAAAAAAACTTGAATCCTTCAAATACTCATGCTATACCTTGTCAATTTCTCAAAAATCTCACTTTGAGAATCTTTGCAGAAAACCCAGAAAATCTTTTGGCTTCAAGTGCCTTTCATTGTAGACATTTACCAGTTCTATACTTAGTCATTTTTAGATGAATATGCATTGTATGTTTCTTTGTATGTATTTTCGCATTGTATGTTCATATATACAATCGCACATACAAAGGAAATATGCGAAGGCAAACATACAAGGTTTTTCTTCTTCGGCATGACCATGCCTATTGGCAGTCAACTCAAAACTCTCTCCGATGGGTCGATGCATATGCAAAGAAAAGATGCAAAGAAGAATGTATGTCAACGTTATACATTCGCATTGTATGTTCGCACATACAAAGGCGGACATACAAGGAGGAAGGTCCAAGTCTATACACAAGCAAAGAGATACAAAGCCTGGGGCCCACCAAGCGCACATACAAAAGGCGATATACAAAGGCGGACATACAAGTGGGAGGTACAGGTTTGTATGCAAGGTTTGTATGCATTTTTTCCTTTGTATATTTCGCTTTGTATGTTCGAATATACAAACGGTCATATACAACGCGATATACAAAAGTTACATGTATATGCCAAATGAAGTGTTTGCAATGTATAAGTGATTGGATGTATGTTTTGCTTGTATATTTGCCTTGTATATGCGATATACAAGGCAAAGGTACAAAAGCAATATGCAAGCCGGACCCAACCCATAAGTCAATTTTGGCAAATTCAAAGGTGGGGTCCGCGGCTTGTATGTTGAGTGCATTGTATATGCTGATATACAAAGAGAAAAAATACAAGGGCCAGACCCGTTTCAAAGTTTTATTCCGATGGATAATCTTTTGGGTTCCACATTGTATGTATATTTGCATTGTATGTTTGCGATATACAATCAGATATACAAAGGATGATACAATGGGTTTCGATGTAACAAAGTGCATCGGCCGCTCTGTTTTTAGTCATTCCGACGGCCGATAAAAAGATGCAGTTTTTCAGCGATGGGCCCAAGGATCAACTCAGTGACCAATCAAGTGATGACACGTGGCAGGGGGATACATGCAAAAGGTGATACAAAAGTAAAGGGGCCCGCTCTTGTATGTAGTCATTGTATTGTATATGCAAGGCGACATACAAATGAACATACAAAGGCATTTCAAAGACCAATTCAGATGCCGAATGAAAGCACATACAATGAACATTTTGGTGAGACAGTATGTATCGACGACTCAATTTAAGGTTGCCCCGACGGCCCGATAAATACAAAACAGTTTGCATATGCAGAGCGATATACAGATGCAGTTTGACCGCAACTTTGACCGCCTGTATCTTCCGCGTCCTGGCAAATTTCAACATGATTCAAAAGGCAAAATTGCTTATTTTTGCCGCCTCTTTCATCTGGTGGGTTTTTTGGGGGAATATTCTCACTTTCAAATTTTGAATTTGGATGTGCATGCTCAATCGGCTGGACGTTTCAACGATCATTTTTGGCAAGATACAAATGCAGATATTTGTTGCATCTATCAAAGCAGGTCGATGATTCAGCAGCTTGCATTGAAGACTCAAAATATCACCCACCTGCCCCTGTTCCAGATATTTTTTATGCCATAACTTCTTGCAGTTGGACGTCCCTTCAATGACAGATATTTCTCTGATACAGCCCATGGGGCGAATTTATTGTAACCGACTTGGGACAATTTGAAATGCTATATACGCAAAAGGATGAGATGTAAATAGGCTTGGAAATTTTTAGTGTTGAATCTGTCTGTTTCCAAACAAAGCTTTTCTTCTACTGTAACTGTGCCTTCTTATTGAATATACGCAAGTAATTTTACCTCTTTTGTTGTTTTTCTAGTTCAGTGTGAATCTGCATATGATTGTCTATGAACATTTTGGTTCCTCTCAATCATCTTGTTTCTCACCTCTGCTAGAAACATTTGAATCTGTGTATGTCTGCTTGCTGTATCTGGTTATGTTGTGCATCTTCTCAATACTGTGAGGGTTTTTTTATTCAAATTGGTGAATCACCCTTACTTTTAAGTTTTTCCAGTTTTATTTTTCATTTAAAAGCATTCCTTCTCCCTTTTCCTCTGCAAATTCAGTAGATTTTAGGTGATAACCAGCTAGGAAGCCGGCCTTCTCCGAAGGTTCTTTCCTAATATAGGTGACCCACAGACCTTGGAAAGATCCCATGTTTCTCCAGATTGCCAAAGTTTTATAACTGCAGCAAGGGTGCAAATCTGAGAGGCAACAACTACAAGTGGGGAAACAGTGATGGGGCACTCTCCTAGGTACGCCAGCTCATATGGGGACCTAATGAGCCCCAAGAGGTACAGAGGGTACTACCTTTGGGCTTAGGAGAGATGGCATTTACAAGGCACCCATTGGAATCTCACTCCTCCATCATGGATGATCAGCACATGAGGTCAAGTCATAGGGAGAAGGAAATGATTGGCAAGATGAGGGGATAACGGAAAAGACACCTCCTAGATAGATCACCTCATATGGATGACATGTGCCACATGAGGCCAAGGGGGATGGTATATCCCCTCTTGGATCTAGGGAAAAAGGGTCCAAGGCCCCCCATCAAGTCGCATTCTCCCATTCTCTCCTATGATTGAACCCTCCAAGGATGTTAGAGTACTTTGTGATTGAACTAATGCTTGGCCATGAGTTTATTAATGTCTAATTATGGCCATGAGTTTATTAATGTCTAATTATGGAAATCTGCTAATTATTATTATTGTGATAAATGATTCTAATCTGCTAATCAGCTTGATTATGGTAAAAGGTTAACCTGTGTGCAGGGCTTCAATCAGGGGAAGGGTATTACCTAGCCCCGTTGTCATTGCAGAAAATTAGGGCAAATTTAGGGCACTCACAATTAGGGGACATATCATCCTGGAGAAATTTGGGTTCTCAGAAAGTTGGAGGAAGTAGGTTTATAGCTGCATCTCTTCCACCTCCTTTTCAGTTCTAATTAATGGCATTCCAACAAAGTACTTTTAGGCTAAGCGTGGGTTGAGGCAAGGAGAGCCACTCTCTCCCTTTCTTTTCGTAATAGTATCTGAATCGTTAGGGTGGGCTTTGAAGGCAAAATTCATGACTATAATATTAAAGATCTGCAAACCTCCTCCAAGTCAAAAAAATGTAACCCACCTACAATTTGTAGATGACACCCTTTTGTTTGGAGAGGTGACTATCATAGAAGCTAGGGGGATAAAGAAGATATTAGAGAGCTTTGAACGAGTGGCAAGCTGAAAAATCAATATACAAAAGTTGGAAATCTACTTCCTCAAGGATTACAACAAATATTCTCTAGATATACAGTGCATTGCCATTCCCAGCTCTTATTTGGGAATGCCCTTGATGGAAAAAGCCTCTCAAGACACTTGGAAGATATTGGTAGATAGGATCCAGAACAAATTGTCCTCATGGAAGGGTAGATTTATCATTGGTGGGAAGGATTCAACTCATCAAGGCATCATTGTCAACTATCCCTATATATATCATGCCAATCCTCCAACTTCCAAGTAAGATGGCTAAAGCAATAATAGACATCTAGATAAATTTCTTATGGAGTGGAATAGGGGAGAAAAAGAAATATCATCTGGTTAAGTGAGAAAATGCTTGCAAAGAGAAAAAAAGATGGAGGTTTGGGCTTTCGGGATTGTAGGAAAATGAATAAAGCTCTTGGTATTTGCAATGGAGGATGCACATGGAGAACAGAAGGCTATGGAATAGGTTGCTTCACTCAAAGTACCTCAATCATAATAGAGAAGGCTATCTTTTTCCAACAACAAACCCCTCTAGATTCAGGTGTTTAGAATTTCCTAAGAACCTGCAAACCTCTAGTAGCAAAAGACCTTAGATGGAATATTGGCAAAGGTAATTATGTAGATTTTTGGTTCGATGCTTGGCTTTTGGCCAAGCCCTTGGATGAGCATGAGGCCTACCACCCCCTAAGCTTAGCTTTAAAAGATAGGTATGGAATATCGGTAAAAGATTATATTAGGACCACACAAGAATGCAAGATATGGGTGGAAATACAGGTGCCCTCCTAAGATTTGAAGAATGTTGCAATAGTCTCTCCTCTCTTCTAAGGAAATGGCCTCCCTCAGATGGAATGAAAGAGGATAAGATAGTATGCAGCAAAAGCCACTCGGGATCAATAACAATAAAGGAAGCATATAAAGCCATAACAATTGAGAGCTGCTATTCTCCTTTCCCAGGTAACGAAATATGGATAAGCCAAGGTCTCCCCAAGGCAAACACTTTCTTATGGATTGTTGTTTGGGGCAAGGCCCTCACTTGGGACAGGCTAGAGTCGGTGGGGTGGCAAGGCCCTTCTAGATGTGTCATGTGCAAGTGAGCCAGTGAAACCAACTTCCGCCTCTTCCTTATGTGCCCATTTGTGATGAAGTTATGATAGTGGTTCACTGATAGATGGAACTCGGTCTAGTCTCCTCCCACAAACATAAAAGATTTACTTGCAAGATTGAAGAGGAGTATAAAAAGCACAAGACTAAAGCTAATATGGGATCTCTCCCCCTCGATTATTATTTGGAACATTTGGTTAGAAAGGAATTGCAGGATTTTTAAACATAAAGAGAAGCAAGTAACACCAATTTGGGACAAAATTGTGGCCATCTTACAAGAAATTGGGGAGTGTTGGGTCTCCAAGAATTGTGGTCACAGTTGACTTGGCTCCACAAGCTCCAATCCAAAGATCCCAAGGCTCGACAAGAAAAGATCACTTGGCATCCACTAGATCTTGGATGGGTTAAAATGAATTTCAACAGAGCCGCAAAAGGAAACCTTGGTCTGATGGGTAGGGGTTGTGTTTTCAAGGATGCCAACGAACAACCTACTCTCATTCTAGTTTTCGACTTGGACACAAATATGAACAATATAGCAGGGGGGAGAGCTATGTTGTGGGATTTGGAGGAAGCCTTAAATAGGGGATGGAGGAAACTCATGGTTGAGGGGGACTAAAGCTAATCATTGACTCTATGAGAAGCAACAAATCCAAAGGTTGGCTCTTGGACACCATTCTCTCAAAATGAAGAACAGTAGCAAGTAAATTTGAAAACATCCTCTTCACACACATCAAGAGGAAAGGGAGTTGTGTTGTGGACTAGGCAGCTAATCATGGAGTGGAGCTGGTAGGAAGGGAAGGAAGCCATTTCAAGTCGTGAGAAAGTAGATTTCTGAATGAGGTACAAATACTTCAAATCAAAGATTTGCAAGTGGAAGAAGCGGAAGTTGCCTAATAAGGGGTGGTTTACAAATATTGAAGATAGGCAAATATAGGAAGTTATGCCACATATTGGGTGTTAATGAAAGGAATGATGCCACCTGCCACGATGGAAGTGGCAATACTTGTGTTGTATTTTCAGCTTGCTCTAATTGTTACAATGATCAATTATTTATGGCAATGTGAAGCTAAAGGTTATGGCAAGAAGTGCCTTAAGCTCCATTTTATACAATGATGGCAATCTCTCATGTGAACATTCAGGAAGGGGGGCGAAAGAACATTCCAACCTGGTTGAAAGGAGCTTCGCTTGAATACACTAGGCCACCACCCCTATTATTAAGATGGCTTTCAGCAAAAAGATATGATCCACATTTTCTCTAGCTAAGAGAACAGGTTGGAAAATCGCTGAAGTTGCAAACAGCAAGAAGGGCAAGGGTAAGAAGAGGGCAAGGAGGAAGTGGAAAGAATCATTTAGAAGAATACTAAAGGTAGCTGAGATGACGCATGCAGGGTAGCAGAAAATTTCACAGAATATCTGGAGAGGGAAATCACAAATCAGGACCTACGTATTTGACTGCTGCAGATGTGGAGCTTGGTGAAGGATATGGATGGGCAGCCATGTGTAGGTATTCGAGAGGCCATGGGCTCTCTGTTGCTTGATCTTGGGCAGTCTACAGACTTCAAGAATGTGTTTGACGTGGCACAGGTGCTTAGTTGTGTATCAATGTTGTCCAAGCAGCTAGTGCGTTCATGCTCTATGACGATATTTGTGGCATAGAAAACCAGGTGGAGGCTTTTCATGATTGCTACATGGACCACTTTCATTGTCTAATGACCTTGTCAGGCAAAGCTACACAAAGGTATGAAAGATATTACTGTGGCTCTTAATGTGAATTTGTCTACTAAAGCCACTTGGGTGAAGGAGAATTGTTGAGACTCTTCCTCCTCAGAAGATCAGTCTGAGGATAGAGATAATGTTATGTAATCCGATGTATATGGGTTGCTGGGGGCTTGCATAATTTCCCCCTAGCGGCCAAGACTATTATTTTGTGTAAAGACTGAAGGATGCCATTGGGTGACTGTAAGCACAAAAACAAGAAATATACAATGTTAATAGCAGATAGTATGTTTTTTGGGTTGATATTCTGTGATGGATAAATGTAATCTGGATATAAATCTGGTGTACCTTAAGTAATCAGAATCCTGCGCTTAACATTTTTTTGTGGCTCTTGGGTGCCTAACCTAGGTTATATGCCCAAAAAAAATTTAAGGATTTTCCTGGTCAAGGATGCCACTCATCATACAACCACCTCATTAATATATTACGTTCCCAAACATAGTTTCAATTTCCCAGTAATTCACTCAAAATTTACGTATGTCATTGGTTCTATTGCGTCCATGCACTAAAAGTTAATTTTTTCCTGACATTCTCCCCCTTTAATTCAATACAGCAACTTCTCTAATACATAGGTTAAATATAATTTCTCCCAGTGAGACATCTCTCCATTTTTTTCCCTCTTGATTATCTATGCATGTCCTAGCGAGAGTGTGTAGCTGTAAGATTATTTTGGATGCATAAACTTAAAGAAGAAAATTTGCACTATGAGAAATGAATTTTAGCATAAGAATTTTTTGGATAAAATTAAAGATACCTGGAATCTGCAAATATAGTAGCCTTCCCCAAAATGAGACCTCAGCCTCTCGATTGGACTTTTTGTAGGGTCACGTGGTTGATATGGGACACTCAAATTTACAAGTGCTATCACTCTGTCTGGTCGAAAAAGGCAAAGGTGTGAAGCAACGACAGAGCCCCAATCATGGCCAACCACAAAAACCTGCTCACAGTAAACAAAATAGGATAAGAAAATTTTGACCAATGCCTCCTCACAAAGAGAATCACTCAAAAGTAATAGTAGAAACATAGCACAAACAAATTTATATTCTCTCAAATGGATCTAAGTTTTTAACATATTTACATATTTCCAGAATGCATGCACCTATTGCTATTAACAGAACTCTCTGCAATAATTAGGTACAGATGCTTGATCGGCAACTTTTGGGTCACATGCAAATTAGCGTTAAATGTACAATATAGGATGTAAAGATAATCAAACTCTGATGACTGCATTTGGTATAATTTATCACAAAATTTTAGTATAGTTTGTGTAGAATATATTATACTTTATCATCTTGCTAACACCAATTTCTTTTCAAGGATGTCATGGCATAACTTTGCTCATTGTTCTCAGCCATGTAGAAATGCCAGAATGAATGAAGTAATGTGGATAAAGCCCATTTGTATTAGAATGGCAAGCATAGGTGTAGCTAAGGTATGAAGCAATTACAAAACACCGATTATAGCCACAACCACAAAGACCTCGTCACAATCACCAAAAGCAAAAGAAAAAGTTAAAAATGATGGTATATAACACAGCACTATCAAATTTAAATGTTTATCCAGATTTTAGTTTGCAAAATAACAGTTATTTGCAGAATGTGAGCAAATAATCATATTAACTAAACATCTCTGTGCAATTATAAGACATAAATGATTGATCAACAAATTTAGGGTTGCATGCAGATAAGCATTAAACGTGCGATATCAAGACAATCAAGCTCTTATGACTGCATTTGACATAATTTAGCAGACAACTTAATATGATTTTGTGTAGAATACTCCATCCTCCTGTCAATGTCAAGAATAATTTGCAGGGATGTCATGAGACCCAAAGATTGTTCATTGTTTTAAGCCATGTAGAAAGCCAGAGTGACTATCACAGGCGTAAGAAAGGGACCACAAAGGCCTGTTCTCAATCAGCAAAAGGAAATAAGAAAAGTCTGACCGTTGTCTCTGCACAAAAAGAATTTCACCTACACGCAATAGTAGATGAAAAGGTACAAACAAATTTAAACGCTTACATGGATTTATGTTTTTAACATAACACTTATTTATTGAATGTATGCAACTAATCATTTTAACAAAAAAAAAATCTCCATAATAAGGAGGCATAAATACATGATAAACAACTTTAGGGTTACAGGCAGATTAGCATTAAACGTATATTGTAGGTGTTGGAAATATTACATCCTAAGTCATAGTAATTATAGTTACGTTAATAATAAATGTTTGCAGGTTAGTAAATAGTTAATACTGTCAGGTAGAGTGGTAGTTGTGGTAAGTTATGGGTGGTAGAAAGGAGATGCTTATATACACCCTTTATCAGAGCAATGTAATTGGCATCCGATGATATAATAATATACTTATATTTGTATTGTTTCAATGATGTAGAGCATTTACCATTTCAATTTGGTATCAGAGCTGTGGGGAAGATAAAAGGAGAGTAGTGGCTTGAAAGAGAAGCGCAACTTGCAAGTATTCAAGTGCCATCATTTTGCAGAGGTCGCATTTGCACTCCTTTGCTGGCTTCACTGGAATTTATCATGCAAAATTTGAGCTCCATCTGAATCAAGTTCTGCACAAGCATGATAAGAAGGAAGACAGCAGATTTTTTTTTGGGTTTCAAGCATCTTTCTTTTTTATGGTTTTCAAGCTGCTATGGAAATAATTTGAATTTTACTGCCGGTGGACTGTGAAATTTGGAATGAAGGCGTAGCTTATTTTTAATTTTTTAGAGCATGTCAAGAAAAGATTAGAAATAGTGGTGTGTTCAATAATTTCAAATTATCTTAAGTTGTTTTTGAAAAGCTGTCATAAAAATAGCCTGGTGATTTAACAAGGCTAATGGAAAAAAAAAGCAAGTCATTGCATTTCCTACATGCCTTTATTACCAACATTGCTGGAGAAACTCACAAGGTTTGATTCATAGTTCCACAGGGTTTCGGGGACAGGGACGGGGGGGACGGCAGGGGACGTGTTTCGGGGACGGGGGGGCGGGGGGTCTAAGTTTGGGGGCAGCGGGGGACGGCGGGCTGAAATGCATAGCTGAAATACAACCTTTGCTAGCATTCTCCCCGCCTGTGTCAAAATGGGAGCTTTGGAATAGGGTATGGACATCCATCAAAACATAAAGGATAGAGGAATTTTGTCAGATGTTGTAGTTGCAACTGCCCTGTTAGACATGTATGCAAAATGTGGAAGAATAGACAAGGCACGTGAACTGTTTGACAGAATGCCTCAAAGAAATGCAGAGGCAAAACGGGGGGATGGCGGGGGACGTTTCCCTGTCCCGGCAACGTCCCCGTTTCGGGGATGGCTGTTTTCCAGGGGGGAACGCATCCCCATGGAACTAGGGTTTGATTTATTTTTGGTTATATTGTCTTCATCAAAAACTTGCTTTAAGAGAGAGGTTAATGGCATTACACTTGAATTTCTGCAGATTGTTGGCACATAAAACAAAGATCATGATGAAGAAGAGTTCATTGTGAGAAAATTATTAGAGCATTTGCAGAAACATTTTGATGTAAAGGTGCAGGGTTCAAGTCTCATACAATTTGTTTTATTGAGGCTATATAGATATTGCAAAAGGTATATAAATAGGTGTTGACAATTAAAATGGAAGAGTAGTGCATAGTGCACTTAGGGAGAAAAATCCTTGACGAATTCATGCAAGCTGAGATCTCAAGTTCAAATCTCACAAAGGTTCCCTTTATTCACATCATATCATCTACGAATACCTGCTCTATGAAATAGGACTGTCAGATTTTTTTGTTTAAGCAAACATAGATGTATGACCAGCTGTTGTATAGGTTTTGGCACCTTTCAGATCCATTGGTGATGTTATTTTCCCGTTTTGGAGATGTTTTATCACATTTAAAAAAAATAAAATCAATGTAATGGGTGTATTTTCGGTTGAAACTCGCACCTTTCTTGTTTTGAAAATGGTTGCATCTTCTTATGCTTGTGCTCTTGAAGATTCTAATGCTACATTTGGTGGATAAGATCTAAGTATGTCAAAGAGGGAGTTGGAGGACTCACTAAGATGATGGAGACACAATCTCATCTTGAGTTAGCTTCTCACTCAAAGATTGGGAGCATTGCTTGAGAGGCACCAGATCTTCATGTTTTTCGGTATTCCCCTTTTGGATCAAGGGGGTTTTGTGCTCTTATGGATAGTGAGTATGTCTCAATAATAGGTCAAGTATTGTAATGATGGATAGTGATTATGTCTTGATCCACAGGTGGAATGCTGCAACTATGGATAGTGAGTATGTCTCGATCCATAGGTGGAGTGTTGCATTGTGGATAGTATGTCTCAATTCTTATGCAGAGTGTTGTACTTGTGATTAGTGAATGTGTCTCGATTCACAAGAGGAGTCTTGTACTTGTGGATAGTGAGTATGTCTCAATCCACAAGTGGAGTGTTGCATTGTAGATAGTGAGTATGTCTTGATTCACATGCAAAGTGTTGTACTTGTGATTAGTGAGTGTGTTGATTCACAAGAGGAATGTTGTACTTGTGGATAGTGAGTGTGTCTCGATTCACAAGTATTGATGGATAGTAAGGACATCCACTAATATGTTTAGTTAGGTGTGTCTTTGATGGTCTGTGATATCTGGGTTGTTGTGTTTGTCCCAGTCTAGTTACTAGAATTCCTACCTTTGTTCGGAGTGATGTAATAGGGGGGAATGTTGGAAATATTAAATCATAAGTCATAGTAATTATATTTATTTTGTAGGCTAATAAATAATTCATATTGGCAGGTGGAGAAGTTGTGGTAAGTTAGAGAGGTGGTGGTGGGTGGTAGAAAGGAGAGGCTTATATAAGCCATTTATCAAAGCAATGTAATTAGCATCCGATGATATAATAATATACTTGTACTTTTATTGTTTCAATGATGTAGAGCATTTGTCATTTCAATTGTAGGATGTCAAGACAATCAAGCTCTTATGATTGCATTTGACATACCTAATCAAACAAGTTAATATGATCTTGTGTTGAATACTCCAACCTCTACTCAATATCAGAAAAGCTTTATAAGGATATAACAAGACTTGAAAACTGTTCATTGTTGCCATCCATGTAGAAATGCTAGAATAAATGGAGTTCCATGAAAAAACCTAGTTGTATTATAAGGTCAAACATATGCCTAGAATTCATTAAAACTTCTATATGTCTAAAGTAAGATCAATTCGGATATGACCTTAAATACATTCTATTGGAGCCTACTCCAATTTTGCAAAATTTTGTTTCCGTTTGTGCTCTTGTTCACCCTATGTTTACAACTAATCATAGTTATCTACCATCTGTTGATGGTTGTTTTTCAACAAGTCAACAATAGAGTAAAATACTAGGTATTTAACTCTCTCTTGAGCAAAGCCTCTCGGATGCTAAACCAAGTGATCAAACGAGATAACTCCAAGGTTCCTTCTAATAATAATGTTTCAATTTCAGTAGGAAACAGCTCAATGATTTAAGTATGATTTTGCTGTTAATCAACAAAGGGACTTACACAATTGTTCAACTTGTTGTTTCAAAGACTCTGGAAGTGAACACTAGAAAATCTAGGTACTGCAACTGACGCGTATGATTTAGCAATGGACGTTCTGATCCTAAATCTAAATGATTGATAAAAAAAAAGGCAAAAGATATAGGGTTGAGGAAAAACTAATCTAGTCCTAAATGGAAGGATATTTACTGCTTAGAGTGAAGTCGAACCAGATCTTGTTTTGCCAAGATGAAACAACTACACAAGAGAGGTGCTATCTTCAAAGGTATGCAAGATATTTAAATCAATTATGCTCATGAAGAATTCAACAGGCATAAAGATCGAATTGACGCTCAATTGTAAAGACTTCACTACAAGGCAATAAAAACAACCTTTCACTAACTAACTTATACTTAAAAGAAAACTTGCAACTTAACTTAATATTCGTGTGAAAATTGAAACCATGCAAACACTCAGAAATATAAATAGAATCACCAAATCAATGAGTCCTTTATTATCTCGGAGAGCTCTTACAACAATTTCAAAATTTCCAACTGTTACAAATGAGAGCAATGAGAGCTCTTTTATAGTCCTCAAAGGAGAGAAGGGTCAAGATTGATCGGCGAAATCAGCGGATCAGATCAAGCCACATCACAAGTAGTTACAACAAACTATACTTTATTAAATGAATGAGGTTAACTTTATTAAATACAGGAGGTTACTCATATTAAATGAAAGAAGTCATGAAAGAGAGAACAAAGGCATGCTTTCCAAGAGGATAAGGAAGCCACATCATCAAGGCGAGTACTATGTAGTAGTACTATGAGATACAATGAATCTGGACACAATTTGAATAATATCTTCCATTGGTACACTTGTCGCTGCCTTAATGGATCCTTCTGCCACTGCTACATCTGCCTCATAGACTCCAAGTGTCTTCTCCCAGTCGTTTATCCAAGACTTATTTTCCCCAAGACGATATGCAAGTGTGAATATATTATCTAGTTGACTTTCATCAAGTCCATCATATTGAAAGTAGAATGCCTTAACTTGTTGCTTCATGTTCTCAATGGTAACATTTCCATAAGGATTACAAATCTTTGTCAAAGCAGTATATATATGATTTTCTGTTCTTAGAAGAACACTTCTTATCCTGGACATATCTACTTCAATCTTATCAACTAGTTGCCCCTTGTTGTGAAAGGAGAAATACCAAGTGACAAAGTCATGTGGAGTATCTCTGTCAATTACCTTATTATGAATTAAATCTTCTACTGGAGCTTCCATTAAGCTTTTGAGTTGTGGCATATATTGCTCTTTGATTGGTTTGAACTCAGCACAACTTTCCAATAAAGCTTGGACTCGACCTTGGAGCTTAATGACTCTGTCATACACTTGCACAATTTCTTCTAGGTAAATATAGGCCTTGTCTTCTGTCTTTTCTATCCATCCCTTCATCATCTGGGATGAAGTTCTCATGTCCTCAACTCGGGATACTGTTTCCTGTGGAAGAATGGAAGGAGGAATTGCAGTAACTTCCTTCTGTTGAATAGGTTGCATGACCTGTTGGATGTAATGCTTCAATGTACTAAAATCTTGTTCAACTTTCATCCTTGCTTCTCTTTCTTGTTTCAACATACTTCTCACATTATTCACTGCATCTTGTAGTTCCTCATCGACTTGTTCCCTTGTGATTGGGCCCATACCAATTGTAGTCAAATTATAATCTTCAGGTGCCATGTTTTCTATCTCCTTGTCACTTCTAGGAACCGCTATGTGGACCTCTCTGTTTCCAGCAGAATCTTGAGTGATTTTAGAAAGGATCGTTGCTTTCTTCTTCTGATTATTCTTTTGTACATTTACAAGCAATTCCTCAACTGCAGTAGGCTGATAAGTCTCTACAATTGTGCTTTCTTCAATCCTTTGTCTCAACCATGGTGGGAAAGTAGAAAGGTCTCGTTGTTCATGGGCTTGATTGTGTTGAACACGAGCTACTTCTTCATCAGATTCAGCTTGTCCTATTTCATCCTGACCAAGATCATCATTTTCTTCGATTATGACAGTGGGGCTTGATTGGATTTCTTCTGATGGAATCAATGCAACTTCTTCTATTACTTCTATCTCTTGTATTGGATTTTGAACAATTGAAACACCTTCTTGTGGATTAGATGAAGTAGATGGATTACTCTTTTTCTGAGGTCTTCGACTAGATTCCCCTTGATCTTGACTAGGTCTTTTCCTCTTTCTGGCTGAATTATTGCTCTGATCATTCCCACTGTGTTGTGGTTGACTATGTGTACTATGCTGCTTTGGTTCTCCTTCATCCATCTTATTGTAGGTGAGATCTCGACTTTCAGCACTTATTTCCTGCAATAGTTGATTGATACACACTTGTGTCATGGCTAAAACCGGCTTTATCAAATCTTCTTCGGATGCATCTCTCTTTGACCAATCAATTGTGTAAGGCAAATCCTTTATCTTGTCAAATTCATCTACTAGCATAGTATCATCCTCGGTGAACTGGTCTGGAATCCTGAATGCTTTGGTGGCTCTGACTAAATCCCAGTCGAGTCTCGAACTTTGAAGAGTTCGGAGATCATCTTCATCTTGAGCACTGGCCCAGTGGTCTTCCAATTGCTTGATATGTTTGAATTCTCGGTTGTATTTCCAGCAAACTTGGAAAGGGTCAAAGTTAGGCCTCTTGGTGCCATGAGTCTGCAAATGATAGGCCTGTAGCTCTATTTCAGAATACTCAGCTGCTGATAAAGATGGACATTCCAGATTTTGTCCAAGACGAAGTGGAAATTGGATTCCTCCTTTCTTTTTCAACTTCTGCAACCTGATGAGTTCTAGGAGTTGTCTTGTAACCTCTAACATCACCATCCTGTTAGTTGGATACCTTGGCAATCTGTATGGATATGATGTGAATCCTTGGATCCTTAGGTAAGTGTACCTTTCATGTTGAGTATACCAGTGTCCATATGCTGAAATGAATTCTTTTGCTGCATTAGACAATCTTTTATGAAATTCTCCCCTCAGTTTCTTCATTATGAACATGGCAAATGCATCATTAAACCTTGTATAATGATTAATACTCTTGAGGTGCAACTGAGGATAACATTGATGTGACAAGTATTTGTTAGGTCCAATGCCGACTTCTCCTTTCTTGGTTAAACCTGAATAAACTTCATTTCTGGCAAGAAGGTACACTATATAGGAACTCATATAACAAGTCTTAGTTTTAGCAAAACTGAGGAACTGCTCATGTATACTTTGACTGATAAGTCCAGCCCAATCAATCATTTTCCCTTTAAGAACTGACTTGATGAAAGAGTACATCCAAGGCTGGAAAGTAGCAGATTGAGGCATTCCTGTCATTCTGTTCAAAAACATGATTAGATATCCAATTTCCGGATGAAAATCTGACTTATGGAACTGTGGAGGATTATTCATATTGAACTTCATGGCTGGATTGGCCATCCACTCTCTCCTTATCTCTTGTAACTTTATCTTGGTGTCAACATCATACTCCTGCTGGCCTTGTTGTTTTGAGATGCTGATCATCCTCTCTTTGGTTGGAATGTTGAAAGTCTCTTCAACTGCTTCCCTTTGCAAATAGGCTAGTATCGTTCCATCCTTGGCTATGATTTGCCTTGTATTTACATCATACTTTTTGACACATTCGATGATCATTTCCGGACATGGCAAAGTTGGCGGAAAACAAGCAGCTTCAATGGCTCCACTCCTCATGATGGCTCGAGCGAGGCTTCCTCCGTTAGGTTCTTCAAGGACTGACTTGATATCTTCCAAGTTGCTGCTTCCCATATTTGTATCGCTTACATTTGTCCACCTTGAGACGAGCTTTGATTCGGGAATCTTCCCCTTGGCATCCATCCGGATCTTGGCTTGTCGTTCCTTGGAAGTCATTGCCATTATTCTGCAGATTGATGAGCTGTTTTGTATTTGATACCTTGCAATTTGATTTCCCACTTGACAAAATTTGATAAAATCAAATTTATCTTCTAAAATCAACTTCTTGTGGCTGCTCCTTGAAGAAAATTCTGCTCTTGGAGAACAAATCTGCTCTTGAAAATAAATCAAATGAAAAAGAAATGAGGCACATATATATAATTCACTTTAAAAAAAAAAACCTTCCTTCTTCCTAGGCCGACCTCATGCACAAACATTTAATTTAATTTTGATCTTTATTAAATGAATGCATTTTGCACGTTTCCCGAAGGCAACAATCATTAAATGTTTATAACTTCTTTCTTTTGGACGCATTGGATAAAGACTTGATAATCTTCTTCTTATTGTTGGACGTTTTCCTCCTTCTTTCAAGCGCATAGAATCAGCATGTTGTTATCTTCTTGTCTTTGTTTCATAAAGCTCTTCCTTCATCATCCTCCTAGTCGCATTAGATGAAGAATTGAAACTCCCTTTGGCAATTCGCATTAGTTGAGGTCTTCGAGGCCTTCTCAAGATTTTCGCATTAGATGAAGTTTGTAATTCCTCTTCTCATTTCGCCTTAGATGGGATAATGGAGTCTCCTTCTTGGAATGTCATGTCTTGCTATCTAACACTTGCTTTCAGCATTTCGCACTAGTTAACCCCTTGATGATCCTCCTTTCATGTTTCGCATTAGTTAAAGGATTAAAATCCTCTTGTTGTAAGTCGCACTAGATGGAGTTGGTAGGATCTTCAAGTGATTTCGCATTTGATGAAGGCATAGGATTCCCCTTGACACATTTCGCACTAGTTGAAGGATTGAGATCCTCTTGACACTTGGCGGTTTAAATCATTAATTATGGAGTCATTTGAACTTTCAGGGTCTTTCCTCTTGGTATGGCGCATTGGATAATGTCCTAAGACTTCTTAAGTTTTGGCGCACTAGTTGAAGGATTGGGATCCTCTTTAGATATGGCGCATTGCTTTAGGCAATTTGGATCTTCAAGGAGTGGCGCAATGGATAATGGCTTGATGATCTTCTTCTACATCACCCTTGACTCTCCTCACATATGGCGCATTGCTTGGGCAATTAGAGATCTTCAAGGAATGAAGTTTCGTTGTCTCCATGTAGGTAGCGCGTTGGATGGACTTTATGAATCTTCTAGAGTGTTAGCGCATTGCTTAGGCAATTTAGATTCTTCTTGTGCATGGCGCAATGGATAGGCAATTTAAGCTCTTCAAAAATAAACTTCATTCATGACGCATTAGATGACACTTGAAAATCTTCTAGATACAAACCTTGATTACTACCTCATAATGTTGGCGCATTGGATCACTATATTGAGATCTTCAAAATGAAACTTCATCCTCCTCCTTTAGATATGGCGCATTAGTTAAGCTTGTAGGATCCTCTGAGAACGTGTCTCTCTTTACCTTGGTGTTGCATATTGGATGACCTTGCCATAGGCGCATTAGATCAAGTTTTGAATTCCTCTGAAACTTACCTTGAAGACCAAACATTAGATGTCTAGGATATTGGCAATCTCCTCATGATAGAGCGCATTAGATGGACTTGGCAAATCCTCTAGAACTTGGTCGCATTAGATCACTAGTTTGGATTCCTCAACATCAAACTTCACTCTCCTCTTTAAGATGGCGCATCACTTCAAGTTTTAGAATCCTCTGAACTTGTAACATTTCTCAAGTCAAAACTCTCACATTTCCCTCTTCTTCCTTGATGGCGCATCACTTCAAGAATTGAAATCCTCTGACATTTTCATTAAAAATTGCTCCAAGATTGGCTTTAGACTTGTCCTTTTTCACTTTCGCATTGGTTGAAGGCGTTGAAATTCTCATCTCTTCCTCCGAAATGACCTTTTAGTCTGGGCGCACTAGATGGAGTTTTCAAATCCTCTGGCTCAAATGTCTTCTGCTTCGTGATTTTGCGCCCAGATTTGCGCCATCTAAGTGTCTAGTCGCATTAGATCAGTGTTTTGAATCTTCTGACTTCGTCAAGTATTTTTTAGGATCACGCGAGTAAAGGTATATTGAAAAATATATTTAAGTATATACTTTAAATATTTTTCAATATACCTTTCAGGATGTTTGAGATAGGTCCCGAATCCACCGGATTTAGGATGCAAAATATAGAATTTGGAGGATTCACCAGATTTCAGACTTAGCCATTTTTTCAGGATTTTCAGGATTTCAGGCTTTAGTCTTAGTCTTTTCAGGGTCTCAAACATTCTGAAGGATTAACCTCAAAATTCAATATCTAGATAGGATTTGATCACAATTCTTCATTATTGCAAGTTCATCTACCCTTAATCGTGAACCAAAGATCATAGGCAAGGAAATTGTTACCGAACCAGCAAAGGAAAACGAGTCAGGACATTATTAAAATCTCAGCAAAACTCATTGGAAACTCATTGGAAACTCACTGAAAAGCTCAGAGCTCAAAAAAAAGGGGGGTCCCTATTCCTAATGGGGTGATGTGTGATTTGGTCACAACATCTGGCGACTCCACTGGAGGAATGTTCCTGAACATTTCGAAAACAAAAATGCAAAGCTCACTCAAAGAATATCAAATTATCATCCTCAATCGTAAACTATACAAAACGAGCTTAAAAGGGAAAGGAATCATAAATTGGATCAAGACACTGCATCTCCTGATGTGTGATTAAAGATTGATTTCAATTAAAACAACTTCTTGAATGTGCTAAAGATAAACAAACGTCAAGCTTCAACATTTCCATGCACACCCACACACGAGATCAAATAAACACGACTACTCAATCAAAGAATCAAAATCAATTGCCAGCGCGACTATCCATATCTGAGGTTTGAAGTGCAAGCACTTAGGTTCATTCCCATCCCTTAGAAACCAGGATCGACTAAGCTGACCCGTATCAAGCTAGGTATATTCATGAAAGCGGATGGACGGACATATATATGGATGACATAGGTGAATGATAATATGCATGACAAGTAAGTGATGTCAAATGGAGTGGTGATGGAATGATAATGAAAATGCAATGAAACAATGTGGTTCTATCATGACGCCTGTTTGCCAGGTTTTCGCCAAGATACTTGTTCATGGCGCCCGTTTGCCGGGTTTTCACCAGTGAACGAAATTTTCTCTTTACTATTTTTTCATTTTTTTTTTGTTTTTTTTTTTTTTTTTTTAGAATCATGATGACCATTACACACGGCGCCTGTTTGCCAGGTTTTCACTGAGGTAACGAATGATTAGAACTCCAGAGTCTGACTCTGCGCAGGACGCGATAATCCACATATAAAATTATGTCAAGTTCTGATACTGACAAATGTTGGTAGGAAATGATGGGATAAAGGGAACGGAGTTGGATGATGGCGGATTATGACTGTGTGAAAGCATATTCAACCATAAACCAAAGGAATGACGGGATATGTTGAACAGCAAGAAACAAATATGGACGGTGAATAAGGAAAAATGAAATGGAATGAAATCACGATCAACGTTTGTTTGTATCAACCTAAACTTCGAAGCTTGCAAGTGGAAAAGGAAATGTAAATAGGGAACGGGGATTAATGATAACTAGTAATGATACCTTCATGTCCTTCACGAACTTAGGATTTCTCCCTTTAATTTTGGTTCGCAGGGCAAAGTATGTGGAATGGAATTGAATGGAAATGGAATGGATGGATTGGATGCGGTAGCCTCTTTGGATTCGGCTACAAGTACTTAGAACTTTATTTCGCAAGGATTCTTTGACTTGAAAGTACAGCACGAAATATACTTTTGAACATGCCTTGTTTAGGAATTATGGCATTTATATCATGATACATAGAGATTTTTTGGATTTTCAGGAATCTCTTTGCTCAAAAGGTAAAAGCATCCAAATATTTATTTTATGGAAAGATGGGGGAATGGGCGGAAGGAATTGCAAGCTTCTCATTCAGACGACACTCACATTCATCAATCATGATTAGGAGAGGGGTGAAAGGGATAAAGGTGTGAATAGTAATATGATAGGAAGGCGGATGGATAACCAAAGGTATGAATAGTTACATGCTTTGAGACTTTGCATAGTAACAAAAGTGAAGTGGATATAGGTAGTAAATTTCAAATGGAATGGAGTGAGAATACCAACATTTGATTTTATCCTGTACAGTGGATAATGAAAATACTCCAAGTACTTGATTTCAACTTCAACGCGTATCCTTCTGGAGTATAATGAACACAGAATCATATAAATGATGCAGTTATTAGACTCGAATTCATTTTTGGTTGAAAATATGCAATGCAGATGGAGGTTTAACTGTAGTGGAATGAAATGAATGAACAATTTTATTGTAATATGGGATGTGGTAAATGAAATGACGAATATGAAAATATGCAAAATACTTATTATGGAATGGAAATGGAGGCATGAATTACCTTATGATTTTCACTTGATCCAGGCTTACAAAGGCTTTCCTAGAAACTTCGGGATCATTAAGATGTGTAAGAAACCTCAAAATACTTCAGTCAATACCGAACAACTGATTCGTTTCCTAAGAACAAGCAGTCACGCTATCTAATACTCGCGATGGAATCCACGGGAAATCCATCAATCATGACTTAAGTTTCTCAAAAGAACAAATAAGAATTCGTAAAATTAGATTTGACATTTCAAAATATTACGTTCAAAAGATAATGGTGTCAAGACACAATATATGATTAATGTCCCAGTCAAGCTCAGTGCTCGCTTCGTCAACAATTGAAAACAATAATCTATCAATCCTAAGAGTTTCGTGAAAAAATGTCTAAGAAATGAGCTAACATATCCTAGTGCAAGTATACCAAATGTGTTTTGGATACACACCACCTTGTCAAGAATAAAAACCCTTCAAAAACAACTACTCTAAAAAGCAAAAGCAAAACAAAAACAACTAAACTATGAAAACTTCTTGAAAAATTCTTGAGTCAAATGACATCAAGACAAACAAATCTAATCTAAGAAAAAAAAACAAAATAACTGAAAGGAAATCCTATCTAACTATGTACAAACCAGTGTTCCGAAGAATTCATGGCTGGAAATAGTGCTTCAAGAACTGCCCATTGACAGGCAATGGAATATCTTCTCCGGTCAGAGTCTTCAATTTAAAAGCGTTCTCTCCTAGGATCTCAGCGATCTGATATGGGCCCTTCCAGAGATAATCGAACTTATCGTGATCACCTCGCCGTTCATGTGCTTTGTCCCAATATAAAACCAGATCAGAAATTCTGAAGGCTTTCACTCTTGCCTGTCGATCAAACCAACGCTTGACCACTCCTTGATGTTTCATAAATTTATTTAAGGCAATGTCTCGTTTTTCTTCCAGATGCAGGAGCTGTGATAATCTTACTTGTACTTGCTCATCTTCATCTAAATACTCTTGCATGAATTGCAAGGTTGGAATCCTCAATTGTATTGGGAAGATGGGATCCTGCCCATAAACCAGGTGATATGGCGAAGTACCCAGAGAAGACTTAACTCGAGTTCTGTCTGCCCAAAGAGCAAATTTCAGCTGTGTATGCCAGTCTCTTGGATTCTTATCCAGTAATTTCTTTATTGCATTCAAAAGGTTCTTGTTTGTGGACTCAGCTAGGCCATTTCCCTGTGGATAATAATTCGATGAAAATTTCAGGGTTATACCATATTCAAAGGCCCAATTTGAAAATCTGAGTGATGAAAATGCGGGACCATTGTCGCATACAAGGGCACTGGGGCAACCAAATCTGGTAATTATATTCTCTTCTAAAAACTTGATCACTACTTCAGAAGTACAAAACTTCAAAGCATGGGCTTCTGTCCATCTGGTACAGTAGTCTGTGGCAGTCAAAATATATTTATGCTGTGCGGAAGATGGTGGGTTTATCATACCAATGAAATCTAATCCCCACTTGGCGAAAGGTCTGAATTCAACAACTGGCTGCAAAGGCATAGCTGGGTTTCGTTCTCTTGAAGCTGCTACTTGACAAATATGGCAAGTTTTGACATGCTGATGAGCATCTTGAAACAATTTTGGCCAATAGTAGCCTGCCCTTAATATCTGATTTGCCGTTGCTAGCTCACCACCGTGGCAAGTTCCGAACTTATCATGAAATTGTTCCATAATACTTTTAGCTTCGTTCCTCCCAACACACCTTAGATAGATGCCTTCATGATTTTGTCTGAATAAAACTGATCCTTGTAACATGAAACGTTTACTTCTGTATCTCAATGCTCTCCTCTGTGTTGGGCTCATATGTTCTGGACATCTCTGAGATAGTAGGTAATAAACAATATCATCGTACCACTCATCTGGTGATACTGCTTCAAGTACGTAAGCTTGCTGAACTAATCCAGGTTCTTCAAGTGCTATAGTCTGAGTCAATGCTTGTCCTCTAACCAACTTCATTGGTTGAATTTCAATGTCGTATTCTTGAATAGTGGCGACCCACTTGCCTCTTCGTTCGCCTAGTTCATTTTGCATTAGTAGTGTTTTTACTGCGGCATCTGGAACTATAGCATACACTTTACTCCGCAAGATATAGTGCCGAAATTTCTTGGTAGCCTTTACTAGAGCATAAGCCTGTTTCTCCACTGCCGGGTATCTCAGCTCAGCATCCTTAAAAGGGGCACTCATAAATGCAACGGGATGTTCATCTTTATCATCTACCCTCTGGGTCAAAATCCCTGCACAGGTGTGATCAGATGCAAAAGAATATAAATAAAACGGCTTCAAATAGTCTGGACTGATGAGGACAGGAGCCCTAGCAATTGCTTGCTTGATTTCTTGAAATGCTTTCTTTGCTGGAGGAGTCCATTCAACTTTCGCATCTTTCTTTAACATATCATTCAATGGCTTAATAATTTCTGCAAATCCGGTAATAAACTTCCTGACGAAGTTAATCTTGCCGAAGAAGGACTTCAATTCCTTTTTACTGGCAGGCATGCTAATTCTCTTAATGGCTTCTATCCGATTTGGATCAATAGAGATACCGTGTTCTGATATGACATGACCCAGGAGCTTTCCTTCGGTCACCCCGAAGATGCACTTCTTTGGATTTAAGGAAATTCCATATGTTCTACAAGATTCGAAAACTTTCCTTAAATGCTCTACATGATCTGCTCTGACCTTGGAGAATACCGTAAGATCATCCATATAAATAATAATGCATTTTCCAATAATATCTCTGAAAGCAATATCCATAGCTCGCTGGAAAGTGGCTCCTGCATTGATTAGGCCAAAAGGCATCCTTCTGTATGCATAAGTACCCCATTTGGTAGTGAAAGCGGTCTTCAATCGATCCTCTTCTTCAACCATGACCTGGTTATACCCTGAATATCCATCCAGAAAAGACATCATCTGTGAACCATTTACAATTTGCAGCACTTCGTCCAATGAAGGCAAAGGATAATTATCTTTTTCTGATGCTTTGTTTAAGTTCCTGAAATCAACACATAATCTTATTTCTCCATTCTTTTTTCTAACTGGAACTAAATTGGCGACCCACGTCGAGTGCCTGATCGGAAATATGATCTTTGCCTGCAGCAGCTTCTTGACCTCCTGATAAATAAGTGGCTCCAATAAAGGATTGACCGGCCTCTGCCTCTGTCGGAAAGGTCTGCTTCCTGGCTTGAGAGGGATAGTATGTGTAATGATGGATGTGTCGTATGTCTTCAAATCATCATATCCCCAAGCAATAACATCATGGAATTCTCTCATACTACTGAGGATATTTTCTCTTTCTTCCGGTGTGCAAACTTTCCCTATGAATACATTTTTTATATCTTCGTCGGTTCCCAGATTGACTGCTTCACATTTATTTCCATCTTCGTTGTGGTGAGGAGGAGTGCCCAACTTATCTGAATCGAAGAGTCTTTCTAATTCAATCATACCCTTTGGGATATTATTGTCCTTCAGATTCATGATCCCATCTGGATCAAACTCAGCTTCCACTTCGCTTTCGTCAATGACCTGGGTGGTGAAGATACCTGAATTGGTCAAGAAATCCAGTATATGTTTGTCGTCATCAAACACTTGAAAATTTGTGATATTATCTGGTACTGATGGTACTGATGTTAGTTCCACTGTGAACTTTTTTAATCCTTCCATAGCCAATGGCTCAAGGGAACTTGCGGCCTGTGCTAGTGCATTAGCTACTCGATTTGTTGACCTGTAAATTGACTTGATGTTGAAAGCATCGAAGTCTTCAATCAAATCCCATACTCTGTTTCTGTACTTCTTTAGTCTCTTGTCATGACACACATATTGCTTCCTGACTTGTCTGACAACTATTTCTGAATCGCCGAACACATGCAAAATTTTAACTTTCTTTTTTATGGCCAAGAGCAACCCGTGTACGAGAGCTTCATACTCGGTAACATTATTAGTGCATGGGAACTGTAATCTTAAAGCTGATAAATAAGCTTCCCCCAGCGGACTGATCAATTCAAAGCCAGCTCCGGATCCTTGCTTAGATTTCGATCCATCAAATCTTAGAGTCCATACTTGATTATCTTCTGAATTTGACATATCAATACCTTGATTTGCTTTTGTAGGTTCAATTTGGGTATGCTCTGTTGCTGATGCCGAAGTGCTTGCTTCATCTGTAACGGCTGTATCCTGAACTGGTTCTTTTAGTTTCATCATACTGGGGATTTCCAAGCCCATGGCCTCTGGAATTCTCTTTCTAACTTGTTCTAGGGCCACTATGCACATGGAGCAGGAGAACTCGGAATGGAAAGCATTGTGTATCCTACACCAATTAGGTAGCAATAGATCTTGAACGGATGCGTGACTTCCCAATTCTACTCCTTGCTTCACATGTCTCATCACAAAATTCCGGAAGTTTTCAAACATACCTTCCCCTTCTTCATCTGATGATGCGCTGTGATCACTTTCTATGAGGACCTCTGTTGAATTATGAAACATTAGAATCTCTTCAACCTTAGGCTTGTAAACACCTAAGTCTGTTTGTACAAAAAGGATCTCATTGTCTTCACCATATTCAGTAATCATCAATTTAAGACGTGGAGTGCTATCTATCCTGATTTGATTAGGCAATCCTTTCCATGATAGCCACATGTGCGAAAAGTCGGTGGAGACGTATCCGTTGAGCTTCTTCAACCAATCTCTGCTTAACAGCATCCCATACCCTTCAGGTATGTCTACTACTGAAATGTCAATGTAATGCTGAATCCTGGGATCAGCTGCTAACTGCATGTGAATATTATGTAGCTCTCCAATAACTGGAACTTCGGTTTTGTCTAATTGCGTAACTTTCTTATTTGTCTGCTTTGGGATGAGGCCAAGTTTCTTGCAAATACCCAAAGGCATCACGTTGCTTGAGGCTCCTGAATCCATTAGACAATTGTGTAACAATTTGCCAAACATTCTAACTGATATCAAGAAAGGCGGCTGTTCATCTTTTCCTTGATAGAAGACGACTGATTTCTTCTTGGGGGCACTGTATCGGTCATTTACTGGATCTGAATTGATTTGTGAACTTTGAACTTTCGGCGTATTGTTACCCTCAGTAGGCTCTTCCTTTATCGCAACTGTTTTGCCATCTGTTATACTGGATGATTCCTGTGCAATGAAAATAGCATTTGTCTGGCCTTGTGGGTGAGGTGGCCTCATTTGAGTTGGATTTGCATTTTGACCTACATATGCTCTTGGTACGTTTGAAGTAGATGGACCGGCTGATCCTGTGGTGACTTGCACATTTTGATTTCCACCCTTTGAGATGGTATCATCAACACCTCTTAGAAAAGCTTCCTTAATTTCAGGTACTCGAATCAATTCTGTCAATGGCAGGTTGATTTTAATCTTCTTGAGTTCTTCGACAACACACTGACTCAATCTCTTTAAATCCTCTTTAGGAACTTCCTTCCTGACTGGATCGATCCTTGCAGAGATATTCTGTTGCTGAACTTCTTGTGCTGGGACAACGTTCTGAACTGGATTTCGCTGTCTGTATTCGGGTGCATCCCTTGGATAGCTTGGATTGTTACTTGCATTTGGATTTGGCGGAGTATGCAAGTTATTAGGAGGAGTTGACGTGGTAATAGGATCTTGTGGCCGGTAATTCCGCTGATAAACTCTTTGTGGGGCATTGCCAGCAGATTGCTGAAAGGCCTGAACTTCATCTGCTTCTTGGGTTTGGAAATCACCCTCGAATGGCGGAGTGTAGTATGTATCCTCAACTGGTTCATTTGCAGAGGCTGGCGGGAATCTTCCGCTATATTCTGTCATATCATATTCCATCATAGGTGGAAAAGTAAAATCTTCAATCATCAAAGCTTGATCATACCTCTGCGTGGGCACAATTTCATATCCGGTGACTGGAGGATTCTCTGGTACCTGTGTACCATGCATTTCCTGTTGAAAGATGTCAGCTGCTATCTTAAATTCGGGACATTGAAGTTCTGAATGCTGATTGGTGTTATGCAACCGGCACCATGTAGATAGTGCAGCTTCTGCTAAAAATACTTTCTCTGCAGGTTTTGGGTCCGAAGCTGGTGGATTGTCAAGTGGTGAAGGGACTGTGCCGGTATTCGGTGCAGTGTTCCAGGTTCTATTCTGTCGTTGAAAGCCTTGATTATTTCCCCTAAAACCTTGATTGTATCCCTGATTATATCCTTGATTGTATCCTTGATTTCCTTGGTATCCACCCTGATTGCCTTGGAAATTCTTCTGCAAATAGTTGTTCTGATTTCGTAAATGTGTAACTTCAGTAGACAATTTCTTTACCTGATCAATCAGCTCTTTCATTTCGTCTTTCTCCTCCTGAGCCTTCGCAGAAGATGAAGATCCTTGCAAATACACTGGCTTTTCCGGTATAACTTGTGAAATTGGCACTCCTGGATGTAGGACTAATTGATTAGCAGGAGTGGAAACAGGAACTGGATTCATTACAGGTGTATGTTGAGCCAATGCGTGATTGATTCCCTGAATCTGATTTGGCATTGCCACATGCCCTATGTGATTAAGTGGCCCATGCGTGTTCATACCCAAATCTGTGTTCACCTTAACGGCTTCAGCATATGCTCCTGTCAAAGTGGTCGGCGGGGTTGTTGCTCTTTTCACGAACATAGAAGTAAGGCGATCCAATGCAGCGTAATAAATCTCCATCGCCATTACTGGAGTGATATCATAGGGAGGTTGCAATCTTGAATATGCTTTATGGAACCTGTGATTAAAAGCGGCAATAGGCTCGTGTTCCTGTCTTCGAACTTCGATGAATTGCTTATAGAGTTCTGCAGGAGTGATGAGAATCTTGAATTTCTCCAGGAAAGCGGTTCTCATCTGTTCCCAGGTAGTAATAGATCCAGCCGGTAGATTGACATACCAAAAAGTAGCGTCTCCTTCAAGAGAGTAGGGAAATAGCCGGCATGCTACATCTTCATCTTCAATCCTTCGATTTACCAGAGTACCTTCAAAGATCTTAATATGTTCTTCAGCTGTCCTACTCGGATCGTTGACATGAAATTTCGAACAAAAGTGTTCGGGATTCTTGGGCATATCATGGTAATCGGTAAAAGTCCCAAGGGGTGAGACATTTCCCAAAGGCCAAGCTTGTGCTGGTGCTGCCATTGGAATGTTGGGTTGTCCTGGACCTGCTTGAGCAGCTCCTTGCTGAAGTGGAGTGCCTGTGGTGGTTACTTGGACGTTGCCTGGTTGAACAACTCCCTGATTTTGATTCTTCGGAGGTGGAGTTTGAAATGAATTTGAAATATCACCCCCACTTGGAGATCCTTGGCTGGCTGAAGTCCCTTTCTTTCCTTTCTTCGACTTTGAAGGGAACCCCAACTCAGAAAAGTCCTTGGATGCTCCTGGTGCAGACCTTAGAATTCTTTGGTGCCTCTCTGGCGAGAAAGAACCAATTCGCTCCAGGATGTTCTTCCTTAATCTGAAACAACTTGTAAGATGCCCTCCTTCTAGCGCCAAATATGTTGATGGTTGTTTTTCAACAAGTCAACAATAGAGTAAAATACTAGGTATTTAACTCTCTCTTGAGCAAAGCCTCTCGGATGCTAAACCAAGTGATCAAACGAGATAACTCCAAGGTTCCTTCTAATAATAATGTTTCAATTTCAGTAGGAAACAGCTCAATGATTTAAGTATGATTTTGCTGTTAATCAACAAAGGGACTTACACAATTGTTCAACTTGTTGTTTCAAAGACTCTGGAAGTGAACACTAGAAAATCTAGGTACTGCAACTGACGCGTATGATTTAGCAATGGACGTTCTGATCCTAAATCTAAATGATTGATAAAAAAAAAGGCAAAAGATATAGGGTTGAGGAAAAACTAATCTAGTCCTAAATGGAAGGATATTTACTGCTTAGAGTGAAGTCGAACCAGATCTTGTTTTGCCAAGATGAAACAACTACACAAGAGAGGTGCTATCTTCAAAGGTATGCAAGATATTTAAATCAATTATGCTCATGAAGAATTCAACAGGCATAAAGATCGAATTGACGCTCAATTGTAAAGACTTCACTACAAGGCAATAAAAACAACCTTTCACTAACTAACTTATACTTAAAAGAAAACTTGCAACTTAACTTAATATTCGTGTGAAAATTGAAACCATGCAAACACTCAGAAATATAAATAGAATCACCAAATCAATGAGTCCTTTATTATCTCGGAGAGCTCTTACAACAATTTCAAAATTTCCAACTGTTACAAATGAGAGCAATGAGAGCTCTTTTATAGTCCTCAAAGGAGAGAAGGGTCAAGATTGATCGGCGAAATCAGCGGATCAGATCAAGCCACATCACAAGTAGTTACAACAAACTATACTTTATTAAATGAATGAGGTTAACTTTATTAAATACAGGAGGTTACTCATATTAAATGAAAGAAGTCATGAAAGAGAGAACAAAGGCATGCTTTCCAAGAGGATAAGGAAGCCACATCATCAAGGCGAGTACTATGTAGTAGTACTATGAGATACAATGAATCTGGACACAATTTGAATAATATCTTCCATTGGTACACTTGTCGCTGCCTTAATGGATCCTTCTGCCACTGCTACATCTGCCTCATAGACTCCAAGTGTCTTCTCCCAGTCGTTTATCCAAGACTTATTTTCCCCAAGACGATATGCAAGTGTGAATATATTATCTAGTTGACTTTCATCAAGTCCATCATATTGAAAGTAGAATGCCTTAACTTGTTGCTTCATGTTCTCAATGGTAACATTTCCATAAGGATTACAAATCTTTGTCAAAGCAGTATATATATGATTTTCTGTTCTTAGAAGAACACTTCTTATCCTGGACATATCTACTTCAATCTTATCAACTAGTTGCCCCTTGTTGTGAAAGGAGAAATACCAAGTGACAAAGTCATGTGGAGTATCTCTGTCAATTACCTTATTATGAATTAAATCTTCTACTGGAGCTTCCATTAAGCTTTTGAGTTGTGGCATATATTGCTCTTTGATTGGTTTGAACTCAGCACAACTTTCCAATAAAGCTTGGACTCGACCTTGGAGCTTAATGACTCTGTCATACACTTGCACAATTTCTTCTAGGTAAATATAGGCCTTGTCTTCTGTCTTTTCTATCCATCCCTTCATCATCTGGGATGAAGTTCTCATGTCCTCAACTCGGGATACTGTTTCCTGTGGAAGAATGGAAGGAGGAATTGCAGTAACTTCCTTCTGTTGAATAGGTTGCATGACCTGTTGGATGTAATGCTTCAATGTACTAAAATCTTGTTCAACTTTCATCCTTGCTTCTCTTTCTTGTTTCAACATACTTCTCACATTATTCACTGCATCTTGTAGTTCCTCATCGACTTGTTCCCTTGTGATTGGGCCCATACCAATTGTAGTCAAATTATAATCTTCAGGTGCCATGTTTTCTATCTCCTTGTCACTTCTAGGAACCGCTATGTGGACCTCTCTGTTTCCAGCAGAATCTTGAGTGATTTTAGAAAGGATCGTTGCTTTCTTCTTCTGATTATTCTTTTGTACATTTACAAGCAATTCCTCAACTGCAGTAGGCTGATAAGTCTCTACAATTGTGCTTTCTTCAATCCTTTGTCTCAACCATGGTGGGAAAGTAGAAAGGTCTCGTTGTTCATGGGCTTGATTGTGTTGAACACGAGCTACTTCTTCATCAGATTCAGCTTGTCCTATTTCATCCTGACCAAGATCATCATTTTCTTCGATTATGACAGTGGGGCTTGATTGGATTTCTTCTGATGGAATCAATGCAACTTCTTCTATTACTTCTATCTCTTGTATTGGATTTTGAACAATTGAAACACCTTCTTGTGGATTAGATGAAGTAGATGGATTACTCTTTTTCTGAGGTCTTCGACTAGATTCCCCTTGATCTTGACTAGGTCTTTTCCTCTTTCTGGCTGAATTATTGCTCTGATCATTCCCACTGTGTTGTGGTTGACTATGTGTACTATGCTGCTTTGGTTCTCCTTCATCCATCTTATTGTAGGTGAGATCTCGACTTTCAGCACTTATTTCCTGCAATAGTTGATTGATACACACTTGTGTCATGGCTAAAACCGGCTTTATCAAATCTTCTTCGGATGCATCTCTCTTTGACCAATCAATTGTGTAAGGCAAATCCTTTATCTTGTCAAATTCATCTACTAGCATAGTATCATCCTCGGTGAACTGGTCTGGAATCCTGAATGCTTTGGTGGCTCTGACTAAATCCCAGTCGAGTCTCGAACTTTGAAGAGTTCGGAGATCATCTTCATCTTGAGCACTGGCCCAGTGGTCTTCCAATTGCTTGATATGTTTGAATTCTCGGTTGTATTTCCAGCAAACTTGGAAAGGGTCAAAGTTAGGCCTCTTGGTGCCATGAGTCTGCAAATGATAGGCCTGTAGCTCTATTTCAGAATACTCAGCTGCTGATAAAGATGGACATTCCAGATTTTGTCCAAGACGAAGTGGAAATTGGATTCCTCCTTTCTTTTTCAACTTCTGCAACCTGATGAGTTCTAGGAGTTGTCTTGTAACCTCTAACATCACCATCCTGTTAGTTGGATACCTTGGCAATCTGTATGGATATGATGTGAATCCTTGGATCCTTAGGTAAGTGTACCTTTCATGTTGAGTATACCAGTGTCCATATGCTGAAATGAATTCTTTTGCTGCATTAGACAATCTTTTATGAAATTCTCCCCTCAGTTTCTTCATTATGAACATGGCAAATGCATCATTAAACCTTGTATAATGATTAATACTCTTGAGGTGCAACTGAGGATAACATTGATGTGACAAGTATTTGTTAGGTCCAATGCCGACTTCTCCTTTCTTGGTTAAACCTGAATAAACTTCATTTCTGGCAAGAAGGTACACTATATAGGAACTCATATAACAAGTCTTAGTTTTAGCAAAACTGAGGAACTGCTCATGTATACTTTGACTGATAAGTCCAGCCCAATCAATCATTTTCCCTTTAAGAACTGACTTGATGAAAGAGTACATCCAAGGCTGGAAAGTAGCAGATTGAGGCATTCCTGTCATTCTGTTCAAAAACATGATTAGATATCCAATTTCCGGATGAAAATCTGACTTATGGAACTGTGGAGGATTATTCATATTGAACTTCATGGCTGGATTGGCCATCCACTCTCTCCTTATCTCTTGTAACTTTATCTTGGTGTCAACATCATACTCCTGCTGGCCTTGTTGTTTTGAGATGCTGATCATCCTCTCTTTGGTTGGAATGTTGAAAGTCTCTTAAACTGCTTCCCTTTGCAAATAGGCTAGTATCGTTCCATCCTTGGCTATGATTTGCCTTGTATTTACATCATACTTTTTGACACATTCGATGATCATTTCCGGACATGGCAAAGTTGGCGGAAAACAAGCAGCTTCAATGGCTCCACTCCTCATGATGGCTCGAGCGAGGCTTCCTCCGTTAGGTTCTTCAAGGACTGACTTGATATCTTCCAAGTTGCTGCTTCCCATATTTGTATCGCTTACATTTGTCCACCTTGAGACGAGCTTTGATTCGGGAATCTTCCCCTTGGCATCCATCCGGATCTTGGCTTGTCGTTCCTTGGAAGTCATTGCCATTATTCTGCAGATTGATGAGCTGTTTTGTATTTGATACCTTGCAATTTGATTTCCCACTTGACAAAATTTGATAAAATCAAATTTATCTTCTAAAATCAACTTCTTGTGGCTGCTCCTTGAAGAAAATTCTGCTCTTGGAGAACAAATCTGCTCTTGAAAATAAATCAAATGAAAAAGAAATGAGGCACATATATATAATTCACTTTAAAAAAAAAAACCTTCCTTCTTCCTAGGCCGACCTCATGCACAAACATTTAATTTAATTTTGATCTTTATTAAATGAATGCATTTTGCACGTTTCCCGAAGGCAACAATCATTAAATGTTTATAACTTCTTTCTTTTGGACGCATTGGATAAAGACTTGATAATCTTCTTCTTATTGTTGGACGTTTTCCTCCTTCTTTCAAGCGCATAGAATCAGCATGTTGTTATCTTCTTGTCTTTGTTTCATAAAGCTCTTCCTTCATCATCCTCCTAGTCGCATTAGATGAAGAATTGAAACTCCCTTTGGCAATTCGCATTAGTTGAGGTCTTCGAGGCCTTCTCAAGATTTTCGCATTAGATGAAGTTTGTAATTCCTCTTCTCATTTCGCCTTAGATGGGATAATGGAGTCTCCTTCTTGGAATGTCATGTCTTGCTATCTAACACTTGCTTTCAGCATTTCGCACTAGTTAACCCCTTGATGATCCTCCTTTCATGTTTCGCATTAGTTAAAGGATTAAAATCCTCTTGTTGTAAGTCGCACTAGATGGAGTTGGTAGGATCTTCAAGTGATTTCGCATTTGATGAAGGCATAGGATTCCCCTTGACACATTTCGCACTAGTTGAAGGATTGAGATCCTCTTGACACTTGGCGGTTTAAATCATTAATTATGGAGTCATTTGAACTTTCAGGGTCTTTCCTCTTGGTATGGCGCATTGGATAATGTCCTAAGACTTCTTAAGTTTTGGCGCACTAGTTGAAGGATTGGGATCCTCTTTAGATATGGCGCATTGCTTTAGGCAATTTGGATCTTCAAGGAGTGGCGCAATGGATAATGGCTTGATGATCTTCTTCTACATCACCCTTGACTCTCCTCACATATGGCGCATTGCTTGGGCAATTAGAGATCTTCAAGGAATGAAGTTTCGTTGTCTCCATGTAGGTAGCGCGTTGGATGGACTTTATGAATCTTCTAGAGTGTTAGCGCATTGCTTAGGCAATTTAGATTCTTCTTGTGCATGGCGCAATGGATAGGCAATTTAAGCTCTTCAAAAATAAACTTCATTCATGACGCATTAGATGACACTTGAAAATCTTCTAGATACAAACCTTGATTACTACCTCATAATGTTGGCGCATTGGATCACTATATTGAGATCTTCAAAATGAAACTTCATCCTCCTCCTTTAGATATGGCGCATTAGTTAAGCTTGTAGGATCCTCTGAGAACGTGTCTCTCTTTACCTTGGTGTTGCATATTGGATGACCTTGCCATAGGCGCATTAGATCAAGTTTTGAATTCCTCTGAAACTTACCTTGAAGACCAAACATTAGATGTCTAGGATATTGGCAATCTCCTCATGATAGAGCGCATTAGATGGACTTGGCAAATCCTCTAGAACTTGGTCGCATTAGATCACTAGTTTGGATTCCTCAACATCAAACTTCACTCTCCTCTTTAAGATGGCGCATCACTTCAAGTTTTAGAATCCTCTGAACTTGTAACATTTCTCAAGTCAAAACTCTCACATTTCCCTCTTCTTCCTTGATGGCGCATCACTTCAAGAATTGAAATCCTCTGACATTTTCATTAAAAATTGCTCCAAGATTGGCTTTAGACTTGTCCTTTTTCACTTTCGCATTGGTTGAAGGCGTTGAAATTCTCATCTCTTCCTCCGAAATGACCTTTTAGTCTGGGCGCACTAGATGGAGTTTTCAAATCCTCTGGCTCAAATGTCTTCTGCTTCGTGATTTTGCGCCCAGATTTGCGCCATCTAAGTGTCTAGTCGCATTAGATCAGTGTTTTGAATCTTCTGACTTCGTCAAGTATTTTTTAGGATCACGCGAGTAAAGGTATATTGAAAAATATATTTAAGTATATACTTTAAATATTTTTCAATATACCTTTCAGGATGTTTGAGATAGGTCCCGAATCCACCGGATTTAGGATGCAAAATATAGAATTTGGAGGATTCACCAGATTTCAGACTTAGCCATTTTTTCAGGATTTTCAGGATTTCAGGCTTTAGTCTTAGTCTTTTCAGGGTCTCAAACATTCTGAAGGATTAACCTCAAAATTCAATATCTAGATAGGATTTGATCACAATTCTTCATTATTGCAAGTTCATCTACCCTTAATCGTGAACCAAAGATCATAGGCAAGGAAATTGTTACCGAACCAGCAAAGGAAAACGAGTCAGGACATTATTAAAATCTCAGCAAAACTCATTGGAAACTCATTGGAAACTCACTGAAAAGCTCAGAGCTCAAAAAAAAGGGGGGTCCCTATTCCTAATGGGGTGATGTGTGATTTGGTCACAACACCATCAAGGTGTCATGTTTACTTGATTGGATTTGGGTCATATGCATTGGTCTTAATTCTTTTTATATGTTCCTATGTTGCCTTGGTCTGGGAGTCTATCTCTATCTACACATAGGGTGGAGTGTTGCAACTATGTCTAGATCTACATAGGCAAGGTTAGCGGAATATGCAGGCAGGGTTAGCGGAATAAACAAGCAGGCAGAGGGTTACCGGACAATGGATTAGCGAGCAGTGGGTAAACGGCAGATAGAGGGTTTTGTCGGCTTTTATGGTGGGCTCCCTTTGCTTTTGCACTTTGAACGGAGAAAAAATTGAGTCCCATAAACAAAGAAAGCATTAGAAACGACGAAGGTGTCGAGACAAAAGCTTGTGTCGGCTTCTTCTGGTGGGCTCCTCTTGTCTATGTGTGGGGCTGCAAGCAGGAGCTCAATAAGCGACAGTCATTTCTTTTTGGGGTTTGGGTTTTAAAAAGCCAGCGCGCAAGTGCTTCAGTGGGCCTAGCAGGCAAGCAACAAGGGTCTCAATCAGGACAAAGAAAGGTATGCTTTGCCTTTTTTCAAATTACTGAACTTCTTTGTCTTATTTGTTTGTTTTTAAACTCTTTTTTTTACGGCAATGGAAATCAAAGCAGCAGAAAACATTGAAAATGGAAAACAAACCACTTAGGTCAGGTAAAAATTGTGTCAGCAGATAAAATTGGGAAGTGGGTTTGGGTGAATGCAAAACAGTATCGGGGTATTTTAAAGTGTAGGCTTGCCCGCTTAAAATGGAAACAGTCACGAAAAAAACAATCCCAAAGAGAAAAAAGGGCTAAAGGCAACAAAAACAAGGAAGAATCAGTCATCTACAGTCCTACTTCTACGCCTCTTACTTGGTCATCAGACCTATATGTGCAAGAGCTACTAAATGCCAAGTCGAGGTTAGAGGTTTTGGAAGCCAAGGAACAAGCAAGGGATTGCAAAATGCACGAGATTTCAGTTGCAAATTGGTTCTTAGAGGAAGGAAATAAAGCTTTAAAGAAGTAGATGGCAATGTTACAAGAGGCTCTTTCGGTAGGGAAGCAGGAGTGGCAAGACATGAAGTCAGCTTGGCTAATTTTGAAAGAAACTATAGCAGCAAATGGAAATACGATACACTTGAAAACAAATAAGGCGGAGGTGCAAGCACCTCAACAAGCAAATCCTTTGGGAGGAAGTATAAAAGGAAATAATAGGGGAGATATATCAAAAGAAGTGAGAACATGGACTCAAGCCGGTAGTGGTTCCACAAGCATGGAGGCAGAAACAAACACAAGTGTCGATAGAACTCAAGAAAAAGAGATCAACGAAAGGCAAGTTAGAGAAACAAATGTAATTATCAAAGGAGAGATTATGGGAATATTGAAAGTACTTTCAATCTCACAAGTGACCTTTTAAAAGAAAAGTTGCATTGGCAAGGACAAATCTGCCAAGTGAGGAGGGTGGGTAAGTTATGTGAAGAGAGGGATCAGCCTATAAAAGTTGTTACGGCAAGCACGCATGACAAGCATCTTCTTTTAAGCAAAAAGAAGCTTTTGAGGGGCTCACGCTTCTTTCTAGACGAGGATTTAACCAGTAGACAACAAAAGGAGAGAAGGGAGGAAGTGGCAAAAATAAGAGCAGCAAGAGATGAAGGCAAACGGGCATGGTTGTACAATGGGAAAGCTATTATAGCCAATTTTGGGCCTTCCGGTAAGGCAGGGCAGCAAGATGGAAGCAAAGAGAAAACAATTGATTCTATTGTAGGAAGGAAAGCAACTAGGCCAACTTGGGTAAAAAGGTGTGAAGACTCAAATTTGAGTCTTGTGTGCCAAAATACATAGCAATCAAGCCCTACCTAGGTTTACTTAAGCCTAGTATGTTGGAATTGTAGAGGTTACCCTTGGAGAAGGGGGCATGGGTTAGGACCGATTGCAAAAGGTGGAGACATAATTTGTCTCACAGAAACTCATGAGCATGAAGGATGCAAGACTCCTAGGTTTGAAAGTTACACGAAGTTGGTGGTTTGGAACAAGGCAGCTAGAAATGGTAAAGGGTTCAAGGGAATAATGGTCTTAGTGAAAGAAAGAGAAGGGCGTAACATTCAATTGGAAAGAGAAGATACAAATAAGCAATTCATTTGGTTCAAAATCTCCGAAAATGAAAATCATATAAGAATCGCAGCATGTTATTTTGCACCATAGGTTTCAAAAACTTACAAAAATAATGGGTTAGACAGCAAGGACCCATATGCAGCCCTGAAAAAAGATATTGCAGCATACTTTCAACAAGGAGAAGTTATTTTAGTAGGAGATTTCAATGCCAGGACAACAAATGAGCAAGCTAGTACTTTATGTTGCAAAGAGGATCACAATCCTATTTGGCTTACGGAAGAAGGAAACCACCAGTGGACAAGACGTTCAAAAGATAACAAGGATGGTAACCATTTTGGGGAAGAATTGCTTACTCTATGTGGCACTTTTGATTTAATTATTTGCAATGGTTTGGATAGGTGGAAGATGTCATGAAATTTTACTTGCAATACGTACAGTGGTGAAAATGTTGTTGACTATGCAATTTGCTCGCAAAGCTTGATTGAAAGGATAGAGGAAGTTACGATTGGAGAGCATATTTGGGACTTAAAATCAGATCCTAACCCAATTTACTTAAAGTTGTATTGGCTTCAAAAGAAACAACATGGGAGGAAAACTCATTGTCTTAGGCAAACACCATTAAAGGGAAGAATTCTTTTGACTCAAGAAAACAATTTTATCTTCAAGGCAGCGATAGAAAGGTTTAGTAAGCAAGAGAAAACTAGTTCTCAAGGTTTCAATAGACATGAGTTAACAAATATTATCTAAAGAGCACTTGGAAAGTGCAAAAGAGCAAAAAGCAAGAAAGCAAAAACAAATTGCTTTCCTGTAAATGTTTGGTTTGATAAGGAATGCAAAATGGCAAGGAAAACTTTGAAGGAGCCAAGCAAGAAGAAGATGAATATAAAGTTGTACAAGCGGATCCTAAAACAGAAAAAAGCTAAGTTCATGAACACAAAAAGAGAAGAGTTAATTTATCTAGGTAAGAATAATCCAAAGCTTTTTTGGAAGGAGCTTCAATCGAGAAAGAAACAAAATGAAAATAACATTTCAGCAAACCAATGGTTAGAATATGCAAGAAAACTTTATGAGCAGGAATCAGAGGTTGTGCCTACCCCTTGATCAACATCACAACAAAGCTTTTCTCCTTGCAAGAGGTGGAGATTGGTATAAAAAATTGGGTGGAGGAAAAGCTAAGGATTTGGTTGAGCTTCAAGCGGAGTATCTAAAATGGGGAGTGAGTACTTTCGCACTGCACATTATGCGAACTTTCAACATCATTCAGCAAGGGTTCCCAAAAGATTGGACAACCAGCCTAGTGATACCTCTTTTTAAGAGTGGTGACGTTAATAACCCCTCAAATTATAGGACCATAATGATCAATCCTTTGTTTGCGAAATTATTTGGTAGCATGGTAGAAAATAGAATCAACAAGTGGGCAGAAGAAAAAGAAAAACGAGCAAAAGGGCAAGCAGGTTTTAGACCCAAACAATCTACGGTTGATCATGGAATCACATTAAGGCACATCATTGAAAAAGTTTGGGGGGAAAGGGAGGAAGTCTTTTGTTGTTTTGTTGACTTCAAAAAGGCTTTTGACACGGTTCCTAGGGATAAGCTATGGTGTAGAATGGAGGAACTTGGGATCCGTATGCATCTTAAAGCAACTGTCCATAGACTTTATGAAGAGGTAAGAATCAAAATCAGAACTTCAGCGGGTATTTCGAAAAGTTTTAGGAGTGACATTGGGGTCAAGCAAGGCTGCCCGCTTTCTCCTACTCTTTTTGGATTATATATTGACAAACTTTAAGAGTGGTTAAACTTACAAGGAGGGGATGGTGTACTTTTGGGAGAATTTGTGGTAAAAACTTATTTTATATGTTGACGACCTTATTTTGATTGCTAAGTCGGCTCAAGGGTTGCAAGAGCACTTATTTGCCCTTGAGCATTTTTGTAGAACGGTGGGGATGCAAGTCAATACCAGTAAGACCAAGATCATGATCTTTTCCAACAAAAGAAAGAGGAGCCAGCATAAGTTCTACTTTGAAGGCAATACTCTAGAAGAAGTAACAGAGTACAAATACCTTGGGTTTGACTTCAACAACAAGCTTAGTTGGGAGGGCTGCAGAAAGAAAAGAACTTTGGGAGGTTGGAAAGCATTATATGCTCTTCAAAATAGATGTAGAGAGGCAGAGTTATGGGATTGGAACACTACGCGGGTTCTTTTTGAGCTTTTGGTGCTTCCGATGGTGCTTTATGGATGTGAATTGTGGGCTAGCAGCACTTCAAATTCAAAGTGGAAACAAATTGAGAAAATTCAAAAGCATTTGATCACAAGTAAATTCAAACTTAAAGGTTCGGTTCCTTATGAGATAATGCTGAGTGAAACAGGGGCAGCACCTATTGAAGCTATTGCTATGATATATCTAATAAGGTATTTAAAAAGAATTGAGCAAATGGTTTTAGGTAGATGGCCTAAAGTTGTTTTCAATGACATCATAAGTGAAAGAAAGAAGACTTGGATGAGACAAAACAATAAATGGATGAACAAATGGAATATATATTTGAATGCTTGCCCCAATAATAGAAAAGAAGTAAAGGCTTATGTTATGGATAAATTCCGCAAGCGTTTGTGGGGGAAAGTGCTTGGGAGGAAGAAGAAATACTATCTTGACGAATTCAACCCTACTTGTGACCAACAAAAAGCGTACAAAGGGGCCTATATTTCGTGGAGAGCTAAGATTCTTATTGCTCAATTAAGAACTAACTCTCATCAACTCTAGTGTGAAACAGGGCGGTGGAAAAGGCCTAAAGAAACATGAGAAGAATAGGTGTGTATTTTTTGCACTATTGGGGCAGTGGACTCAGAAAAACACTTTATTATGGAGTGTGAGGCTTTCAAGGACATCAGGAACAAGTATGCCAATAGCTTGGCATCTCTATCTTAGCATAGTTTATTCAGTGAAGAAAATGTTGCGAAGTTTGGGGAGTTCATCCTCACTTTGAACAGGAAAAGAAGCGAAGTACAGAAGATTAAAACAGCAAGGCTGGTGGTCCCATAGGCTATTTTTAGTCTCATGGACATTAAAAGCTATTCATCCATTCATTCATGCCCCATGTACTTAAATGGTGGCCAAGTAAATAGCATCATTTGATTGGCCTACATCGCTTTAGGGTTTGTGTCCTAGTGTTTGGTGGGGTCTTCTTTGTGTCTTGATGGCTTATTGGTGTCAAGTTGGTGTTCCTTCATGCCCTAGTTCAAATGTTTCCAGTGTTCTCATGGCAGCTTGTACAAGAGACCTTGGACCTTATTTTTCCCATGCTCCTTGCCTTAGCCTATTTCATATTTTTCCTCACGCCTAAATTCATGTTGAAAGCCTACGCATAGCCCATGCACTTTATATTATATTCCTCTATTGAGTTGCTAGACAAGATGCCGCATAACTCAAAGCACAAGCTTAATTTCTCCAATGCAATCGTCACCACTTGTCTCAGTTTCCTCACCGCTTGCTTTTCGTGACCCGCTAGCCCTTTGATCTTGGCCCCCGGTCACTCTTTTCCCCATCTTCATCTTGTAACTTTGCTTTAAGTCTAGACCCAAACCCATATTAAACTGCTTTATACCCGGCTCCTACATCTGTTCTTGCAAATGTTCTAAGTCCAAAGAATTTTCCAAATCCGAGCTTCTTTATTATTCCCAACCAAGTGATAGTTTGAGATCCATGGTATCATGCTTTTATTCAAGGCTCACTCTGGTGTCGCCATGTGGCATCCTTTGATAGCTCCATGTGTCTCTTTCTCACGGGCTCCAAGATTCTCATGTTCTATTCTAGACTCCAATTTACCAGTGAGTTGTGTTGCATCTAGCCTTTCACGTCTCCCCATTTTGAAGTTTCGAGTCCAAGGACTTTTTACTTGTAACTTAAAGCTGCCATTTTTCCCATGTACTGTTTACACAGCTAAAATTTATTTCTTCTCATTTTGTCTTCTTATGTGCATAGCTTAGTAATACTTCTCTTCTTAAAAGGAAAGTATAACTAACTCATTTATGTAATGTCCCCTATTTGGATATCCCTGATTTCTTTACCTGCACACACTAATAATCACTAGAAAGGGACATTAGAAATACTCAAGATCAATAAATTAAGATAATATTCAATTCATAGCATCATCATTCATACTAAATTCATCTATCATAGCATAATTAATAGTGAGATCAATACTTCATAGCATAAATAATGAGATCAATTCATCATAGCATAATCAATATTTAGTTCAATCCATAACACAATTAATATTCAAACCAATCATAGCCTAAACAGTATTTAGTTCAATACATATATTAAACAAGCAAAAGTATACACACCATACACGAAGCATACACGTAATTCACAGAGTAGACATATAATAATTTCAAGGTTATTCCCAATGGTCAACCACATAATGAAATTCTATGAGAAAGCCTATAGGACACTGCAAGTCTGTCCTCCTCAACCAAGCCATAGGGTGGGTACATCCATCCCGGATAATTCACCCCCTTGGCCCACAAGTGGCAGGAACTCCCATCCATCCAACTTGGGGTGGCCTACTTGATGAAGGGACTAGTTTTGTTGCTTGTCCCCTAATATGCATTTCTCTATCCTCCTCAATCAAGCCCAAGGGTGGGTACATCCATCCCGAATAATCCACCCCCTTGGCCCACAAGTGGCAGGAACTCCCGTCCATCCAACTTGGGGTGGCCTAATTGATGAGGGGACCAATGTTGCTTTTCACATTCATTCCAAATGTGATGACTCATTGGGTTAAGTACCTCTTTCAAGTTCGGTTCAAGGATTGTAATATATCCTTCTTTGTTGTTAACACTTGTGGTATAGCCAATATAGATACTTGATATATTCTCTTTTGCTTGATTCTTATATGACTTCCTTCCAATGAAGATAGCTTTCTTTGATTGCTAATTGATACCTCAGATATTTGTTGGTTTGCTTGATTCAATAATAGAATCATAGAGCAATAGAATGATAGAATTATAGAAGGATAGAATAATCGAATGATAGAATGATTAATAGAATGAGAGGATGATAGAGTTATAGCATGATAGAAGAGCTGCAATAAATAATTCTCTGTTGTTATGCATATAGATATCACTGCTGATATATTCCTTTCTGCTTTCTATATATTCTCTTGTTCATCACTTCATGTCTTTCAATAAATAGTCTTATGTTATATATATATATATATATATATATATATATATATATATATATATATATATATTTCTGCTTCTTTATATATATCTTTTTATCTTCAGATCTGCTGTAAACTTGAATGATTTACCTTGTATTCACCTTAATTTTTTGCATATATGTTCGTCATAGATCTGTCATAAATACTCCATGATCTGCTTCATTGCTTCACTCTTTACTTTTTCTTGAATGATCTTCATATCTATTTTAATCATTCCTCAATACTTCTCCTTGAATGATCTGCATATCCCTCTTTTTAAATCTGCATAAACCTTTTCCAAATCTGTATGTTCATACTTATATATTGCTGGTGTATATCTGCACATATCTTCCTTTGGTGTATATATATGATATATCCTCTTACCATGATTTTCTTCTTATGCAGATCTGTAAGTGTCTAATAGGTATTTCTTTTTATTTCCACACTCATTTCATACTTGCTCTCTACACCCCCCATCATCTCATATCACAAATGTTATTATATATGTATATGAGTGTAATGTCCCCTTTCTAGTTTCAGTGTTAGTCTATAATTGGTGTCCCATAGACTGACAATTTGGGTAGGGAACTGTAGTTGGTTTGGCCATGGAGGAGTTTGTTTGTGGTGGAGTTATGGTTCGAGGTCAGTGGATCCAATTGGCACCCTCTGAGTTGGCTCTGCTGCTCTTGGCTGTTACTATTTTTAGTAAGTTCGGGTTTGGTGTCGGATCAGGATTTTTAGAGTTGGGGGTGTGTTTGTCTCGTCAAGACCTTTCCGGCGAGCTATAGATCATGGCATTCCAACATCATATGGGCATTTATTTTAAAGTCCGAAAGTTATAATATTTATTTAAAGGGACTTTATAAATATCAAGCAGTGACTTAGGGAAAAAAGCAAATATTAAAAGGTCACTTAAGGAGGACATGGCCACCCATCCCAAGGGGGATTAAAAAACAATTTTAAAATACAAATTCCCTCCTAAAAGGCCAACGCCCTCATGCGGAAATAAAAGAAGGAAAAGCGAAGTCATTTGGCATGCTATGTTTTATAATATTTCTCTTATTGAGCTCTGCTAGGGTTTGTTCTTGAGAAGGGTTTGAGGATTCAAACCAGAAGCTCTTAGAGACGAAAACCTCCATGAGTAACGGCATTCTATAGGTGTGGAAGATCACCCGACGGTGCCATTAGAGGTGGATACACTCAATGTTCATAGTTGTGCCGAAAGGGAGTTCGTGGAATGAAATTTCAAGGGTTCATTGTTCATATCACTCGCAGATTGTGAAGTTCAGCTGATTGCAAAGGAGTTAGGACAGATTTTGTTGAGTTTGTGGGGAGATTAAAGGCTGTTGCATAATCCTCTTGATGGCCGTACTATACCTAGCCAGGCGTACCACATAAGGGGGGCATTTTGGGGGTGTTTGAGTGCAAATTTCTACTCCATACTTGGTCGCTTAGCCCTGTAGACAGCATACAATCCTTTGCATTGGTATTTTGGTGGCTGCTCAACATTATTGTTGCTGATATCTGTTGAGACATGGACCAGCTAGGACTCGAACCTAGGACCTTCCATTTGCTACTGGAGTGCTTTACCACTGAGCTACTGGCCCCTCTTGGGCCAGTCCATCGTCGATCCGAGTGTGGCTTACACCAACACCCCCCCTTAAGCCACACCTCTCGTGTGCTTGGGGCTCCTAGCCTGGCCTGGCTCTGATACCATGTTGAGACATGGACCAACTAGGACTCGAACCTAGGACCTTCCATTTGCTGCTGGAGTGCTCTACCACTGAGCTACTGGCCCCTCTTGGGCCAGTCCATCGTCGGTCCGAGTGTGGCTTACACCAACAATATCTACTTCTAGCCATGGTCGTACACATCAAGGAGTGACGTGGGGGTCTTTGAGCCTCGTTTCTCTTTGTGGGCAGCGAGTATTCTACCTTGTATGAGGCGTCTAGAACCTATTGTACTGTTGATATCATTGTATGCATAACACTTTGTGTTTCTTGGTGATTTGGAACAAATCTGTAATACCCAGCTGTTGGTCCAGCTACAGCATAAATTCGAAGTTGCAAATCTTGATATGGGTATTCATCTATAATTGATTTAGAGGTATTCCTTGATCTGGGTTGTTGTTATTTGACTCTAAATCTTTGTACTTTTTCTGGGTTTCCATTCTATGCTCTATATTGTATGCTAGGGCAACGCATCTGTAGGAAAACTGAAACCCCCTTCTGCATCTTCTGTCTAGTCTATAAGAACACACAAAAAAAATAAAAATAACACATAAAAGATCTTTAAAAATACAAACAGGTACGGCACATTACAGTGGTATCAAAGCTGGTTTTCCTGCCAGCCTATGAAATACATATCTTCAGTTGCATGTCAGTTTTGATGGCCGGACAGTGATTTGGTGTAAAAATCTATGAGAGGCAATGCCAGAGAACAAATATATTTGGAAAGAGTTCGTAGACGAGAAGCTGAACAGGAACAGTGGGAAGAGTGGCCTTCAGCACCAGAAGAACAACCTTTAGTCCTTTAAAGTGAGCCTTCGAAACACGAGGAGCAGCCAGTACCATCTTTTGGTGAAGAGGAAAATATTGCAGAAAACATGGGAGATAGAGAGGGTAGGTCAAACAGAGACCCATTCAAGGATGACAAGACAAATGCGAATAGCATGCTACATGCTATTAATGATTTGGCGAGAGGACAGCGAGAGATGCTCGAAAGGATGGACAGATCTCAAACAGAGTTGACATAGATTTTAGTCCGATTGATACCTGGTAACAATAATGGAAATAATAATGGAGGAGCTCAAAATAATGCAGGGGGTAACAATGAGAATAATCAGAATAATGGCAACAATGGGGAACATTCAATGAATGATAGAGCTACCCCGCAGCATAGATTTGCAGGTTCAGCCAACACGAGACCATTAATGCTTCAGTACTTACGAGAGGATAACCCACCTGAGGGAGCACCTGAACCAAATGATATAGCTCGACATGCACAGTATTGGTGGGATCGGAGAGCGATGGATATTGGGTTCTGTACTAATATGCCTTTCCAGGCTTATTTGACATTCAGGGAACGCAGTAGGCCACAGGCTAATACAGGAGCAAGACCACATAACCAGGACCTCCAGAAGAAGAAAGGAAAGATGAGCATTCCTAATTTTGATGGATCAGGGAAGACATCAGCTAGGGCATGGGTCCAGAAGGTGGATACATATTTACGCCTTAATCCTTCTACCAAACAGGATGCCATAGAATATGCAACTTTGCATTTAGACGGTGAGGCGCATGAGTGGTGGTATCACGGATTAGTTACACTAGGCCATGATCAGATTGTCTCTTATGCAGAATTTACAGAGAGATTGATTGACAGATTCGACAAGGGAGATCCTAAGTTGCACTTTAAGGAGCTAGCGCAGCTTAAACAATATGGTGGAGTAGATGCATATATCTCTGACTTCCAGAGATTATCAATTAAGGTCACAGATATTTCTAAGCATAGGCTCATTGTTCTCTTTGTTGATGGTCTAGCTAAGCCTTTGAGGGGTTGGATCAAGGGGTTTAATCCACCTACTTTACAGGAAGCCATCAAAAAGGCTAAGGACATGGAATAATCCTCCTACAAGAGTAAGTTTCAGTCTAAGGGGTTCCAACATAGGAGAGATAAGGAGAAGGACAAAAGACCCTTCCAAAAAGACTCTGGACAACAGCACAAGAATTCTTCCAGGTTGGATAAGGACCAGTTGAATGACCTCAGGACAAAGAAGCTATGTTTTCACTGTCGAGAGCCTTGGGATCCTAAGCACCAATGTGTTGCCCAGGGAAAAGCAAAGCAGCTAGAATACTTTTCAGCAAATGAGTCTATGGAGTCTGATCATCATTCGGAGCAGCAATCAGAAGATAATGACTCAGGGACAGATGGTGCATCTGAGACTTCAGATAAGGAAGAGGAGACCACCCTACCAACAACACATCTCTTGAGTATTCAGAGAGAGGGATCTTTCAGGATAAGAGGAGTACTGGGTGGATAGCGATGCATTACACTACTTGACACAGGTGCCACTCATAACTTCATAGATGAGGGCTTGGTTGCGAAGAGAGGGCTGAAAACCGAAGAGTTTGAGGGATTTAAGGTGAGGGTAGCTAATGGATTTGTACTCACCTGTACTAGTGGGCAGCAAATTTGTAGTGAAGACAGATCACAACAGTCTGAAACATTTCCTTGGCCAGAAGACTTGAATGAGAGGCAACAGAAATGGGTCAGCAAGCTTCAGGCCTACGACTTTGACATTGCTTATGTCAAAGGCAAGAAAAATATTGTTGCTGATGCCTTATCCAGAAGGCCCTATTTGTGTGCACTAGGTGCTATCTTAGATGATTGGAGAGATATGATATCAGCATAATATGCTAAGGATAAATGGGCTATTGGGATAATAGATGGCACTATTAAGGATGACAGGTACATAGTGGTAAATGATTTAATCATTTACAAGGACAGGATTTTCTTAGTACCAAGATCAAAGATGAAGCAGAAGATTTTGAGGGCATTCCATGGCTTGCCTATGGCAGGGCATCTAGGGTACTTCAAAACTTACAAGCAGGTCAGAAAGAGGTTCACTTAGAAGGGCCTCAAAACAGAAATTATGTAGTATGTGAGAGAGTGTCCGATATGCCAACAGAACAAACAGGAGCACTCTTTCCCAGGAGGATTATTACAGCCCCTGCCCATTCCTGAGAGGAAGTGGGATAGCATTTCTATGGACTTTATCACAGGCCTACCCAAAGTCCAAGGCAAGGATTGTATTTATGTGGTAGTGGATAAATTGACGAAATATGCACACTTCTTTGCCATTCCTACCACCTTCACTGCAGCTCAGGTTGCATAGTTGTTCTTTCGTGAGGTATTATGCCTTCATGGGTTGCCACGGAGCATTGTCAGTGATAGGGACAGCAGGTTCCTTAGTAATTTTTGGTAGGAGCTCTTTAGGTTGACAGGGACAGAGCTCACCCCCAGTACGAGCTCTTTAGGTTGACAGGGACAGAGCTCACCCCCAGTACGAGCTACCACCCACAGACCGATGGCCAGACAGAGATTGTCAATAAATGGGTGGAAGGATACTCCGGAATTATGTATCAGGGCAGCAAAAGGCATGGATTAAGTGGCTTCACATGAGAGAGTATTGTTATAATTCCACTTATCACATGTCCATCCAGATGTCACCCTTCATGGATTTGTATGGGTATGAGGCACCAAGCTTTGTTGATTTACTGTTTGGTGATAGCAGAGTGCCTAAGGCCAAAGACCTTTAGGAGAGTCAGGATATCATGAGGTCATTGAAGGAGAATATACAGAAAGCTCAGAATCAACAAAAATAGTATGCAAATCAACAAAGGACTCAATAATCATTTGAGGTTGGTGACATGGTATACTTAATGCTGCAGCCCTATAGGCAGTCCACTCTCAAGAAGAGTGGGACAGAGAAGCTTAAGCCACGGTACTATGGACCATTCAGGATCTCCAAGAAAATTGGAGAAGTGGCTTATGAGTTGGAATTGCCAGCAGGTAGCAAGGTACACAATGTATTTCACGTGTCACGTCTTAAGAAGGCTTTGGGACATAATGTGACACCATCAGAAGAGTTACCTCCTCTTGATGAAGAGGGGAAGTTGATTTTGGTGCCTGAGGCAATAATTGACACTAGGGAATGTACCTTGAGGAGGAGGACTATCAGAGAGTACCTGGTAAAATGGAAGAACCTGCCAGTGGAGGATACTACTTGGGAAAATGAGCAGATATTGGAGCATCCTGATCTGAGATTGCTTGAGGCAAGCAATCTTAGGGAGGGCGGACTGTAATGTCCCCTTTTTAGTTTCAGTGTTAGTCTATTATTGGGGTCCCGTAGACTAACAGTTTGGGTAGGGATCCGTGGATGGTTTAGTCGTGGAGGTGTTTGTTTGTGGTGGAGTTATGGTTCGAGCTCAGTGGATCCAGTTGGCACCCTCTGAGTTGGCTCTGTTACTCTTGGCCGTTACTATTTTTAGTAAGTTCGAGTTTGGTGTCGGATCAGGATTTTCAGAGTGGGGGTGTGTTCGTCTCGTCGAGACCTTTCCGGCGAGCTATAGATCATGTGGCATCATCAGAAGAGTTACCTCCTCTTGATGAAGAGGGGAAGTTGATTTTGGTACCCAAGGCAATAATTGACACTAAGGAACGTACCTTGAGGAGGACTATCAGAGAGTACCTGATAAAATGGAAGAACCTGCCAGTGGAGGATACTACTTGGGAAAATGAGAAGATATTGGAGCATCCTGATCTGAGATTGCTTGAGGCAAGCAATCTTAGGGAGGGCAGACTGTCATGTCCCCTTTTTAGTTTCAATGTTAGTCTATTATTGGGGTTCCGTAGATTGATAGTTTGGGTAGGGATCCGTGGTTGGTTTGGCCATGGAGGTGTTTGTTTGTAGTGGAGTTATGGTTCGAGATCAATGGATCCAGTTGGCACCCTCTGAGTTGGCTCTATTGCTCTTGGCCGTTACTATTTTTAGTAAGTTCGGGTTTGTTGTCAGATCGAGATTTTCAGAGTGGGGGTGTGTTCGTCTCGTCGAGACCTTTCTGGCGAGCTATAGATCATGGCATTCCGACATCATCTGGGCATTTATTTTAAAGTCCGGAAGTTATAAATTTTATTTAAAGGGACTTTATAAATATTAAGCAGTGACTTAGGAAAAAAGGCAACTATTAAAAGGTCACTTAAGGAGGGCATGGGCGCCCATCCCAAGGGGGATTAAAAAGCAATTTTAAAATACAAACTCCCTCCTAAAAGGCCAACGCCCTAATGAGGAAATAAAAGAAGGAAAAGCGAAGTCATTTGGCATGCTATGTTTTATGATATTTCTCTTATTGAGCTCTGCTAGGGTTTGCTCTTGATAAGGGTTTGAAGATTCGAACCAGAGGCTCTTGGAGACGAAAACCTCCATGAGTAACGGCATTCTACAGGTGTGGAAGATCACCCAAAGGTGCCATTAGAGGTGGATACACTCAATGTTCACAGTTGTGCCGAAAGGGAATTCGTGGAATGAAATTTCAAGGGTTCATTGTTCAGATCACTCACAGATTGTGAAGTTCAGCTGATTGCAAAGGAGTTAAGACAGATTTTGTTGAGTTTGTGGGGAGATTAAAGGCTGTTGCATAATCCTCTTGCTGATCGTATTATACCCAGCCAGCCATACCACACAAGGAGGGCATTTTGGGGGTGTTTGAGTGTTGTAATGTCCCCATTTTCGCGAGCATCAGAGTTTGGTGGATTAGCCTATCCTTTAACCCTCATAGGCTAATGGAGTTGTTCAGAGGGTCCTATTTGGCGAATGTTTGGTTGACTTCTTCATTAGAGCTCAGTTTCATTCAAGATTGGCCTTCATTTGACTCAGCTTCTCATACTTACTATTTATAGTAAGTCAGTGGATGTTAGAGAGGGACCTTTATTATATTTAGTAAGGCACCTAGACAGGAGTTGGATGCAGTGTCGATCTTCATGATCAGTTGGTTGGGCGTATTATTGAGCATTTAATGAGTTATTATCATTAAAGTTCTTTTAATGATAATTAATTAATATAACATCATAATTTAATGTTCTAAGTGAACTTTATATCCAACAGGGCCATGACCCTCAATTTAAGTCACTTAAAGTATATTAATAGATTATTAAAAGAGGAGCCTATTTATTGAGATATTTGCTAAAGTCAAAAGGCAAATATTAAATATGATATAAAGTGATTATAAATGCACTATTTAGGCGCCCATTTCAAGGATGAGTTATAAAGTGCATTTAATATTATTTAATGAGGATTTTAAATGTTATTAAGTGCTCACATGAGGATCGACCTAATTTGAAGAAGTATAAATAGAGCATGAAAAGAAAATCAACCTCAGTATTGAATGATCATTTGACTTTGTCTTTGTATGTTCTTGAGATTTGAGCTTGAGACCAAGGGTTTCAGCCATTCTGTCTACTTCTAGCATTGAAGAGCATTCATTCTTCATTGTTCCAGCAATCTGAGGTGGTGAAAGCTCCATTGAAGGTTTGCATACTGAGTTGGCTTCATTCAGAAGTCATTGTTGAGCATATTGGAGAAGATTCATATCATTTTCACAGGGGTTTTCATTGCAGATCAGAAGAATAAGTCTGGGATTATATGGCTGATATAGTTACCAACTATTAGCAATCAATCATTATTCTTGGCACGTGGGAATTAGGAATGAGTAGATTAAAGGTGATTTAAATCTGAAATCTCAAGGGTTTGAGAAGTAGTTTTCAGTTTGTTGAAAGGGCAATTATTCGAGATCATTTTGTTGCTGCTGCAAATCTTTTCCAGGCCGTACATTTCCTAGAACTAGCCCTATTGTGTTTGAGAGGGCCGTACTGTATACCTACAGCTAGGCGTGTTGATTCTGGAGTAAAGAGCTTGGAGTTAGGGTCTGAATATTTTATCATTTGGGCAGCTGAGTCTTGGCTTTCATTAGCATCCCTTATTGGGTGAGGAAAACTGAAAATCTGAAGATAGGCATCCAATCTGTGAGCATTCATGTTGCTGATCAGAACTTTCAGATTTGGATAATTTCCAGAATTTGCAAATATTACTGCTAGGTGACCGAGTATGTTTGTATTGAATTTGCAAAGAAATAGAAGTCTGATTTTTTAATATAAATACTTTGTATTTGCAAATATGTTAAATTAGATTTTAAGCTTGTTGCTTCAATTCAAGAAATTCCCAATTTGCAATTATATGTATTTTATTTTACTTCCTGGCAATATCTCATATTGAAAACCAAAACAAGCAAACTTGATGAATCAAACGAATTAAAAAAAGGCAGAAAATTATAAAATTCATATCAGCAGTGCACAAGTTTCATTGTGGGAGAACAGGGATACTATAGTGGTATCAAAGCGGTTTCCTGCCATCCTGTTGGGAAATCAGAAATTTGATCAGTTGCATGTTAAAGATTTGGGGTTGCATGTTAGTGATCAGCACTTGCATGTCAGTTTTAATGGTTGCATGTGTGGAATCAGCTATTGCATGTTAGTTTAACAGTGGGGTTTTATTTAAAAATTTCATGGAGCTCACACAATTGATATTTGAGTGACCAGCACTCTTGCATTTGTTTCAATCATGGGAAAATCCAGGGAAGAAATTGATCGGGAAGCCGATATAATTTTTAAAGAATACCAGATCATGCCAGATAAGTTTAAAATATTTGATAGTTTTGATGGTTTTCTGGATCACTTGACTTAATATTCGTTGGTTTGCTTAATTCAATAATAGAATCATAGAGCAATAGAATGATAGAATTATATAAGGATAAAATAATCGAATGATAGAATAATTAATAGAATGAGAGGATGATAGAGTTATAGCATGATAGAATGGCTGCAATAAATAATTCTCTGCTGTTATGCACATAGATATCACTGCTGATATATTCCTTTCTGCCTTCTATATGTTCTCTTGTTCATCACTTCATGTCTTTCAATAAATAGTCTTATGTTGTATATATATATATTTCTGCTGTAATTCTTTATATATATCTTTTTATCTTCAGATCTGCTGTAAACTTGAATGATTTACCTTGTATTCACCTTAATTTTTTGCATATATGTTCGTCATAGATCTCTCATAAATACTCCATGATCTGCTTCATTGTTTCACTCCTTACTTCTCTTTCTTGAATGATCTTCATATCTATTTTAATCATTCCTTAATACTTCTGCTTGAATGATCTGCATATCCCTCTCTTTAAATCTGCATAAACCTTTTCCAAATCTGTATGTTCATACTTATATATTACTGGTGTATATCTGCACATATCTTCCTTAGGTGTATATATATGATATATCCTCTTACCATGATTTTCTTCTTATGCAGATCTGTAAGTGTCTAATAGGTATTTCTTTTTATTTCCACACTCATTTCATACTTGCTCTCTACACCCCCTCATGTCATATCACAAATGTTATTATATATGTATATGAGCAGCCACGACCTTTATGAAGGAATGCATCCTTTTATTAAGAAATGCATCTCTTACTAATCACACTTCTTCTCACAAACAAATCGCTGCCCCCTTCTCCTTAATTGTTTGCCTCTTATTAATCGATATTAAATCACTGTCCTCTTGATAAGAGTCGATGTACTTTCCTTAAGAAATTCGCATCTTTTCATATGATCGCTCCTCTTAACAAGCTTTATCTTTATGCTGATCGTACCTTTTTACCACGTCACTATATTTAATAATAATAATAAAGGCTTTATCTTATATAAGAGTTTTTGTCTTATGTGAAAATGGGCGCTCTATCATATAGAGAGTTCAGCCTTCATAAACAACTTTGTTTATATTTAAACAAAAATTCCAAAACAGCGCTTCTCCCTTAAGTCGGCCAGCATAAATGATTGTTTAAATCTTTAATTTAAAGAATGAATTTAATCTTTGACAATGCATTTAATCTTTGACATCAGTGACAAATCTCGATCTTATGTCTTTGACTGTAATGTCCCTAACAAGTACGGGACATTTCAATATAAAACTCAGTTAACTAACAAATGAACTACTACGAGACATAAAACTAGTGATGAAGCTGATTATATTTGAGAACTGTAACATCGTCTTCAAGCAACACGGCATAACAGAAAGATTCATATCCGAAATATATTATAACATAACTTTGAGGCTTATACCCAAGAAGACTCCTCCTTGGCTCTCAAAAACATGCAGCCAAAAGGCACAATAACATACTATGGTAGACGGTTTTGCCAAGCTGAAACACGGTTGCTTTGGATATTGAACTTTACAGTTGTAGAAAAGACCTTTGCCCCATGACTAGTTGCCTTGTATATTGAACTTTAATTGATAAAAAGATTCCATTGGGGCTTGTGTCAATTTTTGAAGCTTGTTATGCTTGAAGAAACTATCTAGCGAGTAGAGAGTGGGCCTGATAGTGAAGGTATGTGTATTCCAATTTCCATATTGGAGGTCATATGTTCAAATAGAAGGGGATAGGGTTGTACACCTTAAAGAATAATATATAAGGTAAATGAAAAAAACAATTACCTTGTAAAATGCTTGCATAAAAAGGGTCTCATACATCAATTTAATGTCTCACTTGACACTGACCTAAAAAACTACCTTTACCTTAAAGGTTGCAAGAAGTAACTTTACAACAAGAACTTCCTCAAAATCTCCTCAATATAAAATAGGGGAATCCAAAAGATAACTGCAACACCTAATTGACTTGTTATCCTACTTTGGGAGAGTCCAAAAGTAGAATGGTAGACTCTGGCATCATAGCTGACCTGTGCTCAAAAGACTTCTGATTCAACCGGAAAGAAAAATGGTCCAAGGGACAAAAATGCGCAACTCCTCAAAGATCCATATAATTGAAATTTGGAAGAGAAGCACCTAGGAGTGGATGAAAATGAGCATTGAAAAAGAAACTACTGATCTCAAACACCAAGATAAGCAAAATATTCCATTAGTCTCCCCTACTTCAATGATAAGACCAGATATTAGACATTAAGAATAATAAGCAAGCTCGAGAGAAGAATTTTGGTGGCCCTTATCAACTTGGACGCACTCAACAAAGATTCTAGTTCTTAAATGAAGCATAATGTTGATCCAATAACAAAATTCCAAGGATATTTAACAAAATAATACCATAATGGAGTATGAAGGGGTTGAATAAAGGAATAGTCAGCTTGAGATGAGAGATGTCTCAAGTACAAGTGAGGGGACTTCGGATGAAGATGCCATTTTTATGAAAGCATGGTATGGGTTACTCTGAGACAAAACAAAATAAACACACAAAAAAATAATGATACAAATTGATTTGAAGATATTTAGATAAACACTCATAGTCATGTGGTTGAGAGATCAATCATGCTGTGAGGAGATCCTTTAGTAAAGTCACCTGGAAAAGAGGAGGAAAAAGTGGAAGAAATCTTGCCAATAGCTGTTTCGACCGCGGTTGAACTTGTTCAGCAGTTTCTTCCACAAGCAAGTTTGTCCCATATAGGACAAAACAGCAGAACTGAAGTTTTGTCTGGGGATTTTGATTGGTTTTCATTTCAACTTCTCACATGAGAGATATTTCATTATCTCTTGGTTGACTCACCCATCTTTTAGTATAATACACCCTTGGGATGTGCTAGCTAATCCTTCGTTTTAGAGGAAAGCAAGGAAGGATTGGAGAGGTTAAGTTTTCTTGAGAATTAAATTTTAATTGTTACCAATCTTAGGGTTACTAGCAATTAAAGGTGGAAGTCCATTCCCTTGTTTCTTGATACGATTGTATGTAGCCATTGGAGTTCACTAAATTAAGTGCAAGTGAGAGGATGCTAGGTTGATTATTCTGGTTAGAAGAAGGGAGCAGGAATGTGCAACTGATTTTAATAGTAAATTATTGACTGAAGTTTTTTCTCAAAATTGGATTTCTTCAAAGTAAATCTCTTATGTTATCTTTTTCTTGTGTTCTTCTCATTTACTTGCTTCTTACTATATTTTTTTACATTGCTAACAACTAATACAAGTGGATATGAATGATACGAATGGTGTTTCTCTCATTTAATGGAACTATGATGTTTATGAATCAATCATAAAGCATAAGAATTTTATGCTTTAAGCCTTCCATGTTGTTCAATCAAAACATATTACTAATAAGCAACAAACTAAAGAATCAAAGTATCGCATTAGTGAATTGTGCAATAGAATATCCAAGCCTATCATTAAATATTATTGGATATAATACAGGTTATTTCATTTTGATTGCAGTGAAATCAAAAAGATCAAACTGTAATGATTCTTTCCTAGATCTGCCTAAAGTAGAATTAAGCTTAGGACTTTCTAAGGCGATCCATTTGTGCAAGGATTCTATCTGGAACCAAATGTTAGAATTTGCAAGCATGGGATTCATGTATGGAGTGCAAAAATTATGACAATATGTTTCAGGCTTATTACACAGTGTATATTTTTTTTTATTTCCAGAATGCTAATGGCAGATGCTTTTAATCCCAGCAATTATATCTTTCTTGTAATTTGTTTCTCATCTAAATGATAGATCATAGAGTATGATCCGAAATGTTGATGAAAAACTCAAACATAATTTTTTTAAAAGTATTTCAAACAATAGCTGTCTTGTTGCCTTTAAAAATTCTCCCACATAAAATAGAGTGATGAAGGTTTCAAAGAAGTGAACAAGAAACAGATGGGTGGTGAACTATTTTGATCAATTATCTGCAGAGGAAAAGAGAAGTAAAATCTATCTGCAGATGGCATTTAAAGGTGAGATCGCACATGATGTTTGAGAAGGGAAAGAGAAAGAGAAAACATTTGTAGCATGTACCTTATGATGACCAAGAGCATCAAGCAGGCCGATCAAGTCCCCCACAAGATGCATAAAAGAGTAATTTTGCGAACCGAGAGGAATATCAGTGTCTCCATAACCCCTCATGTCAGGGGCCACCGCGTGGTACCCTGCCATTGCTAATTCTGCTATCTGATGCCTCCATGAATACCACAATTCCGGAAACCCGTGTATCAGCAATACCACGGGACCTGAAAAACCATTGATTCACCAATTCCCCGTTGCAATTGAAAGCTTGCATGATATGAGAAAACAAAAGCTCGACAAACCTGATCCTTGCTCTGCTATGTGCATGTTGATGCCGTTGGTGCTGATTATCCTGTGACTTACATCCGACGCCATTCTCTCCCTTCCCAACACTCGTGAAAATCTTACCGCTTGCCACTTCGCACTGGTTGAGCTTGAACAAAGTGTGGGACGACGTTTATTATTTTGAAGACCAAACTTCTTTTGATCTTCAAGATAACAAAGAATCTTTTTTACCTTCGAAATAATCGCCTAACTACGCGTCCAACCTAAACAAGAGAAATGTAATGAATCTCGTTGATATGCCCTGAATCTTGTTACGCCGAAGCGGTCTAGCGTGGGGGATCTACGACTGATAGGGCATCTCTAGTGTCATTCCCATCAGATCAGATGCTCAAATGAATCAAATGAAATTGTTTCTTTAATTAATCGGTAAAGTTTTTATGTCTGGCTTCAGTCCATCAATCAAATCAAATCGTTTTTTTAATTAACTCTTCCAAATTAAATAAAAATTTGTTTTGACCCAAATCTTTAAAGTCACGAGAGGCATGCATATCTATATATTTTTAGTGTATATATATTTTTCCTAAAATAGGCAGGCTTTAATATTTGAAAGGCAACTTCAAGTACATGACCATCACAAAAAATTTGCTTTACATGTAGATTAGTGTCAAATTTAAACCCTTAGTGATACATTGTTATTTGTTATTTGTTGTTCCTTGTAGAGATAGAAGTATAGGTATGTGGACCATTCGAGAATAGTTATTCTTTAATGTTTAATAATTTATATTATTTAAAATATAATATAATTATATAATTTAAGTTATTATATATTAACATATTCTATTGTATTTATATTTAATATTTTATATTATTTAAAATACAATATGATTATAATATAGATTTTATATGTAAAATAAATATATGATTTAATTAACAATATATTTAAATATACAATTATATTATAGTATATCATATTTAAAATATATTTAATAATTTAAATTATATAAAATGTATATAGAATAACAATATAGATTTTGACGAAAAATGAAGGGCATTTCACAATTAAGAAGGGTTTGAATTAAGAGACATTGTGTTTTTCATGAATATGTAACATATTTTAAAATATCATGTTTTAGTGTATTAAAATTATAAGTTATATAGAAATTATTATTGTAAGGAAGAAAGTGCATATTTCATTTTAATTGGACATTAACTTGATTTTTTTCTATAATTAAGTGTAGTCTCAATCTTTACACATCTTTTTTTATCTAGACTTACATGACCCTTACTTAGCAAGCTCCTAAAAGGTGTTCATCAACATCGTCATTTCTCATTGCAAGCGCAAGTATCAAGGCGAAGCTCTATTTTGTAGATACGAAATTTCGTAAATTCATTTTTAATGCTTTAGATTGATTTTTTTAAATAAGGGTCAATTTAAAAAACCTTAATTTTATTGTTCTACTTCAACACATCTAAAAATAAATAATTTTAAATTACAACTCAAAAATTATGGCTACAAATTTGTAGTTTATCCATTTATTATGTTCGGTCAAATATACAAGTGTGGTTGATGTAGATTCAACTTCTTAACTTTTAAGTTCAAAATGAATCTTGGACTTATACCAACTCCTTTCCTATTCATCATTATTTTTCAATTTAAATGTGAAATATGTGACTTGCATGTTAGGGTGTTGTATAAAAGGACAAATCCTAATCCGTTTGAATCGTCATGTAACCACCACATCTCATACTTTATCATTGCATCATCATTTAGAGAGGATAATCCAAGCATCAAAATATTAGCTAGCAACTAAACATATATTGCAAGATTGTTTAGCATGTCTCTGATTTTGTTTACATTGTTAATTCAATTCAAGGGTTTTGACCAAGAAGAAAACTCCTTGCCCCCCAATACCTTTAGATGCCAATTTTTCCAATTATATATTTAGATGGAGGCAAATAAGTTTTAGACACTTAAATCCACCAACACAAAGATCATTTCCACAACACAAAAAGTGAACCAAGATAGAGAACAAATCATCGAATAGTCTATCAACATAATACAATCACATATATAACCAAAAAACACCAACTTAAATCACTAAACATAATTCTATAGCAAAATTCTACCAAATCAGACACAAAACTAAATCCTTAATCTCTTTTTTAAAAAATGCTTAAATAAAATTATTTTAATTATAATATCTAAACCCCTGAATCATTATTATTACTTATTTAGCTTAATTAAAGTCCTAAATATTTATGTATATAATTTATTTCTTTTCAAAGTAAACAACTAATACATTTTGTTTTAGCTAACTCTATTCCCACCTAAATAGTCATAGTGTACCAATTTTCAAAGTTTCCCTTTAAAAATAGTTTGATTTTCAATTATTTCCATATTAGGCACGTGGATGTAAAATGGACCAAAATAATAACAATAAAAATTAAAAATCCCAACAAATCACACAAAACTAAATCCTTAATCTCTTTTAAAAATGCTTACATAAATTTGTTTTCAATTACAATAGCTAAACCCTTGAATCATTATTATTACTTTTTTAGCTTAATTGGAGTCCTAAATATTAATTGTTATAAAGTATATTTTATATAATGTAAATTATTTAATATATTTGAAAAATAGTTTATCTGCAGATCTACAAATCACAAGTTTTGATTAATCATGTAAAACCTATAAAACTACCATGTCATTGACACACATGCAAATCCATATCCACTTATCATCTAAAAGACCCACAAGTCTGCAAAATTACCATAATAGCTATACCAGAACAATGGAATATCATAGATAAGCATAACCATAGATTTTGAATAGAAAATCTACAAAACTATCAGATCCAACCAACATGAAACCGAGACATGCAAGTACAACCAACCAAAAGGAAGAAGAGGTCCAGGAACTCCAAGTCCACTTGTAGGCCAACTCCACAACCACCACCATGTACAAGCATACAGAGGAGCTAAGTTATTCCAGAATCTTTTAGATCATCCAATGACCAAATCCACAGCCTACATGCATTAAAGGTTAACAAGAGTGCCTTCCAATGCCAGGGGCTAAAACCAAGCACACCAAACCATAGTCATGACAACCCAAGTTTCTCCATGTGATCAAGGAGCCAAGAATAGACACCCAACACAAATACTCTATTGCACATGACCATAGAATGAATGAACACAACCACCATGCATGAGGGGTTTTACACACTATCAAACAAGAGCTCTAGATCAATATCATAGTACATGCAACCACATAATCAACTCTAAAATACTACATCTTCTCCATCCTTCAAATGCTTGTTGTACCCTAAAAAGCAAGATCAACTTCAAGACTTCCACTTGAACAAGGATTAATAATCAACCAGTTCCTTCCTACATATTCCCTCAAGCTTGTCAAGCTAAGAAATCACAACAAAAGAAATACCCAAAACTTTACACACCATGAAACCAACACATGCAATCTCATGCAACATTGGATCCGTAGCTCTGATACCAATCAAAAGGGAAAGAGAACCCAGTAAGCACCTTTCAGTATCCTATGATTTTCTTAAACAGATATTCAATAACTTGATACAAGCACGTACTACTATGCCCTTAAAGCAAAAACAAACATAGTTGATTTCCCAAGACATTAGTTAACCCTTATAGGAAAGATAATGTAGCTTACATATCTAAGTAAATTTTGGTAGCATAACAGCATGTAAATTAACACTTTAAGAACATAAAAGAAGAAAAATATAAGAAAGATAGACAGAAGAAAAGAGACACCAATATACGTGGGGAAAACCCTTTTGGGTAAATAACCCCACACTCCAAAGCATCGAACCAATGTATTAATCTGCTACAACAAACATGTTACAATACACTTGCAGGCTCAAAGCCTTAACATGGAGATTTACATCTTGTTTGTCTAGAGGAAAACTGACAGCATAACCCTACATACAACAATCCTTAATGCCTCCATCTCAAGCCCTCAATATATAGACTCATGGGGACCTGGCAAATAACCATGAGGCATTACCATGGGCCCAAACAAGGTCCAAAAACACCATGGTAAAAATCCATATGACCCACATTGCACAGTGCCACTTGTTCAACACTTACAACTATCACTGACACTTGTCCAGACATGTCATAAGAATCTCATCTACATGGGTACCCCAAATTTACTAAATTTGACTTATGACAGATGCTCTTACACATCTTACAGTTGTCATAGAATCTATCATAACTGACAACACTTATAGCTATAAGAGAATCTGTCATAACTAATTATTAATAGCCAATTCTCTTACAGCCTATAATAGGCCAACTTGGGCGCTCCAAAAAGGATAAGTCAAAGATGCTTTATAACAATGTCATATGCATCATAACACTTGTCATACTCCTCTCTATTTCTAGCTCTTACATTGTCATAGAATCTGTCATAAGTCTTACGCATCATAAACCTCTAACAACACCAAAGGATGCCGACACATGGCAAAATACCTCTACCACAAAATGAGATGCCCAAATCCACATGTAATGCCAAGTATGCATCCATGTCACTTCTTCATAGAGTGACACCTCATTGTGCGACTCCCACAAAATGACATAATAATTTTGCACACTGAATTAAATATTCAGGCAAATAATAAGTAAATCATTAATACAACTTTAGGAACTTGCAAAGGTTGAGACACCTTAATTCCCAACATTCTCCCGCTTGTCGAACACCTCTCAAGAGCCAATAGAAACACAAGCAATCTATGAACAACCAAGGTTACCATATTGTCTAAACTAAACTCTACTGTGCTCACAAGCTTTACAAAAGCATCTGTAACATCTTCCAAGTGATCAACAATGTGACTAAAGGATTAAAATTTCAAAAGCATGATGAAATGTTAAATGTCACATAGACACACCAATGTATCCAACTTCAAACCCATTACCAGAACACAACTCTGAAGTCCAAACTTCCTCCAAAACAAGATCGAGCATGAGTGCTCCAAAACAATCAGAGCAACAACCACAATTAGTTGTTTACATCCAACTAAAAACCCACCATTGATAGAACTTCTACACATGACATATCCAACTCATACTACAACTCTCATCCCTGTATAATCCACTGTCCTACTCAAAGTTACCATCTCCCATGATAACAAACACACCAAAACCATTGATGTGCAGAAAATCTGAAGACCCTTGATACTACAATCCAATGAAAAACAATCTACCAAAGACATACATACATCCTAGGAATCATACCGTATGAGCAATGCCAACCAAGGAAACTCATAGTCTACCAATCAACACTTAAATAAAAGTGTGGCTTATAATCAAATCATGTAATACAAAGAACAATCACAATGATTTGCAAACTGCAACCAACCTACTGCCAAACATAGCATACTTCCACAAACAATTTTATGCTCACTCTCTCACCTTTGATCTCCTCCACTTCTCCCAAGTCATCCACATCTCAAATGATATACATTAAAAGAACACATACTATTGCTAAAAAAATAATAAAGAACAACAACAGTAGATGACCACAAACCCAGTGATCATACTAGATGAATAAGAACCTCTAGGAAGAAACATGAGACCATAAAGAGAAACTACAAACCATATCAAGTCCTTTTGCCAACACCACCAAGTGCTAAGTTGTGCCAAGTAAGATCTCCTTCACAAAACCCCAACTGAAAAGCCTTACCAACACCCAAACATTCAATCTCAAAAGATCAAAAAAAACATGTATATCTCAAATAACCAAAAAAGGATGTAAGCTTCTCTAACCAAGGAAGATCAAACTTAAAAATTCATTCCACAAATAGGAATTCATCCCAATAACATCTCCAAAACTTCTCATAAATCAAACCATATACCTAAGGAGATAACCATGCCAAATACTCCTCAAATGAACTATCCAAAACTAGAAAATATAGCTCAAGATCCATATCCATGAGAAATCAAAGCATAAAACAAAATGAATTTGAAACAACATGGGCAATACCTATCAGATCATTTACTTCTGAGTGAAATGAGAGTGGGGAATGAGAATGATCCACTAAGATACACCGAGCCTCATAGGCTCTCTCCAAGAACAATCTCCTCTCAACTCCAAACATGGACTTATGTTCATACCCAGGTGAAGACTCCTCAGTCTTTCTACTAAAATTTCATCATTCCAACACATCATCCCCACAACAGGAGATCTCTAGCCTCACCTCAAGTCTCTCTAGTATCCATGAGCATCCATCAACCAACACATGCCAACTTCAAATTCATCCTACAAAATCATGAAGCTTTAAGCAAATGATTAATACTCAAAACCAAAAAGAACTCCACCAAACCACTATCAAAGCTCTGTCTGCACATCTTGCAAAAATCTAAGAAGACACATGACATCGTGATCTAGCATCTCCTCCTAGGAGATCACATCTTGCAAAGGACATATCATGCCAAAGGGGCACCATCATGCCAAAACTCCAATCTGGCAACAAGAGTCCATCATGACAATACCATCTCCAATCACATGAAGATAACCATCCCTTGACAATGGAACTCAAGATGTCAAATTAATTTCACATCATATAAGAATCATAATCCAAAATCCTTACCATGACACCTACAACCATTTTAGAAGATCATCCATCACCAAGTGATAGATCCACATCACTACCAAAGCTCCCATAAAAATTGTGATACTGAGCTTATCAAGGCATTGTGATAACCATCCTCTGGATGAAGATCATCCATGGATCTAACACCATCTAATAATTCACCTGCAATACCAAGAACACAAAAGAATAAAGTAGATCTAAGATCTACAAACAAGAAGATAAAACCATCACTGTCAAAAGCTCATACATAACCATGTATCCAAGTTATCCATGACATCATGATAAACATGCGACAAGTCCCAACAATCAACTATCCAGTCACTCTAATCATCCATCCTCTCATCCCAATGCAACATACCAATGCTTAAATGACCACAAACAAGACCAACTAAAAAAGTTTGCATAAACATTGAATCAATCTCATGGATATAGACAATCCACATCTGAGTCATCCCACTGCAATCAATGGGTTGTACATACCCACAAACTACATAACACGTAGATCCCAAACAATGCAATATGCAAACTCATCATCACATCAGTAACCTACAAATTGAGATATCAAAGAAGATAACATGTAGACCTCAAGACTCAAACACCAGATCAACCTTAGATCTGATTTTCCAAACAAGTGCACAAGCGAGTAACCATAGTCAATGAACTAATCAAGCAAACACTACATAAATGTTAAGTGACTAATCACGTACTAACATCTCCACACTGAGAAAGCTACAAACCTCTTCACACCATGCATGAAGCATACATGCAAACCTGCAACTATCTTACATCCAGAAACACCCCCAAGGAATCATAATTTGAAAAATAGTTTATCCGCAAATCTACAAATCACAAGTTTTGATTAATCGTTTAAAACCTACAAAACCACCATGTCATTGACACACATGCAAATCCATATCTAATTATCATCTAGAAGACCCATAAGTCTACAAAATTACCATAACAACTATACCAGAACAATGGAATATCATAGATAAGCATAACCATAGACTTTGAACAGAAAATCTACAAAACTATTAGATCCGACCAACATGAAACTGAGACATGCAAGTACAATCAACCAAAAGGAAGAAGAGGTCCAGGAACTCCAAGCCCACTTGTAGGCCAACTCCACAACCACCACCATGTACAAGCATATGAAGGAGCTAAGTTGTTCCAGAAGCTTTTAGATCATCCAATGACCAAATCCACAGCCTACATGCATTAGAGGTTAACAAAACAATGCCTTCCAATGCTAGGTGTTAAAACCAAGCACCCAACGTAAGCACACCAAACCATAGTCATGACAACCCAAGTTTCTCCATGTGATCAAGGAGCCAAGAATAGACACCCAACACAAATACTCTGTTGCACATGACCATAGAATGAAAGAACACAACCACTATACATGAGAGTTTTTACACACTGTCAAACTAGAGCTCCAGATCAATAGCATAGTACATCCAACCACATAATCAACTCCAAAATACTCCATCTTCTCCAGCCTTCAAATTCCTACTGTACCCTGAAAAATAAGATCAACTGCAAGACTTCCACCCAAACAAGGATTAATAATCAACCAATTCCTTCCTACAAATTCCATCAAGCTTGCCAGACTAAGAAATCGCAACAGAAGAAATACCCAAAACTTTAAACACCATGGAACCAACACATACAAACTTATGCAACCATGGAACCACTGTAGCTTCGGTACCAATTGAAAGGGAAAGAGAACCCAATAGGCACCTTCCAGTATCCTATGATTTTCTTAAACATATATTCAATAAACTTGATACAAGCACATACTACTATGCCCTTAAAGAGAAAACATACTTAGTTGATTTCCCAAGACATTAGCCCTTAGAGGAAAGACAATGTAGCTTACAGATCTAAGTAAGTTTCAATAGCATAATGGCATGTAAATTAACACTTTAAGAACATAAAAGAAGAAGAATAGAAGAAAGATAGATAGAAGAGAAGAGACACCAATATACGTAGGGAAAACCCTTTTGGGTAAAAAATGCCACACTCCAAAGCATCAAACCAATGTATTAATCTACAACAACAAACATGTTACAATATACTTGCAAGCTCAAAGCCTTAACATGGAGATTTACATCTTGCTTCTCTACAGTAAAACTAATGGCATAACTCTGCATAAAACTCTCCTTAATGCCTCCATCTCAAGCCCTCAATATATAGACTCATGTGGGCCCAAAAAACAACCATGAGGCATTACCATGGGTCCAAACAAGGTCCAAAAATACCATGGCAAAAATCCATATGACCCACATTGCACAGTGCCACTTGTTCGACACTTACAATCATCACCAACACTTGTCCAAACATGTCATAGGAATCTCCTCTACATGTGCACCCTAAATTTACTAAATTTGACTTATGATAGATGCTCTTGCACATCTTACAACTATCATAGAATCTATCATAACTGACAACACTTATAGTTGTAAGAGAATCTATCATAATTGACTATTAATAACTAATTCTCTTACAGCCTATCATAGGCCAACTTGGGCACTCAAAAAAGGCTAAGTCAAAGATGCTTTATGAAAATGTCATATGCATCATAACACTTGTCATACTCCTCTGTCTTTCTAGCTCTTACACTATCCTAGAATCCATCATAAGTCTTATGCGTCATAAACCTCTTATAACACCAAAAGATGCCGACACATGGAAAAATACCTCTACCACAAAATGGGATGCCCAAATCCACATGTAATGCCAAGTATGCATCCATGTCACCTTCTCTGTAGAGTGACACCTCATTGTGCCACTACCACAAGATGACATAATAATTTTGCACACTTAATTAAATATCTAGGCAAATAATAAGTAAATTATTAATACAACATTAGGAACTTGAAAAGGTTGAAACACCTTAATTCCCAACATATTTTCTATAGACAAATGTTGATACACCTTAATGTCCACACAAGTCTACAATTGGCAACATCCATATTTGCAATTAGTCCCATGCTAATTCTGCAAACAAATTTGGTACACATAATCACAATAATAATAATGTCCATAATTTTCAATACTTGTTTTTGGTAGCCTCTTCGCTTTGGGTAGGAACTCATCTATGAAAAATAAGGAATTCATAACTTATTGAAGTCTAGATTAGTTACAATAAAACATTAAGTTCGGTGATCAAATTTGGTTGAATATGCTATAATAAATCAGCAATAAACAATATATGAGAATAAATAAATGAGTTATGACACCAATAAGATCATCCATAAAATAAAGAACATTGATATACACAAGAAAACCCTTTTAAGTAAGAAAACATCACCAAAGAGAGCACAACCTTGTATTAATATAAAATATAAGAACACATGATACACTCAGCTTCACCCTTTAATACTTGTCTCCTTACACATGCATTAAATCTAACAACACTCTAATAAAGTAGCCTCACTTCAAATTGTGATGTTGAACTAGTATTTGAAGCCCCTATTTTATAGCAAAATAAGAAAGTGAAAACCATTAGGATAGTAATCCAACCAAGAAAAATCACCAAAGAGATGTCATGACACATGTTTAGGAGTTACATACAAGATTCTGTAAGTTTCTTGATCTTTCCCACCAACCTAGGCATCCACCTCCACAAGAGGACAAATGCAACCCACTACAAAAAAAAATAACTAGCTAGGCACCTAAATGAGACAATCAACTTTATAACCCTCATCTTACAAATCTTGAAAAGTCATAGATAATCTTAAAATGTAAGTCCCTATTATAGATGTCATATATTCCCTTCCAATTCATGTCGAGTGGCCAAGGATTCCCTGCCAATGTAACCCCTTATTTGATGCCCCTTACAATTAATATTTCCAAGTGTCTAGAGGAATATTCCAATTCATATGTGCCTCTAAATCCAAAATGGACATCCCATTTAGCCCATTCCATGGTATTTGGAGATACCCATACATGAACTAATATTTACAAACATTTAATCCTAGATAGTATTTAGATTACAACAATGTTTATAGGACTTGTAGGATGAATAACACACCTAGTCCTAACAATTCAACAAATTCCCCAAAGCCATTTGTGAAAACTATCAATCCTTACTAAAATTTAGATATCAAAAGAATGATGTGAGTAAATTTTGTAGACATCTAAAATTGTCTCATCATTGTTTCAATCATCATCAGGACATCCCTCAATCATTCCTCCATAATTAATTGAATAAATCCTATTTATTTGATTAATTACTTCAATTTTCCTTCCAAAATTAATTAAATAGTTTTTATTATTTAATTAATAAATTCACTATTCATCTACTATTCCAAGCATTAACTAAATAAATTAAGACTATTTATTTAATTAATCAATCCTTCATCTATAGTCCAACCTTAGGTAACTAAATTCAAATATTTATTTATCTAAGTTCATCTTATCCAATCCCAAAAATTAAATAATTTCTCATATTTATTTAATTCTCTATTTTGTCCACTTTTCTTAGTTGTCAAAATCAAATCATTAACCTTCCATAATCATTTGCACATTGCAAAACATGATTAATCAAGGTAAATCTTGTACAAGGTTCAAAAGTGTACATGAGTCAAAGGTATGGCCTTGATTTGTACATAATTGATACTTTGGGCATGGGCAAGATCTTCACATCCCTCCAAAAATTTACGTTTTGGATCTCCATCATCCACTTTATCCAAGGCAAATATTCACCTTTGATTCCCCTTGAATCTTGGAACCCCTTTTGACCACTATTCACATGGTGCCACTTAGAGGCATCTCATTTCTCCCATCCTCTTGATCAATCTCAACTCTTGATCTCTCAAGGAAATCCTAGCCATCCATCCACTCACCCAAATATCTATAAATAACACTCTCCACAAGCCATTTTCAATCAATCACTTGAATATAATGTTACACTACTGAGTTGAGCACTAACATAATCATCTCTCGTCACAATCAATCGTAGAGAACAACCACCATGGCTTAGTGCAACAAGGATACTTGTGAGTGAGAACTTGTGTTGCTTTCATTCTTTTTAGCTAGTTTCCTTATGCCTAATCTCTTGAGGTTTCTTGTCTTTGTGAATAGAAAAGGTTAGAGTTAATTTAGCTTCTTTATGTATATTAAATTTTACATGTACATATTTCTGGCATGCTCGATGGGACCTACATCTCTAAACTAATCATCTTTAAGTTTTTTATGTAGCTTTTGTAGTGTAGGTCATAGTTCAATGTATGTGGGCATGGTTTTGGCATATATATTCTACTTGAACACAAGTGTTTCTAGTTTGACACATCCGTTCGTGTGTCTTATAGCTTGTCGACTCACAACTTTAACTTACATTTTGAGTCTTTTTATAGGGTTTTGCATTATCACTACTTTTTATGCATCCTAACTCTTTATTTTGGTTGATTAACCTCATTTTTTAATAGATTTTCCTCAATTTTTTTGGCTGAATCACACTTCAATGTGCCAAAACCTAGTTTCAGTACATTCATTTCAATTCAACGTTCCATTTGCAAATAGGCACATTTGTGCCTAACACGTAAAACATTATTTTTAGCATTTTTAGGCTTAGTAGCTCTCAATTTTCTAACTTTTATCATTTTTGTACGGGGTTATGATGCCGTATTTGTCATTCACTCTATGTTTTTTGTGTAGGTTGTCATTTTACATCAATTTTTCCTAACCTTAACCCATTTTCTATGTAGGCTTCACAAGTCAGTGCATCCATTCCAAATTAGTGCATCCATTTCCCAACTCGATGCCTCTATGGTAGGTGCAAGTAACCCCTAGTTTTTCATGTTTCAGTACACTTGACTTTGTTTCAAATATTTCTATATATTTTTAGCATTTTTGTTTTTAGTTTAGCGTTTCTATTTCTAAAACACATAACCATATTTTCTTGGGATTTGTGCTTGACTAATCCATGGACTAATATTTTACTTGTTGTGTGTTGTGACTAACCCTACATTTTTGCAGCGCTTATCCTTTGTCCAAGACATATAAGAAAACTAATAATGTGTTTGTTGTAGCTTCGTGTGTCTAAGACTATCTTTGTTTTATCACTAATCTAGGCACACTTGCATATGCTTAAGGGAATGAACACTTGTTTTCTATGTCTTTGAGGCTGAACTTGAGTTTATGCTCTCTTCTCGCACCCTTAGGTGATCTTGGAGATGAAAAAGTCAATTTTGGTCTCTTTTACTTTCCTTTCAACCCAAGGGCTTAATGTGTGTATGCTCTTCCCTTGTGCTACTAGGAAACCTTATGAGTAAAAAACACTTAAGATTATTTCCCTTTAGCAGACTTCCTTAAGGATTTTATCACCTTAGGAGATGACCTGAACCACATGTTCTAGTGGGGTACAAAGGGAGAGAGTGAAAGCTATACCTTAAAAGAGAACCATTGTGTTTAGCTCAGCCTTGTTTCCCCTTTTTGTAAGAAGGCAAGGTGAAGTGGAATTGAACTTGTCCATGAACACATGCTTTTAGATGGACTCCCATTCATGGACTAAGATGTCACGTACCTTCAAGTATTTCAAGGATATTCCTATCAACCTTGTAAAGTCTAGTTTAAAACCATCGATCGTGTATGTTTATGATGCATTGGTTAGCGACTAGTGTCAAGAAGTCACTCCCCATATTCCCCTAGAACTAGATGTGTATGCCATGTATTCTCTCTACTTGTGCCTTGTGAGTGATCTTGGGTGATCAAAAGTGGTTAGCTCCTCATCATGGGTCTTACACATTATGACTAGACAAGGCATATTGGTGGGCTTACAAGTGTGCACACTCCTACTTAAATAGCATGGGCTTGTTAATATGCTTGGTGTGTCTTCTTGTTGAAAACTATGAATGCCTTAAAATCCAAAATTAAAAAATCTAAAACTATTGCAAAAATTTAAACATTGAGTGAAAATCCAAAATTGTAAAGATCAAAATCCTTTTGCCAAAGGTTAAACATTTGGAATCCAAACAAACAAATCTAAAAAAATTGAGATATTTTCACATCCATATAATCATCTCACCCATTTTCCTAAATCCTTTCATCCTCTAACATCCAAAAAATCATCCAACATCCATAAAAGTCCTCTAATCCATTCACCTTCAAAACCAACATGAATCGATGTTTTTATTCTTATTGCACATACACATTTCATCCTTCAGTGTTTTATTCACAAACAAGTGTATCCATTCTAAATTGATGTATGCATTCTATTTTGAGTGTATGCATCTAGCCTTAATCAAATCCAAAAATTTCACCCTTAGGCATTCAAATCCATCCTCAAATCAAAATTTCTAATCAACTTTAATCCAACTATAGTCTAAAACATCAATCATTCATCTAATTAATCCCTAAATCAAATCATCTGATTTGATTTTAAAACTTGATTAGTGTTAATATCCCACCTACCTAATGACCTATCCATCTCCAATCCTCTAAACCAATCAAAGCAAACCCTAATCCAACCCAATTAAGCCCATGTGGAATCATCCTAATTCTAGATTGTAATCAATACTTGTAATCAACCATCCTTAATCTAAGTTTTATTAAGAACCTTGCCTATCTTAAGTAAACAATCCATAATCAACCACCCAAATCCTAAATCAAATCAACTTCTTGCTTAAGAACTCAACCTATCTTAAGTATAGAAAACATTTGATTTAATCATCATCGACTCTTGCTTGAGAACTTAGCCTATCTCAAGTATAGAAATTGATCCCAACCACAAATCAAACCAAATCAAAACCATCCTAATGTCTTGCATTTAATCTATTTCCCCATCCTCACTTAATCCATAATCAACTCATTTAATCCAAATCCAGTCATCAACCATATCCTTAATCATCTACAACATTATCCAATCATCTTCAAATCAAATCACCTTATCAAAAATCGAACATAATCAAGTTCTTTGAAATTAAATTGAACCCAAAGCACATCACCCCATATCACATCGATCTTTCATGCCCCCTATCACAAGATCTCAAGCTCATAAGAATGTGGATTCACAAAGCAAGAATCCCTTTGCTTCAAGCTTTAGCCATAAGTCACAAGCGGGGCCTTTGTCGCCTCTTGATTATCTCGATAGCTCTAGTGAATCTAGAAGCCATATAAACCAACTAAAATTTGGTGAGCCATCAAATCCCACTATCCAACAATAATACTCACCTCACTTCCTAGACTTCCTAAATGACAAAAAAATTGACCAATTCATGGAACAACATAAGTATGACGTTCTTTAATGCCTAATTAACATAGAGGCTAAACTCTCTCACCACTTTGATATAGACAAACTCAAGAACATCATTCGTCATAATTCACCTCAATCCCCTATCTTTGACAACCCATAGGGCCACCTTCTTGAACCATCCAATCAAGCTCACACCAACTATTACATAGACCAACAAATTCGTGGTAGCATGCCTCTTCCTCCACCTCATCATAACTATGCTTTGTCATCCCATCACCATTAATCACATCAAACTCAACCATCATCACACTCTCCATGAAGGATGTCCAACCAATACATTCCAACATGCATCCATCATCATTTCTAACTTTGAGTAGTCTCATCCAATCACTTCTACTCTCTCCATTCCACAACAAACCACCCCTCTTCAGTCCACACTATAGCCATTTATCTATCATCAACCCACTTCACAATATCAACCCACAACAAACTATCCAACCACATCATACCCTCAACACCAATCACATTATCAACCCAAACCATCAACACACCAAATTCACCCCACATCTATGCATCCTTTCACCTTGAATCAAACCATGGTGTTGCCACTCCATTCACATCAAATGTCACCTCAACAATCTCTTCCAATATTCAATCCCCTTCATCCCAACATCTCGCAACTACCACCTCTTAGCTCCATCAATTAGGTACCTTCAAACCCACCTCTTGGTACCCCTTTCTACTAAGAGTGGGAAGAGATGAAAAACATGTTAGGAAAGGTGTCTCAACCTTCCAATTATAAAAAGTGCAATTTTTCAATTATAAAAATAGAAAAGATCAATTTCTAGGCTATAGAGTTGGTTTTTGGCCAAAATAAGAAATTTTAGGTTGTTTGACACCACCTAGGGTGGTTCTCGATGCGTAGATCTCTTCGAGTTCTTCAATTAAAAAATGAGCCCAATCGGCCTCCCAGATCAAAAGTTATGGCCTCAAGAAGTTGGGCCTCTCGTATTGGAAAATATAAAAATGTGTTGGACATGAAAAAGAGTTGTAACCTGGGGAGTTACATGTATTGACCAACTTATGATACATGTTATGACACATCATAAGGCATATTTGATTGGAGATAATGGAACCCTAAGGATTTGGGTGCCACTTTTGGGTGGTTTTGGCTCATGGTTTTGTAATATTGTTTGACAATTTCATGTATTATATCTCCTATATATTAGGTGCTTGAGATGAAGGTTAGATGTTAGAGTCTTATAGATGTAAAGTTGCCTCTAGATCTTTGGTGGGTGATACTCCTATGAAAGCTTTTTCTACAAGTATATTTTAATCTTGTTGAGATTTCTGAATAATATATTGAGCTACTTTTGGAGTGTGGGATTTTTCTCCTGAAAGCATTTTCCCCACATAAATCATTATGTTGTGGTATGATTGCTATTTATGTTTATTTTTGTGTAATTTCTGTAACTTTTGAAAAGATTTAAAAAGTTTTCCATAACCCTCCTCTCAAGATTAGTGTAGGAAGTTGTTATGCTACCTTAGCTTCCTTACAAGTGCTATCAGAGCTTGATCACCTTTGGTTTTAGTTATGGGTTGTTGGGATTTTGTGAACTAATCTAGTTTTGAGTGGGATCTTGTGCAGAAGATACTTTGTGATCTTGTTGCAAGAAGTTTTAGATGGCAAGCACATCAGGGAGGATAAAGGTAGAGAAATTTTCTAGTAATAATTTTGAGATGTGGAAGCTAAAGATGCAAGATCTATTAATTGATCAAGATCTATGGGATGCTATTGATGAGAGTGTTTCCAAGCCCATAAATGCTACTTTGGCTGCTCAATATGATGTTATGGACCACAAAGCCAAGGGTATAATTATATTGTGCTTGTAAGACTCTTTTTTAATCAATGTCCATGAAGAGCCCTCTGTGAAGAAACTATGGAAGTTCAACTTGATGAGATATATCAATCCAAATCTTTAGTGAACACAATTTTCTTGAGGAAGAAGTTGTATTCCTTGAGAATCGAAGAGGGTGGATGAATTGCAGACCACCTGGAAGCATTCAAAATGTTGGTAGCTCAATTGGTGTAAAGATGGATGAGGAGGAGAGATGTATTCTCTTTTTCTTTGTTCTTTGCCTAATTCATGGGATTCTCTTGTTATGGCTATTGGGAGTACTTCTGTTGTCTTGAAAGTTGAAGATGTTGTGGGCTATTTTCTTTCTGAAGAGATGAGGAGGAAGGTAACCGTTAGTGCCAAAGAGGCCCTATATGTTTGTGGAAGACCTAAAGAAAAAGGCAAGAAGAGCGAGGAGCATGACAAATCCAAGTCTAAGGGGAGATCCAAATCTCCTAGAAAGTCCAAAGTTATTTATTAGAATTGTGGTAAGCCTGGACACTTTCGTAAGGAGTGGAAAGAGGAAAAGAAAAAGAAAAAGAAGAAATTTGATTCTGAATTCTAAATTCAAGAAGGAAGATGGTGATGTGTTCATTGCAACTTTGGCCACTTGTGTAGGTAATGATGCATGGTTAATTGACTCGGGTGCATCTTTCCATATGCCCCCTATTAGAGACTAGTTTTCTGAATATGAAGAATTTGATGGAGGTAAGGTGTACTTAGGTGATGATTATTATTTAAATATTGATGGTCGTGGTAAATTTAAAATCAAATTTCTTGATGGTAGAGTAAAAATGGTTAATGGTGTGTTGCATATCCATGGGTTAGCACAAAATTTATTATCTATGAGCAAACGAAGAGATGCAAGTACATGCAGGTAGTCTTTTTTGATGCAAGATGCAAGATGGTTAGAGATGTTATGATGATCGGTAGAGGTGTCAAATTTGATACATTGTATAAGCTTGATGCATACACTATTGAGTGTAATAGTACTTTTGTGAAAAGTAAGTCTATGACTACTTCATTGGAAAAAGTGAGGGTTTTGTCTTTAGCAAATGGTCATGGCTTTTGGGTACCTAAGGGTGCTCTTTCTTCTGAATCAAAACTACATGCAAAGAAGACTATGTTATGGCACCAGATATGAGCCACATTGGAGAGAAGGATCTAAGGACCTTGAAAAATAAAAACCTTGTTGAAGGGTTGACTGATTGTAATCTTGATTTTGCTTTCTGTGAGCATTGTATTTATGGTCAACAAAACCACATTCAATTTTACTCGAGTTCTCATAAATCTTGTGGTGTATTGGATCTTATTCATTATGATGTATTTGGTCCTGTAGATGTTCCTTCCATTGCAAACTACACATATTATGTTTCATTTATTGATGATTATAGCAGGAGGACGTGGGTATATTTTCTAAATAGTAAATCTAAAGTTTTCATTCAATTTAAAGAATTTAAAGCAATGGTTGAGTTGCAAATTGGAAAGAAAATAAATTGTTTGAGGACTGATAATTATAGTGAATTTTGCTCTAATGATTTTGATAGATTTTGTAAAGATTGTGGCATTTAGAGATAGAAGGCAACTTTGTATTCTCCATAATAGAATGGAGTTGTAGAAAGAATAAATAGGACACCAATGGAGAATGCTAGGAGTATTCTTAGTGGTGTTAGTCTGGAACAAAAGTTTTGGGTTGAAGCTATTTCCATTGCTTACTACTTAATTGATGCAAATCTAGGGAGGTCCTTTAAGGCCATTCAAAATGATTCTTGGAATTCACTAAGGTGATTGTCCCAACTTGACAAATTTCCTCTTCAACTTGCATGGTTAACAAAGGGTGAAACATGCACAAATGAATGCAAAAATGAGTTGCTCAAATTACTACAACTCTATCACACCTTGACACACTCTGTTTTGGCATACTAAAACCACCCAAGGTCACAAAAACCCATGATACCATGCCCTCCTAGTGATTTGCTTGCAAACTGCTCTACTTGCTTGTAGCCCTTACTATGAGGTTTTTCAGTCATAACTTGCAGACAACAGGTCAAACCCACAAACAAAAAGGTGTTTCAGATACCCATTTGGCTTCTTTTCAACATATCAAACATGAAACATAGGTTTCTTTGGAACGTGTGCCTCAAAAATTGATTGTCCTATTGTTTTTGAGGGCAATTAGCCCCGTTTTAGAGGTTTTCTGATCATAACTTGCAAACTACTTGGCAAACCCATCAAAAAATTAGGTTTTTAGATACCCATTTGGGAGTTACATAACATTTTAAATATGAAGGGTAGGTTCCTTTGTAACAAATGTCTCCAAAAGAGGATTGTTCCTACTGCACTGGGCCTAATTAGGCCTCCTACACAGCCAAAATATGTAAAACTTGATCTACACCCCCAAAACCTATTATAGGGTATCAAATGGACATAAAATGGTTTGAATAAGGTGATTTCAGAGTTCTTGAGCCACCATGAGTCAACCATGCATCAAACTACTCCTCTAACTAGTCTAGAAACCTCAATACATTAAGATATTAAGCCTCAAAGAAATGCAACAGTCACACAAATCTGCTTCCCTGCTCCTGCATCAAAATTCAACATGTAAATACAACCTAAATAACCTCATTCCACCCATTTGGGAGACCCAAGACAGATGGAATGGGTCAAAAACCTATCGATTCTTTAAAACCCTCAAAACTAGGTTTTTAAGACCTGGTTTCAAGAAAAAAAAAACAAGAATAAAATGCTTAAAAATCAATGAAAATCCTCAAGGCTAGGTGCAAATGAAAGGTATCTCCACTACCCTCATGTTTTTAGAGGTTTTTGTCCATGAAGGTATAGTAGGGACCTATGCCAAGAGTGGGAACAATAAGAAAAATAGAAAATTGCAGAAAAATTGGAACTTTTCTTTATTTTTCTTCTTCCAAACTTCATCAAATCCTTTTCCTCAACATGTGAGGGGTATATAAAGCATGTATACAATGAATCTCCATGTTCCACTACTCCAAAATTGAGGAAACATAAAAAAGAAGGCCTAAAAATAGCCTTTCCACTCTGCTGCACTAAAATAGCAGTTAGAAATTTAAGGCAAAAATTAGATTTCAAACCTCCACTTCATGAAAATACCTATCCTAATCCTCCACTACATGAAAATGCCTCTAGTGGGCATTATTACAACATTTAAAAAACCAAAATTGCACCTATGCTCTATATTGAGACCTAAAAATCAAAATTTGACTTTGAGGCCTAGGTGCCCCTGCACCACTAATTAACAGGTCTCCCACATTAGCTCTTGTTGATAAAATCACTATGGAGGTATGGTTGGGTCACAAGCCTTCATTAAGACATCTTAGATTTTTTAGTTGTGAGGCATATGCACATGTGCCAAAGGAGAAGCGAATAAATTTGGAGAACAAGGCTATGAAATGTATCTTCATTGATTACATTTATGGTGTGAAAGGATGCAAGCTTTGGGATGATGTTGCACATAAGGTAATATATAGTAAAAGTGTGATTTTTAGAGAAACTAAGATTTCTTCTGTTACATTGCAGCCAGAACAAAGTGAATAAAAAGATGTGATTTAGCTTCCTTCTACACCTAAGAAAGTTGAATTGAGGCTCCTACATAGACAAGAAGTTGAGGAGAGTCATCTAGCTTTGAATCATTAGAAGAGGAGGAAGAACCTCCACTCTAGCTTGTTCAAAGGTCTATAAGGCATAGACAACCACCTGAAAGGTATTCACCTGATGACTAGAGATGTATATTTTCTTTGAATACTAACATGGATGAATCGAGCTTTGTAGAAGAGGCATTAGGTATGAATGATGCAGAATCTTGGAAGATTGCCATGGATGAAGAAATGACATCTTTGAAAAAGAATGATACATGGGATCTAGTACCATTTCCTAAAGGAAAGAGACATGTTGGTTGCAAATGAGTGGTCAAGAAAAATATTAGTTTAGATGAAGGTATTGACAAGTACAAAGCATGGTTGGTTACAAAAGGTTACTCTCAGGTCAAGGGTGTTGATTACGGTGAGATATTTTCTCCTATTGAAAAAATGAAATTCATTAGATTATTGCTTTGTATTGCTGCAACTTATGATCTATAGGTTGTGCAAATGGATGAGAAAATGACATTCCTTCATGGTGAGTTGGAAGATGATATTTTTATGACACAACTAGAGCACTACATGGTGAATGGTAAAAGTAATTTGGTTTGTAAATTGAAGAAATCCTTGTATGGCCTAAAATAGAGTCCTAGGATGTGGTACCAAAAATTTGATACATATGTGTTGAGTTTGGGATTTGAGCATTCTAAATCAGATCATTGTGTTTACTATAAATTTGATGGTGACCATTTTCTATTTATTTCATTATATGTTGATGATATGTTATTTATTGGTAATAGGAAAGGAATGATTTAAAAACTAAAGTCTTAACTTACAACTAAATTTGAAATGAAAGATCTTGGTGCAACAAAACACATTCTTTGGATGGAAATCAGAAGAGATAGAGTGAATAGAAAACTATGGCTTGGCCAGAGTAAGTACGTTAATTTAGTTTTACAAAGGTTTAACATGCAGGATTGTAGACTATTATATCTTTCTTTTACATTTGGAATGAAGTTATTTACTTCACAGTGTCCAACATTAGGCCATTAGAGATGGAAGACATGAGCAGAGTGCAATTGGAAGTTTGATGTATGCTATGGATTGTACTTGACTAGACCTTGCCCAAGCACTGGGAGTTCTTTCCAGATATGCCTAATCCTTGTAGATTTCATTGGGATGCAGTTAAAAGAGTCTTTAGAAATTAGTGGGGTACCTCAGAACATTCCTTGTGTTATCATGGTAATTTGATAGGAGATGAGCATTCCCTTGATATTTGAGGCTATGTGGATTCAAACTAGGAATGTGATGTTGATAACAGAAGATCCACCAAAGCTTATGTGTTTACTTTATTTGATGGTGCAATTAGTTGGATGAGTATGTGACAGGTTTTGGTTGCTTTGTACACTACTGAAGATGAGTATATGGCAGCTACTTATGCTTGTAAAGAAGCCACTTGGATTAAGAGATTATGTTTAGATATTAGAATAAAATAGGGTGCAGTGACAGTTTATTGTGGCAACGAGAGTGTGATCTACCTAGCTAAGAACCTGATATTTTATGCCAAGACCAAGAATATTGATGTACAATATCATTTTATTAGAGATATGTTCAATGATGGCAAGTTGAATCTTGTTAAGGTAGAGACTTTGATGAATGTTACAGATTCATTAATTAAGCCTTTGAGCATAGAGAAGTTCAGATGGTGTTCGGAGTCCATGGGCCTCTCAACCCCTAGCAATTAAATCATGGTGTTGATACTCCCTTTACTCTTGCAAGGTGTTTGAAAAGTGGGAGAATGTTAGGAAAGGTGTCTCAACCTTACAATTACAAAAAGTGTGATTTTTCAGTTATAAAAATAGAAAAACTCAAATTTTCAACTATAAAGTTGGTTTTTGGCCAAAATAAAAAATTAGGGTTGTTCAACACCACCTAGGGGGGATCTTGGTGTGTAGTTCTCTTTAATCTCTTCAATTTTTAAAAAATGGGCCCAGTCGGCCTCCTAGATCAAAAGTTATGGCCTCCAAAAGTTGGGCCTCTCGTATTGGAAAATGTTAAAACATGTTGGACATGAGAAAGAGTTGTAAGAGGGAGTTGCATGTGTTGACCAACTTATGATGTGTGTTATGGCACATCATAAGGCATCTTTGATTGAAGTTAATGGAAGGGTGCCACTTTTGGGTAGTTTTGGCTCATGGTTTTATAATTATTGTTTGGCAATTTCATGTATTGTTCTCCTATATATTAGGTGCTTGAGAGTCTTATAGATGTTGTAAAGTTGCCTCCAAATCTCTTATTGGTGATACTCACATGAAAACTTTCTTTGCAAGTATATTGTAATCTTGTTGAGATTTCTGAACAATATATTGAGTTGCTTTTGGAGTGGGGTTTTTCTCCTGAAAGGGTTTTCCCCACATAAATAATTGTGTCGTGGAATGATTGCTATTTATGTTTATTTCTGTGTAATTTATGTAATAGTTGAAAAGATTTGAAATTTTTTGCGTAATCCTCATCTCAAGATTAGTGTAGGAAGTTGTTCCACTACCTTAGATTCCTTACAAAACGCCCTTAAAGGATTACAAAGTGGGATGAAACAAAAACAATACAAATTTTAAGACCTTTGTCCCTATCCTTTTGACCACACATTAACAATGGTACCCTTCCCTCATCACTTCAAAATTTCTAAGTTTGAAAAATACAAGGGAAAGGGTGACCGCTAAGATCACATAAAAGAGTTTTCCATGGCATGCCAAGATGTTTCTTATAGTGACATGTACCTCTTATGTCTCTTCCCCTTGATTATTGGGTGGACAAACCATGGAATGGTTCATGCATCTACCTCAAGGCTCTATCTCTTCCTTCACCAACTTATCTGAGAATTTTGTTGCACATTTCTCCTATAATGTCAAGCATAAATTCACCATGTTAGACCTTTATAATGCAAAACAACCTAGTGGTGAGAGCTTCACCACCTACTTGCAATGGTGGAGGGGACTTTCTAGTCACTTCCCTTAGCCTATCCTCGAAAAACAACTGTTCACAATCTTTGTGGAAAACCTTAACCAAGAGATGGCATTTCACCTACAAGTGCATTGCATCTCCACATTTGATGAGATTACAAAAAAGGAGGTCACCATTAAGAAGGCCCTAATTTCTAAAGGTTTGGTCAAAATCTATGACAAAGACAACAACGATAAATAATCAAACAACAAACTACAATTTTAGCCTAAAAATAAAAATGTTTTTAGTGATGGGGTCACTAATATTAAACATGTGCAAACAACTAACACATCTCAAGAAAATCAAACCATTCAAAAAATACAAAAGTTAAACAATGTCACTATCCCACAAGGACAATTCCCAAAACAATCCAAAATGCAAGTACACCTCTTTGGGGGAACCCATGGAGGTCATAGTCCATAAACTAGTCCAAGATAACATGGTAACATTCACCATGATTAGACCATTTGATGACACCAAGACTAAGCCTACATGGTACAATGAAAATGAATACTATTTGTACCACCAAATCAAAGGCCACTCAACTACTAAATGCATGAACCTCAAGAACTACATCCAAGACCTTGTTGAACATGGTGATATCAAGGTCAAAGGAAACCCTTCCTCCTTGCTAGACAAATAATTAGGCATATATCAGAAGCCTCTTCCAAAGCACAAACAATCTACTTCATCCCAACTATCCACCTCTAACCAAGGTCAATCCCAAAATAATCTCACCAATAACATCCACTACAATAAAACCCCTCATACCTACAATGTCGTCATGGGGCGTATCAACTTTGACTACATGAGTTGCAACCATAAATATAAAATCCAAACCCCCTAACTATATCATCACTATGTGACATCGTAGGGTCATTGTATAAGGGGCTTTCATCCTCCTACTCACAAACTCCCAATTATAATCTCTTAGAGCACCTTGGAAAGACTCCAACACAAATATCCATCCTAGAGCTCCTCAAGATGTCATTGGTCCATAGAGACATATTGGATTGAGCCTTACGAGAATCTTGAGACATGAACAACATCGACCCTAAGTAATTAAAAACCCTTATTGGGCATCTATAATCCACCTACTAAATAGTGTTTAGTCAAAATGATATGCCTGACATCAATCCATCCCATAATAAATCCCTCAACATCAAGGGTCTAATCACCAGACATAAAGTAAAATGAGTCCTCTTGGATAATAGGTTTGGCTTGAACCTGTGCACCCTAAAATTCATAAAATAATTAGGATATTTTGTGGCTGAGTTTGAACCACAGGTTATCACTATTAAGGATTATGATTATGCAGAGCATGAATTAGAAGGCACCATTTGTCTCCCCATTCAGGTGGGGCCCATCCTATAACAAACAACATGTGACATTGTTGATCTTGATCTTCCATATAACCTCCTACTCGATTGCCCATGGATCCATGCCATGCAAGCCATCCCATCCACATCTCATTAATTCTTAAAGTTCCCCCACAATAGCATTAAAGTAACTATTCACGATGATCCACAACCCTTTGGGTATTTCAAATGCATGGAGGCTTCTTATCACAAAGTCCATCATTGCCCAAGCATCAACATCACTAATCACCACAAGGTCAAAGTCTCATTTTCATACATCAATCCCAATTCCCTTGCATCCACTTCATGGCCTTCCCAAAATCCTAAATCCATAAAGATCAAGATCATCAACATGAGATGTGGAGAATATGAGCTGCATAATACCTTTCATGTAGGCTAATTGCATGTTTTTGCATCATCCTATGGTTTCCCTCAACAATGACTTGATCCAAAGACACGTAAAACCAAACAATTTGGTCCCACCACCTTCACATCTACAAGCACATTGGTCAAAGAGTAGATTAGGGTTTCATAGAATCCTAGTTGTACATAGATGAATTATATGATAAACAATATGCACTCTAGTACCTGAAGTAGAATTACCCTATCCCACTACATATTACTGAAAACATGAACTACAAGGGTAAGGGCATTGGTCTCCATGAGAAAAACATGATCGAGCTAATTTAGGTATAACATTTTGTAGATCATTATGGAATATGATACATGCCTATTGGTATGAAAACCAATGGGCCTCACGTTGCTTTTACAAGTGTGAATGAACCCTCTAACGTTGTCAAAAACATCATGAGTGAAACCATCTTAGCCTCCTTTGAAGACCTTGACATTTGCTATCTCTTCCTAGATAACACTATCCTTACCATTAACCTACCACTCCAATATCCCAACCTCATTGATTAGGACCAACACAATTCTATCTCTCGACACCTTTCATAATGATGAGGCTATTGTAGAATTCATGGGGCTATGTAACGGTATCCCTTTAGGCGATCATAAATAAGGCTTTGACATCGACCTTGACACTACTACCTACTTTGGGGAGTAGGAAGAGTTCTCTAGTCATAAAAATCAAAAATAAAAAAATATTGCCCCTAGTGAAAACCTCTCTAAGGTGCTATTGGACACAAAAGAAAAAATAAAGATGCATCTATTGGTGAAAACCTCCCTGAGGTGTCAATAGATGAGGAACTCAACCTTTCCTTAGCGCTTCCACATTAGCAAGAGTGATCCACAATCTTGGTTGAGCAAACACAAGAAATAAACTTGGGGATAGAAGAGGATTCAAAGATTACATTCATGGCCACATCCCTCTCATTTATAGAAAAATAGAACACATTAACTATCTTACAAAAGGCACCTAACATTTTTTTTGGTCCTATGTCGACATGCCAGGGTTGGATCTCTCTCTTGTGGTTCACCACATTGTGGTCCATCCTAACACCAAGCCAATAAAACAAAAATGAAGAAAAATACATCCATAAATCACCCTTCTTATGAAGGAGGAACTGCAAAAGCTTATTCAAGTGGGATTCACATACCATATTGACTACCCTGAGTGGATCTCTAACATTGTGCTGGTTAGCAAGAACCTAGAAACATCTAAGTTTGTACAAACTTTAGAGACCTAAGCAAATCCTTTCTTAAGGATGACTTTCCACTTCCTAACACCAACATCATCATTGATCTCATAGTAGGTCACAAGATGCTCTCCCTCATGGATGGGTTCTCTATGTATAATTAGATTTGGATTGCCTTGAAGATCAACACAAATAACATTTGCAACACCTTAGGGAACATTCTGCTATCAGGTTATTCCATTCAGTTTGAAAAAATGTAAGGGTTACATATCAAAGGGCAATAACAGTTATGTTCCATGACATGCTTCATGACATAATGGAAGACTACATAGATGATATCCTCAAAAAATCAAAAATAAGAGAAGAGAATGCACATGTCCTTGAGTGAATCTTCTATTGCTTGAGATAATACAAAGTGTGTCTTTGGCATCACATCATGAAAATTTCTAGGCTTCATTGTTTCTCATTGAGGCATTGAAGTGGACCCCATGAAAGATTTAGCTATCACAAAGGTGCTACCTCTTAGGAATCCAAAATAGTTTCATAGTCTTCAAGGTAAGATTTAGGCTATCAAAATGTTCATCACACATCTAGTAGACAAATGCCAACCATTCTCCACCTTCTCAAAAATAATAAATTTTAGTGGGATGAATCCTACCAACACACCTTGACAAAATCAAAGAATATCTTGCATCACCACTAATTCTCATGGCTCCCTTTCCAAAAAAGCCCATTTTTTCTTTACATTTTAGTTACATCCATTGCAATGGGGGTACTATTGGCATAACATGACAATATAGTCCATAAAAGAGCAATCTATTATATTAGTCACACATTGGTTGGTTATGAGCTCAATTACACACCAATGGAATGAGCATGTCTAGCTATTGTTTTTAGCTCTCAAAAGCTTTAGCACTACATATTGAGTCATCAAACAAGGCTCATATCAAAGATCAACCCACTTAAGTACCTCCTATTTAGGGCTTTCCTCATAGAACATATGGCTAAATGAGTAATGTGGCTAAGTGAGTTTGACATTGAATATGTGGATAGAAAATCCATCAAAGGTTAGGTTGTCATAGATTAGTTAGAAGAATCACCTTTAATATATGATTATCTACTATTCATCGACATTCCTAATGAATCCATCTTTTTAATATCAGAACCTACACCTTGGAAACTATATTTTGGTGGCTCATACACAAATGTCAGATCAAGTGTTGGCATCCTATTTGTCACTCCATAAGGGTACTTCATACTAGAAAGGCTTTCAAATTGGGTTTTCCTTGTACAAACAACATAGAAAAATATGAGGCCTTGATCATAGGTCTTTAAACAACAATATAATGGAATGTCCAACATCTTTAGGTCTATTAGGACTCTTAACTTGTAATCAAACAAGTAAATGATGAATACCAAACAAAGGATAACAAGCTCATCCTAAAAAAATGGATGGTAGACAATTTCAAGAAATATTTCACACACATTCAATTTGAATAGGTTCCCCAACTTATTAACAAAGTACCAGATTCCATGGCTACCATTGGGTCTTTACTAGATATGCCACATGCCAGTTAATGTTGCAAATTCTTGGTCGACTAGCTTCTCATACCTATGTACAACGCCTTGAAATCTAAGCTTATCTATGATATTGTTGGTCCTAAATCCCCATCGTATCATGACATCTATACCTATATCCACAATCAAAACCCTTCCACCTAACCTATTATGAAATCAATGAAAAACCTTGCTCCAGTGCACCTCCTGCTTCACCATTCTTTGTGACACTCTCTATCAAAGAGGAAAATATAAATGATGGTTCTTTACTATGGTGCCTAAACATGGAAGAGGATAATATTGCACTTAAACAAGTCCATGATGGTATTTGTGGTGCCCATACTAGCAGAATGGTCCTAGCAAAAATGCTTCTTAGAACAAGCTACTATTGACCTACCATGGAACATGATGCATGCCAGTACATCAAACAATGCCTAGCTTGTCAACAACATGGATACCTCATTCATGCATCATCGTAGGCATTGCAACCCATCACATCTACTTGGACCTTCTCTCAATGGATCCTAGATCTCATAAAAGATATCCATCCCTCCTCATCTAGTGGTCATAAATTCATCATCACTGCCACTGAATACTTCACTGAGTGGGTCGAAGCCATCCCCCTCTCCTTCACTATAGGTGCCCAAATATCCAAGATCATCCTCCATCATATCATTTTTTGCTATGAGATCTCATCCATCACTACCACTGATAATGGTTAATCCTTCAAAATTCATGAAATTCACACTCTCTTCAAGTGCTTCCATATCCAACATTGCTAGTCCACTCTATATTATTCCCAAAGTAACGATCAAGTAAAGGCAATGAACAAAACCCTACTTAAAACCCTAAAGATAATTGTTCATGATGCTGGCCATGATTGGCACATCCATCTCAATCTTTTCCTTTGGGCTTACTACACTAGCATCCACATTCCTACTAATGTCACACCATATTCCCTAGTCTTTGATGTTGAAACTATCTTGCCAAAATAGATTAAACTCCCATTGTTGTGCATCTCCTTGTGTGACATCATCAATAATGAGGAGTATTGAGTTGCACACCTCCATGAGCTAGAACTACTTGATGAGCAATGCATCAGTACCCTATATCACCTACAATCTTATTATAATTATCTTTGAAGTTGCAATAAGAGAATCAAGGCTTGAAAATTTGAGATTGATGACCTAGTGCTAAAAGAAAATCAAAAGAATCTTCAAGAATGAGAAAAGAAGGGTAAATTTGAGCCTAAGTGGCTGGGCCCTTATGTCATCATCACCAAGTATGATTCAGGTACTTATTGTTTGGCTACTCCAAATGGCTAGGATCTTGATGAACCCCTCAACACAATCCATCTCAAACAATTCCATGCTTAGTTTAAAGAATATTCCAATTAGAAAAATAAAAAAAAAATAAAAAAACTGTCAAAAAATAAAAAATAAAAAAGTAAAGAGAAATAATTTGTCCTACGATGAAAACCACTCCTCATGGCACCTTGAACAAGTAGCATGGTAAAAACCTACTTGCCATGAATATGAGCTAGATTTCATTATCCTTGAGGTCCTCCTACCATCACCTAAGTCTCCCTCACCCAATAAATCTGTTCATATCTTGGTCAACCTTTGCCACTTCATGCACATCACATTTACTTATAAAGTGACTAAACACACTCTTCATCAACTGAAGAAGTTGTATTTGAGGGATCTATGGTTGTGTGTTACACAAGTCTCTTTTGGAATAGGAATAGGGCATTCTCTTAATCTATCGATTTGAACACTTGACCTTGTTGTACTTTAGGGGCAATGGATTCTGCCTTTCTTTGGAAAAGGCTTCTAGTATTATTCTTATTTATTTTTCAACATCCTAGATGACTCTTCTTCTTGGTTCTTAGATTCATGCACTTGCAAGCCCTTTGGTCTTATATTTGCAAGCTTTCACACTTGAAACATAAAACTTAAATGATCCAACAAAGATCCCATTGCAACCTCAATAACATCCATCAGTCAAATTATGTGCCATCAAACAAACCATGACCTACTCTTTTCATTCATGGGATATATCGTTGCCCATAGTAGACATCATTCCATCTCATCCATTACCTTCATGAAATATATTGTTCCCCAAATCAGGCATCATCACCATCATCATCAACACACTTTGGCAAAAAGGTAATACTCTTGTATGTTAGTTGACTATTGCTTTTTGATCTTTGTTTATCTTTCTTTTTTGTCCCACATTATACCTCTTCAAGCTCACCACAATCCTTTATATCATGGTGCATCTTTAATGGTGTATAATAGGGCATGATCTTATCATTTTGTGTTGTTTTTTCTTGGTTGTTCCAACATAGTACCCATCAAGGTTGTCAAATGCCTTGTTGTTATGTTGTAAAAAGTTTCCCTATGACTTTTTACCTCCTAGTTTAGCTCCTAGGTCCCTTTAATTTCATCATGCATGTTTAAAACTTATCCCGGAGCAATTTCCCTCGAAACCCATGTTAAACAGAGCCTAGGGGTTCATTTTAATGCTTAATCAAGACTCAAAAAGTGCCTTAGGACTTGGGCGCCCGTGCCCAAGTCTAGGTTGATTTATCGGGACCTAAATTTTAGGATGTCAGCATAGGACCTTTAGAAAGGTTTTCCTTGTCGTCCTTTTCAATTTGAATTACAAAAGTTTAGTGGGAATGCATATTTAAGTAGGTTTATGACTTCATTATACTCCAAGAGGATTTCTAGTTGATTAAGAAGAACTTATGATTATCAAGCAAAGAGCATTCAAGGCATTCATTGTGTTGCATAGTAGAATTGTGTTGTGTTTGTATGTGTTTGTCGCAGATTTGGCTTCATCAACTCATCTCCTCATGATTTGAAGGTTCTTCATCTCCGTGAGGGTTTCACCTCTAAGGTGACATCTATTTGTGCTTCAATCAATTTATCTTATCATTGGATTTGGTCTCTACCCTACAAGGGCATGCACTCTATCTAACAACGGTGTTGGAAGGCTTGAATACCATTCTGAGGCTTGACCGAGGCAAGCTTCTAAACACCACAACCCCCAAACCCCTCTCTTTGTGATTGCAGGTTACAGGTGTAGGATTTGGCAAAGTGGAGTTGTAGAGAAGCAAAGTAGAGGATAGAGATTTGGGATCTAGAGAAAAAGTGCAGAAAAACAACCCTACTGGACTAGGGCGCCCGCCCCATAGTTCCCCCGATTGGTATTTCTGGAAACTCTGAAGCATGTTGCAATCTGACACATATCACTGTTCTAGATTTGTAGAAAATTTTCCCTATCAGACTTGGGCACCCGCCTCATTGCCCCCAAATATTTTGCCTCTGAAAATATGAATCCTGGTATGTTTCTAATTTGTATTTAGTGCCTTCCTGTATGATCATCTCTCGTAATTCATTCGTCTATATATGATTTCATATAATTAGAGTTTGAGGCTAAATTGAACTAATGTTTAACAAATTCATCAATCTATTCTATCTTTCCTTATCATTCCATAGTGACATCAAACCTATAGATGAGTCCTCTTGCATCAGTAGTGACTTAGCTCAATTTATGTCCTTGAATGTTAATGTGAAGGGAGGGTTTGATTGAATCTATCTTAATTACATTTCAACCTATCTTCTTTTCACATATAACATTTTAGTGAACCTGTGTTTATAGTGAAGTTGCATCTTGCTAAGTGTTGTAATTAGTTTTGCATTCATCCATATCATATTCATCTTCATACATTCAAAAATCTTGCATATATTTGAAAAAGTTGAAAGAATAAGCATTCTAGGCTTGCAATAAGGCATAGTTTGCACTATTTTCCTTGCATATCACTGAAAACATTTAATTTTCTGATATTTACATTAGATCTGAGATAAATTACAACATTTCATCATTTCATGGTCTTTTACCTTACATTTTCATATCTTATTTGCTAGGGTTTTGCTTAAAAAGTTGCATTTTTCATATAACCTAGTCTTAGAAAAAAACGAGGGTTTGTAGACAAAATTTCATTTTCAAATTTTGCTACTCCTTTTCAAAATTCACTCAAATATGATTTTGAAGTGTAGTGTTGGATCATAATGCATACTTTTGCATCCTAGCTTTGAAACTTTCACCTTTTTCAATTACATATTGTGTATTTCAACAAGCATAACTACCTTGCTCCTTGTGGTTGTTTTATTAGTTTGTGCATTGAGTGTTGTATGCTTTTGTATGAGTTGTATAACCCTCTACCATAATAGAAACATCCCTCTAAGAAGAATTCTTAGACTAATGGGTTCTAGTGCTTTGAATAGCACCGATATGCAAACATCAGAAAATCTATTGAACACTTACTTTACAAAGGGTGAAACACAAACTTTGCAAGATATCATACCTCCTACAACTACAATGGAAGAACAAACATTTCATGATTTTGAAGATCCTATTGATGTGATAACACATGTACCTGATGATCAAATCAACAAACTTGATAAAGAACTAGCTGATTTTCAAGCATTTGTGGAAAAAGAAAGGATAGTTAAGAGGTTGTACCCATTGTTCATAGTCTAAGAGAGTTATTAAAATAAGGACAAGACGATGTTAATACACTACGTGGGATAGCCCATATAGTGGGAAACAATATTATGTCAGTTACTGACTACACGAATACTATTAACAATATGTCATCACTGAATCATACATAGGTATCGACACATATGCCACCTACCAGAATGTCTACTTTCACATCATCAATCCTCATTACTAATGCACAAGCGTGTAGTAATGCTACCACTAGCATGGGAATATCTAATGACATTAATTCACATAATTACAAGGCTGTGGGATTCAATTATCAAAACCTAGCACCTAGGGTGTCTTCTTATATGAATAACCATTCTCAACCACCTCTCCATTCCACCTATTCTCAACCACCTTTCACTTACAATTGTTCTCAACCACCTCTCATTACCACTCAAAATCAATCACCTCTAAATTTTGTGACTACAACTTCTAATTATTCTAACCCACAAACTGCATCATCTAATGATGCCATATTAAACCAACTCTTGCAAGGCATGACCTCTTTACAACAGAAAGTGACAAATTTGACCAATGCTTCTTCTCAACCTAACATACCAACATATCATGCTCATAATCCATTATCTTTTTCAATCTTGAGCGCTCAAATGCCTAATAAGTTTGAGACAAAATACAGTGGTAAAGGTGATCCTAATACTCATGTGGCAACATTCACAACTATGTGTAGTGATTTCTTCTTTGAAGAGAACTTGTTAGCAAAACTCTTTCCGTGATCCCTCAAAGATACTGCTTTGGAATGGTTTTGCTCATTACCTCCAAATTCAATACATTCTTTCTCACAAGTTGTTGATCAATTCTTACAACATTTCCAAGAAAATATTGGACCTTCAGTCTCATTGATTGATTTAGTTCAGTGTAAACAAGGTTCGAAAGAGAAGTTAACTAAGATCATCAGTCAATATCAAGCTCTCTTTGCATAGATTCAATACCTGATTACAAATAAAGATGTTCAGAAGGTGTTCATTACGAATTTACAACCTAACATCTATGATAAAATCCTCTTGATGAAATATGGTTCATTTTAACATCTATGCACAACTCTTCACGATTACCAGCTTTCGTCTAGTCAGTATGAGAATCAAAACTCGTCGGCTCAAATTGGTCAATCCACAGCTAGAACATCTCAAAACAACTTTAAGAGGAACACCAAGAGCTTTATTAAAGTAAATGGACAACATTCAAACAATTTTCAATCACAAGTGTCTGCTATTAGTAATTCTAAATGGGCACCGTTTCAAATTAGACAACAACAAAGACAATTTACTCCATTTTCTGAATCTCTTCAATCAATTATGAATCAAGCAGTAAGCAATAGTATTTTGAAGCTTCCACCTGTGAAACCATTTGATAGTAATAGGATACAAGGACCATCATTTGATGCTAATGCCTTTTATCAGTATCATCGCTCGACAGGACATGACACTAAATGATGTATGCGTTTGAAGCATGAAATTCAAGATCTCATCAATTCCAATATAATATAGGTAATTGGTGTGAACAAAAATGGAAATAAGTTGATTGCCCCTCCGAATAAGAATTTACAGATCTTTACTAGTCCATTTCCTAAGCATAGTGACAACAATATGGTAGAGAAAAATACAATAGAGCAGGAGGATGACTATCTTGACTGTGATGAAATAGTTGGCATGATAGAAGTGGATAAGGAGAAGGTTGAGGACTCACCTTGTCCATGAGGAAAATGTATCTATGTTGAGTTTCCTCCACTGTTATCCCTTTAAGGATCGGGAGATAACCAAGATGCACTAGATACACAAATTCAACAATCTCAAAAAAATATTATGATACAAGAAAAGGTTGTCACGATGGAAAATATCTCATTCCACCATGAAAGGCTCATTCATTAAGTAAATCAAAATAAGAAAGAAAAGAATCAGAAAAGAACAAGGTGGCTATCATCTGTGGGAACAAGCAATGATTCCCCTCCTCACAAGAAATAAAAAGATTTCAAATATACAGGGACTTAAGAAACATGTACTGCATGACCGTTTTGGAAATAAGAATCAATCAGGTATGAATTATTCACACTTTTTACTGCACTTGATAGAGCACCTTTCTAAGATGCTCACAAGTTCAAACTCCTCTTAGATATATATGGTAGAATATCATGTTGTGTTGTGTTCCCTCGTGATGTGTTATGTGTCATTTAGGTTTCCTTGGATGACCCTTGACACTCTTTTAAGGTCAAGGATACCGGGAGACCGCCTCTGTTGTGACCATTCTTCTATTTGTTTCATTATTCTTCTAAAATCACTTCTCCTCTATTTTATTGTTGTGTGTTGTGCCATGGAGGCATAGTGTTGCAGAGGGTGTTTTGGGGGCATCCTCCTACGTGGTGTTCCTAAGGCACTTTGTCTCCTCTCTCACTTTTATTGTTTACCTTCTTTAGTGATCCTACCTAGTCAGTGGATGACGAAAATAAATAAATACTGATAAGGACCGTGTGTCCCTTCAGCGAGTAATAAAAATGAACCTAGTCCATATATGATTATGGGGTTGATCTATACATATATCTGATGGTTGACTAGTAGAATCACTCCATGTGATGTATCATCTTATGGAATTTCTTATGACTAACATTTTACAGTCCACTCAATCTGCTTTTGTACACTTTGATTGGCATCTCACCTTGTTGCTACACTCAGTTCTGAGGTACTTGCAGTATATCCCAATGGTTGTACTTGGCTTGGAACCCATGAGTATAGCCTTGGTCCTTGACGTGACTATTTTTATGCATAGCTCTAATGAATTGATTTGGTTATTATCTTAGAGTAAGTTTTCTAACCATCTTCTTGTTTATCTTAGCAAATCATATCAATGTGTTTGTGTCAACATTCGGCGATCGTAAGCACATACCACCTCGGGGGAATGGGCTTTGTGAGAGCTCTTGTTCCATTGTGTGTTTTCTCTCTACCTTAATGTGCTTGATCTTGGTAAGCGACATCAACCACCTTAAGGTGGGGGCATATATAATGTTATCTGTTTGATTAATTTGACATTGACAAAGCATGTTTGTAAGCCTTCTCCGTGAGGCGGGATGGTGTATCTCTTGAGCTAGTACACATCCTTATTTAAATTGTAATAAAAAAAGCCCTCTCCATGATGCGAGATAATGTATCTCTTGAGCTAGTGTGTATACTTTTATACAAATCCCTTCTAAGGAAGGCGGGATGGTCTATCTCTTAAGCTAGTGCACATCCTTTTACATAAAGTCCTCATCGCGATGTGAGGATGGATCTTGAGTCATCCATGATGGGTCTAGTTATTAGATAGTTTTCTTATGGTTTTATGCAAGTTCGAAAGACATTTTCAAATATTATCTTACACATATTTCTACATTATGTTATCTCTTATGTTCATTATGCAGACCTAAACTTGATTATTAAGTATATGGAAATATGGTTTTAATATGATGGATATTGCATGATTATGTGTGGGAATGTATGGATTGTAAAGGATATATGTGCTTGATTATGGTTGTTAGTATTATGTGCATGTTTTGTGAACTAACTCTTGCAGCTGGAGAAGATGGACTGTAGCCTACAGCAACTACAAGGTGTAGTCTGCAGCCAAAGAGTTCCCAGATAGTAGAACAGGGGAAGTTCCAAGATAAATTGAACGCAACAACTACAACATGGAGACACTTGATGAAGATGGTTACACACTGTGATAGCAATTAATAAAGACAATTGAAGGAGAAGGATTCTATTTTAGCTAGGAGTCTAACGTCACTGATTCAACCAATCCACATTCCTCTGTTTCAGCAAGAAGTTCCAATTTCATTAGGACTCTTCTTTCTTTCTTTTTCAGTTATTAGTTACTTGGCATTTATCACACTCATGTATGTAGAGAGTGGTGATTTATGATTTTAGTTAAGAATCCTTGTTCCAATAAACTCCCCCGTGCCTATATGTATGGCTCGGTGGTTGAGGTAGTTGAAGTTTTAAGTTTTCAAGTTTGAAGTAGATTGTTTAATCGTAGATGTAGTTACTAGATCTTTTCCAAGTTAGTTACACAGACAATGCTTATGTTTTTGATGATGAATGCATGAATAAAATCTACTAGCAAAATCTTATGTGATATTATAAGGATTGTATAATGAATGAATTGGAATTAGTATGATTGTGTTAATTTGAGCAACTAGATTTAAGTTAGACCAGTGGAGACAGTCACTTGAGCAAGGGCCATTCAAGGTAATTGTCCCTCACTCCATTTCCTGTATGTTACTTTGTTATAATAGTCAATTCATAAATGCATTAGATTCTTCAAAATATTCTAGCTATTTAACTTGTTGTACTCTGGAGTGTAGAGTGTATGTTAGGAGTATAGGATAAATTATCAATACCAAGTTAAAACCCTAGTGTTCATTTCTTTACAGTCATTAGTTACAGTCTTATATTGCAAGTACCCATAGAAACAATATCAACATTACTTCCTTTATTATTGTGCATCTTGAATTATAACAACTGTATTAGGATGAGTTAGATAGTCTGAATCTTTAAAAGCACATACAGTGCCAGTGCCATCACAAGCTTACTAGCCCTGGTCAATAATTCAATGAAGATCTTTTCAAGGGGTACAGTGGATTGTTGAGTTAGGTTTTTCCTCTGAATTATGTGATTGCCACCAAGTTTACTAGACATAGTAAAGACTCTACATTTTTGGCGCCATTACTAGGGATGGTGCTACTTTCAGATATTAGTTCCTGTTATTTCCAAGCTTTCCTAGTTTAAACATTTTGCTTTCAAAAGATAGGATACTTAGGTTTCATCCTGTCAAATACCAGAACATTTCACTAACATTGTGCAGGAGTTGTTGCTATACAAAGTCATACCTATTGTATGCGGAGGCAGAGAGATGCTTTGGGAAGGTTTCTCCCATCAAATCAATAAGTTAGAGAAGATATTGGTGACTATAGTGATTAGAGCGAGGGTATTACTGAAGAAGAATTTTCCCTCTCATCAACATCTACTGATAATATAGAAAGGACCTTCCTAATCATGGCTGATGCACTGGATGATCCACCGAAACGAGTGGCTTTTGAATTTCCAATTACCAACCAAGAGAGGGCTGCTGCTCTAAAGAATATACCTCCTTCATCATTACCAGTCTTCTATGGTTTGGTGACTGAGGATCCAAATACATTCTTGCTCAAGTTTGATGTCATGTGTAGAAGCTATGACTACACAAGTGATGCTCATAGGCTCAATCTATTTCCTGCTACTTTGAAGGATGCTACTTTGAGATGGTTTATGGGACTAGGCAAAGATGCTATTCCAGATTGGGACACAATGAAAACAAAATTCTTGGAGAAGTACTGAGATTATTGTAGAGGAATTGATAGGAGAATAGATGACGTATTCAGGATGACTCAAAAAGAGGATGAACTATTGGAAGATTATGTAGAAAGGTTCCAATTCTGCCTAACGAAAAAGCCACATAATAAACTCTTAGATGAATCCCTAAAGCTTGTATTTTTGAAAGGAGTCAATGATGAATGCATGGATGTCCTTAATCTTATTGGGGTAGGAGATGTGTCTCAATTACCCTTTGATGATATTTTTAAAGTTTGCAGAAACTACTCAAGGTCCTTTACCAAGAAGATAAGGGGAGAAAGAACATCTATCATTGGCATGACATCTAATTCAGTTTCAAGGGTGGAATTGAACAACCTGCTGACCAACATGAAAGAAGATATTATAATTCACCTAGCTACTGAACTGGATACTCTACACTTGAAGAAGAAGCAAGAAGAGGTTGAAGCAATATTTATTGAATATTGCCCCAACTACAGACAAAGGAAAGCCAATTGCAAGTGCAAAAGGGTGGCTAGTATTACAAAGGACAAATCAGAGAAACCACATTTTCAACCATTTGAAAGTGAAGATGGGAAGTTGTTCTATGTTGCACAAAGAAAGCCATGGCAACCAAGACCAGTTATGGCACAAGACCCTCTAAGTTTTAATGCATCATTTCCAATTGGTAACCATAGCTTCTCTAGTTGGAACCCCCAACCTTGGCCAAATAACAAAAACCAATGGCAAAACCCTCAACAATGGAAAAACCCTTAGCAAAACTGGAATTAGAAACAACCAAATGTATGGCCACAACAAAATTTCTAGGGACCCAATTACAATCCTCAATGGCCAGTACAACAAAACCAATAGCAGCCACAATGGAAAAAGGGGCAACAATGGCAAAACCAAAATATGAATTACTCACAACCTTTGTTGCCTTCTTAGCTACAACAACAGGCTATAATGCCCAATCCATTAAACCCAACATCTTAGCCACCAAGAGCACCACAACTACCTATCCAACTTGCACCTAACCCCAATAACAAGCCTGTCCAATAGGCATACACTAATGAGGCTATTCAATATCCCACTTATGGAGTAGAGGTGAGTGATGTCCACCTCAAGCCAGGGAAAACATTAGCTGGGCCCTCATCCCCTCAAATTACTGAGATAGTAGATGAGGAACCCATAGCTGAAGCTTTAGACAATTCACCTCTGTAACCTGATTCAAATCAGGTGAATCAGACTATCTCAAGTCCAGAGCCTCCTTTCCCTGAGTGTTTAGTCATGATTACAAAACATCATACCCAAGTGGAGACAGATCTATTAGGACAACTCAAGAATGTCAGTATCAAAATCCCCTTCATTTAAGCTATCAAGGATATCTGAATCTATACCAAAACATTAAGGGACCTTTGCCTTAAAAAGCCAAGGAGAAAAAGGAAGGATCCTCAGATAGTCCATGTCTTAGGGAACCTTGCTGATATCATGCTAGGGAATATAATTGTCCCTAAATACACAAACCCTGGTAGTCCAGTAGTGGATGTTAAGATAAATGGGACCCCCATCAAAAATACATTGATTGACTTAGGGTAAGCCATTAATGTCATGACTAAGGAAACAATGCAGTTACTTCAACTTCCTAACCTCTGGCCTACACCAACTATTTTACAGTTGGCAGATAGGTCCACAGTAAAACTTGAAGGGATCGTTGAAGACATAGTCATATAATTAGACTCATGGGAGTATCCTACAAATTTCATAGTCTTGCAGCCAAAGGTTAACCTTGCAAGATATCCACTTATCTTAGGAAAACCATGGTTAGCAACAACTGATGCATTAATATGTTGTAGGTTTGGAAACATGATAATATCAAATGGAACTATAACCAAGAAGTTGGTCCTCTATCCACCAGCCTAACCTCATGAAAATCTAGAGCAAGTTATATGGCCTACCTTGGAAGAAGAAGACATCTATTCCCTACAAACTCTCATGACCATTAAACGTAGCCCCCTATTGGCAAACAAAGATGAGGATGATTTAATTGACCACATTATATAGAACAACTATAGTAGGGACCCGCAACAACAAGATTGTCTGGCATGTTTACAAGATCCATTGCAGAACATTATACCTACAAATTCCTCAGAAGAAATATCCTAACTTTTCCACTCTTTACTACCACAAGAGTGTGTTCCCAACATTAGTGGATATGATCTTTCATCTGTGCAATCAACTTCCAAAACATTGGAAATCATGCCAGGTAAAATGTTGAATATTAACAATGCCCTAACTGAAGAACAACATAATTCCTTGACCACTGTGTTGCAGGCACATTCATCAACCTTTGCATGGGACTACAATGACATGAAGGGAATTGATCTAGACCTGTGCATGCATAGGATCTACATAAATGATGGTTTCAAGCCAATTAGATAGCCTCAAAGGAGAATGAACCTTGCCTTGTGAGAAATAGTTAAAATTGAACTACAAAAATTACTTGATGCAGGCTTCGTTTACCCTATTTCTGACAGCCAATGGGTGTCACCTTTAGTTATTGTCCCTAAGAAAGGAGGAAAATGGAGGGTATGTGTGGACTATAGGGAGCTAAACATAGCCACTAGAAAGGATCACTTTCCACTACCTTTCATTGACCAAGTACTTGATTCCCTAGTAGGTAAACAGTACTCCTTAGATGGCTTTAGTGGCTATAAGCATATAAAGATAGCTCCAGAAGATCAGGATAAGACTACATTTACATGCCCTTGGGGTACTTATGCTTATTCTATTCTTCCCTTTGGATTATGTAATGCCCCAGCCACTTTCCAGAGGGCAGTGCTACGTATCTTCTTAGATTATGCTCATGATTCCATGGAGATTTATATGGATGACTTCACCACCTATGGAGAAACATATGAAACAACACTCAAGAATCTAGAGAAAGTTCTCAAAAGATGTCAAGAACACAATCTATCATTGAGTCATGAGAAATGTTTCATGATGATGACTCAAGGGATTGTTCTAGGACATTTTATATCAAGTGAAGGAATTCAAGTGGATCCCCATAAAATTGAGATCATTTCTACACTTCCCGTGCCACAAAAACAAAAAGATGTCAAGAGCTTTCTAGGCCATGCAGGCTATTATAAGAGATTCATTCAAGACTTCAGCAAAATTATAGCACCCTTGTTTACTCTACTCAAAAAAGATATAGATTTGACTAGACCACAGAATGTCAGCACTCTTTTGAGACACTTAAGACAACTTTGACTCAAGCACTTGTCTTGAGAGGACCAAATTGGACATTGCCTTTCCACATACACACTGATGCTTCTGATTTTGCTATAGGAGCTATATTGGGCCAAAAGGAAGGTAATAAGGAGTATGCCATCTATTATATCAACAAGAACTTATAAGGAGTAGAACTTAACTATATTGTCACAGAGAAAAAGATGTTAGCAGTTGTTTATGCCATTAACAAGTTTAGGCATTATATCACTGGTTATCCAGCCTTTATCCACACAGATCATACTGTAATTAGGTACTTAATGAGCAAACCTGTGGTTGGAGGTAGACTAGTTAGATGGTTGCTCTTACTACAGGAGTTTGATATAACAATAGTAGATAAGCTGGGAAAAGCTAATGTGGTGGCAAATTTTCTATCTAGATTACCTACACAATTAGAAGAAGGTGTTGTAAATGACTCTTTTCCAAATGAGCATTTGTTTTCTCTCAATATACACACACCATGGTTTGCGGACATTGTAAACTACTTATTGGCAGGATAGATACCATCACATTTCTCTTCTAAAGAAAAGAGGCAGCTAGTGCATAAAAGCTTTCCATACTCCTAGATTGCTAGTTATTTATTCTATACTGGTCCAAATCACATTATGAGGAGATATATAAGAGAATATGAGGTCTTTGACATCCTAAAAGATTATCATGATGAGCCCTGCGATGGTCACTTTGTAGCCAAAAGGACAACATTTAAGGTCTTAACAACATGCTATTATTGGCCAACTCTCCATAAGGATTCAATAAAGTATACAAGGAGTTGTGACAAATGTTAGAGAATGGTAGACCAACAAAGGAAGACGAGATGCCTTTGCAGCCACAAATTGCACTAACACCATTTGACAAATGGGGGCTAGATTTCATTGGCCCAATTTCACCAGAATCTAATAACAAGGATTTTTTTTGGTCTGCACAGATTATCTGACAAAGTGGGTTGAAGTCAAAGCATTCCAATTTACAAGAGATGGCAATGTAGCCAAGTTCTTATATGAAGATATCTTCACTAGGTATGGATCCCCAAGAGAAATTGTCACTGATCAAGGTCCCTAGTTCACTTCTGAACTCATTTCTTCATTGGTTAAAGAATATGAAATCGAAAATAAGAAGTCAACACCTTATCACCCCAAGCCAATGGACATGTGGAGGTTACAAATAGGGAGATTGAAAATATTTTGACCAAAATAGTGCAAATTCACAGGAAAGATTGGGCAACTAGATTGCCAGAAGCAGTGTGGGCATACAAGACAACATGGAAAACAACTACAGGATTTACACCTTATGAATTAGTGTATGGAAAAACAACAGTACTCCCAATTAAGTTTGAATATAAAACACTCAGGACAACAGTAGAACTAGAAATGGACTTGACAAAAGCACAAAAGGAGAGGCTACACATTTTAAATGGGCTAGATGAAATTAGAATGAAAGCTATCCATCACACATAGATAGTTCAAAAACAAAGGACTAAATGACACGACCAATTTATCAAGACCAAAGAATTTCATGTGGGTGATTGGGCTTTATTATATGATTCCAAATACAAGGATTATAAGGGCAAGCTACAGTCTAGATGGTTAGGCCCCTATGAGATACAACAAGTATTTCCCAATGGAGCAGTTAAATTGCAGACCATAGATGTAGTCAGATTCTCATTGCTCATTAATAGTCACAGATTAAAGATCTACACAAAGCCCGTAACATGAGATGCTTTTCTAAAGCAATGCTCTATTCCCAACCCTTATTCAAATATTGCCATATTATCACTAGACAATAACCTAGAAGTAGATACTATTAGTTCTCACAGTGACTTAGCAGATGAGCTACACATCTCACTTCTTGAGGTCACTCAGGTATAATTCCTTAACTTTATTCATGTGCACACACATCACCAGTGCCACAATATTCATGGAACCAATTTCACTATGCCGTAGGGACCTGTAGTAAGCAAAATCAAAGTTTCCATAGTTCACTTTGGGACCTGTTGATAAAGGTACATGCAGTAGCTATCTGCCAGAACATTTAAATTTCATGCTGAGTTAATTACACTTCTTCAACATTTATTAGACTTTGCCAGTGCATGCAACTGCCGTCCATCCCATTACTACATGTGAGCTTCCTCAACTCATTCGCACATGCCAACATGTCATTTAGTCTGCCTTCTACCATAATAATGATTCCATGTCCAATCAAATTCATGTTGCAGACACATTTCACAAAGCTACCCTCGCGCGGAGTTCTATTCAATTCACCTCAATAGGTACATATATTAAACTTCCATTATTAACACAGATTTTCACTACATTCTATATGTGATTGCATTTAATTCAACATAATTCTCATTATTAATCTTATTTCCATATTCTTGAAATCGTTACCCTCCGTCTCATACATGTACTAAAGTGAGGACACTTCCAGATTTTAGTTGGGGGGAGGGATAGCATATGTTTAAAAAAAAAATTTGTTTGTCACCAAATGCAGACATATACAACCTTTTTCCTTTGGCCTTCTTGCATCCATAACTTTTTGTCTTGTCAACTTCCTAATATCCTGAATCAGTTCAAGTTTAGTGCATGCAAGTATAACAGGAGGTTGAGTAGAGGGTTGGTGAAAAATTTGAATTTGAGTTACATTGACAAAATGGGAGGTGATCTTATTAGAAGAGAACCAACAATCTTTTAGATATTATTGGAAGACTAGTTAGCCTTGCCAATTTTTACCAAAGCAGGATGGCTCGATTATTTTTTGAAGCTCACAGAATATAATGAAGGAATGACAAGGCAAATTGCAACTACACTACAACAAGATGAAGCCACTATCAAGGGTTTGAAAGTGGATGCTTCAGAAGCTACAATTGCAGAAGTGTCTAGTTTACCTAGGGATGGAGAAGAATCCCCTGTCAAGGCGAATGCAATAGCTGCAAGGGATGAATTCAGCGAGGTAGGGGAGCACCTGGATTCAACGTCATAGGGGACTAAGAGATTATCACTCCCATGAGTATGAGCTTCTTGTGCTATTCATATTATTAAGTACATTACTTGTGATGGTAAATAGTCTCTTTTATATACTATGCATCTTAAGTTATTGAGTCACCTTTGCCATAACATAATAGTCAATGAACCCAACTTCATGTATAATCTGTTAAAAAGAATGGGATATGAATACCAGCGAAAGTCAAATAAGTCAGCTTTGTCACATGATTGTTTGATTACCTTATTAGTGAAAAGGAGCCTTAGGGTTCAGTAACCACAGGTGCCTTGGGAAAGATTTTTGAAATGTAGGAATATTAATGATATTCTACAAGAGCCAACAGTACCAGAGAATGTAGAGTCACCTACTACATCTTTAAGGGAAACTCCTCCTACTACACCTGCTGCTTCACCTACCTACAGCAAGGGAGAAACAGGGAAGCAAGATGTGCCAAATTCACCACATGCAATATTTGATCAACCTGTAGCAGAAGAGGTATGTCAAACCCCATCTTCTAGTAAGACACCCAACACCAGGACACCAAAAACTAGAAAGAAGAAAGGTGGTTCTTCTTCCATGCCTTCAAAAAGGCCTAAGAAGAAACCCACACCACTAAGGCGTTCATACCACCTAAAGAGAAAAGGTGTTATGAGGGGTAGTATGGAAAAATAAGGAAAATAAAAAGAAGATTTTGTGAAAGTGGAAACTAACCATGAACAAGAGGCCAATGTGACTGAAAATGTGCAAGTACCAATTAAAAGGAAATGGTATATATCTACTACCTCTGAATCAGAGTCAGCATATTTTTGTTGCCAAGAAAACTAGAAAGAAAACCCCAGATAACCCTGACAATGAGGGTTATGAGTCCACAAGGGGTGGTGATGAACAATCTTTAAGAGATGAAGAATTATTGCTTGAAGAAAGAAATGTCAGAAGAGAATTGCAGGAAGCCTTTGAGAGAATTAAGCAGTTGGAAGAACTCGTCAAAACTTATGAGAAAAGGGACAAGGAAAGAGGCAAAAATTTAGGAGTTGGAGGAAAAATTCAATACTCATAGACAGGAAACAAAATTAGATATACTTGCAGAACTAGTAATAGTTGTAGCAGGCAATAAGGAATTGGTAGATAAGGAAAAGAGACCCCATGTCACAAAAACCCCAACTTGCCATACAATCTTGTCCTTGGGTTATCAACTGTGGAAATTTATAGAAAACTTTTCTAAACAAAGAGAGGAGTGGAAGAAAGAGAATTAAAAAATGATTGCAGAGCATACCCAGACATTAAAGAGGAAAGATAGTGAATTGAGAAGAGTAGCAGTCAGAATGGAAGAGATAGCAGATAAAGCTGCCCAAATTGTTAAATGTAGACCTCCAACTACAACATATGCTTTATTTTTATAGGAAAAGTTTTTAAGTTTTCAATTTAATAAGTTGATTAGTAACAAACTAGTTGCCATGAGTGGAAAAATGACTTTTTAAAAAGTTTTTGCTACTGCCACACCAAAAGAGCAAGACTAGTTATGTGAGTACTACCTACATAACTATGTTGTGCGTGATGATACAGAATGGAACCCGTTAGGTTTTGTGGGGGATTTACAATTGAGGGCACTTGCATCCTATTTCAGAAATGAGAAGTTGAGGGGTGAAATCATGCAAGCATATATATAGAGAGAAAAATCAATTTCTCTCCCAATAAGGAGAGAATCTAAAACCCCTGACTTAATCTTTGGAGAATGGAAACTTCTAGAACATAAGGGTGTAGGCAGGGTAATCATGAATTTGAGACTGTAGGATTATGACAGGATGCAACATTTAACTATTGGACTCATCCACAATTGTTATCAGTTTGTGCAAGACAGATGGAACAGTTTAACCCCTGAGTTGCAAAGAAAAGAACCCCACTATGTTCATAATTTTATGGCCATGTTTGAAAGAGTATGGAAATATATGGATATTGCCAAAGGATAGGGACTTGAATGGGTACCACTTACGTTTCAGCTGCCAATGCTTCTATACCTGGAGCCACATTGGATAGGAAAGAAGAATGTGGAGTGTGAGAAGGCATAGGTTACCAGGATGAATAGATTGGCATATCATAATGGCTTTTACTTGGAACAGGTTAAAGGAGTGGATGCTATTACAAACCTCAGGGAAATTACTTTGCACTACAACCTCCAGTCCTAGTTGATTTGTTTGAGGACAAGCAAATGGGTAGTTGGGGGGAAATGATGGGTCTAGTTATTAGCTAGTTTTCTTATGGTTTTGTGCAAGTTCCAAAGACATTCTCAGACATTATCTTACACATATTTCTACATTATGCTATCTCTTATGTTCATTATGCAGACCTAAACCTGATTATTAATTATATGGAAATATGGTTTTAATATGATGGATATTGCATGATTATGTGTGGGAATGTATGGATTATAAAGGATATCTATGCTTGATTATGGTTGTTAGTATTATGTGCATGTTTTGTGAACTAACTCTTGCAGCTGGAGAAGATGGACTGTAGCCTGCAGTAACTATAAGGTGCAACCTACATCCAAAGAGTTTCCAAGTAATAGAACAGGGGAAGTTCCAAGATAAATTGAATGCAGTAACTACAGCATGGAGACACTTGATAAAGATGGTTACACATTGTGATAGCAATTAATAAAGACAATAGAAGGAGAAGGATTCGGTTGCATCTAGGAGTCTAACGTGAAGGATTCAACTAGTCCACGTTCCTCTATTTCAGCAAGAAGTTCCAATTTCATTAGGACTCTTCTTTCTTTCTTTTTTAGTTATTAGTTACTTGGCATTTATCACACTCATGTATGTAGAGAGTGGCGATTTATGATTTCAGTTAAGAAACCTTATTCCAATAAACTCCCCTGTTCCTATATGTATGGCTCGGTGGTTGAGGTAGTTGAAGTTTTAAGTTTTCAAGTTTGAAGTAGATTATTTAATCATAGATATAGTTACCAGATCTTTTCCTAGTTAGTTACATAGACAATGTTTATGTTTTTGACGATGAATGCATGAATAAAATCTGCTAGCAGAATCTTATGTGATATTGTAAGGATTATGTAATGAATGAATTGGAATTAGTATGATTGTGTTAATTTTAGCAACTAGATTTGAGTTAGACCAGTGGAGACAATCACTTAAGCAAGGGCCACTCAAGGTAACTATCCCTCACTTCATTTCCTGTATGTTACTTTGTTATAACAGTCAATTCTTAAATGCATTAGATTCTTCAAGATATTCTAGTTGTTTAACTTGTTATACTATGGAGTGTAGAGTGTATGTTAGGAGTATAGGATAAATTATCAATACCAAGTTCAAACCCTAGTGTTCATTTCTTTACAATCATTAGTTATAGTCTTATATTGCAAGTACCTGTAGCAATAGTATCCATATTACTTCATTTATCATTGTGCATCTTGAATTATAACAACTATATTAGGATGAGTTAGATAGTATGAATCTTTGAAAGCACATATAGTGCCAGTGCCATCACAAGCTTACTAGCCCTGGTCGATAATTCAATGAAGGTCTTTTCAAGGGTTACATCAGATTGTTCAGTTAGGTTTTTCCTTTGAATTGTGTGATTGCCACCAAGTTTATTAGACATAGTAAAGACTCTACAATCCACCTTGAAGTGTGTCTTTGGCAGTTTTGGTAGCGCAACTCAAACGTTAGGTCTGTTTGACATGTTTTAGATGGTGGCACTTAGCAATAAGCTCCTTCCATTATTTGTCGTGTATAAGATATATAGTATGTCTATGACATGCTATACAATGCTCGTGTATTTTGTGTGTCTTCCTTATGTGTTTGCTATGTCTTCCCCTTTTGTGGTATCAAGGTGCATTGCGATGAACTCCCCCCACACTCCAGTTTTGTTTGGTGTGTCTTCCCCCTGGTGTAGTATCAAGGCACGTAGAGATGAGCTCCCCGTACATTTTGGGTTTTGTATTACGTGTTTTTGCGGTTTCAAGGTGTGTAGAGATGAGCTCCCCCTGCCCCTTAGTTAGGATTTTATTTCATATGTAAAATATTATATCCATGTATTCATCGTGTATTGGGTGACTACTCCAATGTCTTCTTCATGTATTATGTGCTTCCACTATATTCAACATATTTTGCATGCTTCCTATTGTATTCTCTATGTCTTGCGTGTATTCAATGTGTCTTCTAGTGCTTACCTGAGATTGGGGGCTAGAAATAGTTCCTCAATCTTTGGGTATGCCTTAGCTTTATGTGCCTGGCGTGTTTGATGTGTTTGCAACTGTACTTTAATGCATGTATGGAATCGTAAGATCACACATACATTAAAGTGGGGGCTAAATGTTATGTCGTAAAAAGTTTCCCTATGACTTTTTACCTCTTAGTTTAGCTCCTAGATCCCCTTAATTTCATCATGCATGTTTAAAACTTATCTTGAAGCCACAAAACCCATGTTAAATGGGGCCTAGGGGTTCATTTTAATGCTTAATCAAGACTCAAAAAGTGCCTTGGGACTTGGGCGCCTGTGCCCAAGTCTAGGCTGATTTGATAGGACCTAAATTTTAGGATGTCAGCATAAGACCTTTAGAAAGGTTTTCCTTGTCAGAATTTTCAACTTGAATTATGAAAATTTAGCAGGAATGCATATTTAAGTAGGTTTATGACTTCATTTGAATCCTAGAGGATTCCTAGTTGATTAAGGCAAACTTATGATTATCAAGCAAAGAGCATTCAAGGCATTCATTGTGTTGCTGAGCAGAATTGTGTTGTGTTTGTATGTGTTTGTTGCAGATTTAGCTTCATTAACTCATCTCCTCATGATTTGAAGGTTCTTCATCTCCATGAGGGTTTCACCTCTAAGGTGACATCTATTTGTGTTTCAATCAATTTATCTTATCATTGGATTTGGCCTCTACCCTACAAGGGCACACACTCTATCTAACAACTATGTTGGAAGGCTTGAATGCCATTCCAGGGCTTGACCGAGAAAGCTCCTAAACACCACAACCCCCAAACCCCTCTCTTTGTGATTGCAGGTTACATGTGCATGATTTGGTGAAGTGGAGTTGTAGAGAAGCAAAGTAGAGGATAGAGATTTGGGATCAAGAGAAAAAGTGCAAAAAATCAACCCTACTGGACTAGGGCACCTGCCCCATAGTCCTCCCAACTTGCATTTTTGGAAACTCTGAAGCAGGTTGTAATCCAACATAGATCACTATTCTAGATCTACAGAAAAGTTGCCCTATCAGACTTGGGCACCCGCCTCGTTGTCTCTGAAGTTTTTGCCTCTAAAAATCTAAATCTCGGTATGTTTCTAATCTATATTTAGTACCTTCCTGTGTGATCATCTGTCGTATTTCATTTGTCTATATATGATTCCATATAATTAGGGTTTGAGGCTAAATTGAACTAAGGTTTAACAAATTCATCAACCTATTCTATCTTTCCTTATCATTCCATAGTGACATCAAACTTGTAGCAAAGTCCTCTTGCATCAGTAGTCACTTAGCTCAGTTTATGTCGTTGAATGTTAATGTGAAGGGAGGGTTTGATGGAATCTATCTTAATTACATTTCAACCTATCTTCTTTTCACATATAACACTTGTGATGTGTTGTGCATTCATCTGCCTATTGGTTGTCTCATCACAATACCCACTAAGGTTGTCAAACACCTTGTAAAGTGCTAGGGCATACTTCCACCTATTATTGTCTTATTGCAGTATGCACCAAGGTTATCAGATGCCTTGTGATGTTTTGAGGCATACTTTTGTATGCTATTTGCAAGTCAGTCCTATGCATGAGATACATCGTCACCTTGTTCTTTGTACCTTGGTGCATAATATCTTATGCTATATCAAAAAAAGTGTTCTCTACAATTTCAACATAATACCTACATTGAAGATCAAACCAATTGTTAGTCCATCAATTACCTATGTATCATTCCATTATCGATTGAAAAATCTTGTCCATTTTACCTTGATTAGTAATGATTTGAAATGTGCAAGTGATTAGTTGGTTAATTATTTGATTAATCAGCTATGTGATTAACATTCATCCATCATCAATTTCTTCTATCTAATATAATTTTCTATCTATCACCATTTCTTCTAACACTGTCATACCACAAACGAAAATATTACCCATTTATTACATCATCCATTTGCATGTATTACATATAAGCATATATCCATCACTTACATTAATATCATCTAATATCATAATCAAATCATAATGCATATCCACATCATCTAACATCACAATCACATCATATCATCTATCACATCATCATATCATAAACCATGCATCATACATCCATAAATCATCTAATCTATCCATCCATGTCCATCCATATCATACAAATGTGTGTTTTATACATACATTAAATCAATTTTCATTATTATCATCACATAATAATCAAATAAACACATTCAAAAGTATCACATAAGCATCATATATCGTATACATCCATCACATGTGCAACCATAAAAAAAATCATCATCACATAATATGAAAACAACATCACATAGCATAATCATGTCCATTACATATGCATCATATACATCATAAAATCAACACACAATCATGGTATAACTATCTCATCATATATCTTGAATAAAAAATGGGGGGTACATTGAGCTTTGTAGAGTGTATATCAATTATCTCTACATCACAAAAATGATACATCATATAAATGTACATGATAAAAAAATACAACATGATCCAACTAGGCCTACCTAGCACTATATGCATGTGACCTTGAGGCTACCCATAGACCCCTAGGAAGTGGAGGGCGGCATGGTTGTATCCCCACTAACACTAATCTCCCTCATCTTGTGGACGTCACTGATCTTCTTTTCATATGATCTATGAAGGAGGGTGCCCTCTGATTTGCCAACACTATCTGCTCATAGAGGGAGCAATAACACAACACCTCCTTCCTAACCTATTCCACCTCTATTGACACCCTTTGATCCTTCACTATCACTCTACTCACATAGGCCATTAACAAGCCTAACCTTGCTACACTCACCGCAGACTATGCCTAACCACACTCCTATCTTAATATCTGTATGTCAACCTACACCCTCTACAAATACACCTATAGACTGTCCCTCTCCCCTTGTAGTCTACGTCACTCTGCCACCACACCATCCAAGCTCACTTGGAGACTATTTACCCTTGCCTATAATGTATTCTTGTTAGCCCTAAGTTGGTCTCTCTCTGCTACTACTACAACACACTTTGACAACACTACCCCTAGTCTAACTTCCATCTCCTCCTACATATCCTGACCTATCTTTGGCTATGGACCCCTCACCTCAAGGGCATATATGTCCATATGATCTCCTCTCTAAGGAGGTACTTATGGTGGCACTTGCTTTCTTTTGCTAGGGTACCTGCTAGGGTGTTAGTGTAGGTTTTTTATTTTTTTACATTAGGGGATATTTCTTTTTCCTACACATATTATTAAGCTTGCTTGGGTTATTTAGTCATGGCTAATATGAGACCACATAGAATTAGCCATCAGTTACATGTGTCACTCTCACCCACACTTGGGTATTTGAGTTTCACACCCTCTTTTGGATTTTTGTGCCACCTCTCATAACCATTTATTTGTCTTTATTTGAGTAGGTGCAACCATATAATTTGGCATTTATCAAGTAGGTAAAACTTCTACCTATTTTAGGTAGTTGGAGTTATTACACCTCTTGAAAGTATCTTCCCTTATTTTTCTATATATACAACACTCTCCTCTCACCTATTCTAGTCAGTGAGAGTAATGTGAGTATTCTCAAATTTCTCTTGTAGTTTGTCTCTTGATTTCTATATTTTAGGATAATCTCTCCATTCCACTATTTTGATCTTTGATCATCTGTCTATTGGAATGCATTTGATCTATGGTCGACAACACATATTAGCTATGATTCTCACTTCTCATAGAATCTAACATGGTATCGAAGCCTGATTGTATGGTATAGTTCATTTTTGTAGTCCTATTTTTGAGAAATTTTGAGACTAATCCAATGCTAATATTTTTCTCAAAAACCCAATATGCTCTTCTCTTGAATCCTCGGATGATTTGGAGAATTAAAATAGTTTAAAGAAAAATAAGCATCTGTATACTTTGGTTTGCATATATGTGTTCTTGTGAGATCTGGGTGATTGCAGCTTTTTGGTAATCCTAGAGATATTTTTAGTTGTTCCATAGCGTCTAGAAGGCTCGAGAAAGTCAAGATTGGCTTTTGTTTCACCAAAATTAGAGATTGGAGGACCCAGTTGCAACAAAGGTTTTCAAAGAGGTTCCAGAAGGTAGTTGCCAAAATAGAGCACTTTCGGCTCAAACAGACCTTGCCATCATGCTCAGAAGGCCTTGAAACCTAAATATTGACTATACCAATTTGTCAAATTTGGAGTCGAGAGCCTCTAACATAATTTTTTCATTCCCGAGTTTTACAACCCCCTATGCGCTGTACAATACGCATTTTTTCAAATAAAAATAAAAAACCTACACTAACATAGTTTTCACCATTAAATGAGTTTTTCTCTTTGATTTTTTTATTTTTGTTTTTTTTAAATTTTTTGATGTTTTTGATTTTTTGATTTTGGATGCTGGGATGGGATGAATGGATGGATTTAGGAATGAGTGACTCAAGCATCTATTTCCATACCAAGTTTATAGTATATCGTTTAGAATGACTACCACATATGGACTATGTGGGTTGTCATTGTGTTCATAAGTGTTGGTAGGAACCTTGTGGTTTTCTAAGGTTGGATCTCCAAGGGAAAACATAGTACCATTGTAGCTTTGGAGTATAGAGGATGTTGCCAGGGAAAAATGGAATTGAAGGAAGGTTGGATAGAGGATGTAGGGGTAATGATTATATGAAAGTATGGATTAAAGGGATGTGATGGTGGAGGTACTTTGGGTAATGGATTTTATTATGATAGTATGGGGTGATGGAGATGTAAGAGAATGTCATGGAGTCAAGGGGAACCGAGACCAACATTTACACACACCATGTTGTAGTTTGAAGCTTTTGAGTTAGACACGAGATTTTGGATTTATGCGATGTGGGATGCATGGGGACGGTGGGATATTTGGATGTTTGTTTATGGGATCATGATGAGGGATTGGTGGGCTACTGAGGTGGGGATGGAGGATTTTGGGACTTCAAATTTTGGGATTTAGGGACCCATATGGACTTAAGATTTTTAGACTCAGGATGGTGATGTTTAGATTTAGATTTGGGGTTTTGGGATAAGGGATTATTGGATTGCCAATTTGGGGACTTAGGGTCCCAAGTGGTCTTGGGATTGTGATGATGGGGAGGTTAGGATTTGGGGATGGGAAGGGATTAGGATTTTGGAGATGCATATGTGGATGCTTCATTTTGATTCATTGCTTCTTTTTACTTGGGGGCCCATATTGTGTGTTTTTCCTTTGTGATTTGTGGGCTTATGTAGCCTTTTGGATTGATTTAAAGTTGATTTTGTATAGTGATCCTTTACAACATGATAGTCCTTAATTTTGTGCAGAGTGTTTACTTCATGTGTGGATGCATCCAAAGTGCTTCCAAAGTCGATGGTGTAGTCCCATGGGGAGATATTGTTATGGAATACCATGATGTTTGTGATAGATTAATTATTTTGGAATAGGTCCAATGATGTGTGCATGTGTTGGTAATGATTAGGGATTTTGGGTGATGGGTGGTTAAGGTGGGTGATAGGGGTAGTTGTGTTGATGAAAGGATTGGTGGTAAATGGAGGATGGATGGCAGAAAACTTTTTGTAGGAGTGGTGGGAGGCACTGGTTTTGAGGTTGGAAGAAGCTTTCTTAGAAGGAAAAAAGGAGGTACCAATGCTTTTAGATTGTTTATATTTCAATTTGTAGCCAAGGCCCTATGATCGTGGACTTTCTTTGAAATGTATGGGCTCTAAGATGCCTTGTTCATGAAGGTCTAAGCCTTTTCCTTAATAGTTCATGTTTTAGAGAATTTAGTTTACAATGGGGTGCTTGCATTGTTAGAAACAAGTTGCAAATATAGTTTTATATGGGGAGGGATTGGTGGTGGATGTGAGTTGTTCTTCTACTCCAAGAGGATCACCACAAATAAAGGTAATGGGACCAATATGGTAGTGTTGTGGTTTGGGGATGATGTTGATAAGGGATGGTAGGGGGTCATGAAATCCTGGATTAGTGAGGTGTTTGGATCTTGATTTCGATGGAGAGATGTTTTGGCATGCTTTGGAACAAGCTCTTGACATAGTTGGATTTGTTTGGATGATGTGATGGACTAGCATAGAGATTTGGTTATTTGGATAGACTCCTTTAGTGGTGAACATGGATGAGAAAGGGATGCTTGAGGGGTTTTGATGGATTGGGAGGATGGAATGGTTTTGATGGGATTGGAGTGGATGATGGCATCATTGATGACACACTTGGATAGAATTGGATTAATGGGGTGGCATGACTCCATAATTTGGTGTTGGTAGTTTTGGTTGATATCCTTTGCTAGCAGTCCTTGGAGGAGATTTGAAAATGATGAGTAGGATTGGATTTATGGATTGATTGATAGTGGGATGTGGGATGAGGTATTTGGATGGGAAGGGGATGTGACAAGGGTTTCACACAAGGATGGGCATTGTGATATGGATGGGTTATGAGATGGGTTTCCCTTGTCAAAGGTTCCATAAGGATGACCAATAGGTATACATTTAGGATTGGAGGGATAGCTTGACTAGATGATTCTTGGTCAAAAGACACTTGATTATGTATGGTTGGCTGATGGAAGCTTATGTGAAGCTTATTTGTAATGATGTCATCAAGGGGACCATATGGATAGTCATCTTGATCAAGAAGTCTATCATCATTGTAGTGTCTTTACTATGTCTAGTAAACTTGGTGGTGATCACACAATTGAAAGGAATAACCTACTGAACAGTCCACTATTATCCTTGAAGAGACCTTCATTGAATTATCAACCAAGGCTGGTAAACTTGTGATTGCACTAGAATTGTATGTGCTTTCAGAAAACCAATCTTTTCAAACTTATCTAGTATGGTTTCATAAATCAAAACTACTTAATGGAAAAAGATATCTAGTAATGCTGCTACTATTACTATAGGTCCTTGCAATGTAAGACTGTAACAATGACTATGAATGAATGAATTCTAAGAACTAGCTTGGTACTGATAACTTATCCTATCCTCCGGAGTATCACAAGTCAAATGAACTAAAAAACCTTAAGAATCTAATTGATCTTGCATTCATGAAATAACTGCTAAACAATAATAACATGCAAGAAATAAAGTGAAGGACAATTATCCTGAGTGGCCCTTGCTCAGGTGACTGCCTCACTGCTTAAACTCAAATCTAGCTCTCTTAAATTAACACAATCATATTAATTCTAACATGCACTACACAATCTATTCAAATCACATAAAATCTTACTGAGCTGTAGTATTCATAACTCATAATTAAAATAACATCATCTACAAAATCTAGAAAAGATTCAGATAGCTATATTTGTGACAGAAAAAATTATTCAAAGTTGAACTTAACTAACTTCTACCTCAACCACCGAACCATACATATAGGTATGGGGGCGTTTATTAAAATAGGTCTCTTAACTATAAACATAAAACACCACTCCGTAGGAACTAGAGTGTAACGAATGCCAACAACAATAACTGAAAAAGAAGGAGAGAAGTGTCCTAATAAAATTAGAACTCTCTGCTGAAATAGGGGAACATGGGCTTGATTGAACCAGTCCCGTTGGTCTTCTAGTTGCAACATAATCTTTTAAGCTTCTAGTCATCTTTATTGGTTACTATTACAATGCGTGATTATCTCCATAAAGTGTCCTCATGCCATGGTTGCTGCAATTAGTTGAGTCTAGAATCTTCCCTACTCTGCACCTAGAAATGTTGTGGTTGTGGGCTGCACCTTGTAGTTGCTGCGGGTTACAATCCTTCCTCTTTTAGTTGCAGGGTTAGTCCATAAACATGTACAAAATACTAACAACCATAATCAACACAAACATTCTCATTAATCCATACATTCCCACATATAACATACAATTTCATCATATTATAATCATATCTCCATATACTTAATTAACCAAGTTCAAGTCTACATAATGATCACAAGGGATAATATAACATAGAAATATGCTTAAAATAATGTCTGGGAATGTCTTTCAACTTGCATAAAACTATAAGAAAACATGCTAATAACTAGGCTCATCAATCATCATCGATTTGGAAATGATTTTTAGGATGGTTATGACAAGCAGACTCATCAAAACAAAATGGATTCATAACTATAATTTTTAGATTTTTGATGATTGGATTTGGATTGATGATGTGATTTTTGGATTACTAGATGAATTTGGATGTATTGGGTCCCAAAACCATAGCCCCACTTTCTAGGATAGAATCACACCTACAAGGCTAGGGTTGTCATCATGTAAGCATAATCAATCCATCAACAGAACATGGAGAGTTGAAGGTCAAATCTACGAGAGTGGGTTTCATTCCTTGCACTTCGATCTCAGCTAGGCTCTGAAGGGATATTCCAAGGGGTATACCTTAATAGATATTGAGTTAAAACCTGATGAACAACTGAAAACCAATGAACAACCAAACCCAACTCATTATCTTGATCCCAAAACTGTCACTGAACCAAGAAAAAATAGTTGTCACAAAACCCCTATGTAGTTGATACAAACTGTGCAAGTATACATGCACAGGATGATGGTTCTTCCCCTAAACCACTAGTAAATGTTTTTGTTTGTTTAAATGATGTGAGCTTGGTAGGAATGGCTCCATATCAGTGCCTATTTTATGGGCAACCGAGTCGTAGTTCATTAAGAAAACAACAAACTAAAACCAAAAGGACAATGAGCTATGTATTTGCATACACCATAGAATATGAGATCTTGAAACAAAACATACTTACTAATCCAAAACATAACTGCATATACCCATATATAACATGAGAGAGATTATTACAAGCAATATTTTTAGAATGTTGTCAAATTCATTTGACCCAATATTACATTTGTGCCATCAAACATGGCAAAGGAAAATACCCAACTGTGATTGAGAAATCTTCCCGGGTACATACCTAATGACCTGGAGACATTCTACAACAAGAATCATATACAATATCAACTCCTTTGACTTCGTGAGTCTGCACTCCTCAATGAGATGAACTGGCATTTCAATGGCTACCTTGCAACTTTTTGCACCTGTAGCTATCTTTTGGAGACCACACACCAAAACCTAACCTCTCTTGAAATGAGTTTCAACCTTCTATTTATATCATCTACAACTTGGATTTTATGATGGATTGGGAGGGAAAACCCCAACAACCCCACCATCTGCATTAATAACCTCATTTCTAGCTACCCATTTTGTATTAATGGCATTCCTGGAAGTTGTTGGCACATTTTCCCACATATTCTGGGCATTTTTGAATTACGAAGAGAGCAAGGAAGGCAAGTCAGTCGTGCACCGACAAATCAGGCTTCAGAAGTTGGGCCTCCACCATGTACCATGTATTTTGAAAAGGAAGAAAAGAACTGCTCGATCTTGAAATACTTAGAAAAAACTTTGAAAATTGTAGGGGGTCGGGCCTCATACCTTCTTCCTTCTACCTTCCAAAAGAAAGAAGGAAGAAAAGAAACTTCCCGCTCGCTGTTGCCCACAACACAAAAGAATTTTAGTTCGTCAGACTTCAACTGTCGGGCCTTCTGCCTTCTTCCTACCAAAGAAAGGAGGAAAAGAAACCTCCTGCCTACCGCCACTTGCAACACTTAGATAAATAAGGCTCCGTTGGACTGTGGCCACCAGGCCTTCTGCTTGCCGCTTGCTTTAGAAGAAGACAAAAGACCACCACACCGACCTTCAAAATCCCCAATACTTAGAAATTTTTCAAATCCCTTGGTGGACTTTGGCAGTCGAGCCTTCCCATTAACGCATGCTCTGAAGAAGACGAAAGGTAGCAAGCCTACCCTTCGATGCTCAAAACACTTAGGTGACTTTTAGATTAACAAGGGGGAATTTAGAGTTGATAGGAATTGCATGACGGGAGACAGGGACCCAAAACTCTGAAACTTTGAAAAGGTAAAAACAAAAGGAAAACACTTAGGATTTTTGGACTTAGCCATTTTTTGGGTTTCTTCCTTGCATTTCAAAAGGAACAAGGTAGGCATTTTGATGGATTGGGCAAGATTAGCACGTTGGGGAATTTAAAATTTTTTTGCAAATAATTGGCTTGAAAATAGGAGTCCCAACAGTGGCTCTATTTGGGGACATGTGCCAAGCAGTGGCACAAAGAGAACTAGTTATCTCTAGGCAGAACAAAAGGTAAAAAATGAATAGGGGAAACAACACAAGACACATTTACAAGGCATACAGTCATAGGCATGAGGGCATAATAGGAAAGTTGATTGTAATCAAAATTTGCAAGCACTTGCAGGCCAACCTTGCAAAAGACTGATGGAGCTACTTGCCCCTGTCGAAGACAAGCTAAATGAAGGAGTTGATCTCCCTCAAACCAAAACAATTTTCATCACCTGACTGGAATAATTGAAGAATTCCATCTGCATTTATCAACCTGTAGCATATGCTCATGGAGCTAAGGCCAATTCTACCATGAAATCACTACTGCAGGGTAACCATAAGAAATAGGTGCTTGGCCTATTCAAATCCATATCATGCTTGTTCTCAACAGCAAGGGGTGAAAAATATAGAACTAGGTTAGCACCAAAAGGAATAAATGAAGACAAACCTCCATTATCAAGTGCCAGACTATCATACCTGTTGACCTATTCATGCAAATTGAGGGAAAAGGAAAACACCTCCAATTCACATGGCAAGGAGAAATGTGCCTGAATGCATTGTTGATCCACAAGAGAAGACACTTCATCTTGCATAGCAAACTAAAAAAATTCCAGCTCAGGTATACCTTCAAGTTGGGATGCCATCTGTTGAAGTTTAGGCATACACATGCCTCACTGCTCATTCACATCAATGTCCCATACAAAGGACTCAACCTCAACTGCAACACCAACACATTCAAGAGCTAGTAAATATCTCACATCAAAGTGGAAAGACTCATATTCATTTGCATTTCCACCAAGCTCTTGAATACAACTTTCATATGTGCTACTACAACTTTCAATTTCTAAATCATAAGCATGAATTAGGCTGCAATCCAAACCATAAGCACACAAATCAATACCATGAGACACCTCATGTGAAGAACCATGTTCTTCAAATTGTCTCTTTATTTCAAGTTCACTTTGGCAACTTGTTGTGTCATACTCACTACTGTAACAAGATTGATGACACATATATTCTTCCTTTATTTCTCTATCATTTCTTAGTGGCTCAGATGAAGCACACTCTTCATGGGGAAGACAACATACCTTGCATAAAAAAAAACAAGTTCTCATATGCGTCCACATGATCACCATCTTCACAATCCAGGGCAAGCTATTCACACTGAAACTCCATGGCTGCACCAACAACCATCTCTGATCAGTTATCATCATGTGCAACCACCTCTACATCTACCTCATGCAAGCAAATACTAACTGCTTCCTCATCACAAACGGGAACAAAGGAAGGTAATACATCAAACAAGAAACAAGTTCCTTTCTCACAATCTAATTCATTTACTTGTGTACACTCAACATGATCAACCTCATGAGCTAATCCTACTGACTATTCATCCCTGCACACATCCTCCTCCTTGTTCATTGAACCACATACCTTAGTATTAGATTGGAAGTCATCATTGGATCTATCATTTTCATTTTCACTTGATGAACTATCCAACCAAAGGTAGGTGCATATACTGTCCTCATCATCTACATCACTGTCATATGATGCACCATCTTCCACTTCTACCCTTCTGACCACACAATCATCATCATCTGATGTTGTATTCATCTAATTGTTTATATCCACACTGCTGCTATTTAGATTAGCATGTTGATTACCAACAATACATGCACTTGCGGATAACAAACCTTTTATGTAGTCATCTCTCTTTTTCTCCATGGAGTCTAGGGACAAATATGCATGCTGCATACTCATTATTTTGAAATCTTCCCACACATAACTCAGTCCAGTTTCATATGCTTCAAAAAACATATCAATGCAAGCGGGAATGTTAGGTCTGAAACCTTTAGGAATATGGGAGAGAGAAACAACAAACCTGTGACCAAAATCCTTGCATAACTCTCCCTCTTGTCTTTTAATTTTTTCTATCTCTATAACAAGATCAGCAAGGTCAAGACCTTTGGAAAATTCATTTTCAAATGCTGCTACAAGTTCATTCCACAAGGAAAAGGGCTGCCCGAGAAAACTTTGGATCCATTTTCTTGCCTTTCCATGAAAGGACCTAACAAAGAACCTCATCCACATGTCTTCATCCTCAAACTGATGTTCTTCCATAAATTTTGAAAATGCAACATGTGTGTCCCCTTCCCAAATATTGTACCAATCAAACTTGAGTAACTGGCTATAGGCCTTGGTTGGCATGCCTCGTGTTTTGTAATCAACCCATGAGAGGTCTAGCTGATTGTATACTAGATCCAAGGGAGGAGTAGGGGACTAAGAAATTTGATTTCTTGGGGCAGCAGGGAATGCATTGGACTGCATCCTAGACTCTAGCAGTCTAATCTAATTTTCTATTTCTTCTTCTTTCCGCCACAAGGACTCTAGCAACTATTTAGTCTTATCAATTTTACATTGCTACATTGATAAGTCATTTTGATTTTGCATGGGTGCACAGAGGTTTGGGTTTGTATAACATGCAAAGCCATGATTGGAACATGCATTGACAGGATGGTCAAGCTAGATATTTTCTAGGGTTTGTAACATAAGAAGATGTATAGGAGGGAGCATCCCTAGGGTATCCATGTTCATACCAATTGTCCATGACTAAAGCATTATAAACTGCAGGGTATAAAACTAAGGCATATAAAATAGTTCCTTCAACATGGAAGGAACATCAAATGACAAAGGTAGGAAGAAAAGAAACCATGTACCTTTATTTCACTAGCTACTACACATTAAGATGGAGCATTCAAATCACCAACAACAACCAAGGTACATCAATAACAAACTTCTGATTTGACAGCAGAGTCGTACCGCTTCCAAAGAGGAATCCATTTAAGTGTGAATTATCTTCAAGGCCACAAATTTATTCTGGGTTTATCTCACCAGTAGAGTCTTCAATTTCTTTGAACCCTCAAATTATCCCCGGCAATGGTTCCATAATGTTGGCATAAGTTGATGGGCTACCAACTTCCACACATAACAAACTGTACCTAGCAACAACCACAAACTTCTTTAGTGACTGTGTTGCAAAGGTATTTCAAGATCTAAACCAAGATATTACATCCCTGAAAACAATGCCATTCTGTTGGGTCCCAAAACCATAGCTCCACTTCCCAGGATGGAATCATACTCACAAGGCCAGGGTTGTTGTCATGCAAGCATAATCGGTCCATCAACAAAACGTCGAGGGTTGAAGGTCAACTCTACGTGAGTGGGTTTTATCCCCTACACCTCAAGCTCAACTAGGCTCTGGAGGGATATTCCAAGGGGTATACCTTAATAGTTATTGAGTTCAAACTAGATGAACAACTAAAAACCAATGAACAACCAAACCTAACTCATTATATTAATCCTAAAACTATCATTGAACCAAGAACAACTGGCTGTCACAAAACCCTTATAAAGCTGATACAAACTGTGCAAGTATACATGCACATGATGATGGTTCTTCCCCTAAACCATTGGTAAATGTTTTTGTTTGTTTAAATGATGTGAGGCTGATAGGAATGGCTCTAGATTGATGCTTATTCTATGGGCAATAGAGTCGTAGTTCATTACGAAAACAACAAACTGAAACCAAAAGGACAATGAGCTATGTATTTGCATACACCACAAAATATGAGATCTTGAAACAAAACATACTTAATAATCCAAAATATAACTGCATATACCCATATATAACATGAGATAGATTATTACAAGGCTTGCAATATTTTTAGAATGTTGTCACATTCATCTGACTCGATATTACATTCGTGCCATCAAACATGGTAAAGGAAAATACCCAACTATGACTGAGAAATCTTCCTAGGTACCTACCTAATGACCTAGAGACATTCTACAACAAGAATCATATATACAATATCAACTCATTTAACTTTGTGGGTCTACACTCCTCAATGAGCTGAACTGACATTTCAATGGTTGCCCTACAACTTTTTGCACTTGTAGCTATCTTCTGGAGACCACACACTAAAAACCAACCTCTCTTGAAATGAGTTTCAACCTTCTATTTATATCATCTGCAACTTGTATTTGATGATAGAATGGGAGGAAAAACCCAACAACCCCACCAACCACATTAATAACATCATTTCTAGCTACCCATTTCACATTAATGGTGTTCTTGGAAGTTGTTCGTGCATTTTCCCACATATTCTGGGTGTTTCTGGACAACGGAGAGAGTAGGGAAGGCAAGTAAGTCATGCCCCAACAAATTAGGCTTCAGAGGTTGGGCCTCCACCATGCACCATGTATTTTGAAAAGGAAGCAAAGAACTGCCCGATCCTGAAATACTTAGAGAAAACTTTGAAAATTGCTGGGGGTGAAGCCTCAAACATTCTTCCTTCTGCCTTCCAAAAGAAATAAGGAAGAAAATAAACTTCTCGCTCACCATCGCCTGCAACACAGAAGAATTTTAGTTCACCGGACTTCGGTCGTCGGGCCTTCTGCCTTCTTCCTACCAAAAGAAAGGAGGAAGAAAAGAAACCTCCCACCTGCCACCGCCCACAACACTTAGATGAATAAGGCTCCATTAGACTGCCACCACCAGGCCTTCTACTTGTCACTTGATTCAGAAGAAGACAAAAGACCACCATTGCAACCTTTGAAATCTGCAATACTTAGAAAATTTCCAAAACCCTTGGTGGACTTTGGCGGTCGGGCCTTCCCGTTAACACATGCTTTGAAGAAGATGAAAGGCCGCAATCCTGACCTTTGATGCTCAAAACACTTAGGCAACTTTAAAATTAACAAGGGGGAATTCAAAGTTGATAGGAATGGCACGACGGAAGACAGGAACCTGAAACTCCAAAACTTTGAAACTCTGAAAAGGCAAAAACACAAGGAAAACACTTAGAATTTTTGGACTTAGCCATTTTTGGGTTTCTTCCTTGCATTTCAAAAGGAAAAAGGTAGGAATTTTGATGGATTGGACAAGATTAGCACGTTGGAGAATTTAGCAATATTTTGTAAATACTTGGCTTGAAAATAGGAGTCCCAACAGGATGGTTGAGGCTTTAACCTTAATATTTTCTTTGATATCAAAATAATTTTGGGATTTTGGGATTTGAGAGATGAGGTAACTTGATGTTAGGATTAATCAAGGTCAAGGATGTATGAAACTTGATGATTGATTGGATTGATTAGATTAATCAAGGTCAAGGATGCATGACACTTGATGAGCAGTTGGATTTAGATTAGGTTAAGGACCCTTCGATGTTTGATTTTGGTGGTTTGAATTTTCAAGGATTTTTATATGGATGATGATTTGGAAGTGGATGGATTAGGTCTAGGACCCTTAATTGATTTGATGTTAGATGAGGTTGAAAAGGGGTTAACTCCTTAACCAAATTGGGTTTTGTAATGGATGACCTTGGAATTTGTGTATGGATAGTGGATTTTGGATGAAGGGATTGATTAGATTTGATTGACATTTGGATGAGTTGATTTAGGATTTAGATGGTATATTAGGTAGTAGGTGGGATTTGATTAAGGTTGATGATGTGATGGGGGAGTTAATTAGATGTATTAGGTCAAGGATTCTTGACGTTGTCTTTGTTGGTTTGGTTTGGATGAATTAGCTTAAGATTTAGGCACTAGACCTTAGATTATGTGATTGATTGGATAATTGATTTTAATGCCTTGAGTAAGGTTGGGCTGACGGATGGATGATCGCTGGATGCTAGGATGAGCTAGATTTGGAAGATTAAGGTTTGGGATGAATTTTATGAAGGTTGGTTGGATTTTGATATGAATGGAATGCACGTGCCAAACTAGGATGGAGGTGTTGAAGTAGAGACATGCACATTGATTTGCACTAATTTTGGGTATGGATGAGGATATGAAAGATTAGTTTGATTTTGTGGATGTTTTAGGGGACTTTTCAAATGATTGCGGATTTAAAAGATAAGGCACATGTTTCTCACAAGAATGCATGCTAAGCACATGACCAATACTATGGTATTTAAGTATGTATGTACATGCATGTAGGCCAGTTATTAATGCCTTGTCTAGTCATGGAGTGTAAATCCCATGATGAGGCATTGGCCATTTTTTATCACCCAATATTTCTCTATGGTGTTAGGGGAGAGGGGCATGAGGTGAGTTGCTTCTTCGTGCTAACTGCTAACCAATGCACCATATACATATATGACCAATGATCTTAACTAGGCTTTACAAGATTCTAAGGGATGTCCTCAATATACCCAAGGGTATGAGAGGCCAAAATATGTGTACTATAGTCCCATCTATAATAATGTGGTCATGGGACAAGTCCCTTTCCACTTCACCTTGTCTCCTTACAAGAAGGGGTGACAAAGCTATGCTAGGCACAATGATGGATTCCTTTGAGGTACATCTTTTGACCCCCCTCCTTTATATATCCCGCTAGAACATGTGGTTTGATTCATCCCCTAAGGTGATGAAATCCTTAGGCAAGCCCATTATAGGGAAAGAAGCCCAAGTGCTTTTGATTCCAAGGTCACCTTGTGATGCAATGGAAGAGCATACAAAAACTTGGGTTTCTGGGGATTGAAAGCAAATAAAAAGAGAACAAACTTTAATTTTTAATCTCCAAGATCACCCTAAGGTGTGAGGAGAGAGCATACACTAAATTTATTCTCACAAACATAGAAAACAAGTGTTCATTCCCATTAGCATGTTCATATGTGCCTACTTTAGTGATAAAAAGATAAACTTTGACTAGTGAGGCTACAAGAATTGCGTTAGTAGTTGAAAAATGTGTCTTGAACAAGTGGAAAGGCTAAAAAATAGGATGTTAGTGACAACACAACAATTTTATGTTAGTCCAAAAGCACAAATCCAAAGAAAAAGTTGAAGTTTATTTAGAAATAGATGTGTTAAAAAAAACACAGAAACACTGATTTAAAATGTAGATTCTAAAACTAGGCCTAAGTGTGCTAAATTTGAAGTTTTGAGATTACTAGCACTTACCATGGAAGTGATAATCTAGAAATATATGCACTAATTCTAGATAGATGCATTGATTTATGAATCCTACACAATCAAACAACACAAGTTAGGGTAAAATTGATAAAACTTGACAACCTGCATAGACAACAAGCAATGATTATAAGTTTTGATAGTACAATCTCATGTAAAATAAATAGAACATAGAAAATAGAGTTAAAGAGATAAAAATTATAGATTTAATGTTTTTGAGGTCAAGGATGGATGCACTAATCCAAAGGCAGATGCACCACAGGATTACAAGCATGCCAAAACTAGGTTTAGGTGTGCTGAAATGTGACTAGACCAAAAACCTACTAAAAGTCTATAAAAATAGAAGGTTGATTTGCAAAAATAGGGGTTTAGGTAAGCATGAAAATGATAATCACACGAAAACCTACAAAACAGAAGGAAGATTAGACCGAAATTTTGAAAAAAAGATCAAAAAGAAAGTTAGCAGGTCTAGGTGAAGAGTTGTGCAACACTGATACAAATATGCTGAAGTAGAAATGGATGCGCGAATGCATGATAGATGCACCAAAACCAGCACCACATGTGCCAAACCATGAACCTACAAGATAAAAGGCTACACAACAACTCCAAAAGTTATTAGTAAGGGATGCGGGTCCCATTGAACATATCGAAAATGTGTATAAGTAAATGCAAACATATATAAACAAGCTAAGCTAAGCCTAACCTATTCAATTTACAAATACATTCAACCTCATGATAAAGAAAAGGATTGGTAAAAGATAACAAAAAAAAGAATTTCTCACCAAAACCAATGCTTGTCACACCAAGCTATGGTAGTTGTTCTTAAAGGATTGTGATGTTGTTGATAAGGAATATGGGTGCTCATACCAACAACATGCCATTAAATTCCATGAGATGATTATTTTGTTTCGGTGGAGACCAATTTATATATTTTTTGATGAGTGGATGAAGGTATATGATTGATTTAAAGGATCAATGTGAGGAAGATTGAAATTTTAGGGTTGATGAGGAGCCTCCAAGTGGCACCTTATGGTAGGTGCACATGGAGGAGTCTAAGATTCAAGGGGGATCAATGGTTGAGGATCCCCTTGGAGAAAGTGGAGGGTGAGGATCAAAAGGAGTACTTGGAGGTATGAGAAAATCTTTGACCCATGCCTAAGTACCAATCATGTACAAATCAAGACCATGCCTTTGTACACTTTTAAACTTTGTGCAAGGTTTGAATGGATTAATGATGCTTAAGAATATGCAAGTGGGTGATTAGTTGACTAATTGATTTTTATCCAACTAATTATTTTAGGGGAAAAAGGGGATTTAAATAAATAAGTTATATTTATTTAATTTTTGGAAAGGGATGGGTGAACCTAGTTAAATAAATATTGGATTTATTTAACTAAGTTTGTACTATGGAAGAGGGATGAAATGATTAATTAATTAAATAAATAGATGAGATTTGTTTAATTAATGCTAGGAAGATCGTTGGATAGGTTAATTAAATAAGTGATTTATTTAATTAATGGTAGATGAAGATAGATGAAGGGTAAATCTGGTGATGTCAGGATGTGGTCAAATTAGGTGTCTATAGTTTGTTCCTAAAAAGGATAAAGATTTTGTCATTTTGGATCACTTTTCATTATGGGAGAAGGAAGCTTTTGTCTTGAAGCCATTGTATTCTTCCTTCAACCCTTTGACATAATCTTTCAAGATGATGTTAGTGTGGGTTAAAATTCCTAACCTCTTATTGTAGTTTTGGATTGATTCATGCTTGGAGGCTATTAATAACTCTCTAGGGAGTTTCATGTATATTGCTTAAAAACAATGGCTTTATCCCACACCACCTACACTCATTTCCTAGTTTGGATAGATACTCCTAATGACCTCCCAACTAAGTTAGAACTCAAAGTTCAATAGAAGATATGGAAGAAACCCCCATATTATTGTAGTGTATGAAATTCAATTCGACAAAGAAAAGTGTACTCTTCACCAAATGATTTCAAAGAACTACACTAGGAACAACTAGCTCACTTAGGATGGATTTAATCTACTGCTATCTTGATAGAAGAGTAGATTTTACTAGCTATGCCTAATGTATTTCACCCTTGAGAAAAACTAAGTTTTCTAATCAAGCCAAAACACTATGCAAATTGAAAAAAAAACTAAATTTTATAGAATATATAACTTTAAATTTGACAAGCAATGAATATAATTGTAAATAGAAGGTTGAGAAGAACCTGTTATAGGAATATGGAGTTGTGTGCCTAAGATGCTAGCATGTTGCGTAGATGTCTACACATTGTGCTATAGTCTGTACGACATGAAAAACTAAGATTCCAAACTTTTACCTTGGGAACTATGCCTAGCCTATATGAAAATTGATAAAAAGCACAGAGAAGATGTCCAAATGATAACATAAAGTAAAATAAAGAGATTTAATCTATTTGTTCAAACTAAACAATGACATGAAAAGATGGGGAGATCTACAAAACCCTCCTGTGGTTGGATTTCTCCTCCATGAAAAACCTATGAGTTTCAAGAAACAAAGAAACAATATCATTTTGTGAGAGATATGGTTGAGGATGGCAGGGTGAACCTATTAAGGTGGAGACTTTGATGAATGTTACAAATTCATTAACTAAGCCCGTGAGCATAGATAAGTTCAAATGGTGTTCAGAGTCTATGGGCCCTTCGCCCCCTAGAAATTAGATAATTGTGTTGATACTCCCTTTATTCTCTTACGACATGTTCAACAAGTGGGAGAATGTTGGGAAAAGTGTCTCAACCTTATGATTAAAAAAAGTGTGATTTTGTGGGTTATAAAATTGAATAAACTTGATTTTTAGGCTATAGAGTTTGTTTTTGGCTAAAATAATTATTCCAAGTTTTCCAGCACCACTTCCAATGGTTCCTAGTGTGTAGATCACTTTGATCTCTACAAATTTTAAAAAAAAGGCTCAATCAACCTCCCGAATCAAAATTTATGGCATTTCAAAGTTGGGCCTCCCACATTGAAAATGTAAAAATGTGTTAGACATGAAAAAGAGTTGTAAGGGGGAGTTACACGTGTTGACCAAATTATGATGCATGTTATGACACATTATAAGGTATCTTTGTTTGGATATAATGGAACCCTAAGGATTTGAATGCCACTTTTGGGTGGTTTTGGATCATAGTTTTCTAATTACCATTTGACGGTTTCTTGTACTGTATCTCTTATATATTAGGTGCTTGAGATGGAGGTTGTGTTTGAGAGTCTTATAGATATTGTTAAGATACCTCCAAATCTTTGTTTGATGATACTCCCATGAAGGCTTGCCTTGCAATTATATTGTAATTATGTTAATATTTTTGAATAATATATTGCATTGCTTTTGGAATGTGGGGTTTTTCTCCTAAAAGGGTTTTCCCCATCTAAATTACTATGTTGTAGAATGATTGCTATTAATGTTTATTTCTATATAATTTTTGTAACTATTGTAAATATTTGAAAAGTTTTGCATAATCTTCCTCTCAACATTAGTGTAGGAAGTTATTCTACTACCTTAGCTTCCTTATAAAAAACTAACCACTTTGTGGTACCCCAGCTTCTTTCTCCATCCTCTTTATCATCTTCCATATGGCTCCTGCCTTTTGTGGTAGGTTTTCTACACTTGTGGTACTCTATTATCTCCATATTGGTTGCAGACATCTATGTGGTTCCTTCTACTACCTTTTTTGAATCCTTATACTAAATGCTCTCTTGGTTTTGATCTATGGTGGATTCTCTTCATTTATGGTGATTTTTAGCACCCTCTTTTGTATCTTCCTCATGTTTGGGGCCTTTCTTATCCTTCTCTTTGGTTCATCCAATTCTACATCCTTGATATTAGTGGTTGAATCACCACTATTCACTAGTATTTTCCCCTTTAAGTTGGTATCTTCCTTTGTATAAATCTTAGGTAGATTCCTTGATGAATATATCCTTGTAAATACATTTATTTCTTTCACATCTCTTTCCTACACTATCTCCTCAACATATGCTTCTCCCATATCCTAATTTAATAGTATTTACAGTATCTGATCTTCCCATAAAATGCCAATTCTTCTTTTTGGGATTCAAATATTCCATCACATTCTACAAATCGTTCCAAATTAAGCAAAATGCTAAATGTACCTAGGGGTCCTTTCATGTCAATCACCTCAAAATCTATTTTTCGTTTTATACCTAAGAGGTTGACTTCTACATTTTCCCATGTGCCAATCACACTTTTGGATGTTCATTTGACCAGTGTTATATCATAGGGAGTATCATCCAAAGTTGGTTTCCCAAGATCCTCCTTGTTATGGAGTAAAATGTGTACCCTTGCTAATCAGGACCTATTTTGACACCTTTTGGAACAATAAACAATAAATCTTGATCCCGATGAATAAACCCAACAAAATAAACTTAGGAATGGTCTAAGCCCACTTCATTTAAGACTCTTTGAAGTTTGTGGGGCTAAAGGATTAGGGCGCCTAGCGCCTTGGTCCCAGATGTTAGCCCCGACCCTATTTTTGTGGTGTCGGCTTAGAACACCTCCTTAGCTTATCCTTGTTGGCCCCATTTGATTTTATTGATTGTTAGTGAATGGGAATGCATATAAGGAGTCTTGTTATTCATTTTACGATTATCTTGTTAAGAGAATGTTAGAAGTACTTACCTCATGCTTTGATGAATTGCTCTCTTATGCTCAAGTGTTCTTCATAGTTGGAATAGCCCTTTGTATGTGGATGTTATGATGCTTGTTTGCAGGTCTTGAATGAAGTTCAAGCCTCTATTCTTCTATCTCCTTGTTGGTGCATGGTCTTGAGTCACCTACTCCAACTAGGGTTTCATATCTTGTGGTAATCTTTATCATTTACATTAATTCTTTCATCATTTATTGCAGATCTTGCCTCTACCCTCCAAGGGCATGCACTCTTGGATCTCTAATAATTGTTGTAGTGGAGCTGGAAACACCAACATGAGGTTTGACTAAGGCAAGCCTGTTGGGTTGAAATATTGACTTTCTTTTATAATATTTTTATATGTTTTTAAAGACCTTTTTTACATGATTCTGCAAGAACCTTATAGACATTACCTTTATTATATGCTGTTTCACATATACTTCTTTGAGACTTTAAACCTATGCTGATAAATGGAATATGGTGATTATATTGTCAAGTGGATGTTTTAAATTATTGATATGCATGCAATATAGATAGGATTTCATAAGTGTAATATGAAAGGTTATTTTGTGTATATATGTTGGAATAATTAACCTTGTGTAACAAAGACATAGCATCTGGGAAGAAGTAATTGTAGCAGAGTGAAGAATAGGGGAATTGATTAAAGTGAAGTCCAAGTGCCAGAAATGAAGATCGATAGAGATGAATGTGGTCATCATGGAAGAATAAATGTAAGGAAGAAGAAGACTTGTTCTAGAAGTCTAACCACAGCTTATGTGTTTTCATTCATGAGCCATTGTGTGGGATTTATATTCTAATAGGACTTTGTTTCCTTTGTTCTAGATAATTAATAAGTTGATCTCAAAACTATATCTTGATATCTAGGGATGAATTGATGATCACAGTTAGTTAGAAGTTCGCATACAACTCTCCCACTTTTGTATAAATTGGGGGATGAGTTTGTTGATGGGTTAGCTGTTATTTTTACTTTCTATCTACATAGTTGTTACTCTATTTTTATAGTTATCTGTTATTCCAGACATGTTTTGATTCTGAATAAAATCTAAAGAAGATTGTCTTTGATATGAATTGAATTCAACTGCATGTCATGGGAAATGTGTGAAGATCTGAGTAGATTTAGTTTCCAGAAGAAGTGAGATAGTTCCCTGAGCTAGCCACTCAAGGTACTAACTCTCACTTCATACATTCATTTATTTATTTATGCATTTCTAGTTAGACTGTTTCATGTTATCCTATACATTACATTTTGAAGTAAGTGAGAAATCGTGATTGCTATTTCTAATTGTTGTGATTCATGAATAGAATACCTTATTGAAGTCCTCCGGAGGTTAGTGTTAAGTCTTTTCTCATTCTGTGTATTTCAAGTTAATTCTGTATTTCTTTGTTGAATATAGCTATCTTTAACTTCTACCGGGGGTACCTGTAGCAACTAAGTTTTTAACTGTTTTTGTCGTTCTTTCGTTTCTGAGAACTCCAGTCAATTAAGTTGATTAGAATAAGTTTGTATGAGGTAGCTTAGGATAGAAATGAGTCTTGAAGGAATATATAGTGTGAACATCAGCATAATCTTATGCTCCTTGGTTGATAATTCAATGTAGGAATGCAATGATAGAATGGACTATTCAGTTAGGTTTAACCCCGGATTTTGTTTAAGTCTACAACGCATTAGTTTTCCTCTATATTTTTGGCGCCGTTGTCAGGGATGGTGTTATCTTCATAGTCTCATTAGTTTTACATGCTTTCATAGTTAAATCTTGATTTCAGCGTTAGATTTAATAAATTCATTTTTCAAGAAACACCAGACATTCTACTAACACTATGCAGGCCCGCTAAAACATAAAGCTCAAATAACTGTATGTGAAGGCAGACAGATAACCAAGGTAGATTCCTCCCTTCAACTTCTCAGAATAATGAGGGTGCAGCTGATTTCAACAACTTCCTCTTTATTGCCTTTTATACTCATTGCACTGTGATCAAAGTCTCGATTTTCTCATAGTATTGATAGAAGTTTTCTGGAAGACAACTCTGCCTATTCCTTCTCTAGGCTTCTTCAGTTTCACTGGTTTTTCATCATGGGTGGCGATAGGATTAGAACTAAACCCAACAACTACGGAGAATTTAAGGAGAATGCCTTGGTCTGGCATTACTGTAAAGAAGGAGTCACCCCGTTCCTTGAATGTTTGAATGGACATGATGAAAACCTGTCTATTCAATTTGCTCAGTCTTGGGATAATCATAAGGTGTAAATTGGGAATGTCAATTTCGTGGTTTCATAGAATGAAATTGCTATGGCTACGGGTCTTTCTCCAAAGGGTACAAAGATGTAGAAAAAGTCTAGGGTTTTGGATGCTCAGAATCAGAAACTGTTTCTTGGTGAAGGTGAGGAGTTGGTGCCTTACTAAGGTGGTTTTGAGAGAGCCCGTCTTCCTGAACCATGCACTGACATGTTTTATATGGTGATGAAGTATTTCACCCTTGAGGGCTGTTTTACCAGGTTTTATCACTATCATCTCCCTTTGTTGAATCATTTTAGAAGGAATGCCACTATTAGTTTCCCTTTCTACTTTCTTTCTTCTCTTGAGCACTCTGTGCAACATGTTAAGAAGACTCTACTAAAGAAGCCTGATGAGAAGCCTATTCCCTTACATCAAGGGCTCATTCATAGAGTATACCAGTTTCACTTAACTCTGTCTCCTCCTTCTCTTCAGTCCTCTGGTTAGGATACCCCTACTGTCTCTGTAAAAACTAGTCTTGCTACTCCTAAACAGCTTCCCGAAGGTGATCCTTGTTCTGAGACTTCCAAGTCTATAACCAAGAATGTTCAAAACCCTCCTTCCAGATTTAAATTGAAATCTAAAAGACGTCTCTCAGATGTTGACAAAAAGTCTAACCCTTTGAAAGAAGATATTGGTGATTTTGGGACCCAATATGAGCAGAATCAGGGTAGGGAGGAACCCTCACAGAATTTCAAAAAAGTTAAACTGGAGGGTAAATTTGCTATTGTTAGGCAGTCTGGTCATATTGCTGGCAAATGGGCTCCCAAGATGAAGCTGATTGACTATTCTGAAAGCAATTTTGAAGCCTCTACCCATGAGGAGGAAGATAATCCCAAGAGTGATGTTCAGGAGATTGTTATTGAAGATTTCGGTGGTGAAGAAGAAATTGATGGGCAGGACATTCCTGTTGAGGCCTTTGATACTGAAGATAATATAGGGGTTCATAATTCTATCCCCATTGGTGACTATGTGGATGTGGGAGATATTACTACTCAGGTGGAGGTGACTGATACTGTTGATAATACTGGGAAAGATGCCCACTCTATTCCCACTATTGTTCCTGTTGATCCTGATCTGTTCTAGGAGGATGGTAATAATGGTCAAGATGGTAAGGAGGAAGACAATATGGAGGGAGTAAATGATGCTGATGATCTATCTCGGCTAAAGGAGAGGGTGGAATTCCTAGAAAAAAGGGTCTTTTCTCTTAGAAATTTCATTACTAGCATGTTATGCAAGACTGCTATGGCCAATCTATCTTTGCTGCAGGAACATGAGGTCCTCATTCATGGTGCTGATAATGACAGGGTTAAAGAATTTGACTAAATGTCAGTGTTTCTTTCTAAGGGAGAGGAGGACATCCCTTCCTAGTCTTTCTATGCTTTCTGTTAGCTAGCTTTTTACTATTAGTATCTTTTTGTTGTATATCGACTGTATGTAAGCTGTTTGTGGTGGTTCTGGCTCTTTTTGTTTTTTGAGCCTTTTTGGCCCTTTTTGGGTTCTGCTTTGTAAGGGCTTGGCCCTTGGTTTGCCCCCTTATAATATCAAAAACAACTACACAAAAGGAAGTGCTGAAGGAGAGTTTCCTTTTACATCTTGATCAACACCCCCTACATCTTCATCAACTTCCTCTATTGCTACAGAAGGAACTTTCAGAACCATGGGAGATGCTACAGTAGATGATCCTCTAGGACAAGCAACATTTGAATTTCCTATCCTGGACCAAGCACAGACTGCTACTCTAAAAAATATACCACCTTCTGCATTGCCTATTTTCTACGGCTTGGTGACCGAAGATCCTGACACTTTCCTATTTGAGTTTCATGTCTTGTGTAGGATTTATGACTGCACCACTGATCCTTACAGACTCAAGTTGTTCCCTGCCACACTCAAAGATGCTGCTTTACGGTAGTTTATGGGGTTGGGGAAAGAAGTCATCCCAAACTAGGATACTATGAAGACAAAGTTCCTGGAAAAATATAAAGACTACTGTAGAGGACATGATAGGAGAAGAGATGACATTTTTAGGATGTCATAGAAAGACGACGAACCACTAGAAGACTATGTGGAAAGATTCCAATTTGCCTTGAAGAAAAACCCTCAGAATAGATTGTCTGAAGAATCACTGAAGTTGGTTTTTCTGAGAGGAGTTAATGATGACTGCATGGATGCCCTCAACCTTATTGGAATAGGGGATATATCTCAACTTCCCTTTGAAGATATCTGTACAGCCTGCAGAAATTATTCTAGAACATTTTCCAGAGAACCAAGGGGAGAAAGAGCAGCCATCATAGGCAAGGTAACTAATGGAGTTTCAAGGGTAGAGATTAGTAACCTGCTGACCAACATGAAAGAGGACATTATTAGCCATATGGCTACACAACTGGACACTCTCCATATCAAGAAGAAACAAGAAGAGGAAGATGCAATGCTCACTGAGTATTTCCCTAGCTGTAGGAAGAGGAAGGCCAACTGTAAATGCAAAAGGGTGGCCAACATCTAGCAAGAAAATATTGAGAGACCTGAGTTACAGCAATTTGAAGGAGAAGATGGGCAATTGTTCTTCATTGCTCAAAGGAGACCTTGGCAGCAAAAGCAAGGTATGCCCTCTGATCCACTTAGTTTTAATTCTCCCTTTCCTACTACAAATTAGAACTTCTCTGCCTGGAATGCTCAACAATGGCTTGGTAACCCAAATGCATGGCAAAACCCCCAATAGCCTACTCCCTAATGGCCTACTCCACAAGCTGGTTGGAACCAACAACAACCTAATTCATGGCCACAACAAAATTTCCAAGGTCCCAACTATAATCCTCAGTGGCCTCCTCAGCAGCAACAATGGCAGCCTCAGTGGAACAAGGGCCACTAATGGCAGCAAAATGTATAATTTCAGTAACCTATGATTCCATCTCAGCCACAACAACTAGCCATAATGCCACCACCTCAAAATCCACCTCCTAGACCTACCCAAATCCCTGCCCAACTTGCACCTAACCCTAACAACAAGCATGTCTAGTAGGCTTATACTAACGAGGTAATGCAATATCCCACCTATGGGGTGGACGTGAGTAATGTTCATCTTAGATCAAGGAAGCAACTTGCAGGACCTTCATCTCCCCAAATTACCAAGCTTGAAGATGAAGAACCCACTGATGAATCCTCAGATAAACCACCCTTGGAACCTGAATCAACTCAAGATGCCTAGACTACTTTACCACAGAAGTCTCCTCCTTTCCCTAAGCGCTTGGCCATGTAAAAGCAAACAGCCCAAGCTGATACTATCCTTCTCAGCCAGGTAAAAGATATCAGCATTAAGATTCCCTTAATCCAAGCCATCAAGGATATTCCTATCTATACCAAAACTATTAGGGATCTTTGCATAAAGAAGCTAGGAAGGAAGAGAATAGACCCTCAGACAATGCATGTTTTAGGTAATCTTGCTGACATCATGTTGGGTAATATAACTATTCCCAAATACACAGATCTAGGTAGTCCAATGGTGGATGTGAAGATCAATGGGACTTTGATTAAGAATACCTTGATAGATCTAGGAGCTACAATTAATGTCATGACCAAAGAAACAATGCAGACACTCCAATTGAACAACCTTAGGCCTACTCAAACAATCTTGCAATTAGCTGATAGGTCTACAGTCAAACCTAAAGGAGTCATAGAAGATTTAGTCATTACATTAGATTCTTGGGAATACCCTGCTGATTTCATTATTTTGTAGCCTAAGGTTAATCTTGATGGATATCCTCTTATACTAGGTAGACCATGGCTTGCCACTGCTGATGCATTTATAGGTTGTAGATCTAGCAACATGATCATATCTAATGGGATAGTGCCCAAGCAATTGGTTTTATATCCACCAGCCCAACCATACCAAGAACTTGAGCAAACCATTTAGCCTATCCTGGAGGATGAGGACGCCTATTCCTTGCAAACCCTGATGACTATAGAATGCAACCCTTTATTGACTATTCTAGATAAAGATGAATTAAATGCTCATGTTATACAAAACAATTGTGGGAGACATCCACAACAACAAGACTGCCTATCTTACTTACAAGACCCTTTGAGTAGCATAATACCCAGTAGTTCATCAGAAGAGATCTTGCAAATCTTCCATGCGTTATTGCCTCAACAATGCTTACCTGTATTACCCAGCCTTGATTTGTCTTTTATTCAAGAACTGTCTAAACAAGTAGAAGTCAAGCCAGGTAAGATGTTAAACATTAACAATACACTGCCTGATGAACAACACCAATCCCTACATGAAATATTACATACACACTCAACAACATTTGCTTGGGATTACAATGATATGAAAGGCATTGATCCTACCCTGTGCATGCACAAGATATACATAGATGATGGATATAGACCAATCAGGCAGTAACAGACATGAATCCAACCCTCAAGGAAATTGTTAAAGCTGAGATTTAGAAGCTTTTGGACGCAGGCTTTATATACCCCATTTTAGACAGTGAATGGGTTTCACCATTGGTTATAGTCCCCAAGAAAGGTGGAAAATGGAGGGTTTGTGTTTATTACAGAGAATTGAAGACTACTACCATGAAGGATCACTTTCCATTGCCTTTTATTGACCAAGTTCTTGACTCTTTAGTAGGCAAGAAATATTTTTCCTTTCTTGATGGTTTTAGTGGTTATAACCAGATTAAGATTGCTCCAGAAGATCGGGATAAGACAACGTTTGCCTGCTCTTGGGGGACATATGCATACTCTGTTTTACCCTTTGGGTTGTGCAACGCTCCAGCTACATTTCAAAGAGCAGTCTTAAGCATTTTCTCTAATTTTGCCCATGACAGTATGGAGATTTATATGGATGACTTCACCACATATGGTGACACATATGATGAAGCTCTACACAACTTGGAGAAGATATTGAAGAGATGTACAAAGCATAACCTCTCTTTGAGTAATGAAAAGTGTTTTTTGATGATGACACGGGGAATAGTCTTGGGACATTTCATCTCAAGTACAACATTCAAGTTGACCCAAAGAAGATTGAGATTATATCTACCCTGCCTATTCCCCCAAAATAGAAAGATGTAAGGAGCTTCCTAGGCCATGTAGGTTATTATAGGAGGTTCATTCAAGATTTTAACAAGATTGTTGCCCCTCTATTTACCCTACTGACCAAGGATAGTGAATTTAAATGGACATCAGATTGTCAGATCTCTTTTGAAAAGCTAAAGACATCCTTGACACAAGCCCCTGTCCTTAGAGGTCTGAATTGGTCACTACCTTTTCACATCCATACAGATGCATCCAATTTTGCCATTGGAGTAGTCCTGGGTCAACAAGAAGGAAACAAGGAGTATGCCATATACTATGTAAGTAAGAATCTGCACGGAGCTAAGTTAAACTATACTGTGACAGAGAAAGAGATGTTAGTAATTGTTTATGCAATTAATAAATTCAGGCACTACATAACTGGTTACAAGGTTTTCATCCATACAGACCATGTAGCCATCAAATACTTAATGAATAAACCCATAGTAGGTGGCAGACTTGTAAGGTGGTTATTGTTGTTGCAAGAGTTTGATATTACAATTGTTGACAAACCAAGCAAGGCCAATGTTGTTGCTGATTTTCTATCCAGACTACCTACATAGTCTTTAGATGGAGTGGTTGATGATTCTTTTCTTGATGAGCATTTATTTTCTCTCACTATACACATTCCATGGTATGCAGATATAGCCAATTATTTGGTTACAGGGCAGATTCTAGGATACTTCTCTCCAAGGGAGAAGAGGCAGCTAGTTTATAAATGTTTCTCTTACTCTTAGATTTCTGGATTTCTATTTTACACTGGGCTAGACAATATTATGCGAAGATGTATCAGGGAGGATGAAGTATTTGATGTAATGAAGGCTTGTCATGATGATCCTTGTGGAGGACATTTTGCAGCTAAGAGGACAACCTTCAAGATCCTAACAACATGATATTACTCGCCAATGCTTCATAAAGATGCTGTCAAGTACACTAGGAGCTATGATAGATGCTAGTGAATGGGGAGGCCTACTAGAAGTGATGAGATGCCTTTGCAGCCACAAATCTCATTGGCTCCTTTTGAAAAGTGGGGTTTGGATTTTGTGGGTCCTATATCTCCTACATCAAACAATAAAGAATATAGCCTAGTGTGTATAGACTACTTAACTAAATGGGTTGAAGTAAAGGCATTATAGTTTGCCAGAGATGGCAATGTGGCCAAATTCTTGTATGAAGACATCTTCACTAGGTATGGTGTTCCAAGAGAAATAGTAACTGACCAGGGACCACAGTTTACATCTGATTTAATAACCAAATTGGTTGAAGAATATCATATTAGGCATAAGAAACCCACTCCATACCATCCTCAGGATAATGGTCAGGTGGAAGTCACTAATAGAGAAATTGAGAACATCCTGACAAAGACAGTGCAACTTCACAAAAGAGATTGGGTTTCTAGGCTCCCTGAAGCTGTTTGGGCATATAGAACAACTTGGAAGACAACCATAAGGTTTACACCTTATGAGCTAGTCTATGGCAAGACAACAGTCCTGCCTATTGAATTTGAACACAAAACCTTGAGGACAACAATGGAGCTCGGAATGGATTTGACCACTGCACAATAGGAAAGGCTACAAAATTTGAATGCCTTGGTGAAATTAGACTGAAGGCCATTCACCATACAGAGGTCATATAGAAACAAAAGGAAAAATGACACAAGCACATCAAAACAAAGAAATTCACTGCAAGTGACTGGGCACTCCTTTATGATTCAAGGTATAAGGACTTCAAGGGCAAGCTTCAATCACGTTGGTTAGGCCCATATGAAATCAAGCAAGTCTTTCCTAATGGTGTAGTTCAATTGTAAACTATTGATGAAATTTAGTTTTTACTACTGGTAAATGGGTAGAGTCTAAAATTGTATAAAAAGCTTCTTCAGAAGGATGACTTTTTTGTTTCCTTAGCTGCTCAGTATGCTCCTCCTGATACTCCTGATATTCTTGATGATGATGCTGTGACGCCAGATGATACACATTTAGATCATGATACACCACCACTGTCCAGTGATATGGAGGTTGAGTTGCAATACTCAACCCCTGTTGCTAAAAATTAAATTTCTTTGTTTTTAAAATCACATGCACACACCGCACAATTTCCATGGTTACAACAAGTTCTTTCCACCGGGACTTGTTTTGCACTCATTCAGTTGGGACCTAACTCAGCTGGGCCCTGATATATTGTGTTCCACTTAAACAGTTGGGACCTGTGCTGAAGGCACTCATAGCACTATATGCATGTCACTTTCTTCCATCACTTTTTGCCCAATACCTCAATTCTCCCGCCCATTCCACATGCCTGTATTCATTTTAAACTGCTTCATTCTATTTCTCCACGTATCAATTCACATTAATGACTTGGTACTTTTCTCCATCATCACTTGTTATCCCATTATATCTCTGCAGCTATACCCGACACCTTCTATCACCCTATATCTCATTCGCCGCATGCATATCATCTCAAATCATCCAAGTTGTTCACAATTTCCAAGGTATGTTAATTATTCATTTCCACTTCATATGTACATTCAATAACTTTCAATTATTACAACTAGATTTCTTTTTATATTCTAGTCATAGTTTATTGCATGTATGCGACGAATATTATCACCATTTCTTTTAATCACTCCTCATTCCGTAATACTTGCCACATGAAGTGAGGTCACTTCACAATTAAGTTGGGGGGAGAGTTATTTTCAATTTTTGCCATTAGAAAAGCATTTTCCTATGAAAACCTTGCCTTTCAAGAAAACCAAACAAATATTTTGCGCCATGAACTTACCTTATTTAGCCAACAAGTGAATTAGTACCCTAAGGAATAGTGCAAAGGAAAGAAGAGGTAGATTGGTTCTTTGGGGTGGCGAGCTGAAGCAACAGGAATTGAGCAACAAAAATTGACATTGTGCAGAAAATTGACACTGTAGAGTTTGCAATTCATAGTGATAATGGGAGGAGACATGATCAGAAGAGAACCTTTAACACATAAGGAACTACTGGAAGATGTGATGGTTCTCCTGCTCTTCATGAGAGTAGGTTGGTTAGATTACTTCCTAAAAATGACAGAGTTTGATGATGATATGACGAAAGAATTTGCATTTACTCTACAGTATGATGAAGCAATGGTGAAGGGGTTAACTATAGATGCTTGCAAGTTAGCTATTGCTTAGGTCATAAGGTTGCCACGGATAGGGTCCGAGTACCCAGCTAGAGCTAATGCAACCACAACTAGGGAGGAGTTCTGTGAAAGAGGTGAACACCTGGATTCTACCACTCAAGGTACCAAACAACTATCTCTTCCCTTCTTTTGGGGGAAATGCGCCTATTATATTATCAAGTATATTACCTGTGATGGTAGATACAATATGTTATATACTACACAACTTAAATTGCTCAACCATTTACAACATGAAAAACTTGTCAATGTTCCAAACTATCTGTATACTATGTTGAAAAGGATGTCTTTAGAATACCAGAGACAACAGGAAGACACTACTCTTTCCCACCATTGTTTGATAGTTTTGCAAATAAAAAGGAGTTTAAGGATTCAGTACCCACATATTGGATGGGAAGCTTTTAAACAATGTGTAGACATTTCAACACTTTTAGAGGCACCAGAACCAGAAGATGAAATTCCATATGAGCCTGAGCCTCCTCTTGAAACTGAGAAAGAAGAGCCCCAACATGAGAACCCTCCAGAGTTTAGGTTTGTATCAGCTGAGGAACCCTCAACATCCACCCCTCAAACTAAAAGAACCACTCCTTCAACATCTGGTAAGGAAAAGAAGAGTAGGAAGGGAGTGAGTAAACACAAGAGTGTAACAAAAGAAGAAAGTGCAGGGGAAAAGAGGAAGAAGGGGTACAATAAAAAGGAGAAAAAGATAGATAAGAAGGAAACAATCACACCTACACGCTCAGGGAGATTAAGGAGGCAAGGTGCCAAAGAGCAAGTTGTTGAGAAATAGAGAGGAGAGGACAAAAATATAGGCCCGCAGGACAATGATCCAACTCCTCTGAATCTAGATTCAGATAGAGGAAAAAATCCCCTTGAGGATGTCTCTGTAGATGCCTGTGAAAATGTTGATATGCCTGTAAAGAAAAGAAAGGATATTTCTTCTTCTGATTCTGAGTCAGAAGACTTGTTTACTACAAGAAAGATGGGTAAGATGATTCTGCTAAAGATGTTTTTGATGTACCTAGAGAGAGGAATGATGAAAATGTTGAAAAAGAAAAGGAATTATTAGAGGATAGAGATATCAAGAAGGAACTTCAATACGCCTTGGATAGAATAAGACAACTGGAGGAACAAGTAAGGGGTTATGAAGAAAAAGATAAAGAGAAAGAGAAAAGAATTCAGGAGTTAGAGGAGAAGAATCAAACTTATGGCCATGGTTCTAACTTAGAATTGTTGGCGCAGTTGGCTCAAAATAAAATAGAAATTAAGGAAGAAGTACTTACTCTCCAACCTCCTGTGACAAGGACCCCAGAGTACCATACTACCCTGTCCTTGGGCTTTGAGCTAATGAAATTGACTAATAAGACTAAGCAAGAAAAAGAGAGTTGGGAAAAAGAGAAACATAGTTTCAATGCATCAATTGCAGAAAAAGATTTGATAATCAAAAGGTTGGAGGATCGTTTGACAGAAGTTACTGATAGAGCCAAGAAAATAATTGGATGCAGGCCTCCACCTAGGGTTTATGCATTGTTTCTGAAGGAGAAATTCCTTAGTTTTTAGTTTAATAGATTTATCAATAATCAATCTGAATTACATTCAATGCACATTTTTTGCAATTATTTCAAAGAGGTCAATTTAGAAGAATAGGACCAGTTGTGTGAATACTATCTGCATAATTACCTGATGGATGAGGACATAGAATGGAACCCCTGAATCTATGTTGGAGACCTACAGATCAGAGCACTAATGTCATACTTTAAAAATGAACAACTCAGGGGAGTACTGATGGACCAATATGAGGAGCAAAAAAAGGAGCCACTACTAATTAGGAAAGAAGCCTTAGAACCTGAGGTGATCCTGACCCAATGGCTAACATTACTTTCTCATAAGGGTCTAGGCTGAAAGGAAGCTAGGTGTGCAAAAAATGCTTCCTACACTAATCTAATGAGGGGAGGAGAGTGAAAATTCAATTTTATCTTTACAATTATAGCTATGTTAACCCACTAACATAGATATTGTAGCAAACACATACATAAGATGTAAGACAGAAGAAGAGAGACACAAGATATACATGGGGAAAACCCTTATCGGGTGAAAAACCCCACACTCCAAAACACAGCTCAAATGTATTCCATAAACAAAGAAGGTTACAATACAATCACAGAGCCAATGCTCTTGCAGGAGTCTTTGACACTCGTATCTGGAGATGTTTCAGTAGCATAACAATACCTGTCAAACCTGTAGTACTTCTCCTCTCAAAAACACCTATTTATATAACAAATACAAGGCAAAAATGACTCCACATTGGGATGGGCATCCAACAAGGCCTCATGGCCCAAAACCCATGCCTATGGACACTTGTCCAACACTGTAGATACTCCTGATACTTGTCAAGTCACCCCATCCCAAGGAGGTCGCCTATTTCCAAAATGGGCTATGACAGATGCTCTTACAACAATTACAACCGTCATAGAATCTGTCATAGCTGTCATAACTTACAACTGTAAGAGAATCTGTCATATATAGGCTATAAATAGGATATTATCTTACAACATGTCATAGTCCACCTTGGGGCGCCCATAGATGCCTTTTTCAAAGATGCTCTTTGACACATGTCTTCACCTATCATAAAATCTCCTATTTCTGACTCTTACATGTCATAACTTTGTCATAGGAATCTATCATGACCGTTTTGGTCAATATTCCCTTACACAACATCCAAGATTCTGACACATGGAAATATATTCCTACCACTAAGTGGGATGCTTATCTCCTCATGTGAGGACAAAATTACATGTGGTCATATGCCATGTAGGATGACACATCACCATGCCAACTCTCACAATATGACAACATAGGATTTGCATCCAATTAATACAATAGGCAATAAATAAATAAATAAATAAAATGTAAAAATACAAGGAATTACCAAGGTTGAGACACCTTAATTCCCAACATTCTCCCACTTGTCGAACACCTTTTAAGAGCTAATAGAATTAACAGGATTTAACTGTGATAGGCCTAGAGGCCCATAGACTCTGAACACCATCTGAACTTCTTTGTGCCCACTGGTTTCGTCAATGCATCTGCAACATTCTTCAAAGTATCTACCTTCTCCAAATTTACCTTCCCATCCTCTACCATGTCTTGCATGAAGTGAAACTGTACATCAATATGCTTTGTTCTAGCATGGAAAGTTGGATTCTTCGCAAGGCAAATCGCAATCTGACTGTCACAACAAATCGTAATCTATCTTGCATCAACACCAATATCTAAACACAATCTCTTAAGCCAAATGGCTTCCTTGCAAGCATGAGTTGCTTCCATGTACTCAGCTTCTGTAGTGGACAAAGTAACCACAGGTTGTTGCTTACTCATCCAACTAATTGCACCACCAAACATAGTGAACACATAGGCACTAGTGGATCTCCTGTTGTCAATGTCACTTGCCCAATTAGAATCCACAAATCCATGAATACAAATTGAATGCGGAGGTCTTGTAGCATTGCCATGATAGAGAATGGAATACTCAGAAGTACCCCTCAAATATCTGAACACTTTCTTAATTGCATCCCAATGTACCCATCCAGGATTAGCCATAAATCGACTAAGGACTCCCACTGCTTGGGCAATGTCTAGTCTTGTGTAGACCATAGCATACATCAAACTACCAACAACACTAGCATAAGGTACTCTGCTCATGTCCTCCACCTCACTAGGAGATTTTGGACAATCATTAACAAACAACTTTGTCCCCAATGAAACAAGAACACACAATGGTCCACAATCTGCCACGATGAACCTGTCCAACACGGTCTTCACATACTTACTCTATCTTAACCAAAGTTTTCTATTGGCTCTATCTCTTCTGATTTCCATTCCCAGAATGTGCCTGGCTGCCCCAAGATTTTTCATCTCAAACTATGCTGACAACTGAGACTTCAAAGCATAAATCATATTCTTACCATTCCCAATCAACAACATATCATCAACATACAATGCAATAATGAGAATGCGATCATTGTCAAATTTGTAATACACATAATGATATGATTTCAGTCTCAAATATCTAATCGACAACACAAAGGCATCAAAATTCAAGTACCACATCCTAGGAGACTGCTTCAAACCATACAAAAACTTCTTTAACTTGCAAACCAAATTTTCTTTACCTTTCTCTATGTAATGCTCTGGCTATGACACGTAAATCTCTTCCTCCAAATCACCATGAAGGAAAGTTGTCTTCACTTCCATCTATTCTACCTCTAAGTCATAAGTAGCTACAAGAGATAATAGAAATTGAATGGATGTGAGCTTTGCAACAGGAGAGAAAATTTCACCATAATCAATTCCCTCCACTTGTGAGTACCCCTTCGCAACCAATCTAGCCTTGTACTTTTCAACACTGCCATCTGCACCGAATTTCTTCTTGAACACCCATTTGCATCCAACGGGTTTATGTCCATCAGGCAAAGGCACCATGTCCATGTTTTATTCTTTCCCAAAGAAGCCATCTCATCTTCCATGGCCTCCTTCCAGGAACCTACATCTTTCATGCCCATAGCCTCTTTCATAGTTCTAGGCTCATCAGTGTTAGTAAGTAAAGCAAAAGTACAACTAGAATCAAGCAATGAATAACCAAACCTATCAGGTTGCTTTCTTGTTCATGTAGACCTCCTTAATGGTTGAGGTTGAGGTTTTGCTTCTTCTTCTAAGATTTCAGAGCTGCTAGAGCTCTCCTCATCATCAAGTCTCACAGGGTCTGTCTGTTCAGTCTTCTCAGGGGTAGAAGGAAACTGAACTGCATCCTCTTTCTTTTCTGTCTATTCTAGCTATAGAACAACTGAAGAAGGTGTTAGCTCTTTGAAGATAACACTTATGCTATACAACACTTTTCAGCCACATGATCCCAAAGCTTGTATCCTTTCACACAAACACCATAGCCAATGAAGATACACTTAACAACCTTGTTCTCCAATTTAGACCATTTCTCCCTAGGCACATGTGCATATGCCTCACAACCAAAAACACGAAGATGTCTAACTGAAGGCTTCTTACCAGACCACACCTCCATAGGTGTCTTACCAACAAGAGTTGATGTAGGAGATTTGTTTACTAGATGGCAAGCAGTGGCTACAACTTTAGCCCAAAACTTTTGTTTGAGGCTTGCTCCACTAAGCATACTCCTAGCCTTCTCCATCAGTGTCCTAATCATCCTCTCTGCAACTCCATTTTGTTGCGGGGTGTATGGAGTTGTCTTATGTCTTTCAATCCCTTGCTCTTTATAGAACTTATTGAACTCTGCCGAACAAAACTCACCACCGTTGTCAGTTCTCAAACACTTAATCTTTTTACTAGTTTGATTTTTAGCAAAGGCTTTAAACTCCTTAAACTGACTAAAGACTTCAGTCTTGCTTCTGATAAAATAAACCCATGTCCTTCTACTGTAATCATCTACGAAAGATACAAAATATACAAATTTTGAAATCGAAGGAACATTAACAGGACCAAACACATCAGAATGAATAAGATCCAATACACCAGAAGACTTGTGAGAACTAGAGTAAAACTAAACACGGTTTTGCTTTCCATATACACAATGTTCGCAAAAGTCAAACTTGAGATTACAATCGTTTAACCCCTCCACGAGTTTTTTATTTTCTAGGGTACGCAGACCCTTCTCACCAATGTGGCCATATCTCAAATGCCATAACATAGTCTTTTCAGCAAAAAGTTTAACTTCCAAAGCATGTGCACTACCATAAAAAAGTGTTAAAATAGATTTCTTCACTGCTTGTTCAGATGGTGGGGATGAAGTGATTGCAACTCTTTTCTTCAAGTTAGAAGAACTATTGCATTGTGAAGTGCATGCCTCCAGATGAAATAGAGTACATCTCCGAGTACCCTTCGCAAGCACCATAGATCCTCTAGTCATCTTGCATCCATCCTTTGAAAAGACAACCTACACACTTGCATCATTCAACATACTTACAGAAAGCAGGTTCCATGCTAGGCCTGGGATGTACATAACCCCAGTGATCCCCTTCACTCGTCCATCAGGGAATCAGATTGAGACTCTTCCACGACCAACAATCTTCAGATGAGAATCGTCACCCAGGTACACTCTTCCACCGTCAAACTCTTCATATTTCATAAACCAGTCTCAATGCGAGGTCATGTGGAAAGATGCACCAGAATCAATCAACCACACATCATCAGATGCATGAGTGGATAGGGCTTTGGTGAAGGCATCACCATCATCTTGTGACTTGTCAAAATATGAATTAGGAGCATTCTTCTTCTTCTTTTTCTTCTCCTCTTTGCATTCCTTTTAGAAATGCCCAGTTTTTCCACAGTTCCAATAGAGAGCCTTGGACTTTCCAGGAGATTTGGATCTCCCACAGGATTTGGATCCGCCCTTTTCACCTTTCTTGTCCTTCTTCCCTTTCTCTTTGGGTCTTCCATGAATTGCAAGAGCTTCTTTGGCTAACTTGGATGTCTTTCTCTGCATTTCTTCAGATAACAGCAAAGATACTACTTTATCCATCATGAAGGTGGTTGTAGTGCTTCCGATAGCCATGACAAGATAATCCTACAAATCTGACAAAGAATAAAGCAGGGTCATACATCGATCCTCCTCCTCCATTTTCACACCCACAGATGTCAACTGTGTAACAATCATGTTAAAAGCATTCAAATGGTCCGCAACAGATCCTCCATCTTCCATCTTTAGAGAAAGCTTCTTCTTCAGAAAGAGGTTGTTCACCAGGGACTTGGCTTGATAAATAGATCCTAGCTTCTTCCAAAGTTCTTTATCAGTCTTCTCCTCATGGACATTCAACAGGACAGAGTCAGCTAGACAAAGTCTTATGATACCCTTAGCCTTCCAATCTTTGAGGTCCCAATCAGCTTGTGACATTGCCATAGGTTTTGTTCCATCAATGGTTTCCCATAGGTCACGATCAACAATTAGGTCTTCCATCCTGATTTTCCACAACTTGAAATTAGTGCCATTAAATTTCTCCACCTCTAATCTTCCGAATGTGGTTTCCATCTCCTTGTTGCAACAAGATACAAAATTCTCTGTACAACACTCCTACTCAACCTAAGACTAGCTCAAAAAACCCCTACCCAGCAGCTAGAACAAAAACTAGCCAGGCTCTGATACCAACTGAAAGGAAGCTAGGTGTGCGAAAAATGCTTCCTACACTAATCTAATGAGGGGAGGAGAGTGCAAATTCAATTTTATATTTACAATTAAATCTATGTTAACCCACTAATAAAGATATTGTAGCAAACACATACATAAGAATGTAAGACAGAAGAAGAGAGACACAAGATATACATGGGGAAAACCCTTATCGGGTGGAAAACCCCACACTCCAAAACACAACTCAAATGTATCCTGTAAACAAAGAAGGTTACAATAGAATCATAGAGCTAATGCTCTTGCAGGAGTCTTAGACACTTGTATCTGGAGATGTTCCGATAGCATAACAATACCTGTCAAACCTGTAGTACTTCTCCTCTCAAAAGCACCTGTTTATATAACAAATACAAGGCAAAAATGGCTCCACATTGGGATGGGCGTCAACATAGCCTCATGGACCAAAAACCATGCCTATGGAAACTTTTCCAACACTATAAGATGCTCCTAACACTTGTCAAGTCACCCCATCCCAAGGAGGTTGCCTATTTCCAAAATGGGCTATGACAGATGCTCTTACGACTCTTACAACCATCATAGAATCTGTCGTAGCTATCATGACTTACAGTTGTAAGAGAATCTGTCATACACAGGCTATAAATAGCATATTATCTTACAACATGTCATAGTCCACCTTGGGGCACCCAAAGATGCCTTTTTCAAAGATGCTCTTCGACACATGTCTTCACTTGTCATATAATCTCCTATTTCCAACTCTTACATGTCATAACTTTGTCATAGGAATCTGTCATGATTGTTTCGGTCAGTATTCCCTTACACAACATCCAAGATGCCGACACATGGAAAAATATTCCTACCACTAAGTGGGACGCCTATCTCCTCATGTGAGGACAAAATTACATGTCGTCATATGCCATGTAGGATGACACATCACCGTGCCAACTCCCACAATATGACAACATAGGATTTGTATCCAATCAATACAATAGGCAATAAATAAATAAATACAATGTAAAAATACAAGGAATTACCAAGGTTGAGACACCTTAATTCCCAACATAGGCAAGGTGATCATGGATTTAAGACTCAGGGATCATAGAAGATTACAGAGATTAGCAGTGTCTATCATTCAAAATTGTCAAAGGTATGTGTAGAACAGGTGGAATAGCCTAACTCCAAAACTGCAAAAGAAGGAACCCCACTCTTTCCACAACTTCATGAATATGTTTAAGAGGTTACGCAGGTACATCTAGATCTCAAAGCAAAAGGGAGTAGCATGGTTGCCTCTTACTTATCAGCCTCCTATCCTTCTCTACCCAGTGCCACACCAAACATGAGGGAGAGGTGATAAGTGTAGGCATGCTGAGCTGAACAAAATGGAGAGACTTGCATGTTACAATGGATTCTATCTCAAACAAGGTGGAGTCAAAGAAAACATGGACCTTAGAAAAACCACTTTGCATTATAACCTTCTGCCCTAGATGTTAGTTCCTTGGTTTTGCTTAGGGACAAGCAAAAGTTTAAGTTGGGGGGCAAATGTTGGGTTGAAATATTGACTTTCTATTATAATGTTTCTCTATGTTTTTAAAGACCTTTTTTACATGATTCTGCAAGAACCTTACAGACATTACCTTTATTATATGCTATTTCACATATACTTCTCTGATACTTTGAACCTATACTGATAAATGGAATATGGTGGTTATATTGTCAAGTGGATGTTTTAAATTATTGATATGCATGCAATATAGATAGGATTTCATAAGTGTAATGTGAAAGGTTATTTTGTGTATATATGTTGGAATAATTAACATTGTACAGCAAAGACATAACATCCGGGAAGAAGTAATTGAAGCAGAGTGAAGAATAGGGGAATTGATTAAAGTGTAGTCCAAGTGCCAGAAATGAAGATTGATGGAGATGAACGTAGTCATCATGGAAGAATAAATGCAAGGAAGAAGAAGACTTCTTTCAAAAGTCTAACCGCAGCTTATGTGTTTTCATTCATGAGCCATTGTATGGGATTTATATTCTAATAGGACTCTATTTCCTTTGTTCTAGATAATTAATAAGTTGATCTCAAAACTGTATCCTGATATCCAGGGATGAATTGATGATCACAGTTAGTTAGAAGTTCGCATACAACTCTCCCACTTTTTTATAAGTTAGGGGATGAGTTCATTGATGGGTTAGCTATTATTTTTACTCTCTATCTACATAGCTATTACTCTGTTTTTACAGTTATCTGTTATTCTAGACATGTTTTGATTCTGAATAAAATCTAAAGAAGATTCTGTCTTTGATAAGAATTGAATTCAACTGCATGTCATGGGAAATGTGTGAAGATCTGAGGTAGATTTAGTTTCCAGAAGAAGTGAGATAGTTCCCTGAGCTGGCCACTCAAGGTGCTAACTCTTGCTTCATACATTCATTTATTTATTTATGCATTTCTAGTTAGACTGTTTCATGTTATCCTATACATTGCATTTTGAAGTAAGTGAGAAATCGTGATTGCTATTTCTGATTGTTGTGATTCATGAATAGAATACCTTATTGAAGTCCTCCGGAGGTTAGTGTTAAGTCTTTTCTCATTCTGTGTATTTCAAGTTAATTATGTAATTCTCTATTGAATATAGCTATCTTCAGCTTCTGTTAGGGGTACTTGTAGCAACTAAGTTTTTAACTATTTTTGTTGTTCTTTCATTTCTAAGAACTCCAGTCAATTAAGTTGATTAGAATAAGTTTGTATGAGGTAGCTTAGGATAGAAATGAGTCTTGAAGGCATATATAGTGCGAGCATCATCATAAGCTTACGCTCCTTGGTTGATAATTCAATGTAGGAATGCAATGATAGAGTGGACTGTTCAGTTAGATTTAACCCTAGATTTTGTTTAAGTCTACAACGCATTAGTTTCCTCTACAAAGCTCCTAAACACAACACAACCCTTTTCCCTTCTTGTTTGTGTGTAGGTTGCATCCGGAGGAATCAGACGACAATAAGCTATAGGAAGGAGGAAGACACACAGGTGAAGACACCCAAATCTCGACATTCTAAAAAACCCTTTTTGGGTCTAGGTGATGCAGAGCAAGGTGATATGGTCTTCAACTTTCCAATAAACCAATCTGTAAGTTTCAAGAACTCAGAGTTATGGATATCATTCAATGACCCCCTTATGCCGTGTAGCCCTCCTAATTAGGTTTTTTCAACATATCTTCTGAATGAGGCCTCTAACCCACAAAAAAAATACCTTTTTAAGTACCATTTATGACCTTATTTAATATATCAATAAATGGGGTATGGTTGTTTCAGACAAAACCACTCATCAATTGACTGTTGTTGTTGTACCTAGGCCTAATTAGGCCACTTTTCCAAAGAAACTATGTGGATTTCAACCTCCAAACTTCCAAAATCTACTTGAGGACATTCAATACATTGCAAATGGATGGATTATGTGGGTTTCATGGTTAGAATCAGTCACCAAGTCTCTGAGTTTCAAGATTTCAAGCCTAAACTCTCACAAAAGCCAAAAAAATAGGAAATTCATGCTAGGGTTTGATCACAACCCACGTCAACTTCACACCCTATTCACAAAACCACCTAAATCACTTAACAAACATTGTATACTCTCAATCTACTAGGTTTCAAAAGATTTCACCTGTGGAAATGCTCACAAATCCATTTTATTTGCACAAAACCCTAAACCCTATTTTTACCAGCTATTTTCAGTCCAAAGGCCATAACATCCTTCAAGTATGATGAAATTATACCAAACCACCTGCAAACAAAAATAGATTCAAAGATTTATCTAACCAAATAATTTGCACACCATGACTGGGCCGTTCCAAGTTGTACAGTCGCAAGAAACAATAGAAACCTAGAGTTTTATCAGAAAAATAGGGTAAGATTGTAATGTTTAATCTTTATTCACCTTCAATCACCTTCAACAACCTGCCTCAAAGCTTTTGAGGCTTTTTTTATCATGTTTCCACTGAATTCCAATAGTTTTCCCACCAAAAATCAAATCATGACCCTTCAACTTCCCCATAACAAAACTTTGCAATGTAATATTTGACAAACATGACAAAATTTCACACCTAGACCCTATGTGACACCAATACATCAAAGATGGTCTTAATTATACCTTATTGTATCAAAACTATGCTTGGACATACAAACTCAACCAAGGACACCTATTTACAACATTTGACTAACAATTGCTAAGGTGCTCTTGCACCATACACCCAGGGTGGAAAGAATCTCAGGTTCCACCTGAGATTAGTTCTTGTACAGATGTTCCATGCCTCTTGATATCATCTTTAGACATCCATGTTGCATCTTCTAGAGGTAAACCATGCCATTTGACAAGATACTCATTATAGACCTTATGCCTAGTCCTTTTGACCTCCTTAGTGTCAAGGATTGCTTCAAGACTCAATGGTTTAGTGGGAGGTAGGTCTTTCACCCAATCTTCATCAGCATCAACACCTATACCTGCATCCACAAATCCATTGAAAGGGTATAGATCAACAACATTAAATATGGGTGAGATAGAAACTCCAGGAGGGAGTTCTATCTCATATGCATTCTCCCCAAATTTGTGGACCACCTTACATGGCCCAATCTTTTTCATCTATAGTTTGGTTTATTTGCCCTTAGGAAACCTCTCCTTCAGATGTGCAAGCACTAAATCCCCTACCTTGAGCTAAACATTTCTCCTTTTCAACTTAGCATGCTCCTTGTACTTTTCCACACTTTTCTTGAGGTTCTCCCTAACTTGTTCATGTATGTCCTTCATGGCTATGGAAAATTCTTCCCCCTCTGCACTTCTCTTCTCCAATCCACTCAGATCTCTGAGCTCAAAAACACCTCTTGGTTTCAGCCCATACACCACCTCAAAAGGGTTCTTTCCTATGCTTCTATTAATGAAGTCATTATAAACATACTCTGCTTGTGGGAGAACAAGATCTCATTGCTATCCAGGTTCTTTTGTAAGGAACCTAAGCAAGTTTCCCAATGATCTATTGACCACCGCAGTCTGCCCATCTATTTGTGGGTGATAGGCAATACTAAAGGTCGAATTTGTTCCCAATTTTCTCCACAAGGTCCTCCAAAAGTGACCTATGAACTTAGAATCTCTGTCTGAAACTATAGTGAGTGGTAACCCATGGATTCTAACTATTTCTTTAAAAAATAAGCCTGCAATATTTGAGGCATCACTTGTGCATTTGTAGGGAATAAAATGTGTCATCTTACTAAATCTATCCACAACTACAAACACACTGTCCACTCCCCTTTGGGTTTTGGGTAAGCCCAATACAAAATCCATACTTACATGTTCCCATGGCCTGCTAGGTATTGGAAGGGGTTGATAAAGTCTTGCAATTGAACTAGAGCCCTTGGCCCTTTGACAAATTCCACAACTCTCCACAAACTTCTTAACATCCGCATGCATCCTTGGCCAATGGTAGAACCTCTTCACCTGCTCTAAGGTTTTGTCAAACCCAAAGTGTCCACCCAAACAACCACAATGCTTCTCCCTTATCAAGTTGGCTCTCATAGAGCACTTAGGCACACACAACTAAGCACTCTTAAACAATAGTCCATCTTGCAACACAAAATCAGAGAACTCACTATGAAAAGTATTCTAAAACTAATTGCAAATAGCATATGGTTCCTTAAAATCATCATCATCCTTATACATACCTTTTAGTGCATCTATCCCCACACTTTGAAGTTGGATTTCTTACACCATCATAGACCTCTTGCTCAAAGCATCAGCAACTTTGTTTGATTGTCCTTTCTTATTCTTGATTGTGAAGGTGTAGGCCTGCAAGTATTCTACCCACTTCATGTGCCTATGACTCAACTTGTCTTGACTGTTCAAGAAACTTAGTGCATGATTATCTATGAAAATAATGAATTCCTTGGGCAAGAGGTAATGTCTCCACTTCCTTAGTGACTATACTAATGCATAAAGCTCTAAGTCATATGAAGAATACCTTGTTTTGGCCTCATTGATCTTTTCACTGAAGAAGGCCATTGGTCTACCCTCTTGGCTCAAAATTGCTCCAATTGCCAGTCCACTAGCATCACACTCCACTGTGAAAACCTTGTTGAAATGAGGTAAGGCAAGAATAGGTTGTTGAGCCACTCTACTTTTCAAGTATTGAAAACTTCTTTCTGCCTCCTCAATCCACTAAAATCTTTTCCTTTTATCTCCCTTAATGGTGTCAATGATGGGTGAGAAGATATGACTGAAGTTCTTGATAAATTTCCTATAGAAAGTAGCAAGCCCACGGAAACTTTTTACCTCTCATGCTGACTTTAGAGTCGGCCAACTGAGTATGGCCTCAACTTTGGTGAAATCCATCTTCAATGAACCCTTGGAGATGACAAAACCAAGATAACTAGCTCTTCCTTCATAAACTCACACTTTTTGAGATTTATCATCAATTTCTCTTCATGTAACCTCTGCAAAACCATATCAAGGTGCTACAAGTGCTCTTCCCTTGTTTTGCTAAACACAAGTATGTCATCTAAATACACAACAACAAATTTCTCAATAAAAGACTTCAACACTTCATTCATTAGCCTCATGAATGTACTTGGGGCATTAGAGAGGCCAAATGGCATCACCATCCACTCATATAGACCTTCATTGGTTTTAAATCCTATTTTCCACTCATCTCCTTCCCTTATCCTAATTTGATGATACCCACTTTTCAAATCAATTTTTGAGAAATAGCATGCACCACCCAAGCAATCCATGAGATCCTCCATTCTAGGTATAGGGTGTTAGACTTAGGGCACACAACTGAGAGGGGGGTGAATCAGTTGTGCAAAATCTTTCTCTAATTTCCACACTTAAATCTTCTTGGTGATTAGCAGTATATTAAACATGAAACATAATGCATTCAAATCAAAAGCAGAAACTCATCAACACATAAGACACCAATATTTTGACGTGGAAAACCTGGTTAAGGGAAAAACAACAGGGTGATTAACCCAAGAATGTATTCTTTGTTAGAAGAATAGAAAGATCAAAATGGCACATGCCAATTAGGGCTCACTGCCCGAGCACACTGCTCACAAGAGGCTCACTACCTACAAGAGACACACTGTCTACAAAGAAATAAGTATTACATACATGAACTGGAGAATAGCATCTTCACCATGCTTGAATCAGTTCTATTAGGCTCAATACTCCTGCTCTGCCTTTCACTCTGCTCTTCGCTACCACACTCTCATCTCCGCTAATCACACTTTGAAATGACTTCACAATCCCTTATTTATACACGACATCAACTTAGGAACAATCATCTAAGTTAGCAAACACCTACAAGAATATCCATAAGACGTGTAATACATCCGGTCGGCTAGTCTCAGGAAGAACACCAACATCCAGTGATTATTCTTCAAATACAAACTTTAACTTTAATGCTGACCACCAACATGAACTGGAAATGATCCATAGATCACCACAAGATTTCCTGAATCACCAATAACATCCACACTTCATCTGCTTACTGGAATCCTTCTCTCCCTCATCTGGAACCTCAAGAACACAGTCTATCATCACTGTCACAAAGGAATAGGTTCTTCTAGACCTTCAAACCACAAACCAATATACTTGATACTTCACAAGGACATTCTCAATACTTCCTCAAATCCGCAAAATGGGATAGTGCATTTCCGGATCTCACCGGACCTATCTGTGTCACTCTGTCACCTCTGAACACCTACCGGAACTGGTTCTATTTGAGAAACCATAACTTCTTCTGATCTTCATGTGGACCTCTGAAAACTTGACTAGAACATATCAAGACTTATATCTACAAACCCTTTAAACCACATCCTCTGATCCTCAACCTATCTTGGAATTTTACCTTGTTGTCATCATTGATCTTCACTGTTCCTGATTGAGACTAATTTTCTCAATATCCTCAGGACACAGCTCATCCAATCCTTCTCATTAATGCAACATGAGTATGTTGACATTAATGACAACACCGGTTAGACCCATACTTGCAACATAGGGAACCTATATCTGATTGTGATTTTGTTTAAGGCTCTTGAATCAGTACACATTCTCCAATTCCCATTCTTTTTAGGTGCTAAAACAGTAGGGACAATGCAAGGGCTCAAACTTTCCCTTACTAGGCCTTTATCTAACAATTCTTGGACCTACTTTTTTATTTCCTCATTCTGTTTGGGTGTCATTTTGTAAGCAGCTTTATTATGCAAATTTGCACCAGGAATTAGGTCTATGTGATGACTTACATCTCTCATGGGAGGCAAAGAACTAGGCAACTCATCAACTGCAATATCCTTATACATGTTTAGCAATGCTTGAACTTCACTAGGTATGTTCTCAACCTTGTTTGCTGTCAAAACAAATTTGGGTCTGATTACTAAGGAAAATCCTTGACCACCTTCATCCTTCAATGTTTTCAAAAACTCCTCTCCCACTACCATAACACTGGACCCAACTTGTTTGTCAAACTCTTCATCTTGTAGAGGTGTCAATGTGAATGATGTGCCATCTTTATATATCACATATATATGTTTGTGCCCATCATATTTAACCTTTCTATCATACTGCCAGGGTCTTCCTAACAGCAAGTGGCAAACATCCATGGGGATGATGTCACAAAGGATTCTATCCTTATACCCCCCAATATTGAACTCTACCCATGTTTTCTCATTTACCAAGACTTGTTGACCTTTGTTCAACCATGACACTCTATATGGTGTGGGATGAGGAATCCTCTTCATATTCAATTTTTCTACCATTTCTAACGAAACCAAATTATCAGTAGAGCCTAAATCAACAACTACTTTGCATACCTTTCCATGTGACTTGCAAGTGGTTCTAAACAATGATTTCCTTTGAGGAGGTTCTTTGGTGGTTGGCACCTTAATGAGAGTCCTCCTTATCATCAAAGTCTCACCTACCTTAGGAGCAACTTGTTGGGATGGTGGGTTGGCATTCTCTTTGTCTTCTTCTTTCACCAATTGTATTCTTCTTTCACTACCTTGTGATGTAGAGGCTTGCTTGTCTGAGCACTTCCATGCTTGATGGCCAAATTGGTTGCAATGATAGCATCTACCTGAGAAGGTGTTTGTCCCTCTTCCTTGCCCTCCAAATCTGCCTCTTCCATTTGGTCTTCTACCCCTGAAACCACCTCTTTGATCTACCCCTTGATCTTGAGGGCTGCTTGTTTCACCTTGTTGTTTTTGTGACTGTCCTCTTGCACCAAAGTTGCCTCTGCCTCTAGAAGTCCTTCCCCTATCTCTTCCGTGTTGCTCTTGTCTTCTTTTTATCCTTTCCTCTACCTTGACAACCAATTGAAAACACTCTTCAACTATCCTAGGTGTAGAGAGGCTGATTTCATCTTGGATGGTGTACCTTAGGCCATTTAGGTACCTTGCTACCTTTTCTCTTTCATCCTCCACATGCCCTATTCTAATGCTTAATTTATGAAACTCCCCAGTGTATGCCATAACATCCAACTCCTTTTGTTTTAGACTTTGCAATTTCCTATAGGTCTGAATTTCATAATCTGCAAGTAGAAATTGTCCTTTCACCCTATTTATCATTCTATCCCATGAATTTATCTTTTCTTTGCCCTTCTTTGCTCTCTCCTCTTGAACATAGTTCCACCATGTTAGGGCAGCACCTTTCAACTTGTTTTTTGCATATCTCACTTTTTTATCATCTTCCACCTCCTCAAATTCAAAGAAATTGTCAAGAGCATCTATCCAACCCAACACTTCTTCACTGTCCATCTTCCCACCATACATAGGTAATTCCAATTTCAATTTAGGAGTAATTTCTCCCCTAACAGCCTTTAGCATCCTAAGTAGTCTTGCTTCATCAGGGTCCATTTCTTCTTCATCTTGGACTCCTACTTGAGGGTTCTCACTCTCACCCTCCTCTTCCTCTTGGTCACTTATGTCACCACCAACCATTCCTCTTCTTTGATTGGATTCTAAAGCTGTAAGTCTAGCTAAGATAGCCTCTTGGGATTCCTTTACCCTTCTCAATTCCTTAGCATGCTGCTCTTTCAATTCTCTAACTTCTCTGGCTGTTGGATTGCCCTTAAGAGGCATCTGATTTCTTCAAACTTCAACCTCTTTTCCAAATTTTCAATCAGAACCTAAGATCTGATATCACTATGATGCATAGCAAGGTGATATGGTCTTCAACTTTCCAATAAACCAATCTACAAGTTTCAAGAAATCAGAGTTATGGATATCATTCAATGACCCCCGTATGCCTTGTATCCCTCCTAATTAGGTTTTTTCAACATATCTTCTGAATGAGGCCTCTGACCCACAAAAACAATACCTTTTTAAGTACCCTTTATGGCCTTATTTAACATATCAAGAAATGGGGTATGGTTGTTTTAGACCAAACCACTCATCAATTGACTGTTGCTGCTACTACATCTAGGCCTAATTAGGCCACTTTTCCAAAGAAACTATGTGGATTTCAACCTCCAAACTTCCAAAATCTACTTGAGTACTTTCAATACATTGCAAATGGATGGATTATCTAGGTTTCATGGTCAAAATTAGTCACCAAATCTCTAAGTTTCAAGATTTCAAGCCTAAACCCTCACAAAAGCCAAAAAAACAAGAAATTCATGCTAGGGTTTGATCAAAACCCACTTCAACTTCACAACCTACTCGCAAAACCACCTAAATCACTTAACATACATTGCATACTCTGAATATACCAGGTTTCAAGAGATTTCACTCGTGGAAATGCTCACAAATCCATTTTATTTGCACAAAACCCTAAACCCTATTTTTACCAGCTATTTTTCAGTCCAACGACCATAACATCCTTCAAGTATGATGAAATTATACCAAACTACCTGCAAATAAAAATAGATTCAAATCTTTATCCAACCAAACAATTTGTAGACCATGAATGGGCCATACCAGGCCATACAGTCGCAAGAAACAACAGAAACCTAGAGTTTTCTTAGAAAAATAGGGTAAGATTGTAATGTTTGATCTTGATTCACCTTAAACCACCTTCAACCACCTACCTCGAAGCTTTTGAGGCTTTTTTTATCATGTTTCCATTGAATTCCAATGGTTTTCCCACCAAAAATCAAATCATGAACCTTCAACTTCCCCATAACAACACTTTGTAATGTAATATTTGACAAACATGACAAAATTTCACACCTAGACCCCATGTGACACCAATACATCAAAGATGATCTTAATTAGACCTTACTGTACCCAAACTATGCTTGGACATACAAACTCAACCAAGGACACCTATTTACAACATTTGACTAACAATTGCTAAGGTGCTCCTGCACCACTAGGGTACCCAACACCCTAGTACTTCTCTGCTCCCGAACTTAGGTTCCTATTCTACACTTCCTACTAATCTATGCTATACTTCAAAATCTTTGTATCTATTTCCAATAGTCATTTATTGGTCAATATTGCACAATTAGGGTTTCATGCTTTATCGTAGTTTGGTTGGTTATATTTGGTTGACACTCCTTTATACAACAAAGGGACAAAACCCTTGTAGTTTGTCTCTCCTTCACAAGGTAGAAGCTAAGATCGGTTTGTGTTCCAATGTTGATAGAAGAGGGTTTGATCTAGTTTAACCTTTTAGGCCAAGTCTCCCTTTTCCATCTAACATTTTGGTGAACTCGATGTGTCTTGCACCCTTGCATCCTTCTTCATCCAAATATAATGTGTTTGTTGTCCTAGATTTGATTAGGATTTAGTTTATTCACCATTTGTATACTTATATACCTTGCTTTTTGCATTTGATCCATTGTTAGGGTAACAAAAAACCTTGCATTCCTTGAAAATCTAGCTAGTCTTGAACCTAGGGTTTGTAGATTAGTGTGTTGTTTCAAATGTTGGTGACATTTATTGGTTGATTAAATTGATTTCATTTGTTGTACCTTATCTTTCCTTGTGTTTAGAACATTCTTACATCTTGGTATTTGAAAATTTTAAAATCAAGCATTTGATTTAGGTGTAGAAAAAGTATACTTGTCACATTGTCTATATGTCATAAGTATAGATCATCATAGTATGATATAAATTTCTGATTTTTGGATCAGATCTGATTGGTATTGCATTAGTACTCATTTCATAGTGGTATATTTTGCATTTACACTTCATTATTAGAGATTTTCAAAAAATCTTGCATTTTAAGAAAGCCCAGCTAGTCTTCAAGCCTAGGGTTAGTGATTAGTGTCTTTTATTAGATTTTGCTGATGTTATTTGCTCATCAAATCTAATTTTATATTGCTTTAGAATATCATAAATATCATCTTGTGTTGAAATTTGAAAGATAAAGCATTCTTGAATTGTTAGATTTAGGATTTGATTTGAATATGAGCATTGTTTAAATCCAATTGAGCTTGAGTAGAGGTGGATTTGATCAAAAGGATTATTATTTCATTATATGTGTTTATATCTGATCAAAGGTGAAAAATATTGTTTCATTTAAACAAAAAGTCAAACTCTTCTTTCATTACATCATCCATTTCTTATTTGTGTGCATCTTGTGTGTCACTAAAGCTTTATAACACTTTATGAGTTTTGTGACCCAGTGCCCCAATTCTAACACCTTTGTGCAAAGAAGTCATTGAATTATGGGTTCTACTACTTTGAATAGTACTGATATCAACACATCTAAACCCCAATTCACGAGTCCAATCACACAAGAGGGCCCATCACCTCTTTTTGATATCCCTACTTCACATATCCCAGAAGCATCAACTTTTCATGAAACCATCAACATAGAGGACCTCATGGCTTATGTTACTGAAGCTCAAATTCAAAGATTAGACATTGAGTTAGCTAATTTTCAACAATTTGTAAGCTCAAAACATATAGCTGAGGAGGCCATCCCTGTTGTTGAGAGTCTAAGAAGTTTATTGCTTGAAGGACAAGGGGGACTAGAAGTCTTGCATGGCCTAGCTCACATAGTGCACAATAACATTATGTCTACATCTAGTCGCATGGAAATCATCACTAATGTAAATTATTTGAATCAAATAGGGACTGAAGTGTCGGCACCCATACCAACACTCACTATTCCTATATATACTTCCACTATTCTCACCACAACTACACAACCAAGTAATAGTGCTACCACATGTGTTGGGTTATCTACTGGGAATCTTGTTCGTCATTATAGTGCCATTCCATTTAATTATCCAAGTACTACACCTAGTTTCACCCCACCTACATCAAATCAAACTAAACCTAATATAACTTTCTAAAAATCTAATCATACAGTGTCGTAACCTATGGTTATCCCTATTCATTCATACCAATCTCAACCTAGTTCTCCTTCTGACCTCGTCATTAACCAACTTTTGTAAAATATGAATCCCATCCAACAATAGTTAGCAAACATAAACCAAAGTCCCTCAAAACCTGCTATGACGTCACATTATATTCGCAACCCATTATCTTATTCAATCATAAGAGCTCAAATGCTTGAGAAGTTTGAAACCCCTCGATTTGAGAAGTATAATGGGAAGGGAGACCCTAACAACCATGTGGCAGTCTTTACAACTATGTGTAGTGATTTCTTCTTTGAAGATGCAGTATTGGCTAAATTCTTTCCTAGGTCACTCAAAGACTCAGCCTTGGATTGGTTTTGCTCATTGCCTCCTAATTCAATCACTTCTTTTTCATAATTAATCAACAAATTTTAACACTTTCCAGCAAACATTGGACCTCAAGTCTCTTTGACCAATTTGGTCCATTGCAATCAAGAAATAAAGGAAAAATACTTATCACCAAGCCAACATTGTGGATCCATCTCAAGAGAGACAATATACTTATAGTAATCAAGAACAAGATTATGAGGGAGGTATTTGTATGGTGGATGCTCACCCTCATCAAGAATGAGCAGAGTCTGAACCAGCTATATATTTCACTCTTCATGATGCTACTATTGAATCTCCTGATGAACCTTTATACATCACCATTCAAATCAATGATAAATCCATAAGAGGTTCTATGATCGATCCTGTTTGCATGGTAAATGTAGCAATTGAAGAGTTTCTCTACATGCATGGTTTGCACCACGATAACTATGATGTATCAGAAATCGTGATTAGAGCACATGATGGATCTATTCTTCCAAATCTTGGTGCCTTGACCCTTGCCATCAAGGTTGGACCAAGAACCTTGGATGTTACTTTTGTTATCAATCCAACATCGGACTTATTTCATGTGAAGTTGGGTCACCCATGGCTCCACTCCATGGAGACAATACCCTCTATGGTTCATAAGTGCTTAAAGTTTTCATTTGAGGGACATGTGCATGCTGCACATCATAGTCGGTACTAGCTTGTCACTCGTAATTGACACTTTACACTTGACTACTTCTAGCCTAAACTAGTTGAAGTTGCTCGAATTAGAGTGGACCTATTATTTTTATCATATCAAAAATATAAGGCATAGAAAATTGTTGAATTTTCGCTTAACATACCTTCTAGTGATGTCTTTGGACTCTCTCGATCTTTTGAGGCTACAATAGTAGTCCCCCCTGTTTCGCAGGTAGCAAATGATGTTAAGCCCGAATCGAAGGTTCCTCCCTGTCCCCAAGCATATGGTAGATATGTTGAGGTTCCCCCTCTGCCATCCCTTCAAAGATAATGAGGCAACTGTCTAGCACAAAACATACCTCCCCACAATCGCAATATTATTTTTGTCCCACCTGCCTCTACAAAGACTAGCGAAAAGCAATCGATTGTGTGTAAATTATTTTCTGAGGTTTCTCAACTGCTTGTGGATGCTCAAGGGTGTGTGCAAGAAGTTGAGTCCACTTTTTGGCCAAAAAGTGGAAGTGTTTTCTTTGATTTTTAGAATTTCTCACATTTGACCTAAAAATTTGAAGCACTTAAATGTTGAATCTTTAAAAAAGTCAGTAATATGAAATGTAGTACTCAGAGTCTAGTTTCTAAATATATAATTTTTTTAATACCTAGATGATACAAATTGATTTTCAATAGGCATGTCTAAAAACCACTGTTTTAAAATCACTTTTTTTTTACCATACCATGCACGTGTATGTCAACCATATTTTGACCTAAATAATTGTATTTTTCTAAATCCTTTTGGGAAAAGATCTGTAAGACACTGAAGATTGCTTACGATTTTTTTTTGTAAATTTTTTTTGTAAATTTTTTTTGAATATTTTTTTTTATTAATTTTTTATTGGTTGTAATTATTGTTTTGAAAATCCCCCCTGTACATCACACATAAGATGACCTAAACTTATCATTTTTTAATTTTTTTTTCAAATTGAAAAGAATTGTTTGAAGATTGCTCACGTATAATTTGTTTTTCAAAAAAATATTTTAACAAAAAGTTATTAAAATAATAAGAAAACCTGATATTTCAAGTTTATGGACTAGTTTCATAAAAAATTATTTGAAAAATAGAAAAAATAATCAAATTGTAAAAAAAATTACATATTTAGAATCTACACAATCTCATCTATAATGGGTTTCAATTTTATCAAAAAATTCTGTAAAAAACGTCTTCAGACATATGTCCAAAGTCACTTTTTTTAGTGACACTGACATGAACTTCAAGTTGCAGGTCAAAGTAGGTCCAAAGATAAGGGTCGGGTCCCCAAGCCTTTTCCTGACCCAAAACCCATAGTAGAAACCACACCTAGAATTCAAATTTTAAGAAATGGGATCCCGCTTTAGAAACGAGATCTCATTTCCTAAACGAGATCTCGTTTGCATTTTTATTATTTTGATGGGTGGAAAACAAAATGGGATCCCATTTAGGATACGGGATCCCATAGAAAATAGGATCCCACATCCTAAATGGGGTCCCATTTCATAAACGGGATCCCATTTCTTTTTTAACCTTTTTAAAAAATTTTACTAATAAAAATTGTCTTCTGCAACTTGACATCTTACATGATTGTGTATGGCCGACAACGACTGATTCTACAATTTTTTTTATCAAATCTTGTCTTCTACATGCTCTTGAACTTGTAATTTCATTTTAATTTTGGAAGGAGGTAACATTGAGACAATTTTGGATTGGAATTGTGTTCATTTTCAATGCATTTTAAGGAGGAATAAAAAGGAAAGACTTTTACTATTGAAATTCATTTGTACTTCAGAATTTTGTAACCATGGGATCACAATGCCATCAAAAGAGGAAAGATAGGAAGTATTGACTCCTGAAGAAATTTAAGCAAAGAGAGAGGAGGAAAAATGACAAAGAGATAGAAGAATGAGGATTCAAGCAATGAATAATGATGAAGCATCCAGTTCCATGACTATTGAAGATAAAAACATTGAAGAGACCATGGATGTAGATGATGCAAATTTGCAAGAGATGAATGTAGAAGATAATTCAATTATAGAAACTAATCCTGGTATGTCTTCAAATCCACCATTCAATGCTATGGAGAATGTGACAATAGGCATGAATCCAGGTACGTCTTCAAATCCACCTTTGAATGATATGGAAAATGTGATTATAGATGATATTCATATTGATCAATTAAAAGAAGCTGGATATAACAATGTTGAGATCGATTTTATTCATAGACAAGTTGTAGAAACAAAAATTGAAAATAAAATCCCTTTTGTTGGTCAAAATGAAAATCCTTTTGTTGTTGAAAATGAAAATCCTTGTGTTGGTGAAAATGAAATTCCTTTTGTTGTTGAAAATGAAAATCCTTGTGTTGGTGAAAATAAAAATCCTTGTGTTGTTGAAAATGAAAATATTTTTTTAAAAATTGAAAGTATTGTTTTGGATAATCTTCCTGGTAAGATTTCTTGGAGAGAAATAAGAACGTATGCTAATAAATTATACAAACAATTTTATTATTGAAAAAAACTATCAATTCAATGTCAACTCATGATGCAATTGATGAGAATGTGGAAAATGAGAAAAGTAATGAAAACATTAGGCATTTTTGTAAAACCAAAAAGGAAAGATGAATCACTTAAACATGCTATATCTACTGCTACTAGTGCCATTGCATCTATTGGAAAGAAAAGCAGATCTAAAGATAAGAATGTGGCACAATGAGCTATAACAACTGCTATAGTTAATAAAACAACTTTTGATAAAAAAATGTTAAGAAACATTAGTAGAATTCTAAACATACATCCTAAAACATTAGTAAGAATGGCAAAGAGAAGAGAAAGTACAGAAAACGATCCAATCAACCAATGTTGGAGTTTTAGTCGTCGACTCCCAAGGTCTAACATGAAATTGAATATTGAAATCAAATCTTTGGTTGAAAAATATTGCCATGATAATACTAGGGTATCATCAAATGCTAGAGATGTTTTGAAATTAAGAGTGGGGTCCAAAATTCACGATCCTCATCCAAAACACCTATTAGACACAACTCAAATTGAATTTTATAGAAAATTTTTAGATGATTCAATGTTACCTAGAAATATTAGCATAAGTCAAAGATCATTTGAAAAATATAAACCTTGGTGTGTCAAAATTAATAAGCAATGAATCTCTTCTTGTTGTAAAATGCATGTGTAATTTCATTATTATTATGATGTTTTTCGATATATACATTGTACGTTACATACTAACATGATTATGCATGAATGTGGTATTAATATGCCACCTGAAACGATCAAGGAGTTTATAGCAGGTTTGTTTTGTGAATGATCTAATGGGCATTTATTTTATTTAAGTTCATGTATTTCTGGACAATGCACTAGTTGTGGCAATCTTTCATTCTTAGGAGTTTGTATGCATGAAAGTGTTGAAAAAAATTTTGGACAACAACTAGTGGATGTTAAAAGATTTAAGAATGTTGAGTATTCTTTAAAGGATGGAAAAATTGGAAAGCCTTACGATTTAATCACAGAAAAAATTAGTGTACATGCATTCATATCAGAATTTAAGAGTAAGATTGGGGCGGGGGGCCTGGCTTGATTGGCTAAAAATTTCTATTGCGGTAAAGAAGGTCACAAGGTCCAGCCTCTCCCCCATCCCCGTGGTACTAGAGGGTGTGTCATGCCAGCATCACTGGTCATGTGAAAAAAGTTTACCAGGCACACTGCAGTTTATAGGGGGGTTACCTGATTCCTGCAGTCTAAAAAAAAAAATTTAAGAGTAATATTGTACCAAAATATGTCAAACACTCTAAACATGCTCGATGGATTGATGGACAATTTTACACATGTAGAAACACATTTCCAGTTGGAACTATACTATCATTGGTTGATTTTGTAGAAAACTATACTCTTGCTCCGCAAGAGGAAATCCAATCACAATATTACAATTTAGTGCAAGTGGCTATGGTTGTTCATATTGTATACATGCATGCAAATGATATTTCACTTTATTACTATTTTGTAATATATTTAATTATATATGAATGCATGTATGTAAAAATTCGTCAAATTATATGTCACAAATTATTGAATTAAATTTTGTTTGGACATGTGTATGATGTTGTTGCACCTGAGGAGAATGAAGAGGAAACAAAATATTGGTTTGCTAGATGTGTGGAGATTAAACATAAGTTAATAGCACCTTGAGAAGATGATGATGGCTTTCATTATCCAACAAGTTCGGTGGTGGTTGTTGGCACTTGGCTATGAAAATACCTAACAAGGAAGAATGGTTTGCCTGCATTTGAAGATTATGAAACACATAAGAAGATTATACACTACTTGCATTTGGTGGTGGCAACAAATATAAAACTAGTGAGGTATCGTGGAAGACCTGCTAATAAAGAGCTATGGACAATTTCTATGGAAGAGCATGAGACAATCATAGATGCATTGCAAAAATGAGAGGATGCAGATGGTACAAAGGAATAATTTTTTAGGTATGTATACAGTTGTATATATATAATCAATAGTTAATATAGTTATATTAATTCATCCCCTTATCTCTCCTTAAGCTATCCTCTTATCTACCCTTAAGCAATTTCCTATAAATATAGAACTAATTTTCTCACATGACATAGTTTGAGTGGCTAGGTTAATCACCATGATTCAAATCATGAAAATGCTAATCTTATAATTTGTATTTACTCGTGTATCTCCCCTTACACCCCTCTCTTACATCCCCTTAATCCATCCTCTTACATCCCCTTAAGTCATCCTCTTATCTCCCCTTAATCCATTCTCTTATGTCTCATTAAGTCATCCTCTTATTTCACCTTCTATTTTATTCCTTTTATTTTATAATCTGTATTGACTCATGTATCTCCCCTTAAGACATCCTCTTACATCCCCTTAAGCCATCCTCTTACATCCCTTTAAGTCATCATCTTAGCTCCCCTTAATCCATCCTCTTACCTCCCCTTACATTCATTATTTTTGCAGGTCCCCTACAAGTCTAGATCCTGCATGATTGTATATCGATGACATTTGTATATTCTTTCATTCTCATTTCACCTTCTATAAATTATTCCCTTTATCTTAAAATTTGTATCAACTCATGTATATATAGTTAATTTACTTACATTCATTATTTTTGCAGGTGCACCCTAAAAGTAAATTTTTGCATGACTGTCACTACAAGTTTTCCCCATACAAATTTTTTAGATCAATTTTGTAGTCTTCAACTAAAAGTGAATGCATTAGCTAATTGTATATATACTCATATCTTTCATATCACATCTTATCTAGTTACATATTACATCAATGTTTTGTGTTTTTGATATATTATTTCATTCTCATTTCACCTTCTATATTATTCCCTTTATATTAAAATTTGTATCGACTCGAGTATATATATATTTAATTTACTTACATTCATTATTTTGTAGGTGTACCCTACAAGTAGATTTTTGCATGATTGTCACTACAAGTTTTCACCATACAAATTTGTCAGATCAATTTTGTAGTCTTCAACTAAAAGTGAACGCATTAGGTAATTTTATATATTATCATATATTTCATATCACATGTTATCTAGTTACATAGTGCATCAATGTTCTATGTTTTTGATATATTCTTTCATTCTCATTTCACCTTCTTTATTATTCCCTTTATCTTAAAATTTGTATTAACTCATGTTTATATATAGTTACAACAAATTTGTATGGTGAAAACTTGTAGTGACAATCATGCAGAAATCTACTTGTAGGGTACACCTGCAAAATAATGAATGTAAGTAAATTAAATATATATATATATATATATATATATATATACTCGAGTCGATACAAATATTAATATAAAGGGAATAATATAGAAGGTGAAGTGAGAATGAAATAATATATCAAAAACACAAAACATTGATGTAATATGTAACTAGATAACATGTGATCTAGTTACATATTGCATCAATGTTTTGTGTTTTTGATATATTATTTCATTCTCATTTCACCTTCTATATTATTCCCTTTATCTTAAAATTTATATCAACTTGTGTATATATATAATTAATTTACTTACATTCATTATTTTGTAGGTGTACCCTACAAGTAGATTTTTGCATGATTGTCACTACAAGTTTTCACCATACAAATTTGTTAGATCAATTTTGTAGTCTTCAACTAAAAGTGAACACATTAGATAATTGTATATATACTCATATCTTTCATATCACATGTTATCTAGTTACATATTGCATCAATGTTTTGTGTTTTTGATATATTCTTTCATTCTCAATTCACCTTCTACATTATTCCCTTTATCTTAAAATTTGTATTGACTCATGTATTTTATGCTTATATACACAGTTAAAGTTTATTTATTGTCATTTTGTATCCTTAAGCCATCATCACATTCATCACATACTTTGAGACAAAAAATAGAGGATGCAGATTCAACCTACAACATGGAATACTTGTAAATACAGGTAAGTATATATATAGTTTTATATAAATTTAAATACATGTTTTGATGATATATTGATATTGCTTATATACATAGTTAAAATTGATTTATTGTCATTTTGATATTAGGTGGTGTGAAGAGGCTACATTTTAATGATCTGCCACAAGTTAATGTAAATATTGTTTTGAGTTGGTATATATGCAAAATTTGTATATGTACATACACAATTACTCTACACTTTTATATATAAAAATTGATATTTGATATATTCTGTTCATTATGTGCATGTTTTCCTACTTTCAAACATAAAATTTGAATGTATAATCACTTTGTCATGTATATTACTGTTAAATTTGGTTGCCTTGGGCAACTGCATCAAATTTATATATATCCTAATTAATTATATCAATTGTGATTGAACATGAGACGTGCTTTGAATTCTTTGATCCCCTTTAGACATCTTATTAGGACCCCTTAAGCCATCCTACAAGGACCCCTTAAGCCATCATTTATCTGAGGACCCCTTAATTCATATATATCCTAATTAATTATATCAATTGTGATTGAACATGAGACATACTTTAAATTCTTTGATCCCCTTAAGCAAATTTTGAATTCTTTGATCCCCTTAAGACATCCTATTAGGACCCCTTAAGCCATCCTACAAGGACCCCTTAAGCCATCATTTATCCTAGGACCCCTAACTCATATGTATCCTAATTAATTATATCAATTGTGATTGAACAGGAGACATACTTTGAATTCTTTGATCCCCTTAAGACATCCTATTAGGACCCCTTAAGCCATCCTACGAGGACCCCTTAAGCCATCATTTCTCCTAGGACCCATTAATTCATATATATCCTAATTAATTATATCAATTGTGATTAAGCATGAGACATACTTTGTATTCTTTGATCCCCTTAAGAAAATTTTGAATTCTATGATCCCCTAAAGACATCCTATTAGGAACCCTTAAGCCATCCTATGAGGACCCCTTAAGCCATCATTTCTCCTAGGACCCCTTAATTCATATATATCCTAATTAATTATATTAGTTGTGATTGAACATGAGACATACTTTGAATTCTTTGACCCCATTAAGTAAATTTTGCATTCTTTGATCCCCTTAAGCAAATTTTGAATTCTTGTATATTGTCGATTATCATGATCATGAATGGTTTTGGTTAGTTGTTGGTCTAATGAATGGTCTATATACTTGCACATATATGTAACGTTAATGCACGTCATATTAATGATTATTAATAAAAAATAACATATGTATAGCATCACAAGTAATGATATATAATGTGCTTCACATTTGTATAATTCCCTATTCCTATTCTAATACTATCGAATGTTTTGACTACATGAATCAAATGTAAAGTGAAAATATTTGAAATGCTTACGTTTTTGCTAACTTGTGAATATTTTATTATTTTTATCACTATTCTAAGTAATTAAATTTCATAAATCTAAATATAAGAACCTTAGATAACATTAGTGTTAAATTATTTTTTAACTCCTAATTTAAATAATGTATGAAAATATTGAAATTTAATGATAAAATATGGTCTCATAAGGATAACTAATTTGTTCAAGTTAAAATGCATAAATGCACATGTGTAAATTACTAAAACAATAATAGTCCATAAAATACTAAAATTAATAAAGTCCTTGAAACAATATATAAAGTCCATGAAAATACTGAAACATATATATAGATCTAGTCCACATGTGAAATACTGAAACATGTACATCTAGAGTCCATGAAATACTAAAATACTGAAACATTTATAAATAGTATGTATGTAATGTACTAAAACATATATAAAGTCTTGGAAGATACTAAAATATGAAATGTACTAGAACATATATATGTCTAACTCCTATCGTCCCTATAATCAAGAGACCTCTTCACTCCACACGAACTAGGATGATCTGAATCAGTCTGTACAAGAGAAAGAAATTGAAATCAAATTTAAAATGTTTAAAAATGATTTAATTCATTTTAATTTATAAAATCATAAAAATTACCATATTAGGCCACTCATCTCCTCTGACAACCCGCTCTGCATGCTCTACTACAGGACCTGTCTCATGCTATAGAAGAAAAAAATTTAACACATGAACATATATTTAATTAAAATTTACTTTAAGTCATTCATAATGTATATTATAATTGACTTTAAATATAATCTAAATTTTAAATTGTACCGTATGAGGCTGCTCATCTCCTTTGTTGTCCTGCTCTGCATGTGCTATTGTAGGTGGTATGGCATCAGTAGGACGAAAAGTGTCACTAACAAGGTCCTATAAGGTCAATAAAGCACATGTGTACAAATTAGGTTAAAACATATATATATTCACTTGTGTACCCAATTTTTGTTTTAATCTATTTAAAAGACCTATAAATAGTGCACACATAGAAATGTTTTTAAACAACTTGAAATGCAGCTGACTCATGAAATTGACTTGGATCATTTAGGTGTACAATACCCATCCTCATGGTCATGTCAACCTACATAGACATATATTTTTAATATAAGTACATGCACGTTTGATATAGTAAATTCAAAATACAAAATTTTAAGTATAGTTTTTTAAAACAATATACATACAAGTGGCTCATGCGAGACGCTTGACAATGGAGGAGCGCTCGACACACCCTGTGGTGGATCCGATGTGGAAGTCAGATGACTTCCCTGAACCAACATAAATATTTAACACATGTTCAGGACTGAATTACAAATTAAAATCAAGTTAAAATTATTTAATGTATATTTAAAAAATCAATCAAAATACCCCAAATGGGTGGCCGACTTGCACATGTGTCGACGCAAAATAAAATCGATCAAAAAATGTCGATGTCCCTATGGCCATCATCTAAACCAAATAATTTGATTGTTAAAATATTACAATTTAATTGATATATGTTCATTAAAAACATGTGCTTAAAATTGTTATAAATTCAACATGTACGTATATATATACCTGTGTTAAATGATCTGTAGGGTGATCCTCAACAATTAGAAAATCAAAAAATGAACCGATATCATCAGATGCTCTGCGTGTAATTGAAGTGGGTGTAGCTTGATCAAGTACATAAAATAATTGATTACAATTCATACACATATGAGGTGTCAATGCAGGTGGAGTGGTACTAGGACCAACTCCACTATCAGCTCCTCCACGGTCTCGCCCACTAACCCTAGTTGCCATCTCAGAATTTTTCTCATTGAGGTTAGTCAAGAGTGAACTCAATGCTCCTAGTGCGGACACCACTACACGATGTTGGATGGGTGTAGGAATGATAGCAGAAGGAGGGTCGACAAGAGGTTGAGCAGGCACAGGTTGTTGGGGATCAACCCGTGCCCCTAGCCACTTTTGTCACATGCCACCACCAACACCCTGGAATGATCTAAAATCAAAATAATTGGGTTTCCTATTCATCACAAACTCTGCATATAATTTTCTCAAAAAATTAAGAGGAACCTCACAATTAGCATAAGGTGGATAATTAAATACCATCCACCACCGATCCCAAAAATTGGCGGCCATCTTTGGATGTCTACACAACCTAATTGATATTCTTTTTTTGTTTGTGGAAATTGGTTGATTACTGATGGGGTGAAAAAATATGGAGCTAAATGGGCTTTTGTGATTTTTTAGATCAAGGATCTCCCTATATGAGAGTCCATCATAATAAAACTGTTGCCTCTCCTCTCTCCATACTAAAAAACTGTCTAAGTCCACATCAATGGACCTAACAATATCTACAATGTTTTGCATCGAGGATGCAAAACGCATCAGGTGAGGTGGCATAAATGCTTCATTTCGAATAGCATTGATTTTTCTTCAATGGATTTGATATTGTCATTAATTCGAGCTCGCAAGCAAGCCTCATCAGATCCAAGTGGGGGTGGAGGTAGGGGGTTTTGAGGTGGAGGTGAAGGGGGTGGAGGTGGCACATTAAGGAAATCCTCAATATCAAAGTTAATATCCATGATATAAAAACTGTGAACCTACATATATATAAATATACAAACAAGTACAAAATTAACTTTCAATAATCTATATATAAATTATAAATAAACATATTAAAAACTAGATATTATACATGTGGAGAAATTACAAGAAATATTTAAATTAAACGTACATGTGACTACATTTAAAAGAAAAATTAGGATACATACATCATTCAACTTGAGCATACATACAAATTTCAAAATTTAAGATCTAACTATGTAAATTTAATACATGTACATGTACTAAAAAATAAAGTGAAAACATACATAAAAAAGGTAAATTTCTAACAAAATGTGTAAGGCTCATTTATGTCTAAGGCATGTAAAATTTTGTGGCTTGATGTACTTTAAAGTGTTTACAAGGAATAGTGAAGTTTCCCCTTAAATCCCCTTAATCCACATGTCATCTTTCCTAGGTCCATAAACCATGCTAATGGAATGATTTTGTCCTAAGTTGACCAAGTTTAATATATAGATCTTAAACAAGTTTGTAAAAACTTCAAGCATCTAACATTATACAAATTGATCAAATATGAATGATCAATTTGACTATTAAATTAGTGGCTTAAGGGGATTAATGAGTAGATTTCAAGTTGTACCATCTACATCCTCTTAGGACGGGCCTTAAGCAATTTTCTTAAATCCCCTTAATCCACATGTCATCTTTCCTAGGTCCATAAACCCTAAACCCTAAACTCTAAACCATCTACATCCTCTTAGGACAGGCCTTAAGTAATTTTCTTAAATCCCCTTAATCCATGTCATCTTTCCTAGGTCCATAAACCATACTAATAGAATGATTTTGTCCTAAGTTGACCAAGTTTAATATATAGATATTTAACAAGTTTGCAAAAACTTCAAGCATCTAACATTATACAAATTGATCAAATGTGAACGATCAATTTGACTATTACTAGTGGCTTAAGGGGATTAATTTGAGTAGATTTCAAGTTGTACCATCTACATCCTCTTAGGATGGGCCTTAAGTAATTTTCTTAAATCCCCTTCATCCACATGCCATCTTTCCTAGGTCCATAAACCCTAAACCCTAAACCCTAAACCATCTACATCCTCTTAGGACGGGCCTTAAGCAATTTTATTAAGTCCCCTTAATCCACATGTCATCTTTCCTAGGTCCATAAACCCTAAACCCTGAACCATCTACATCCTCTTAGGACGGGCCTTAAGCAATTTTCTTAAATCCCCTTAATCCACCTGTCATCTTTCCTGGGTCCATAAACCCTAAACCCTGAACCATCTACATCCTCTTAGGATGGGCCTTAAGCAATTTTCTTAATTCCCCTTAATCCACATGTCATCTTTCCTAGGTCCATAAACCCTAAAACCTAAAACCTAAACCCTAAACCATCTACATCCTCTTAGGACGAGCCTTAAGCAATTTTCTTAAATCTCCTTAATCCATGTCATCTTTCCTAGGTCCATAAACCATGCTAATGGAATGATTTTGTTCTAAGTTGACCAAGTTTAATATATAGATCTTTAACAAGTTTGTAAAAACTTCAAGCATCTAACATTATACAAATTGATCAAATGTGAATGATCAATTTGACTAGATTATTAGTGGATTAAGGGGATTAATGACTAGATTTCAAGTTGTACCATCTACATCCTCTTAGGACAGGCCTTAAGCAATTTTCTCAAATCCCCTTAATCCATGTCATATTTCCTAGGTCCATAATCCATGCTAATGAAATGATTTTGTCCTAAGTTGAGCAAGTTTAATATAGATCTTTAACAAGTTTGTAAAAACTTCAAGCATCTAACATTATACAAATTGATCAAATGTGAATGATGAATTTGACTATTATTATTGGCTTAAGGCGATTAATGAGTAGATTTCAAGTTGTACCATCTACATCCTCTTAGGATGAGCCTTAAGCAATTTTCTTAAATCCCCTTAATCCATGTCATCTTTCCTAGGTCCATAAACCATGCTAATGGAATGATTTTGTCCTAAGCCATTTTCTTAAATCCTCTTAATCTATGGCATGAAGAGGATACATTTATAAGGATCCATGTACAAGGGGAAAATAAGTATATGGATCCATGTGTGTCAAAGTTATTATTATTTAGTTTACACTCCATCATCAATGTTAGTGTAAAATTTAACACCCCTCAACCATCTTCACAATGCTCGTATTGGATGATAAAACTATGACTATATAAAAATATGCTTGTGGTTATGATGATAATAAAATTTATTTTGTCGTTTTAGATGGAGAATGAAACTTAATATAAAATATTTATGTGAAATCTCACTCAAACCAATTGATTAAATAAAAGTTACTATACATAGTGTGTATTGTGAATAATGTGGTCTATGTTGGTGTAGCCCTCTTATGTGACCTAAGTGTGTAAAGATAAAATGTGGTATGAGATCATGATATGAATTTGACAATGAGATGTGGTTTGTCTACCTTTGAAAAAACAAATAATTGTTAATGCAATGTGAAATCTAGTTTTGTAGGGCCACATTTTGATGAACTATTGTTCTAGGTTACTTATAGAAAGATTTTTAAAAAATTGACACTTTTTCCTTAATCCCTATAGCCATTTAAAGAACTATTCTAAATGATTCTCTACTTACATGCACTACTAAATTTAAAGCCTCTTTAGTATCCTTTTAAATTCCTACTCAAGTTTCTCAATTCTTTCCCTATACTCTAGTATACCTTGCCACATAGAGGTCCTTCAATGCTATTGATTTTATCCTTTATTTCTATTCTCCCCATAATCTACCTATTCATATCTAGAATCATTCCCATATCTAAAACATTCTTTCTTCTACCTCCTTAAGCAATTGACCATCATTAAGGGGTTGATTGGCATTAAAATATAAAAGTTCGCATTTATCCTATTACTCTCTCAATGAAATACCATTTTATCAATTAGTTTGAACCACTAAGGATTAAAAATAATAATCTATATTAGAATGGATTAATTTTACAAATTCATTTGGATCCTCCAAACTCTCAAGGTCCTCACAAGTATGATAATTAAATTTATAGATTGGGTGGTAGGGATTAGACACTTTGCAATGAGCATAGCTACATTTTGAATGTTCTCTCTTAGTCAAAGTCATTTATTTCCTTGAGGATAGCTATATTTTGAATGTTTGCTCTTAGTCAAAGTTATTAATATCTAGTATTATTTTGTTGGTTGTTGCATATTTAGGATGAATGTTTCCTTATCTAGTAATTACAATTATAGATAGAAATATTCAAGTCTAAAAAGATATGATTCCTAGAGAGGATACAACTTTTATAAATACATTATAGTTGCTCATTTAGGATGAAATTTGGTTATCCATGAATTGACATTTTATTCCTATAATTCAAATTGAACCACAAGGATATATTGCATTAATGACATGGAATAAAATATCTCACATGAACATTATATGTAAATTTCTAGGTAAATTTAATCCCCTTAAGCCATTTGATAAGGATAACCTCAATGAACAATCATATTTTAGGAGAGAGTATTAGATGCTCCATTATCAATATGACATGCTAACATATTCATAGATAATGGTTTCTATCAATTTTATTCTTCTATCTTGGATCTAATGTGTGATCCTAATGTAATGGACAAGGTATATGTAGGGAACAATAAGATTATGGCAATGTGTGATTCTAATTTTATATTTTAATGTGAAACTAAGTAATTAGTCTATAGGTTTGACTAATTTCTATCTTATTCGTAATTGAACATATCTAGAAACCTCATAGGGATTACGATTACAAAAAAGGAATATATACTAGCACTTACAACTAAAGGAGGTTTAAGGATTACACTGATAGAAACTATATGTACATGTTAATATGTTAGAGAGTAGGTGTTTGTGCATGGGTACATATGGATGCCATGTGCTCCAAATTCTAATTGTATGTGGCTAGATTAAACAATTAATAATAAGTGCTAAATAATGGAATGAAATAAACTTAGACAAATCTGGATTTTTTACTCAAATAAATTAAGTATTATTTGATTTTGAAATATTTGCATATAGATTTAAAACATAAAGCAATGCAAGTGAAAAATAAAACTAAAACTAAAATGGCAGTCGGTTTACCATTAAATAGTAACTAAAACTTGTTTTTCGGTTTGCAGGCATGATTGAATCTCAGTTTAGGGTTCATATTTTTGTTTGAAAGGTAAATTTATTTTTTTTGAATTCAGTTTAGGGTAATTTTTTTGTGTGTAGGGTAAATTTTTTAGTTTCAATTGAATGTAGGGTTTATATGTTTTGCAGGAAGATTCAAACCAAATATAAAAAACTAATTTACAAAAATACACAAAATAAACTTAAATACAAATAACAAAATACAAAAAATAAAAATAAAGGGAAAAAATAACTGACCTAGACTGTTGGATGGCTGGAAATGGCTCTCTCATACTTGGGATCCCATTCTAGTTTTGCTCTGGTTGCTGGTGAAAATGAGGTCACAGGCCATTTTTAAAAAATTAAATACTTTTGCAAAATGGGATCCTGTTCTATACGTGATCCTGTTTCATGATCATAGGCTCAGGATCCCGCTACGGAATGGGATCCCATTTTGAATTTAGGCTTGGGATCCTAATCCATAACATGACCCTGTTTAATAAATAACAGGATCCCGTTTTGTTTTGCCCGATTTCAGGTTTTTGGCTAAGTCTGAAACTTCCATGAGAAGTAGACTCAACTTCATGCTTTTACCCTCAAGTACCTCTACTTGTTTCACAAGTTGAGAGGGAAGAGCATCTTGCATTAAGAAACCCTCCCCCCATGGTCTCTAAACCTTTGGTGGTTCCTCTCATTTCTTCTAATGTTCCTGAAGCAAAGGAAGAAAAGGAACCCACGTTGGAAGATACTATGGTTCCCCTCACAAACATCACAATCAAAACTAAGTGAAATCAAATTACAAGAGAACGAAAGAAGCACCATCGTGTTATGGCTCACCTTGTTGCAGGAGAGGAGAATCTCCCTCCTCGCAAGCGTCCGTCACCAACGGATGTGAAAGAGAAATCTACTAGTGCTTCATCTCCTCTAACGAAAGATAGTGCTTCATAGCTCGCAATGGAACCTATTGTGCTATATTTTGATAGTGAATTAGAAGGTAATAATGAAATAGGTATAGCTCTAATACCTTACACCGCATCAGCTATAGTCCCTCTTGCATCTTGCCCTCCATCCCTTTATGATGAGCAAGATTAGGAGGATGACAATTTGTTTTATGTTGACTTGCAAGTGTGGCCTCTCTCTCGATCTCTCTTGTGTTATGATTGCATGAGTTATTACCCCCATATTGTGTCGCTTGATGTGTATTTTTGTTTGTTAAGCTCTCTTTGGATGAACCTTAATACCCTTGTTGGTACAAGGATACAAAGGGATCAAAATCCATTGTGACATTCTCTCTATTTGTATCATCATTCCTCTATATGTTGTAAGTTGCATTTTTGTTGCTTCCTTGAGGAGGATGCAAGGCGTAGGATGATTTAACATCCTTGTTGACCTAAGGTTTTATATTTAATTTCATGTGATATTTTCCTCCTTTGTCTCATAGTTTTACTGATTGGTGGATGACGTCAGTTCCAAATATTTATAATTATGGGACGTCTCCTATTTATACAACCATTCATATACTGACACTAGTCAAGTAGATCCCTTGGTGTCATTACTCTATATTACTCACTCTAATTTACTATTACTTGTATGATTTGATTTATGTGGCACCTTGTTGCTATGCTTGGCGTCATACCATGACTACACAAGCCATTTGTATCATGCTCGTAGCAACACCTTGGTTTGCCTTTTCTGGAGGCAACCCCTTGTTGTGATGTATTTTTTATGAACACATATCATATGGGCATGTGCTTCGAGAAAGCTCTTGTGCCTGTTTTGTATTTTAGTCTACCTTAAAGAAATTGTTCTTCATGGAAGTAAGAAATCACTTTAAGGTGGGGGCATACATCACGCTATGCTCTTTTGATTATACACTTGTTAATTATGATTGACATTAAACTCACCTAGTGATTTGGTGGTCCTCACTAGCCCATGATGTTTTCATTTTGTCATTGGTCCATGAGCCATCTAGTATAACAAAGTTTGCTAGCCTGTGTGCTTCATGTGACTTGTCATGGTCTCTTAGTAATTCGACAGTCCTTACTAGTTCGTGATCCATGAGAGCACTTATTTTCACATGAACCCTAGCAATAGAACAAGCTAGTGTCAGAGTCATGTGGCTTGTGTTTTTGTTGAGCCATGTTTGTTTGTGTGATGCATTGTTTGAACTTGCATTCTCTTAATGATTTCGTGTATTCTTTATGTTTTCCTAGCAAAGTGTTTTATGTGTCTTCATCATGTTTTCCATGTGTACGCTTCATGTCAAGCATGTATGCATTGTGTATGGCATATATTACCTTTGTGTATTGTGTGTCTTTTGCGTATATTCCTTATATATGTTTGTAGTACTCCATGTATGTGTGAATTATGTTAAAATGTTTTGTGTGTTTGCAACCTTAGAATCCTAAGCTTGGAGGATACTATAGTCCACAGATTCTTTGGACTCCTATGTTTTCATGTTGTAAATTTGTCTTCTCCCCACTTTAGTGTGAGTTCTAATGTAAGTTCATACCCATGCTAAAGTGGGGGCTAAATGTTATGGAGTAAAATGTGTACCCTTGCTAATCAAGACCTATTTTGACACCTTTTAGAACAATACACAATTAAATCTTCATCTTGATGAATAAACCTGACAAAATAAACTTAAGAATGGTCTAATCCAACCTCATTTAACACTCTCCAAAGTTTGTGAGTCTAAAGGACTAGGGTGCTTAGCACCCTGGTCCCAGATGTTAGCCCTGACCCTATTTTTGTGGTGTCAGCTTAGAACACCTCCTTAGCTTATCCTTGTTGGCCCCATTTTATTTTATCCATTGTTAGTGAGTGGGAATGCATATAAGAAGGACTCTTGTTATTCATTTTACACCTAGCTTGTTAAGAGAATGTTAGAAGTGCTTACCTCATGATTTGATGAATTGCTCTCTTATGCTCAAGTGTTCTTCATAGTTGGAATAGCCCTTTGTATGTGGATGTTATGATGCTTGTTTGCAGGTCTTGAAGGAAGTTCAAGCCTCCATTCTTCTATCTTCTTGTTGGTGCATGGTCTTGAGTCACCTACTCCAACTAGGGTTTCATATCCTATGGTAATCTTTATCATTTACATTCACTCTTTCATCATTTATTATAGATCTTGCCTCTGCCCTCCTAGGGCATGCATTCTTGGATCTCTAATCATTGTTGTAGTCAAGGTGGAAATACCAATACAGGGTTTGACTAAGGCAAGCCCCTAAACAAAACACAACCCTTTTACCTTATTGGTGTGCAGGTCGCATCCAAAGGAATCATATGACAAAAAGCTATAGGAACGAGGAAGACACAAAAGTGAAGACACCTAGATCCTGACATTATGTAAAACCCTAATTTAGGTCTAGGGCACCCAGCACACTAGTACTTCTCTTCTCCCAAACTCAGGTTCCTATTCTGCATTGCCTCTTGATCTCTACTATACTTTTAGAATCTCTATATCTATTTCCGACAATCATTTATTGGTCAATCTTGGACAATTAGGGTTTCATGATTTGCCCTAGTTTGTTTGGTTAGATTTGGTTGACACTCCTTTATACAACAAAGGGACAAACCCCTGTAGTTTGGCTCTCCTTCACAGGGTAGAAGCTAAGCTTGGTTTGTGTTCCAATGTTGATAGAAGAGGGTTTGATCTAGTTTAACCTTTTAGGCTAAGTCTCCCTTTTCCATCTAACCTAGGCATAATTTTAACATCTACTCCCAAGTCTATTAATACATTTTTCATCCATTTATTATTAATCTTCCAATTCTATAAAGATAAACCTCTTTTTTAATTTCCTTGGGGATTTTACCACATTCTTTAATTGGCCTTTTGTTGTTGGCTTCCTTGTGTTTATTCCAATACTTAGAAAACTAATTTAATTTTTCTAATATGTTTTCTTCTTCTACCAATTTTGCTAAGTCTTTTAATTTTTGTGCTTCTTTCTCTAAGAAGCAAGCTTTGTGGTATTCCTCCTTTCCTTGCTTTTCTCTTATAGCCTTCTTGGATCTTTCTACTATAAGATCATTCTTATCCTTTGTTGGATAATTCTCCTCTTCATCATCATAATCCTCGTAGATTAATTTTCCTTTACCAGTGTCAGTCCCTCCTTGGGTGACAACTACTATTTTTTTATTTATCTCAACTATGGTTTCTTGCCTCAACATCTCTTTCTTCAGTAAATATTTTTTTTCTAATATATCTTTCTCAATAATTGAGGTGTCTCCCATCTCTTTGTTATCCTTAGAATCTATCTTTTGACATCTCCATACATTGGAGGGATCTGTTTTGGAATTATCATTAAGGCTTTAGCACCCTTTGGCCCTAAAAATTATAGAATTTTGTGGATGGGTGTGTGCCGATTTCTATAATATTAGGCTTCTTTTGAACAATTAAAATAATCATGCACAAAATCTCTACAAAATCCATAAGATTTTTTCTTCTCCTCTCTACACTCATTCACATAATGGCCCATCTCACCACACTTAAAAAAAATGACATCCTCCCTTCTTCACTAGCCTTGACCTCTTCCTCTGTCATGTCCACTTCTATTATCTGCATGGTATCCCATTCTACCACTTTGTAATTAATCATTTTGGTAACTAGTAGATGGTTAAATATCTTGGATTTGCAATGCCACATATTGTATCTTATTTGTAATTCATTGGTTATTCCTCCATTGTGGTTGCATGTATCCAAGTTTTACATTTGGAAGGGTCTCTCTTCTAGTCCCTTGGATCTTTTCACTCCTCTATGCATATCTAAATTATCCTCGTACCTATGGTTACACCATGGTCTGTGCTCTTGCTCATCTCTCAATCTAAATAGCAAGGATGGAAAATCATCAGTTTCGTAGTCATCCCACTCACCGTAGATACCACAAAAGACAATTTTTTATTTTCTCAAAGGCTCTACAAGATCTACCCTTAATTTTTTTTCCTTCTTTTTCCCTTCCAAGATTAGACATTTGTTCCTCAGGTGTCATTCATTGGAAAAGTAGGACGAACAAATCTTCTTCCTTCTATCGGATGAAATGTCCTAATTATTTTCTCCTCTTGCTAATATTTCTTACTTGATCTTCAATTTCTCTAGTTCTAATTTTAACTTTTTCTATCTTTACATTTTCTTCTATCTTTTCCCCTCGTCCAAGATTGTGCCTCAATTCTTGATGCCAATTCTACTACTTTTTCATGTTTCAAAAATTCATCCATCTAGTGATACTTTAATTTCTTGTAGCAATCCCAACACAAACCATTCCAGTTTTTGTTTCTTGGATAGTGGCTATTCTAATTCCCTCACAACTCCTTTAAAACTTTGGTCAAATTTTCTTATTGACTCTCCCTTCTTTTGCAACATCTCCCTCATCTTTCTTACACTTTCTGAGTGAGTTTTTGAGGCCTAAAATTTGTTCAAGAATCCATCCTTTATCCCATCCCAATCTTTGTCATGTTTTGGACATGCTTTAATGTATCATCTAAAGGCTTCATCTCTTAGAGTTCCCACAAAATCATAGAGTTCAGAATGGTCATCTTTTATCCCATTTATTTTTGTTTAGGGTAAAATTTGGATAGAGGATTTTTAATGGTTTATGTGTATCCTCCTTTCACCCTAAAGCATTCAAGGACCTTGGGTCGAGTAGGAATCTACTATCAGGTCCTTGGTCACTTGGAATGTTGGGAAAATTGGATTTGTGTGATTTGATTGCTTGATTATAACCAATTACGCTCAAAACCCTAATTATACAAATATAGAAGCAAACAGACAAATCACTTAAAATGCTGCTAAAGAAAGATGTAAAATAATAGACAAATGTGTATCAGTTTCTGAAGTTCAGGAAGTGGAATAGTCGGGGACAAATGAGCGAGTGCCCTAGTATAGTGCCCTAATTTTTGTTAGGATCTTGGAACCTTGTCTACAACCTATTCCTGCTATCTCAGAGATTCTTTCGATGTGGGACTCGAAGGACTAAAGAGTGGGTGCTTGAGTCCAAGTCCTTGTTTTCAGCTCTAATATGCAATTCTAACACTCTGCAACCCTTCTTTGCAACTCCACTTTTCCTGCTTCTTCAACCTGTAACTTGCAATCATGAGAAAATGGGGAGGGGGTTGTGGTGTTTAGAGGCTTGCCTCAGTCAAGCCCCAGAGAGACATTCAAGTCTTCCGAACACCATTGTCAGATAAAGAGTGTGTGTTCTTGTGGGACAGAGGCAAAATTTAAATGATAAATGATCAAAAGCACAATTGATATCACCTTGTAGTGAAGATCTCATGGAAGGAAGAAGCTCTTCATGCCATTAGGAGATGGATGCTCAAATCTACAAATACAAACACATAAATAACACAAAATCTACTCTTGCCACACAATGAATGCCTTGAATCACCTTTAGAATGCATAAAGATCACAATAACCATCTAGTTTATAAATGAATACCTAAACATCCTTATATGCAACTACAAACATTCCCTCCAAGAATTTCATAATTCAAACTTACCGTGTCAGCCTAGGAACCAAATAACAGTCATAAACCGACACTTAAAATTTGGGCATGACCCAAAATAGGGCAGGACTAGGGCATGGATGCCCAAGTCCTCCCCCCTATTTTGGGTAGGGTCTATCTCAAGGGATCCCCCTAGGTCCCATTCATCATGAAACTTAGAGGTTTTCTCATCGAGATGCCAAAATATGATGCAAGATGTCCTAAATGCAAATTAAAGACCCGGGAGCTAAACCTTAAGAGGGAAAAGCCCCTAAGGGGACATTTTTCGATGTTACATTTAGCCCCCACTTTAATGTATGTATAAATGCAAGGCCAATACATGCATTAAAGTATGGTCAACAAACAAAGCAAACATGCCAATCATGGAGAAGACATGCCAATCACAGAGAAGACATGCCAATCACGAAAAAGATAATAACATGCACGCAAAACATGGAGAAGATAGTTACAATCACGCAAAACATAGAGAAGACAACATTGAAGACACACAAAACATAGTGAATACAACATTGGATGCAGAGAAGACAATGATGATTTTCTTTTTCTTTTTCTCATATATATATGAAATGCAAATGCAAGTACAGGAAAGTAAACACACCACCCATAATGCAAGAGGGACTCATTGCCACTAGTCTTTAAATTGCATATGGGGAAACACACATGCAATACATTCCAAACAAATCAAACATGCCATACAAATCCCAAAGCATAGGAGGGACTCATCGCCACCGGTATTTAAACTATGCTTGAGAACAAACATGCAATACACACACACTTGGAAGACATGAAGAAAACATGGCAGACAAGCGATGAAGTGTTCCTATTTCTAGGCTCATCACTATCTCAAGCACATTACAGACACACACTGATGATTGGGCTTCGACACAACAATTGTCAAAGACACTCTTGAGGGTTGAGTTATTCACAAAACTACTCCCTGCCTCCGCAGAGGACTTTTAGAAAATGACATGATGTGCACTCTTTTCAAGAAATACACCACCCCACCTCCATAGAGGGCTTAAAATGATTGATGATTGATTGATTGCAAACAAAAAATTAGAGTGCAGGAGGGACTCTTCGCCACCAGTCTTTAAACTGCACCTGAGGACAAGCACATTGCTAACATCTACAACAGACAGCTTACCGTATATATGCCCCCACCTTAAGGTGGTTGATATCAGGTATTGATATCAAGCACATTAAGGTAGGAAGAAAACACACAAGAGAACATGGACTCTCGCAAAGCCCATGCCCCCCTGAAGGTGACATGTACTTTACGATTGCCAAATGTTCCCACAAACACATCCCTACAAGAAAAGTGTTAGTGTCCAAATAATCATGATAAACAACAACATCAATGCATATGATCAATCACACAATGAGCCAAGGTTATACTAGGAATTTAGAGATTGAGGATAACCGTGGGGCTATATTGCAAAAATCTCATAACTGAGTGTCACCAAGGTGAGATTCAAAGACAAACAAAGTGCACAAGCAACAATATTGTTATGTTTTGTAAGAGAGATAAGACATCTTCAAGATTACACGACAAAGTGCATGGAGTGTTCTACTAGGAAAGTGTTGGATAATATATATCAACCCCATCGTCATATAGGAACTAAGTCTAATTTTTTATTTCTCGCTAAAGGAACGCTAGGTCCACATCAGTATAATATGTTTTTCGTCATCTACCTGGTAGATAGAAACACTAGAGGAAGGGAAACAATGAAATAAGAGAGGAGAAGCAAGTGTCTTAGGGACAGTCATGTAGGAGGGTGCCCCCAAGTCACCAACCGCGATACTATGTCCGTAAGACACAACACACAACAATAAAATAGAGAGAGACAATATAGAAGAATGATGATACAAATAGAAGAAGGTCACAACAAAGGTGGTCTCCTAGTATCCTGCACCTTACAAGAGAATCAGGGGTCATCCCAGAAGGCCTAAACAACACAAAACATATCACGGGGGAAACACATCACAAGAGATAAAGGGTTAGAGATACTTACCTGTTTCATCCCAATGTTAAGAGCATACATATATAGGATATCTCTCATGTTGTTTTGGTCTTCTTGATATTGCATTAACATTAAGTTTAGGATGACAGGAGGCTTTCTTTTTCCTTAAAAGGATTATATCCAATGCCGCTTGAGTAATATGTTAAAGCAGATTCTATAGGTACTCGAATTCCTTGTTGATTTACACCACATCCCTTACCTAGATAGTCACAATTTTTATAAAGGATTTTAAATCCTCGACCATAGAGGGATGTCATTTCTTTAGGGGATAGTGAAGCCTCATAGGTCTCATAGTTTGTGGTATAAGTGAGAGTATTGTTTTTATTTTCTACCAAGGGGAATTTAGGTTTCTTTAGTGCTTCAAAAGATTTCTTAGGTGAGATCAATGTTACTTTTGATGTGTCAACGCTATTAATTTTATATTCCCCTATACTGCAAGGATTAAAATCTAATGAGCCCCAATCATCACCAAAGAGTGCATTCGATGGTATAGAATCTTTCACAACATCATTCGTTGCTAGAGGCATTGATGAATTGGCTCGTAAATTGTTTAAGCTCATATGATTGTAATCTAGTTTTTGCATTTAATATGTAAACAATTATCTAGTTTAGGATCATCATGAATAGTATGAAGTTTACCTTTGAATATAAATTTGATTGAGTGATGTAGGGTGGAAGGAACCACCCCTCATGCATGAATCCAAGGTCTACCAAGAATCATGTTGTAAGATAAAGAACTAGGCAAGACATGAATCAAGATAGGTATGATCATGGGACCCACCTATACAGGTAAGGTTATAGTACCTAATGATTGACTACTATGATTATCAAAGCCACAAATGTTAAGTTTATCCAATTTGATTTGTGATGTGTTGACCTTGATTTTGTGTAGTAGGTTAATGCTACAAACATTAAGAGCTGATCCATTGTCAATCATAACTCATTTTACCAATGTCTTATTTATTGTGACAAAGATCATAAGTGGATCGTATTGGTTTTAAACTTCAATTGACGATAATTCATGTGGTTGAAAGAGAATATCCATTTTTGTCACATGCATACTATCCAATACGGCTGCTACATCATTAGGCTTAGTAGTAGGTGGGACAATCACATTTTGTAAAGCTTCTTGGAGCATTCCATGGTATGTAGGTGAAGTTTGTATTAAATCCCAAAGATAGATCTTAGCTGGAGTAATGTGAAGTTGTTCGACAAGATCATATTCTTGACCACTTTTATGAGTAAGACGAGGTGGTGGAGGGAGCATAGGTTGAGAACGTGGAAGAGATATCGACACATGTGGTGCTTTCTTACTGTTCTTGTTATTACAGGTGTTGTATGTGTGAGCAATCACATTGTGGTGTGGTTGTTGTAACACATTTTGAACACCCAAATTTCTTTAAGTAATTTGCTTTGCATAGTCGTAGATGTGATTCAGGGGTTGACCTTGAACAGTAATCACTGGCTTTAAGAAAGAGGGTGCACTAGGTGCCCCTCAGACAATTAACACTGTTTCCCTCTTGATTGCACCCAACATCCATCCCTAAAGGATTTAATGTGAGAGACCTTTTCTCATCCACTAATGCTACATCTTGGCCAGGGAGAGCAATGGGATGAGAGGAAGGTATTGTATTGTTAGGCAGACTAGAGCTATCCATAGTCTTCTCATTGAAGGTTCTTGAGTTTTTAATCAAATGTGGAAGGTCTAATGGATTATCCATAGAGGTCTCATGTACCAATTGATCGTTAAGTGAATAGTCTTTTTCCACCCATGAAGAATCCTTCTTGAGAGGGAGCCCTTTATCCACTAATGTTTCATTTTCCAAAGAGGGTAGGGTGATGTTCAAGAATGTGTCAATGATTTCATCCTCTTGTGTTAGTATATCCTCATAGGAGGAATCATTTTCTAGGTCATCATCATATGTTTTAGCTATGAATTCCAATGCGTTAAGAGGAGTTTCACACTCATTATTCTCAATGTGCCTTGTTAAATCTTCTACTACCCAAGGGTATGTACTCATGAGAGATATGAAATTGTCATAATCACATACATATTAAAGGATTTCAAATGAAGAGCATTTAAAAATATCCTTGTGATACATAGCTTGTAAGTAAGTGAGAACATGAGGATTCATATTAAGAAATTTGTAGAAACTCCCGAAGTTTTTGATATATGCATGTAAATATACCAAAGAGTAATGAGATGAAGATGCCATGGTGAAATGTCTTGTAACATCAATGTAAAGTCATATTTTAAAATATTTTAAAAATTTATGCAAAAGACAAGTGCAAAACTATGTATGAAAATGACCTAAAATGCTTGATTTTTTCAACTTTTTTCAATGCAAATATATGAAAGAAAAGGTGTTGTGAAGATTTTGATCAGGGGCAGAAAATGATATGTCTATTTTCAGTCCAATGAAGAAATAAAACCCTTCACAACACACTTTTGATGCAAATCTAGGATGATGATAAGTCAAAACCTAGCGAAAATGCTCTAAAATATGCAATTTTTCACCATTTTTCAATTCCAAGACCTAATGAAAGAAGTGTTGTAAGTAATTTTAGGAGGTGAAGAAAATAATAACAATAATATTAGTCACCTCAAGCCATAAAACTTGTCACAACACACTTGGAGTGCAAATCTAGGTCAAACCCTAGGGCAAATATAGCAAAAATGTGTAATTTTTCACCAAATTTTCAATACAAGAGCCAAATAAAAAGGTGTTGTGAAGATTTTTAGGAGCGGAAGCAGATAATAACTCTGATAACATCCAATTAGTGAAAAAATATTCTTCACAACAAGCCTATGGTGCAAATCTAGAGGGTTGATAAGGCCAAATCTAGTGAAAATCAAGGTTTTCCAAGCCCTAGGTTTGAGATCTTAATGCAAAATGCTATATGAATGTCTTGCAATATGATTTATGATGAAAATTAATTCCATTCAGATCTGAAAATGATTTTCAAACCCTACAATGCAAAATACAAGTGCAAATCTAATGAAAAATCAATGAAAAAAATGCTAGTTTTTGTTGAAATTTTCTATGTAAAAATGCAAATTTACACTAAAATGCAACACTACAGCCAAATGAAAATTTTAATGAGTGTATAATATCAGTATAAAAATCTGAAACAAGATTTTACCTACAAACCCTAGTTTTTGAAATTACTAGGTTATATGAAAAATTTAAAATTTTCAACAAAACCCTAGCAATTTTATGATGAAAATGCAATTCAAGTGATTAAATTTTTGTAATTTTATGCAATTTATCTTAGATCTAATGCAAAAATCATAAATTTAATGAAATTCTAATTAATTGATGGAAAATGGAAACCCTAGAATGCAATTTTTTTAAAATTTTTCCAAATTTTCAATTTTTTTGTAATTTTTCCAATGCAATAAGATGAATGATGAAATGAAAGAATGAAATGACTGTAAATCTAAAGAAAAACACTTAGCAAGGTGCAAAATTCATGAAAAACATGGGTTCACCAAAATGTTTTGGGTAAAATTTGGATAGAGGGTTTTTAATGGTTTATGTGTATCCTCCTTTCACCCTAAAGCATTCAAGGACCTTGAGTCGAGTAGGAATCTACTATCAGGTCCTTGGTCACTTGGAATGTTGGGAAAATTGGATTTGTGTGATTTGATTGCTTGATTATGCCCAATTATGCTCAAAACCCCAATTATATAAATACAGAAGCAAACAGATAAATCATTTAAAATGCTGCTACAGAAAGATGTAAAATAATAGAGAAATGTGTACCAGTTTATAAAGTTCAGGAAGTAGAATAGTCGGGGACTAATGAGAGGGCACCCTAGTCCAGTGCCCTAATTTTTGTCAGGATCTGGGAACCTTGTCTGCAACCTGTTCCTACTATCTCAGAGATTCTTCTAATGCGGGACTCAGAGGATTAATGAGCAGGCACCTAAGTCTAGATCCCTATTTTTGGCTCTGATCTGCAATTCTGACACTCTACAACCCTTCTCTGTAACTCCACTTTCTTGCTTCTTTAATCTGTAACCTGCAATCACAGGAAAATGGGGAGGGGGTTGTGGTGTTTAGAGGCTTGCCTCAGTCAAGCCCCAGAGAGACATTTAAGTCTTCTAAACACCATTGTCAGATAAAGAGTGCATGTCCTTGTGAGACAGAGGCAAAATCCAAATGATAAATGATCAAAAGCATAATTGATATCACCTTGTAGTGAAGATCTCATGGAAGGAAGAAGCTCTTCATGCCATGAGGAGATGGATGCTCAAATCTGCAAATACAAACACATAAACAACACAAAATCTGCTCTTTCCACACAATGAATGCCTTGAATCACCTTTAGAATGCATGAAGATCACAATAGCCATCTAGTTTACAAATGAATACCTAAACATGCTTATATATGCAACTACAAACATTCTCACCAAGAATTTTGTAATTCAAACTTACCGTGTCGGCCTACGACCCAAATAACGGTCATAAACTGACACTTAAAATTTGGGCCTGACCCAAAATAGGGCAGGACTAGGGCGCGGGTGCCCAAGTCCTCCCCCCTATTTTTGGCAGGGTCTGTCTCAAGGGATCCCCCTAGGTCCCATTCATCATGAAACTTAGGGGTTTTCTCATCAGGATGCCAAAATATGATGCAAGATGTCCTAAATGTAGATTAAAGACTCGAGAGCTAAACCTTAAGAGAGAAAATCCCCCAAGGGGACATTTTCTGACGTTACAGTTTTCCACGAGAATTCCAAGACAAAGATGTATTCAAATGCTTCTTTGGTATCTTTACCAAAGATAGGCAACTTGGTTTGGTTGTGATTCATTTAGGGAGTGGAAGGTGCCTTTGATTTATCTATGTTTTTTGAGGGTTTTCCTCCACTTAATTTTATATCTTTGTCTTCTATCCTTAGATCCTTCTACTTCTTATCCTTAAAATCCTTTTCTTTTCTACCACACTTCTCAATTTCCTCTGATTCACTAGTTTCTTGCCCCACCCTTATCTCTAAGCAATTCTATCTCAAAGAACACTCTTCCTAATATTTCTTTGCACTCCCACAAAATTCTTTTCCTTTTTCTTCTTCTTCAATTTAGAATGATTCACTAGATATATCCTCACTAGAAACTATTCTTGTTTTAAATGGCATGGAGATGACTCCTAGTCTGAGGGGTTCACCTCTTCATGGTGGCTTTCCAATTTAGGAGATTATTTTCATTACTTAGGGACATTTTATTAATTAATATAGGGTTTTCCCATCCTTCTTCAATTGTCTTGATTGTATTGATGGCTAGGTGTTTAAACATGTCTTTCAACTCTTATTTCTCTACATTATTTTCTCCTCTCAATGCCCAATATTCCATCATCTTTTCTTTCTGCAATCCCACACTCTTGCCTACCACTTTGTCTAAATACTTTGCATTAAAACCAAAATGTTTTATTTTTGTAAAAGGGGTTAATAAATCCTTAAATTCATCATTAATTGTAACTCTTTGGTTTGACAAATTAGGTTTAGAATGTGGTTTATGAGCCAAAATTTCAAATGGTTGAGCACCCCTTTTTTCCCGCCTTGGCTGAGCACTATAGATCCGAAACCCTCCTTCCAACGACTCTTTAAAAACAACACATTCTTTAATTTATTTTTCCAATCTAGTTAGACTTTTAGTTACTTTTTAAGATGGTCATTTATTTGCTTCATTGTATATTATTGAGTGGTGTAATTATTATTTGTCCCTCTATTGGAAGAATAATACTTCCCATACTTATAATTTTCTCAACATCTTCATTCACTAAATTTTCAATATTCTCAGCAGTAGCCCTCCTAGCATGCTCAACTATAACCATTTGTTCCTGTGGTGGTGGATTCTCACAACTTTCATCATCCTCAATACTGTTAGTAGCATCCCTCTTAGCATGCTCCAAATTGACTTCCCTTGCATTTTTCATTCTTCGACAGTATCTCTCTTGCCTTTCCTAAATTTGTTTTAACTTCTTTTCTTCCATGTTCATCTCCATAGCCATCTTAATCTCTTCCAAAATCTCTCTCAAATTTCTACTATCTCCTTTTTTCATAGGTGTTTTTGATTTGGAATTTTATTAATCCTTTTATTCATCCAATGGCTTGATTTAGTGACATATTTTTAGGATCCACTACTTTCCATTCATTGCCTCCTACATGCCTAACCCCTCTAATAGGATAGAACCTAGTCTATTCTATTACAAATAATCAAATATACTTCTTTTATGCATGTAATTCTTTATTGACATACATTTCCTTGTCACCATTTTTTTCTTCTGAGCTCCAACCTTTCCTTACCTCTTACCAAGGTCTTGCCAATGGAACCAAAATGTTAGTGGAAGATGGGGCACATACTAAAGATTTGTATTGATGCTCTTGATTATGTATATACCCTAGTGGGTAAGTACACAAAGATGAGGGACCAAAAGAGGGTCTTAAGATGCCACTTTTTTTTTTTCTCTAAAATCAGGAAAGTTTGATGGTGGATGAGAAATTGAAGATAGTTACACTCAAAATTTGAAGATACAATAAAAACAAGATTTGTAGTGCTCCGAATCTAGTTTCTAAACTACTATTTTTTTTCAAAAATGGTTGAGATTAAGAGGTTCAAAAAGGAGGAGCACACAAATTGGTCCTATTTTTCTCAAAAAAACATAACATAGCATTTGGTGTGCTTCCCCTAAAATGTTAACTTTTTTTTAGTATTTCAAAAATTGCTTCAGTGAGAAATTAGCTAACACCATGTAGTTTATCCCTGATTTTTATGATAATTTTTTCATAAATAATTGATTTTTTACTAATTTTCAAAGTGGATACATCCTGAAAGATAGAAAATTGAGCATGTTCCCCTCTAAAAATTTTGAAAACTAATCGAAAATCAATTTTTTTTGAATGCGTGTAGAATGGAGTCTAGTTTCTAAAAATGTAACTTATTTGAAATTTCAATGCATGGTTATTTAAGAAAATGTCAAAAATACCAGGCACTAGTTTTTGACAAAAAAATGGATACACTAATAAAATAAATTTAAGATGAAATCCTTAACATACTCAAAACATGTCGATAAGGGCGTGGTTCGATGGTTAAGTCACTCAGTTGTAGTGGCGACCACTAGAGTTCAAACCCCCGCTGGTCCAATGAGCTCACAGGCTTTATGCCTTCGCTGGGCCAACGAGCTCGTGGGTTTGAAGTGTTCTTGCTAGGGGATGAGGTCCCCCGTGTTGTGGCCTCACCGGTTCATTGCTCCGGGCAAAAGCATTCACGTGGAGCAAGAGGGCGTGTCACACTAGTGTTGCCGGTCACATCAAAAAGTTTACTAGGCGTATTTAAAAAAAATACTCAAAACATGAAAAGAATTATATGGTTAGATAGCTAACAGAGAGATTAAGATTATGGTGGTATTTTTTTTAACTTTTCATTGAAAAAAGTGCAATCCTGATGGGGAGCACACTCTAGATTATGTGAATTTTGTTAGAATATGGAAAAACACGTCCTTGGATGACCTAAACACAGTCCAAGCCTTTGGATTGGAATCCCAAGGCAAATCCAAGCCTAAGGCTTGGAAAATACCAAGGCACGTGCTCGTGTTATGCTCTCTCTCTCTCACAACTCAAATTTGCAGGTATTTTTTACAAATTATTTTTGTGGAATTTTTATCCAAGGAAATGCGCAATTGAAAAAAAGAAGTAGCCATTTTCATCACTAGTCCATGGTTGAAAGGAAAGATCTTTACATATTTTGTTAAGTGTATTATTAGCTAATTCAATACATTACTGTTATGTCGAGTTATCAAGCTAGACAATATTATTCACTTCAGTTTGGATAAAATTAGTCACTCACTGATAATATGTCTCTTACATTTATATAAACAAGACTCATTTTCATCAACCCATATTTCTCTCTCTCTCTCTCAAATCAAATTTGCAGGTATTTTTTATAATTTTTTTTGTGTAATTTTTATCCAAGGAAATGTGTAATTGAAAAGAAAGAAGTGGCCATTTTCATCACTAGTCCATGGTTGAAAGGAAAGATCATTATAGATTCTATTAAGTGTATGCTTGGCTGATTCAATACATTATTGTTCTATCGAGTTAACACACTAGACAATATTATTCACTTCAATTTGGATAAAATTAGTCACTCACTGATAATATGTCTCTTACATTTATATAAATAAGACTCATTTTCATCAACCCATATTTCTATGGTTTTTTTTCTAGTACAAGGTAACCCATAAATCACCATTAAAGGAATAACATCTCTTTAGCTTTTTTAGATTGTTTTTCCTTTTTAGCAGCATATATTACTATTGCAGTAGACTTTGAAAAAGTTGTAGGCTTCTTTGAATTCTTTAGATTTAGAGCATTTTTTTATTTTGGAGATAGTCCAAGCTGTAGAGATCATATGGCCTACAACTCTAAGGCTTTCATTGGTTAACTCAGCAGTCTTCTCTCCATTATTGTGGAAGAGTTTGGGTTCTGTAAGCCTAATTGTGGAAGGAGGACAAACACTTACATTCACATAATGCGAGCGCATTATAACGTGCTCGGGTTATGCTAAATTAAAACATTTGACTCCCTCCTCTCCTCTCTCCCTCCCCTCCTCTCTCTTTCTCACCTCTACTTCTCTCCTCTCTTTCTCACTCTCTACTTCCCTCCCCTCTCTACATCCTACCCTCTCTCTTAGTCTCTACTTCCCTCCCCTCTCTACCTCCTACCCTCTCTCTCACTGTCTACTTCCCTCCCCTCTCTACATCCTACCCTCTCCTACAGTCTCTACTTTCGTCCCCTCTCTACCTCCTAACCTCTCTCTCACTCTCTACTTCCCTCCCCTCTCTACCTCCTACCCTCTCTCTCACTCTCTTCTTCCCTCCCTCTCTACCTCCTACCTTCTCTCTCACTCTCTACTTCCCTCCACTCTCTACCTCCTACCCTCTTTCTCACTCTCTACTTCTCTCCCCTCTCTACCTCCTACCCTCCCTCACTCTCTACTTCCCTCCCCTCTCTACCTCCTACCCTCTCTCTCACTCTCTACTTCCCTCCCCTCTCTACCTCCTACCCTCTCTCTCACTCTCTACTTCGCTCCCCTCTCTACCTCCTAGCTTGTCTCTCAGTCTCTACTTCACTCCCCTCTCTACCTCCTATCCTCTCTTTGAGTATCTACTTCCCTCCCCTCTCTACCTCCTACCCTCTCTCTCAGTCTCTACTTCCCTCCCCTCTCTACCTCCTACCCTCTCTCTCTCTCAGTCTCTACTTCCCTCCCCTCTCTACCTCCTACTCTCTCTCACTTTCTACTTCCCTCCCCTCTCAACCTCCTACCCTGTCTCTCACTCTCTTCTTCCCTCTCCTTTCTACCTCCTATCCTCTCTCTCACTCTCTACTTCCCTCCCCATCTCTCTCTCTAACCTATCTACCTCCTAGTTTCCCTTTTCCTAGCTTTGCTAGTTTTCCTTTTTCTTTCTAATTTCCCTTTAGATCCCACCAATTTTTCCCTATTTTACTATTTTCCACCTCTCCTCATCATTCTTCCCATCCAATGAACTTTCATTTTATCTTGTTTCCATTTCATCCTCTCAATTTATATCCTCATTGCTCTTTGCATGTCCTAGTTTTCTTATTTCCATGTTCTTTGTCGATAAGGGAGAGGGAGAGGGAGGAAGAGGGAGAGAGGGTGGAGAGAGAGAGAGAGAGAGGTGTTTATGGTTGCTCATGTTTAGAGGCATTATTTAGGGTTTATGAGTTTAGGGTTGCTCAAGTTTAGGGATTAGAGGTTAGGGTTAACGGAGAATTATTTATGGTTTATGGGTTTAGCCTAGTTGCTCAAGTTTAGGGTTTAGGGGTCAAGAGCATTATTTGAGGTTTATGAGTTTAGGGTTGCTCAAGTTTAGGGGTTTAGGGGTTAGTGTTTAAGGGTTAGGGGTTTAGGGTTGCTCGGGTTTAGGGTTTAGGGTTTAGGGTTTACAAAGAGATAGAGAGAGGGGACCAATAGAGATTGGGAGATAGAGATTTAGGGTTGCTTCTAGGGTTTATGGTTTAGGGGTTAGGGGTTAGGGTTTAGGGGTTAAGGTTTAGAGGTTTAGGTTAGGGTTTAGAGAGAGAGAGGACCGGTAGGGAGATATAGAGGAGATCAAGGGGGAGAGATAGGGAGATAGAGGGTGAGGGACATGGCTAGAGACATAGGCAAAGAGATTGAGAGGTAGAAGGATGATAGAGATAGGGAGATAGGGGTTAGGAGTTAAGGTTTAGAGGCATTATTTAGGGTTTAGGGTTTATGGATTAGGGGTTAAGGTCTAGAGGTTTAGGGTTTAGGGTTTAGAGAGGGAGAGATAGGGAGATAAAGGTTTAGGGTTTAAAGAGGGAGAGATAGGGAGATAAAGGTTTAGGGTTTAAAGAGGGAGAGATAGGGAGATAAAGGTTTAGGGTTTAGGGGCATTATTTAGTGTTTAGGGATTTAAAGAGAGAGAGAGAGGGAGATAAAGAGATAGAGAGCTAGAGGGATGATATAGATATGGAGATTAGGTAGAGATATGGAGATAGGGGTTTAGGGTTGCTCAGGTTTAGGGTTTAGGGTTGTTCGGGTTTAGGGTTGCATGTCAAAAGCAGTCTCTCTATCTTGATCTCTCTCCCTCCGGGCTCTTTAAACACTTAAAACACTTATACTTGATTGCATGCATGAAAGCACAAAGTTTCCATGCTTCCCAAAACGTGCTCGCGTTATAACGCTAGTGCGTTTTGGGAAGAAAAAATAGGAAAAAAGGATGTGGGATCCATGATTCAGACCACACATGTTTGTTATTCCCTACTTTTCATGCGTGCTATCAGACAAGAAAACACTTTTTCATGGTGTTTGACATTTTAAGAATCATTATTTGATCAATCCACCACCTTTTTTATTTTTTCAACGTAGAAGAACTAGTTTTGCATGTTTTTGGACAAAATTTGATTATTTAAACTGAAAGTTTCATGTTTCATATTGTTTCAAAGCCAATTTTCATGTATTTAGATTGAATTTGATGATATATGTTTTTTTTCATAAATTTCACTAATCCTATTCTAGAGTTATATAGAATTCAATATTGAATACGAAGGAACTTGCCAAAAAGATCAAATTTTTGAGGATTTTGAAGCTAAATTTTGGAGGATTGGTCAACTCAAATATCAAATTCTAAGGTATGTTCTTTATGTATTTGTTTACTTCACTTTATGTTCTTTAGAACACTCACAATCACTAAAAGTGGAACTATCTAAGTTAAAAAAGGTCATCATTATGTGCATTAATAGAATTAGAATCATTAAATTATGATACATACATGAATTTGTTGTATCTTGAATCATTAATAGAATTTGTTGTATCTTGAATTTGAACTGTCATCGATACCTCCCTATAACAAAGTATTATCATTTTCTCTAATGTAACCAATTGTATGAACATTTGAAATATAGTGCTATTGATGCTACAAATCTGATATATTTGGTTCTCATATAGTAATGAGTTGTCACTTTCACCCTCTTGGCCATTTACCTCTAAAAAATTAGTTTGAGTTTTGTTTATTGGACCTATACTAGATAAGTTCTTTGTTGTTTTCAAGTACCCTCTAAATTTTTTGGACTTCCATCTCTAGGTTTCTCCAAGAAATCAGACTGGTTAGGCTGCAATAAACTCTATATTTTAGTCTTTTTGTCGTCATAAAACTCAGTCAAAAGATCACCAACAACTCTGTCATCATAATTAGCCTTAAAATTACTCCTTTCTTGATGATTTCACCCCTTGGCTATCTTGAATAGCTATTTCAAACTATAATTGATGCTCTTTACATGTTCACCATGATTTTCTTGAAGTCTTGCATCATAAATCTAGTTTCTAATGTTAGTTAGTATTTTGTCTCTTAACATTTCAAACATTTCTATTGAAGTCAAGGAGTCTTAATTAGTGTCTTACCACTTAGGCCAATTGTCACATCATTTCTAGTCAAACCAAGGACATTCTCCTAACTTTTAAAGATTGCACCATAGTTAGGATTACATAAAAGAGCTGAAACTTTAAGAGTTTTATCATGGTAGAATATGAGACCAATAATCAACATGTGCTCATCTATGTCATCAAGAACATCTAGGCCTCGATTGTAATTACACTTTTGATTTCTAATCTAATCATGTCAAAATCAACAAGTTTGGAGTCATTTATTAGACAAACATAATCATAAAATCCCTCTTCATTTCCACTCTCAATAGTGACATATAAACCATTTAACTCATGCTCATCATTGGAACTAGGTGTGCCATCATACTCAATGTCTTCTTTACTGCCAATGGACTGATTTGTATTCATTAATTGTGATAATTCAACACTTTCAATGCTTACAAGGGTACACCATACTTAGCTTTTTTGTCATAACAATCATCACGTTGATTATTCATTATGCTTCTAACATCATCATTGTGTTCTTTGTCATGAAATCCATTGGTTTTTTTTTAATTACCTTTGTGATCATTACTCCCGTGGCCTTGATTGACAATAGATTGTTGATTTGAGATGACTTCATACTTGTCTTCATGAGATACTCTAACTAATTCACCACCTACAATATAAGAATTTGGGCTGTCCTTTAACATGCAGTTAGGTCTAGTTTTACATTGTGAGTCTCCATTTGGAATGATTGGTCCATCACAATGTGCCTGTCATAACTCTCCTTAGTGCTAGTGACTTCTTGTATCTTGTCTTGAGTAGGTGTATCCATGAGAGGTTAAGAAAGCATGTTTGAGAAGATATGTTAAGAAAATGTGAAATTAACCTAGAGATTGTGAAAAGTGTGTTTGAGAAGATATGTTAAGAAAATGTGAATTTCACTTTAATTATATATGATTATATATTTTGAGATTTGTGTATGAGATTACTTTACTCTATTGTACCAAGATGGACTAATTTATCCATGTCTTATTCATGATGCATATAGAAATCATCATCATGTTGAGGAAACGAGAAAATACTCTAACACTAGAAGAGCATGAACTTGAGAATGAGAGGAAAAGAGAAAGAATGAGGTGAATTTGTGAAAGTAGGAAATTGTCAACCATATAAGAAGACGTTCCACCATTGCCAATTGAAAAGGAACATGACACATCTAATGAAGCTGAGAGAGAGATGGAATTGGTGGCACAAAGGGAATGAATGCAAAACCTCCATTCAATGAGGAAATTGAATCTCAAAGTTGGAGGCACTCCATCGTCCACAGCTCAAGTTGAAGGAACACCATCATTACCTTCTCAAATTAGAGGCACTCCATTTTCATAGGTGAAATTGAAGGTACATCTTCATTCTCTTCTCAAGTTGGTGGCACGCCATCATTCACACATCAAGTTGAAGGTACACCATATTCTCCATCTCAACTTCAATCCTTTTCATCTTTTTCATTCCAATTAAAGGTACGTCATCTATCCCATCTCAAGTAAATATTAAAGAAATTCCTAATGTTGAGTCAACTTTACCAATGAAAATGCCTCCTAGAATTTTGCATAGAAAGCCTAAGTTTCTAATTGATATAGATGAGAATGTTTTGAAGCCCATGCAGGATAAGATTCCAAGGCGTACTTGCCAAAGATATGCCAACATGATATGGAAATCATTCTTTGAGAACTTAAATGAAATTGAAAGATGTCAACTATTTGTTGAATTGATGAGAAATCTAAAATTTAGGCTCATTACGAAGATTCTTGGCCCAAGAACATCAGATGCCTCAAATGAAAAATCAGTTGTAAAGAATCTAATGAGTGCATATGAGAGTGTGGGTTCCACCTCATGCACCAAGGATAGTAATGTCACATGATGTGTTATTACATCGACAATAGTAAGATAACAAACAAAGAAATCTCACCTCATTAGAAAGACAAGTCAAGAATTGAAAATAAGTAGAAAAAATCTAATGAGAGCCATTAGAAGACGTGAAAGAGTTGAGGACCCAAACACCAATGAATTATGGGCATTCTCTAGGAGACTCCCATGGAAAGACAAAGTTGTTGTTGAAGCCTTGAGATCCCTCATCGAAGAATTTTGGAAAAATAACACAAGGGTATCTCCTAATGTAGGATATGTTGTAAGAAGGAGAATTGGTTGTCAAAACCATGAGCCACATCCAAAGCATTTTTTGGATGTGACTCAAACACAATTTTTCAAGAAATTTCAAGGTATGTATCCTCAAGTCAAAATTAGTCAAAGGTATTTTGAAATGGTAAAGCCTTTTTATGTCAAAATAAATCACACACGCACAACTTGTTGTAGAGTACATATTGAGTTTTCTAATCATTATGATGTTTATAGATATATATGTGTAGATTTGCATACTAACGATGTTTTGCAGGAGTGTAATGTAAAGTGCCCACCTAGATCTTCAAGAGATTTTATATCAAGCATCTTATGCTAGAGAGTGGATGGTCAATTATTCCACAATAGCTTATGCTTGGATGGCACGTGTGATCATTGTGGTGGGTTGCAATATTTGCCAATTTGTCAACATATGAAGAACACACATGCAATTAGAAATGAGCTAGTAAGTTTTGGAAAATACAAGACAATGGCATATAGTCTGAAAGATGGCAAAGAAGTAAAAAGGTGTGAATTGGTCATTCAAAATATTCCAGTGTATCAGTTTATCTCTATTTTTTGAGATAATATAGTTTATGAGTATGCAAGGCATACCCATAGAGCTCGGTAGTTGGACTTGTAATTCAAGTTATGAAACGACACGTTTCCACTTGGTACCATCATTTCAATTGTTGACTTTGTAGAGAACTACACACACAGCCACAGAATGAGGTGCAATTGCAGTATTACAACTTTACACAGGTTGCTATATTTGTGCAAATAGCATTCATTTATGTAGAAGATAATATAGAGGACAATAGGAAGATCTTGAGGGAATATCATTTTTAAATTAGTGGTGATTGCACACATTCTACGAAGTACGTGTGAGGTTACTTTCAGATGTTCTACCGTGATTTGGCTTGCAGGAGCATATCATTTCGTTAGCATATCATATGGTTAGATAATTGTGCATCAAAATTCAAGAACTTGTGGATGTTCTGTTGGTTGAGCACGATGCATAAGATGAATGGTGTTCAACATATGTGGAATTTTTGTGAGGCCAGTGATATAAAGGGGGACCATGTATCAAAAGAGCATTCACACGAGAAGAGTTGAAGTACAAAGACAATGCAAAGTTGACAGATGCAAGATCTATTGTTGAATGGTGTAACGCTACAATGGGACTAGGTAATGAAGGTAAGTCTACAGTTCATCGATATTTTTGGTTGGTTGATGATACTAACATTAAAAATATGAGGATTGTTGTACATTGATAGGATCGAGTGAGCTACACTCTTTTAGAATCTCTAATGCAAGTTCATGGAGTATTCAAATGCGGTGGATGGTATGCTTTTGTTCTTCATGTACAGATGAATCTTAGTATGATTGTGAGTCAAAGGAGTGGGTTGATGATTGGTGTACAATAAGCCTATGCCCGATTGACATGTATCGACCATTGACAACACTACAACTCATAGAGATTGAATCATCGGTTGATTTTGACCATGTTTCAGATCTAGTTCAACCACGTATTATCATCATTCAAATTTAATAAAATTCAATATTCCATCTTATTGTATAGTTTTTATTGTATTGTTGACTATATTCATCAAACTGAATGCATGTATCAATGCAGGGCATGTTTATACAGTTATTGCAGCTAAAGACAGTGAAGAAGGAATGGATTATTATTTGTGTCATGTTGAGGCAAGAAAGAAATTATATCTTCTTGCTATAGATGGAGAAAACATCGAGTACCCTACAGGATCAGTGGTTGTTACTGGAACATGGTTTATAAGGTACCCAGTGAAGAAGTCTGATGTGTGGTTGTTCGAGGACTTTGACACACATAGGAAGATTCTTCATTATTTTAACCTTCTTGTGGCATTACACATTCATTTGATCAAATATTGGAGTAGACCATTGAACATGACCTTGTGGAAGGTTTGTGAGTCTGACCACAAGGTAATACTCAACAAAATAAAGAATAGAACAGACCCAGATGGTTCATTGGATTGAATCAGTGGAATGACAGAAAGGTATGTTATTTTCTTTGCTATCCTCATTTCACCTTCTATATTTTAGCTACTCATTTTAGCTAAATAGTGCAATTACATTTGCATGTAGGATTTTAGTATGATGGACGTAGGCATAATCCTTATGAAGTTGCCTTTGGAAGGAAAGTAAGGTAGATTTTCATGATTATTTCATGATGATATGTCCTTTACTTACTATTTCATAATGAGTTTTAATTAATTTTAGTGATGTTACTATTTCATAATGAGTTTTAATGAATTTTAATGACAAACCCTCATTTGTTTCTTCACATTTGGTGCTAACAATTGATAGCAGCGGTAAGGGCAACCTTAATTGATGCCCTAGAAGACATTGGATCATGTGAGAACACCTTTAGAGTATTGAATTTTCATGTACTAGAAATGTATTATGACTGGATTTTTACATTCGACATCTCCTGGGGCCAAATAGATGGTGCCAACGCATCTGGGTGGGCAAGTAAATGATAGGGGAGATGTCTTTTTAGTGGCAAAGCCTCATGGTCATTCTTGGGTATATTGAACACAGATAATTTCTCAAGAGCCCTAAGACAAAAAAGGTGTCAAACTTTGGACCAGCTATTCCATCAAACTGTGACACCTAGGAACATCTTCTTTGCATGTATAGGTGGATGTCAGGTCCACCTACAAATACCTATCTCAATTTTTTTAAAATCAATTTCGTTTGCCTATGGTGGTAAGGAACGCATTGTTCCAAAATGCTTTAGTTTCATGTAGTAGAAAGGTGCTAGGAGTGACATTTTGCATTCCACGGCTTGTGGGGCCGAATTGACTGCACCAACTCATCGGGGTGGGCAGGTAAATTATAGGGGAGGTCTTGTTTCGTGTGCCAAGCGTACCAATTGTTCGGGGCAGCACGCTACCGGTAAAGTCCTTTAAGATCCCTAAGACTAAAAAACTACCAAACTAAGAAAGAGCAGTTCTCAAAATTTGTGGTAGCTAGGAATGTTTCATTTGGACCTATAGGTGCACGTGGGGTCCATCCACAATAACATCTCTTAGTTTTAATCAACTCCAGTCCGTTTGACCATGCCGAAATCAAATGCATTCTTGCAAAATGCTTTAGTTTCATGTAGTGGAAAGGTGCTAGTAGTGAGCTTTTGCATTCTATAGCTCATGGGGCCAAACTGAGTACGCCAACACATTAGGGTGGGTGGGTAAATGCTAAGGGAGGTCTCTTTTTGTGTCAACTGTCCCAGTCATTTTAGGTTGTAAGCTCCCAGCAAAGTCGAAAGGTGCTAGGGCTGAAATTTTGCATTCCATAGGTTGTGGGGTGGAATTAACTACACCAACACGTAGGAGTGGGCAGGTAAATGCTAGGGGAGGTCTCATTTCATGTGCCAAGTCTCTCAGTCATTCCTGGCTGCAAGCTATCGACAAAGTGGAAAGGTGTTAGGAGTGAGATTTTGCATTCCACAGTGGGGCCGAACTAACTGTTCCAACATGTTGGGGTGGGAAAGTAAATGCTAGGGGAGGTCTCGTTTCATGTGCCAAGCATCCTAGTTGTTTAGGGCATCAAGCTACCAACAGAGTCCCTTAAGATCCCTAAGACCAAAAAATTGCCAAACTATGACAGAGAAGTTCTTAGAATTCATGGTAGATGGGGATGTTTTGTTTGGACCTACAGGTGCATGTGGGGTCCATCTAGAATAACCTCTCTCAGTTTTGGTCAACTCTAGTTTGTTTGACCGTGTTAAAATCAAATTCATTCTTGCAAAATGCTTCAGTTTCATGTAGTAGAAAGATACTAGGAGTGAGATTTTGCATTCCACTACTCATGGGGCTGAACTGGATATGCCAATGCATTGGGGTGGACGAGTAGATGCTAGGGGAGGTCTCGTTTCATGTGCCAAGCATCCCAGTTGTTTCAGCCTATAAGCTACCAACAAAGTCGAAAGGTACTAGGACTAAAATTTTTCATTTCATAGTTCATGGGGTTGAGCTAACTATACCAACATGTCAAGGTGGGCTGGTAAATGCTAGGGGAGGTCTCGTTTCATGCACCAAGTGTCTCAATCATTCTAGGCTGCAAGCTACTAACAAAGTGGAAAGGTGCCAGGAGTGAGATTTTGTATTCCATAGCTCATGGGGTTGAACCGATTGCTCCAATGCATCGGGGTGGGTGGATAAATGCTAGGGGAGGTCTTTTTTCATGTGCCAAGCATCCCAGTCGTTCAGGGCAACAGGCTACCATCAAAGTCCCTTAAGATCCTTAAGAGTAAAAAATTGCCAAACTGTGATAGAACAGTTCTTAGAATTCATGGTAGCTGGGAACATTTTGTTTGGACCTACGAGTGCATGGGGGGTCCATCCATAATAACCTCTCTTAGTTTTGGTCAACTCCAATTCGTTTGACTATGCCAAAATCAAATGCATTCTTGCAAAATGCTTCAATTTCATGCAGTGGAAAGGTGCTAGGAGTGATATTTTGCATTCCACTACTTGTGGGGCTGAACCGATTACGCTAATGCATTAGGGTGGGTGGGTAAATGCTAGAAGAGGTCTCATTTTGTGTGCCAAGTGTCCTAGTTGTTTGAGGCAGCAGGCTATTGGCAAAGTCACTTAAGATCCTAAGAGCAAAAAATGCCAAACTATGACAGAGCAGTTCTCAGAAATCATGGCATCTGGGAACATTCCATTTGGACCTATAGGTGCATGTGGGGCTGTCCACAATAACCTCTCTCAATTTTGGTCAACTCTAGTCTATTTGACCATGCCAAAATCAAATGCATTCTTGCAAAATGCTTCAATTTCATGCAATAGAAAGGTGCTAGGAGTTATATTTTGCATTCTATAGCTCATGGGGTGGAATTGACTGTGCAAATACGTTGAGGTGGGAAGGTAAATGCTAGGGGAGGTCTTGTTTCATGTGCCAAGCATCCCATTCGTTCCGGGTTGTAAGCTACTGACAAAGTCGAAAGGTGCTAGGACTGAAATTTTGCATTCCATAGGTCATGGGGCCAAATTTACTACACCAACATGTAGGGGTAGGCTGGTAAATGCTAGGGGAGGTCTCATTTTATGTGCCAAGTGTCTCAGTCGTTCCAAGATGCAAGCTATCGACAAAGTGGAAAGGTGCTAGGGGTGAGATTTTTCATTCCACAACTCGTGGGGCTGAACTGATTAATCCAACACGTTGGGATGGGTGGGTAAATGCTAGGGGAGATCTTGTTTCATGTGCCAAGCATCCCAGTTGTTCAGGGCATCAAGCTACCGGCAAAGTCCCTTAAGATCCCTAAGACCAAAAAACTACCAAACTATGATGGAGCATTTCTCAGAATTTGTGGTAGATGGGAACATTACATTTTGACCTACAGGTGCATGTGGGGTTTGTCCACAATAACCACTCTCAGCTTTGGTCAACTCTAGTCTGTTTGACCGTGTCAAAATCAAATGCATTCTTGCAAAATGCCTCAGTTTCATGCAGTGGAAAGGTGCTAGGAGTGAGATTTTGAATTCCACTACTTGTGCGGTCAAACCGAATATGCCAATGCATTGAGGTGGGTAGGTAAATGCTAGGAAATGTCTTGTTTCGTGTGCCAAGCATCCCAATCGTTTTGGGCTGTAAGCAACTGACAAAGTCAAAAGGTGCTAGGACTAAAGTTTTGCATTCCATAGGTCATGGGGCTCAGCTAACTGCACCAACATGTCGGGGTGGGAAAGTAAATGCTAGGGGAGGTCTCATTTCGTGCATCAAGTGTTTTAGTCGTTCTAGGCTACAAGCTACCGATAAAGTGGAAAGGTGCTAGGAGTGAGATTTTGCATTCCACAGCTCATGGGGCCAAACCAACTGCTCCAATGCATCAGGGTGGGTAGGTAAATGCTAGGGGAGGTCTCATTTCATGTGCCAAGCATCCCAATCGTTCGGGGCAATAGGCTATCGGTAAAGTCCCTTTAAGATCCCTAAGAGCAAAAAACTACCAAACTATCATGGAGCAGTTCTTAGAATTTCTGGCAGCTGGGAATGTTTTGTTTGGACCTACAAATGCACATGGGGTCCGTCCACAATAACCTCTCTTGGTTTCAGTCAACTCCAGTCCGTTTGACTGTGCCGAAATCAAATGCATTCTTGCAAAATGCTTCAGTTTCATGTAGTGGAAAGGTGCTAGGAGTGAGTTTTTGCATTCCATTGCTCGTGGAGCCAAACTAACTATGCCAACACGTTGGGGTGGGTGGGTAAATGCTAGGAGAGGTCTTGTTTCATGCACCAAGTGTCCTAGTCATTCGAGGAAGCAGACTACAAGAAAAGTCACTTGAGATCTTAAGAGCAAAAACTATCAAACTATGACGGAGCAGTTCTTAGAATTCGTGGCAGCTGAGAATGTTCCATTTGGACCTACAAGTACATGTGGGGCTCATCCACAATAACCTCTCTCATTTTTGGTCAACTCAAATCTATTTGACCATGCCGAAATCAAATGTGTTCTTGCGAAATACTTCAGTTTTATGCAGCACAACCTTGCCAAGAGCCATATTTTTTGTTCTGATCATTGTGGTGCTAAACTGACTATGCCAACATGTCAGGGTGGGTAGGTAAATGCTAGGGGAGGTCTCGTTTCATGTGCCAAGCGTTCCAGTCATTCTGGGTTGTAAGTTACCGACAAAGTCAAAAGGTGCTAGGACTAAAATTTTGCATTCCACAGATCATGGGGTGGAACCAACTGTGCCAACACATCGGGGTGAGCGGGTAAATGCTAGGGGAGTTCATGTTTTGTGTGCCAAGCATCCCTGTCATGTCCCTATATTTACAATTGAATCGATTATGTATTAGTCATTCAAATTAAATATATGAATATCCATACTAAATATTATAAGACCGAATATCCTTATATTAAATAATAAATAAAATATTATATAAATCATATATATATTCTAATTCATAAATTAAATATTATATTATTCTAATCTAATCGACAGATATAATTATCAATATAAATATAATATTAATTATAATATAATAATAATTGTAATATAATAATATTTATATTATAATATAAAATTATAAGCCTGCCTTATAAGGCAAGCAAATCATATAAGGCAATGGTGGTAGAGCAATACAATCTCAAGAAATCAGATTTCATAGCTGAATGGGTCTAACTCTCGATATCGCGATTGGTTGATTCTCTCTATGTGCGCCAATGTCAAGGATTATATTTATTGTTAAGTACTAATTGGAGACATCCAAATAAGAAAATCAATGATAAACAAGACTTAATATTATTTGCAAAAGGGATCGATTAAGAATCCAAAGGGTAGCGATTATGTGGACTTAAACAAACAATGATCCAAGATAATTAAGGTGGCGCAGTTATGTTAAGAGGTTGAGTTAATAATAATTAAAGGTGGCACCTTTTAGAATCAACAATCCCTTGAAGGAGGTGACTATTGTTAAGAGGCAACCGGTCAAAGATATTAAGAAGGAATCATTGGGCATTGTCAAGGCATCTTAGCAGCATCAATTTACAATATTCATTCAATCACAATAGTCACAATAATATAGATCATAACCAACAATACAATATAGCATACGACTGGCATTCTCAAGCATTCAAACTAGCATTGAATATCATTCAACAACATTATTAAGTAAACATTAATATTAATCTTCATCAACGATTCATTCAAGGAATATATATATATAAGCTAGGAGAGATTCTTGAGCAATGCGTAGGGAGACAAGGTAAGAATGTTATGTCTTCTGTTTGGGGCAGGAATGGACATTGCAAGCGTGCATGTTCCCATCACTCTTGTTTACTTGATCAACAGGATAATAGCCTATCAGCTAATTAAAAAGATATAGAACTATAATTTTTTAATTCAAGAAGAGTTATTTTATTATATATATATATAGTTAAATCTGATATAACAGAGGCAACATACTGCCATATCTATATCCATCCAATAGTGGTGGAATATTATCTAGTTCCTATTGAGGGAACAACCTTGCATAAATGAATTATTATCTTGGTGATCCATAGGATCACTTGAGCATCTCAAATAATCCAATATTTGTACGATCTCTCTAACTCATACAATTATCCTTAAATAGTTATACTTACTTAACTCATGATATACGAGGGATGAGTGTGACTTTCCATGTCTTTAATCTTTCTCCTTTTCCCCTATGAGGACATTTGGGTTGTTAGGGACATGTACAGTTTGTTATTATTATTATTATTTAAATGGCTCACACGGTAGGTGACTCCAAAATGGTGGTATCGATGGGTGTTCGTGACACCTTTGGGCCAAGTGGTGGTATTACCAGGCGAGCATGAAACCCTTGGGCCTAAGGCAATGGAGAATGATTATCTGGTGCTCTAAACCTAATATTTTCCCCTCCTCTGCTAGGGTAGATGATTGAGCTAGATTAAGGACCAGGCTTGACATCGCCATTCCCAAAGTATATCATGAGGCATAAACATGGTTAAAGTATAAGTATGAGGAAATACATCTAAATATATGTACTTGTTCATTATCCTTGATTATGATTATGATATCGCTAACCCTAATGATTATAAATGGATATATGTATTTGTATATGTGTTAATGTCTTTGAATGCATGATTCCAACTCAGAATTATATTATCCAAGAAGATATTTATATTGAAAGGTGATAACCCTAACCCTCAATTGTTGCAATCATAATTCTAAGGTATATTCAGGAAGGGGACATCACAAGTGGTATTAGAGCAGTCATCCTGCCATCCTATGAATGATAAGGACTTACATGACTCATATTATATCTTACACGTATACTTTGTGCCTCATGTATAATTCAACATGGATCTTCTCTATCGTTGATTGTCTCCTCGCTATCATATCATCATCTATTATACACTTCTACAATTGAATTTACCTTCTCTACAAATTCATCTCTTTGAATTTTCAAGATGATTTCATAGTTCATGTCTTTCATCAACTATAACTTAGTATTGTCTTTTTCTAGATGGTGTTTTCTATTTGAAGTGTCAGACCAAAGAGCCTCACTCATCATGATATAGACAAATGTAATTTTAGCTCTCTCATCATTCGTTCTTGATTAACACAATCATGGTTCACATTCTCAAGACTATTATGTCCTTTGTTATCAATGTTAAGAGTTTACAACACTATATATACTTACACTATAATAGCTGAGATAGTTTAACCATTATCACTGACAAATTTAGTTCTTACAAATCCTAGTCTAGATATAATGATCAAAACATTATGCCTTGACTCTAAAATGTAAGTGCTAGGTTCACTTTTCACTAGGGTTTGTTATACAACTTTGCCTTACTACTATTACTTCCATCTTTTCATTGGACTGATACAATGTAGTGACCTCAACCTAACTATTATGTAGAGATCTAGCACTATGTTATGTCCTTATAATAGACTATGTTCAATCAGTTCATGGTAATGTATTTGCCCCTGAGTATCTAAGGTAAAATACAATTAACCTTTGATAGAAAGGTACTCTATTACTACCCTTAGACTTATTAGGCATAACCTTGACTTACAAATGTTAAGCAATATCAATTGCACTAGCAAACCAATGCATAAGGTTTCAAGACCAAACTATCTCTACCATAAGATTGGGCACCAAGAATCCCACCAAATAATCATATCCAAATTACATTGTCTTAAACAAAACAAGAATCAATTCTGGGTTAAATTGAGAGTCTACAAACAACAATATCTAGGATGTTCTACAATAAAAATATACAAGTTACTTACATAAATGGACAAAGGAAGGACATCAATCTAGTAAAAATAGAACTCTAGAGTCTCTACAATTAAAACCAAATTACACCCAATCACCCTGATCCATTTAAGGGATTGAGAACACCTTAGTAGATGTATCAACTTCCAATAAGGCTTACAATATTAAAATATAATAAGCACAAGAGTCCTTAATGAAATACCCACTAATTTTATCCACCTTATCTTGCATTAAGACATATCTAACAACAATTATAGTAAGGTTACAATCCTTGGTTAAAGTGCAAAAAACACAATCATAAAGATAGATGCACTCATGGCCTACCATAACAAATTTGATACATAATAATGAGTAGCACAGTCATAACATATACAAGTCTGACAAACTCATGTCTTAATACAAGATACTAAGGCCCTATGACTACATTCATTCTAGGCTCTAGTTTACAAGGTTTTATGTCCATAAATTCCATACATAATTGAACCAACATGATAGTCCGGCATGAAGCAAGATGCTAACTAACATCACAATGGTATTGTTATAGAACAGAGTCTCTACATAACTTAATTTGAAAGGATTCCATACAATCATAAGATAAATTTAATGTCAAAAGATCTTAGTTAGGTCTGCGGCACAACAAGCATCCCATAAATGACAATACCAAGTTAAATACTATAGATTAGTCACATTTCCATGGAATTGATATAGGGTCTCAAGATAGTCCAGTCACGGTAAAGATTACATCATATCATATGAGGCAAAGCTAAATGATCCTCAAGACAACCATAAAGAGCCAAAAGATGTTCAAACCAATACAAGGTTATCTGATATCATCCAACCCATTTAGGACTGAGACAACAGAGAAAGAATATTCAACCACCAAGTGGACTACTATCATCACAACCAAAATAGTAACAAATTAGATCATGACAAAAGTTACCAGGTAGTCCCTCTGACATGGATATCACATTCACATATAGTCATGATGTTAAGTAGAGAGTACATGGTAAATGCTTCAAAGCAAAAGTAGAATCATCTACTCAATGGTCATATCAATGTTTCTTAATAACATAATGTAGCCCGATAATCAACAAAGATTAATAGTCCTCATAATATACTCATGATAGGTACATGACTATAGGAGAACTGAAATACCTCAAGGATCAACAACACCATCATTGATCAATAGTACTGACCCTAAATTACATTATTCCATTCTCAGGTAAGCCTTATTAAGCATTACAACATCTAAATGGTCATCACAATCTCAAAGATGAGCATTATAGCACAAGAAAATTACATAATCAAAGGTTGTTGACACACATCTATATTACACTCTAGAATCATCTCCTAAGATTGAAGCTTGAGGTAAGAACACATTTGTTCTATCCCTTTAGGACCAAATCATCATGCTTAACTAAATCTATAACACATATGATCTATCCCACACTCACAGAAACAATGACAATATACAGATCAACCTTGTAACTTACAAAATTGATCTAGTAAATTTATGAATTCATTTCTATATTAGGTCATTTCTTCCAAAGAGTCTCTTTGTGAGTTCTCTTGATTAAAGTAACTTAGATAAAATCATCAAGCTAGGACAAAGTTGTTACATAAACCTATGCTAAGTTATATTGTGGGCCCCCACAAATCCCAGGATCATTCTCCATGTTATCTTATCATCATTCAGTGATTATTCTACACATCTACAACTTGCTCAATAATTATAGTCTTCTTGAGATCCGAATATACCCTCTCTACAACATCATCAGATTCATCCTTCAGATTTTTCATCAATTTTGTTTCATTTTAGAATCTCCAATTTGGGATTCTCAATGCTCCCAAATTTCTCCTTTAAGCATTGAAAATATTTTTCTTCTTATACTCACTTGATTAACTACATACTCATCTATAACACTTGTATTACCTCAATCACATTGCTATCCAAAAACAAATAAGGTTTACCAAATTTTCTTGATCATAGATTTTCTCTCCATTACATCATATAATCAATTGCTCCTCAAGGCACATATCTGGACATGACTCTTCTCAAACTTTGGGGCAATAATATGTCAAAAGGAGTTAAAATTATCAATCATCTAAACCCAAAATTGCTTGAGGACAAGCAATTTTGAGTGGGGAGGCCTGTCATGTCCCTATATTTACAATTGAATCAATTATGTATTAGTCGTTCAAATTAACTATATGAATATCCATATTAAATATTATAAGACCAAATATCCTTATATTAAATAATAAAGATTAAATATATTAAAATAATAAATAAATATTATATATATATTCTAATTCATAACTTAAATATTATATTATTCTAATCTAATCGACATATATAATTATCAATATAAATATTATATTAATTATAATTATATTAATTATAATATATACTAATTGTAATATAATAATATTTATATTATAATATAAAATTATAAGCCTGCCTTATAAGGCAAGCGAATCATATAAGGCAGCGGTGATAGAGCAATACAATCTCAAGAAATCAGATTTCGTAGCCAAATGGGTCTAACTCCCGATATCGCCATTGGTCGATTCTCTCTATGTGCACCAATGTCAAGGATAATATTTATTGTTAAGTACCAATTGGAGACATCCACATAAGAAAATCAATGATAAACAAGACTTAATATTGTCTGCAAAAGGGATCGATTAAGAATCCAAAGGGCGGCGATTATGTGGACTTAAACAAACAACAATCTAAGACAATTAAGGTGGCGCGATTATGTTAAGAGGCTGAGTTAATAATAATTAAAGGTGGTACCTTTTAGAATCAGCAATCCCTTGAAGGAGGCGACTATTGTTAAGAGGCAACTGTCAAAGAAGGAATCGTTGGGCATTGTCAAGGCATCTCAGCAACATCAGTTTACAATATTCATTCAATTGCAACAGTCACAATAATATAGATCAGAACCAACAATACAATATAGTATACGACTGGCACTCTCAAGCATTCAAACTAGCATTGAATATCATTCAACAACATTATTAAGTAAGCATTAATATCAATCTTCATCAGCAATTCATTCAAGGAATACACACACACACCCATAGATATATATATATAGTTAAATATGATATAACAGAGGCAACATACTACCATATCTATATCCATCCAATAGTGGTGGAATATTATCTAGTTCCTATTGAGGGAACAACTTTGCATAAAGGAATTTTTATCTTAGTGATCCATAGGATCACTTGAGCATCTCAAATCATCCAAGGAGATGAATCTCATATTGGTACAACCTCTCTAACTCACACAATTATCCTTAAATAGTTATACTTACCTAACTCATGATATACAAGGGATGAGTGCGACTTGTCACGTCTTTAATCTTTCTCCTTTACCCCTATGAGGACGTTTGGGTTGTTATCCTGATGTACAATTTGTTATTATTATTATTATTATTATTTAAATGGCTCACATGGTAGGTGACTCCCAAATGGTGGTATCAATGAGCGTTCGTGACACCTTTGGGCCAGGTGGTGGTATTGATAGGAGAGCATGAAACCCTTGGGCCCACAACAATGGAGAATGATTATTCGACGCTCTAAACATAATATTTTCCCCTCCTCTGCTAGGGTAGATGATTGAACTAGATTAATGACCAGGCTCAATGTTGCCATTCCCAGAGCATATCATGAGGCATAAACATGGTTAAAGTATAAGTATGAGGAAATACATCTGAATATATGTACTTGTTCATTATCCTTGATTATGATTATGATATCGCTAACCCTAATGATTATAAATGGATATATGTATTTGTATATGTGTTAATGTCTTTGAATGCAGGATTCCAACTCAGAATTATATTATCCGAGATATTTATTTTGAAAGGTGATAACCCTAACCCTTAATTGTTGCAATCATAATTCTAGAGCATATTCGGGAAGAGGACATCACAATCCTAGTCGTTACAAGCTGTAAGCTAATGACAAAGTGGAAAGGTGCTAGGAGTGACATTTTGCATTCCACAGCTTGTGGGGCCAAACCAACTGTGCTAACACATCAGGGTGGGTGGGTAAATGCTAGGGGAGGTCTCGTTTCATGTGCCAAGCGTCCCAGTCATTTTGGGTTGTAACTTTGTCGGTAGCTTATAACTCAGAATGACTGGGATGCTTGGCACATGAAACGAGACCTCCCCTAGCATTTACCCACCCCGACGTGTTGGCGCAGTCGTTCGGCCCCACAAGCTGTGAAATGCAAAATGTCACTTCTAGCACCTTTCCATTGCATGAAACTGAAGCATTTTGCAAGAATGCATTTGATTTCGGCACGGTCAAACAGACTGGAGTTGACCAAACCTGAGAGAGGTTATTATGGATGGACCCCACGTGCACCCGTAGGTCCAAATGGAATGTTCCTAGTTGCCACAAATTACGAGAACTGCTCCGTCATAGTTTGGCAATTTTTTTCTCTTAGGGATCTTAAGGGACTTTGCTGGTAGCCTACTACCCCAAATGACTGGGATGCTTGGAACACAAAATGAGACCTCCCTTGGAATTTACCCACCCACCCCGATGCATTAGAGCAGTCCGTTTGGCCCCACGAGTTGTGGAATGCAAAATCTCACTCCTAACACCTTTCCACTTTGTCATAGCTTGTAGCCTGGAACAACTAGGACACTTGGTGTATGAAACGAGACCTCCCCTAGCATTTTCCCACCCACCCCGATGTGTTGGCATAGTTAATTCAGCCCCACAACCTGTGGAATGCAAAATTTCAGTCCTAGGACCTTTCAACTTTGCCAATAGCTTACAGTCCAGAGCGACTGGGATGCTTGGCACATGAAATGAGACCTTCCCTAGCATTTACCCACCCACCCCGACGTGTTGGCACTATCAGTTCAGCCCCATGACTTGTGGAATGCAAAATTTTAGTCCTAGCACCTTTCGACTTTGCTAGTAGCTTACAACCCGGAACGAGGGATGCTTGGAACATGAAACGAGAACTCCCCTAGCATTTACCCACCCACCCCAACATGTTGGTGTAGTCATTTCGGCCCCACAATGAGCAAAATGAAAAATATGGCTCCTAGCAAGGTTGTGCTACATGAAACTAAAGCATTTTGCAAGAATGCATTTTATTTTGGCACGGGCAAATGGATTTGAGTTGACCAAAATAGAGAGAGGTTATTGTGGATGAACCTCACATACACATGTAGGTCCAAACGAAACATTCCCAGCTACCATGAATTCTAAGAATTGCTCTATCATGGTTTAGCAGTTTTTCCTCTTAGGATCTTAAGTGACTTTATCGATAGCCTGCTGCCTCAAACGATTGGGACACTTGGCACATGAAGGAGACCTCCCCTAGCATTTATGTACCCACCCCAACGTGTTGGCACAGTCGGTTTGGTGCCACGAGTAGTGGAATGTAACTACCCTAGTAGACATGTATGCAAAGTGTGGAAGCATAGATAAGGTACATGAACTATTTGACATGATGCCTCAATGAAATGCCATTTCATGGAATGCAATGATTGCAAGATATGCAAAAAATGGATTTTTTGATAAGGCTTTATAAACTTTCAAGAAAATACAATTGGCGGGTGTAAAGCCAAATTCCACAACCTTAGCCAGTATCCTCCTTGCCTATGTTAAATAGACATCCATCAAAGGATAAAAGATATGGGAATTTTGTTAGATGTTATGCAAAGTGTGGAAGCATAGACAAGGCACGTGAACTGTTTGGCATGATGCCTCAAAGAAATGTTGCCTCATGGAATACAATGATTGCAAGATATGAACAAAATGGATTATTTGATAAGGCTTTAGAAACTTTCAAGCAAATGCAATTGGCGAGTGTAAAGCCAAATTCCAAAACCTTAGAAATGGTATCTTTGGAACACGGAATAGACATCCATCAAAGCATAAAGGATATAGGAATTTTATCAAATGTTATAGTTGTAAATACCCTACGAGACATGTATGCAAAGTGTGGAAGCATATACAAGGAATGTGCACTATTTGAAATGATGACTATATTGAGTACTTGTGACTCAAATTACAGGCATCGGCTTGTGCTGCTCTTTGTCTCAGTGATCTCTTGTTCTTGGTTGATTACCCTTTGTTATTGGCCTGAAAGGCTCTATCGGCGTTGCTTTGATGTTTTCTACCGATGGTTTGGAGTCTCACAAATTAGTTCAATGGTTCGTTGGTTCAAGGGTTCAACCTATCGGGTAGAGTGTAGCCATCGGCTTTGCTTTAGTTTGTTACTCCGACCATTTGTGTCTCCTCGATGGTGGTTTGTTCCCGTGATGTGCTATTGGTGAAATGGGGGTCTTCGGCGTAACATGTTTGTGTTCCAGCGATGGAGTATGTTTCACCAATGGAGGTTTGGTATCGGCGGGACTAACGCTATCAGCCTTCGGTGGAATTCTTACTCCAATGAGCTTGGTTTGACCAATGGAGTTTGGCATCGGCAAAAGGAACTTTGTTGGTGAAGAAGGATGAAGTCACACCGAAGGTCTTGGTCACTCCGATGGTTCGTTGATGATTGACCGGCTGGGGTCGTCGGTGGCAAAAGTGCCGATGATAGACTTACCGCGTGTTCATGGATATATACTACTGCTGTGTTTGTCAACTGATGCATGTGGGACTATTTAGTCCTCATGAATATGAATGGTTGCGAATGGTTAAAAATGAACTATCAACCTTTTGGAAGTTGTAATGGTCTGAGATAGTAACCGATTGTTCTATTTCTATAATGTGAGATGTGACTAGAAGTGAGAGAGAGAGTTCGGGCTGTTCTATTCGGTTGGTTATTAGAGACAAGAAGAGTAGTCTCAACACTCATGCATGGACATGTAGTTCTGAATGCTAGATGAGTGTGATACTTGGAACCGGGCAAGATAGATAGATATGAGAGGAGAGACTGTCGAATTGTCTCCAGATGGAACAAGATGTTGTTCTCCATGAAAGGCTTAGTGCCAGATTTGTATTGTAACTGTATTTTCTGTTGCTGAATAATACAATGGCGATCTGGGCTTTTGGAGTGTGGGGTTTTTTACCCGTAAGGGTTTTCCCCACGTAAATCTATGTTTTTGTTCTATCTTTCATGTTTAATATTTCTGCTGTTGAAACTGGTTAATGTTGCTTGTACTTTCCTCTAAGGGTTAATGTTGGAAATGAACTATGTCTGATTCCATTTTGTGGCATAGTTGTGAGTGTTTTTGAGGCAATCTAATGAAATTTAAAGTTACCGAAGACACCAGTGTTCTTAGATGTTCATTCTGAGATGCACTCATTTCTTACAAGTGGTATTAGAGCCTTCTGCTAGGATTTGTTTGTTCCTGGTGTTTCTGGTTCTGGGTATTTCTTCTGTAAAGATTTCTTAGCCTGGAAAGCTTGAGGAAATCTGAAGGAATTGACTGATGATTGATCCTTGTTTAAGTGGAAGTCTTGCAGTTGATCTTGTCTTCATGTTACAATAGGCACTTGAAGGATGGTGAAGATGGAGAAATTAGAGCTGGTCATATTGAAATGATGTGATTTGAGGTTCCTAGTTTGCAGCGATATAATCCTGATGCATGGGGTAGAATATTTTACTCTATGGTTGAGATGCAACAAATCTCTTTATTGGGTGTCTGTGTGAGAGGCTCCCTGATGATATGGAGAAGCTTGGGTTGTTTTTTAGCTATGGAGAAATGTGCTTATGCTGGGTGTTTTGTCTTGGTATTGGAAGACAACTTTTTTGTTACCCTGATTGCATGTATGCTATGGAGTTGATCATTGGATGGTCTGAGAGCTTCTGAAATAGCCTGTCTCCCTCAGATGCATGTGTATGTTGGTGGTTGTGGAAATGGCCTACAAGTGGGCCTGAAGTTCCTGAACTATTGTTTCCTTTAATGGATGCTTTGTACTTGCATGTCTCAAAATCATGTTCCTTGGTTTTGAGGGGTTTCATAGTTTTTCCTAAAATCTATGGTTATGCATATTCATGATGATCCATTTTTTCTGGTTTAACCGTTATGGTGTTTCTTGATTCATATTCTTGGTCTTCCAGATGTGAAGTGGGCATGGATGTGCATGGGTGTTTTTCAAACACAGTGGTTTTGTAGGTTTTACATGGTCAAGAGAAAAACTTGTGGTTTTGTGAAGCTGCAGTTAAGCTATTTCTAAAACTTGTGGTTTTGTGAAGCTGCAGTTAAGCTATTTCTAGATCCTGGCTTTTCGGGTGTTGCTAGATGATATAGTTGCAGTTTTGCATACTTCATCCTTGGTGTGAGGAGGTGAAATGCTTTCTCTTCATGGGAGTGCTGGTATGTGATACGACACTCATCATTTCTGTGGTAATGCTTCTAGTTTTCTAGACTATGGTGCTCAGGTTGTGGACATGTTTAGCAAATCAGATTTGTATGTAATCTGGTGTTTGAGTCAAGTTGTCTACATGATATTTTTTTTATTCCTTGAGATCTCAGGTTCGCAGTTTCTAGTGCAATAGTGGGTTTGCATGTTTCAGTATATTGGATCTACGAGTTATGCAGTTTTTTAGGTGTGTACAACCTATTGATTGCAGTGGGATAACTCAGAAGTAGACGATCTATATCCACAAGATTGATTATGTGATTATGCAGACTTGTTAGCTGGCCTTGTCTGTGGTCACTTGTGCATTGGTGTGACTACTTTGGAATGAGAGGATGGATGTTGTAAAGTACCTGAATAGTCGGTTAAGGGGACTTGTAGCATGTGTATCATGATATCATGAATAGCTTGGATACACAGGTTTGTGTAAGCTATTGACAGTGATAGTGTATTTCCTTGGTTTGGAGATCTTGGTGCCACTTGGTTTTATTGTCACATGGACATGTTAATGTGTGGACCTGGAGGATTTTTAGATTAGGAGATGTTTGGTCATGATGCCTGAAAAGATCAGTTGCCACGGTTTAGTGGGAGCTTTAGCATTAACTGTGCATTCATCACTTAGTGGTGAATGATCTTCTTTAGTGTTGTAGATGTTACTAGGAGGAGCTCTTAGATACTGTTGCTGCAGAAGGGTTCTTTCGCATTTGCAGGGGCACTATTTGAGGATGTGTAACATCTAGGAGTCATGGAGGATTCATGAAATCCTTGGCTGAAGTGTTGGTGGTGCTTGACAGGTGATGTTGGTTTAGAGTTTGGTTTGTTTCATGTCATGATATTTTCTTGATTTCTGCATTTGAGTTTTGGCATGATACATTGCTCTTGAGACCATGGTTATGTTCACTTGGAGCATGGAATCTCTAAAGGGGGATGGTAAGATCATGATTCACGATAAGTTCCTGATTTATATGATTGGAGCTTTGATAGTGGTCTGGTGATTCTCTGTGTGTTGGGTGCATTGATCTTTTGCTTGATTACTTCATGTTGGTGTAGTGATGTATTTGGAGTTTAGCATGAAATGATTATTTATAGATGCTCATGGGTACATGGAGAATAAGGTGAGGCTGAAATTCTCTTAAGATAAGAGAAGTGTTGTTGATGGTTACTCTTGATGAAGATTTTAGCAGAAAGTCCGAGGAGCCTACACCTTGGTTGGACGTGAGTTCAATACAGACCTATGAGGAGAATGCTCTTGGAGGAGTCATGATGGCTTGTATATCTTGGAGGAGCATTCTTATCCCCGCTCATGGTCTACTCGGCAGTTTATTACTTGAGAGGTATTGCCCATTGTTTCTCTCAGGTGTTTTATGCTTTCTTTAATAGACATGGATATTGAACTGCTTATAGATGGTTCTAGAGGATTCATTGTGAGAGATGGATAGCATGATTAATCTCCTTGTGCATTTGAGTTTAAGATATCGTTCATTGATGAGGACTGTCAGGAGATGGTTTTATGGGCTATTTTCCTGAAATAGGAAATGGATTAGTTTGATCTTCTTTGGTTTGAGAGGCTTACATCCATGTTGGTTGCATGATTACATATGTTGAATTTGATCTCTTGAGATTGAATGTTTGTTTGGGTGCTGTTATGCTATTCTCTTTACGGTGTTGTGAAGGAGATCATACTTGACACAGTTGGCACTTAGAGGTGTTTGTAGGAGGATTTTCTACAAGTTTATGATGTGCATTATTTCTCTTGGTCTCAGTTATTTTTCTGATGGTGTGTTTCACATTACATTGGTTTGAGGTTTTGTTTGGAGCTGAAGTGATCACTAGTTTGTGGTCATGTGCTTTCACTTATGTTCTTGGGTGATAGCATGAAGGTTTTGTTATCTCTTTCATTGTTGGGTGTGAAGAACTTGAGAGATTTCTGGACTGGTGGTGAGATGTACAGGTTATTGATTTACAGATTTTACATATCATGGTGGATGTTCCTGCAATGCTACATGATGAGTACATGTTATATGTAATGCCATTAGTAGACTTGGTATGTCTTGTTAGTTTTCAGATTTAGCATTACTCATGCAATGGGAGTTCTTGGTTGTGTTTGGTCATCTTCGACTGGTTGACACATGGAGCTTGTACCTATAGTTTGGGTGAATATATGCTGGCATGAGTTTGCTATGTTCTTCTATACCTTTGAGGTATGTGTGATTGGATGAGTTAGCACTTATTGTGTGTGCTATTTTCAGTCACGTGGGTTTTGTTCAGTTGGATGGGTGCAGTCAGTTTTCTGATTGTTGTTCTAGCTAATGTTCTATCTTATTTCTGGAGGATGGTTTCATGGCTGTGTCCTGGAAGCTTTGAAGTTGGTTATGTTGGAGCTTTTGTGTAGCTTGTGAGCACAGTGGAGTGGAGGTAGTATCAGCTTTGGTTCTATGACTTGGAGCGTTGATGGTTTACTATAATTCCTTTGTCAAGTGGGAGAATGTTGAGTACTTGTGACTCAGATTATAGGCATCGACTTGTGCTTTTCTTTGTCTCAACGATCTCTTGTTCTTGGGTGATTGCCCTTTGTTATCGGCCTGACAGGCTCTATCGGCGCTGCTTCGATGTTTTCTACTGATGGTCTGGAGTCTTACAGATCGGTTCAATGGTTCGTTGGTTCAAGGGTTCAACTTGATCGAGCAGAATGTAGCCATCAACTTTGCTTTAGTTTATTACTCTGACCATTTGTGTCTCCTCGATGGTGGTTTGTTCCTACGATGTGCTATCGACGAAATGGGGGTCTTCGGCGTAACATGTTTGTGTTCCAACGATGGAGTATGTTTCACCGATGGAGGTTTGGTATTGGCAGGACTAACACTATCGGCCTTCGGTGGAATTCTTACTCCGATGAGCTTGGTTTGACCGATGGAGTTTGGCATCAGCAAAAGGAACTTTGTCAACGAAGAAGGATGAAGTCACACCGAAGGTCTTGGTCACTCCGATGGTTCGTTGATGATTGACCAGCTGGGGTTGTCGGCGGCAAAACTGTCGACGATAGACTTAGCGCATGTTCGTGGATATATACTACTGCTGTGTTTGTCAACTGATGCATGTGCGACTATTTAGTCCTCATGAATACGAACGGTTGCGAATGGTTAAAAATGAACTGTCGACCTTTTGGAAGTTGTAACAATCTAAGATAGTAACCGATTGTTCTATTTCTGTAATGTGAAATGTGACTAGAAGTGAGAGAGAGAGAGTTCAGGCTGTTCTATTCAGTTGGTTATTAGAGACAAGAAGAGTAGTCTCAACACTCATGCATGGACATGTAGTTCTGAATGCTGGATGAGTGTGATACCTGGAACCGGGCAAGACAGATAGATATGAGAGGAGAGATTGTCGAATTGTCTCCAGATGGAACAGGATGTTAATCTCCATGAAAGGCTTAGTGCCAGATTTGTATTGTAACTGTATTTTTTGTTGCTGAATAATACAATGGTGATCTGGGCTTTTGGAGTGTGGGGTTTTTTACCCGTAAGGGTTTTCCCCATGTAAATCTGTGTTTTTGTTCTATCTTTCATGTTTAATATTTCTGCTGTTGAAACTGGTTAATGTTGCTTGTACTTTCCTCTAAGGGTTAATGTTGGAAATGAACTATGTATGATTCCATTTTGTGGCATAGTTGTGAGTGTTTTCGAGGCAATCTAATGAAATTTAAAGTTACGGAAGACACCAGTGTTCTTAGATGTTCATTCTGAGATGCACTCATTTCTTACAACCTCAAAGAAATGTTGTCTCATGGAATGCAATGATTGCAAGATATGCACGAAATGGATTTTTCATAAGTCTTTAGAAACTTTCAAGCAAATGCACAAAAGAAACTTTCAACCAAATGTAATTGGCACATCTAAAACCAAATGGCACAACCTTATCCAACATCCTCCTTGCCTATGCCAAAATGTGATCTGGGGAACATGGTGTGGACAACCATCAAAGCATAAAGGATATAGGAATTTTGTCACATATTGTATTTGCAGCTGCCCTTGTAGACATGTATGGAAAGTGTGGAAGCATAGACAAGGTGCGTGAACTATTTGACATGATGCCTCAAAGAAATGTGCAGTCTCATGGAATGCAATGATTGCAAGATATGCACAAAATGGATTATTTGAAAATGATTTATAAACTTTCAAGCAAATGCAACTGGCATGTGTAAAACCAAATTCCTATAACAATAATTGATCATCATATTAAATATTTAATATAAACTATCATATACATAATGTCATGAACATAACATCTAGTCTATATATAAAGCCATATAGGCATGTCCAAACAAAGCCATACAGGCATATACAAAAATATACATCGGTAACATACAAAAGTATGTATACAAAGCCATCTAGACATACAAAAAATGTCCCAAAATCTAGTTTCCTATGGACTTCTATCAAATAATTGGTTGCCCTTGCTTGGCCATGAAGGTGGAGAGCCAATTAGTGACTCATCCTCTCTCTCCTGTCAAGTAGACCTCCTCGACAGAGCTTTTTGTAGCTCCACCTGTTAATACAATCAAACAATATGCACATTAATATAGAAAACATGAAATATATAACATCACATATGTAATTGATCACTTACCACTATTTGATGATCACTCTTGATCATCTTTTCTCTCTCTTTGCCTATAGTTGGATGAGTTGGAGTTGTGACCTCCCGTGAGAAGCATCAAGAAGCAAAATTGACTAAACATAAATATCATTTATGTACATCAAATGACATGAGATAAAAAAGAAATACAAAATGACATTTACATGTTATTGGCTCATACCTCGATCAAAGGATTTAAAGACAACATGGCTGCAGTAATGCTTGCCTACGCTGACTCACGAAGATGAGGAGGAGTCTCCATATTCGGCATCTGAAAATAGAGTTCAAGGTTATTTGACCAAAATAGGTATATAACATTATCTAAATGCATAGTGATTACAAATGGTTAAATTTACCTCCGTATAAGTGGTTTTGCATGCAGGGGACCAAGGAAACCGTGGAGGTGCTAGTGAAGCTCCCTGTTGAAATCATCAAATTGTCACTAAATAATAACCATTGATATATGTACTATATTTATGATCATGTGATAAATTACATACCTATTGACTCGACCTCCTCTCATAACCCGCTAATGGATGGCTAACAAAGGTAGGATGAATACTCTGACCCTAGAATTTCATTGCACAGATAGTTACATACATTAATTTTGAATTATAATATAGATAGTTGTCTAAAATTAATTACAAATTTCAAATAAGAATATATTAAATCAAGATGAAACTTGTAAAAAATTACCTGGGAGTCAATACCAAATGTATGTTGTAAGACATCATATGTGAGAACAAGATCATCCAATATGGATATGTCCATCACTGGATGTTGCCCCTGCGTTGCAGTATCCTGCCGAGAGTTCTATCGTGAGTCCTGCATCCCATAATCACACAGGTTCCCACATGAACTACATAGATGTGGGGACAAATGATGCTTGTTGCTCTCACCCTTATTGGCCTGGGTGAGATTATCACTGTGTTGTGCTAGAGACTGTGTGAGAGCACTCAATGAATGTAGTGTCTCCACCTCAACACTCTCCTTCAAATTTGAAGGGAGTGACACATGTTTTGACCTCAACAAGGGTTTAGGTACACAGTTTTGGTCTCGCTGTGCCCCCTCTATCTTGGCCAAAGCCACCACCTCTGCCCTGGAACTCTTGAATGTCAAAATAATTAGGAATCTTCTTGAGGATGAACTCGCAATGCAGTTTCCTCAAGAAATATTGTGGCACCTCATTGTTGTTGCATAGATGCTCGTCAAACACCATGTACCATCTATCCCAAAATTTTTGGGATATATCTTCATTCCTACACCAATGAATATGGAAGCATTTGCAAGTCTCTTCTAATCTTTGGCCAGTCTTAGGATTGATAAAGTGTGAATAGAATGTAGATAATTTTGTAATTTTTAGGTCCTTCACTTGTTCCTAAGACAATTTGTCAGCATAGTATTACTGACACCTCTCCTTATAGTCATGAAATTCAGTGATTTGGTTTGTCACCGATTCAGTGTGAGAAACAATCATCTCTAATGACTTTGCAAGTGCTCTCTTACGATCGGTGCTTGCACTTGGATTGTTTAACATTTCAATTAGGGTTTGAAGATATTTTTATTTTCTTCTATTTGCCCTAAATAGTTTTCCTGCGTATCTCTTTCACGATGAGGATGTGAAGGTGCGGGGGTTTTGAGGGTTGTTTGGACCCTCAATTGTTGGATTTGTGTTTTGTGTTGCCTCATTAATTGTAAATGCAATATAAAAAATCAATCAAACATTGAAAAGGTAAAAAAAACTTTTCAAACTCACAAAAATTAAGCAAACCCTACCTTCTTTGGCTGTTGCACCCTTTACATTGCCTTCATGATGTCTTTGGGAGTAGGATTGGCAAGATGGCATGGTGGAAACATCAGTTACCCTTAGCACTTGGTCGATTGCTCCTTGCAATGCGCTCATGGTTTTGCATTGGTTTTTTCCTCCTACGACTACAGAAATGGCCGCAAGCCTTGTGTTTTATGTTTTTTTTCTTTTAGCAAGTAATAACGTGAGCTCTTTATAGTCTGCATGGGACCAAAAAGTCATGTGGCAACTTTTTGGTCCCACAACTCCATGCATACACCCTAGTGTAAAGGGATAAGAAGAGGATTAGAACTTGTGTGGTGACTTACAAATCAGTGTGGTAGGTTATAGCATAGTGCTATAGATTCGAACGCATAAAAAAATAAACATATATCAATTCAACATTTACATATATACATATATATATTCTCACTATACATTCCATGGAGCATATATGAGTGAGAGTGAGAATATATATATATATATATATATATATATATATATATATTCCCTTCTTATTCTCTCATATATCTTTCTCTTACTCATCCATGTCCATATATGCCTCTCACTCATATATACTCCATGTCTTTCTCTCTCACTTTCATTTCCTTATATGGCCTCTTAATGCCTTTTCATCCTGCATTTTCCTTATAACCTTTCATAAATACTCTTATTTATCCTTTTCCCACAAATTCACCTTTCCCTTTATGATATTTATCCTTATTATATAACTTATTTAGAGATGTTTAGGTGTGTTTAAAGTTATTTGAGGGTTATATGACCCATATATGGGTCCAAATGACATATACGAAGGTTGTGTGATGTTGCACAACTTCCTATATCACTCTAATGAATGTCTAATGCTCATATACAATACCTCAAATCCCTTAGTGTAGTGTGCGGTATTTACTCAATCTTCTTCTCTATCTTTGTAGGATGTGGAACTCTTCTTGTATGGTACCACAAACCCTTTGCGGTGTAAGTGGGGATTATATTTACTCACTACAAACCCTTTGCAATATAAATGGGAATTGTATTTATTTGTGTCTCTTGCCAATAGTCCCTTAGGCTTATTAGCCATTAATGCATGCAACCTAGAAGACTTGATAAGGCCCATTTGAATTAGCTTTACTTCTTTCTGAATTAGAAGAATGAAAAATGTATCAAAAGTATGCACAACACATGCAACTCCCATAGAAAGCCAATGGATATGAAAGTTTTTGTATCAACCAAAAAGAGTTATCTTTGTTTTAAATATTTTTATGCATTATAGGTTCTTTGTCCATGTTTATCTCATTAGAATTTATAATTTAATGAGCATATTTCTAAAGGTCTCAAGATCCTTTGACAATAATGTATAGGTTGTTGGTTGTGGTATTCTTGTTGCGCTTATTGATAGAGTCTCCAAACATAGTTTCTACACCTTGCTAAATATCTTAAGTTGCACATTAATAACCTGGTCACATTTTCAACTCAAGACTTGTATGAGATTTTATTTGACGTAGACTTACATATTTGATCTTTCAAAAGTCACTTTTTGTAAGGATTTCTTAAGTATTTCAAATTTTCATCCAAAGAAGGAATATCAACATGTGCCTAAATTTTTAATTTAAAATTCAAATCTTTTGTATCATAGATTTGTTCTAGTAGACCATCTATCAAGGAGTCATTCAACAATTATATCCTTGCATCGTAGGTACACATTTGGATTCTAAACGAGAGCCTAATTGGACATTTGGATTCTAGAATTAATGAAAGCCTATTTGGACTAATTAAAAGACAAGGTTGATTCCATAGGAGAACATATCACCTGGTATAAAATGTGATGTATGATAGCATTTCCTTAAGATTCTACATGAATATTTTGTTAGTGTTAATTCTCCAGTCTTCTCTGTGATTGACGGATGCAACTTGTTTCTGTTACAGTCTTCTCTATAGTAACTTAAGTTGCATGCTAATTAGGCTAAGCTAACCAAGGAGATCTCACCATAGTTTTAGTCCTTACGAGAGTTCCTTTTTGTTATATCTCTATATTTTTGTTCATGCAATAATCAATTCAATTTTTCATATGTAGATGCTCTATTTTTCTCTATTTTTTGTTTTAATATGTGCTTGATTTTTATCTCTATAGATCTGGATAAATCTACATGGTATCAGAGTGGGAGGAGATGAAATCAAGTCTGTAAGTTTGTTTTTGCATTGAAATCATCTATGTTTCTATTTACGCTATCTGTGTCTTTTTTCTTCATACACTCCATTCGTTTCGTGGCTCTGGAAGGTGTAGTTTGCAAAAAATGGAGGCAAATTAGTGAAGACAAAGGCAAATTTGAAAGGCCGCTTCTATTTGAGAGAAGCGCATGCCTGAAAGGCATGAACTGGGCAAACTTTGGCGTAGTAGAAGTTTTTAATGCTCATGTTTTTTGCTAAACACGTCGACCTCTCTTGTTTGGCGTGGTGAGCATGAAAATAAAGGCCTGTGGCCTGCTTCCTTAGGCCCGTGGCTTCCTCCCTCAAGCCTGCGGCCTACTCCTTGCTGAGTTGGTTCTTGTAATTCTTTTGTATGCACTCAAAAACTCAGTCAATCAAAACGTGGCCTACTAGATGCCTGACCGAGGCTGTTAAAGTTGGAGCTTGCATTCTCTATATGCTGATCTGTGAGGAAGGAGTATGAGTCCAAGAGAATGGTACTGAAGATTAGAGTTGTTGAAAAGAATGAAATTTTTAGCCTCTACAACCCTCACACATTTTGAGTACAGTTTGAACTATGAGATACCCCCACACATTTTGCAATAAGAGAATTACACATTACAATCTCTGTTAATTGCAATTTCTCTCTTGATTTGGGGTTGTTACTTGCAATTCCTCTGTTCCAGCCCATGAGAGCATAAAGGGAGCATAAACATTTCTCTTGCATGTCACTACATGTGAAGGAGAAGTTTCTTTTTATATTTTTTGCATTCATTCTTGGGGGATTATACATGTACTTTGTAATCACAAACTAAGATAAAGTTCCATTTATAGGGGGTTAATCATGTCTCTTAAACACCATTTTCATCATTCTGTTGTTAGGCTAACTTCAGAGAATTTTTTATCTTGGAAACAAGGGATAAAGAATCACTACCTTGAGTAGGATCTACTACCCTATCTCCTCAGACTCGTTCCTGAGTCAAGTAATTATGATGAAAAAAAAAATGGTTTAATAATAATGACATAGTCTATGGACTAATATGTCTTACTATTTCTGAGGATACTCTACATCACATAGAGCACACTAAGTGCCCTTTCACTACTTGGATCATCATCCAATAGTTATATGGAGACATTGAATCTCCATCTGAAAGTGATGTTTTCTTGAAAACCAGGTTGTTGATGATATTGAGACTTATGTTGCCTCATCTAATGTGGACACATCTAGTATGGATGATCAATTCATTAATACCCCATCAACAACACCTGTTGTAGATTTAGATTCTAGAGATGCTTCTTCGAGAACCTCCAGTGATTCATTGCAGCGAGATCATTTATGTCTTTTGGATTCAGTCTATTGGGACCTCATTCTACCAGACATTTCTTTTTTGTTTGTAGAGTCCCTCATTTCGGATCTAGATGACACTATTGAGGACAAATGTCTTCTCTTTGAGGACCACTCTTTTGTCCTTGCATTTGTTGTTACTTTTGAGCTTTGTTTTGCTTCCTCGAAAGCTTCCAATGGCTTCTTGCAGCAAGGCATCCATAGTCTTCCTGATTCAACTTTCTAGGATGATCTCTTGACAGGAGTTTCAAACTTGTTTATGGAGACTCACATTTCAGATTTGGAGGACACATTTGAGGAGTTATCTCTCCTCTTTGTTGACAGCCACATCAACCCTGTTGGCCCACCATCTTCATCGCCTTTACAACTTGCTCTATATCAGTCTTCATACGATCTTGGATCGCCATCATTGCTTTTTGACATGTGGACATGTGAGCAGTTTTCAGAGGCACACATCATCTGGATTTGGATTCCAGTATCACCCATCTTTTTTGATTGGATTCTCCAATCACCAGTGGATCCTTTTCTTCCTAAGGGGAGAAATGTGTTGGAGTCCAGGACAACACTGAGAGGGGGGTGAATAAGTGTTGTATTAGTTTTCAAATCTTTTACAAATTTTTGCAAACTTTATCTTACATGACAAATAAAGAGGAATACATTAATGATTTATTGAGTTCATATGCACAAGACAAATAATGAAGGATGTGAACAAAACTTAATAAGTAAAGCACTAATATACACACATACAGATGAAGACAACATGAAACATGACACATGCTTTTCATGAGTGGAAAACCCTACTGGGGTAGAAAAACCACTCAAAACTGCCTCACTGGCTTAAGCAAAAACCTCACTTGTTACAATGTTTAGAAGCACCAACTTCAAGGAGCACCAACCCCTAATACCTACAAATAGGTCTCACTGACCATACTAGCCTCACTGGCTACAAGATGCCTCACTGGCTACAAGATGTGTCTCACTAACAAATGTAAGGTCTCACTGACCTACAAGCCTCACTGGCAAACACAATCACCATTAGAAAAGATAAACAAAATTAGAGGGTTACTCTGTTTCCATTCAATTCATTAATTCATTCACCTGATTATCTTTGCATAACAATTCACCTGATTATCTCTGCATAACAATTCACCTGATACACCATCATTGTCTTCAATGTTCAATATGAATATATGTTGCAACAAGGAGATTATCATTTCTACATTATGGTCCTCACATCAACTCTCTCAGCTCAATTTTCACTCTTTCAATAAACATTTGATGACCTTGTCATTCTTTGTATTTACCCTTGCAAAACATGATCTCATACATACAAAAATCATCTGTATCTTCTCAAAGATGTCTTCAATTCACACACACCATGTCAATGTACTTGTAAAACCATTATATGCAATTTGAAAACCCTTTCACATTCTCTGAAAACAAAGTTATCTTCTTCAATTCTCATCTTCCCTATAAATTTCTCTTATTCAATGATTTTCTTTTTCCTCTTGCAAATATAAATCACATATATATTTCTTCTATGTATCCATGTAAGAGAATATAAACTTTTCATATTCCATTGATATTTTCTCCAAATAGCTTTTCAACTCTCTTTGTACACCTTAATCAATTTTGCCCTTTTCAATTTCATCTTCCCCTACAAAAACACATTCTTTGTTTGCAAACAAAATCAATAAATATTCTTCAAATTATTTTATCATTTTATTTCATCTTGAATGATTTTCATCTTATAAAAAAATTCTCTTCAATCTGCCCTTAGAGAGAATAAAATCTCTTTTTAACATGATCTCCATCTGTAAAAATATTTTCATCCTCATGTGCAAAAATAAAATCAATCTGCTGCAATAAAAACTCTTCACCTTCTCTCTGCAATTTTCTCTTTCAAAAAAATTACTCTTCAATCTCTTCAATTTCTTCCCACAAAAGTAAATCTTTATGAAGACTTTTCTTCATCTCTGCAAAAAAAAACATCTCCAAAAAAAATAAAACCTTCAATATCAAACCCCATTCATCTTCTGAGCCCTCTTGCAATTTCATATTTATTTTTCCTTGCATCATAAAAAATTTCATGTCTTCCATATACAAATCCTCTCTAAAAAAATTTCACACAAAACTCTTAAACTTCTCATACCAAATAAAATATTTGGAAAGCCAATAGAATATCTCTAAAAAAACTTCCTCCTTAATATTCTCTCTGCCATGAAGTGGAATCTAAAATAGAATAAAGATCTTCTTAAAAATAATGCCTTTAATATCCATAAAAATCTCCCACAAAATCTCCTTAAAAATAGCTTTGAAAATCTCCTTAAAAAAAATCATGTAACTTCACATTTTTATTTATGTCATAAAATATGACATTTAAAGGGGGTCAACAAAATAGGATAAAAAACAAACTTTATATATTTAAATAAAGCCATGAAATGGCTTGTTCACTTTTCCTCAAAAATCTTTGCTTTTTATATATTTAAATATTCAATACTTTTGCTCCCCACTTTTTAAGCATATAAAGTCCACTTTATTTGATTTATAAGGAGATAAAAAAAAATCAAAGTTTCTAAATTAAAGTAAGGATATTTTTATGCCTTATTCATACTCCCCACCATAAAATAAGGACCTTTGAATATATTCAATAGGCAACTTCAAGTGGAATAACCTACACTTGCAGGTCAACAACCATTTATAAAATAAAGTCATACTTTATGACATTTGATCTCCTTATATACACTTAGAGCTTATAGTTAGGATTTTAATATTTTAGGCATTTTGATAACAAAATCATAACATATTAGAATAAGTGAAATTCTCAATTCACAATGATAACCATTGATTCTGCTATTAATAAACATTAATGCCTCTGTCAACATTAATGCCTCACCCTGATCAAGCATGACAAGATGAACTTACCACTCTGATCAAGCATGACAAGATGAACTTTATCAACAACCTTGTATCATAAAATATATGCATTGTATCATACTTATCCTGATTGATGATTGATCTTGCAATCTTGTGAATATCAAGAATGTACACAAACTGATCAAACAAGTTAGGATTTCCTAACTTAGCCATGAAGCAACATATCAACCTGAAGTATATGAACAACTCCTGTCAATACCAACACCTTTTTGACATCAATGACAATCTACTTTCATCAAAATGTTGTTTGTAGGTAGTGGATCATATTCTATCTTCAGGTGTTCATCATTGGCACATGAGCTCTTTCATTATGGGGTGATTCACATATTCTTTTCTTATATTCTCTCTATATTTGTGGGGGAATTTTATATGTACATGGGTATCTAAAATGGTCTTGATGCCAAGACCTATCTTTGTTGGCTATATTGGCTTTTGTCTCCTTAGTCAAATTTAAAGGGGCGGTTTTGTTCCCATAGGGTTTTTCCTCTTTCCTCATTCCTCTTTCTTTAGGCTTTTGTCTCCTTAGTTAGACTTAAGGGGGGGTGTTAGCGTTAATTCTCCAGTCTTCTCCGTGATTGATAGATGCAACTTGTTTCTGTTACAGTCTTCTCTACAGTAACTTAAGTTGGATGCTAATTAGGCTAAGCTAATCAAGGAAATCTCACCGTAATTTTAGTCCTTACAGGAGTTCCTTTTTGTTATATCTCTGCATTTTTGTTCATGCAGTAATCAATTCATTTTTTCATACACAGATGCTCTATTTTTTTATGCTTTTTTGTTTTTATCTGTGCTTGATTTTTATCTCTGTAGATCTAGAGAAATCTACATATTGATCTACATTTTAAGCAGATAAGATGGATTTGACTCATCAAATCGCGAGGGTCATACCAATTCATGGGTGATTGTATCAGGTTATGTCTTGTTGATTAGAAATTTAGTTCCACAATTTGGCAACTTAAAATAGGAATCAAGGTGTTTTCATAATTCTTTGGTTGTGTGCCCATCGTAATGTTCATTTCAATAAGATAATTATCTGATCTTCGACATCCTTGCTCCATAATTGTACATTGTGTGTGGTGTTTCATCTTATTGATGTTTAGTTCGACAATCCTTAATTGGATTCATATAGTTTTTTAATTCTCATGAATCAAGATTTGATGTAACAGGTTATAATTGTAGAAATTAATGTAATCATTCTATTTATGTATCTTTTAAGTCACACAACTTACAAATTCATGTCTCTCATTTTCTTGAAAAACAGTGTATCAATACTCATCCCCACGTCCTGATAACTATGTTAATCACTTAATATATCGCGCATTATGCAGAGCTCTCATGTTACCCAACTATTTGTTTCCTCAACATTCAGTTCATGTAATTATGAAAGATGGATGATCACCAACAGGTTGTCTCCATTCATATTTCATTAGAGTATGTTTGTTTGTATTTTGTTGCAGTATACTTACAGTTTTCCTTGCATTTTAATAATTCCATTGGTTACCAAAACAGTGATAGCATATCTCCTAGGCAAAAGAAAGGTAAAAAGATAGGCATATTTGTCGCATCAAGTTACAAGAAATGATACATTTTTAGGTGCATCTAATTCAACATAAGGACCTTTTTCACTCTTTGAATTCAAATTATGGATCTTGCCTTTAGTCATCTGTAATAAAGTAATGAATTTAAAATCCGTATACACATACTCATTTGGGTATTTGGTTCTTTTTCTCCTACTCTAGTCCTTGCCTAGTATGGTTCAATTCAACCAAAAGTAAAATGTAATTTATAAGAATGGTTGTGCTCCCTTTTTTTAGGGGAGAGGACCCAATTGTTGAGCATGTTCCAATAGTTGCGATAGTATTTGTGGATTTAAGGCTCAATATTTTTTTAAAAGTTTAGCATTAGTAGTTGTGACTTTAAGGTTATTAGTGTTGACTATAAGTACTTCTAATTAAATGAAATGTGTTCTTTAGATCTAAAAAGCAACCAATCATGTGGTGTCACATCAGCGTACCAACAAAACATGATTGAATGCACAACTATTGGTCCACCATTTTTTTTCAGTTTTTTTGGATACCTCAACAAAAAGCATGCTGATGTGGCATCATATTTGATGATGTGGACCTGAAACCTTAGTTATAAGCAGGGCCCTTGCCAAGTAAGTTGTTGTAAAATTTTTGGAGTGATTCGAAATTGCCACGTAGTGAAGTTAGGGTGCTCAACTACTAAATCCTCTCCCCTATCGATACTTCAAATGATCAAAGTTATATATCCAACAAACCTAATCCTCTATTGAATAGATTATGGGATAAGTATGCTTATCAATGGACAATGGTAATCTGGCAATCATTTTCCATGAGAATTGGTGTAGGGGCACCCAGAAAATCATGTTTTCTTTTGTAATAAGGTCTATTGACCAATGCATCTTCATTTCAGTTTATGTCTAGGTTCATTTTTGTAAGTCCTAAGTGACATTTGACTTTTGTAATCGCCCAATGCTAAAAATAGTAATAATGCCAAAAATAGGTAGTAGTGTTTCCCAGCCGCTTGGAATCAGTCTCCCAGCCACTTGGAGTAGATTTGGTACTACTCTGGGCGAATCTATAAAAACCTAGAGAAATGAACCGAATGCATATACAGATTAGGGATTGAGATTGTGATCAGTCATATGATAATGTGATTGTGCAAATGTAATCAGGCATTGTGAAGGAGAAATCGATCTTTTCTGTGTTGTCAATTTTGTTTTTCATTCTCTGTAAATACAATTGCATAGTCGTAACTTTCCTTTCCTCTCTGTTTTCCCATTGTTGCAAAATGTCGATATGAGGCATTCCACTGATAAGATTTCTGTCAAAATCAGTGGAATGGCTTCATTGTATATATATTTGTTTTCGTTTCCTGTTTCTTTTATTGTTTCAGCGGCATAGATGTTCCAGTTCATGGGTCATGCACAATAGTTCGCCTAGCATTTTGCATGTGCTAGGGTTCGGTGAAGGAAGACTATGTAATGGTGTATGGGAGTAGCAACGTAAGAAACCCTAATGTTCGCCATTGATGGAAATCTGGCCGACGCATATGTTTTCAGCGTGATTAGTAAAACAACAACCCCGTGGTAAGCTCAGCCGATAATCCAAGTCCCACCAATGAGTGTGCTTCAAAAGTACATTGCGGATGTACATTGCAAACAACGCGTAGGAGAATGTATGCTGTGAATGCATATGAGGTATGCATGTTGGGAATGTATCTTTTGGCAGATACAAGCAGTGACTAGTCGTAACGGTGAATCGGGGTGTAGTAGCCAGCTATAGCAAGTCATGTTATGCATATACGATAGCTTGGTAGTTTGTTGTTAAGTTTGCCGCTTCCATTGTGCGTTCTGGATCATTTTGGTATCAGAGCCAACAAAAGGTCTGCATCAAGTGTTGGCATTGTCTGTGAATGTTTATGTCAGACAGAGAAAGCGAAGGAGGGGCTAGCGATATGCCTCCAAAGGGGATGACCACCGAAGTGGCCAAAAAATTCAAGGAGATGGAGGATCTAATCAAGACTAGAGTCAAGGAAGCACTCCAGGCTAAGTTGAAAACCTTAGGAAAAGGCAAGAAACCAGACGAGGAGTCTGATGGAGAAGAAGAAGATGGGGAAGAGGAAACAACCTTAGCACAAACAGATATATCTACAGATCGAAAACAATTTCTGGAGGCTATAAAATCGCTCGGTAAGGAGTCATCTGAATCAAGAATGGAGATTCTGATGTTCAGCGGAAAGATGGATGCAGAAGAAGTCATCGAATGGATCGAGGCTTTAAACAATTACTTCGAGTACAAGGAGGTACCGGAGAATAGGAGAGTCAAGTTTGCAAAAATGAAATTGAAAGGTGCTGCACTCACGTGGTGGAACTACACCCAGGGAGAAAGGGTGAAGAGTGGCAAGAGCATGATCTCATCCTAGAGTCGGATGGTAGAGAGAATCAAGGCTCAGTTCTTACTAGCAGATTATCAAGTGCAGATATACAGGAAAATGCAGAACCTCAAGCAGAAGGATATGGATGTATCCACGTATACAGAGGAATTTCATAAATTGACTCTAAGGTGTGGACATGCTGAGGAATTTAAAGGAAGAGTTGCCAGGTATATTAATGGCCTAAAGTATAGCATACAAGATGAGATTACCATCTTAACACCAGACACCATGGACAAGTGTTTCCAGGTCACACTAAGAGTAGAAGAGAAATTGAAAAGAAAAGGAGAACAACAGAACAGAGGCAGAGGTGGAAAGAATTTCAGGGGCAGAAATAGCTTTGGTGGCAGAAATCAGTTCCAAAAAAATCAAGGGGAGTCCAGTCGGCAAGAACACAGTGAAGATTCTAGTTCCAGAGCGGGTTTCAGAGGAAGGAGACCCAATGGGAGAGGCAAATTTGTTGGACCAGGCAGAGGTCCTAATGTCTTCATGGGAAGATGTTATAATTGTAACCAAATTGGGCACACAGCAGGTAGGTGTCCAGAGAAAGCCTCAAGCTCTCATGGAGGAGAGAGAAGGAACCAACTGATTCAAGAAGAAGATTGTCAGAGTGTGAGCTCACCTATGAGAAGCGCAGCTCCAGCACAAGATGGAGAGAGTCTCATGATGAGAAGAACAATGCTGAAGGTACCACAAAACAAGGAACCACCCCAGAGGAAGACACTATTCAGAACTCTGTGTAAAGTTTCTGGCAAAAAGTGTAAGGTAATTGTTGATTCTGGTTCAACTGAAAATTTAGTTTCAATAGAAATGGTAGAGGAATTGAACTTGAAAAGGTTGCCACATATTAGTCCATACAAAGTGTCATGGATGAATAAAGGGCAGCAAGTCTTGGTTGATGAATAAGCTTGGGTAGAATTTCAGATAGGGGAATATGGAGATAAACTTTTGTGTGATATAATTCCCATGGATGCATGCCATTTACTGTTAGGTAGACCTTGGCAGTATGATGTACAAGCCCAGCATGATGGTAAATCCAATTCTTTTCTGATCACTAAGAATGGTGAATAGTATAAGATGGATCCTTTAACAGAAGAAGGTGTAGACAAGAACGTAGGCTCAAGTATCATGTTAATGAGTGAGAAAGAGTTTCTCCATACTCTGAAAGAAGAGAGAACCCAGGGGTATGCTCTGATTTTGAAACCTAAAGACAGTTTTGATTTGTCTAAAAACAGCAAGGAAAAGGTCCCCAAAGAAGTGCAGGAATTATTAGATAGGTATAAGGGTATCATGGTGGAGGATATGCCCAATGTACTACCCCCTGTGAGAGACATAAGTCATCAGATCAACTTCATCCTAGGATCCACATTGCCAAATAAACCAGCTTATAAGATGACACCTAATCAGAATGAGGAGATTGCTAAACAAGTACAAGAACTGTTGGATAAGGGTTTGGTGAGGAAAAGTCTTAGTCCATGTGTTGTACCCACAGTTTTAGTGCCCAAGAAGGAAGGCAAATGGAGGTTATGTACTGATTCAAGAGCCATAAATAAGATCACCATCAGATATAGGTTTCCTATGCCCAGAATAGAGGACCTTATGGATTGTTTGGGTGGAGTTCGATATTTTTCTAAAATTGATCCCAAGAGTGGATACCATCAGATCAGGATTAGAGAAGGGGATGAATGGAAGACAGCCTTTAAGACTAATGAAGGTCTTTATGAGTGGCTGGTGATGCCATTTGGACTGTCCAATGCCCCAAGTACCTTCATGCATCTAATGAATGAGGTATTTAAGATTTTATTGGCAATTTGTTGTTGTCTATCTTGACGATATTCTAATTTTTAGCAGGACAAAGCAAGAACATTTGCAGCATTTGGAACAGGTGTTGAAGAAGCTGCATGAGAAGAAATTGATGATCAATATGAAGAAGAGTATCTTCATGAAGGAAGAACTCACATACCTTGGATTTGTTATATCCCAGGGCAGTTTGAAAATGGATCCAGAGAAGGTAAAAGCTATTCTATCTTGGCCAGCGCCTACAATAGTGAGTGATGTAAGAAGTTTTCATGGGTTGGCAACTTTTTATAGGAAATTCATAAGAGGATTCAGTCACATTTGTGCACCCATTCTGGATACCATAAAAGGAGGACAGAAATGTAAGTTTGTTTGGAATAGAGTAGCAGATGACTCTTTTGAGATTCTCAAACAGAAAATAGCAGAGAAACCCATTTTGGTTTTGCCTGATTTTAATAAGTTGTTTACTGTGGAATGTGATGCCAGTAACCTTGCCATTGGTGCTGTCTTGAGTCAGGAAAGCAAACCTATTTCTTTCTTTAGTGAAAAACTGAATGATGCTAAAAGGAAGTATTCCACATATGATCTGGAATTGTATGCAATGGTTCAAGCATTGAAGAAATGGAGACATTATCTCTTGCCCAAGGAATTCATTGTTTATATTGACAACCATGCTTTGAGTTTTTTGAATTCACAGGAGAAGCTAAATCACAGGCATATGAAGTGGGTTGAACAACTTCAGGTGTATACTTTTTCCATCAAACATAAAAAGGGACAAGCAAACAAAGTGGCAGATGCTTTGAGCAGAAGAGTGTGCACTATACAAGAAATCCAGTTGTAGAGTGTGGGAGTGGATTCTCTCAAGAATATGTACCAAGATGATGAGGACTTCAAGGAGATATATGTAGTTTGTTCACAATTTTTAGATACCTATCATTCTAATTTTTCTGAATATTTGTTACAGCAAGGGCTACTGTTCAAAGGCAGCCAATTGTGTGTGCCTAGGTGTTCCATGAGGGAGAACATCATCCAAGAGAAACATTGATGTAGTCTTGGAGGTCATTTTGGACTGGACAAGACATTGGAGCAAGTGAGAAGGTTTTTATTTCTGGCCTAAGATGCAAACAGATGTCAGAAAATTTGTAGACTATTGTCACATTTGCCAGAGAGCCAAAGGAACTTCGTCAAATGTAGGTCTCTACCAACCACTTCCAATTCCGCAAAGGCCATGGGAGTGCATCAGTATGGATTTTGTTTTGGGTCTTCCAAGGACTCAAAGAGGCTTTGACAATGTGTTTGTGGTTGTTGACAGGTTTAGTAAAATAGCTCACTTTGTGCCATGTAAATGTACCAATGATGCTTCACATATTGCTGGACTGTTCTTCAAAGAAATAGTTCAAATTCATGGTTTGCCACTGAATATTGTCACTGACAGAGATCCCAAGTTTGTGGGACATTTTTGGTGCACATTGTGGAAGAAATTGGGCACTCAATTATCTTTCACGTCCGCATATCACCCTCAAACGGATGGACAAACTGAGGTGGTGAATAGATCACTGGGTAATCTTTTGAGGTGTTTGACTAAACAACATGGAGAAGCATGGGATATGATCATCCCACAAGCAGAGTTTGCATATAATGACTCTATTAATAGGAGCACAGGAAAGAGCCCTTTTGAAGTTGTATATGGGATTCATCCCAAGGGAGTTTTGGAGCTTAGGGATCTCCAAGACATAGAGAAAAGGAGTGCACAAGGTGAAGATTTTGTAGTCAGTATGAAAGATATCCATGATGTTGTCAGAGAAACTATATAGAAGAATACAGGGAAGTACAAAGAGAGAGTTGATAAGAAGAAAAAGGATGTCCAATACAAAGTTGGGGATTTAGTTATGGCATATTTGAAGAAGGGAAGACTTCCGAAAGGGCAGCCCACAAAACTTCTCATGAAGAAGATAGGTCCATGCAAGATTGTACACAAATTTGGGCCTAACACTTATGAGATAGAACTTCCTCCTGGATTAGCAATTTCACCCTTCTTTAATGTGGCAGATTTGTTTCCATTCAGCGGAGCCAATACAGTAGAGCCAGGAGTAGAAGATGTAGAATGGATTTCTGATCTTCCACCTAGCCAACCAGTTCAGTTGGACTGTATTTTGGACGCAAAGGTTCAGAAGACCAGACACAAAACCTACAAGCAATATTTGGTCAAGTGGTGTGGTTTACCTGATGAGGATGCAACTTGGATGAGCGAGGAGGATCTCATCAAACATGGGGTTTCCATTTCAGACTTGGTTCCTCAAGGGACTTGAGTTTTGTTAACCCCAGGAGTATGGTGCAGGGGCACCTAGAAAATCATGTTTTCTTTTGTAATAAGGTCTATTGACCAATGCATCTTCATTTCAGTTTATGTCTAGGTTCATTTTTGTGAGTCCTAAGTGACATTTGACTTTTGTAATCACCCAATGCTAAAAATAGCAATAATGCCAAAAATAGGCAGTAGTGTTTCCCAGCCGCTTGGAATCAGTCTCCCAGCCGCTTGGAGTAAATTTGGTACTACTCTGGGTGAATCTATAAAAACCCAAAGAAATGAACCGAATGCATATACAGATTAGGGATTGAGATTGTGATTAGTCATATGATAATGTGATTGTGCAAATGTAATCAGGCATTGTGAAGGAGAAATCGATCTTTTTTGTGTTGTCAATTTTGTTTTCCATTCTCTGTAAATACAATTGCATAGTCGTAACTTTCCTTTCCTCTCTGTTTTCCCATTGTTGCAAAATGTCGATATGAGGCATTCCATTGATAAGATTTCTGTCGAAATCAGTGGAATGGCTTCATTGTATATATATTTGTTTTTGTTTCCTGTTTCTTTTATTGTTTCGGCGACGCAAATGTTCCAGTTCGTGGGTCACGCACAGTAGTTCGCCTAGCATTTTGCATGTGCTAGGGTTCGGTGAAGGAAGACTGTGTAATGGTGTATGGGAGTAGTAGCGTAAGAAACCCTAATGTTCGCCGTTGATGGAAATCTGGCCGACGCATATGTTTTCGGCGTGATTGGTAAAACAGCGACCCTGTGGTAAGCTCGGCCGATAATCCAAGTCCCACCAACGAGTGTCCTTCAAAAGTACATTGCAGATGTACATTGCAAACAACGCATAGGAGAATGTATGTTGCAAATGCATATGATGTATGCATGTTGGAAATGTATCTTTCGACAGATACAAGCAGTGACCAGTCGTAATGGTGAATCGGGGTATAGTAGCCAGCTATAGCAAGTCATGTTATGCATATACGGCAGCTTGGTAGTTTGTTGTTAAGTTTGCCGCTTCCATTGTACGCTCTGCATCAAGAATATAGAAATATTTTCTAATTTACCAAAAAAATACATCAGTTTCTCTTCTTCAAACCTAGGATTTTTGCTAGTTTCAATAAGTAGCTACCTCTATTATTCTGGGCAAAGTAATAAATTCAAATACTACCACCACACTTTTACTCTTCTAAACAATTAAAAAAATGGCAATAAATTACAAGCTTTAAACATTCAGGAAGATACTGCTCTATATGGATCAGACCGATTAGATCAAAATGCTCGAATGTTAAAAACTTTAACAGTGTTGTCATCTCCTCCTATGATGATAACCTGTCTATCCCTGGGAAAAATAACATGACCAATTCAATATGTAATAACAAAATTTAATACCAATCAAAGCATGATGCATTTTATATATATCTATGAGGTGGTTCAATGAAGCATAATATATGAAGCACCAACAACACTAATGTCAAAGTTCTAGAAAACATACATTGTGATTGCCATATCCCATATTGAATTACTGTGACTGTGGAAAATTCTTTCTCAAATTTCTAACCAACTATCCCAAAGGTGGACATTTCCATCAAGACAGCTGGTAAATGATATGCTAAGATGAATATGACCACAAGAACCTTATAACACTAAATTAATTGTAAAAAATATTTTTTCTCATATGGAACATCAGGGTCCCCTTCCATGATTCTTGGAGTTGTTGCAAGTATGTGCCTAATCGGTGTTGTTATTGATGTCAACATATTTGTAATGTCATTGGTGTCAATTGTGCTCCTATCTTGTTGTCTTCTTGTAATGAGTACTTGATGCTTTGTATTTACTTATCTAAGTAATCTTGATGTTAAGGATATTGAGAAAATTAGCCTCTCTAGTAGAAACAGTGAGTTGCAGTGGAAACAGTGTATTGCATACAGAAGAACAGTCCAGAAGAATGCTCTGCATTTTTTGTAGAATGAATATCCTTTTCTGTGGATTGGAAGTTATTTAGAAGTCCATCTGAAGATGCTATGTTTCAAGTTTGAGCCTCTGATATGAAGAATTGAATGAGTTATGTTCACCAGAGTGAAAACAACCTTTTCTGTATGTTTGACAAAGACAGTGAGAAAGTGTTATGCTCCACATTCCTCTGCATTGAAGTATTTTGATCTGCGGTTCTAGAGATAAGTCTCAAATAATGTTAAGTGCCTTCAACTCCAATGGTTCGTGATTTGGTGGTCCGCAAGCCATCTTTTTTTTATGATAGTAGCTAACAGTGTTGTTCTTGTGCTCCGGTTTGAAGAATCTTCTTGACATAATGGTTAGAGATCATGCGGTTGTTCCTGGTGATTACAATGTGCTTGTGGATGTCTCTTGATCATGTTCCTACCTTTGGATTGGTTTGCAAAAAGAAGTGTGGATCATGAAAGAAGAATGTTCTTCGAAAACCTAGTGTTGACTCCAGTCTTGGCCGACTTGGTTGTCCTCACTATTTGTGGAGATGCATTGAAGATTGTAGAAGCGTGTTGTGGCGTGGAGGATTGCGTTTGAGTCCCAGCTAAGGTGTGGTGTGTTCATCATACTTCTCTTCATCTTTCCTTAGCTAAATTTTGTAATAGGTCTAGACCTATTTCTGTGTATGTTTTGTAATGCCGACCTTGGAGAATGTTCCAATGGTTGATGAATGTAATGCCGACCTTGATGTACATTCCAAGGTTGATGAATTGTATAAAAGCATGTAATAGAGTTGCAAAAAATGGGCGAGTGTGCGAATATGAAGAGATAATTGCGAATGTGTGAAAGAGCAGGGCCAAGAAGTTATATTGTGCTTCAATGGAACTGAATCCTGGCATGGAGTAGATGCTACTTAATCAATTCACCTCTTTGGCAGTGAGCCACCCCTTGGAACTAAGCCACCCTCTGGTAGTGAACCATTCTTTGCAGTGAGCAATTTGGGTAGTGAGCCCTGTAGGCAGCGAGCCTCTATTTTTTGCTATTGATATAACTCATATATTTCTATGGGCTAACACCCACCGTGGTTTTTCCCTTTTAGGGTTTTCCACGTAAAAATCTGGTGTTTGTTGTGTTGGATGTATGTTTATGATTAAGCTTATGGTTTTATGCTTTCATGATTAAATCTGATTATAAGCAATTAAGTTGTTGATGGTTTGATGTTCATATGAAGCTAAGGTTTTGTGACAACTGATTCACCCCCCCTCTCAGTTGTCCGGTGTATTTCAACAATTGGTATCAGAGCCAAGTTCCTCGATAGTAAGCTTAATAGCTTGAGGTAGATCCAAGATGTCTTACAAAAAGGAAGCTCCGTAGTTTGGTGGGACGAGTTATGCAAATTGGAAGATTCACATGAAAAGCCATCTACTTTGCATTGGTTATAAAGTATGGCAAGCAACACAGACTAAATATGCCATGTCAGAGAATAGTCTAACAATTGAAGATGAAGTCAAAGAATATGAGGTAAATATAAAAGCTAGAGATGCTCTGTTGAGTGCACTGATTGACTCTGATTTAATAAAGGTCATGGATTAAGAGTATGCTGAAGAAGTGTGGGATAAGCTGAGTAATCTGTATGAAGGAGATGATTCTGTAAAGAGTGGCAAATTGCAGGGATTGAAAGCCAAATATGAAGGTCTTAAAATGGGAGAAGATGAAAACATAACATCCTTCATGCAAAAGGTTGACGAACTTGTTACTGAAATCAAAGGTATGGGAGGAATTGTTGATGAAACTGAAGTTGTGATGAAAATTCTTAGGTCATTACCTAAATCATATGCACACAAGGTAGTTGCAATTAAAGAAATAATGACTGCGAAAAAGATCAATAAGGATCAGTTGCTTGTTAAGATTATTGCTTTTGAAATGAGAGAGTTTGGTGATGCTCTGCCAAAAGTAGAAACTGTTTTCAAAGCTAGTGCTTCAAAAAGATCTCCAGAGTAGAAAAATATAAGGTAGAACCTGATGATGAGCTTCATGAAATTGAAGCCAACTTTGTTAACAAACTACAAAGAGGTTCCGGTAAGTTCAAAGGCAAATTACCTTTCAAATATTTCTCATGTGGTAAAGTAGGTCATTATGCTTCCAGATGTCTTGAAAGAATTGAAAGGAATAGAAAAAGATTTGAGAACAAGCCTAGAGCTCCAAAGAAATGTTACTATGTTCAAGATTTTCATGATGAAGGTGTGATGGATGGTGAATTTGATGATGCTAGTACTAGCACAAATGAATGCTTGTTTATTGCTATTAAAGAAGAACCTATGTCTACTAATCTTTCTAGTTGTGTGAAGGAAGAAAAACCAGTGGAAGAAAGTACATTGGTTGTTCAAGTTGAGAAAGATAAGGACGAATGGATTATTGATAATGGATGCTCACATCACATGACTAGTGACAAAATTAAGTTTGTAAGTTTAGTAAAATATGATGGAGCACTGGTTAGGTTTGGAGACAATGCAACTAGTAAGATTTATGGAAAAAGATCTATTTCATTTGATGGAAAGCATAACACTGACAATGTTCTCTATGTGAAGGGTTTAAAGCATAATCTTTTGAGTGTTGGTCAGATGTATGACAAAGGTTATTATATGATATTCAAAGACAATGGATGCAAGATAATGGAAAGCTCCGGAACTGTGATTGCTACTAGTAAGAAGACCAGAGGTAACATCTATCAATTAAGGAGAACTAATGATTACTATTTATTAGCCCAAGCAGATGAAAGTTAGTTGTGGCATAGAAGGTTGTGTCATATAAATTTTGATAATATGGTAAAGATAAGTTCAGGACAGACTATAAGAGATCTACCAAAACTTGTGAAACCCTCCAATACTATTTGCAAGGAATGTCAGTTGGGGAAGCAGACAAGAACAAGTTTCAAGAGTAAAAAACAATTCTCTGCCAGTTTGCTAGAACTAGTTCATATAGATTTGTGTGGTCCTACAAGGATAAGAAGTCTGCAAGGTGACAGAGGTGATGAGTTCACATCAAATGAATTCAACATTTTCTATAAAGAGTAAGAAATAAAAAGATAGTTGTCTGTACCTAAAACTTCTCAGCAAAATGGAGTTGTGGAAAGAAAGAACAAGACAGTTCAAGAAGCTACCAGAACAATGATGAAGGAAGGATGCCTACCAAAAGTCTTCTGGAAAGAAGCCATACATACTACTATCTACATTCAAAACAGAGTTCAAGTGAAAGGTAATGGCACTAAAATCCCCTATGAATTATGGTATGGAAGAATTCCAATAGTAAGATACTTCAAAGTCTTTGGAAGCAAATGCTATATCAGAAGAGATGAAGACCTAGGGAAATTTGATGCAAGATGTGATGAAGGAATCTTCCTTGGATACTCTACCAAGAGTAAGGCCTACCGTTGCTACAACAAAAGATTAAAAAAGATTGTGGAGAGTGCAAATGTGAAGGTGGATGAAGGAAAAGGAAAAACATCAAATCAGAGTGGCTATGAGTCAGATGAACCTACTGATATAACTTATGAAGAAAAGGTTGAACAAGAAGACAATCAAAGTGAAGAAGAAAAGGCTTTGAAAATTGCTAAGACTCCTAGGTATGTAAAAATCAATCACTTTGAAGATCAAATTATTGGAGACAAAGAGAAAGGAGTACTGACAAGGAAAAGCGCTGCAGAAGAACAAGTGAATTATTGTCTGCTCTCTATAGTTGAACCAAAAATTGTGAATGAAGCTGCAATGATGAAAATTGGGTTAAGGCAATGGAAGAAGAACTAATACAAATACAAAATAATGAAGCTTGGGAACTAGTTCCTAGACCTTCTGACAAAAATGTTATTGGAACCAAATGGATCTTTAGAAATAAGCTAAATGAAAATGGAGAAGTTGTAAGGAATACAACAAGGCTTGTGTGCAAGGGATATTCTCAAATTGAAGGGATAGATTTTGAAGAAACTTTTGCTCCAGTAGCTCGAATTGAAGCAATCAGAATGTTTTTGGCATTTATAGCTCACAAAGATTTCAAAGTGTATTAGATGGATGTGAAGTCTTCTTTCCTGAATGGAGAGTTAGAAGATGAAGTCTACATTGAGCAACTAGAAGGTTTCCAACTATCATATCAAGGTGATATGGTATGTAGATTGAAGAAAGCATTATATGGACTCAAGCAAGCTCCCAGGGCATGGTATGCAAGATTGGATAAGTACTTACTGCAGTTAAGATTCAGTAAAGGCACTGCTGACAGTAATCTTTATTTCAAGATTAATGGTGATCAAATTTTGATTGTTGAAGTCTTTGTTGATGATATCATCTTTGGTGGAAATGAAGGTATGTGTATGAAATTTGTTGGTGAAATGCAAAAAGAGTTTGAGATGTCTATGTTTGGTGAGACATGAATTTCTTTCTGGGTCTGCAAATCAATCAATCAGATAAAGGAATCTTCATATCTCAGTCTAAGTATATGAAAGAATTGTTAAAGAAGTTTGGGATGGAAGACTCTAAACTAGTATGTACTCCCATGGTGATTGACTGCAAATTGAGTAAAATTGATGAATCACCCAAGACTGATCAGAAAAAGTATAGATCCATGATTGGAGGATTACTTTATCTATCTCAAACCAAACCTGATATTATCCATGCAGTTTGTCTTGTTGCAAGATTTCAAGCTGATCCATGAGAATCACATGTGATGGAAGTAAAGAGAATCCTGAGGTATTTAAAAGACACTCTGGATCATGGCTTATGGTATCCAAAGGATAATGATTTTACTCTCAGTGCTTATACAGATACTGATTGGGTAGGAAATGTTGATGATAGAAAAAGTACAAGTGGAGGTGCTTTCTTCTTAGGAAATAGATTGGTTTCATGGCTGAGCAAGAAATAAGATTCAATCTCATTGTCAACTGTAGAAGTAGAGTATATTGCAGCAGCATGTTGTTGTACTCAAGTGTTATGGATGAAGCAGACTTTGAAGGATATAAGAGTTGTTTATGAAGATCCAATTGCAATCTTGTGTGACAATACAAGTGCCATAAATATCTCCAAGAATCTAGTGATGCACTCAAGAACAAAGCATATATCTATAAGGTATCACTTTTTAAGGGAAAAGGTGATAGAGAATGAAGTTAAGTTGGAATATGTGTCTACAAAAGATCAGATTGCAGATATTTTCACTAAGCCTCTGCCTAAAGATACTTTTGAGTATATCAGGGAAAAATTAGGGGTCATTACCCCTCCAGCTCTGAACTAAGATGCAAAGGAATGCATTAGTCTAGTGGTGCCCAAAGATTTATTCCTTGATCTGGATTGATGTTCTGAGAGCTACCTCTCAAGGGAAGTTGTTGAATGATGATAAAAGAGTTGGTTGCAAAAGTTTAGTTGGATCAGAGTAGTAGAGTGCAAGTATGTGCCCTTTGTCATTGATGTCAAAGGGGGAGAGAAATCATGTGAAAAACTTAGCAGCAGAAAAAAAAAGTACAGATATATAAAGAGAAAGAGGGAGAATCATGTCTTGATGGTCTTTACATTTTTTCACATCATATGTTGCCATCAATGACAAAGGGGGGGATTGTTGCAAGTATGTGCCTAATGGGTGTTGTCATTGATGTCAACATATCTGTGTTGTCATTGGTGTCAATTGTGTTCCTATCTTGTTGTCTACTTGTAATGAGTAAGATGCTTTTTGTTTACTTATCTAAGTAATCTTGATGTTGAGGATATTGAGAAAATTAGCCTCTCCGGTAGAAACAGTGAGTTGCAATGGAAACAATGTATTGCATACAAAAGAACAGTCTAGAAGAATGCTCTGCATTTTTTGTAGAATGAATATGCTTGTTTGTGGATTGGATGTTATTTAGAAGTCCATCTGAAGATGCTATGTTCTGAGTTTGAGTCTCTGGTATGAAGAATTGAGTGAGTTATGTTCACCAGAGTGAAAACAATCTTTTTTGTATGTTTGGCAAAGACAGGGAGAAAGTATTATGCTCTACATTCCTCCACATTGAAGTATTTTAATCTACGGTTCTAGAGATAAGTCTGAGATAATGTTAAGTGCCTTCAACTCCAATGGTTCGTGATTTGGCAGTCTGCAAGCCATCTTTTCTTTATGACAGTAGCTGACAGTGTTGTTCTTGTGCTCCGGTTTGAAGAATCTTCTTGACAGAATGGTTAGAGATCATGTGGTTGTTCCTAGTGATTATAATGTGCTTGTGGATGCCTCCTGATCATGTTCCTACCTTTGGATTGGTCCACAAAGAGAAGTGTGGATCGTGAAAGAAGAATGTTCTTAGAAAACCTAGTGTTGACTCCAGTCTTGGCTGACTTGGTTGTTCTCACTATTTGCAGAGATGCATTGAAGATTGTAGAAGTGTGTTGTGGCATGGAGGATTGCGTTTGAGTCCCAACTAAGGCGTGGCGTGTTCATCATACTTCTCTTCATCTTTCCTTAGCTAAATTTTGTAATAGGTCTAGACCTATTTCTGTGTATGTTATGTAATAGGTCTAGACCTATTTCTGTGTATGTTTTGTAATGCCGACCTTGGAGAATGTTCCAATGGTTGATGAATGTAATGCCAATCTTGATGTACATTCCAAGGTTGATGAATTGTATAAAAGCATGTAATAGAGTTGCGAAAAATGGGTGAGTGTGTAGATATGAAGAGATAAGTGTGAAGGTGTGAAAGAGCATGGGAAAGAAGTTATATTGTGCTTCAATGGAACTGAATCCTGGCATGGAGTAGATGCTACTTAATTAGTTCACCTCTTTGGCAGTGAGCCACCCCTTGGCAGTGAGCCACCCTCTGGCAATGAGCCATTCTTTGCAATGAGCAATTTGGGAAGTGAACCTCTATTTTTTGGTATTGATATAACTCATATATTTCTGTGGGCTAACACCCACCATGGTTTTTTCCTTTTAGGGTTTTCCACGTAAAAATCTGGTGCCTGTTGTGTTGGATGTATGTTTATGATTAAGCTTATGGTTTTATGCTTTCATGATTAAATCTGATTATAAGCAATTAACTTGTTGATGGTTTGATGTTCATATGAAGCTAAGTTTTTGTGACAACTAATTCACCCCCCTCTCAGTTGTCTGGTGTATTTCAATAGGAGTCACATAAAATAATAACTATTAAAATATTAAATTAAAATACATAGTCTTAAGATTGCAAAGTTAATGTCACAAATCCTAACATTCTCCCACTTGATATTCACATTGTAATGGCACAATAGGAAATCAAATAAATTGAATTAGGTGCTAGGAGAGGCAATGTTCATGGCCTCTCTGCACCAAGAGAACTTTCCCCTGCTCACTGGTTTTGTGAGTGAGTTTGCAATATTTTCCCAAGTGTCAACTTTCCATAACATGACCTTACTATTTTCTATCATCTCCTGAACAAAATGATACTGCACATCAACATGTTTAGTACAAGCATGGTACATGGAGTTCTTGGCCAAACAAATAGCACTTTGACTATTACATCCAATTTTAACCATACAATCAAAACTAATACCAAAACAAAATCTTTGAAGCCATATTACCTCCTTAGAGGCATGTGTACCATCCATATACTCTACTTTGGTGGTGAACAAAGCAATCGTAGGCTTCCTCTTACTCATCCAACTCACTGCACCACCAAACAAAGAAAACATAGCCACTAGTGGGCCTTCAACTATCCAAGTCAACTGCTCAATCTGCATTCACAAAGCCCCATATGTCCAAAGACGTATCCACAATATCAGTACCATGATAACACAAACAATAATCATAAGTCCCTCACAAATATCTGAAAACTCTCTTAACTTAAGTCCAATGCTCTTTACCAAGGTTAGACATAAACCTACTCAAAACTCCCACTGCTTGGGCAATATTTGGTCTAGTGCAAACCATTGCATACATCAAGCTACCAACAACACTAGCATAAGGCATATTAGACATAACTTTAAAATGAACATATAATTTGGGACACATACCTAAATAAAGCTTAGTGCCAATAGGAAATGGAATACTTGTTAGTTTACAATCATGCATACTAAACTATTGCAAAGTGGTAGCAATATACTGACTTTGACTTAGTCAAAAAAATTTGTGTACATGATCCCTATTGATCTCCATACCAAGAATGTATATTGTAGCCCCCAAATCCTTCATATCAAATGTGTTAGAAAACTAAGTTTTGATCTCCCTAATTATCACCTTGATGTTACCAATAAATAATACGTCATCCACATACAAGACAATGATTAGTATATGATCATCAATAATTTTAACACAAACACAATGATCCTCCTTACTCCTAACAAAACCCAAACTTAATGCAAAGGCATCAAATTTTGAGTACCACATCCTGAGTAACTGCTTTAAACCATACAATGACCATTTCAACCTACAAACCAAATGTTCTTTCCCCTTCACAACAAAATCATTAGGATATATCACATATAAATCTCCTCCTCAAGATCCCCATGCAAGAAAGCAATCTTATCATACATTTGCTCAATCTTAAAATCACAAGCTACAACAATAAAAAAACAAGAATTTAATGGAATTTTAACAACTCTCTCTTTAGAGGTAGCTCTTGGCCACTAGTCTAGCCTTGTACCACTATAACCAACCATTTGCACCAATTTTCTATTTATACACCCACTTGCAATCAAAGAGATTTCTTCCCTTCGAAAAACTAACAAGATCACGTGTCACAACTATTTAAGGCCATCATCTCCTCTTGGATGCTTGCATTCAAGACTCACTATCATATGAAGAGAAAGCCTCCCTGAAATATTTAGGTTCATTGTCGATACTTAATAAAAATAAATACACAATGAAAATTTGGGGGGCTATACATGTCAACCAGATTTCATTGTCTTTTGGATCTCCTCACAGTAAGAGTAAAAGGCTCTACCTATTTTTTTGTATCATCATCCTACACATCCTCAACTAAACTCTCATTTTAACCCTTTTTTTCCTCTCCATCCTCTGATTCATCTATATGTTCTTCCACGTGCATCTTCCCACTTCTCGACCTTAGTCTTAGAATGCATTATTTTTGTCCCATCTTTTTCCTTTGGTTGTTTTGGACTTGAATAAGTTTTAAATTTCCCTAAAAACCACATCTCTAGAAAATATCATTTTCTAGGTTAGAGGATTCCAAAGATTATAACCATTAACATTCTCACCATAACCTGCGAAGATGCATTTATAAGCTTTTGGATCTAGTTTAAATCACTTTTTGTGAGACACATGAACATAAGCCTTACAACCAAATATTCTTTAAGGTGAAATTGAAGGCTTCAAGTACATGTCCACACTTCATAAGGAGTTTTGTCAACAAGAGTTGAACAAGGAGATCTATTAATCAAATAATAGATAGTACTTACTATTAGTGTAAATAAGAACATTATCCAACTAGTTAGATTTTAACCAATCTAGGAGAGTCCTATTCACACTTGTTAAGTCTCCACTTAGGGATTTTTTACTTTTTTGTCTCACTTCATGTGGTTGAGACACATGTACTCACCTTTTGAGACACCTATCTCATGCACACTTGACACATACCCTCACACTTGTTTCAAGTGAGCTAGTATGTGTTGCACATTTGGAGGGGTCGTTAGTTGTTCAGTCCTACCTTTCTAACTCTTCTTCCTTGCCTTTATATGCAAGGGTCCTCATTGTAAGTCCTTTTCATTTTTGATAATATATTTTGGCTTGTGTGCTCTCATATTATTTGTGGAAGCTATCCTAGTCTTTGCATTCTAATCTTGGTAATCCCGACATGGTATCAAAGTAGTGAATTGTAAGTCCCTTCTTAAATCTAGGTGACTCCAGCACTTAGCTCTATCATTGGAGCATTGTGGAGCCAAATGGACCTCGTTGTTGAGTCCAGAAGGCCTAAGAAACAACAGATGGCCTTTCATTTTCACGAAAAATAGTAACTTCAATTTTTGGCAAGTTTTTTACCCCTGTACCTTTGACCGTATTGTTCTACAATCGTACTTGTATGAAATTTTTTGTTAAAAAATTGCAATTTTTATTTGCAAAGCAAAAACTTGCCCCTTACAAGATTTTTGTTAAGTTTGTGGTCAAATTTTTTGCGAGTGTTAAGGAAGATTACAGGCATGTTTTCGGGCCTCATTGGCTTGGTTTTGGGTTAGCAAACCCTATTTGGGCCACCTAAGTCCCCATCGGCCTCTCTTTCTACGTGCTTGGTACTATTTTTGGGTCCTATTCTACACTAGCCATCCTAGGACTAGTGACCTCTGCAAACCAATTTCTGTCTAGGCCTCCTTGGCCCATTTTTGGCCTCCATGACCCTAAGCTTGACCGATCTTTAGCCCTATTTGGCCGCTCTTATTCACCATGTTTTGGCCCTAGTGTTCCTTGCCCTCTACCGGCTTCAAACGACTCCACACCAGGCTCTTTTCAAGTGTTCTAACCCTATTTCTTACTCACTTCGACACTCTCTGTAGACTCTCCTTCCCGGATTCAGCATCCTCTCAAGCGTTCAACGCCCTCCACAGGTTGTTCAGCCCTGTTCTAGGGTACGTTAGACACCCCCGATCATTCCAGGTCCATTCGTCTACTCCATTCATTTTTTAGTGCCATTGGCCTGTCCACTATTCCAACTCCATCTAGAATAGGCCACACCACTTGACCAACCTATCCATCCTCAACTCGACCACTTCGTTTGCCCAGGTCACCCAATCCAAACTCAAAGCCCACACTGACTGCCCCTAGCTAGTTGTCTTGTCTACCCACATGGCCCTATAGGCCCAATCTGAGCCCCACCGAGCCACCACTAGGGTGTCATTCACCACCTGCCAAACCCTTCAAATTACCAAAATGAGGGGTTTTGTTCATTTTGTCATAACTTTCACCTTGGGTGGTATTTTTTTACATTTTAATAGTCAACAAAAAAACTAATTCTATCCACTATGCAACTGTGAAGTTTATTTTGTAAAACTGTAGCATTTTTTATGTAATTTTGGCCTTTGAAGTCCCATTTTGTATCAAATTTCGACGAGGCATATCTTTTACCCCAAATATCAAAATTTTACAAACTTTTTTTTGAAACTTACCATAATTTCACAGAGTATACATCTACATATGTGATTTAAAGATTTGGATTTTATATTTTATCAAAAATTTTAAAAAATCGTCATGTATTCTAAACGGTCAATTTAGACATCCAATCTTTCTTTTTTTTTTGCACCAAGAGTATCCCCACGACCCAGCCTAGTGATCCTACCCACCTTACCTTGGTCTTACAAGCTGCCAAGTTGGGGTAAGGAAGGGGCGAGCTGGGGCGAGACTAATCCCCTGGGGATGCACGTAATTTCTCTTGTACATTTTTTTGGGGTGCTATTTTTAACATTCATCATTTAGGGGGGGGGGGTAATCTTGCATTTTTTGCTTTGGATATTGTTTCTAATGTGATCATATGCCTCACACTAAACCCCTTCCATTTGAGTATTCTTCATAATTCTTCTAATAAATAGAAAATTAAGTGTGGATATTGTGGGAAGAATAAGCATACCAAAGAAGATTGTATTCATCGTCAAATTGATGAAATGAAACAACTTCTCATTGATCATGGTATTACTTTACCTAATTGTTATAATCTATCACCTGGAAAAATATCATTTGGTCTCACTCGGACATCTTGTGAGAAAACATCATTTGGAGATGAATAATGTACTCTGATGACTTGCATTAAGAGCTCATCTTCTCCATCACCTAATGCTACATTTGAATCCAATGTTGATTCATCCATGGCTTCCAAAGATTCTATGCACTAGGACATTGATATAAGTTTTCTAGATCCATCACATTGGGATGCATTTCTACCAGACATATCATCACTATTTTTAGAATCCCACATTATAGATTTATAAGACATAATTGAGGACACTCATCTTCTATTTGATGACAGCGACATCAAGGTTGCTATCCCCACATATACGTCCTTGGATCCTGTTTTATATCAACTTGCACATGGAACATTTGAGCAGCTTTCAAAGACATCATCATGGGCATCATCTAGGTTTTTGAATCATGTGCAGAATTTAGAGACATTCACCCTTCTTCCTGCATGTTCCTATCTAGAATGGCAAGTTATCTTGCACACTTATGTGGTTCTATTTCTTCCCAAGGAGAGAAATGTTGTTCAGTGATCATAGATCATTATCAACATCCAATGTTGAGCATCTACTAGCACTACAAAAGCCATTTTGAGGGAAGGTTGCATGGTTTCTCTTCTCATCTTAGTTTTGGGAGGGAGAATTTCCTCGCATGGAGTTCTTTCCTTCTCATTTTTTTTGGGGAGGTCACATAGACCTCTCTTTTCTCTCCTATGGTAGGGAATGTTTATTGTATATTCATGATAGAAGTAGTCCTTGGGGGTCATGATGATTCCTCCTTCTATCTTCTTCACTTGTACATTTTAATCATGCATATATTTCTCTTTTGGAGAGGAGTTATATTTCCCACTGGGTTTTCTACTTTACTCCATTTATGAGAAATTTGGTTGTACATGGGTACCTAACATGATCTTGTAGTCAGGACCCATCATCTTTATCATTGTATCTCTACTCCTTAAGTTGCACTTAAGGGGGGTGTTAGTGTAAATAAGGACATTATCCAACTAGTTAGCTTTTTACTTATCTAGGAGAGTCCTATTCACACTTGTTAAGTCTTCACTTAGGGACTTTTTACTTTTGTCTCACTTCATGAGGTTGAGACATATGTACTCACCTTTTCAGACACATATATCATGCACACATGACACATGCCCTCACACTTATTTTGAGTGAGCTAGCATGTGTCGCACATTGGGAGGGGTAGCCATTCATTCAATCCTACCTTCCTACCTTCTCTTCCTTGCCTTTATATGCAAGGGTCCTCATTGTAAATCTTATTCATTTTTCATAATATATTTTGTCTTTTGAGCTCTCATATTATTTGTGGAATCTATCATGGTCTTTGCATTCTGATCTTGGCTACTCCAACACTTACAACCTCTCCCCAAAAGCACCAATCCAATTGCATGCCACTCAACATACTTTTTTCCCTTTCCATTAAGGTTTAGTTCATTCTTTCTACAACTTCATTTTGTTGGGGTTTGTAAGGTGTAGTCTTTTACCAAACAATATTTGCATGATTGTAGAACTCATCAAATTCCCTAAAATAATATTCACTACCATTGTCAGATTTCAACACCTTTATTTTATAATCTATTTTCTTTTCAACTAAGGCCTTAAATTTCTTAAGCTTAGTGAACACTTCATATTTAGCATGCATAAAATAAATCAATGTGTATCTAGAAGCATCATCAATGAATGAAACATAATAACAAGATTTTCCCATAGAACCCACATCCACTGGACCAAACACATTCGAATGAATGCTTTCCAATAATCTCTTTGCCCTATAACTTCCTACAGGAAATGGTGATTTATTTTGTTTACCAAACACGAATGCTGACAAAAAGCATTTTTACCAATAGAATAATCAGAAAAATTGTTAACCTATTTTTTAATAATAATGCTCCTAATCTACTTTTTTTCACTTATGTAACCCAAACGTTGGTACTACAACATACATTCATTTTCAATTTTTCCAGTTATATTGGCAAAGTTAAAAAATATAGAGGCATTCAATCTAAACAAAGTCCCAATGTGAGATCCTCTATCAACCACCAAGTTTCCTCTCACTAAGCTGCAACTAGACTTGCCAAATATCACATGCATACTAGAATCATTCAACTTGGATTGTAAAAGTAAATTTATCGCAAGTTATGGAATATGAAAAACATTATCAATAGTTTTAACTATTCCATCACTGAAATAGAACTATACCTTTCCTTTACCAACTATTTGCTCAATAATTTTGTCACCAAGGAAAACCTCTCCTCCATCATAAGGTATATATGTCAAAAACCACTCCTTGTTGGGATTCATATGGTAGGAGCAAACTAAATCAATGATCCAAGCATCATCACTAATAGTATTAGCAAAAATAAATAAAGCATCATTATCACTGTCATCAAAATATTTCTCTATGGAGGAATCTAAAGATTTATTCTTGTTTTTGTATTGCTTCTTCACATGCCATCTCTTCCCACTATTCCAATACTTTTCTCTTCCGTGGGGTTCTTGACCATCCTTTTGATTTGGATCTATCCTTCTTTTTATCCCTCTTAAACCCTCAATTTTCCTTGGACCTTCCTTGAACATGCAAGGCATCATTCGAACCAATTTTATTCTCATCTCCTTTGAAAGCAAATTAGTAATGAGACTACCCATTTTGGGGTCTACACCACCACTACTAACGGCAACAATTAAATTTTCTCAAGATTTGAATAAAGATTAAAGTAGTAAAATGCATTTATCTCCCTCTTCTAACTTAACATCTACTAAAGCAAGATGACTCAAAATCAAATTAAAAGCATTCAAATGATTTGCAACAAGATCACCATCTTTTATTTTCAAAGAATAGAACTATCTTTTGAGATAAAATTTAATGGTTAGACTTTTAGTTTGATAAATATCATGTATCCTCTTCCATAGCTTATATGTAGTAGTGTCCTCGGAGACATTGAAAAGAACGAAATTTGCAAGACAACCAAATCTGCATGCCTTCTTGTCCAACTCTTTTCAATCTTCAAACAAACATTGTTTGGCTTCTTTTCTTTTTCAACTAACACCCAGTGATCTCTTTCTTCCATAAGATCCTCTATCTTAAGCTTCCACATCTCATATTCAGTACCATTGAATTTATCAATATATGCATGAGAAGTAGGGGCCGTGGTTTTCAATCTCTTCACAAATCTGTAATACCACACAATGCAAAACCTCCCACTACAACCAAAAAACCTTTAACACTTAATATAAAGGTGTCCCCCTCTATGTAGAACCATTATCTATGATACCAATTGTTGAGAAACAAGGTGAAACTGCTACAATAAAATCTTCTACAAATTGCATACAAATCTAAAATTTGCTCCTTTTATGAGATTACCATAGATATTGTGTAGATACATAAATTAACAAACCATAGTAACATAGGATTTATATGGAGAAACCCTTTGGGAAAGAAATCCACTAGAAAAAGAGAGCACCAAGTATGTATTAATCTTCACAAATGGGATTACAAATATACAACACATTTTACTCTTCTTTCTATCAACAATTTGTAGCACCTGTATACCTACAACTTCTCATGCAAATCACTATCCTAAAGCTTAAATATATAGGCCAATACAATACAAGATACCATAAATTGTATTGTAAACCAAGTGTTAATACCATGGCCCAAAACTAGGTGCCAAAAATGGCCATATAGACCCAAATATTGCTCACAAATGTGGAGGTACAAATTTTCATGCCCCTCACACATGTGGAATCTCTAGGAATAGTATTACCTTATTTAAAAGGTCCTCTTATAGGTTGTCAATAATTACTGTCATAGATGTTGTAATTGACTAAAAATAGCCTTCTTGTCATAGATGTTATCATAGACCAAATTAAGCTTCTCAACTTAATGCCACCTTGCAAAGAATATTCCAAGTGCCTAGAAAATAATATTTAATTACAAAAAATATTTCTCCTCATGTGGGACATCCAAGTTCCTCTTCCATGATTCTTGGAATCAAAATAATAATCGACTAGTAAAATATTAAATTAAAATACATAGTCTTAGTATTGCAAAGTTAATATCACGAATCCTAACAACATCAGTTTATTATTTCATAATAACTCAAACGTTTGAACACTTTAAAATATAATCTAAAACTAAATAGAAGATTATTACTGTGAGACAAAGATACCCAACACTGTATTTTAAAGCCCTTATAGTGATATTATCCAACAAAATTAGTTTGAAGGAAGAAACAATCTTTCAGTTGCATCATTTATACAACTTGTGCACTTGAAGAATACCACAATAAAAAAGCTATCAATACAACCCACACTAGCTAAATAGGGAAAATAGCCTTATTAGGAATCTACTACAATCTTAATAACCATAGAGACCAAAGTAAGCCATACTACATAGTACTCCCAATGGCTTCCAGTGGAGCTTGTCCTCATTTGATCTTTGCATTGGCCATATGTGGCATTTCCATGCAATAAAAGTTGTGAGAGTAACTCACTAATTCTCAAAATATCATTCCACAAATCAATATTGAACCTAGAGATATTTAGCATGTTCTTGAATTCCACTACAAAATGATTCAATGTTCTCAATTTGAAATGATGGAGCTTCAAGGTATGATGCTAGATTCACCAAATCATTAAATGTCGCTTCTGAGGTTGGTTACTTTTACCCTCTGGTGATAATGAAAGTGGGAATATTTTCCTAGATTTTTCTTTGGATGTCCATTTTCTTCTTATTTCCCATTATCCTCTAACTACTTAATAGCCTCTTGCACTTCTTGTACTTACCTTTAAGTTTTTGACTCATAGGACTAGACTATGCAACCTTCATAATTTGGTTCCAAGTGTGAATTGTAAATGTCCCTTTCTTCATGTTTTAAGTTCACTAGATTGTTATGTAGGCAACAATCACTATGATCACCAAAACCACACCACCAGTACAACCTCCTCAATCCCTTGATTTGAGTAACATCTATTGCAATGTGCACATTCTCAACTCAATAGTTCACACCAATGGAAGCATTATCCATCTTTTCTAACCATATGGGATTCTAATTTCTTCTTGGTCTCCCATTTTCATATCTCTGATACTTTAGAATTTTAGATACTTATTTGCAAACATATTTTCAATAAACACATAAGTTGTTTCACATTCAAATACTTACTTCTAGTCTAAGTCAACTTTATTGGGATTATTATTAAGTACATTAAATGGTCGTCATAATCAAAACACTTATAGATGCGGCCATACAATTTTACAAACACAATCCAAGCATAACATGAAAGTGTGGCATCCTAGCATGCAATGTTGCAACATAAATTGCTTCTAGTAGTAGGTCCCCTAGTGTGGTCAACACCAATTGTATTTGAGAAACAAAGCTTACACTCATTTGTATTGGTCAATCCTATTTTACTTGGGCCTTTTATGTAAGATCTGGCAAGCACATAAAAGATCCAAAATGAGAGAATAATTATATTATATCAAAAGATGCAAATATACAATGGTGAGAGATTAGATTACGACAAATTGCTCATATGAGAGCAAGAGGTGGGTATTTATAGGATACACCACCAAAAGATGTAAATGTACAACCAATGTGGGATGACAAGAGAAATAGTCACATGTGTGCACAACATCTCCACCAAATTAGAAAGTACAAGTCATATGATGCAAGTACAACCTACCTAAATATATACCTGCCTAAGAAAGCTTATCCTATCCTAGGTGCATAATAAGAAATACAGTAATTAAACTAAATGTAAAAATAAAATAATGCACCAACAAGCCCCCATAAGCGTAGCTTAGTTAGGTAAAAAAGATGGATAAATAAGTCTCAACAAATTTGTATCCATGTGAGGTACCCATGTGTAAAATGACTCCCTTGAAAAAGAAGAGAATAAGAAAAACCATAGGACAAAACTCCACCTAAGAGAGGATGAAGAGAGTAGGGTTATTTGTCCCCACTCGAAAGAACTAAGAAGGATAAAACCAATGTGAGGAAAAAACTCCCCCTACAATAAAGAGAAGATGAGAGACCGTGCAACCCCCCTCAAAGTGTAGTCTCCTATGCTGATGGCAGATGCTTGAATGTGAATGCTAAGGATGATCTAGGAACACCAAACAAGATCAAAGGTGTATGTAAAAGATCTTTGCATTCCTTAAAATAATATAAGAGAAGAAAACACATGATTTATGATGTTTTTGGAAGTTGCTTAGGTGTCTCCATGTTGGTGTTGAGAGTTGCCATAATCAAATCAGGAGTCATAGGCCTAACGTAAGAAAGTGACAATTTGGAACCTTGTAGAATCATATGTAGAACAAGATCCAAAATGAAGTGACAATAATTGTGATGGAACTATCATCAAAGAGGATGTGAACGTCTTCAAGAGTATCCTCCAAATTGGTAAGAAGGGACTCATAAAACAAAACTATAAGATCTATCAAGCACTAATCCCAAGAAGTTGTCTTTGGAAGATGATGAATATGATCATGTTGCAAAGAATCTATAATGCCCACTAGTGTATGCTATTATCCTTTGTATTGAACTTTCCAATGACGCTGTGAATTGCCATTGAGGGGTTGTGATTGTGTAACATGGCTATCTGTGCTATGTTTTGATGTTTTTTATCATGATACGTTATGTTTTGGATTGCCATCAAATGACATTATCAATGAGGTTTTGTTTTGGCATTTATATCCAACAATGTATTATGGGGTGTGTATGTCGTAATGTTATATGCTTGGATTATTTTTGTTTTGTACTGTTATATCATACTTATTGATGAGGTTCCTGGTGGATTTCCATTGAGGGGTATAGATCGTGTATTTTGGATTCACATATGTGGATTTGTATATGTTGGACTATTCTAGTGTTTTACTATCACTATTTTACTATACCTGTTATATGTGATTGATTATGATTATCTAGTTCAACATTATGTTTACAATGATTATCAATTTCTACATTTATGTTCTAAATCATGTGGCTTAGAATAATTATCAATTGATGTAGTTATTGATATTATTTCATCTATGTTATATCACGTTGGGTGTTTTATTGTGCTTCATCTATATCGTATGGAGTAGGTATGTCTGATGTTTCATTAAGTGTACATGCATAAGTTTTTATCTCCAACAATGGTTAATTGGAGATGGTTTGGTTTGGCCAAATATGTTGTGCTTATAAACCATCTCACTCAATTGAGTTGTGAAACATATTCTATGAATCCTTATGAAAACATAGATCTGAATTGGTGTCGATTCTAGTATCCATGTGTTATGCAAACCCATGAAGTGAATGAGTCCTTTGCATGTTGCATTTCAATTTATTTTCAAATGCATGTTTGTCATGTTTATAAAATGTCTAATGCCTTGAGATGAATATTACCCTTCGTCAAAAAATAATTATTACATATTTTATTTCTAGTGAAAGAAAATTCAAGTATACTTAATTGTTCTTTAGAAATAAAATATTGACTTACAGTATTGCTATAGTTGGGAAATTAATTTAATTTAAATTTGATTCGATCTCTTATGCTTATTGGAAAAATATCAAATTGAAATGATACTTATGTTATATTGCCTTATTGGATTATTGCATGGAAAAATATTAATTATTAAGCTAAGTGTAACTAATTAGCTTTATTTAATATTTGGTGCAAAGGCAATTGATTTAATGTTTGGAAGAAAGAAACTATGCAAATGTCAAATGAAATATTTATGTTATGAAAAAGCTCCTATTTTGAAATATCCTTCAAAAAAAGAAATGAAATAAAAATATAAAAGGAAGAGAGTTGTTATTTTTTGGTTTTTTGGCTTGAAAGCTCTCGCCTTCCTTCTTTGAAAGAAAATTCATACAAATTGCAAAACTTTGAATTGGATTGTGCTTGGAAGTGGATTGACTTGGGATTGTGATTGGTAGGATGTGGCAAGAGATTTTGGTTGCATCATTACCTCTCAAGGAGAGATTTTTCATTTGACAACTTACTAGGAAGAGGTAATCTTCTTGTTTCATTCATGCTTTTAAGTTTACAATTTCTACATCTGCCGTGCCGACAATAGGTGGATGCATATGGCCTCATCAATATGGGAGTGAATAGAGTAGATTGTATGCAAATGAAAGTAGATTTGATTTTATTCTTTTGCTTTCGAATTATTTTTGAAAAGTGAAAAATAGAGCCAAGGTTATGGTAAAAACTTTCTAAAATCCCTTGTAATTCCTTAAAAATTGGAATGCTTCTTGTTGTGTTATTTTGGCACCAAAGGGTATATTTGGTTTTTGAAAATTTTGTATTTTTAGTGAGATAAATTTTGGAGTTCTTGGGTGACGTCATCAATGTTGGATTTGAGGGTTTTATGGTTGTAAACCTTTTTGATGAAAACCAAAACTTGAATTTAAACCTTGTTTGTATGTTTTATTTTGTGAGACAAAGATTCTCATGAATCTTTTGATTTTCTCAACCTTTGGGATGTGGGGATTGTTGAGACATGGACCAACTAGGACTCGAACCTAGGACCTTCCATACGCTACTGGAGTGCTCTACCACTAAACTACTGGCCCCTCTTGGACCAGTCCATCATCGGTCCGGGTGTGGCTTATTTCCAACACCAACACCCCCCCTTAAGCCACACCTCTCGTGTGCTTGGGGCTCCTAGCCTGGGCCTGGCTCTAATACCATGTTGAGACATGGACTAGCTAGGACTCAAACCTAGGACCTTCCATACGCTGCTGGAGTGCTCTACCACTGAGCTACTAGCCCCTCTTGGACCAGTCCATCGTCGGTCCGGGTGTGGCTTATTTCCAACACCAACAGGGATCACAAACTTTGACCTCATTTTCCATACCTTGACTTTTGGGCTAAGGTTGACATTTGGATTGTCTTTTCCAACCTTTAGATACAAGGATCCCAAACTTGGACCTCTTTCTCCATGTCTTGATTTAGCAGGTGAATGATGCAAGGATCATGAACTTTGACTTTGATTTTTGTGCCTTAACCATAGGGGCAAAGGTTGACTTTAGACTTGGGATTGGATGCCAATGTTCGGAGTAGAGTGGACCATGCCACACCTTTGAAATTGTGACATCCCAATAAGAAGTGTTGTATGGCTAAGATAAAATGAAATAGAAATTTGAACATTTAAAATAAAATTTGAAACAAGATAGCATTAATATTATTACTTGTGATGGATCTTATTTAGGGGATTGTGCAAGATAAAAATGACACTCTTTGTCTGATGCTTACTAGTCTTTTTCCTATTTTCATTAGGTCATCAATACTCAATGTGTCCTATATGTGGAATAAGGCATTATTGCACTCAATTAGCTTAGAAATGATGGCTACAACATACAAGTTATAGCAAATCCCAAGTAAATTAGTTGATATCATAAAATTAAACATGTCTTACATCACTAGTGAGTGCCAATGTCCTTGCACATATCCACATTTGCTAGGACAATTACATATCGCCCTACAAGCATCAACCATTCAACTCTTATGTGCATGCAAATATTAAAATTACCACACTAAAATGATATGTTGAAAACCAAGATTAAAATGAATATAATTGATATGGCTTGGTCAAAGAGTTCCACCCGCATTGAAAAGGGTTTTCATTTTACATTGTGCTACCTTTTGAGTCGCCCCTTATTTATTTATTCATTGGTAATATTTCCCGAGCCAATAGCCGGTTTACCATGTTATATTTTTGGTCATACCTTTGTTTCGTAAATCGGCTCTTGGTCCTTCAATTTGTATTCATTTGTTGTCTTTGTAGACAAGGTTACTTAAGGTTTGAACCTTTGAACCTGAACCATTCTCAAAGTTCAAAGTTCAATGGTTCAATATGTCTAAGTGTCTCATAAAGCAAGCTGTCGTTTTGTTTGTCTTACGCGCCTTTGAACTTTCGGGTTGAACTTGAACCTTCCGCTTGTACTCTGTAGCGGGGTTCAAGGTTCAAGGTTTGACAGTTCACTGTTTCATAATTGGAAGCCTTTTACCAAAGCCGCGTAACTTTTGTTGGTCTACATAACCCTTGCATCTTTGAACCACCACATTGAACCAACGCATTGAACCACGTCCTAAAGGTTCAATGGTTCGATAGTTCAAAGATTTGGTGATTTTGGTCCCCTTTGTCCCCATGGCTTTCTAAGTCAAATTTAGCGGGAAATTTGGAGGAAATTATGTCAGAAACTCATTATGAGACCGAGAGCTCTAATTTAGCGGAGACTACAGATAATCATTATACTTCATGATGGCGCGTGAACACTACTTGCTATTAATGAAGAAATCAGAGTTCACGTCTTTTCAAATATTTTTGGCACGTTTGTTCCGAGCGATAATTATTCATTCTGGTTAGTGCCATTATTAACCAAGAACAAGCCAAGTTTAACAAATAAACATACTGTGCAATGCGGAGGAGGATAGCGCCGGAAGTGTAAGGCTCTTTTTATTCAAGTTTTCACAGTGAATTCAGATATCTTGAAGGTGAGTTCTGTTTCCCATATGCTATTCCTAGTTCTTATGCTGGAAAGAAGAATCTCTAGAATTTCTATTGTTTTCAAAATTCCAAGTGTTTTATTGTAATTCTCCAACTATGTCTATGAAATCTACGTGTTTGGGGGATGAACATGGTCCTGGCCTTACTTATTCTCACTCAGAATTTGGAGATACTACATTGGTTCAATATGATTTAGAGGAATTTAAAGAAAGAGCTAGAAACCCTGTTCAAACCCCTACAATGAAGAAAATTGTAGATAGTGGCTTAATTGAAGCCGCAGCCTTTCCTCAGGCTATACTGTGCCCAGAATTGGTTCAAGATTGTATGAATAGGTACGACCCCCAGGACAGATGTGTCAGAAATACAAACGGGGATGTGTTATTTTATGTCAACAGACAAACCCTCATGTCTGTGATGAAGATACCGCCTAAGGAGGCATATTCCAGCCTTGACATTACTGCCTCCAATGGGTATTTCTCAGAGAAGAGACCAACTTACAAAAGTGTAATAGCGAGGAACTAGCTGCTAAAATTTCAGAAGGGCGGTTCAAGGTTGCCCAGGCCACTTACCAGAGATCATTTGATAAAAGAAGTAAGGGATATTGTAGTATTGCTACACAGACTGAGAGGCAATCAGCATGCCTCTTACTGGGAGGATTGGATGTACTTTTTCATACAAGTCATCTTTCAAGGCGAACAATATTTGGATTGGGCCGAAATAGTGGCTGACTGTCTACATCAGGGTTTGAGCAATTGTCTGAGCAACAGAGATTTCTATATGTCTTCGTACCTGTTCTATTGTCTAGCATCTACAAGAGATTGGTTTGACCTACCCCATGCACCCATAGCTGAGAATAGTAAAATTTATGAATATTATACACAGTTGCAGAGAAAGAATTGTTATGAAAATTACAAAAGGGTTAATGATGTCTTCACTGGGAAAATGACTTACGAATTGGCAGGGAACCTGAGTAAAAGAATGTCCAGTGAAGCAATGCAACTGATTAGTATCTATGGTAGCTTCTTCATCCAATTTTCTGAGTTCACTTACATCAGAGTTGGAGGATTTGATGGTGAACCTGTGAAGTTACCTAGATATGTGTTTGATCATTTTGTGCTGATGGAGGTATGTAGGCAGCTGGCACATGTTGATAAGAAATTCCCATCAAAAAGGGGTTTTGGTATTTCTTTTCCTATTGAACTTGGGCATTATTCATGCCATTCAAACTTTGATGCCTTGAATTTGGAGGTGAACCTCAAAAGGTTCAATTTTTAGTCCTTCACTGCCAGGACTCAATTCGACAGTAAACGATTTGTCAAAGATAACCTAGATCCTAGAACAGGGCACTCACACCTTCCTAAGCTGGAGGATTACTGGGAAGACTGTCCAGATGAATTTGAGGTTAGAAGAAGGTTGTGGTGTAGGGTTTCTTTGGGGCAGATAATTACACTCAATTTAAACATGGATATTTCTGGAATTTTTGATGATGGAGAACAGGTGGTTGACCCACAGTTTGAAAAAGTAAAACACTTACCCATTCCAGAGGTGGACTGGAGCAAAAAGGAAGAGGATAGAATTGAAGTTAAAACTCTTCCAGTAATAAGAAGAACTGACAAATGGTTGAGAGAAAAGAGACAGGAAGGGCTTTAGGATAAAAATGCCCAACAATTCTCTTCAATGGTTGGATCATCGCTTCCCATAGACTCTTCTAATCAACCTCTTGCTATCTGTGGTGCAGGTGCTTCCAAGCCATCAACTGAGAGAAGCCCTATCACTAAGAGATCCAGAAGGGTCCTCACAGATATTCTGCCATCTCGTGTTACCAGGTTGAGGACTAAAGGAAAAAGAAACAAACAGGCTTCTGAAACAATAGTTGTTGATTTGAATTCAGAAGAAGATTCAGAAGGACCTATGGGTGACAAGGAGCTAAGCCCAAACAGAACAGAGGAGGTTGACACCGGATTACAGTCAGAGGCCGTTCTGGAGACCCCTGAAATATTAATGATTTCAAATAAACCCTCTGATGAAGTGAACCCTGAGAAGACAACCTCAGCCCCTGCACCAAAGTGGCTAGAAAGTTCTATTTCTGATAAGAAAAAAGTGATTCCTTTTGTTGTCCCTTTAGAGGACATGGTAAGCAAATGTTTGGGGAAAACCCCCAAGTCCAAGAAACTCAAGACAACATCTAGGATAAATATTGATCCAAACACTGGTAACTGGAGTGCTGAAATTGCTAAACCAGTGACAGAGGAAGAAGTGCAGGACCCAACAGTGCATGATTTCACTGTGGAGAAAGTGGATCTCGGTGCTGCCTCCAGAGCTGTAGATGTCCACCACCTTGAAGCTTCTACTAAGAGGATGGTTAGTCGAACATGGAAAGATGAAAAAGACAAGAAGGAATTGAAACAAACTCTGCGTTCAATGGCAGAGTACATTGAGGCCATTAACAACCCTAACCCGCAGCCGATCTCACAGCTTCCCCTGTCTTTTGACCCGAAATGACCTGTCAACCAAAAGATGTTAGATCAGGTTCATAGAAGCAAAATGGTGACAAAAACATTTAACAGTTGGTTGGATAACATTGAGCAGAAAGGAACCGAATACATCCGCGAGCTCAAGGGTATATATGACCTGACTACTGCCACCGTTGAAGATTTCAAAGCACAGGTTGCTGTTTGGGCGAAAGATGAGGGCAAGTGGACGAATGTAATAAACCAGATGGATGAAGTTCAAATATATGGGCTGGCGAAGTTTTTGATAGAGAAAAGCCTGACTGGTTTGGACGAGGATTTGTTATATGTGAACAAAAAGAATATTGAATGGAGGAACTCCATATCCTGACAAGGTCATTTTGAACTTTCAAAGTTAATTAAGGAAATAACAGGATTCACTCAATCGTTGCAACATGACTTGCAATGTATTGATATTAAATACATTAAAGATGATGGAAAACCAGTGGAAGACGTCGATGCAGTGGTCCAATCTTTCAAAGATAAAATCAGCTTCGTCAGAGAAAATGACAATGTTTTAATTGAGGACTTCTCTAGGATTTCTAAAGTGGAATCACTACTTTACCTCTGCATCGATGCACTTGCGGAACACAAAGAAAAATTTGATAAAATGCGAAGGGAAAAGGAAGTTTGGAAGTCAAGAATGAAGCATATAGGTATTCCTAACTTCCCGAAGATACAGGAGTTCGTTGCTGCTTTTCAGGAATGGAAGACCCAACGTGCTTCCCAGGCCACCGATAACAAATCTGGAGATACAAACCCGTCGTCCCAGTCATGACCTCATTGGCTCGTTTTCTCTATTTCAGTTCCTTTATCATGTTATTTTCAGCATCTTGATCTTTAAATTCAGTTGTTAAAAACTAAATCCCGTACGGGTCAGAGTTATGTTAACTCTGGGTTTAATTTACTCAAAGACATGATTAAGATATTCATATTTATAGGTTTTTGGAAATCTTTGAAGGAGACAGAAGTTTAGAAAAAGAAAAGGGGGGAATTTTAGCAAAATGGTTGATAGTTTTACATTATGTGTGATGATTGTCTGAGTAATTTTCATCTGTGAATGAGAAGAAGAAACAATTGCTGCTTATTTGGATCTGTGCGTCTAAATGTGTGGAATTAGATTTTCTGTGTGAAATCTCCTTTCATCTGGTAATTGTTCTTTATTTGGACAATTCGTCATATGTGTTTTATTATTTACTGGTTCAACAAGTTCGTATGAATGTATCCATGTATTTGAATATATCAAAAGTAGAATCTGTGCATTCTATTGCTCACTGTTACTATATAAATTTATCGTGTTCATTACATAGTTATGTATGAATATCAGTCTGCCTTAAGCATTTTCTGGTTAAAAGTGCATTTGGATACTTGAATAGATTAAATTCACTGAAAATCTTAAAGGGAGCTGTACCTAAATTCAGAGGGGAACTAATATAAAAGGTTCACCCATTTGTTGTTTAACTCATTTGTTCTTCAAAAGAGGGGTATAGAGTCAGAGTAAATTATTTTCAGAATAAGGACGAATCTGTTAACCAACAGTTTTTGGTGACTCTACTGGGGAAATATAGATAAAATCATTAATTAAAGATTGGTTGCCTGAATATGAAGCAACAATGGTGCTTCCACATGAAAACATAATTCCTGTTCTGTAACCCAATCTTGGATTTCAAGACGAGCAGGAAGACATTATTGGCCAGTTGAATACCTTTGCTTGGCGTACTCGTCAGAATAGTGAAGATTACAGAAGAGCAAGCAGAGTATTAGAACAAGAAGAGGAATTGGCCGATAACCTGAGATTGCTATTACTCAGGCAGAGAAGAAGGCAAGCACGAAACGTAGCAAGAAACCAAGTCCTTGAAGCGCAAAGAAATCAATAACTACCTATCCAGCCTCAATATTTTAAGCTGGATTCTAGACCGTATACCAAGTCTTCGAGAAGAGAGGGAGTTGAGGACCCTACCTTTCAAGCACTACAAAATCTTAATTTTCCTTATATCCCTACAAGTGCAAGAAGAGCTAGAAGTAGACCCCCTAGCCCTCCCAAACCTGCTACTTCCCCTGTCTGTCAAGCTTTAACCCTTTCAGGCACCGTTATCCCCTTAGCTATAAACTTTCTACCCATGGCTCAACCTTGGGGAGCAGCCATAGGGCCTTTGAACCTAGGGGCTAACCTAAATCCTTTACCTAAAAATGCAAGAGAACATTTGCCTAGGTTCAACGGAGACGGTAAACAATCACCAGAAGAACATTTGTGTGCTTTTGCAGCAGCATGTAGTGTGTTAGGTGTACAACACCAAGATGTTGCCATAAGGCTCTTTGTGCAGACTTTGACTGACACTGCGGCACAATGGTTCTACCACCTAACTGATTCCTCAATTTCAAATTGGAATGAAATGAAGACTGCTTTTGAAAATAGGTTCAAAAGTGCAGAGGACGAGCATTACCTCCTTGCACAGTTGACTCAGCTTAAGAAAGAGATTCATGAACCTATGAGGGAGTTCGTGGCTAAATTTAATAGAATTGTGAACAAAATCCCTGCTACTAAAAGACCGTCTGGCAAAAATAAAAAATGTTTCTTTGTTAACTCTATGCCTCCCGATATTAGCTTCCATCTCAGGAGAGGTGTAATTGCTGATTTACCAGCTGCACAAGCCTTAGCAGTCGGGTTGGAAGATGACCTCATTATGGCCGGTAAATGGAAGAGAGAGGTCCAGGTGCCAAATGCCCAGCCCTCATCATCTATGGATCCTATATTGCAAAGGTTGGTGAATGATATGATTGCCTTAAAGAGGCAACTACCTAAAGCTGGTGCCCCCTTCCAACAACCGTATCAAGATATAAGCAGAAGGAATTTGAATCAACAAGCAAATACTGGTAGAGCTTTACCCCTGACATCAGCACAGCCAAGACTAGCTATTGAAGCTCCTCCTGAGATGGAAATTCTTGCCCAGAAATGCTCAGGTATACTCAGATGACTGCTACTCAAGATATGCTAGGGGAAGCCACAGAAGAAGAAAGGAACTTCGAGGAACCTGGCGGCTCTGAGATACACTTCCTGGAATATGAATCCGATTCAGAAAGGGGAGGTGAAATATTGGTAACCCTTGAAGATCCTTCATGCGCCGTGCTCACTAGGAGTTAGAGGAATACGAGACCCTCTAATACTCAAGAAGTACCTGGCAAATGTAAGGAGCCTTTAACTAGAACTCATGATGCTAATTTGAAGGCTCAGGAAAATACATTGCTACATAGAAATGATCTAGATGCTTCTTTTGATATTGTAGATTTCTGTAAGTCTGCAAAAATCCAAATTTCTCCTATTAAGTATCTCAAGTTGAAACCTACTGAACTTGACAAATTAGTTAAACATGTTAAGGGTAGTCCTGCACAAACTGAATTTGAGAATCAATTGGAGGTTGATACTGAATCCCCCATTGCTAGACTATTTGCTTCCTCATCTGAGTCATCATTGTCTGCCCCTAAAACAACTCCCAATTCATCAACCAATGCTCCTTATATTGATTTGAAACCCAATCCTTTCTATGTGTCTTTGTTTATCAATGGCCATAAACTTAGTAACTGCATTGTAGATTCAGGAGCCTCTGATAACATTATGCCTTCCTCTGTGGCTAAAGCCCTAGGGTTATCACTCATAAAAACATTTGGTAGATGTTATTCTATGGATGGAAAACAGGTTTCCTTGCTTGGGCAGATTAAAGATGCACGAGTCGCTCTTGCAGCTTACCCTGACAAAAGGGTGAAATTGACTATTTTGGTAGCAGATATTCCTACCAGTTATGGAATGCTTTTGAGCAGGGCATTTTGCAAGGATTTGGGTGGACAAATCAAACTGGATTGGTCAGAGGCCACAATCCTAGTGGGAAAGCAGAAAGTGAAGCTGGAACCTGAGCCCAAGTGCAAGTTCACTGTCTACCCCTCTGATGATCCCAAGGCCCAGATTTTGTTTGAGGAATGTGAATTTGGCAACTATTTTCTCTCCTCTAAATAGAGCTGTGAGTTAGATCCCAAAGAAGAATTAATGCAAAGGTCTGTACATTCTGATGATTTATGGGTTATGGAATTTGATGGCAGTTGTGCTACTGCTGGTTCAGGGGCTAGAGTTGTGTTGATCTCACCTGAGGGTGAAATTTTTTCTTATTCTTTTAAGCTAGAGTTCAAAAACACCAATAATACTGCAGAATATGAAGCTTTACTGCTCAGATTATTCGAAGCTAAAGGAAAGGGTGTGAAGGTACTTAAGGTGAAGGGTGATGCTGAACTAATTGTGAAACAGGTAAGGGGGATCTTTTCTGTTAAGAATGAGGGACTAAGGCATTACAGAAATAGGGTATGGGATGAGATTGAATATTTTGATGCCTTCTCTATTGAAATAATTCCCAGAGATCAAAACTCCCGAGTAGATTCTTTAGCAGTATCAGCTTCTCTCCTTTTGCCACATCCAGATTTCAAAAAAGATTCTTATAGAATAGAAATGATATATCGTCCTAATGTCCCTGACAATGCCGAGAGCTGGCAAGTTTTTGAAAGTCATAATCAGATCAGAAAGTTTTTAGAAAATACTGAAATGTTCCTGGGGACCTATTTTGAAGGTTCTGAAGCAGAGTGTAAAGAATTCAGTCCTGACCCTGGGATTAATCCAAGAGATGACATGATTCAGTTAAAGGGAAACAAAATCCCTAAAGGGCTGGTCTCTTTAGAACATCTATTTTCTCGAAGAGATGAATATGTTAAAGGCAAACCTCCCTGTATTCCTGACAAAGCAGAGGATTATGAGAAGATAAATATTGGGGATAAAGCTAATCCTAAATGGGTATCCATTGGTAGGTGTTGTTCTTCAGAAGAGAAAAATAAATTGATTAAATTGCTAATCAAATATAAGGATGTTTTCGCCTAGTGCTATGATGATCTCAAAAATTTTAGACATGGACAGTTTCAACACCATATTCCTTTGAAAGCAAATGTAGCTCCATTTAGACAAAAGCTGAGGAATTATAACCCCAAAGTTGCTAAAGCCATTTTAAAGGAGATTGATAAGATGTTGAAAGCTAAAATTATCTATCCAATCCATCACTCCACTTGGGTGGCAAATATTGTTCCAGTACGAAAGAAGAATGGAGAAATAAGGATCTATGTTGACTTCAGGAACTTAAATCAAGCCAGCCTAAAAGATAACTATCCATTACCTGTGATGGACCACATCTTGCAGACAATTGCTGGGTCTGAAATGATGTCTATGCTGGATGGTTTCTTAGGTTACAATCAGATAGGTGTGGCAGCAGAGGATCAACATAAGACTGCTTTCACCACACCTCAAGGAACTTTTGCCTATAATCAAATGCCCTTTGGCTTGATTAATGCGGGAGCAATTTTTCAGCGGCCAATGGATTCATCTTTTAGAGACCTGAAGAACAGAATTATTGTTATTTACCTTGATGATTTGACTATTTTTTCCAAGAATAGAGAAGATCACTTGAGAGATCTAGAGTCTATCTTGCAAAGATGTCGAAGCCATGGCATCTCACTCAACCCCAAGAAGTCAGTTTTCTGTGTGACTGAGGGAAAATTGTTGGGACACCTAGTCTCAAAAGACGGAATCAGAATTGATCCAGAGAGGGTCAGAGCAATTCAACAGCTTAGTCTCCCTTCGAATAGGACTGGAGTCAAGTCCTTCTTTGGTCAAATCAATTTTCTCAGGAGGTTCATTCCTGACTTTGCTGAGATTACAAAACACATTGTTGGGATGATGAGCGAGAAACAACCTTTCAAGTGGAATGAAGTTGCTAAGAAGGCGTTTGAGGACATCAAGGAAGTGATTGCAAACACCTCCACGTTGGTAAATCCTAATTTTCAAAAGGATTTTATTATTTACTGTTATGCTTCAGAACACACCATGTCAGGTATTTTGTTACAGAAAAATGAATTAGATGAAGAGGCTCCCATAGCTTTTATGAGCATTCCCCTTAAAAAGCATGAGCTAAAATATTCTTTGGTTGAAAAACAAGCTTTCACAGTGGTTAAAGCTGTTAAACAGTTCAAATATTATATACTTCATTCCCATTCAGTTGTATTTGTTCCAAATTCAGCTGTGAAAAGTATCTTGACTTAGCAAGAAGTGGGATTAAACAATAGAGCAACGTGGGTTGCTAAAATTCAGGAATATGATCTGGAAATTAAGCCTACTAAGCTGATCAGGGGTCAAGGTTTATGTAAGTTGATTGCTGAGAACAAAGAACAAGAAGGAGAAGGATTCCCCACAGTTTTATTGGTAAGCTTGCAGGACCCATGGTTTCTGGATGTGGCACATTATCTTACATATGGGGATTGTCCTAATCACCTAACTCCTAAAGAGAAAAGAAACCTGAAGCTAAAAGCTGCGAAATATGTTATTTGGGGAGATGTCCTTTATAAGAAAGGATTAGATGGAACTTTCCTGAGGTGTGTAGATAAAGAGCAGCAAAATAAGCTCTTAGAAGTTTTCCATAATGAAGCTTGTGGTGGACATTTTTCTTCTTCAGTTACAGCTTTCAAGATTCTCAGAAATTGTTACTACTAGCCAGGGATGTTTAAATATGCATATAGATGGGTGGCCAATTGTGAAAAATGTAAAATGTTCTCAGGGAGGCCACAACTTGCAGATCTACCTTTGAGGCCTGTTGTTGTTGAAGAACCCTTTAAACAATGGGGATTGGATTTTATTGGGCCTATCTCACCTCCCTCCAGTGCAGGGCATACCCACATCTTAACAGCAACAGATTATTTCACAAAATGGGTTGAGGCAGCACCTGTAAAAAGAACAACTTCGGAGGTGGTTTGTAATTTTCTCAAAGAAAATATTTTGGTGCGTTTTGGTGTTCCCCAGAAGATTGTAGCAGATAATGCTACCAGTTTCTCTTCAATTGAAATGACCTCTTTCTGTTATGAACATAGTATATCTCTCTCCCATTCATCAGATTACTATCCCCAAGGGAATGGACAAGCTGAGTCTAGTAACAAGAATCTGATTACTATCATGAAGAAATTGGTGAATGACAACCCCAGAGATTGGCATAAGAGATTGTATGAAGCACTCTGGGCCGACAGAATAACTCCGAAAAGAGCAATTGGGATGGCACCTTTTGAATTAGTTTATGGGATAGGTGCTCAATTATCTTTACCTCTGGAGCTATCTACAGCCAAGCTGCAAAGTGTAATTGAGGATCAGTATTTCCAAGATTCCCTGGAGAAGAGGATTATGTATTTAACTAAGATTGAAGAAGAGAGAAATGAGTTGGTTGACAGAATTACTGTGCATCAGGCCAGAGTTAAAGAAATTTTTGACAGGAAAACAAGACCCAGAAAGTTTATGGAAGGAGATGAAGTATTACTGTGGAATAGAAGAAGAGAACCAAAGGGTGCACATAGCAAATTTGACTCGCTTTGGAATGGGCCTTTCAAGATTCACCAGGTATTGGGTCCAAATTCTTTTAAGTTGGAATATCCTGATGGAACTGTTTTACCCCTGTCTTATAATGGACAGGATCTCAAGCTGTATCGTCTGTAAACAGGGTCCCCCGTTTTGTACATAGTCTTCCCTTTTGTTTGGTTTGTGTTTTCCTTTCCCGTTTTGTCTTGTCCCGTTCTGTTTCCTTTCTTCTCTATTTTTCCTTTTTCTGTGAAACCGGAGCTTCTGAGTTCTCTATAGTTTGTCATAAAACACAGTCCCCAGTCAGAGCCAATGTTACCTTTTGAGTCGCCCCTTATTTATTTATTCATTGGTAATATTTCCCGAGCCAAGAGCCGGTCTACCATGTTATATTTTTGGTCATACCTTTGTTTCGTAAATCGGCTCTTGGTCCTTCAATTTGTATTCGTTTGTTGTCTTTGTAGACAAGGTTACTTAAGGTTTGAACCTTTGAACCTGAACCATTCTCAAAGTTCAAAGTTCAATGGTTCAATATGTCTAAGTGTCTCATAAAGCAAGCTGTCATTTTGTTTGTCTTATGCGCCTTTGAACTTTCGGGTTGAAATTGAACCTTCCGCTTGTACTCTGTAGCGGGGTTCAAGGTTCAAGGTTCGACAGTTCACTGTTTCATAATTGGAAGCCTTTTACCAAAGCCGCGTAACTTTTGTTGGTCTACATAACCCTTGCATCTTTGAACCACCACATTGAACCAACACATTGAACCACGTCCTAAAGGTTCAATGGTTCAATAGTTCAAAGATTTGGTGATTTTGGTCCCATTTGTCCCCATGGCTTTCTAAGTCAAATTTAGCGGGAAAGTTGGAGGAAATTATGTCAGAAACTCATTATGAGACTGAGAGCTCTAATTTAGCGGAAACTACGGATAATCATTATACTTCATGATGGCGCGTGAACACTACTTGCTATTAATGAAGAAATCAGAGTTCACGTCTTTTCAAATATTTTTGGCATGTTTGTTCCGAGCGATAATTATTCATTCTGGTTAGTGCCATTATTAACCAAGAACAAGCCAAGTTTAACAAATAAACATACTGTGCAACGCAGAGGAGGATAGCGCCGGAAGTGTAAGGCTCTTTTTATTCAAGTTTTCACAGTGAATTCAGATATCTTGAAGGTGAGTTCTGTTTCCCATATGCTATTCCTAGTTCTTATGCTGGAAAGAAGAATCTATGGAATTTCTGTTGTTTTCAAAATTCCAAGTGTTTTATTGTAATTCTCTAACTATGTCTTTGAAATCTACGTGTTTGGGGGATGAACATGGTCTTGGCCTTACTTATTCTCACTCGGAATTTGGAGATACTACATTGGTTCAATATGATTTAGAGGAATTTAAAGAAAGAGCTAGAAACCCTGTTCAAACCCCTACAATGAAGAAAATTGTAGATAGTGGCTTAATTGAAGCCGCAGCCTTTCCTCAGGCTATACTGTGCCCAGAATTGGTTCAAGAGTGTATGAATAGGTACGACCCCCAGGACAGATGTGTCAGAAATACAAACGGGGATGTGTTATTTTATGTCAACAGACAAACCCTCATGTCTGTGATGAAGATACCGCCTAAGGAGGCGTATTCCAGCCTTGACATTACTGCCTCCAATGGGTATTTCTCAGAGAAGAGACCAACTTACAAAAGTGTAATAGCAAGGAACTGGCTGCTAAAATTTCAGAAGGGCAGTTCAAGGTTGCCCAAGCCACTTACCAGAGATCATTTGATAAAAAAAAGTAAGGGATATTGTAGTATTGTTACACGGACTGAGAGGCAATCAGCATGCCTATTATTGGGAGGATTGGATGTACTTTTTCATACAAGTCATCCTTCAAGGAGAACAATATTTGGATTGGGCCGAAATAGTGGCTGACTGTCTACATCAGGGTTTGAGCAATTGTCTGGGCAACAGAGATTTCTATATGTCTTCGTACCTGTTCTATTGTCTAGCATCTACAAGAGATTGGTTTGACCTACCCCATGCACCCATAGTTGAGAATAGTAAAATTTATGAATATTATACACAGTTGCAGAGAAAGAATTGTTATGAAAATTACAAAAGGGTTAATGATGTCTTCACTGGGAAAATGACTTACGAATTGGTAGGGAACCTGAGTAAAAGAATGTCCAGTGAAGCAATGCAACTAATTAGTATCTATGGTAGCTTCTTCATCCAATTTCTGAGTTCACTTACATCAGAGTTGGAGGATTTGATGGTGAACCTGTGAAGTTACCTAGATATGTGTTTGATCGTTTCGTGTTGATGGAGGTATGTAGGCAACTGGCACATGTTGATAAGAAATTCCCATCAAAAAGGGGTTTTGGTATTTCTTTTCCTATTGAACTTGGGCATTATTCATGCCATTCAAAATCTGATGCCTTGAATTTGGAGGTGAACCTCAAAAGGTTCAATTTTCAGTCCTTCACTGCCAGGACTCAATTCGACAGTAAACGATTTGTCAAAGATAACCTAGATCCTGGAACAGGGCACTCACACCTTCCTAAGCTGGAGGATTACTGGGAAGACTGTCCAAATGAATTTGAGGTCAGAAGAAGGCTGTGGTGTAGGTTTTCTTCGGGGCAGATAATTACACTCAATTTAGACATGGATATTTCTGGAATTTCTGATGATGGAGAACAGGTGGTTGACCCACAGTTTGAAAAAGTAAAACACTTACCCATTCCAGAGGTGGACTGGAGCAAAAAGGAAGAGGACAGAATTGAAGTTAAAACTCTTCCAGTAATAAGAAGAACTGACAAATGGTTGAGAGAAAAGATACAGGAAGGGCTTTAGGATAAAAATGCCCAACAATTCTCTTCAATGGTTGGATCATCGCTTCCCATAGACTCTTCTAATCAACCTCTTGCTATCTGTGGTGCAGGTGCTTCCAAGCCATCAACTGAGAGAAGCCCTGTCACTAAGAGATCCAGAAGGGTCCTCACAGATGTTCTGCCATCTCGTGTTACCAGGTTGAGGACTAAAGGAAAAAGAAAGAAACAGGCTTCTGAAACAATAGTTGTTGATTTGAATTCAGAAGGACCTATGGGTGACAAGGAGCTAAGCCCAAACAGAACAGAGGAGGTTGACACTGGATTACAGTCAGAGGTCGTTCTGGAGACCCCTGAAATATTAATGATTTCAAATGAACCCTCTGATGAAGTGAACCCCGAGAAGACAACCTCAGCCCCTGCACCAAAGTGGCTAGAAAGTTCTATTTCTGATAAGAAAAAAGTGATTCCTTTTGTTGTCCCTTTAGAGGACATGGTAAGCAAATGTTTGGGGAAAACCCCCAAGTCCAAGAAACTCAAGACGACATCCAGGATAAATATTGATCCAAACACTGGTAACTGGAGTGCTGAAATTGCTAAACCAGTGACAGAGGAAGAAGTGCAGGACCCAACAGTGCATGATTTCACTGTGGAGAAAGTGGATCTCGGTGCTGCCTCCAGAGCTGCAGATGTCCACCACCTTGAAGCTTCTACTAAGAGGATGGTCAGTCGAACATGGAAAGATGAAAAGGACAAGAAGGAATTGAAACAAACTCTGCGTTCAATGGCAGAGTACATTGAGGCCATTAACAACCCTAACCCGCAGCCAATCTCATAGTTTCCCCTATCTTTTGACCCGAAATGACCTGTCAACCAAAAGATGTTAGATCAGGTTCATAGAAGCAAAATGGTGACAAAAACATTTAACAGTTGGTTGGATAACATTGAGCAGAAAGGAACCGAATACATCCGCGAGCTCAAGGGTATATATGACCTAACTACTGCCACCGTTGAAGATTTCAAAGCACAGGTTGTTGTTTGGGCGAAAGATGAGGGCAAGTGGACGAATGTAATAAACCAGATGGATGAAGTTCAAAAATATGGGCTGGCGAAGTTTTTGACAGAGAAAAGCCTGACTGGTTTGGACAAGGATTTGTTATATGTGAACAAAAAGAATATTGAATGGAGGAACTCCATATCCCGGCAAGGTCGTTTTGAACTTTCAAAGTTAATTAAGGAAATAACAGAATTCACTCAATCGTTGCAACATGACTTGCAATGTATTGATATTAAATACAGTAAAGATGATGGAAAACCAGTGGAATACGTCGATGCAGTGGTCCAATCTTTCAAAGATAAAATCAGCTTCGTCAGAGAAAATGACAATGTTTTAATTGAGGACTTCTCCAGGATTTCTAAAGTGGAATCACTACTTTACCTCTACATCGACGCACTTCCGGAACACAAAGAAAAATTTGGTAAAATGCGAAGGGAAAAGGAAGTTTGGAAGTCAAGAATGAAGCATATAGGTATTCCTAACTTCTCGAAGATACAGGAGTTCGTTGTTGCTTTTCAGGAATGGAAGACCCAACGTGCTTCCCAGGCCACCGATAACAAATCCGGAGATACAAACCCGTCGTCCCAGTCATGACCTCATTGGCTCGTTTTCTCTATTTCAGTTCCTTTATCATGTTATTTTCAGCATCTTGATCTTTAAATTCAGTTGTTAAAAACTAAATCCCGTACGAGTCAGAGTTATGTTAACTCTGGGTTTAATTTACTCAAAGACATGATTAAGATATTCATATTTATAGGTTTTTGGAAATCTTTGAAGGAGACAGAAGTTTAGAAAAAGAAAAGGGGGGAATTTTAGCAAAACGGTTGATAGTTTTACATTATGTGTGATGATTGTCTGAGTAATTTTCATCTGTGAATGAGAAGAAGAAACAATTGCTGCTTATTTGGATCTGTGCGTCTGAATGTGTGGAATTAGATTTTCTGTGTGAAATCTTCTTTCATCTGGTAATTGTTCTTTATTTGGACAATTCGTCATATGTGTTTTATTATTTACTGGTTCAACAAGTTCGTATGAATGTATCCATGTATTTGAATATATCAAAAGTAGAATCTGTGCATTCTATTGCTTACTGTTACTATATAAATTTATCAGGTTCATTACATAGTTATGTATGAATATCAGTCTGCCTTAAGCATTTTCTGGTTAAAAGTGCGTTTGGATACTTGAATAGATTAAATTCACTAAAAATCTTAAAGGGAGCTGTACCTAAATTCAGAGGGGAACTAATATAAAAGGTTCACCCATTTGTTGTTTAACTCATTTGTTCTTCAAAAGAGGGGTATAGAGTCAGAGTAAATTATTTTCAGAATAAGGACGAATCTGTTAACCAACACATTGGAAAATATGTAAATAAGTACTATATCTAGACCCCATTAAATGATAACCATATATAAAAATAACCACATCAATTTGTATGAAGTCATTATCTCCCACAAATCACATAGGACTCACATCAAATTTTATAAAAATAATAGTTCCATGATTACGGACTCAAAGTCAGCGCAACCATAATCATCTCTTGGAGGGGAAGATGAGGGGAGAGGGAGGAAGGGGATGTGAAACCAACCCTAATGTTGCTTAGGCCAATAAAAATAATTTAGATTTTAGGGTTGACTAACCCTCTTATTTTACCATTAGTCACCTTAGGTGTCAAAACAACCTCTTATAGCATGGAAGTAAAACATTATCTCTACACAAAGTGGATATTAATATACTCTCTTATAACACACAAGTATGTCTCTTTACATCATTCCTAATTGTCTACTACAAAAATACAATGTTTTGATCATCATTATACATTTCCTATTTCATGTGTTCATCAACTCTTTCCATCATTTGGGTAACCTTTTCTTTTATATATGTTCAATGTATATGCATGCTACAATAAGTATCCCTCTTATGTTACTTATGACCCTCTTACATTGCTTAGGCCAAAGGATAAATTGGATTGCAAAGAAAACATGACCATCTTATGTTGCTTAAGCCAAAGGATAAATTGGATTGCAAAGAAAACATGACCCTCTCATGTTGTTTAGGTTGATAAAGAGCAGTTGAATTGCAAATTAAAGATGACTCTTTTATATTGCAATAAAGAGAAGACAAGCCTCTTACCATAGAGGCGGTAAGAGGCGAAACACTAAATCACTACATAGGCTGAGAATTAATATCAACTTACAAAAGATTGTATATGGTTGTTTTCGCCACCAAAGTTAAAGAAGGTAAAATTGAATTACTCCTTGCTATCATTGAGGCCAAATGGTTAATTCAAAATAATAATGTTAGTAAATATCAAAAGTTAAGACCAAGTTACAATTCAATGCATACCTTTATGTTATGCTACATCAGTAAAGGAAAAAGATTAAATAAAATATATGAAGTTTAGGTAATATATTTGGTTTGCACCATAGTTAACTAAAGATTCATACTTTAGCTATAGGTACTCATTTATTATATAGAAAACTTGTGTCCATATTGAAGACACATGACATTTTTATACATCTTGTGGAAATTTTCTTTAAAATTTGGAAAACATCCTATAAATGTTTCTTGGACGTATTAGATCAATTATACTCGTTATTTTCATTTTAATTGTTAATAATTTGTTGACAAAAGCTAAAGGAATTAAAGAAATCCACTAGGACTTCTAATTTTGTATTTTTTACAATTTATTTTTTATTTTTTATTTTATTTTTGTATATCTAAAACTTTCTTATCAAAGTCCAAAGAGGTGCTAGTAAGAAGAGAAACAATAAAAAGGATATGATGTTTCTACATTGAATTTTTATCAATTGATTGAAAATATAGTTAGCTTTGAGTAACCCTCTACCATGCTTTTAAATAATGACATCCCTATCTTGGTTCTCATGTGTCCTCTAGGTGATTATGGCTTAAAGTTAATTGTTTAAGTCATGATGATGATTATCAAATATCAATATAATTAATCTTTGTTTTCATTGACATTTATTTATGTACTTTAAAATCCTAGTTTTGAAATTTTTAAGCATTTTAAATTTTTAGTTGTATATATAGCCACTGTGTGTTTTTTTTAAAACATTACTTAAATAATTATAGTTTCTTATATTTTTCATTGTGCATGTCTCCCATTTTCTTGAAATTTTCTTTTTTTTTCAAGTTGACTTCTAATTTTCTATTTTTGACAAGTATTTTTTCTTTAATGTAAAATTTCTTTTCAAAACCCAAGGAAGTATTAGTACGAAGACAAACGATAAAAAGGATTAAGATGTTTGTGAATTGAAGTTTTATCAAGTGATTGAAAATATAATTATCTTCAAGTACCCCTATACCATGTTTTTAAATAATAGTATTTCTATTTGGGTTCCCATATGTTTCCTCTAGATGATTATGGTTTAGAGCTAACTGTTTAAGTCATGATAATGATTATCAAATATCAATATGATTAATCTTAGTTTTTTTTGGACATTTATTTATGTACTTTGAAATGCTAGTTTTGAAATTTTTAAGTATTTTACTTTTTGTGGTATAGACATTGTGTATTTTTTTTCTAAATTTAAATAATAATAGTTTCTATTTTTCGTCTCCAAGTACCTGTCTCCCATTTTCTTGAAAAAGAGTAACCGATACTCATCCCTTTCTCCTGATAACCATGTTTAAGGCTAAACACATTGCACATTCTGCATAGCTCACATGTTACCCAATTATTTGTTTCATCAACATTCAGTTCATGTAATTATGAATGACGGATGACCACCAACAGGTTGTCTCCATTTACATTTCATTAGAGTATGTTTGTTTGTATTTCGTTGCAGTATATTTATAGTTTTTCTTGCTTTTTAATAATTCCACGGTCACCAAAACAGTGACATCATATCTCGTAAGCAAAAGAAATGTAAAAAGGTAGGCATAGTTGCTGCATCAACTTACAAGAAATGATAGACTTTAGGTCTTTGAAATCAAATTATGGATCTCGCCTTTAGTCATCTGTAACCATCAAATTTTTAAAGTAATGAATTTAGAATCCTTGTACACACTCATTTGGGTATTTGCTTCTTTTTCTCCTATTCCAGTCCTTGCCTAGTGTGGTTCGTTGTGCTCACTTCTCTATGGATACTTTAAATGATCAAACTTAGACATCCAACAAACCTAATCCTCTAACGAAAAGATTATGGTGAAGTATGCTAATCAATGGATAGTGGTAGTCTGGCAATTATTTGCCATGAGAATATAGAAATATTTTCTAATTTACAAAAACAATACACCAGTTTCTCTATTTCAAACCTTGGATTTTTGCTAGCTTCAGTAAGTAGCTACCTCCATTCTGTGCAAAGTAATAAATTCAAATACCAACCACCACACTTGTACTCTTCTGCAACCAAAAAAGATGGCAATAAATTACAAGCTTTAAACATTCAGGAAGATACTGCTCTATATGGATCAGATCAATTAGATCAAAATGCTCCAATGTTAAAAACTTTAGCAGTGTTGTCATCTCCTCCTGTGACGATAAACTGTCTATCCCTGGGAAAAATAAACATCACCAATTCAATATGTAATAACAAAATTTAATATCGGTCAAAGCATGCTGCATTTTATATATATCTATGAGGTGGTTCAATGAAGCATAATATATGAAGCACCAACAGCACTAATATGAAAGTTCTAAAAAACATACATTGTGATTGCCATATCCCGTATTGAATCACTGTGACCGCAGAAAATTCTTTCACAAATTCCTGACCTGCTATCCCAAAGGCGGACATTTCCATCAAGACAGCCAGTAATGATGTGCTGAGATGAATATGACCACAAGAACCTTATGACACCTTCCTGTCATTAATCAACATTAAATGTTTTACAATCACCATATGAATGGACATAAAGATATACATCTGGCACATTAAGAATAGATCTCTATATAGCACAAAACATGCCTCGTGCTGACAAGTACACCGAAGAGAAAAGCTTTGTAGTTCCCAAATCATAAGCTTTCCATCCATCCCACCTGTTGAAACCCATGTCAAGCTGCAACACAAGGGAAATACGTTTAGATAAGCTGGCAGTTTGAACAAAGTGGAATTTGTATATTCTTTTAACCTCAGTTTCTCATTTCATAAAAGATAAAAAATCTGAACACTTCAAAATAGAATCTGAAACTAAATAGGAGACAATAACCGTGAGACAAAGATAAGCAACACTGTATTTTAAAGCCCTTATGGTGAGATTATCCAGCACAATTAGTTTGGAGGAAGAAAAAATCATTCAATTGCATAATTTATACAACTTGTGCATTAGAAGAATACCATAAATCTTACACTTTTCTAGTAAGGAAAGAATATTTTGGCATCTGGTTAACTCCTTTTTCAGACAACTTAAAAAAGCTACCAATACAACATGCACAAGCTAAATAGAGAAAATAGCCTACAACTCTCCCTTTTCAGGAAAAAAAAAATCTTTCAATTGCATATAACTTGTGCACTAGAAGAATACCACAAAGCTTACACTTTTCTAGTAAGCAAAGTATATTTTGGCTTATGGTTAATTCCTTTGTCAGACAACTTAAAAAAGCTATCAATACAACATGCAACAGCTAAATAGGGAAAATAGCCGGATCAGGAATCTACTAGAATCTTAATAACCACAGAGACCAAAGTGAGCCATACTACATAGTACTCCCAATGGCTTCCAGTGGAACCTGTCCTCGTTTGATCTTTTGCCTTGGCCATATGCAGCATTGCCATGCAGTAAAAGTTGTGAGAATACTTTACTAATTCTCAAAAAAGCATTCCACAAATCAATATTGAACCTATAAGTATTTAACATGATCTTGAATTCCACTTAAAACTGATTCAATGTTACATGATTCAAGATGAGATTGTAAATCAAGAGACATAAATGAATCAAGAGACCTTTCTCACATTGCCTTTGTCACACCTTTTCTCTAGAATTTGTAGGTTTAGTAATAGTTTCATTTACATATCTAGTAGAGTCTTTTTCCCTTACATAATTCCATACTGATGTTTTTCATGTGGCATAGTTATAGGGAGTTAGAAGTTCAACTTGAGTTTTACCCATTACAAGAACACACAGTAGAAGAATTGAAAGCAAACACAACACACCTTCCAAAATCACTTAATCAAGAGATCACCCAACAAATTATGATTGTCACTTTATACTTAGTGCGAATACAGCTGCCACTTGCCAAATCAGTGAAGTGGTCTTTATTTCAATGCATTATAGAAGCCAAATTAGGTCACAATGTTGAAAGTACAATTTTCTAATAAAATGGGATAAATCAAACTACACCAATGACAAGAACATGAAAAAGTGTGCACTTTCAAAAAAATTGCACCCAAAAAATGTTACCATATGAGCCCAAATGGAGCCTCAAAAGTTTCCAAAATGAAAACTACTAAACATCACTTGTAAGAATCTGCAATTTCTGGAAAAAATAGACACCAAAATTAAAAACCATCTAGACCATTGTGGAGCTCTAAAAAAAATTAGCCCAAATTAAAAAGATTGCTCAAAAAAAGAAGCAAAAATGAGCACAAAAGAGGCCTTTGAAGTTCAATATCAAAATCAAAACTGCCAACTGTGAAGGAGAAAGATTGAGGGAAGGGTTTGATGACGTCAGCATGATGTCAACTAACTGAATATGCTAATTAAATAGAATATTCCATCTAATCTGAAAACCGTCATCCAAGTTGCTAGAAACCATTGTTGAATTGTAAGATCGCTTACAAAAAACTGGAAACTACTTTTTTCGACACAAAATCAAATCCTGGAGATTGTAGTGGTTTACCAACAAGAATGATTGTTTTGCAGGGAATATTCCTCGAAATCTCTAGTTGTGGTGGTTTACAATAACCATTGGGTAGTAAAGATAGCCCATATGTGAGAATTAATAACTGTTAGTGGTTTTCAATATTGTCGATCAAAAAGTCTATAGAGACAAGATCAACAATGAGGCCCACGTAGATGCCCTATAGAGCTTATAGTACCCTATACCCCATGGTAAAGTGAACTAAACCCACAGAAAAAAAACTTTAAAATATATGAAAATATCCCTTCATACCAAATTCGTTGATGCAATATCACACCAACTGTAGATTCTACCCACTGTGCAAGGAAATACCAACATTTTGCAAAATATACCAATGATGTGGAGAATATTCTCTACTATGTGACCCATATGGCCGGGAGGGGAGAAAATTTTCCATTATGGCTCCAATCCAAGTTGTCCGATCTAGACAATTTGATAATCAATCCATAGGTTTTCAAGCGTTTAGGACATAATGGCAAAGTCGATTTTGACCCAAAGTACTCCGAAAGATCAAATCCCTATTGGATTTGGCAAGCACCTCCTATAAAAAAATCTTTTCAGATCTAGCCTCCTATGTCCAATTTGCACGCAACAAAAGGCAAAACAAACTTTCTCAAACACTTTGAACTCAATGGTGAGCTTAAATTTGCTCCAAAAATCCCCTAAAGCAACCTACAAAACAAAGCCACAAGGAGAACCCTCAAAATTTGGTATTTCATCAAGTTTTTTTAATTCTTTAGGTCATCATTCGATACAAGAGAAAAGCATACTCAACTTTTCAAGAAAATACAAGATCTGCAACCTAGATCTCCAAAAGGCTAACAAGAAGCAATCCCACAAGCTCTAATACCATGTAAGATTTGGCTATCACCTATCAAGGAGCTTCAATGAAAGCACAAAAGAGACCTGTTGATGAGGTTTTTGTGACTGCAACAACATTAGAATAGAACACAGAGTATCCTATCCTCCCTTCAATAAAGCTTCTCAGATGCTGAACTTCGTGATCGAATGAGACTGCTCCAAGGTTCCTTTTGTGTCAGGTCTTGACTGGTGTGGGATAGACTCAATGGAATGATGTGATTTGCTGGTAATCAGGAGGGGGACTTACGTGGGATTACTCCTTCATGGACATGGAATTCACTCCTGGGACTCGGATTGGTGGGTAAATGAAACTCCTTCGCAAATGGACAACCTGGAACCTACTGCTTCCTCCAACAGAGAGACTAGGATTTCACTGTTTCTTCCACAAAAAGGCCTGGATTTCACTCTTCCAAGGAAAACAAGGCGTAGGCTCTTAGTTTCACTTCCAGATAGGGAATGATTTCTCAGTGAGGTTCCTTACGGACTATTCCTAACGAAGATCTAAAAGAAAATGCAAAAGATGAGGTAAGGGTTCAAGAATCTAATCGATGGAAATGACTATTGTTGAAGATGGAAACTGGAACCAGTCCTCTGCTTCGTCATGCGACAACAACTAGGCAGAGATGGTGCAATCTTTTGGGGTAAAGGCAGAGATTTTCACACTGCCTGTCATGGAACATGGAACTAATCATACAGAAACAGTCGAAGTTAATCATGGATTACGTTCAGACTAACCATACAAAGTGATTTGCAAGCCACAGATCACAAATGGTATGAACAAATCAACTTCAATCATTCAACAAGAACATTTCCATCACATCTATCTAACAAAAGCATGAAAATACAAGAAATAACTTCAATATCTTTCAGATTTGCTCCAAGAAATCAATAAGACCATGCCAAAAATCCAAAGAAATATATGAACACCATTCTTCAATGCATATATTATTGCTTCAGAAGTCTGTATTACAACAATCCAACTGATCCTTGGAGTTTCAGCTCAGAAAAATAGTGCAGAAATGAAAACTAGCTACTAGGGTGCTCTAGGAGCAGCAGCATGATGGAAAAAAGAGAGAGGGAGGGATCCCTAAATGAGGCACCCTCAGCCTATTTATAGGCTAGCTAGCAAACAAGGAGGTGAAAAAAGATCAGATTTCCTCTATCAACATGCAAACCCTAAAAGGTAGGTGGAAATACGTCATAAGGCAAGTAGAAGGCTGCCACATGTCCTAGGCGTCAGGCTGACTAAGCTGCCTGGTAGGTAGGTGAGACCAGTCAACTGCCCAGCTCGACCTGCTCCTTGGTCACAAATTTCATGGTGTCCTGGAATCCACTTGGTCGCAAATTCCACCTGGAACAAGATTTTGCGACCTGGAATGATTTTCTTCCTGGGCGCATAATCCAGGGGGTCAAGGAACTTTGCTGTGGAATTCCTTCCAGGCTAGAAATCAAGTCAATCCTGATGGAATTCTTGGAGTGATCCTTGGAATTTTGTCTCTGTGCTGTATACTTTGGAATTGAAATTCCATCCTTGCTGTATTTCCCTTTGGATTCCCGCACCGGCACGGATCCTTGCTCTTGGCGTGGATTCTCGTTCTTCTCGATGGATGTGAACTTGAAGTGTATCCTCTTGGTTTTCCAAGTATTGATCCTCTTGTCCAGAACTGGAATCCCTGATACTAGACTTGGAGTGATCTTTCCCATTCTGCGATTCTTGATGCAGGCATTCTCTGTGTCATTTGAAATCTTTGGAAGGACATCTTGATCTTCCTTATCCCTTTGTGTGAAGTCTCCCTGTCGCCGAACTGGAATCTTTGATGTTGCCTTCCCTTCCCTCGATATGCATGTGTAGTCTTCTTATTGTCGGAACTCCTGGATCCTTGAAATGGTCATCATTTCCGGCGCTTGAACTCTCTGCATCCATCCTGCTTGCCCCGAATCATCCTTGTTCATCCTCCTCATGGAACTTATCCTCGTCTTGGATTCCTACAAAACAAGGGAGACTTCAAATAGGCATGATGCACAAAATCCATAAATGCAATGCAATATGAAATGAAACATGAATGATTTTGCAAGTTTTGATCAATTTCACTTATAAATTCCTGAACAATCAAAGGATTTCCCTCATTCTCCGACATTCTTCACATTTTTCCTTCATTCCAGGGTTACCAGGCATGGACAGGAGGAATTTCCAGGTCAGGGGGCAATTGGAAGGAGGGAGTAGGATTCCTTGGACTAGAATTCCTCAGCTAGGAATTCCAAGTCTTGATGAAATTTGTCCTCCTAGGGGTGAAATCTGTTCTTTGAATGCTAAAATCTTCCTTGGAATACTTACTTCTGCCCTTGGTTTGAACATGAAATCTGCTTTTTCTATCTTGGATTTGAGTTTGAATGAATGAAATGACTTGGGCAGCCTCCTTATATAGGCGTTTGGACTCCCCCCTGCCACTTGGCCAACCTAGGTTGGTGGAATAAAAAAAACCTAGCCGCCATACTCCATCACCTAGCCAACTTAGTTCTTTTGTCTTTTTCTACCAGGGTCAGTGGTCAAGGATTTCAGTCGGTCGGGGAATCCACTTGGTCAGGGAATCCACCTGTCATGGAGCGCATATTCCACTTGGTTGGGGATTCCTTGAGGTCGGGGATTCCTTAAGGTCGGGGATTCCATGAGTGACTGGATTACATATTCCACTTGGTCAGGGATTCCTTGAGGTCGGGGATTCCATGAGTGACTGGATTACATATTCCACTTGGTCGGGGATTCCTTGAGGTCGGGGATTCCTTCTGGTCAGGGATTCCTTGAGGTCAGGGATTCCTTCTAGTCGAGGATTCCTTAAGGTCGAGGATTCCTTGAGTGACTGGATTATGCGACCATGGATAACTTCTTCCTAAGTTTGGACTTCTTCTCTCTCAGACTTTCTTTCAAGTCTTTTTGTCAAAATTTTGCTAAGTCTTGGAAATTTTCTCTTGTGGAATCTCACTCACACGGAAGGTTGCTTCTTTCATTCTGGACAGGAATTATCTTATTTTGCATTTTTCAAAGGGAACTGGAATCCTGTTGTCCAGGAGCGCAAATTCCATCTGGGTTAGGAATGTGCAACCTACACAAAAAACCTCCAGGAGCGCAAATTCCAAGGGGAAGTGGATTTTGCAATCTAGACAAAAAGCTCTCCTGGGCGCAGATTCCACCCTCAACTGGACAATGCGATTTGGACTTTTGAGCCTGATTTTGACTAAGGATTTGTCCTCCTATTTCAATTTTTGGCAAAGGGTGAACTTTAGTTTGCTTCATCAGAAGTTCAATTATTAACATGGGATCCAAAGCGAGGTGTTCACTCTATCCCCTCAGGGAATTTCAATCTCCATGGTAAAATTTTCCTAACAGACGATGAATTCTTCATTCAGGCACTCACAGACTAGTCCAGGAACGATTTGCTGATGGGTTGCATAGTCCAGACTGGACAGGAATGTGGAACAGGACAGTCCTGATCCTGGGGCACATAATCCAGTAGGTACTGGATTATGCGACCAGGACAAAAATCATCCCTGGGCGCATAATCCAGTACCTACTGGATTATCCGACCAGGAAGGAATTTCTTCCCTGGACGCATATTCCAGTTGGTACTGGTATATGCGACCAGGAATATTCCTGTGCCTAGTTTCTAAGTCTTCCGAAGGGGGGTTGAATATACAACGTTTTCGAAATTGCTCTAAGTCCCTGAAAACCTTATTGATTGAAATTCCTCCGAGGCAAAAAGTCGCAGTTTTCAGGGTGGATCTTGGAATGGAATGATCCTTGAATTCCTTGTTTGCAAATTTCACTAAGTGAAGGAATTTTCCTATCCAGAGGCGCATTTTGGGTCAGGGAATGTCTAGTTCAGGAATGTTCCCATCAAGGAAAATCCAGTTCAGGAATTCCTTCCTGAGGATCTTCCAAGTCTCAAGTTGGACTAGGCCTTGGGTTTTCCTGCCTTAAACTGTGGAATTTCTATTCACTCCTGATGAAGCTTCTTGACATTTGAACGAGGATTTATACCTTGGAACGAGGAACTGCCTCATTTATCATGGAATCCCTGAAGTCATCTTTGGAACTTTCCATTACTTCAAGTCAACGATCACTGAGTTTTGCCAAGGAATGACAAGCCCTTAGTGCACCCTGGACTCTAGATTTAGAACTCTGGAATAGAAATCATGGTGGGTTTTGGAGCAGGAACCTAGACAGGAACTTAGGACAAAGACCACTGGGATGGAATCGTGAACGAGGACCTCCAGACTCTGAAGTTTGAAACAGGGATTGGAACTGTGGAATGAGTGAAGGACTTGGACCCTTTTTTATGGAATGATGGACTTATGCCATGGATTGGTCAGTTTTGATCAAGGAATGATAGTTAGGGTTTCACTTATCCTTAGGGAAATTCACTATTTCAAGCATTCCTAATGTTCCCTGTGAGCTGACTGCTCAAACATTCTTTCCTAGCTTCATGGATCAGGGCAAGAAACTGCAAGATCAAAGCAAAAACGACAGCGAAAGCGAGAAAAAAGGGGGTCCCCATTTGCAATGGGGCGATGTGTGAAAACGTCACAACAAGACCCAAAATGAAAGAATAATTATATCTATCAAAAGATGCAAATATACAATGATGAGAAATTAAATTCCAAGAGATTGCTCATATGAGAGTAAAAGGTGGGTATTTATAAGATAAACCATAGTTCGCAAACTTAGAACAAAAAATTTTGAATCGGCAAAAACTTGGCAACTTAAAAAATACTTTGATTATTGAAAATAAAAAAGTAAAAAACCCATAGTTTTTATGCAAAATACAGCTACAAAATGTATTGAGTTTGGTGGGGGACCTTCATGGTGCACACCATTTTCATAATGTTGTGTGATGAACATGCCCGAATAGGATTTTTATAGCCTAAAAACTATGGATTTTTTGCATTTTTGGCATGTATTTTCCACATCTGATCCGCATCAGGCAAGTTTTTCAATCGTGCTCGCCAAGTTGTTGGCAAGTACTGTGCGGTTTTTTGGTAGAAACTTCGCGTGGCAGAACCTGTAAGCACTAAAAGCACGCGTGGGCCCACATGATGATCTGATGATGAGTTATAATCCTAAACACGTACATGTAAGCGTGTAATTATACCCTCTCAGCAGTATTCCCCTTGGTGACACGTGGATCAAAGTTCATCTTGTTTGTGTTTCCCTAGTCCCCTAGCTAACCCTCCTAGGTCCTATTTTTTCATCCTTCACCCCTTGTCAACATTTCGTTTTTGTCACTTTCTAACTTTGTCGATTTAACCCCCTAGTGTCGCAAGATGGGAAATACACTTTCCCTAAGCTCCTTTCATCCATTTCAACATTTCAAAGGCCTCCAATTGGCCTCCAAGATCATTCCCCATCATTTTTGTCACCCATTTCTTCCTTTCTGGGTCACTCCCTGTTATTTCCTGATCCCCTTGGGCGACCCATGATCCCTATGGGGGCGACCCCTAATCCCTAAGGGCGACTTGCCCTACTACAAGGGGCGACCCACCTCTCTGTCTTTCAATCGGTCTCTAGGTTCTGATGCCATTCTTAGCCCCTTTTGACCATTTCTAGCCCTCAAACTCACCTATAGAACCCTGTCCTTGTGAGTCGCCCCCTGTCATTTCTTGAGTCCCCCTGGGGGCGACCCCTAATCCCCGAGGGCGACCTACCCTGCTACAAGGGGCGACCCAGTTGTATTTTAAACACAAATTCCTCTTCAGTTCGGGCCAAAATTAGCTCCATTTTGACTCTAGTTTGCATGTTAATTCGACCCTAACTGAGCCTAGTCTATTTCTAACTCCATCTTCAGTCCCAATCACTTTATTCTTAGCTCCAACTGAGCTATTCTTATCTCCCTTTCTTCTCATGTTAACTCTCCTTCCTCCATGAGTAATAAGCTATCAAGCTTAGTTCACTGTTTAATCAACCCAATTCACTCCTCTATTGATCATGTTAACTCATCAATCAATTGAGTTAACTCTTCAATCAATCCCACCTCTTGTGAGCTTTCCCAACCTATAAATACCCCCATCCCATAAGCAATAAGGAGAGACAAATTCATTGTTGCAGCTATTTAAAAAGCTTTTCTTTTGCTCTCCACTAGCATCTTGATGCTCATTGCAAAACTTGTGTGCCTTTTATTTCATGTTTAGGATAGTTTGCCAAGCTTTCTAAAGCTTCTATAGCATCGATATGCTCTCAATTTGCTCTCAAGCCATAGCCATTATGCTCACATAGTGCATACATAGCACTCATAGATCTCCAAGCTCTCTCAATTTCGTTTTTTAGCTTTCAAAGCTCAAGTCATTTCAAATCAATTGCTCTCTTTGTCCCTGTCGCCAAGAGGAAGACCCCACTGTTGTAGAGGAGAAAGACGTTGCCACATACAAGGATTTCTAAGGATCATACAAAGCTCATGCGCCGGATTCAAAAAAAGGTTCTTTAATGCTTTCATAGTAATTAGCTAATCAAATTGCTCTCGAGGAAAGTAATACTTTGTTGCTTTACTCTTGATAGATTGTGCATTGTTAGTATAGTTTCCTTTCATTGCATTAGATTAATTGTTATTTGCTTTCATAGATTAAATTTTCTTATTGCACTAGATTAATAATGATTTGCTTTATTAGAATAGGTTTCCAAAATTGATCTCGAAAACAACAAAAACATAGATTTGCATTAGAAAAATCATTTTAAGCTTGCATCCATATTTCAATACATAGTAATTAAGTCATCTTATCAAATCATAAAAGAACAAAGAGAAATTGATTTGCATACATCAAAACCCAAAAACATTAGATACGAGAAGATCAAAACAAAATGAGTACACAAATCACTCAATTTCATCACAAGGTCAACTTGAAAATACAATTGAAAACTCCTTGATACCATCTAGTGAAATCATAGAAAACTTTTGATCACATCACGAAGTCAAGGTCAAGCAAAAAGTCAACTCTTGGTCAACTCTAGTCAACTCTTTCTTGTCTAAGCATACGAATGTGCCCAGCAGTTAGAGGTGAGTGGGTTAGGGCAATCCTTGAGGAAATAGAGTCAATACATCCTAGACAACAAACACCTCAAACGGTAGAAGAGCACGAACACGCTCTCAGGATTATCCAAAACACAAAAATCATACGTCAAATCATACAAGAACTCGACAACAACATAGAAGGCCTAAGAGTCGTCAACGAACAAAATCGACACCCATCTAGGCGTTGGAACTTAAGGAATCCAAACAAGAGATTGACAACTAGTGACCCTTCGGGTCATAGGGTTATCTCTACCATCACGGTCTTAGAAGAACAAGCATCGACGCATATTAGGCCCCAAGACTGGCCAACCAGTATCCGCGACATTCTGCTTCCACAAGAATAGAACCACCCCCAGGTTATTCCTCCACTTGACTAGCTTCTATCACGAGAGCAAGAGTGACTTGGAGGCCACCATCAGCAAGGGGACAATTCATGTGATGTATTGAGGCCGACTCATTTGCGTTTGTGCTTGAGTCACATTTCGAGGAGTATAGAACCGATGGTAAAACTGGAAAACTTGTGAGTACTCGGCAACTCACTAAGTATTCGGCAAGTCTGCAATCTATGGGATACACCACCAAGAAATGTGAATGCACAACCAATGTGGAATAATAGATGTAGTCACATGTGTGCACATCTCCACCAAACTAGAAAGTACAAGTCACATAATGCAAGTACAACCTACCTAAATAGATAACTATCTAAGCAACCTTATTCTATCTTAGGTGCATAATATGCAATAAATTAATTGAGCTAAATGTAAAAATAAAATAATGCACCAACATTTTGTGCCAAGTGGCTCATCCTTACAATATAACTCTTACAGAAGAGAGGAACACCCGTATCTAGCATAAGTAATCAGGAGAAATGAATTATTCTTCTCATTTTTCATTTCTCCCACCACCTAATCCACCAAAATTTCCATTTCTTCGTGGAGGGCTTCCACTATGAATGGTTCATCATCATCTCAAGTGGACCAGCTCATGTCTCTAACTTATACTCACTCATTAAGTGAGGGCCTGATTCATCTCTTCTTCATCATACAAAGCAAGGGATACAAATTCCATCCCCTCCCACTTCGACAATAATCCTCCCAATAATTGTTTCTTATACTAGTTGTTCACAAACTTTATATCAATTTTCCTAATTAGATATTTTAAGATTGTTGTCTTATCTTATTTTTCTTTCTGACTTAAATAAGAAAAGTTTTTTTTTCTTTCCAATTATGTTTTCTGATGTTATTTTTTAAGTTATGTCCTCAGTTAGGCCTACACTCCATGGAGTTGCAATTGACTTTAGATTACAACTATTGCAGGATAGTTTGAGATAGGAGATGCAACAAGACCTACAAACTTGCTCTAAGAAAGGTGGATGACCTCATCACTTACCATTCATGGCATCATTCCCATGCCACCTTCACGATCTCTATGAATTTCCTAAACTATTGACTATAAACTCTCATTTTCTGTCTCTAAGTCAACTTGGAATTTATTGCCAGAAAAATGAGGTGAAATGCTTCCTGGGCTAATTGTGTCATGTTAATATATTAAATTCATTATTAGCATCTATAAAAATCATCAAATGATCTTATTTCATAAGGCTTCTCTCTTTTGGTTGGCATTAATTATTCGGACAGGAAAGGGAACAAGCAGAAGGTACCGCTGACATCAGCAAGTACACACCGTTAACCAAGACTGGTCTATTTTTACGTTTGGTTTATTGAATTCCTATTGCATTGGCCAAAAATAATCTTATGTTAGAGTTATTTAATTGTACCTTCTTATTCTAGCTAATTTGACTTCTGTACATATTGTTGACCACAACAAATCTCTTGACTAATAAGTATTCCATTTAACAATAAAACCTAAACATATGTGAATTTTTTTACCAATTTGACTTCTAAATTTCATCTAATGATAAATATTAGTTGTTGAACTTAAACAATGATGACAGATTGGTTGTATCACAAATGAATTGTTATACCATAAATGTTGTGAACTGGGAGGTCTAGCATTTGTGTTGCAGTTGTTCACTCATCTAGTTGATGTTGTCCGTGCTCGCCAATGTTCAATTGATGGAGTTCAACTAAGGTGTCCTCGAGGATAGATTACGATTTGTATGGGGTTGTTCATGCTATTAATGTTGATTGTGGGGTAGTTGAGGTTTCATATGCTCCTAAAGCCAATAGCGGGGTTCACTTGTGTTTTCCCATAGCCCCAATGATGGTAGCCTCACTTGAGAGGCTCATGGACAATTAGGTGGATATTGCAATGATTATTGTGTTGAATTGAGGTTAATTCTGTTTGTTATCCACCAATATCGTCAATGGGGTCAAAGGCCCAATTGCACCCTTCAAAACAATCGGAGCCGCCCTCCTTCCTCATAGTCATAAGTTTTTGACACCAACTTGCCCATAGAAAATGTTTGACAGCACCATGTTGTCTCTCACATAACTGATACAGTCAGCATTTTCAAAAACATCTCAAGTGCTCAGGTTTAACAAGATACTTCACAGTTGAGGCTTGATCCATTCATCATATGGCTCGTGATTTCAAGGGCTGACACAAATATGCAATAAGTGTAATGGGGTCTTTGCACATGTTGTATTGAGGTCACGATTATCTATAGCCAAGAGTGTCATGTCTCGATGTTTTTCAATTAAAGATTGGAAAGACCAGTTTGATGTTGTCTTGATCAACCCACATCATTACCATCATTATCAAATACAAGAGGATTAAGCAAGGGTCGATCTCATACACCAAGGCCAAAGTAATCATAAGAGAAAGACAAGTATAACATAATACTTAGTGATAAAAACTAGACGAATCTCAAACAGCGCTGACTTGGCATATAAGACAAAGATGGAATAAAACAAAATACAAAATAAACCATTTGTTAAGGATCGCCGATGATGAGGAGTTAATCATATGAAACAAAGTGCATATGTTAAGAGGCATCGGTGAATAAGACAAAGGATGAAGATAAACATAGAAACAAATAATAACAATATTATGCTTTGTTAAAGGCACCAATCCTTGTTAGGCGAAGGGATCCCTCTCCAAACAGATGCAACCTTTCATCAACCCCGCCTATATAAGGATGGATCGAAGAACACTCAAGGCATCAATCGGATCTGACATCACCATCGGGAATAACAAATACTCATCAGCATCGGATCTAATATATCCGCGGGCAGGCAGGAAGCAATTAAAATCCATTCGAAGAACAGCAATGGCATTCGAACATCAGCAGGAGACAAATTGAGATATCATCATTGACTCCCCCTCTTAGAAGATCATTCAAGCAAAGTCAATAAAGACATATTTTCCTTCTGCAGATCGGACTTCATAACAGTCACCTGTGATATATATATATGTCAGCGAGGATATCAAAGGTATGTTCTATTTCCAATCTGAATATTATAAGTTAACGTAAGTAACAATGATGGATGCATAAGTAATGTTTTTATTATGGCAATGTAACATAAGTAGAAGGCTAAGATCATGCTTTGTTTATAATTAGTTCTTGTCTTAATTGGAGAAGTGAAAGTGATAAGTATTAAATAGAAATTATAGAGAGTTTGTGGAAAGAATATCATTAGTAAGAATAGATTATACTCATAGAATGAGAATATGAATGGTATTATGAATATGATGCATGATCATTATTGAGAAGGTGTATTTAATGAATGATTAGTATAAAAAACATCTTGAAGAGATGTGAAAGGCTAACATGTGATAGAAAGTGTAATTCATACCTATGGACTACCGGATTGAGAAATGGACCTCCTTGTTAATCCATCACACCACATAAGTGAGTCTAAGGGTTAGGCAATTGGCCAAGGTATAATAAGGCTCGAGTTGATAAGACTCTAACCCTCCAAGGCAAGTGAAGAGTGCTTGTCCTAAAGGGGTGAGAGTACTCAACCGAGATAGGCCCTTATCTCAATTAGTGTAGAGTGCTAATCTGAGATAAGTGGAGATAGGCCCTTGTCTCAATTAGTGTAGAGTGCTAATTTGAGGCAAGTGGAGAAAGGCCCTTGTTCCAATTGGTGTAGAGTGCCATTATGGGCAAGTGGAAATGGCCCTTGTTTCCAATTGGTCTAGAGTGCCAATATGGGACAAGTGGATAGGCCTTTGATTCTAGTTGGTGAAGATTGCCATTCTAGATCAAAGGAAAGGACAATGGAACCCTCTCTTGTTGGGTGAATGATTGGATTAACATGTTGGCCCAAGTATAGTCTCTTCCAGAAGGAAATTATGATCTTGTATAGTGGAATAGAGAAAGGAATAATGCATATAAAGTTATGATTATAAGGTTTGATTTTATATATAATTGTGATTTATATAATGAGATAAGAAGGATTGAATTCTAATGTACTCTTTTACGAGTTGAAATTGTTTGCAAGGTTGCGAAAATTTTGGCTTGCTAGAAGGGGACATTACAAAGAGGTCTTGGTCATGTGTCTTCTCATATCATGTGTTGAATGTCATGGTGTTCGTAGGGCCTCTATAGCCCAATGCATAAAGCAATATGGATCTATCTCGTATTGTGTTGATGTTTGCACAAGCTTTATTTAATCGACTCCTTATTGTGTAAGGTTCATTTAATTGATTCCTTATGGGATTAAATTATTAAATCATGCAAGTATTACCCAATCATGTAATAAAAAATTGGCCCAACTTCAAGTAATGTTAATATATATTGTAATTGAAGGTGCAATTGTTAATTATTGAAGAATATGTCCAGTGTATCAAGGGGACAAAGTGTTGTGTGTGTCCATAACAATTGAGAAGCATAATGTCCATTTAGTCCATGTTTAAATATTTTTTTATTAAAATGCACAAATGTGCCAAGGAGTCATGTAAAGCAATACATATATAAAAGAAAGGATTTGGTTACAAATCTAAATGTGGTTAAGTTGTGGTTTGAAGTGGAGTAGGGTTTATGATAGTTGTGTAACTACCTGTTCAACATCTTGTATTATATAAACAATTTGAATAAGAATGAAGAGCGATTCTTCTCTCTGCCCTGTTTTGGTAGATTAGTATGTTTAATGTTATTAATAATGTGAATGGAATGTGCACATAATGTGTAAGACAACGTTATTCTATTAAGAATTTAATTAGTCTTTCTTCATCAAAATTGGTTTTGCTACTTGTTATAAAACAAAGAATATTTTCCATGCAATCAATTCTAACTGTATGCAATCCTTTTGATCCTTGTTAGACTTTGTTCTGTGCTTTTGAATGGTAGGCTTTGGATCACCTGTGTGTAGCAAGATTTGATGGAAAGGCTTCGAGCTTTCTTGGCTTTTCATCTGTTTCTAACATGTACATTATCCACCCATATCTATTTGCAGATTGATCATAGGAGGAGAATCTTTTCTCCTCTACCATTTTCATAGGATTGATGAGTGATCCTCTCAATTCATTCCACTAAAGTTCACTTATCTTTCACCTTTTTCCCTTTCAGATCCACATATTTTGCCCTTTAGTATTCTCACATTAAAAATAAAGAATAGTCAAAATACCATCATACAATGGAAGCCAAGCCTCTGAAATGTGGAAGGGAATCACAATTTCTATGTGATTTCTCCTCTATCACTGGTTTGCTCATGTTTCAGCCCAGATCCAGGTTCAGTTTGTACCCAGTCTAGGTATTGGTCCAGTTCCCCTGTGGGTCTGGCCAGGATACTGCCAAATGGACCTGGATTCATCCAGGTATGCTGCAGGCAGAACTGGGTACCCAAAACAATTTTTTTTTTCTTTTTTTCTTATTTGACTTCATAAGTAGACTATTCAACCTAAAAATCTAACCTTGAAATTGATGATGATGATGATGATAATATTTATTATGATCCATATGACACTGATTGCTGATTTTATTATTTTAAAATTGAACAATGAATATCTATCATGACATTTGAGTTTCACAAATTGACAACGAAGCAGTATTTTTAATTTTTATGGTGGTTTTGTTTATTAATAACTATATGCATGTTACGTGGTATTTTGAACTTAATTCATAATTTTAAGCTGTAAATAAGTATATATTTATGATATTTATATGATTTTTGTATGGGTCCATCCAAAACGAACCCAGCCCCCAATTATCTTTGACACACTGGCATACTTGAACCTCCATACTCGAACCTGAACCAGTAACTTTGGATTTCTCCTATCGATTGCATGTTACGTCATTGTCCAGTAAGCTCAAGTCGGTAAAATTTAAATAAGTGTTAGTGTTTGAAAATGTCACCTCTTTTTATCTGAATTTTTGTATTGTGACCTACCAATATTTAAATAAGTGTTAGTGTTTGAAAATGTCACCTCTTTTTATCTGAATTTTTGTATTGTGACCAACCAATGAATAGTGATAATTTCCACTAATAGTGTGTGAGAAGATCACCAAAAATGATGTGATTTCCTTTGTGTTGAAAGGGGCAGCTCCCTTAGGCAAAACATAAACATCTTCAAAAGGGTGCCACTATTTTTGGGCCTCTGCATAGGGTTTAAACTGAAGCAGACACTCAACACCTTATGAAAAGATTTTCTAGGTTTTTTGGAAACACAAATGCACATGCATGGATTTCTGGGTAAATTAAACAAAACAAAGGATTACACACAAGACGACTTCACAAATCAAAATACTCGAGTATTAGTATCCAAAGCTACAAACATACAAATTAACAACAATCACACTACAAAGCTTACAATTATTGATAATTCATAATCAATAAGTGAGATCACTCACACAAAATAATATCCAATGAAAATGATAAAATTGTATAAACCAAAACAATTTTATCACACACACAAAGAGAGCTGAAATGTGTTAGAATTTGATTTCGCACCTTTCAGTGCAAACATAAAGGGACAAATGTGCAGTATGACCGCTCTTCGAATTAGAAGGGGAAGCTCCCTGTAAAGTAAAACTAATCTAAAACTATATAGAATTTACAATGTTTTCAAAGGTATTTCACACTTATGCTGAATGAAACAGAAACTTGCAATCTTTTTGGGTTTGCAACGTGCCAAAGGCAGAAACGCACTTTCAACAACGAAGCAAGGATTTTATGTTTTCTGATTGGAATAAAAACTTACTGCTAGACGCTTGCACTATTCAGCTAAATTTGGAGGCTAAGCAGGGAAAGTACACATGGATTGAATTGAACAGATTAACAACACATAATAACGAATGCCATAACTAAATCAAGCACAAGATGATACAAAGTTGCGACTTATACCTTCAACTTCATTTGTGACACAAAGTTCACAAATTTATTGAATCGACTTAACCTTAGCACTGAGAACGATACAATTCAATAGATTTTTAGAAGCAAGATAGGCGTAATGAAATACTATTGAATGAACGACAAGATCACAATCACATTGAACATTCAACAAATAACAATTTCAGCGTAATGCAGGCATGAGAATTGCCATTGTTTTTTATTCGTTGACTGGTCATACAACACTGATTTCTCTAACTCTGATACTGAATAATGAATACTGAAAAGCTAACTCTCCAAAAAGCTCTGAAAAAGCTAACTCCTAAAAATCTCTAACTAATCAAAAAGCTAACCCTTAATCTTTTTTACATCATGTGCACAAAGCACTTATTTATACTGCTTACAAATCAAATGCATGAAAATGATTAACTGGACTCTAACCTAGTTGACTATTGTTTGCATGACATGCAAACTTATTATAATTATTTGCTCCACTAAATCTAAAACTGAAATCATGCAACCGTCGGATCAACTGAAGATTAAAACATGCAAACATGAGAGTTTGTGCTCACATCTGTCGCATGACAATTGAACAAAAATTAACTTCCGGTTTCAAAGTCATTAATAGCTTTTTATCCTTTGAAAGGTCGCTTGTTTTGCATGAAGGAATGGTTCCTATTGACTGAAGTGATCTTGTTGTTTGTGAAAATTTTGTTTGCAAAAGAAGAAATCTTCCTTTATAGTTGAGCGTTGCCCTCTTTAGATATGCTTTTATTATTTTCAAATTCAAAACTCAAGTTTGACTTTTAATTATAGCCTTTGAAAAGGCAAAAGAGATGCATGAGAGGATGTGTCCCAATTTAAAAGCAAGTCGACCTATTTAACTGGAGTTCTATATCTTGATCATGCGCCTTTAACTAATGATAGGCATGTTTCTTAAACTAGACGCGCTTCTTGAATCAAGTGCGCTTTTCTTCCTAAGGAAGCGCCTCTGTACTGATGCAATGCCTCCTCCATTCTAAGCACGCCTTCATATCTTTAGGTGCGACTTTTTCTTCATGGACGTGCCTTCATAAACTTGGACACGCCTTCTAAGTACTCTTCTCCCTTTTTGAGTGCGTCTCCTTCTCCAAAATGTGTCTCCCCTGTAAAAAACGTGCCTCATCCATTTTTTACGGGCTTTTACTATTTAGAGCGCGCTTCTTTGTTCAAAACTACGCCTCTGTATTATAAGCGCCTTATTTAGCTTGGACATGCGTTAATATTAGGCAAACACACTTTTCTTCCCATGGACGCACTTTGAACCTCCTAGACACGCTTTGAACCTTCTGGACGCGCTTTCTAAATCCTAGGCACGCCTTCACCCTTTTGGACATGCCTTCTCTTTGTCTTCAAGCGCACCTCTTCCCAAAAAGCGCGCTCTATGTTCGTAAAACACACTTCTTCAACCTTAAACGTGCTTCTTCAACCTTAAATGCACTTTTATCTAAACATGCATGCTTTATACAAGAATGGATACTTCTCTTATCTCTTGGCGTGCCTTAACTTTGGTGAACACACCTTTAGGCCAGGGGCATAAGGAGAACCGACGCACTTTTGAGTGAGTGAGACGCCTTTTTATTCCATCAAGCATGCCTCTTTGCCTTGGGACATGCCTCTATATTTATGAACGCTCCTCTGTATTTTCTCAGGCGTGTTTTCCTAAGCAGATGCGCTTTTCCTCTCCTTGAAGGAGCATTTCTTCTCATTCTTTATCTATCCTTTATTCAAGCGCACCTCTTCTTTTTTATAAGTGCTCTTTAATCTCTCCTGGTCCTCTTTTTCTCCACAAATGCGTCTTTTGCTCTAGAGGCACGCTTTGTGATGTTCAAACGCACCTTTATTTTCACAATTGCACTTTATCCATTGCAGGCACATCTCTCTACCTTCAAGCGCACTTTCTACCTCTCCTGGCACACCTAAATCACTCCTTGCACGTTTTCCTATGGTCAAGAGCACTCTTTCTCCTCTGGACGCACTTTTACCAACTTAGACGCGCTTTTTCTTCATCTGGCGCGCTTTTGTTTTCTTGAGTGTGCTTTTCTTGTCTAGGAACTTTTAGAGTCTTCCAAGCACATTTTTACTTGGCAGTGCCTCCCTTTAGACTTTTTGAATGTTTGGACTTGTAGGATTAGTAATTTCGACAAACTGACATACCAAGACCAACAAATCAAGGCAAACAAAAGGATGTCAATTTCGATATATGACCAACACATTCAAAAACTTTGTTTGGGTACAACAAAATGAACACTGACGCACAAAGGTTTAAAAGATTATAAAAAAAGAATAGTAGAATAGGGGACAAATAATATTTCACAATCATTCAACCTAGTACAATGCCTGAATTTATTATTTATTTTCCTAATACCTATAAAATCTTACACAAGACTACAACATAGGGTTAAACGATGAATTTCCATTTGGCATAAAAAAATCCACCATTATCATAGGTACGCATACAATGCTAAATAATGAAATTGCATCTATCATAACAAAATCACTAAATTGCCAATCCTGGTACGGGAATGGGTACGAGTTTGGGGTGCAGATATGTTGGTACGACAATTCCTTTTTCCCTGAATATGAGTATGGGTTTGTGTGTGTGTGTGTGTGTGTGTGTGTGTGTGTGTGTGTGTGTATAATTATAATTTATATAGGTAGCAAGTATATGCCAACCAAGGGCAATCAGGGAGATTGATAACATGGATATATGTTTCATTGTCTTACTCCACCCATGGGGTAATTGAGATAATTGAGACATATCCATGTGCATAGTAGTATTGCCACATTACTAGTCTTGTGAGTTCTTGGGAATCCCTATGAATACCCCGTAAATGTTTTCTATGATGTCTATGCTTTAATATGGGATGTCTAATTGTTGTCCAAGTGTTGTGGAATGAATTTTATTCATTTATGCATATATTTGAATGTTTAAAATTGAATTGAAATATGCATAACCGGATTTGAGTGAATGGGGCATTTTAGTGACATCATAAAAGAGTTTCCTTCATTTTTATGCAAAATATGACTCTTTGATTATTATAGATATGTCTAGGACCATCTAGAGGCTTCTAGAAAGCCCTTGTTCGCCTATTTGGCTAAGATATTTGCATGTAATTAATAAGGGTTCATTTATGAAATGGTAAGAAAATCTTTGGTGCCCATGTGCCCTTAACACAACATATATGGGTGCATTTACTATTTTTGTGAGTCATTACTATTTGGAAGAGTTTGTCAACATAAGGGGCTTAGCATTTATTGTTTGCCAATGAAGGATATTACCTCTTGAATTTCTTTATTTGTTAAATTAAAACTTCCTTATTATCCTCAAGATGCTTTGTTGACTTTCAGACGTGTTTGGATGGGCATAGAAAAATGTCATATTTTGATTGGTGAGGGTTTGAGGAGTTGAGTTGAGTTTACTTAACCTTGGGAATGCATTAAGGAGAGGAGTTGACACATTTTAAATTGATTATTCCTTTTTATGTTTGAAGAGCTTAGGGTTCTTAAGATGAATAGTGTGTTCTTGGGCTTTTAGAGAGTGTCCTTGTGCTAGGAGTGATCTTGAGCTAGGGAATGCATATTTGAACTTGAAGAAGGTGAAACTTGTGCTTGACCAAAAATCAAGAGTCTCAAATCTTCTATTTGCAAGAACTAAGAGTTTAGAGGTAGGCTTCTATGCTTCCTTGCATTTTTTATGGTTTGCCTTTATAATATGAATGAAAAGAATGGTTTCTTTGTCATGTATGTATTCTATGAATGTGTTCAAAGGGTTTTGACTCCTTTTCCTTTCTTTTTTGCTTGAAGAGAAAGCTTGAAAGTGTGTTAATAGAGTTTTTGTATGTAGGTAAAAGGGTGAATCTTACTAGAATGAAAATGTGTTCAAAGTGGAAAGTAGTGTGTTGCATTCCAAGTACGGTGATTTTACTAGTGTAAATATGTGTTGACACCTTGTTGCGAGTCACCCATGAGGGTTTGATGTCTTTAGCATGTTTAGAAGTTTGGTAGTATGTGTAGGAGGCATGGAGTGTGTTCTTGCTCAAGAGTGAGCTCTCTTTTTTGTGTTTGAAAGAATAAGAAGTAGAGTTGAATCTTGGAATCCCGCAAAAAGGATATGTTTATATTTCTTGTCATCCATGAATGGATGAGTACTAATTTTTTTGAGATCCTTATGGTTTCTCCATTTAGGCTTGCCAATGGATATGGAGAACCTTGGTAAAAGCACTTCATGATTTTAGTTCACCTACCTCCTCCTATGAGAGACTTGAAAGATTCAACTTGTGTTTTGAGAATATCCTTGTATGTATGTCTTTCCATGTTGTCAAAGATGTGTCTTCATGTATGAATGTGTGTGTTTGCATGTATATCACTCTCCAGCAAGGTGGGGTGGACCTTATGGTTCCACATAATTGGAAAGTAGCTAATCTCTCATTGGCTTGGAGCTTGGAGATTACAGAAGCTTGGGAAGATCATACTTATTTCATTATGGAAAATTGTATAACAAAGTTGTAAATAGTTACTTCCTTATTTGTATATTCAATCTTGTAGGAAATATTGATTTATGGAATCCCATGTGTGGGGATGGAACTTGTACTCAATTATATGTAATTTCAATTGATAAAAATGGTTAATAAAGATTGTATGAACATTTCTTTTAAAGAGGGTTTTAAACATGACATTTTCAAATTGTATGTTTTCAAGTTTTAAACAACAAGGTCCAACTTTCAAAACATTTGTGGTAAAGTCCTATCATTTGTGACAATGTCTTGCCTATTATTTTCCAGAACCATTTGGGGGTCTGAAAGTACTCGTTGTTCTCTTATGTTTCCCTTTTGCAGGACTGAAAAATGTTATGTTTTGACCAAGTTATAAGCAATTCACTTTTAAACTTGTTTATGCAATAACTGCTTGAAAAATAGTGCTGGGAAAGTATTCTTTGCATGATTGACTAGGTCTTGGTATGCTTTACTACTGTCCAAGTGTTGGAATCATTACTTGAGTGTAGATATTGATTTTGAAGCATTTTGTGTGAGCGAGTCATTCCTATTCTATGTTAATAAATTGCTTGAATGAGAATGTTTCTTTTGACTTAACCAATGAATAAACAATAGTTTAAAATATAGAAGCAAATATCTTTTTTGGAAATCTCTCAGCAAACCAAAAGAGAAAGATATTTTCAATTTCTCGGGATAATATCGTGAAAATATCAAGAATCCTAAAAACATAGAAAAATTCTTAAAAAAAGAAGAAATAATTGATGTTTTTAATATTTAACTTTAAAGTCATCCTATATATATATATATTAGGGGGAGAGGGAGAGAGAGAGAGGTACAACATTAATTTTGAAATATGGATTTTTCTCATTAATTTTGAAATTGTTGTTTATACACTCCATAGTGTGTTATTACATAGCTCCACTTCAAAGTTTGAACCCTCAAAATCAATCACAAACTACAAAATATAAATGTCAACATACAAAGTCATCGACTCTAGCCCCAGAAGAAGTTAATCCAACTTGTGTGCCCATCCTTGCCTTCTTTGCCTTATTTTCTGAAAGGACTTCCATAGCCTACTTCACTTGATAGGTGACATTTGGCGGACATTTAAGGCAACCTTTCACATCATGGCCCGACTGCTTTGTCGAATGCCATTTGAAACACAAAATCTCTCCATTTTAACACTTTTGTTTTGTTTCTACCCTCAATTGACATGCAATATGCCCATGCAAAGTCTTTTTCATGCTGCATGATGACCAAATCTGAAAAAAAAAACTTGCATTTAGCTTTTCAAATGTTAAAAAAAATTCAAACACTTCGTCATAAAATGTTTTTATGTTTATAAAATAATATTTTAAGTTTTATAATTTAAAATTTATTTAATAATAAAATTTAAAATAAATATATTATTTAATAAATTTTAAATTTTATTTTTCTAATTTTATATATAAAATTATAAATGAAAACAAAAATAGGCCACAAAGGGCATGGTGCGTTGGTTAAAAATTGGTCTTACTGTCACCCCACCAAGGTTCAAACCCTTGCTAGGCCATTGAGCTCGCAAGCTTCGTGCTTTTCCTGGGCCGTTGAGCTCACAGGTTTGGACTATCTATGTTAAAGCAAGAAAGGTGATAATGCTTTGGGAAGAGGTCCCCTAATTGTGGCCTCTCTGGCTCGGGCCATGCTAAAAATCCCCAAGTTTGCCATCAAAAAATAAAATAAAATAAATATTTTAAAATAAAAAAAATTAAAATAATATATTACAACTCAAAAAAATAATTGGTCAACCTAAAAACTAAAATAATAATAATAATAATATATAACGATCTAATTTTAAAATATAAAAATAAATATATATCCCAGTTTAAATTTAAATTTTATTTAATATTAAAATTTAAAACAAATACATTATTTAATAAATTTTAAATTTTATTTTATAAGTTTAGATATAAAATTATACATAAAAACAAAATTAAAATTTTAAAAAATTAAAAAATAATATATTACAATTTAAACATTAATTAGCCCACTAAAAAGCTTTTAAAAAATTAACTTTTTCTAAAAGATGAATTTTCGGATGTCGCTCCTGAAATCTCCAATTCCTACTACCTCACACTTGTGGCCTTCCACAATGCTCCCTGCACCCATGGCTCTATCTCCCATCCTTCCACCCACTGATTCTTCATCGTTGCATGAGGATGCCTCCTTCAATCCATGGGTCAACTTTCATATAGATTTATACACTGATGCTAGGGCTTCAATTCCAAATAATTGCAGATCACTTGAGCACGACAGCCATCTAGGGCTTCCTTCGCAAAGATCCTTGAGGATACTTCATCCACCCTCCCTGCCCTGCAATTCCCTATGATGGCACAATTCATTCCTCTTCAGCTGCAGAGCTATGCGTGTCAACTCCCCAGTGACAAGAAAAAAATCATGTGAAGGTTTCCTCATGCCAAAAAGGGCCCCACACAATAGATAAACACTTTTTTGATAATAGAAATGTAAATTCCTATGTGGTTTCTGAGCAAGGAAAAACTGAGCTTCACAAATTGAAAGAGGTTCCTCCCTTAGATGCGAACCTTCCTATCATCAAACTTGGTAATGTTGCATTGGAAGATGAAGCTACACACAAAGATCACACTCTAATTCGTCACTTCCATAATTTTTGGCCTATTTTCGTACATCTTAACAAGTAGATCAAGGAAAACTAGCAGCCTGCCCTTGATGGCAAGCTCTACAGTGGTCCTTGTGCTAAAGGATTCTTCTATGTAATATGTGAATATTGGCCCCTTTACAGAGATATCTATTGCAACGCTAATATGAGTAAGATTAACCAACTTCTTGTCACATTTTTGGGGATCTTCTTGTTTGTCTTCTATTGGCAACTCCATTGGGAAATTCATTACAAGGCCGACTACTTCTAAACTACATTCTTCCTTCACTCTCCATTCCTCCTCCACCTTTGCTCAAATATTGATATAACTATAAATGGACCTCTCCAAACCCTTACCTACAAAAGTTGGAATCAAGGTTGGAACCAAAATCTAGAACCAAGCAAGCAATTATGAAGGAATAGCTTTCAAATGAAGGCTATATTACACTACAGGCCACAAGGCAAATGAGTTTGACACTTTCATCCTCAAATAAGGTGAATGAGTGTGTGAAACCTTCCTCCTCAACTTACAAGGCCCCCCAAAAGCAAGCATCTTGGTGGAAGGAGGGAGCAGATCTTATTCATCAACACATTTTTCCCATTGCTAAAGATGGAGCTAAGGATGATGCTTCTATGAAATCCGAATCACTAGAGTCCTCTTCTTAAAGAGGTGCGATTACAGAGAAGGTTGCCCCTCCAGATACTATCAATGGATTTGAACAAAAAAGATCTCCCATAGTGGCAACACCTTCACAGAGTATTAGGTCTGAAATGGAGAATTTCCAAGGGGAAAACACAAATCAGTGAACAACATCCAAGAGGAAAAAGAAAACACCAACACAGTAGCAACTAATAATTGCAAGATGACCCTGTCCTCGCACGCTAAGTTGACCTAGCTGAGAGATAGGTTCTCCCCACCTTGAGTGGGTTAACTTGGTGGCTACTATTTTTTGTGTAATGCACACCTGTTGATGGGTCTAAAGCAATTTTTATTTTTTTTCTTGGTTTTTTAATGGATATGCTTTACTTTAGTAATGAAAAGAGAAAGGTATTTATTGTATGTTAATCACTATTCCCTTGTTAATGTCTACTTATGAAAAGAAAGTGAACTAACGTTGTTGTATCATGTTACATTCCCTCTTTATTACGCTTGTGCATTGAAACTAAGAAACGGTTAAGTTGATCCTAGATGTGTTATGATAGTTTTATACATTCATTCTTGTGTGAGAAAGAGAAAAGTTATGTTTAATTCCTTATTAAATCTACTTCATCCCAAAGAGAAAATTATGTTTAATTCCTTATTAAATCTACTTCATCCCTCCTTTTAGAAATGTTGATTAATAAGGCAAAAGAATTATTATACATGGTTTACCTGTCCTTCATGCCTATTTGAGTGTGTTGGTAGGCACGATTGCCTATACACTAATTCGAGGGTGAGACCCTATCTCCCCTTCCTTGAGTATCTCTAGTGTTGATGTTGTCTACTAGAGTAGTTTTTCGCTTGCTTGTGTGTGTGGTAGAGTTGCATCAAGATGTGTACCACCTTTTGTAGATTGAGGTGATGACACCTCTCTAATTGTGTGTTATCTACACATATCTTCTATGCATGTAGAGTGTGAGTGTGAGTGTGGTGTAGTTGTGCATAACTACTACACCTTTGTGAGCATGCACTGCTTCATTGTTAGTGTCACAATTGGTAACACAAAAAAACTATTGCCCTTGTCTTATCCATTTTGTCCTTAGTAATTTTTGAAGATTACACTTTCTCCATGTAAATCAATCAAGATTGTCTAGGTAGTTCGTGTTTCTTACACCATGGGTGCAAGTGAGCCCCAATTACACATCTAAACCATGCAAAGATGCATGTGACCCTACCAATCTAGCTCCTAAGCTTATGATGAGGATAATTGACAGTTCATGCACCCTTACACCCATACAAGGATACCTGCCACCTCCAACTTTCCACTTCCTAAAACAAACCAAATTTCTAAGGATAAATTGTAAAGGCATAGGTGACTATTGATTCCTTGACCAATCACTAAGGCAAATTTAACCTATAAAGTTAGTCAAACTTTCATGCACTCCTTACACCATAGAAGGACACACGTAAACTCCAAGTCCCTAACATAACACATTGAGGATTCTCCTTAGCCTAAATGTGTCAAGAGTTTTTAATCCTTTTGCACAAATACATTTACTTGATGTGTGTAAAGCTCCTACATGCTCAACCACAAAAGATTAAAAATTTTCACAAGCATGAAATCAAGAAACTAAACATTGTTGACATCTTCATCCAAAGGAAAAGTAGTGCTTTGGGGATCTCTTGTGGCCATCATCAATTTTGAGCCCTGTCCATAGCATTGGAAAGCTCTTCCAACAAGCAATTCAATGGATTGTAATTAAACTTTGTCAAAGGTTTAGGCAAAATTGCACAATAAATCATGCTTATTCATAGAGGAGTTTGGCTGTTCAAAAGCACATAATGATCTAGTCTAGCAATGCACGCTCAATCCCATATGATTGAGACAACTGAAATTGTTGTCATTTGGTCAAATCAAGAAGAAAGACACCAAAGAGTTCATCATTCAAATGCATCCAGAAATCAAGTGTTATGCAAGATTGTATGTAACCAAAGATTATGAGGTTCTCCAACACCACAAAGTTAACATAGTCACCAGAAAGAACCACTCTAATATCACAGTTTTGTCAATGGAGTTAACATGCCCAATTGCACACTTCGAAAACAATCAAGCAGTCACAAGAAAGAACCACTCTAATAAGTAGTCCCCCTACCGCATCATTTTTCAACTCCAACTTGCACAAAGAAGATGTTTGATGGCACTATGATCTCCCTCCCATAGTTGACACCATCATCATTTTTGAAGACTTCTCAAGCATTTGGGTTTATCATTATACAACACAGTCAAGGATTGATCCATTCATCATGGTCATGGTTTGAAGGATGGAAACAAATATGCACATAGGACAATGGAGACTTCACACATGTTGTTTTGATGTCATGCTAGTATATGAACGAGAGGTCTTGGTCTCATGTATTGCGATATCATGTGTTACATGTCATGGTGTTCATGGTGACTATAGCCCAATGAGTAAGGCAATATGAATCTCATTTCATAGTCTGTTTATATTTGCATTAGGGGCTTATCGAATTAATTCCTTTATGGAATTATCTTATTAAATCATACAAGTATTACCCGATCATGCAATTAAAAATGGGCACAACTTCACAACATATTGATACATATTGTAATTTAAGGTGCAAATCTTAATCATTCAGAATATGTCCAGTGTGTCAAGGAGACTAGATATCTTCTATGTTATGTGGGTACATGGTGAAGCTACATCCAAGGCTTGCACATCATAGTGTCCATTTAATCCAGGTTAAAATAATAAATCATTAAAATGTGCAAATGTGCCTAGAGTTGTGTAATACAATGCATTGTAGAAGAAAGGATTCCCTTAAAAATCTAAAAGGGGTTAACCTATGGTTTGAGGAGTTAAAGGTTTATGTTAATTGTGTAACTACCTGTTCAACATCCTATGTTGTATAAAGGACTTAAATACGAATGCAACAGGATTCTTCTCTCTGCCCTTTGGAGTGCCTGCAACTTCCTTCATTTGGCAGATTTATACGCTCGTGTAAATGAGATGTGTACATAGTCTGTAGGAGATGAAATTATTTTGTTGTGAACTTAATTAATCTTTTTTCATCAAAATCAATTTTGCTACTTGTTAGAGAAAGCAGTTCCATGCAATCAATTCCATTTGCAGCAGTCCTTGTGATCTTTGTTAAACTTTGTGCTATAGGGTTTTGCATGGTAGGTTTTGGCCACCTATAAATCATGTTTTGATAGAAATATGTTTTGCTTTCTTGGGTTTTCATCTATTTCTAGCACATATACACTATCCACCGATATCCATTCAGATTGATCACAGGAGGAGAATCCTTTCATTCTTTAGCATTTTCTTAGAACTCCTCAGTGATCCTCTATGTTTACCACACTAAAAAACTCCTATCGTCCACCTTTTTCCATTTCATTTCCTCAAATTTTCCCCTTTAGAGGTTAAAAATATGGAAAATCCAAAAGCACCATCATTCGAGGGAAGCCACTCCTTTTAAATGTAGCAGGAAATCACCAATTTTATGTGATTTCTTGTATCTGTTGCATATTTTCTCGCCATCAGTTGGGCCCAAGTCAGCAAAATCCACATAAGCTATGGCAACAAAAATCTGTGCTAGCAAATTGTTATAATATTATTTATTATGTATGGAGAAGTTGGAGTTGGTAGGAGTGCCAAAGTAACGATGCCTCGTAGTAATGAACCCCAAGGGATGCTCATCCTTGTACATGGTTTTCTGATGGTATTTGTATGGCCTAGATTTGTTAGGCCTGATTATTCACTTGGTCAGTTAATAAGCAGATACTGCTGAATTCCAAACAATATATCATGTATTTTGTTGATGTGTGCAGAATCCAGTGAGAAGATTTGTACCATTATATGTAATACGAGGAAGATTTTTTCAGACCAAACATTTTTTTCTCTCAGGAATGCTAGGAGCATCTTCCCATAGCTCTGATCATCTTTTTCAAATTGTGTTCTACATGTTCTTACAGATATTGAACAGTTCTATATGTTGTCAAGAGCTACAATCACTGCTCAGGTGCTTATCCTTTATGTGATATTCTCTACTTCCATCTGTGCAGTATTTCTTTAGTCCCTATATTTCTCCTCCAGACCACCTACACTGTTAATGCTGTAAAATCTTCTCTCATATACATTTTCATCCTTTAAGCTAACATTATTTTGACCTCTAGTCTACACTCGTGTGATATTCTCTACTTCCATCTGTGCAGTATTTCTTTAGTCCCTATATTTCTCCTCCAGACCACCTACACTGTTAATGCTGTACCATCTTCTCTCATATACATTGTCATGCTTTGAGCTAACATTATTATGACATGCCTTACGAGATGAAGTGAAAATTGTGTAACTGCTTTGCTTCTGCAATGATGGGCAGAAATGTAGAGTGAAGGCTATGTCATACAACAAGCTTGCCAAGTCCTCCCAACTCAGGCTAGTTGAGACCTGAACAAACTCCACAATGACTACAAATTTTGCTTCATAAAATAGTGGATCTTCAACAACCCTTTTTCTGTTGTTGATATCTCTGTATCAAATCAGAAGAGAACATTGTACATGGTTTTCTGATGGTATTTGTATGGCCTAGATTCGTTAGGCCTGATTATTCACTTGGGCATTTAATAAGCAGGTACTGCTGAATTCCAAAGAATATATCATGTATTTTGTTGATGTGTGCAGATATCCGGCGAGAAGATTTGTAACCTTATATGTAACATAAGGGAGATTTTTTCAGACCAAACATTTTCTCTCTCAACAATGCTAGGAGCATCTTCACATAGCTCTGATCATCTTGTCCATTTGTGTTCTACATGTTCTTACAGATATTGGACAGTTCTATATGTTGTGTCAAGAGCTACAATCACTGCTTAGGTGCTTATCCTTTATGTGATATTCTCTACTTCCATCTGTGTAGTATTTCCTTGTTCCCTATATTTCTCCTCTAAACCACCTACACTGTTAATGTTGTACCATCTTCTCTCATATACATTGCCATGGTTTGAGCTAACATTATTTTGACCTCTAATCTACACTCGTGTTTCTGCACATGCCTTATGAGATGAAGTGAAAATTTTGTATCTGTTTTGCTTCTATAATGAAGGGCAAAAATGTAGACTGAAGGATATGTCATAGAACAAGCTTGCCAAGTCCTCCCAACTCAGGCTAGTTGAGACCTGAACAAACTCCACAATGACTACAAACTTTGCTTCATAAAATAGTGGATCTTCAACAACCCTTTTTCTGTTTTTGATATCTTTGTATCAAATCAGAAGAGAACATGCCCGCTCATCTTTTCTACCAATGTCCACAAATTCCAGCGACAACACCAAAGGTGTTGTGGCAAAGTTTTCTAATGTAGTTGAGGTCAGGGATCCCAACTAAGGGAAGCCTATACCACACAATCGAACACACAAACACACACAATGCACAAACATGAAAAGCACAAACATTGTCGAAGGAAAACCCTATTTTCATTAAATAGAATAGCCTGTTACAAATTTTATGGTCCAAGCCCTTGAATACAATTGAGTTCCTTGGCTCTTACTCATAGTCCTGTCCACAGACCTAGAACACTCTCTAGCAACTCTATTCATTCCCTCTCCCCAAAACTTGACCACCCAAAAACTAAAATTCAAATCTCAAGCTTACAAATATAAACAATTCGCTTGAGAATCAAAACTAAACCCACCACATGTAATGCCACCCGTCCTTTTAAATTCATCTACCACACTTGATGCATTAAATGCATTATTACAGTTTTCCTACCAACCATAATAGGCCAATAACCTCTTAACGAGTGTTCATGATCAATCATCATGAGTCATTGATAACTACCATGCATACACTTAACACTTACATTCAAATTCTCATCATGCACACGACCGACTACACATTTGTACTCGATGCATGCCCTCCATTCTTCGTGCAAAGTTCTACACCTGTGGCTAACCTTCATCTATGCCCATCCTTCACCATGCTCCTTTGTGCGTGCACAATTCTTGTGCAAACCACTTATTCCTCCAACCTACCCCTAGGTGATGTGAATCTCTTTGGAGCCTGGATGCCCTTGCATCAAACTCCCTAGGTAAGTAAAATGAGTCCCTACTCACAAGTCGGGAACAACTGGTAGAACCACCCTTCTAGCCACAGTGTTTCCCTTTGCCTAGTTTCTTCCTCCTCTTTTCTACCACTTGACTCCTAGGCCATAAATCATCCTCTACCTAGCTCAGCTACACTAACTTTGTCTTGACTTGCACATCGCCAGGTCATATCTCACCCACTTTCTACTAGGCCTTCTCTTCTTTCTCCTTGGGAATTGACCCCCCATATCACATCCACATCCACCAAAGAGTTCCCCTCCTAGTTCATCCTATTGCTCGCTAGCATAGACATGCACACTCTACTGACGCTCCAACCTTTGTTGTGCCCTTTTTGAGGCACCTCTACACAATCACATTACATCCTTTCCCTTCAACACGCCTCCCATGAGACACCTCTACACCATACTACAGTCATCCTTCATCTTCACATTATCTACGAGATGCCTTTGTGCAGCACTCCTACTGCTTCCTCCATTGTTTGTGTCACTCTATTTTATGCCTCCTATGTCAAACATGACACCATGGGTTATAGCAATCGCCATCTTCTTCACCCCTACCATAGTGCATCCTGCTCTACACTCAAGGACCTCCCTCGTCCATTTCCCTGGTGTTGCACATTCCATCTCATGCATAGACTGATACCATTGCCAATCTCTCACCTACTCCATTCCTTTTGTCAACTTCCAGTTGGTCTACTACTCCTCTATCTAGCATGTTATGCACTATAGGAATTGTGGTTCTTCCCTTCTACTCCTTTGTCATTGCACTCCACCAAACTTGCGCGTTCTCCTCTAAGACCTCCATGAGTCCCCATTTCGACACCATCATGGGATTCCCCTATACACGCATTACCTTGCCCCACCTTGGATGCCTGTCATGGAATCGTATCCACCTTCTCCCTCGCTGTTGCCTCTATGCAGTTGCCTTCGACTTCAAGGGAACCAAGAGTTCCTACCTCCCTTCTTTTTCCTTCTCTTTTATCCTCTTTTGCACAGGTTCCTTCTCCATGCACACTACTCAAGCTTCCCTACGCACCATTGTGATCACCTCCATACACACTATCACAACCCCTTTGTTGCACATTTCCCTTTCCCTTGCCCATGTGAGCCTCTCCTTTTTCAAGCTCCACAACTTCCTCTGCTTATTCCTCTGAAAGACTCTCTTCTTCTGAGGACTATGCATAGTTCTCCCAACACTAGTCACATGGCAGCTCCTCTAGTGCATTGCCTCTCAAGGCACTATTCTCCTCTACACTCCTACACCTCCCAACTTCAAGCCTCCACAACCATTCCAACCGTGGTCTTGGGTGCACCTCCTAGTCCATAAATTCACTGACCATCCATCCTGCCTTTCCATTTCTGCCACTCCTAGAAACTCCTCCATCCTTCTGATGTCTCATCACATAGCCTCGTTTCGACGAACTATACCCTCTTGGGGTCCACAATTCCTCGCATAAATTTGCACTCCATCTCCAACACCCACTCTATCAATTCCTCAAGGTCTTTTCTTCCTAGAACATCGGTGCCTAACGTAAAACTCCTCTTTTGGAGCAACTCTCTTCTCCTTCCGCACTGACTACACACGATTTTTGCCATTTGTACCATAATCTAAAACCTCTAGCCTTGCTCCGCCTTGGCTCTTTGTTGAACCATCCTCTTCATGTCTTGTTCTCTACCCATCTACCCGTAGTAGAGAAGAAGCCACCTATTCGCACACCTTCTACCCAATGATCTCTGCATTAGAAGATGTGCCTTCTCTACAACTCCTTCCTTTGGGCCCCAAACCAAGCCTGAACCATGCCTAATTTGTAACCTCCTTCACTTCTATGTGTTCTCCCACTCTCCCACGCCTTCCTCTAGATGCCCTGCTTCACAATTTTGCCACTTGCAAGTTTATACTCAACCCGCAACACCTTGGTCACCCACTGTTATGATTCTCCATCACTATCCTTTGTGGGCGCCTTCATTGTGAAACTACTACTACAAAACCTCCACTCACAATCCTACATACTTCAACTTCTTCGAGTTGTCTTCTCCCAAAGTTGTAACCTAAGCTTTGATACCAATTGATGCAAAATTGAGGTTGGAGGTCTTAGTAAAGGGATGCCTAGCCATGCAAGCAATACATGCGCACAACATAGTAGACAAAAACACATGCACAACAGAAATGAAAACATAAATTTCCTTAATATGGGGCAAATGTGTTACAGATTACAACAGGCATTGCCCTTGATTTACAAAGGAGCTCTTCAACTCTTACACTCATTGTATCACTTGATGCAGCCAAGGTGGGTCTCAACTAAGGGAAGCCTAGACCACATAGGCCAACACTAGCAAGAACAAAAAACACAAACATATTGGAAAGAAAACCCTATTTTCATTAAATAAAATGGCTTGTTACAAGTTTTATGGGCAAAGCCCTTGATTACAATGGAGCTCCTTGGCTCTTATTCACAGTTTGGCCTACAAACTTGGATCTCTCTCTAGCATCTCTATTCGTTCCCTCTCCCCAAAACTTGACCACCCAAAAACTAAAATTTATACCTCAAGCTTGCTATACATACAATTCGCTTGGGCACCAAAACTCTACCCTCCACATTAAATGCCATCTGCTCCTACTTTTAAATTCATCTACCACACTTGTTGCATTAAATGCATTATTTCAAAATTTTCCACTAACCATAATAGGCCAATAATTTCCAAGCAAGTGCATGCAATAAACCATCATGTGCCGCTGATAACTACCATGCACACGCTTTATGCTTATGTTCAAATTCTCATCATGCACACCACCAACCACACATCCATGCTCAATGTGCTGCCTCCATTCTTCGTGCAAAGTTCTACACCCACGTCTGACCTTCGTCCACACCCTTCACTATGCTCCTTTGCGTGCACACAAGTCTTATATAGACCCCCTATTCCTCCAACCTGCCCCTAGGTGATGCGAATCTCTATGGAGCCTAGATGCCCTGCATCATTTTCCCCAGTCAAACCTAGTGAAGCATTGCATAATTAATCACAAAGACAATACAAGCAATTTCAATAATTACATGAATGGATGTAATAGCATAGTAGAAATTTAAGCAATGTGAATGATTGAATGGAAGCTCAAGTGACTTCCACATTGCTGATATGAATATCATCTCAAATTTGAATGGGACCTCCTTTTCTGTTGAGGTTGCCATATTATTAATAAGAGCTGGCAAGAGTAACTACTATTGACTATTCTTGCTACATCTATATCACATTTGATGAATTCATATTTGAAGAGTTGTTTATTATTAACAAGTACATAATATCAAGACATCATTATTAATTATAATTCTCAAGTATGCAATACCACAATGTCAAAATAGGGCTAAATGAGTTTTCCTAACTAAACTGTATGCTTGGGAAAGTGCCTTTACAACAAACTTTTGTCCACTATAATGCTATCTATTGCATTTCAGTATGAAACATGACATGGGCATAATTCTCCGATCTTTTTCTTCTATAGTTGTTTCTCAAACACAATGCCCTTTAGCTGAGATCTAAAATATTGTTCCAACTTTCTTGCAGCTATTACTGAAGAACAGCTTCTGAAATCAATATATGTAAAGACTAAAACTTCAATGCAGGAAAATGTCCAAGCACGGGAATAATTCTCCATTCTACAGAAACATGTGTTACACAGCTATGTTAATTTGCCATCAAATATTATTGGCAGAGCAAACCTTTGCATGTGCCAATCAAAAGCAAAATGCTACCCAATCAAAATATGTATATCATGTGCTTGCACTAGCAACTATTAGACTTAGATAATTCAAATTAGAAAACTTAAGTATACATACCTAGGTGAAAACCCAACACATTCCACTGATCCAGAATGGCCAACTAAGGAACCAACCACCTGTGAAACACAATGCCTTAAATTTAATAATCACTTGTGTATGCAGGGAGATACTAGATGTTCGTTATTTTCCTAGATAAAAACAGTGCTTAAAATAGAGACAATAATGTACAGCAAGCACAGCCCAATCAGAAACAACGATAGAATTGGACGGAAGAACATCAGTTCATAAAGATTGTGCCTCATTCTAAGAAAATGGTTTAGCTAGAATGATCCATATTGCCATTTGTCCTTGAAATTGATTGCTGTAAGGCAACATGTTTAATTATGATTTGCATGGGAGTCAATATATATTGTGTTTTATGCATTCAACTGAAGGAAAACTATTGCAACAAAACTTTTAAGCTTAGTAACAAGGTTCAAGTTTGTGTGTGTATTCATGTTCGCAATAATAAACAAAATTTAAAAAATTGAGTAGAATTCTATAGTGGATAAATTTCGAAAAAATTGTGTTTAAGGTTTAAACAATAGAAACATACAAAACTATATACAAATAAGTCAAATTTCTATAATAATTTAAAACACAAAATCAAATTAAATTCCATGTATTGTGATATATTTCTTAAAATTTATGAAATATTTAAGAAAAAAAATGTATTTTTAATATTTGTATTTATGTGCAAGTTTGCAACTTATATTGCATATGTTTATAACTCATGATATTCAGCATAAATTTTTTAATTATATAGTACATCATACATAAACATTATAAGCTTATGTGACATATCCTATGTTACCAGGTTTGCCCCAAGAGGCCCCCAGCTCAAACAGGTCCGGATCTAAGTCTGGGGACGGTTTCCCTGGGGGCCCACCCCAGGCATGACCCAAACAGCCCGGGTATGCTTAAGGCATACTCAGGTCATACCAGCAATACCCTAGGCATACCCAGGGAGGGACCCCAACGTATTTAACAACATGAAATTGTTATAAACAAGGTCAGTTTATGAATCTTTATTACCATTCTATGGAAAATGCAATCACCTACTAGAATCCTCATTAATGTCTTCTGATTTGTAAGAAAATTAAATACAAAGGAAACCATAAATGAGTTGCTTTCAACTGCAAATATATAGTCCCTGTATTCAATCACTCTCTCCAACTGCTTCATAGTTGTCCCTATAGTCAATCACACTCCAGCAAATCAATGTAATGGTATAAGCCATCAGAAACCCAAATTTTATGTTGTTTCCTGAATTGTAAAATCCTCCCACTAAATCAACTTGTTTATTGTCAAAATGACCATTTTTTATTATATATTTATTTGTTTATAAATTGTTAACATATATTATTTATTATTATAGCCATTAAGGGTGTGGCAATGGTTGAGTTGTGGCGTTGTTAATGCAGCCACCCAAGTTCAAGTCCCTGCAGGGCCATTAAGCTCAGAGGCTTTAAGCCCTCACCAGGCCATTGAGCTCGCAGACTTGGAGAATGTTAATGCTTGGGGATTGGGTCTCCTATTTGTAGTCCACCAACAAGGCCCAATTAAGCCCATTATTCATGAATATATATATATTTTTTATTTTTTATATATGTATAGTCTAACCCAGCCATACCAAACCTGAAAAAAAAGTGGTGAAACTGCCAAACTCGAACCCAAACCACCAACATAGAATATATCCTATAAGATTGTGATGATCTATCATATAAATCATGTTTATAACTGTTTTTTTTAATTGTTATAACATTATTACAATTTTTTTTAATAAAGACAATATATTAAGGGCAAACATTGCATAGAAGTCCCACTATAGGTGGGGAAAATAACCAAATACATGGGAAAGAGAGCAAAAATGTTGAAGATACAGCATAAAGGCCCTAAAGTCAGTCAAGTCCCCATCAATTATTTTGCTACTAGGTTTATATGGTAGGGGCATACCCATACAAGATACAAGTCCAAGTACATTTGCGTTTTTGTAAGCACCAAATTCGTGCATTCTTGTTGGCTTTGACCAGGTATGAGCCAAAATCATCTACACATTTCACTCAAGCCTTGAAGTTGACGGTCTGTGGCCTGTTTTTGCTAATTTTGGCTGTATTTTATAGTCTAAATTGAAGAAAGGCTGTAGACATGTACACATATTAAATTTTGAGAACCTAAGATTTTACAAGCATTATTTTGATGAACACTAAATATTTATTGTAAGCTATTTTTTAATATAGTATTCAATTAGCATAGACACCCCAACACAGGTGATACCTTATTTGCTCATTGCTGATTGTATTCAACGTAGCCACCATCCATTAAATTTAAGAATCTAAATAAGATGTTTTCCTTAATTATTTACTATTAATAATACCTTATAACTCTAAAAAATTGACTTCTATTTAGATGAATAAAATGTTAAATGATAGGCAATAAAATTTTACAACCGTCAAGAAATTTTTATTTGACAAATACAGTTAGTTTGAAATCCCAAGCCCAATTTCAGTACGCACCAAATTTGTGCATCCTTGTCGGTCTTGACTGGATACAATGTCTATTCAAGACAAACCCAAGCCGTACCCAAGTTTCCACAACTTGAAAAAAGAACAATTTTTGTGAAAGAGAAAACAGGAAAATAAAGCTAAAACCTAATCTAAACCTAAAATTAACTACCTAACTACACAAACAACATTAAAAACATAAGAAATTAACACTTCTCAACTTTTATTCCTTACCCAAAACTCTATCGCTACTCATTGCTTACAGTTGCAAGTATCATTTGTGTTCAAACATTGTGTTATTGTTAATTCTATGCCTCTTCGAGTGTTAGATAGCTTCCAAGGAAGATCAAGGAGCTTGCAATAAGGAGAATCTTCATTCAAGGTAGGCTTTTTCTCTAATTAAATTTGTTTATAATCTCCACTAGAACTTTTGTTGTTTTATTTAGATGTTTTGCAATTGTTTTTTAATATCTTACTCTTTTTTTCAATTTTCAACAAGTAATCGTAGCCTAGGGTTACCTTTATCCTAATATTGTGTTTATTTTAAAATGTGTAGATACAATTACTTTCTAGAATGGCAAAACATTCTAGCTCTGTGGGCCAAGGGTTGGCTAGGCATTTCAAAATCGACCTCTCTTTTCCCACTTTAGAGACATGCCATGATTATTGAGAAGCTTTTTGGAGGCAAGTTATGCTTCGCACTATAATGATTGCTAGAATAAGTATAAGAGCTTCTATAGTCAAATAAAACCCCATTTGTGTGTGATTCTTCACCAAAGAGTTAGAGCTGTCGGTGGCCCAACCAAACATGGGTTGGCAAAGCCATAAATTCTTGCATATATTGAAGAGCAAGAAGCAGATAAAACAGCCAACAAATCACAATCAAAGTTTCATCCTTTGTCCAAGAAAGGGACACAAAAGCCAACTACAAGACCATCCTCTACTCCAATAGTGGCTTCCATGCATTCACTTCTAGTGACACCATCTTCACAAGAAGACAACATTACCCCTTACCTACAAAAGAACAAAGGATGAAGGCCCATTAGAAAGGGCATTCCAAAATTAGGTGAGGGTCAATGCCGATGAGCTCATTACACATATTTATTGCAATGGGCTTGCTTTCCACCTCAAAAGATCATCATACTGGAGAGAAATGGTGAGGAGGAAAAATGAGGCCCTTAAAGGGTGTACATGTCCTAGCTATAAAAGGTACACAACACCTTAATGACCAAGGAAAGAAATTATGTAAATACTTCATTGTAGCCCATTAAGGATTCATGGGCCAAAACAAGGGTGCCCATCATTTCTGATAGATGGAAAGATTGTGAGAACATGCCCCTAATTAATGCCAATGCAATGTGCCTAAAGGTGCAATGGGTTTTAGGGTAGTTGATTATGAGGAGCACATAAAGGATGCAAAATTCATTGTCAACATCCTCGGAGTCCATTGAGGTGATGGGGCCTCAAAACATTGTCCAAGTCATAATGAACAATACTAAAAATTGCAAAGCCACAAGGTTATTGATTGAGATAAGATACAAGCATATAATCTTGGTACCATGTACTGTTCACTCGCTCAACTTGATGATGCAGAAGCTAGGCACGCATATTGAGTGGATAAATCAACTCTACATTGAGGCTAATGAGACTTAAGATGTTTGTGAATAATCATTATATGTCACAGGCCATCTTCAAGTCCTCCTTGAAGTTGAAGCTATTGAAAGCAATTTTCTAAAATTTCAATATTTTATTTTTTAATTACTTCAATTTTTAAAAATTATTTTTATTTATTATTTTACATTATCTACTTTGTTTTATAAATTTAAAATTTTAAAAACAATGTAGATGATGTTATAATTTGGATTTTTTAACACCCTATTAGGTTGTTGAGACTCAAATTGCCTCACACATTGTGTGCTATGGTGATCGGTAACTTTTCCGATGTATGGAGATAGAGAAATAAGAGAGGGCCCAAAAAGTCAAAGCACTAGTCTTAGACAATGATTGGTGAGCTTGTGTCCACCATGTATTTAACTTTGGTGAACTCGTCACAAGTATAATCAGATTGACTTATACAGATCAGCCCATGAGGTTGCTATACAAGACATGCATGGTGAAGCTAGTGCAGTTTCTAATGAACCAATTGATGATGTTTTTGATAGAGGGTAAAGAGGGGTTTTGAAAGGGCCCCAAAACCTTTTACAAATAACATGAAAGATATAGCAATGAAGTCTAACACCCAAATGGAGGATCACAACGAGGAACTAATAGCCATAAGGCAAAAAAACAAATAACAACTGTGGAACCATCCAACAGGGACAAAAAGCCAACAAGGGCCAACAAGAAACTCACCAAATCCTGGCGGCTTGAAGCCAAAGAGCTCTGAATATGGCCACTAGGCCTAACCATAGAATCACAATGCTTGAATCCTTATTGACAACATTTCCCTTTTTGATTGCCGCTCATGAAACAAGGACCCTCTCATCCAAAGCTGACATCCTTTTTTCCTTGCATTTGGAGAGTGAAGTTGGTGAAGTCCCAGCCATGTCCACATCCACCAAATTCTACACCTAACTAGCCAACTCAAAACCTCTCCCAACAAAGTCAAGAGGAATTGAGGACAAGGAACAATTCATGCCTAGGACATCCGAAGAATGGTCACCATCTGCCCTAAATATGATGTTGATGCTCTCAATGAAAAGCAATATGATGACTTTTATTGATTTTCCATTTCGCTATATTTTGAACATATTGCCATAAATATAAATTGTTTTGAATTATCTTCACATTTGCTCTCAATTGATGATGTTGATGCTCTCAATGAAAAGCAATATGATGACTTCTATTGATTTTCCATTTCGCTATATTTTGAACATATTGCCATAAATATAAATTGTTATGATTTATCTTTGACATTTGCCATTGGACTATCAACTTTCGGTTGTGTTTTGTATTTAAATTTGTATATTTTGTGCAAATTATTGCTTTTAGTCTTTTTATATTTATAATATTTTATGTTCGATAGTCATAACCAAGCTGTGCTGACCTTCTGAAAAAAAATCAGCAAATCGCCATAACCGAAACCTGAACCCAACCCAGCAACTCAGGATACGAAAGAGAGGCTGCAGCACAAGACTTACAAATGGACTACATAGTGATTGTAAGCCAAATACAACATTAGAAAGAAATTCAGAGATACCAGTTGGATTATCAAACCCTGGTATTTAAATGAGTTTAACCTTGAAAAGGGTATTGGTCACTGTGATTAAGCTGTGCTTGAAAAGGGACTGGTACCCCTAAGATTGTTGATTGTTACATATCAATGAGTCTGTAACACTGTTGTGTTTGATGAGATTGTAATTCTAGTGGGGTTGTGAGATGGGAATGCGACTTGTACTGTTCACCTGTTTTGATGACTATGGGTTCATAGTTATCCTACAAGTTGTTCAATGGCAAGAGGAATTGAAAAATATATCTGCCTTACAGCTTCAAAAGGCTATTAAAAAGGGTTGTCCCCTAGATTTTGTTCTAGCTGAAAAATCTGAACAAAGAAGCAATGCTGATTTTCATTTAAATAATCATCTATTGTTAAGAGAATGAAAGTATGTGTTTCCAAAGTAACTTCCAGGTATGCCTCCTAAAAGAGAATTTGTTGAAATAACCCCTGGGTCAGCAACCATCTCAAGGGCCACTTACAGGATGAATGCTTCTAATCTTTAAAAATTGAAGGTACAACTTCATGAGCTGTTAAAAAAAGGGTTGATTAGATCTAACATGTTTCTTTGGAGAGCACGAGCCCTTTTTGTCAAGAAAAAGGATGGCACTCTAAGACTTTGCATTGACTATAGAATGCTGAATAATGCCACTCTGAAGAACAAGTATCTACTGCCCCACATTTAAGTTTTTTTTATTAGATGCATGGGGCTGTTGTCTTTTGTGATGTCCCGATATTAAGGCATTGTTTAAATTAAAGATTTAAACATCATGATAAACGATGGAATTACTTTCTTGAAATATGGTGTTAGTAGTGTCCCTTCCATCGTCAATTTGAATGATAATTGTATATATATATATATATATTAATAAACATATATAATATTTAATATTTAATAGATAATATTAAATAATATATTATCTTTGATTGACAAGATATATTATATTATAAATAAACAAATATAAGTATTAATAATTTAATATTATTATAATCATTTAAATATATATTATAAATTAAATATTACGAAGAGGATTGGAAGTCCAAAACAGCTGACCATAAAACAAAAGTCTTACGTGGAGCCAAGGATAAAATAAAAGTTGAAGACAACGGTCAAAAATCATATAATACGATTTCAAAGAAGTCAGCGACTTTCATGATTAATAAAATAGTAAGAATTAAATAAGCCAAGGGGGCCCATTTATTAGATGCGCCCCATACCAACTAAAGACAAAATCTGCTTTAAGACAGCGAATAGCAAACAAGCAATTAACCATATAGGTTTATCATAAGCTGCGATTGGTAAAGGATTATGACCAAGTTTAAGGCAGCGATTACATTGAAACTAATATAAGCAGCGATTGTATAAGACAATCGGACTTCAAAAAGGCATGATATAAAGGCAGCAGTCTGTTTGGAAAGGCTGCAATCAGCCTTGAAGAGACATCACCCTCTCAAAGGCGTGTCTCTCATCATCATGATGTAAATTGTAAAGAGATATATAGGAAGTAATAATCTACTTTCTGGATAGGGAAGTAATCCAAAAAAATAATAATTCTGATCTATGGGCAGATCTAAAGAAAGGAAGCATACAGCAGTTCTGAGTCTTTAAAATCTGCAACAAGGAAGACATCGAGGCCAGCGAACAGCCCAGGAATATATATCAGAAATTAGCAGCAGTCTTGGTATGAGTTAATATGTATAATAATGAGGCTTATGTATTATTGTTTTAATTAACTAATGTGCATGTAAACTGATATAAGATCTTTTCATAATTTTATATGTTTGAACTAATGTGTTAATATGGAAACTTGTATGAATACTACGATGGAGGAAATGTGGTGCAAGAGGGGGTACGGTGATGGGGCACTCTTCTAGGTATGCCACCCCTCTAGGGGGGATTGAATAATCCCATTGGGGCCAAGGGGGTACAAAGGGTACTGCCCTTGGGCTTAGAAGAAATGGCTTCCTGGGCACCCTTTTGTAATCGCATTCTCCTATCATAGACATGTAAATTCAAAGGAACCAATCATAGAGAAAGGGAAAGGAAATGACAAGATGAGGGGATAACGGATACCTTACTAGGTAGACCACCTCATATGGATGGCATGGGCCACATGAGGCCAAGGGGGATGGTATATCCGCTCTTGGGCCTAGGATATCCGGGACACCCCATCGAAGTCACGTTCCTCAACTCTCTTATGGTTGAGTCTCCTAGATAGTTAGGTTTAGTTGGATTAATAATGCCATTATGAGTTTGTTAATCATGTTAACTTGACTGTGAGAAATATTATTGTAAGTATTTTCTAACTTGTTTGCAGGAATTAAATCAAGTCAAGGTACTTTCTAAACCTTCGTTTGCTTGGAAATTGATAATTTAGGATAAAATTAGTATTGTTCCTATAAGGGACATTACATCTTTTCAAAGATTGATTTGAGATTTGGGTACCACCAACTTAGGATAAAAGATGATGACATTCATAAAACAGCCTTCCACACAAGATATGGGCATTATGATCATAGTGTCGCCTTTTGGGCTGCCTATGCACCTACTGCCTTCATGAACCTTATGCACAATGCTTTTAGGGACTGGTTGGATCAATTTGTATTGTTGTTTTTGAATGACATGATGGTGTATTCCAGGAATATGTGAGAACACGAACAGTACTTACGACTTGTCTTGCAGCATTACAGGCAACACAAGTTGTATAGCAAGTTATCTAAGTGCTCTTTCTTTCAAGAAGAGATACACTATTTGAGATGTGATCACCAAAGAAAGGATGGTTGTTGATCATGAAAAGATCAAGGCAATAATGGAATGGCTAGCTCCCAGAAATGTAACTGAAGTAATAAGTTTCATGAAACTTGCAGGGTACTACCATAAGTTCATTGAGAACTTTTATAAGATTGCACACCCAATAACCTCCCTTCAAAGTTAAGGAAAAAGATTTGTATGGACTTTGGAATGCAAGTTAGCATTTCAAAGGTTAAAAGAACTATTACATCAGCACCTATACTATTGATTCCTGATCCAAATGGTTAGTTCACGGTGTGGACTGATGCATTCTTGAATGGATTAGGTGGTATCTGTGCATGCCTTGAAGGTATGGAGGCATTACTCGCTAGGTAAGTCATTTCAACTCAAAACAGATCATAAAAGTCTAGAGTACATATTCAATCAAGCTAATTTGAATGCCCGCCAGCATAGATGGCTGGAATTGCTCAATGACTATGACATAGACATTTCCTATGTGATGGGAAAAGAGAACTGAGTTACAAAAACACTCAATAGGCCAAGGCATGTGGCTGCTATATCTCACTTATAGTCTGCATTAAGACAGAAAATTCTGGAACAGCAAAGAATAGATCCATTTATACAGAAATTTATGTAAAAATAATAAAAATGAGGAAAACTCAGAACATACCTTTGATCTTGATGGTCTGTTAAGGTATCAAGGGGAGATTTATGTACCTTCCTCTGAAATTTTGAAAAGTTTGCTTCTTGATTAGGTGCATAAAGCTCATTATTATGCTCATCCAAGGGTGAACAAAATACTGCAAGTGCTAAAACAGCACTATTTCTGGCCTGGAATGTAGGCATGTGGTAGTTATGTAGCAAAAAGTTTGGAATGCCAGAAAGTAAAGACGGAGCACTACCATCCAAGGGAAATGTTGTATCCTCATGATGTCCCACATCATAAATGGGCAGTGATAACCATGGATTTTGTATCGAGGTTGCCAAAATCAAGGAACCGGCATGATACCATCTTAGTGGTGGTAGACAAATTGATTAAAGTAGCTCATTTTATACCTCGTAATTTGAATGATTATGATGTTGATCTAGCATCAAGATTTGTTAAATAGAGAGTATGTCTTCATGGTGTACCTAAAGTAATCATCTCTATCTAAGATAAATTACTTACTTCAAGGTTCTAGACCACCTTGATAGCTACCTTTGAGACAAAATTGAATATTAGTTCTACCTATCACCTTGAAATAGATGGGCAAACTGAAAGAGTAAATCAGATATTAGAAGACGTCTTATAAATGTATGTAATGAATCAGACTGCTAAGTGGGAAGATTTCCTATATTTGGTTTGAGTTTGTGTACAATAATTCATAATTTCATACCACTCATCCAGAAAAATGGCCCCATTTGAGACAATTATATGGCATAAAATGTAGAACAACCTTGAGGTGGGATGTATTGGAAAATTGTGTGGTCATAGGACCAAAAATTTTGCAACAATATGACAAAGTAGATCCAAATAATCAGACAAAGGTTGAAAGAGGCTTCTAAATTCTAATAGACAAAAGGGTTCTGTTGATCTTAAAAGGACACCTTGCAGTTTCCAAGTTGGAGACAGTATTTTTGGGAGTGAGACCTCATAAAATTTCTCTATAGAATTCGAAAAAGATTCAAAAGTAGCTCCTAGATTTGTTGGACCCTTTGAGATAATGGAAGTAGTCATGTGGCTTACTGTCTTGCCTTTCCACTTTTTCTTTCAAGAATTCATGACGTATTTCACATTGCCTCACTCAAGAACTATATACCTCATCTTACAAATGTTTTGAATTGGCACAACTTGCACGTGCAAGAAGAGGGACAAGTAAATCTCAAGCTGGTCAAAGTGCTGGACAGCCACAGACTTAATTTGTGAAATAAAAATGTTTCCCAAGTTTTGGTCCAATGGGATCAAATGAATGAAAGTAGTGCCACTTGGGAAGATGAAACTTTTATTAAACAACATTTCCCACATTTGTTTAAGTTATTGTTTAAACTGTATGGCATTTAATACTGGGCCAGTATTCATTTAAGGGGAAGAGGATGTAATGACCCTCGCAAAACATTCATTTTTCAGCATATGAATATGAAAGGTTGCAAGTGAATTTGATCATTAGATGATAACCTGTGAATGCTATTATTGAGAATTGATGAGTCTAATGACATGAAATTATCTTTGTTACACTTTACTTGAATGGATGCTACTGATTAGGATCAGCATCACATATTCTTGTGTGGAGGTATATTTATGAGGGTCTAGTGATGATCCATTTCTACAAATGCAACATGTCTCTGAAACAAACACTTGTTCAATGTAACACTATGTCTTAGGCTCCCTGATTGTTGTGTTTTGTTCCATTTTATTGGAATGATAATGAGTGGGTTTGATCATCATTTTGTTTGATGTGGACCTAATGTTTATGATCACCTAGAAAGTTCCTTAGGTTGATTATTTATTTGTGTTTTGGTTTGAACGCTGCTTGGTCATATATAACTTGAAGTTTAAATTTAGATTAAGGTTCTAAACCTAACCTAAAGCTAAAGTTTCAAGCTAGATTTTTATGTGAACCAGGTGGCATGCAAACTATTTGCAGGAATTCCGGGACTTTGGAGTTATTTTGAGCATCCAATGTGCATTGAATGCACTGCCATGACTGTTCAGTGCTGAGGCACTGGCATTTACTGCCTTGGAAGTCACTTGTACACATGGTAAACTGGAGTTAATTGGGAGTTTGAGTTGAGTCAAGGTTGTCTTGGAGTTGTACTGAATTTATCTTTCATTTTGTTTATGTACACCTGGTTTTGAGGCTAAGCGCTGCCTTTTTTTCTTGAAATTCTTTAATATGCAAGAAAGCAATTTTAATGCAACTCTAGTTGCATTCAAGAGAGAACTTCATCCATGGGATCCTGGCAGTTTTTATAAGAAGTTTTTACAGTTGATAAGTCTGCTGCTTCTTTGGCTGAATATCTGTGAGATCTCTGTTGATATATTCTTTTGCATAAAATCTTGAGGAAGCTCTATGATTTCTTACCTTGGAAATAGGAACATTAAGGGGCAAGTAGTTTTGTTCATTGTTTTCGTTGTGAAAAGTGAGACTCTCTTTGTGGAAGATTGTAGCCCAGTTGGACTGAGAATCTTCGATCGAAGCTTACTGTTGGTAAATTTTGTCTGGTTTTTCCTTTTTCTTGGTAACTCTACAGTCCCTTGAACTTTCTATTTGTTTAAGGCATTCTTGAAAGGAATGTTTCCTTGTTGAATATCTTTGGGAACTAAGGTAATGGGTATTAAGTATTAACCATGATAAGGGAAAATGAAAAGGAATATTAGAAACCATAAGTGGAAAGAGGGATTCAACTTATATTTGTGTTTTCAGAGTTCAAGCCTTAAAAAGTTTATTTTAAGGTTGCTGTTACTTTAACAGCAAGTAACATTCTCTGTGAGATGCTTTGTTTACCCAGTTCAAGGGTTTTAATGGAGTTTATTTTTAGGTTTCTTGATACTGTTGAAGTAGACTTGATATAGAAAGAGAGATTGCTAACTAGTTCTCTCAGTTATTGGTTTGAAGTTTACAAACCCAGAGTTAGGGTTTTCAATTGTTTATTATATGATAGTGAGGGCTAGATATATTTCTATATAGGGAGGGCTGGGTTAACAAACCCTAACTCCTGTCATGGATTATTCAGTGGGAAATTTTATCTTCGATTCATTAAATGAGTTAACAACCATGTAAATCGATGACTGTCTCTTGAGTAACTGTGCTTATAAAAGAATGTGTCACATTGTACAGGTTGAATATGACACACCTGTTAGTCTGTGATGTTATTGTGTATATCTGCTGTTTTGTAAGGGTTTCCATTACTTACCCTATCACAGTGGGTTATATCTGTGTTTGCTACAAGTTGGATTGTCAAACCCTAGTTTCATTATTGACTATTCTGTGAGGACTTCCATCTTGGAATATTTAAATGAGTTGTTAACTTTGAAAAAGGAAATGGTCACTTTGATTAAGCTGTGTTTGAAAAGGGACTAGCATCCCTGAGATTGTTGACTGTTACATATCAATCAGTCTATACTCTATATCAATGTTATCTAGTCCCCTCCGCTGGGGTGAAGAAAAATTAATTTTTAATTTAATAAAAGTGTTTTTAAACAATCTTAAAATAATTATAATAATAATAATAATAATAGTCATCTTAATAATAATAATATTTTGTTCAAGGCCAACTCAAATTCAAGTATTGGGTGTCAACTCTTTGGGCCAACTTGCTCTCTTCAATATTGCGACCAGGTATAAATGAAGGGGAGTTGACAATTCAAAGGATCATCAATCAAGGGCGAATTTTGGCATTTTAGCTCTGCTGTTTGCATATACTGGATTGGGACGAAAACCTCAAACTCCAAAATACTGTAAGTAGGATGAAAACCCTGCTTACTTTGTGGGCGATATCCATTTCTGGATTGTGCATATGCTGAGTTGAACGTTGTTTCCACAGATCTGCTGCGCACTGGAAAGAGCTGGGAGTTAATGAGACTTCGCTGCTGCTCCTTCTACATCAGAATACGATCAAATCGCCATTTGTGAGCCTGGAAGAACACTACAGGGTATTGAAGACTACTGGACGTCCTAGAGTTAAGGCAATTGAAGGTGTTCCTGGGTGTCTTTGACACCAGCAAATCATTCTTACAGGAGGTCGCGATCTATTTGATAGGCAAGATCCGAACATTAAAAGATATTTCCGCCACTAGGGATATACACAGAAACCACTCGCCTATTCAGCCTCAGTCTACAGATCAGTATCTCCCACACGGGGTGATTAGGAGTGCATTATTGGTGTGGAGGTCTCCATCTTTTGATCAAGCAGGTCTGCGGCCTGAACAGGTCTATTTTCTCCTGTATAACCTGCAAATTAGTGCCATCATTTGCTGTAAGCCTGCAACATATTGAAATATTCAGATTCTGTGTTTAGAACTGGGCGTTTGTCTCATTGTTTGGGATAAAGGAACTGCATGTATATGTCTGAATTACTGAGACAATTAATAGTTCTTGCATCTGGGATCAACTACTTCTGATTTCATTATTTCATTGGGTTGAATCTTCTATAAGGTTAAAGTGAGCATGAAAACACCAGTTTTCTCCTAGTAATTCTCTATGTTAACAGTGTTTCCTAAAAGGTTAATTTAGGCAGTTAGTACCCCTGTTTTCACAAGGGATATTACAAATGTTCTGTGTATGATGAGATTATAATTCCAGTGGGGTTGTGAGATGCGAATGGAACTTGTACTGATCACCTGTGAACTGTTCGTGAAGTTGAAGGATGAATAGTGGGGATGTGAAGTTAAATTGAGATTTTATTCTTGTTAAGTTCTGCCTGTTTATTGAGTGCTCTACGTTAGTTGACCATGAAGGCTCAGTGAAATTGTAACTTGTAATTGGTCCTGTGATTATAAGTCGATCCTAGGTTGACTAAGGTTTGCTCAGAGCTTCCTTTAGAGTCAAGGGATCCATTCGGACTAGGGTTTGTCTGATCAAAACCCTTGTATACCTTGTTAAAGAGATCTAAAAGGTATTTGATCAGAGGGTAGACTAGAAGAATTCCTTTCTTCTCCCAAGGAACCATTGATCAATCATCAAATTATAGTACCATGTCATCCTGTAGTCATTCAAACTCTGTTGCATTTGTACACTTGGACCATTGCTAGTCCTGGCTAGGGGACAACGTGGCGGACCAATGGTTGGACTGATATTGTACCCCCACCCATGGAATGCGTTATGAGCTTCAAGATTATTGGAGAAGAAGTGAACCTGTGAGAACTACTGTATGCTTGGAACAAAAACATTGAATTGGGAATGTTCCTCTTTTACTTCCTCCTATGTATTTTTAGTATTAACAATCAAGATCAAGAATAAAGAGATCTGTTGTGTGGATAATTGTATATCCTTAAACTGTTTCCCATTGTTGATAAAGGTCAAAGTGTAAATTGAAAGGATATTGTTGTATTATCCTTGGCATTCGTCAACCCCTGTCAGAGAATGTGTGTTGAAGTATGAACTCGGAATGTTCATTTTCTTGTGAAGGAGCCTCTTGTCATTATTGCCTTTCATTTGGCAATTGGATTTGAGCCATTGTTGATCTTAAACTTAAGACTCGATATCCATAAGGTTTGTAAGCATTTTGGCAAAAAATGATAAGGCAAGGGTTAGTATTGAATTACTTATTGTTATGATCCTTGTTTAAAGAGTATGCAATGCATGTTGATAAAGGGAGATAGGAATTATGTTACTGTTGCTTTAATGAACATAATTCATATGCTTTGTTATATGTCTCAAAAGAGATTTCATAATATTCAAAAGATAAAGCTTTATATCTGTTATTCAAAAGATAAAAGGGCAAGTGTTAGACTGAGATTACTGTTTACTGTTACAGTCCAGTGATTGATTTACTTGTGAAAGAGGACATGAAGTTGAAACTTGTGATGAAATTACACACAAAGGTAATTGATATAAAGCAAGGAATTTCAATTAAAGTAGGAATTGGTCATCAATAAGGCTTACAAGTTACAACTATTGATCAATTGGAAAGAGGAAATTTCTGTGATTCAAGGAAACACAGGGAGCCTATGAATGACAATGAATCAAACTTAGTATCTAATAAGAGCAAAGGCCTCTTTTGGTAAACTGAATTAAGTTGGAATAAATGAAAATCCTATAAACTGACAAGGAAATCAATGATTAAGAGAGCTTCATACTTTAAATTGGACTTTCTCCTAGGAGCATCTTGAACGCAACCCTCCTCAAAGGAAGAGATAGACCTATAGACATAAACGTTAACTTGAGTATGAGTAAGTGATTCTATCTTTTCTCCTTAAAAAGATATTGTGCACAACTGTTAAGTAACTCAGGTTAGTGCAGCAAACCATTGAGCTTATTGAGAACTTAATGATGAATCCGATACAAGGGTTAAGTCCATAAGATCACTTGTTGATCAAGATAATGAAAGAAAATGATGAACTTGAACAAATGAAACAAACCTTGTGTAGAACAATTACACACTAAGGATAATCTAACAAGTATCATGCTATGGTATGTGCATGTAAAAGCCTCGTGATCCAACTCTTTAAAAAAAGTTCAGTTTCTGAGATGACATTACATGGCATGTGACTCCCCAAGGAGGGAACTAGGGCATTGCACATTTGAATAACCTCTTGTTGTTTCTTTCCTGCGATTGATTCTTCTATAGACTCTCCATGGCTTATCTTTTACATGCAGACATTTACGTTTGCAATAGGTTACATCTCCTTTTTAAGGCTTTGTTAGAATCCTGAAGCTTCTTCTATGTTTCATTTTGAGAACACTGAGTACCCAATGCTAGTAAATCTCTCTGAAAAGACCTTTTGAAATGAGTACAAACTGGAGAGAGATTCCTAAAGGTTTTGTAAACTAGGCACACCATTGGATATATTAATTAAAATCAAGGAGATTCCTTTCATATGATGTTCAGAATGTAGGTGCTAAGATTTTATTCCGGATGACCTAAAGAGATTCCTTGGGATGCTTTTAATCAGAGTGTCCAACATAGACACTGTAAATAAGCACATCTGCAATATCCCCAATGGGATCTGCCCTAAAATTCAGAAAATAAATTTCTGAATTCTGCCCTAAATTTCTGCACTTTAGATTTCTGCTCTAAACCCTAAAATTCTGCTCTGATTTTCTACTCTTAATAAATTATTCCAGCGAACAGAAAACATATCCAAACATGGCAAATGATACTACAAGTTGATATTCATCATAAGTATGAATTACACCATAAAATACACAATGTATGAACATCAAATGCACATAACAAGTCTGAATTTCTGAAGACAAATCTGCTGTTATAAATCAGAATGTAGAAATCTGAAATTACATCCAAACATGGGCTAAAATATCACAAACAAGCCCAGAAATGCTGCTGTCCAAATCAGACCAAAACCCTAGGTTTGTGCATACCAAATAATGATGAATGATGCTCAATCAAACCCTCCAAATGATGGTGCTTGCAAGGGGTGATGATGGCTGCTAGGTTAGGGTTTGGAAAATCCTCCAATGATGCAAAACAACTCTTCCAAGCCAATTCGCTCTCCTCCAATGGTGGCACTCAGCTCTAGGGTGAAACCCTAGTGATATGCAATGAATGATCACCAAAAATGTCCTCAAAGGATGAATTCGCCCTTCTCAAATCAGATCTGAAAATGCTGCTGCAAGTACGGCTAGGGTTTGCTGCTCCACAAGCAAAATACTCCACAACAAGCCTAGCGAACCTCTCCAATAGTGGTGCTCCAAGTTAGGGTTAAACCCTAATGCAATACACACCAAATGCCACAAGAACAATCTCCTCCAATGCTGATCTAAAATCTGAATATATAAATCTGCTCTTCTTCTCCACAAATCTCCAATGAAGTGTAATTGTGAACTACGTATGAATTCACCTCCAAGATGAGATTGGGCTTTCGTCCAATCCACCTTATATTCTCAAGGGTTTTTGTCCTTGGAATATGCTGCTCTAAAGTGCAGCCAAGAGTAAAACTTCCAAATGAAAGATGTGATGTAAGATATGATTCAAATGCCTCCAAATGATCTCTTATTTATACATGATCTTCCTTCCTCCTTCTTGTCTTTCTTTTTATGCCTTCTCCTAGGCCGACTCGCTCCTAGGCACTCATTTTATGTCTTTTTCACATCTTGGCTGACCACATAAAAGGATATATTTTCTTTTATTTTATTTCTTTCTTCTCCAAGAGGGCCGACCCTCTTCTAGGCGCCCAAGACACAATAAAAACAATTTATTTTATTTCTTTTTATTCCTTCTTTCCATTCTCCAAGTGGCGACCCACTTAAGCATAAGATGCATCAATGTTTTGCCCTCAAATCAAGTCATCCCTCTCAAGGTGACATGTCATAAATTACACTTATTTTTCACAAGGCATTTTCCACATTTCCTTCTATTTTTCCAATCTCCAATTGGGTTGCTCCACCTTAGGGCAAATTATTTGACTAGTGTTGACTTCATCAAAATTACCACAAAATTATACCAAGTCATCCTCCATAATCAATTTGCCCTACAAAATTGTCTAAGTATGAGAACTCGCCAAATAGGTCATTCCCTGAGCCCTCCAGCTTAGCCTACGAGAATGGAAATAGGCTAGCCAACTTCACTAGGTGATCACTCCGAAAATGGGGAAATTGCAACATCAAAAACATTTCTATCAACAGAAGTCCATTCTGCATTAAGCATTGTAGATTTGATAAATATTTTCTGTTGCCTCTTTTCTCTAGAACAGTACAAAGTCACTTGCTCGGTAGGTGGGGAACCACTATAGAAGTTGATTGTCATATCTATCATTGAAATTTCACGTTTATGTTGTTCAGTTATCATATAGTTGATAGCAAAGAGACCTATCTTCTTGAATATTTGAAAGAGCAGGAGGATACAAACTCTCTTTATTATGGAAGGCAGCTATAGGCTGCATTGAGAAAATGAAAATATTCTTTCAGGGTCATTTTGTTGGAGAGTATTGACAAGCCACATGTGGGTGATGAAGGTGTGTTTGTGGTTAGAAAATTATTATTTCTTTAAAAATGTTATAACATTATCTCTCATTTAAAAATTCAATAGATGAACAGTTAAACCAATTCCAGGCATGATTATGCACACTCTCTCCACACATTGACTCCTCCCAAGTTCCAACAGAAATTGACTCTTCTCAAGTCTCAACAAAGAACAACCCCCACCAAGGAAAATAGAGTTACAAATTTTCTTTCGACTGCTCTGCAAAATTAATAGTCCAGCTCATTGTAGATGACACCCCAGAAATCAACTGAGAACATTTTAAGCCACTCAATGAAGGTTTATAGACTGGTCATGAATTCAGTTGGCAGAATCTCATGTGCTTTGACCCTCAGGTCTAAAAATCAGTGATTTTCAAATTTTTTCATTCTATTTTAGCAAATGTGTGACTTAGTTTTAAAGATGATGTCATGAACACAGGCTTTGAACAACATGAAATACAAGCACATCTATATAAAAAATTAGACAGACCATGGTATACAAATTTGAAATTACAAACTATAATATCATTAAGCTGTAAATCCAGTTTTGAGGTTCACAATGCATGGAGCAATCAACCTTTCCAGTTTTGTTATTAACCACACAAGCATTATTATCTCTAGAGCCAGTTAAGGTTCCCACCATATGTAGCCTGCTTTGGCAACCAAAATATAATGTGAAAGGCAACAAAACATCCTACAATATGCCTAGGCGACATCACATATGAGGCTGTTCCAATGAACACAAAAATCGCCCTGGATGCTTTTCCATAGGACTGCTTGTTATATGCTATTTTTTCTGACATTCAATTTTTTCAGTTTCGATGTTACTGCTATAATAGATAATTTTTACTCTTCCATGTAACTCTCTCAAGTTCACCCTTTTTGGATTTTGCCTTGTTAAAGTATACTTTCTTCTCCTTAACAAGGATAGTGTAATATGTATCTTTTTTGCCATCAATATTTATATTTTCTCACTTTTATCAAAAACCAAAGTATCTGTAGAGCTACAAAGCTTGTACCTCGTTCTAAGAGAATGGTATGGTGTAGAATGCTCCATCTTGCCACTTTTCTTTTAAATTGATTGTTGGAAGGCAACATGTAAACTTAATGATTTGTGTAGGAATTGGTATATGCTGGATTTACAAACTAACCCAAGGAAGGAAAACAATTACTACTAAAAATTTAAGGGCTGATGTCATGAATGCAAACTCTAAAACAACATGAACAAAAAGCTTGTCTATATCAAAAAGGTTTAAGAATTAGAAAGACTGCAGTATGCAAGCTAATATCTTTAAACTGTAGATCCGGTTCTGAAGTGCATGAGCCATAAAACAACCAACCTTTCCCGTTTTGATATTAACCACATGAGCACTGTTATCTGTCGAGCCACTAACAACCAATGTGGAATCTGAACTAATGTTTAAGCATGTAAGTCCCTCTGTGTGATAAGGATGTCCTGCATGAATATCATATTCAGAAGCGAAATAAATTGCACAGCCATAATTGTTAAAATCCCAAAAGCGGGCTGACCTTCAAAACGCATGATGTGTGCAAAGCAAAAATGGAAAAATAATATGAAGCAGAAAACTGCCAGTGTGTTTTTTGAAAACATTATAGAAATAACAAGTGTCAATTGAAACTAAACACACCGTGCAGTGAAGACTTGATAGAAAATAAAATAAAGAAAACAGCTATACAAATAATAATAAATCTGAAATAAACAGAGCCAAGAAAAATTGCAGAAGTTCACCATAAATTTCCCACAGTTAACATGAGTAAAGCTCCAAATAAATGCACTCCATTTTAAAAATGTTTTTCTAGATGCTTAAATTTTATGTCATTTATAACTCATTAACTGCTATAAAGAATCCTTGATAATACTTAAGAACAAAGAGCTATAAGCCCTCACAATCTATAATGTGAAAAGTTGTCAGCCATAGAATAGATAACACCTTTCATTTGGGAAAATGCTAATGGATAAGCCACAAGTTCAATTTGAACATCTATCAACTATGGAGAATCTCCTGTGCATATCAATAATTTTTCATCTTAACAACTATGATAACCATGAATAAGGAACTAAGATGGCCAATTTAACGGCTAGTCTTATTCCATAATCACGTAAGGTTATGCATTTGCTATTCTTCAAGGCATTTGTGTGATATTTCCCATGTTTTCCCCTAGAAGATACAAGAAAAAGGAACAGATAAACCAAGAAACAAAATTAATTTCAATGATGTAGATGGAACCATCCATACTCTAGACTCCAAACTAGTGGCATGCTTTTTCTTTTTTTGGTTTATTGATTGAGGGAATCCATTGGGGCCCTCACCCATAACAGAAAAAAGAGTGGAACAAAACCTTGTTACAAGAAGGCCGTCCTGCTCGAAAGCCAAGGAGAAAAAAGGAAAGGGAAAAAACATTCTATAGAAGCTTTTCAACTTAAAGACAGCAACCAGCAATCTCAAAACTCCTCCTATGAAAAGTCGAGACATGTAGGCTGCAAAGCAATCAGCAGAACAAACCCAAACCACATCGCTAGCAGAAACTATAGCACACTAGGCTCAAGCCAAGGGCTACCTCTTACCCCTTTTGGAAAGAAGAGATTCCATGGTCCATTGAGAGCCCAATCCAATGGAATCTTTGGCTTCTAAAAAGAGGCATTATGTTTTCCTACTCCTCTGCTTTTTGGTTGAGAGTTCCAGAGATGGAAAGGGGGGGGGCTATATTTTAACTTTGGGGGATCCAATCTCTAAAGCTTAGAGCATTCTCCTCGTCATCCAAACTGACATCCACAAGAATAAGCTCAACAACCTTATCCTTGAGAAATCTGTCCAATGTGGCCCGATTTCCACATTTGACCTCATCCTTGAATTTATCGAATTTTGGCATGCTGCCATGCTTTCCTCACACCACAACTTGCTTTAGTTTTGTTGCCCTTAGTTTGGGATATGGTAAGGATTTCGTGTGATAGGAGATCATCTTCAAAATCATCAAATTCCTAAAATCTTCATTGGAATGCACAAAATAATCAACATTGGTGGAAATGAATGAAGTGTCAATAGATGCCAGTAGATACCTTCCTCTGTGTTCACCGCATTATCTATTCCTTCTAAATAATCCATTGGAGCCTAACCCGCATCATCATGCCCTTCCAAATGAAACACTAAAGCCTAGAGATTTGTCACCCTACGGCTCTTTGTTTGCCTCTTTTAATTTGAGAGAAGAGAATGTGCCTTAGACAATACTTGCTGCTTTGAATTTGATGGAAAGTTGCCAGTATTGCCCACTTTCCAAACCCATTTTTCCATACTAACCGTGCAAGCTTTCAAAAGAGTTTTTGATGAGCACTCAACAATTTAATGACCAAAATGATTGCACTAAAAGCAATGGAATGGAAAACCCTAAAAATTGATGAGTTGAGTCCAAGCACCATGAGAAGATAAAATTTTGATGGAGTGAATTACTGGCTTCGAAATGTCTACCATCATGCAAGCCCTCACAAATTTCTGCTAGAAATCATTTGGGGCTTTATCAAATCTGATAAATTCTCCCACCTTGCTCATCAACCACTGAATCAGTCCTACATTTCTCATGGCTAATGGGAGATTGTAGAGTCTCACCCACAGAGGGACTTTGATGATCAGGTGAGTAACCAAATCAAAGAACAGAATCCATGGGCACATGAAAATACCATACTTACCAAAGAACAACAACACAATCCACTTTGGAGTGGAAATGGACCAATAAGAAACCCTCTATCTAGAAGGGAAATGGATGGAGTGTGCATGTTTTTCCAAGCCTCTAGTATCCAATAGTCTAAGTCCTCAAGGGCAAGACTTATGCATAGGCACTTGCAAATCAAGGATGTTTTGCCGATCTCCACTTGCATAGTTTGAATGCATTCATCCTCTAAGGTCAAAATAGGCATCTCCTCCACCAATTTTAGGGGGACTTCCCACAAGGAGAAAGGGGTAGCTACATCCTGAAACTCCTCCAAGTGATCCACAGCCAACAAATGGCACTCATCTTCCCTAAGCCCTTGCTTAATCAACTCAAGGACCTAAGGAAGTGAGATCAAATTTTGTTCTCCACTAGAGTGAGGGAAGAATTAGGGGGCACACGGAGGATTTGAGTTTTGCAAAAGTCATTGCAGTCATGAAAGGGATCGAAAGCATTTTTGCACTCCTAGAACACTAAATTTACAACAGTATGCTTAGCGTCCCAGATTAGGGTTTCGGTGCCAAACAAGAAACTATGCCACAAGCATTCATTATCCTAGTGTTGTTTGCTAGACACATCGCTACTGATCAAAAAGTCATTCTTCGTATAGTTTGAGATATTCACACTCCCATTTGTTCTATCATGGTGTCATTCCTTTTATTCTTCATTGGTGCTTCCCCTCCATCCTCATTGTCACTCCTTATGCTCCAACACTCCATCCTACAATTTTTATGTTATAGAAACAAATTTAATATTCATCATACTAGTGGTATCTATTCACCAACTCTTTATGGATTGGTATTACAACTTGCCATTAGGGAGGATGAAATGACCCTCTTAAATTTCCTATCATACAAATCCTAGAAGAAAACCATCTCAAACTCACTATGTACCTATGTTCCACTAAACCTCCTTTTTGGGAGGACAAGTATGTGGCAACATGAAAAGTCGACACCTAAAAGTATTTGTAAAATCTTAAAAATAATATATGAGTAGGAAAATAGCATGGGAACAAGAAAACATGGATGGGGGATCGAGGGGGAGGGACGCATCCAAGCAAAGCAGAGCTACATACCTAAATGGCTCACATCATTTGACCATTCTATGCATTCCCAACAAAGTGAGGTCATTTAATGCCTGCTCAATATATCATTCTCAGTAGGGCACATTACTACTTATGCCTTGGGTCTCCCAAAGAGAGAGTAGGCCAATCAACAATTTTATACACATTTCCCAAGGCACTGAAAACTTCCAAGAACTCCCTTAACTAAAACTTTCCTCATTGCCCTAGCTCATTATAACACCAATGAAACAAAACTCCATACATGTGTAAGGAGCAAGCCCCAAAGGGAATGACATGAGGTAGACCTATTAAATTTATAGGAAAAATACCATACATATACCTCTTGGGGAAATAACATTTTTCTTCATCCTTGGAAAACAAAAATATATGCATCATTTAGATTTCTACTTTTATAAGACACCATCATTCCATCCTCTAAAAGAACAAAACATGTTGCACTATTAATAACATTCATATGTATTGTGAATGGTTAGGATGAGCTAGGTAGTGTGAGAATATAGACACCTAATAACACTTTATTTTTTAAAACTTGAAATGACTTTGCTTTACAGTTTGCTCAAATCTTATTGTTTTCCCTTGTCAATTCAATGAGGGTTGTGTTAATGTTGTAAAATTATGAAAGAATCTTCTAAAAAATCATTTTGTTGGCCTTTTCCAATTACAATTAACTCTAATATTTTGAAGATTGAGTGATATTAATGTAGACAAGAATCAGGGGCCCAATGAAAGGCAGTTGATCCTAGCAGCTCTACACACAAAATCAAACTACAAACACGAATTGGGAGTATTAATAACTCAAAAACATGAACCAAAATTCAATTTGCAACTTACAAGCACATAGCCCAACTACAAGCATCAATACTAACTTAGAAATTTTAACTTCCAATAACTTTGTCAAGACGTCACAATCCTATGAATATCACCAAGATAATTCTCTAATCCTTTTTCCTTGCAACCCCTGTTCCTCTATCCTTCACATTTGTTTTCCTGTTGTTTATAGACAATACCAACCACCCAATAAGGAGCCACTGCTGGCCAATTAGAGACACGACCCAAGATAAAGAATGGCAAATGAGGGAGACGACAATCCATGAATAGTAACCATCATTCAGGTCTGCAGCACTTAAGCTCCCACGACTTAACTAAAGTCATCCAGTGATGAGGGCAGAAACGCTAGTCAAAAAAGAAAATGACTGATAGAAAATAAAATGTTGCCACTAAAAATCCACGATCTCTCTGAAACACCAGCACAAAGGGCTATCAAATGTAGGGAAAACTCTCACAAACTCCCCTTAAAGTAAAATACCCAGCCTAAACCATGCAAGCCCCAATAGTAGTCAAAATGTTTTCAAAAAGAAAGCCATGCAGGTGGGGAGCCAATCGCGATTCCAACTAGGAATGAGCTCAAGGAAATGTTCAAATAGTGCTCCAAAGGAACATCCAAACAGCCTAGGCAACATGTGGGCCCAACAAGGAACTATCTAGCCAACAAGTTAAGACCAAAAAAAATGGAACAACCTAAAAGCACACACAACAAATTAGAGCAAAACCAAAATTTGAACAATCATTTTTTGTTTTGGGTGAGTAGGATTGCAGGAGACCTAGACGCTCCTGCATCAAACATGCCAAGTAAGTGAAAAATGTTCCATGTGCTTGAGGCTTAGGAACATTTTCTAAACCTTGGAATTGAGATCCTATGCTTGTTTTTGATCCAAAGTGTCTCTTTGTCTACTTCCTCCTCTTTGTTAGACATTTGCCTTGTCTTCTTATCCCATTGAAAATCTACCACCATTTCTATCCCATCTCATTCTCTTTGTAAACTTGTATCTTCATCCACTACTATACATGATTGTTCCTTACAATAAGGATGCAAATCTACCTCATTGAAGACCGACAAGAGATCTATTTCCTTGGGGAGTTCTACCTCATAGTCTTCTACTACGAACTTCTTCAAGACCTTACATGGTCCCAACATTTTCTTTTTCTTCCTTTCATGAGCAAAGATTGGCTCTCCAACCTGAAAAGCATGTTGCTTTTGACCTTCGGGATTCTTCTTCAAATCTTGCATTACCTCTTCGGGAAATTCTTGCATATGTCCACCACCTACTTCAATTGGTTTACACCCTTTTGTCAACTCCTTGAAAGGATGTTTAACATGTCTCTCCAACAAATTCTCCACCTTCTGTGGAACTTCATCTACCTTAACCTTTGTTTCATTTCCCGATACTTCATCTAAAAACTGTTGTCCAAAGTTCAAACATATTGTGGAACAACTACCTATCTCATCATTTTCTTTTAATGCACTCAAAGTAAATATTTCCCATCCTTCATAACGGCATAAGTATTCTTCCTTCCATCATATACATCCTCTTAGTCAAAGTGCCATGGTCTTCCCAACAAAACATGTCAAGCATCCATAGTCATAATATCACACAAGATTTCATCTTTATAAGCATCAATCTATAAATGAAACAACATTGTTTGCTTATCAAGATTTGATGCTCCTTCTATAGCCATGAGACTTTGTACAAATTAGGATGCTTGATCCTCTTTAGTAAGAGTTTTTCCACCATCTCCTTGGATACCAAATTGTCAGTGCTTCTACTATCAACAATGACTTTGCAACATTTTCCCCCAGATTCACATATGGTTTTGAAAAAACTTCTTTGAAATGGCTCCCTCTCCCCCTTTTCTAGTTTCAAGAGCACTCTTTTATACATTAGTGCCTCACCAATTTTTGGTTCCTCCATGTGTTTTGGTGAAGCAAAGATTTCTTCCTTTACTTGAGTAATATGATTCCTTTATTGCTGTCCTACTGCAACAGTGGACATTCAAAGGCACTATGACCAGCCTCTTCACATCTATAACAAGTGAATCTCCTGCCTCTTCCTCTTGAAGTATGTCCCTCTCCTTTTGAGTGTGCCAATCTTTTGCAATATCAAGTTGAGAGAGTGGACGACACATGGTGTCCAAAAAATATGCACATATGTACCCTACACTATTGAACTAGTTGCCCTACAATTTTTAGCATTGCCCGTTACAACTTGGACAACATTTTCGAGGCGCACCATATCAATGGTTTGTATGAGGATATTCACAATTAAGCTTGCATCATCCACTTGCCCCTCACAATCAACTACCTTCAAAAACATCACCCCTTTAGGGGGCACTACAATGACATTAATTAGTGGCATGTTATTGCAATCCTTCCATCCATCAGAAATGGACACTCCTATTTCAAGCCATGTATCCTTGATTGCTCTTAATGATGCCTCTATGGAAGCTTTTTCCTTGCCAATATGGTGATCTAACAAGGTTGAAAGGAATCCCATTGCTATAAATGCAATAAGCAATGCTTTCATCTACAAGCTCCCTCGCCTCATTCTTGAAGGCATTTTCCAATGGGACTCTTTTACAGGAAAGAGTATTGTCTTATCCATAAGATGATGGTGACAGGAAAGGATGTGGGCCAGCCGGTCTTGTTAAGCCACTAGGAGGTTTGTGCGATCCTCTCTTGGAAAGAGGATGTACTCTTTCCTTTGCTTTGTTACTTACCATGTTGGCATCCTCTTGTTCCTTGATATACCCCATTATTTGTTGCTTTGGAAACCCTTTTTTATTCAGCCCTGGACAAAATCTTATTCCTAAGCCAAGAATAGCGTAGAAGTGAGCTTTCACTCAACTATACAAGCTCTTGTATATTGGCTACAATGCCAACAATAACCCCACCACCAAGTAGTTGCTCAATCATGGTTGTATATCACCAAAGAGGTGACGCTGCATCCATTTTAAACAAGCTCTCTACAAGTGGGGCAACTGAACTAGAACTACCAACCATTCTATATGAACACAACAAAACAAAAAAAAACATTACAAATTTACAGCCCTACAACTTTATTAATATACAAGTTGGCATTATAACCCCTAGACTATGTATAAAAGGTTTTAAAATATATTTAAAATGTTTAAAAAAAACATGAAAAAAAACTAAAAAAATCTTGAAAAAATTCATTAAAACTTGAAAAAAATTACAAGATTCACTCACTTTTGATAGATAAATCTTCCCCATGCAGCTCTTTCTCTCCTATTAGTGTAGCTCTTTCACTCATAGCCTTCACCTTCAAAGAAAAATACAACCTTCAACAATCAACAATGGCAGCTTGGAGGCAAAAAAAATGCAGTTTTATTCTTTTGTTTTGATGAATGGCAGCAAAGATGTTATAAGAATCACTTTTAGGGCAAAATAGACTGGTGTAGGCTTTTTTTAATTTAAATAAATGTTTTTTGTTAACGTTTTGGGGCTTGACGGGCTGCAGGCACGCCTAGGTTCGCTCGAGTTCGCGTAGGGTCTGCCCCGGGCAACTCGGGTTCTCTGTGGGCAAAGAAGCACCCACAAGGAACCTGGGGTGCCCACGGTGGACCCTGGGCAAGCCCCCCCAGTCTGTCCCCGAACCCGTTCCTGAACCATATCCATTCTCATATGGTGGGCAATATAGAAGCACTCAACAACTTAGTTTTTTCCTACATCCTACTTCCATTGTTTTGATCATTATCTATTTCTTCTGTTATTCTCATGAATCTTACCCATTCATCCTGCAACTTCTTTTACTGCCACTCTAATAACTCTTCTAGAAACTAGACCTATAGCCTCCTACCATAGCCCCTTGATATCTAATCTTCTACCATTACCCTATTTCCCTTCCATACACAAAGCACATCACACACCTGTAGGAAGCCTTCAAATTTTTAGTCTCTAAAGCTTTCTTTTACTTTGCTAGTCTAGAACAGAGCACCTAAGCCGTTGCACACGCTCCTATTTTCCATAGACTGCAGGCAGGGTTAAAAAAGACAAAACAGGAACCTAACTAAAGCAAGAACCCAGATAGTCCTAAACATTTTTCTTGTTCCAACTACACAAGTTTAGGCTGAATATCTCTTCACAAAAATATCAGATTAGAAACTCGCAAGCACAATGAAGATTTGTACACCGTTGAGCACTTTCTCCAGAAGTTTGACGGTAGTCTGTACAGAGGTTAGCACCACACTACTCATGTCAGCACCGCAACAAAGGTTGCAACTGCAATTGTTCTAGTTCTACTCCATTCTATGTATTTTTTGATGCTGCACACTTCAATTTCCAGTACTAGGTCACTAACGCAACTCTAGTACATTGTGTTATGATCCTGTTTGCGCTTCTTCAATAGTCATCTTTTACATCAAACTTCAAACCGGAGATGCTTCTCTTGCCTTTTCCTTCATCTTTTCAACATTTCCTTTTTATAGCTAAGCTTTTCTATGTCTATAAAACCCAACTCTTAGTGTATTTGTCTAGGGAATAAACGTAGTATTTCTTAGGCAATATACATGGTAGAGTAGTTTAAACCAAACTTTGTTGTCTTCTTAGAGAACGTTAATATTTCTATTTTGCATTAATTTAAAGAAACAATATACATAAGATTTAAAATTTTACACTACAATTCTCAAGATCAATAAAGCCCAGTACAACTGATCATACGTGGTGATTGTGTGTGTCCCTAATCACAAGACTTGAACAATTTTGTGTCTTTGTTCACAACTTTGAAAGATGGACAGCTAAGTGTGTCTCTATTTATGTGAAAGCGCATAGCAAGGTCATTCCTACTATTGCTTGTTGCAAACAGTTGTGTGTGTTCTTGTTCATAACTTTTAAGGAGGATAGTTGAGTGTGTCCCTATCCTTGATTAAGAGCTCAATGAGGTCATTCCCAGTAAAGTGAACAATTGAGTGTGTCCCTCCCTATTCACAATCCTCTAAGTATGCAAAACCATGTGTTTGTCCGAGTCTAAATGTCAAAACTATTCTCTCCAAATCTCATGACTATGATGTAATAAGGGGGAATATTGAGATTTATATTACACCACAGCATATATTATACTTGGTGAAGTTAAATACTTGGTTAGGGAGTGTTAGTTATCATATAGGTCTAAATAATTATTTAAACCTATCGATAGTTGATATATTGGGTATTTGGTTAGTGTGTTCAATAGGTTGTTTAAACTTTAAACCATAGAAGCAAATATCAAGAATAAATCGTAACTCAAGATGTTTCCTGGTTTTTTTAGTAAAAAAACACTTTTTTGATAAAATCATTGAAACGATTTTTTACTAGGAAAAAATATGGATAAAATCAGGAATTAGAATTTTTGTGATTTTTTGGAAATTTTCCATGACATTTTAGCAATTTTTGGGTTTTTTAAATTTCCATAGCAAATGTTTTTGAATTTTCCCCAACCCTAACCCATTTTTTCTCTAGCCCTAACCCTATCCCTATTTTTTCTCAATTGATTGAAAATTTCTTGGTCTTTTGGTTTGCCAAGTTATTCTTGAGAGATTTTTGCTACTATGGTTTAAACCATAGTTGAAAAAACCTGCAAGTACTCGCAAGACTCGCGAGTATTCACAAGCTAAAATCCTAAATGAGTAATCACAGGAAACACTCGATCCCGAGATTTTCAAAATACTTGCAGCGGTTTTTTTATTAAAAATCACCATAACTTGCGTTTGCAAAAAAATCCAACGGCTCAAGTGACAAAAAATGATGCGAAAAATCCATTTTTTCAGGTTCGACATATGGCTAGGGAGCAATTTGAGATTCCAAGATGGTTTTGATTATGTTTCACCCAATCACATTCAAGTCAAGCTCCTCCTTGTGGCTGACTCTATTTCCATAATCTCATGATTGGTCTGGGAGAAAGGTGAAGAACAAGTCTCTTTCTCCGGATATTGAAGCATCATCAGGTGCGAGCAACGTGTGTCCCAAACGCAGATTGACCCAATCAAGCAAAGGGATATAAATAGAGTGCAGTTGCAGCATAGCATGTTTCCCTCCATTCAGAAAAGGTAGAACCTCACAAGTAAGGTGCTGCTTGGTCAATGATCAAGAAGGATTTTAGGTCACGATTTAGTGTTGTGTTTGGATAAGTTATTCAATTTGTTTGTATATTTTAAGCTTTTATAATGTTATAATCAATTTTTGGTTTTATAGAAGTTATTACAATTTATATTTTCCCAAATAATTATAATTTATATTTTAAGTTATAATTTTTGGTTAAAAATTTTTTATAAAAATTTATTTTAATTTTTAATATAATATAATAAATTATATGTTTATAAAAACATTTAATTTTATTAAAGAATAATGTGATATATTGATAGTACTTTAATATCATAATAAAAAAGCCAATAACAGCGTGGTTCGGTAGTCAAGTCGTTTGGTTGTGGTGGCGGCCACCAAGGTTCAAACCCCACAGGGCCAACAAGCTCGCAGGTCATGCGTGCCTTCGTTGGGCTGCCGTGCTTGCAGGCTAAGTGTGCCTTCGCTAGGCTGGCATGCTTGCAGGCTGTGTACCTTTGTTGGGCCAACGAGCTCGCGGGTTTGACCAAAAAAGGGTGATAATGTCCATTGGGGACGGAGAACCCCCAGTTGTGGTCTTAGGCGATAAAGCCGATGAAAAGAGATCCCCTATAAGGGTCCCTCTGGGCCTGGACCAGGCTAAAAACCCGAGTATCTCCCAACCAAAAAAAAATATCATAATAAAAAAATTTTAAAAAATAGATGTATATTCTTCAAACTTAATTACACGTTTTTTCCTCAAATTTTAGCATTTACAAATTTTATTCAAATTTTTTCGGGTGTCTACGACTCTGCATTCTATATCTACGTTTAGTTTACTATTATACAACCTCCCACTCTTTATCTGCGTTTAGTTTTAGTTTGGATTGAATAGTTATCTATGATGTGTATTTAACTCTAAGTTTGATTTATATATGAAGTAATTCAGTAATATGTGTGTTTTTTAAGAATATTTTTTAAAATTTATATATTTTTAATGTTCGATAAATTTGCTGAGTTATTGCTGAGTTTTTCCCCGAACTTTTGCTGAGTCCCGAGTTTTTAAATTTTTGGGTCAGCCAAGTAATTGCCAAGTCCGAGTTTTTAAACTATGGTTTATAGTTTTAAACCACTCTTGCAGTTGAAGAAATGGAGGAATATGAAGTTTAAAAATAAGCACACAACAAACTTGTAAAATTGTATAACTATCCCTCATTGGAATGGATATAATTATCCTAGTCCGTGCATTTCATACCAAAATTTTAATAGAAACTAAGGAACCAAATCCAATTGTATAAAAGGCAGATCACCATGCAGTGGCATCCATGATGCCACAGTCTTGATTGTTACATCTGTTTGAAGTCTGTAAGTTGATGGCAGCCAGGACACAATCAAGTAAGTCAGTCAGCAATGTGGACACAACCAGCAACTTGATGCACGCAGCTTGGATAGAGTCAACAGTGTGGACACAACCAGCAACTTGTTGCACACGGCTTGGATAGAGTCAACAAGTCAGCCACTGGCCTGGACAGTGTCAACAACTTAGTTGGCATCCTAGACAGTATCAACAACTTATTTGGCAGCCTGGACAAAGTCAAAATTTCAAGCAAAAACAGGCAGTCAGAAAATAACAAAGTCTAATTACGCTACATAGTCCCATGAGTTAACAGAACGGCACAGCTACTCATTTGTCATACATTCATTTGTCATACATCCACCAGACCCCAGATACTCCATCTCACCAATCCTGATCTTTAATTCCATAAATCTTGCCACAACCAGCAAGGCACTGCTTGTTTACTTTGACCGCCCACTTGCCCATAAATATTTACAATACAAATGTGATGCACAGCATTGAATTCCATTACCATGTTTCAAATAATCTCATTTACAAAGTTTCTTACCAATCATTTTTATTTCATCAACAACCAAATTGAGTAATTTTAGAATAAACACAAACTTTTTATATTCTTTCTGGCGCATTATCATGTAGCTTTTTGGTTTTCAAACATTTGTAGAGCTGATATTTTGATTATCCAATCTATAGGAATTTGATTCAATGGATTATTCAATTGCTCCTACACTCAACTTTTGATTACCATTGCATTCTATTATGCATTTGGAAGAATTGTTTTATAGCATCTGTGAATGATCCCAAGGTGATAAAATAGGTTTTATTCTGCTCTCTCTCTACAGATAGTTGCCACAAGGCAAAAGCATCCAAGATCACTTTATAATATAGGAAGCGGGCAAGGACTAAGGCAATAGGTAAATCTTGGGATTCAAAACACAAATCTCTAACTATACATGATATGCTAGGTGTTTGACAGTTTTAAGAAGCATGGATTTGTTAATGACTCTGAGTTACATGGTCAATTTTATATTTTTGCAAAAACTCAATTCCTAATGCATGTGATAAACTATAGGAACCAATCGTTAAATAATTCTTGTACTGAAAGATCATTTTTTATATTTGTTGGCATATTTCTTCAAAACATCAATATTTATGATGGAAAATGATTTCAGGATTAGAAAGACAATGAAAATAAAATTAGGGCTCAATAATGAAATATCCACTACATGCTAGAGCATGATTCGAGTGGAACAACATGCATAATTTGGGTCATCACCTTTTATAGTAAGTTTGGTTTCCTGTGTTTGTGGATTCCATACACGCAAACTTCCATCAGCAGAACCAGTACAGATAGTTTTTCCTGCAGCAACAACCAAGAATCTGTACTTAATTATCCCCTATATCAACTCACTGCATGTTAAGTATGATTTAAAACAATTTCAGCTACCAATGCAAGCAAATTTAATTGAATATCCATACCATCAGGTGTAAAATCACCACAGGTTACAGATTCACTATGACCAGTAAATACAGAGAGGCACTTTCCAAGGTCAGCATTCCACATCCAAGTTGTGTAATCTTCTGAACCTGCCAAGACCAAATGTCCCTTTGGGTGCCATCTGACCCACTGCACTCTTGGCAATAAGAGTATGTAATAACCCAATCACACTAAATTTAATAAATTGCAATTACAGACATATAAGAAAGCAAGTCACTTTAATCATTTTGGGAAAAACGTTGAAATCAGTCGTCAGGATTCTATTTAACCAACCACATGCATCTAGTTAAGAATAAGAGATATCCAAATATTACTTGTTTTGATAAAAATTATGATAGACATCAAAAAGCAAGCTGATAATAAAGCCAATATCAGAAAATCAGTCAAAAGCTAAGTTACCGGTTCGCTCAGATTAGCTCCAGGATCTGGGTACGTATACTTATTTTTTCTGCTTTTTAGGTTTCAGCTATACTTTTGGCGTTATTTGAAGTTAAATACACACATATGATCATAGATGGAAAACTCACAAAGAACTCAGAAAGTCGCCAAGTACTCGCAAAACTTTTGCATAACAAGTTTTTCCCATGTTTACTCGCAATTTTGATAGGTGGGTTTTGTTGGCAAGAGACACTGCTATAAAGACAAGCTGAGTGTTGTCATTGATGGCAACAAGATAAGGAGAACACATCAGCATGACAGGAAGACATAACTCCGGAAGTTCATTTGTGATTGAGAACAAGGCACAAGTGTAGAGGGCAAAAACGGCTAAGTATGGATAGTATACAGAGCAAGGGACAGAAAATGAACCAGTATGCCTCCACAGTAAAAGACCCTCAAAAGCGGATCAAATACAATGACTTATGACCATATTATGATGATTCAGACCAATGATCAAGTCATGACTTCCTCCGGAAGTCATGTGGAGAAAATGACTAAGTCCGGACAAACAAAGGCATGACTGAGACAGTGAACAAGGTACAGTATAATACTCCGCATTCCTCCGCAAATGCATTATTTGCTCTGCGGTTCTGAGGCAAGCAACGGATACATCATAACTACCTAAATCCAGAATTACAACCTCTGAAGTTCAATACATCACATTCTACAAGCTGTCCAACATCGGGTTACAGTTCAACAGTATTTCTCTGTGACATAGCAGCAGTTTCATGATCTGCATTTTGACATGCAAAAGTATTTTGCTCCACGGTTCAGAAGGTATGCTAAAAGGTCAGTAACAAGCATTGGATACGATTTGTGAGGTCCCATTTGGTTCGCAGTACAAGTTGTGAGGCAACAGATGAACCTGTTAAGCATGCTCTTAAGGAACAGGCCGACTGGTATGGTAATTCTTTGTGCGGAGAAGAAATAGTGTTTGAATGATCTATTTAAGTGATTGCATGGTTAGAACCGACATATATGAAGTTATGTACACAATCACTTAGACCCTCATTGAAATTAGTACACATGATCAGGCCGACAAAGCATAACATCTTGCTCTCACTTTTTCAATTTGTCTTGCCACCCCAAGTAAGTGAAAAAATCTCATGACGGATATATATAACGGATGGATTGCAGTTTTTGGGTATGACGAAATATGACCTGATGGATGTACATACGAAATATGCGAAGATAAGGTGATCATAAGCAGAAGAAGAGAGATCTTATCCTTGAAGCAAGAAGTCAGCAGCGAAACAGGGCAATCAGTAATCAAGAGCTTTGAATCAGAACTCTGCGCTTCAATGAGACTGTAATCATGCATGGAGAGATGCAATCTACACAGTCATCTTGGCAATGAGCCACCCTCTTCTTTTCTTCTCTCTTTCATAAGGTAGTGAGCCTATCTATTGAGCAGTGAGCTGTGGGCACTAAGCCCTAAGGCAGTGAGCCTTTTGTATTTCGGTATTGCTATAATAAAAATATTCCTTAGAGCTAACACTCTCCATGGTTTTTCCCCACCTTGGGGTTTTCCATGTAAAAATCCTCGTGTCCATGTGTTATGTCTTTGTGGTTGCCATTCATTTGCATATTGTGCTTCTGTTTAATTAAATTTGGAAAATGGTTAAAAGTGAAAGTGTATAAATGGTTTTATGGAACAAAGTGGAAAGAGTTTGTGTGATCGGGTGTCACAAGGTTTGCAACTAACTTCCTAACATTGCAAAGCATTTGTAATTTGTTGAAATCTTTGAAATAGATGTTTGTAAGTCAAGCATGGCTAGATTCAACATATTCAAAGAAGGTTGATGAAGAGAGGATTGCCAAAACAATTTTTGATAATGCCTTTGCAAAAAGAGCTATAGAAATCGTCAAGGTGACTTCAAACTTCAATTTAAGTTTCAAATTCAATCCTTTATTTCCAATTTTTTTAAGTATTTACCTTAATTGTAAGTTTGCAACTTTAATTTGTTTGAACTTGTAGGCGTTGGAGCCTTTGGTGAGGGTTTTGTACTTATAGAGGATTGGGAACAAAACCCGGTGGGATTGATGAGGCCATCCAAAACTATTACAGGGGGTATAGAGACAGATTTGATCACATTTGGGAGATTATCGATTAGAGATGGAAGAGTCATCTCCACCAACCCATTCATGCAATGGAGTACTACCTCAACCCCAAGTTTTCCTTCTCCAATAGCTTCACGGATGTTAATGGGGAGGTTATGGAGGGCCTCTCAACATGCATTGAAAAGATGATACCCGAGGTTGACATGAGGGACCTCATTATTTTAGAGTTGCAAAATTACAAGCAAGCTAGGGGGAGGGTCCAAGGGAGATCCACCCAGAGACCAAGTAACAAAAAGTGGAGTCTTTACTTATATCTTACAAGTTACAAATTATAATTATTAATATTGTTTACTTACAAACTTTTGAATATATTAATTGAAGATTCTTGGTGGGAAGATTGAGGTGGAAATACTCCAAACCTTCAAAAGTTAGCTCTCCAAATTTTTTCTCAAACTTGTAGAGCTTCTAGATGTAAGCGAAACAAGAGTTTGTTTGAAGCCATTCACATGAAGAAGCGCAATAAATTGACTCAACAATGCCTCAATGACCTAGTTTTTGTGCAATACAACCTTCAGCTTCACACAAGAAAGGTGGACACATCACAAGCGCTTATAGATTTGGATGATATCGATCCCTACAATGACTCCACTATGGAGGAAGAGGAGACCTGCTTGTTCATAGAGGACAAGATTGTTGATTTTGAGAGGCTAGCTAAGGGTTTAGGCACGACAGAAGTAGGAGAGATTGGATTGGATGACTTTGCAAATGATGTCCAACATGAGGTTGAGGAGTCACTGCCATCTAGTACCAGAGTGAAGTAGCAAGGACAACCTTCTAGACCAAGCGAAGAGCCACAGCCAAATGCAAGGACTAGACCCTCTCTACAATTTTTCACTAGAACAAGGAAAAGGAAATTATAAATTTTTGTAATTTGTAACTCGCCTTATATACAATTTATGATGATAATTTTCAGAAACAATCATCCTAAATTCATAATAGTTATCAATTGGTTGTTGTATTTGCATGATGATGCAATTTTGTACTCTATTTGTATTCAAACCTAATAGAAAAAACTTATCCAATGTTTTACAAACTCATTTGATACTTTTCGTAACTGAATTTTGCATAAATTTACTTTTTTTAAGAAATTTATGTATTTTTTTAAGTTGCCAAGTTGGAAAAGAAATTATTTGCCAAGTCCAAGTCAAGTCTGAATTTGCAAACTATGCATACAATTTTATATAATTTATATGGTAACTCACACTATTAATATATTATATGCATGTTATTTGGTAATGTGAACTTAATTTCTGTTTTTAGGCTGCAAAAATATATATTTATGATTTTTATATTTCCCAACCCCCCAAAAAAAATTGCCATACCGGCATACCTGAACCCGAACTAGTAGCCTAGATCAAAAGTAGATGTAGGGATTCTACCTCAATCCCTCCTCCAGGTCCATCTAGCAAATGCATGAGATTTCCAGTGGATGCATCCCAGATATTAACTACACCATCCAAACCACCAGTTGCAAGTAAACGCCCATCATTGCTGAAAGCCAATGCTGCAACAGAATCACCATGTCCTACATATGCCAGCCAGATATACCATTACATTATACCAAATTCAACCATAGCCTTATCTCAAAGATATGAATTTGTTGTGAAATTCCTAACTTGCAATTTGAAGAATTATTCAGCCAAAATGGATTGTCGGAAGAGGATTAAAACTTTTTTTTTTAAAAAGGCAAATACCTCTTTAGCGAAATAATTAATATGGGTCAATGAAGAAACCATTTTACACATCACTAATATGGAGAAACATTTCATATAGGCCAACAAACAAGCCATTTCATATAATACTATTACAAAGGAGAAACATCATAGATAACTGATAAGCCAATGAATACACAATGCCAAATATAAAATTTCTCAGGTCAAGCAAAAACTCACCCAGCCACTTACGAGATCATAACATTTCATATTTTAAAAATGCATTTTGTTTGTATTTAGAACTTAAAATATGTTGAATGGGACAAGTATAGGACTAAATTCAAAATAAACTTGAGTGAAGCTACAAACTTGCTTAGTGGTAGTGAGTGGTATGCACTGTATTTTTCTTTTTTTGAAAAAAAACTCACAAGGTTCCGAGTCAATTACATAGTTTGTAATATATATAGTCATCTTTTAACAACATCAACTCCTGAGCCTTGAAACAATAGATTTGAGGCCCACATACTAGCGTTAGGTTATTTATAATATTTAATCAGTATGAATAAAATATACAATCACAAGGTTTAAAGTCCATATGACAACTTGCTCTCACCTGTTGATTACATTAGCTACTGACCCTGCAACAAGAGATTAAACAACCAAATTTTCACTATCACTATTTATAGATTTCACCAAAAATCAAACTAATCTAAGGAAAAAAATCCCATCTTCTGGAACACCCCTCACAAATTGCAATTTACCTACCAGAGGGTGCCAGCAAATTAGTATTCAAATCAGCCCATAGACGAGAAGCACTAAATTGCCGACTCTGAAGATTTGGCAGAACAAAAGCATTCATTACTAAAATGGAAAACGGCAAATTATATCACAGCATGTTGGTGAGAGTCAACACTTGGCTTAGCTAGCAAGATGAGAGGAATGAAAGCAACTGCAGAATGAAAGAAGGCCAAATACAGAGAATTTTTTAGTGTCAGATTGTCAACGATTGGAAGATTTCTGCACTTTGACATCTTGAAATGGTGAATCATACACATTTTGCAGCTTATCTGTTCGCCCAAATTTGAGGGTTTTCTTGTATGTAGCATACGTTTGCTCCAACATAGATATTTTAATTTCTTCGAATAGACTTTGATAACCATGATGTTTAGTCCAATTTTGGCCCAATCGTCCAGATATGATCGAGCCAATTTTTAATCTAGTCCAGTCACCCAACATTTGAATTTTCATTTTTCAAAATAATGGTTCACCATTCAATCGCCCCCAATACAACAAGAATGTTTATCATTTTTCTTGTGATCACCCACCAGTTTACATTAAATTTCCCCCCAATTCGATGGCATTGCCCCCCCAATTATTGTTAATTTAAGGCAAATATCGTGCGATTAACGATGCAATTATAGGTAATTTAGGGAAAACATGTGCACTCCCCAATGCAATTATAGGTAATTTACGGCAAATGTGTAGAATCACCCACACAGTTATAACTAATTTAGGGCAAATGTGTGCCATCACCCACGCAATTATAATTAATCTAGGGTTCATATGTGCAATCGTCCATACAAAACTTACTACGTTTTCGTGGGCTACAAAACCAAAAAACTTAGTGTGGATTCATATTTAAGCCAAAATTTTCTGTCCATTCACTCATTAGACATTCATTTCATTTGTCTCTCACATTGCAAATTTGCAATTTCGAAATTTGCATTTGATCAATCCACTATCAACCATTAGACAAAAGGGTACTTTCTTAAAAGTTTGCGAACAAATCAAAGACAAAGGCTGCCGCTGCAACTCAACTTCAATCGCCCATTCCTAGTGAGTTTCATGGCAATATTATACTTAACTGTCAATATGCATTACAGTTTGTATTGTGTATTATTTAATTAATCTCTATAACCGTATTAGAGCATTTCTCCATTGGCCATTTTTTTTCTTTTTTGTCTTCATTTGTCAACAAAATAAAAATGTAATAAAAATGTAGGCATTGCATAACAATCATTCATAGCTTGCAACATTTTTGTAACATTCCATATCACTGTGTAAGATTTTGCAAGGCTGAGTTGTTACACTTGCATAGCACTACATAATGCCTTCCCATTACTTGTAGCATTTTCCTATATTTTGTAGCATTCATTCCCATTGTGCACTATTTTTTGGTTTTGAAACATTATTTTCCATTTATTCACATTTGTTATCATTGCGTAATACTTTCCTTATCATTGCATAGACCTGCATAGTATATACTATATACCATTGTTCTATATTTTTTTTAGCATTTCTTACCACCACACACCACTAGGAAATGTCATGATGCATTGTTTAACGCTGCATAATGAAGTTAGGCATAGTTGTATATAATAATAATTAATGAAAACACAGTCATGCCATGAAGTGAGGCATTGCATAAGACTGATGTGAAATTGTGACTGGAAGATAGCGTTCCCAAATGAGGAAAATAGGAAAATAGCTCCATCATAGAAAAGCAAGGGCTCCATAATGTCTTATTTTAATAAATAGCGAGGACATGATGCAGTGGGTGAGGGTCCATCAAGAATAAATAATCACGAAAGTACATCTGGCATTCAATTTCGATCACTTTCACAATTATTGTAACTCTAATGAAAATATTGAAGGAGATAATATTTTAAATAACCCTGATATGACACAATTTGGTAATAAAAGCATGAACAACACTTTCATACAAGGAGAAAATGTCGATGCTACTAGCATTGGTGACACTAAATTTAAAAACTTGTTAAAGAAATGTAAAACACGTTAGTTGGACATGTCATGAAATTTTTAGCTAAAGTGGATTTGTATGTATCCATTCATAGAACCTATAGAAAATAAAGATCGAGTGAGTATGCCAAAACTATGTCGTTGCAGGATTTGCAGCTGGTAATATAGGACAAAAAAGATGGTACAACTAAAATTAGATGCCATTGATAAGCATGTTAGTAATGTTGATAAAACTGAATAAACTACTACAATGAAAGCACTTGCAAATAGTAACAAATCTAAAACCATTGAATTAATATGGAGAGGCATATAATCAGCAATTAAAATCAGCAAACTCATAAAATGAAAAACATAAAGTTGGATGTAAGTGGAGAAACTCTTTCGGGAAGAAACTCCACCATCAAAGAAAGCACAAGTCTGTATTAATTCAATAACAATGTGTTATAGAATACATCCAACTTCTCTCATCAATCTGAGCATTCTAGCAACTTAACAATATTCAACCTACAAAGACTCATAATACAACTATCCAAGGCATCCAATTTATAAAGAGTCAGAGAGGAAAAATTGGAGAGGGAAAACAATAAATGGTTTACCAAAACCAAAACCATCAAAAACCATGGTATGGCAAAAATCCAACACCCCTATGACCAAATCAATTAATGCCCACAAGAATAGCACTTCATAATGACATCATCTTTGACCATAGCTCTCATGGCACACATCACCAAAAGTAGCACTCCATTTCCAAGCAACTACACCTTCTGGACCCCACTCATCATAACACAAGATGCTTCACTCTTTCACCTAACGTCTAGGAATGATAAAATGGTATAAATGCAATCAATACACTATGTACCGCCACTATCATAAGTAGCAACTAACACTACGTGTAGCCTCCTTTATTCAATGCCATTAAAACCAATATTCAAGTCAACCAAGAGAAAATAATTAATAAATAATTGACCCAATCACCCCCTAGGCATCCATTTATACATTCCCAAGGTGTTGGAGACACATGAATAATATCACCTTAATCCTAACATTCTCCCACTCGATATTATACATTGCAATGACATAAACAAGAAACATAAAATGAATCAAGTATAGAATACAAGGTCTATGCCCTCTACGCACCAAGAGAACTTATTTGTGCTCACTGGCTTCATAAGTGAATCTGCAACATTATCCTAAGTGTTAACTTTTTGAATCATGACCTTACCACTCTCCACCATCTCTCAAACAAAATGATACTAAAGATCTGTGTTCTTAGTACAAGCATGGTACATGGGATTCTTGGGCAAACATATAGCACTTTGACTGTAACATCCAATCTAAACCACCCTGCAATCAAAACCAACTCCTAAACATAGTCTCTGTAACTAAACTGTCACTTTACATGCATGTGTAGTAGCCATATACTCTGCTTCGACAATGGACAAAGCATGGGCTGCCCCTTACTCATCCAACTAACTACATTGCCAAACAAAGAAAACACGAGTAGTGGACCTTCGACTATCCAAGTCATTAGCTCAATCAAAATCAACAAAGCCCTATTTGTTCCAATAACTTGCCCACATTATTGAAACCATAGTAACATAAACAATAATCAAAAGTCACTTGCAAATATCTAAATACCCTCTTAACAAAAGTCCAATGCTCTCTACCAGGGTTAGACAACCCCACTAAGAACTCCCACTACTTGGGCAATATCTGGTCTAGTACACACCATTACCGTCAGGCTCCCTACAACACTAACATAAAGCACATTACACACACACACACATCCTCCAAATCATCATCTAACTTAGTACACATCCAATGAAAGCTTAGCGCTTACATATAAAGGAATACTTACTAGTTTACACCGCAAAAAAATGTCAACATATTTACTTTGACTGAGCCAAAACTTTCTGTGAATTCGGTCCTGTTGATGATTGGTTTTAGACAAGTCAACAATAGAGTAAAATACTGAGTATCTGACTCTCTCTTGAATAAAGCCTCTCGAATGCTAAACAAAGTGATCAATCGAGACAACTCCAAGGCTCCTTTTCGTATAATTCATAGTGGATGAACTCAGTGATTACATGTGATCTTGCTAATAATCACAAAGGGACTTACACAGACTTCTTCTATTTCAATCAGCTTGTTCCTCCTTTCAGTGTGGATGACGTATGTACAAAGGTTTCAATAATGAAGAAAAGTAAAAAGGTAAGGGTTTAGGAAAACTAATCTAAGGTCAATGAAGCAATGATGATGCGTGAATAGACAAACTCCTTGATAAACCTAACTCCACTTCGCCAAGGATGCCTACAACTACATGAAGTTGGTGCAATCTCCTAAGGTACGCGAATGGTTTTCAAATCATGAAGGCTCATATGAACACCCATTAAACGGCACAGCTCAAACAAACGTCCACAATCAAACTTATGCAAATAATAAGGCTCAGACTAGCTTTACACAACACTTCACCAGTGATGAATGTTAAAAGCATGAGCTAGGAGTTGATCAAATATTCAATACAACATACATTACATCAATGAATTTCTAATCTAATTTGAAACATCTCTCCATTTCATCAAAGTACAAGAAACCATGTGATTCCACAAGACAACACTTAACACCAAATGAATTCCAATGTCTTTGCATTAATCTTGAGAAATATTTACAACTTCAAGTATTCTCAGAGAATTTCGAGAGTCTCTTCTACTCGACTCCTACTCTACTACCAACTGAACTACTTTCTAATCTCTAATCTCTTCTCATAATAATAATTTTACAAATGAGGCAACAAGGCTTTTATATAGTGGTCCAGAAATACAATGAATGGCTTAGATCAACTCATGTAGCCAAGGGCTCAGATCATGCCACCTCAATAGGTAGTTACAACAAATTGCTATTTTTAATACATGAAAGAGGCAATGAAGGCACGCTTTCCAAGAAGATAAGATAAGATGGAATCTTCTAGAGCATCTTCCACATGGACATCCTTTTTGTCTTCTTGCTCATTGAATGATACATTGAATGTAGTTAGGCGATGTGGCTGATTATGATTAGCTTGATGATAGGTACATGCCACACAGGTGCCATCTCAGCAAACTTGTGGATTCCAATTGTTTATTCAATTTGTTCTATGGGCATATTCCCAAATTGTATCATCTTTGTGATGTCTTCGAATAAGATTGCTTTGAACGAACTTGTATGCTTGAGAATGCTCCTTGTTGATCCTGCCTTGTTCATTGTAAGTAGTATGATATGTATGATGCTTGTAACCCATTTAACTAACTCTGTGTTTCTCCTTCTCTTCTTGCAGGATGTATATTCATCTTGTTTGGATGAAGTAGCGAAGATGATGATGCTTTCTTCATGTAAGAGTAGATGATGATGATGCTTCCTTCATGACTTGAAGTAGGAGAACTCTCTTAGACTTGAAGTTGGAAGAACTTGAAGTGATGATAATGAATGTCTTTGCTTGATGATATGATGAAGTGGTCTTGAACGATGAACTTGATGCATTCTTTAGAGTGGCTACATGATGACTCTTCCTTGAAGGTGACTCCTTACTCCTCTACCAACGTTCCTGCAACACAGAGAAACAACATATCAAACAATTGATAACCTTGCATAGCATAGCATATAAGAAACATGTTTTAAGCATTCAACACCCTTCTAGGTCTAGGCGCAAATCTAGGTGTAATGAGGAGCAAAGTGCGCCTAGCACAAGATAACTTCATAGTTGTCATTTTAGATGATTTCAAACAATTAAAATAGCTTAATATGACTTCTCCTTTCAAGGCGCCTACTTTTAAACATGAATTTGAGTGATTTTCCTGAGGGTGCCAATTTAGTTGGTATGAAGGTGAAAGGGCGCCTTGATCAATTTGGACTCTATTTGCCATTTTTAAGACTTTGAATGATTAAAACATATCTTAAAGTGATCCCTTTCTCTCTTGGAACTTATTCAATGATGTAGATTTGTGATGTTTTCTCTAAGGCGCCAATCTAAGTTGCAGAGGTAGAAATAGGCGCCCTGCCCTTTTGGCCTTAATTGTCATTTTTTATGCCTTAAACAATTGTGAATGTCTTAGAATGACTTCCCTCATCTAGGCGCCCAACCTAAGATGTCATTTCATGTATCTTCTTCCAAGGCACCAAAATGAGGTGATATGGGCTAGAAAGTGCGCCTTGACTTCTTTGAGACTAATTCTTGATGTTTAAGGGTTTCACCTTATATCCAAACTCTTAGGAGACATCCTTGCCTTTAGGCACCTAAGCCTGATGATTTCAAACCTCCTTGAATACTAGGCGCACTCTGTGGTGGTTTTGAGTTAAAAGAGCGCCTAGACCTTCCTTCACTTTCCTCAAGCTCCAATCATTGCAAATCCTACTTAGGCACATGCATGAAGTTGTGTTGAGTTGAATTGGTGCCTAAGTTAACTTTGCTCATTTTTGACATTTTAAGGTCCTCAACACTTGTTTACACCCTTGTGAGACTAGATCATCCTTAGGCGCCCATTTTGAGGTTATTCATCCACACTATTGCCAAGGCGCCAAAATGGCAAAAGCGACAAGGAATGGCGCCTAAACTCATTCACTTCAACCTAAGGCGCAATTCTTATGATCATTTGAACATGAAAAGGCGCCTAGACTCTTGAATCATTCCTTTGTCAAACTTTTTGATGTTTAAGGCTTTTTATATCAATTCCAATCAAGGCGCCATCTTTTGGAATGGTTGAAAGTTGATTTTTCTCTAGGCGCACATATAAGTCTCCACCTAAGGCGCACTTTTGGGTCTCTACAAGTGGGAGAATGTGCCTAAGATCCTAGAGCAAATTCGCACCCAGAACTAAAAGTCCCCGAGGACAAGTATATTGAAAAACATATTTAAGTATAATTACTTATACTTTAAATATTTTTCAATATGCCTTTCAGAATGTTTGAGATAGGTCTCGGATCCACCGGATTTAGCATGCAGATTCTAGATTTTTGAGGATCCACCAGATTTCAGACTTAGCCAATTTTCAGGATTTTCAGAATCAGGATACCAGACTTAGTCATTTTCAGGATCTCAAACATCAGGATCAAGTCATCAGGGGACTATAGGACTCAAACACCACTGACTTCATCATGCAATAAACTAAAGACATCATCAAAACTTCATGCAAAGCATCAGAGCTCAAAAAAAGCGGGGACCCCATTTGCAATGGGGCGATGTGTGATTAGGTCACAACAGGTCCCTACGAACTTCCATTCCCAAAATGAATTTTGTTGTCCCTAGATCCTTCATATCAAATGCTCCCTCATCATCGTCTTGCTATTACCAATAAACATGTCATCAACATACAAGATTATAATTAAAATTTGATCATCAATAATTTTAATGTAAACACAATGATCCTCTTCCTTTTTAACAAAACCCAACTTCAATGCAAAAGTATCAAACTTTTGATACAACATCCGAGATGATTGTTTTAAACCATACAATGACCATTTTTACCTACAAACCAAATTTTCTTTCTCTTTTACTACAAATCCATCAAGTAATCGCATGTAAATTTTCTCTTCAAGATCCCCATGCAAGAAAGCAATTTAACATCCATTTGTTCTACTTCAAAATCACAAGCAACAACAATATAAAGTAGAAATCTAATGGAAGACAATTTAGCAACTAGGAGAGAAAATTTTGCCAAAATCAACTCTCTCTAGGAGTATCCCTTAGCCACTAGTCTAGCTTTGTACCTCTCTAACTTATCCTTTGCTCCGAATTTCTTCTTGAAAACCCACTTGCAACTAATGGGCTTCATTCCCTCAAACAAACTCACAAGATCCCAAGTGTCACATTTGTCCAAAGCCATCATCTCCTCCTACATGGACTCCATCCATAAATTTTGCTCCTCCGAAAAAAGAGCCTAATTGAAAAATCTCAATTCAATATCAATACATGACAAAGAAAATACACATCAGAAATCTAGTGGACTATACATGTCAACTAGATTTTGTTGTATCATGGACCATCTCAAAGAGGAGTAAGGGACTCTGCCTATTTCTCTGCATGTTCAACCTGCTCAAAACTCTCATATGAATCCTCTTCTTCCTCTCCATCCTCTAATCCATCATTATGTCTTCAACATGTCATCTTCCTACTTCTTGACCTTACTCTCAAAATGCACTATTTTCCTTCCTTGTTTCTCCTTTGGCTATCCTAGATCAGAAAATACTTTAATTTCCCTAAAAATTGTATCCTTACAATTAATTATTTTCAATGTTAGAGGATTCCAAAGCTTATAACCTTTACCATTCTCACCATATCCAATGAATATGCATTTATGAGCTTTGGGATCTAACTTAGATCGTTTTTCTCTAGGCACATGAATAAAAGTCTCACAACCAAATACCCTTAAATATGAATTAGAGGGTTTTTTACATGTCCACACTTCATAATGAGTTTTAACAACAAAAGTCGAACAAGAAGGTTTGTTAATCAAATAGCTGGCAATACTCACAGCCTCTACCCAAAAGCATTGATCCAACTATGCACCACTCATTATACTTCTGACACTTTCCATTAAGGTTTGGTTCATCGGCATCCTTTCTACAACCCCGATTTGTTGTAGAGTATGAGGAGTAATCTTTTGTTGCACAATAATTGCATGTCTACAGAAATAATCAAATTCCTTAGAGCAATATTCACCTCCATTAACAAATCTCAACACCTTTATTTTCCTATCTAATTTTTCTCAACCAAAGCCTTAAAATCCTTGAACTTAGAAAAAACTTCAGATTTTGATCTAAAAAAATAAACTCATATCTATCTTGAGTAATCATCAATAAATGAAACATAATAACATGATTTACCAATAGAACCCGCACCCACTACCAAACACATTTGAGTGAATAACTTCTAAAATATGTTTTGTTCTAGTACTTCCAATAGGAAAAGAAGCTCTAATCTACTTTTCAAACACATAGTGCTCACAGAATTCAAACTAGTCAAAATAACTACAAAAACCATCAACCATCTTTTTTTAATAATGGTCCAAAGACCTTTTTCACCAATGTGGCCCAAATGTTGGTGCCACAACATAGATGCATTTTGAAAAGTCTCAATTAAATTGGCAGAATTACAAAATGTGGAGGCATCAAGCCTAAACATAGTCCCACACCGTGAACTTCTTGCTACCACCAAATTTCCTCTAACCAACCTGCAACCAAACTTGTCAAATGTCACATGCACTCCAGAATCATTCAACTTGAATATAGAAAGAAGATTACTTGCAAGTCCTAGAATATACAAAACACCATAGAGAGTTTTGAGTTTTCATTCTCTCGTCACTGAAACACAAATGTACCTTTCTCTTACTAACAATCTGATGCAACTTGTTGTCACCGAGGAAAACCTCTCTTCCATCATAAGCTCAATAAGATGAGAACCACTCCTTGTGGGAAACCATACGGTAGGAGCAACTTGAATCAATTAACCAAGTGTCGTTGCTAGCAACATTAATAAAAATAAATAAAGCATCATACCATCATTAGAGGATTTCTCTATGGAGGTATCATCGAAGTTTTTCTTTTTGTTTATGCATTCCTTCTTCACATCTCCCCTCTTTCCATAGTTCCAACAATTTACTTTGCTCTTCCCAAGGGTTTGGACTCTACTTTTCACTTGGATTTATATTTCTTCCATTCCCCTTTAGACCCACCTTTGTCCTTGGGCCTTCCCCAAACATGCAAGGCATCTTTAGAACCATCATCATTGGACTTTCTCCTCATCTCTTCATTGAGCAATGCAGCAATTAGAGTGTCCATCTTCAGCTCTATAGCACTATCACTTATAGCAGCAATTAAATTCTCCCAAGATTTGGGCAAAGAGCAACAAGATACATTTATTTTCCTCATCAATTTTAACATCTACTAAACCTAGTTGCTTCAAAATCAAATTAAAGGCATTAAAATGTTCAACAACAAAATCATCTTCATTTTTAAAGAGTACATATGTTTTTTGAGATACAGCTTATTAGTCAAACATTTAGTTTGATAAATATCATCTATCCTCTTACGTCGTGATGTGGTGGTCTCCTCTAAGACATTCAAGAGGGTGAAATCTACGAGACAACCAAATGGTTCCCCGTGCCTTTTTGTCCAACTTACTCTAATCTCCATCAAACATACCCTCGGATTTTCCTTCCTTCGCAACTGCTCTCCATTGATTCCTTTCTTCCAAGAGATCCTCCATCTTCACCTTCCAAACCTGTACTTAGTGCCATTGAACTTCTCAATCTTTGATTGGGAAGTAAATGCCATGGTTCCAACCATAGTTGAAAAACTCGCCAAAAAATCGGGTAACTCGCGAGTACTTGCGATGCAGGATCTGCCGCGAGTTTGTCTGAGAAAAACTCGGCTCGAGTTTTACAAAAACTCGCGGCGCTTAATACCTCAAAAACTCGCCATTCCGCGCGAGTATTTCTAAGAAAAAAAGGGCAAAATTAGGTATAAATAATAAAATGAAACCTAAAAAGTAAAAACGCATTTTTATTTTCTTATCCGATGACGACCCGCGGCGGCGATGAAACCCTAGCTGGAGCGCGCGACGAAACCCTATCTGATTCGAAAGGTAAATTCGAAATCGAAATTTTAAAATTGATGTATCATATGAAAGGAGAGATTTTAGACGAACTGTCAAAATTTATAGACGATTATGATGATATATTTTAAAAATAAAAAGACTATCACATGAAAGGAGAGATTTTGGACGAACTATCAAAATTTATATTCGATTATGATGATATATATTATAACGACTGTATCATATGAAAGGAGAGATTTTGGACGAACTGTCAAAATTTATATACGATTATGATGATATTCTTATGAATCTATCATCATAATTGTATATAAATTTTGACAGTTCATCTAAAATCTCTCATTTCATATGATACAGCATTTTAAAATTTCGATTGTAACAGTAAAAAATTAAAAATATTTAATAGTTTTAAAATTTAAAAAAACTAAAAAAGACTATCATATGAAAGGAGAGATTTTGGACGAACTGTCACAATTTATATAGGAAATTTCAGAAATGTGTGTTTTTTAAGAATATTTTTAAAAAATTATGCATTTTTAAATGTTCGATAAATTTGCCGAGTTATTGCCAAGTTTTTCCCCGAGTTTTTGCCGAGTCCCAAGTTTTTAAAAATCTTGGGTCTGCCGAGTTTTTGCTGAGTCCGAGTTTTTCAACTATGGTTCCAACCACTCACAAATCTATAAAATCACTAAGTCAAAAGCTCCCACTGTAGCCAAAAAACTCACAAGACTTCAAGAAAGGCACCCCCTTCTCTAAATAGAACCAAAGCTCTAATACCAAATGTTGATAAAACTGGGTAAACTACAATAGTGAAAGCCAACTGAAATTGGGACAAGGTAAGGTAGATACTCCACTGTAAAGAAAAGATGTACACAAGCTGAGTGTATTGTCGAGGATCTTCAAGCTACATATGCAGAATTGATTCAGAAATACCAACAATCTGAGTTTGATGCCAACACCACTTCTTCATGAGTTCAAAAACAAGATAAGGAAGCCAAGGAGATTATAACTTCATTATTCACCCATGGGCAGAGTTAGGGAGTGATTTTGATCCAGCACAAGAAGAGCCAATATCTTTCATTCATTCATTGGTGCAAACTATCTTTGAAGGTAAGAAGTCAACCAACTCCAAAAGATTTCTACCAAAGCAAAGGAATTCCGAAGACAATGGATATATAGGAAAAGTCAGTGGGAGCTACAGCTGAAAGTTCTTCAACAAAATAAGGTAGCAATGGATGTGATTTTTTTTTAAATTCGCTGAGAAGGAAAGTTTAATGCTTCGAAGAACTCATAACATGGTTTTGAGGTTAAAGGAGCTAAGTAAGATGTTGAGAACTAGAAGGACAAGGCCACACACAAACAAGCTTTGGAAGAAGAGGAGGTAAAAGAAAAGCTTAGATGTAAGTGCAACCATGTAAAGGAACTTTTTAGTACACTTCAAGAAGAAGCTATCAAGCTGGATGGTGATTTATTTGGGGAATTGGAGTCATAACTAGCCATGTGAGAGAAGTATTCTAGCCAACAAGAGGAAGTTCAAAAGGATCCTACAAGATAGGATATATACTTAAAAGGGGTTGCTGAGGGGATTGCTGCAATAACCAACCTGAACAAGAAATGGGAAAAATTCTTGGCAAGGCTCCATGACCAAATTCCCAATGTTTGATAGGCTGAAGATCATTTAACTATGGGCAAGGCTAACTTGTTTGGGGCCAAACAAGTAACTAGTATGGGTGAAAATGTTGGTGGTAGTCACAGACATGGCTTAGTTGGCAAGATGAGAGCCAATACAAAATGAATGAGCCAAGTGTTCCTCACATGATGATCACGCTTGAATTGTATAAATAGGGAGGTTGTTGAATATGGATAGAAAAAAGAAAATAGACAACTACATAGAAACTAGACAAGGAGAAAAAGGGAAGCATGTATATAGTATGTTAACTCTAAGCAGCCTTCCACAAAGTTACACTTAGCAATGTAAAGGTTGATTTAATATTAATAGATGTTTTGTGCCAATTCGTTTTGCGTATCTTTGTTGATGAATCAAGTGATAAATAGTAATTAGCTAAGAACACACTAAGTATGCCTAATTTTGCACATATGACTATCTTCCATTCTTATGATTGTTTGTGTGACAATAATAAACCACTGCTGCTCATGAATGAGCTGTAACAAGGGTCCTAGGGGAGTGTTGCACTTCGCATGAGCTCTCAGGTCTCTCGCAGACTTGAGTTATAGGCCAATGTGGCATTTCCCACCTGCTTGGGTTAGTCCTTCGTCTACATGGGACAAAGGGATGATTGCATGTGCACCCACGTCATAGAAAGGCCCCAACACAAAGATACCATACAACACTAATATTGTGAACATTTACTTCTTAAATGTTTGAATAAATTCTCATTTTGTATAAACATTGCCTCTAGAATCCATATCTATTTGTCCACCATTTAAACATGCACAAATACAAAAATGTTGAATTTGTATATGTGCATATACTTACATATATAATATATGCCGAATCATTTGTTATGTTTTATGTTTTGTAATTAGAACAGAACATGATTTTGTCATAATACATGGGTCAGTAAGAGTAGTGTACTTAGTTATGTCTTGGTTAGCATGGTTTGGTACCAACATAGATTGCAAACTTGGTGAGTACTCGCCATTTTTTTGGCGTGGTGAGTAACTCGTAGAGTTTTCTCGTCGAGTTTTTGGCAAATACTCGTCGTTTGCAAGTATTCGCCAAAAACTTGGCGAGTTCGAGAAAAAAACTCACCAAACACAACTAAGGCAAAAAGTTATTTTTATTTTAAATCAAAAAAAAAATTTCATCTTTGTGCTGGTAACCTTGACCCTAATGGTCTATGGGCCCCACCCACACCCTAAGCAATCACAAAAGTGAAAAAAATGAGAAAGGCTAAAGGCTGCAAGAGTGAGTATTAAGATAGGAAAAGTAAGGACTTGGTATTGTAGAAAACATAGTGATAAAATTGTGAGCACCATCTTGCCCCCAAACCCCCACCCACTACTATCCTGCCACCATCCCGTAGCCATTCCCCCACTGTCCCCAAACTTAGGCCCTTGGTCCTCCTGTCCCTGAAACCCATCCCCCCATTTCCTCGTCAAGAAACTCCAAGGAACATAGATCAAATCTAATAGAAAACACTTTTGTACTCATTGGATACATTTTGTCATTGAATTTTGCAAAAAATTGTGCTTTTAAAGAAATTTAAGTAATTTTTTTAATTTTAAGTTGCCGAGTTTTTGCCGAGTCACAAATTTTGGGTCTGCCAAGTTTTTGTCAAGCTTAGTCTACCAACTATGGGTACCAAGATAGTTATAATCTAACTATAACACCTCTCAATCGACCAACCTATATGTAGGAAGACCTTGGTCAAAGAAGGGAAATCTCATATACTGCCATACTCTCCCTAGACCATGGTGGTTGGTTATACATTGCATTAGAATATGTGAACAAAGTTGCAATTTCTAGTAAATTTTATGATATGTGCAATATTTAGTATGTTATTTTTCTAGTGCTTTGTGTTCTTTATTGGTATAACGTTGTTGTTGTCGTTGCATTTATGAGATTGGGTTGAGTGGAATATAAGTTCAATAATAATTGTTGATGGCAAATCATGATGGAGCTATATAGTTAAGAGTGAATGGACCAACTAGTCAAAGAATAAAAAAGAAACCAACTGAAAAAGAGGAACAATTGATGCAAGATTTGACGTTTCTTTGGGAACTCCTACTCCTAGTCACAAAGCATGTACAAGATAAGTCCCCATTGACCCAGTGTCTCAAGATGCTATATGGGACAGCCTAACCAGCAACGAATAAGTTCAATTGTTGATCAACAATCCACCAAGACTACTAGCAAGAGTAGCAAGACAATGCATCATCCTCCAAGATCTTTGTCATATAGGAGAATGACGAGCAACAATGAAGAATGTTACAAAGGTACAATGAGCAAGAGAAGCATCTATTAAATAAGAATGATTGTCTAAAGAGTAATGGTGAAGGAGGAATTAATAACCTTGATCCCAAATATAAGCAAAAGAAAACACTATCAATGTCATGGAGAAGACCAAGAAATAAAATCAACTTGGCAAGTGGAAAACAGCAAGTGAAGACAACCAATGACTTGCCTCTAGAGGATCAAGCACAAACCTAAGCCAAATTCGAAGCCTAAATCAAGGAACAAGAGTGCGCATAGAGCCAAAAAGTCGACCACATACTTGCAACAAGTGGGTTGAGATTGTACAGCAATTGTCCCATCATGTGGAAGGAAGTGCAAGTGCGAACCTTGCTGACCAAGTTGTGTTAGAAGGCCCTATAGTAGAGTCAACTCCATTGTCTAGAAGGAAGTCCATATCTTGAGACGAAACCCAACAACTTCCCCATGGAGAGGAGAGAGATGCAATGATAAGAATATAAGGCATGTAGTATATTTTCTTATTGTTGACAAAGATAAGGGCAAAGCTCCAAGATAACCAAGGGGACAAAGCAGAGTGATCAGCCAGACGAAGGTCTAAAGACAAGTAGTGTTAGGCGGATTGCTAAGATTGAAGGAAGAGTTGGAAGATCAAAACATGTGAAACAAACTTTCCAAAGGAAGGAGATCCTGCAAGAGGAGCACCATCTACAAACCAACCTGGCCATGGCTAACCCCTTGAATCCTAATTCAAAGAGTTGGGAAATTGCTAGTAGTTCTCTCCTTCATATACATGTGCATGCTCAATAGAAAATGTCTATTCCATTTCCTTCCACTCGCAAAGAGCACCAGAATTTTGAATTATACTTTCTATGACTACTTAACCAGTCTTTAAGAGCTAGAAGTTATTGAGGGGCGTCTTGACTATTTGCAGCAGGTTGTACACCATATTGAGGGGCATTTTGACTCTCCAAGAAGTCATAGCATTGTTAGTGGTTGTTTCCAGCCCAAAATCCTTATCATACAAGCTCCTACAATAGTCGTACCAACTTGTGCATGAAATGCAACTTTTGAAGTGTGTTTGTGGGTGTGTCATACAGTTTGTTTGGGCCATACAGTTCTAGTAAGAGGTATTTTGCAGTTTAGATGGTAGTACCAGTGTAGGAGGGGATTAGTATCTGTCTGTAATAGCATTCATAAGCAAGAATTGATCTATCATTATCATTTCCAACTGGTATAATCTTCTTAGCTAACCGTACAGTTTGATGTTATTGTTACTTTTTATTACCCGTTAATACATGGAGATAATTGTTGATGCAAATAATTTGAGGAAGAATGATGTTGATATATTCTGATTTTATCTTATGCAAATTCAGCTTTCTTGCATATTACTTGATTGTAAAGCACTGGTCGATTCTCCGCCAATCTAGAATAGTTTATAAATTTGAAAGGCTATGCTGCTAGCTTATATTTGATTTCAGCTTTCATGCTTAATTGTTCATTTATGTAAACTGAATGATATACTACCAGTTAGAAGAGAGTTGTTTCAACTTGGATGGCAATGCCACCAAATCTCTAGTTTATTTCATTTCCAATTATTGCATTCATTTAGATTGTGCGGCTTGCCACCAGATAGTGTCCCAATCACTGTATGCTCTCACCTTGGCCACATTGGGACCTTGTCGATCAAAAAATGTAAGGGTTTATGCATCTTAATCCTAAATTTGTAAAAATTCAAAAAAAATCTAGTTCGGGACATTACAAAAAAGGTACAAGGGCCCAAGTTATGAGGTGTGTGGCACCTTATTGGAAAAGGAGGTCAAGCTTGTAGAAAATTCATTGAAGGCCATAAGGGATTCATGGGCCAAGACATGGGTGTCCATCATTTTTGATGGACGGAAGGATGCTAAAAATTGGCCCTTGATCAATGTGATTGCAATATCCCCTAAAAGAGGCAATGTTTTTGAAGCCGTGGATTGTGAGGGAGACATGAAGGACGTAAAGAATTGTAAAGCTGTTGGTTTGTTCGTTGAGGAACGTTATTCACACATCTTTTGGACACCTTGTGTTGTCCAGTCCCTCAACCTTATGCTACAAAAAATTGGCAACAAAATTGATTGGATCAAAATTTTGTGGAGGCCAAAAAGATCCGAATGTTCATCACCAACCACCACGTGTCACAAGGCATATTTAAATCATTTTCAAAATTGGAGCTGCTAAGAGTAAGTGAAGCAATATAAAATTTTATGTTTCAGTTTCACTTTAGTTACTTAGAAATTTATATTTTAAACTTAATTTGATTATGTTTTCTACTCTTCTTTGAAGTTTGTTTTTAATTATTTTATTTTTACTTTTGAAATAGGTTGCTACGACCCATTTCGCGTCCAACACAATTGTCTTGAGATGACTTGTGAAGGTTTGAAAGGCACTTTCTCGCATGGTCATTAGCTAAATTTGGTCCATATGGAGGCAAGCCAACACTTAGAGGGCAGAAAATATAAGCGGATGATCCTAGATGACTCTTGGTGGGATCTTGTGGAATATCTACTTAGTTTCACAAAGACCGTTCTAAGTATGATTCATTATACCGACATGGACAATCCTTACTTGGGAGAGATATATGATGGCATTCATCAATGATTGAGAAGATGAAAACCATCATAAATGAGAAAGAGAAAGATCCTGAAGAAACTTTCTTTAAACAAGTGCACAAAATTATTGAAGAGCGATGGAACACAATGACCACCCTGCTACATCTTCTTGCCTTCACATTGAGTCCAAAATAATACAGTGCTGGGGTTTTTTCTATGCCAATGAGGATTGCCCCATATAGAGATTTTGAAGTTCTCGAAGGATACAAGGCAGCAATTCACAGACTCTTTCCTGATCCTGATTTGCAGGATGTAGTCACGAGTCAATTCATTGATTTTGTACACTCCAATGGTCAAAGTATTGAAGCTCTTCATGATAAGTTCAAGAAGGATGTTCATAGTTGGTGGTACTTCCATGGCCAATAATTCTAACATCTACAACCTCTTACAATCAAAGTGTTATCACCAGTAGGTTTAATAAATTTTTATTTTTTTATCTTTGAAGTTTCATTTATAATTTATTAAATTTTTTATTTTTATAATGTATTACTCTCTCTCTACTTTGTCTTAATAGGTTGTTGGTTCATCTGCATCTAAGAGGAATTGGAGCACATACCCCTCCATCCACTGAGTAAAACACAATCAATTGGACTCAAAAAAGGAAGAGGACTTAGTGTACGTGCATTCCAACTTGAGATTCATTCCGCACAAACAACATGGCTACAAGTGATGCAATCTAGACTTAGGGTCTTATCAAACTACCAAAATCTAGTAGCCAAAACAACTTTCACACAACACAAATCAATCTGAATTTATTGATATCATAGATTCACGTTTGATACAGCAGCATTAGGAGTACAAATTACACAATTCAAATCAGTCTATATTCCTCAGAGACAATACTCTCTTCTACAACAATCACCAACTAGCGCCCGCCCCCCCCCCCCCCCCACCCGAACAAAAAGCACCAACCTCCTTTTTATACTTCTAGTTGAGGAAGTTGAACCGTTTGCAATCATGGCAATTACAGAATTGAATTGCCACAAGTTGAAATCATGACTTTTGGCAGTTCAGCAATTTTTCGAACTGTAGAACTCTTCAAAAAGTGCCTTTTTAGCAAATTGGCGATTTGTCGAACCTTTGAACCTTTCCTTTTCAAATGCATTTCGGCGAATAGGTGATTCGGCGAACTTTAGAAACTTCAAACCATTACTTTTCAATGCATTTCGGCGAACCTCGTAACTTTCAAACCTTCCTTCTTCAAAGCTTTTCGGAAAATCGACAAACTTTGAAACTTTCTAACCTTCCTCCTTCAAAGCTTTTCGACAAATCGACGAACTTTGAAACTTTCTAACCTTCCTTCTTCAAAGCTTTTTGGCAAATCAATGAATCGGTGAACTTTGAAACTTTTAAACTCTGAACCCTTCATATGCATCGGCACATTTTCAAACCTTCGAACTTCTTCTTCGGCGAATCAGCACTTTTCCAAACCTTTGAACTTCTTTTTCGGTGAATCAGCATTTTGTCGAACTTGCGAACTCTTCTTCGGCGTTTCTCCCAGTTTGCAAACTCAGAAAATAAACGAAAAGGAAGAAAGAACAAGTCTCTCAATGGAATGTGAAGTTCGCTAACTTGTAATATTACTGAAAATGAGGAAAGAACAAGTCTTTCAACGAAATCATGAGTTTGCAAACCTGAAAAGTTGTCGAAAATAAAGAATGAACTGGGTCTTTCGATGAACAAGGAAGTTCGCAAACCTTGAGTTTTGCCAAAAATGCAAAGTGAATGTGAGTTTTTGGCAAATTGGTAGGTTCTACAACTTTAGGACTTGTCGAAAACTTAGCCAAATCTGCTCCAAACTTCACCAATTTGAAACTACAAGTACCCATTAAGCCCTTCAACAAAGTGATGCCCTTCACTTGACCAAATTGAACTTGAAAATCTTCCTGAAGCAAACTGCCCAAAACCAACTAAAACACAACAAAACTAAACTGAAACTGAAAACAAAACCTGAAATATTTTTGGTTGACATAGTATTGGTCATGGACCCGGATGCTCCTGTATCAACAAGGAAGGGGACACGAGGTTTTGGGATATGGCACCAGAGCATACTGACTTGAATGCTTCCACTTCCCAACATCCTGCATTTGAGGACCCAAATATAGAGCACACTATTAGTGCGAGTGGCAGTGGCACTGCTTGTGGTTCTTCAAATGTTCTTAAATCATCTAATGTCAATGATGATGATGATGATGTTCATGACTTAGGAAACCCATAAGATGCTGAAAACTAATTGTTGAACTTGACATTATTATTTTAATATTGAACTTGAAGTTTGAACAATGAATATTTTATAATATTGATCATTTCTGTTTTAAATGACAATCGAGTTTATAGTGGTTTTGTTGATTATAGGATGTTATGTCGTATTCTAAACTTAATTCCTTCTTTTAGGCTGCAAACATATATATATATATATATATATAATATGTTTTTTGCACGGACAAACCCAACCCAAAGAAAAAAAAATTGCTGGATCCACGAACCAAATCAATGAACCTAAACCAAGATCGGAACCAGAACTGGCAACTTAGACTTTAAACAATAGTTTATAGCATTGTCTAATCCATTGTAACGTTGTGACTTTAAGCAGTTCATAAAACATGTAGAAATCCATTATAAAGCATTTATGTTCAAAAAACAAGTAGTAAATCCGAGTGGCAAGTTTGATGAGGGCATGATTCACAAATGTTAAGAAGAGAGAGAGGAATGGAAAGAAAAACGACGTAATGCAGTCATTGGCATAGGAAATATCAGAAACATTGTGATTAAGAGTAATACAAAGGGAAATGGTGTCATTGTCAAATGCAGAAGATAAATCAGAAACAAAAGAAGCCAGACACAAGAAGAAATGTTTAGGCTGGAATATGGGTAAGAAATCTGAAATACAAGTATAAGGGGGAAGAAAAGGGATCAGTCAGAGGCTGGCATAAGATACCCCTTGGTCAAGAAGTCAGGTTTAGAGCAGCACCCCCAAAAAAACATATTTTCTTCTTTTTTTTGTTTTGGAGGAAAAGAGCTGCGTAAGACTGTGGGATTCACCAAAATGAAATGATAAAAAAATGTGAAACATGCAAAGCTGCTGAAAACAGTACTCGATCCAATCCAATCAAATGTGATGTTACTCCCTCAAATGCGGTCAAACTATCAAATTTCATCCAAAATTGCACTGGAAAAATCAGAAAATTCGCTGCAGAAATGAGTGAAAATGACTCAGAAGACAAATTATATAGGTCAACAAATCCGATTTAATAACGAAAAAATTGATGTTTTCAATTGAATGATTCATTCAAAAAACCGCTGATTTGTTCAGGAAAGATCGCCAACAGTGATGAGTCGCAATTTATCACAATTTCTGCTTTTATGCCCCACAGTATCAATTTTCTCTATTACTCCAACCACCCAACATTAAGCTCAATTTTTTTATTGAAATTGGCAAAAAACATAGATTTTCAGTATACATCCTTACCATGCATCTAAGACAGAAAACCCTTTATCAACATTATGTATTTTGCTTCTTTTGATTCAAGAAGGTATAAAATATGACATGGCTACTGAAAATTGTTTTCAAAACAACAATCAAAAGTTAATTCTAATTTGATTTTCTTCCTAATAAATAATCTAATGCATGAATTTCTTCTCTTGTAGTCTATAGATTAAGAAACTCTGCTAGTATTTATGTTGTAGAAAATATTCTTTTCCTTAATATTTTCTATTAAATAAATAGAGAATTTTTCAATAATGTAAAATTTCAATGAATTAAAAAATTCAACATAATAAAGACATCACGGACAACGTTTGTAATGTTTATTATTAAACACAATAATAAATATAGTTATAAAAAAAGTGTAACTTAGACAATACCTTTTAGCTCAAAAAGTAATCCCTCGTGCCCTATCCTCCACATAAAAGTTTTGTCATCACCACCACCTGTGGCAACCCATGTTGCATCTACTGGACTACAAGCTACAGCATATAAAGCATCTAGCATGTAGAACAGAAAAAGAAATAAGTCGATAATTGCAGTTCACAAAGCCATCAAGTCAAAAAAGAAGACAAAAACTAAAACTTCTATAGAAACTGGCTCTAAAAGGCACCCAATGTTGATTGGAAAGACTAATAATGCACTAGAATGTTGCTACAACCAAGCTTCTAAAGAAATATGAGGAACAAGATGGTGCCAGCAATGCTAATTAATAATATGTGCAAATATAAAGCAAGTTGCTGTCAGTTGACCAATGGTACAGCAGTAAGATGGACACTTATAGCCACAATGACAAAGTGGAATTTAAAATGTCTGTTTTTCTTTAAACCTGTGTTGCAGTTTTCTTCCGGCCATCTGTCTTCAGTAAAAAAAATAATGGTTACAGTTGCATCTAAAGATAAGTATGGTTAGTATTTGTGCCAAAGGTCAGTTATGAATGAGAATCGCATCAATCTAGTAAAGTATATAGAACAATTATGAAATAACTTGTCTCCATGATACAACCTAAAGGTTTTACTTTGTAGATGGTACTAAAAAAGCAGTGGTTCTCCAAATCTATATGGTTTATAATCAAAATCATAAAATTTATAAAATCTACATAAAACCAGGCAATACAATTGTTACAAATGTATAGATTTACAGTAATAGTTTTCAAAAATAGTCAGGTTAGAAGCATGCAAACAAACAAACAAAAAAAGAAAGCCTTACCTGTATGACCATGGAAAGTGTGTACAGCATCATCAAAGTTATCTGCAGGTAAAAACACGCAACAAATGATCAATTGCATGTTTACTCTTCTTTGAATAATGACAATGAATGTAGTTAGAACAGAGTCTTCTCCCTATAAAGGTAAATAACAAGAGAAAGGAGTGCAATATCAATAATGGATTAAACGCTGTTCTAGTATTGGTTTTTTTTTTGGTGTAGGGGGGATCTAAACATCCCCAAATTTCTAATGGTAGGAATGAACTGTCTTACTCTTAACATTACCAATTTTAGATAATGCTAGAGGTAAAAACACACACACAGTTAAATCCTGAAGCATGATCTAATTTTCATTATGGACTGTGGAAATCTGATGTCTGTCATTACCAATTTTACTCAACACAAAGACTTGTTCATTTGGTACAAAATTGCAAGAGGGATATTCAACTGCAACAATATTAGGAACATCTTAAATGTTTCAACTGATCTTCATAAGTTAAAAACTATAATACCATGTATTATATCCTTCAAAGACAATGTGCATACTTGAGAGTCAACAAATAAACACCATAGACCACAAAATCAAATTTCTTAAAAGAAAGAGGATAGTTTCCCTACTCCTAATAAAAATAAAAAAGTAGAGAAAAATGGAAAAGCACACTGTCTTCCTACAGACTCCTAATGGAGAAAGGTCAAAAAGCTACCAATATCAACTACGTTACTGGGTACCGCCCTGTAGGCCCCTATACACATACCAATACAGGTTCTGACATGGGTACAGGTACTGGTACCAGTCAAGGTAACTCTTGGGTTCTTCTATTATCCCAGGTACAGGACTGTCAAAATAAAAATTAAAAAAATAAATAAATAAATTCTGCTCCAGGGAGGAAAGTCAACAAAAAACATTAAAGAACAGATTAAAAAACTATAAACACAATAAAGGAACACTAAAAAAAAACCCACAACTAACTAAATTGCCACTACTCCTACAGCATCTTGTTTGAATGAACCAATTTGCATAGTTCCTAAGTTTGACTATGACCATTGACTAGATAATATAAACCTGTATGATATATCATATGTCATGACTCATTTAATATTTTCAATTATCAAATTATGAACAGTTTTATGTTTCTTTTTATGTAATGCATATACTGATATGATGGTTAGTTTTGTTAACTTAGTTTATATATATATATATATATGGGTGTACTCAAGCCATACCAAACCAGGGGTCCCAAAAATAGTATGCAAGCCCCCATTCTAACACCTGTACCCTGGTGTAAGTGGCAATATATGAACAAAGCAAGCTGTTACCACTACATAATCAATACGAGAAAGAGGAAATTGCATGGCTTCAAACCCCCAAGCAAATAATCATCCCTCCTCTCACAAATAATCACATCTTCAAAAGAGCATTTACTGTGTCTCCTAATTAAGGCAAGAAAACTGTAGGAGCATGCAGTGACTTAAGGTTTGAATCTCAGTTATCTTCCAATGATGGAAATCACAGCATGTTTGAAAACCCCTAGATCTAGTTTACTTTTAAGTTGAAATGAAACTTATGGATAATGTTTTTTATCATTTTAATGCTTGTTTAAGTTCGAATCATTAGTAGAATGATTGTCACTCAGTTCTATTGATTAGGAGTTATGAATATTCACACATGTTTCTTGTCACATTGTTAAGAAAGGAACATTTGCTTATGTATAAGTAGTAATTTTGGTTAAATATGAATTTAAGGAATCTGTGGATTTTAAACTTGTTATACTGAGGCTTAGTAATGTTAAAACTCAATGGTTCAATCCCTTTTGTAGCAGCACTTTAAACGTGAATACTACGACATCTTTGCTGTTAGACCCTACTGGTTTGCATTGGCTTGGCCATGCAGTAGCCTTCAAACTTGGTTACCTTGTCCTTGTGTTGGGGGTTGAAACTTGGTGTTAAAGGTCAAATGTGTTAGTAGGCTTGTAGAGGAGCCCTTTGACATCTTCGACCGTGTCAAATTTGTTGTTTCTGGGAACCCCGCTGTTCATTTGAGGCCTTGTGCACTATTCAGAATTGTTTGTTTTACCAAGGGCGATTTTGCTGGTGAAAGGGGCAAATTCCAATGGTAACGGCGGTGATTTTGACCAATAAGGGCAATCCTAAGACAATGAATAATTCTTGACCTTTTTCAGAAAATTCTCCTAAAGAAAGGTTGACCATTAGGATCTGCCTTGTCCACCTATCAACTTAGTTTGATGGTGATTCTTGTCCTTTGTCAGTTATTCTTCCTTTTGTGTCATAAGATGTGTCTTGTGAGGAAATGGTCAATCTCTTGATAGACTAGATTGAGATTGCGAGTCTCCCTACGATGCAACCTCCTAGTTAGACATTCCTTGTGATTTGGATGTCATTTCCACATCGTTTTGGACGTGTGGTTGTGTCTTGGTTTGTTTGGAGGAATGAAACAACGCTCGGGTTTCCTTGGACTAGAAAACATAGGTCCATTCTCATTCTATCCTTACCCATTCGTGAGAGTTGACGTTAGAGGTCTTGTACCCTATCATCGCAGTTAGAGGTAAATCTACCCTCTCGCATGGTTGTTGTGGTGATATCATCACATGAGAGAGTTAACTCTTTCGCTTGTTTAGTCGTGCTTTGTGTATTAACATCACGTTTCTTGAATGATGTTGCTTTGTCTCGCAATATCTCTAGTGTGTGAGTGTGCATTGTGACACAATTGTGTTACAATTGTATTGTGAAAATTTTGTTCATATATTCATTAACTATTAATGTCTTGGGTGAAAGCTTGGGGCATTATAAATACATTGTAAAAATAATAGGAAGGTTAAGAAATGGCAAGAGCCAATAAAAGGAGTAAATCTAAACTTTGATGGAGCTTCAAAAAAAACCTAAGTTGGCAGGAGCTAGATATATACTTAGAGACTCTAAAGGCATCTTCATTCTAGGGGGATCGCAATTTCTTGGAAATAAAACAAATAATATAGCAAAGTGGGAGGCTCTATTAGTAGGAATCAATGCTACATATAGGGCTGGTTTCAAGAAGATTGAGATTAAAGGGGATTCCCAGATTGTAATAATGTAGTATCCTCACTGGATATATGCTAAAACACAGATCAACACTTGCAATTGATTTACAAACTTAGTTTGCTGATTCACCAACAGGTTGTAGATATATAGAATGATTCAAATTAAAGATTTGAATGATCTTATTGCAATCACAAGATTCTCAGTTCAATCTCACATACCAGTTCAATGCAAATATACAAAGCAAATATACAGTTCAGTCTTCTTTGATTGACAGTCTGCTGCAAACAAACTTCCTGTAGCTGATATGATAGGAAATCAGGATACCTGTAAATACCCTATCAGAGTTCCTATAACTGTTCCTTTCAATGATGCTGGGCAGATTCTTAGTGAAACCCTTGATCTAAAAATAGATTTCAAAAGGCTAAACCTCCACTCTCAGGCCTGGTTGGAACAGTAATTACAAACTGATGTAGATTATCTTGAAAGATGCAACAAATCTGTATCAAATCTATGATCAGCATACAACTTTCCTCCTCATATATATAGCTGATAGAAACTACTGACTGTTCCACTATCAAATGAAACTCTTTATTTTATTACAACCATACTGAGTCAATATGCAGATTTCAAACATATATGGCTGTCAATAGACAAGAAGTGCTCAAACTGAAAATTAACAGAAACTACATCATAAAGGCTGCAGTTGTATGCTTTCAAAGCTTCTCTCCTTCTGATAATACTTCCACGAACTCTTGTTATTATGTAAGCTGATTGTTGTGTGCAATCTAGTCGCTGCCTGTAGATGTTGATTATTGACAACAGCGATTTCTTCAAACTCACGAATTTTTTTTTATCAATCAGCAAAAGCTTATATCAAGCATCATCAAATACTGCCTTAAATATCAGTGCCTCTAAATGCAATCTATGGTGCGGCTGGGCAAAATATTCAATGACTCCTAATCTCTCCTCCCAATGCTCACGTCTCCTCTTATGCTGGCTGTGTTCGCTAAAATAAAAAACTTTTTCCTTAGCCTTCCTCACACAAACACGTCTCCTTCAAAAACTTTAAATTGCCACGATTTCATATACTTCAAGTTTTAAATAAAACTCAAACTAAATACTTCCTTCATATGGCGTGGGGACCACCCTCCACTAAGAATGCAATATAGAAGCGCTGGTTATTTCCATTAGAAATTTCACATAATAAACTATATAACCTGTGATTCTCTTCTATTTGCTTTGTATTATCTTAGAGACTGGATTATGAGGGACCCACGCAGTCAGAGTTTGTCTCCAATATTCCAGCAACAATAATCTATAACCAATATTAATAGACATTTAAATCTGAAAATATTAAAGGAAATACCAGAGATATTATCGAACCATTCTTGCAAATTTATATTTATTTTCAAGTTAATGAATTTGCAAATAAACCCCTGTATAAACCATATCCAGAAATCTGCAGACAAAACTCTTTAACAATGTCTTCAAACAAAGATCTTCAAATACCAACAATAAACCCACAGAAAACTTATAACACTTTGAAGCACAATTGTGAAACCTGAAGCAACTTCACCTCAATGTCAGTAAGGGAGCATCACCAAACCAACTTCTACCAAGGGGTCATCTCCTCGGTACAACGAATGCAAGGGAACATCTCCTTGACATCAACTGAATACAAACTTGACAAAATAAACATCAACACAAGCATGCCTTCAAATGGCATCCTTTTAAAGCCCTTACCTCAATTAGGCCTGGCCTAATTTTATTAAATGAAAATTTATGTGTACACAATCACACTTAACCTTTTTAAATGCTTGCACTTGAACTTTTTAAATGTGTGTGTACAATAACACTTTAATTTATAGTGTTTTTCTAAGTGCTCAAGTAACTTAATAAAATATTAATTTTACAAAGTAATTAAAATACTTTATAAAATTAATTTACAATTAGAACCCATTAAGTTAATTGCAAAAATGGGGATGGGGACATGACAGCCCTCCCTTCCTGACATTGCTTGTCCCCAAGCAATGGGAAGAAAAACTGAAGTCAATCAATCCCGAGATCCCAAATCCATCGAGGCTCCTCAAACATGCTCAACCGCATCTCTTCAAGGCTGCTGACGAAAAAGATCCTAGGACCGCTTCCGCTGTCGCACAATGTAGCAAACGCATCCATGCTCAACTTCCAATGACACATCCATACCATGAAGCAACTTGGTACCTCACTGAAAGAGATGGGACTATCATACTCATCCTCATATAACTCACTTGTTGAAGCTATGTTAACATCAAATCGAATCACCAAAGCATCATCACAATAATACCATATCAAAACATAGGCATACTCACTAAATCCACTATGAATAAGAAAATTCATCAACTCTGAATCAAATGATTGTGTATCATTAAGAATGTCATCTTCTTTCCTATCCATATCTTGATTCTCTATCCAATGTATCTCATGATTCATTTGCTGGAAATCATCTACCCAATCTAACATTTCCAATTCATACCTTCCATCAGGCAAATCTGAAACAAACCTATCAAATCCAATAATGATGAAAAGATAGTAGTGTCCCAATGTGCTAACAATACCAAACAACTTTCCAATATCATTAGAGCTCCAATGAATGTGTAGAACATCCCTCATCAATGCAAGAAAATGTGAAATCACTCCTGCCAATCTGCTGGTATAGAAGTGGACAGTGAACTCACAACTGAAAATCAAATCCAAATGAATACCAATGTCATCACTAATGTTCAATGGTGAGTAAACAACATCCATAGGCCATCCTCCAATGATGTAGACATGATCCAAACCTCTACAAAGCTCCCAAACAGCTGCTGTCCTCCAAGTGTTATGAAGGATCTCTATGTGTAATGTAATAAGCAAGGTTGCACGAAGACTGGTACTGGTACTGGTACGGGAGACTGGTACCGGTACTGGTACGTCTATTTTTGAAAAATAGGAGACGGGGGTACTTGGAGACGCCATTTTTTTTAATATAATTTAATAATTTTAAAATATATTAATATGCTAACATTAAAATTGAAAATATTATGAAATTGAACTTTCAAAACAACAAAACTAGTAAAGTTTAACATTAACTTTGAAGTTTAAACACACAAATGTCAGAGTTCATACTACATATCGATATTACATATTGAAATTCAAAAATGTCGATAGCCCAGTAGGCTGATATGCATATAGAAAACAAAAATCAGAAATCTATGTCATCATTCTATGTCACATTGTCATCCATCTCTAGGTCCTCAGCTATGATGCTCTCCAAATACTCATCACTCTCAAGCTCAGGTTCCTCTGATGGTAGTAGAATTGGGGGTAAATCATTGAGGCCATCTGCTTCAACCGTTTCATCAACCAAGGCTGCAGCTTCTCCATCAGCTGAAATTTGGTCCCATTTTGCTGAAGGACCCTCCTTGTACCCAGGTTCTACACGAGAGAGAAGGCAAAGTGAGCTATGAATGTACACTAGGTTCTCCGCTTTCTTTGACCCTAACCGGTTCCTTTTCTATGAATGAATAAAACCATAAGTACTCCAATTCCTCTCACAAGATGAAGAGCTGGCTACTTGTGAGAGCAATCTTATTGCAAATGATTGCAGTTCAAGGGTTTCACCTCCATGGTTCCACCACCACTCTACAGGGTCTTTCTTTGCATGCATATCATATATGGCTTTTATGGAAGAAAAGTCACCATGCCCACGTGAAAACTTATTCCATTGAGTCCTCATAATTGAAGCATCCTCACCTCGGCCATAAATCTTTTTTATTGCTGCCCAAAATCCCTTCATTACCTCTCTATCCTCATATGGAGCCCTCTTATTGGTTGCTTGTAGATCATACCATTTAGGATTCAAGGCATAGGCAGCACAATGAAGGGGTGTGTTAAGTTTGTTCCATCTTCCATGTATCTTTTCTTCTAGCAAGGGATATAGAGAAGGATCTCTTGCATCTGTTATTTTCTTAATTCTTTCACACATGGAATCTATTTCTTCATAAATTTCTCCCAAACATGGCTTGTCTGAATCAACAAATTTGATCACCTCACATATGGGCTTAATAAAGTCCACAACAAATCTAACATCAGCCCAAAAACGCTCATCAAGGACCATACCTCTCACCTCAACTGCAGTATCTGATGTAGATTGTCTCCAAGCTACCCATGCATCACTAACTACTGTGGCACACAAAGCTCCTTTGACTTCTTGGAGACGGTCAAGAAGAATAAAATAAGAAGCAAACCGTGTATCAGCAGGTTTGAGAAGTTCCACCTTGGCAAATTTTCAATAAATGGCTTGTGTGTGGTGATGGTTACATATGAACATCTGTATTTTTCTGCCCTTTTCAATGAGATCTGAGATCCACTGGAACTTGCCAATATCTTTGAGTGCATTATTCAATGAATGCACACAACATGGTGTCCAAAATATATGCCTATACTTTTTTTGCACCAACATGCCTACTGCCTTACAAACAGGGGCAGCATCTGTAACAACTTGGACTACATGTGATGCCCCCACCTCCTCAATGCCCTTACACAACTGGTTTTGAAGGAACTCTGCATTTTTTTCTTGCCCTGAACAATCTATTGCCTTCAAAAAATAAGGCCCTTGCTGCATGTTACCATGATATTAAGTAGTGGACGATTTCTAGCATCTGTCCACCCATCCATCACAATACTGCATCCTTCTATAGACCACACTCTTTTCAATGGTGCGGTTTGTTGCTCTAATCGAGTTTTTTCTTTATCAATTAGAGTAGTGCGAAGCTTTTCATACCCAGGTGGTTTATATCCAGTTGGTCCATTGTTGATGGCTTGGACCATCTCAGTGTAGAAAGGTGAGCGAGCAACATTAAATGGGATTCCATTTGCATAAAAGAAGCGTGCAATCGCTTCATCAACTGCATCTCGACCTTGCACATCAAATAATCTTCCAATGGGGTTTGAGCTGCCAATGTCAATGTGTGATCTCTTGCGAGAATATCCCCTTGTTAAATCTTCTCTTGTCACATCTCGAGAAGACACATCCACCTCTGACTCTCTATTCTGAGATTGACTTGCACCAGTTGCCCCTGTTGTTGAAGCATGAGAGCTCAAAAGAGACACTTTCCCATCAGCCCTTTCTTGATCCCTAACAGCGTCATGTCGTTCTACATCATTTGTACAAGGATCAACACCTTTTCCAGGTGTGTGAAGGAAATGAGCCCTCACCCTTGTGTAAGTACCCTAAAATGGCTTAATATCACAAAGCTTACATTTGATAGTGGCTGTTCCACCCGACCCCTTCGGCCCTAGAATGCGGTCGCAATACTTCCACAGTGGTTACAGGGCTTGTTTCCCCCCACCTGACATATCCCAGCCTGCAACAAAATAGAAATGACCAGATAAAATTAGAACAGTTCAAGAAATCAAAATGATCAGAAATAAAAGAACAGTTCAAGAAATAAAAATGATTAGAAACAAAACTGATCGGATCTGTGTGTGTGTCACAATAGAAACGATCAGATAAAATTCGGATGTGTGTGTGTCACAAAATAAAAGAAATGATCAGATAACAGTTCAAAATAATCAAAATGATCAGAAATAAAAGAACAGTTCAAGAAATAAAAATGATTAGAAACAAAACTCTGTGTGTGTGTGTGTGTGAACCTAGAACAGTTCCAAAACACTTGTGGAGACAAAGCTAGAGCAGTTCAAAAACTAATTGCAGCCACAAATGTGTGTCTGGACCTATAACAGTTCCAAACACTTGTGGAGACAGAGCTAGAACAGTTCGAAAACTATTGCAGCCACAGCCACGAACAAACAAATGATTCCGTCTGTGTGATGTTCGCAGCCACAGCCACGAACAAACAAATGATTCCGTCTGTGTGATGTTCGAAAACCAAAACAAAAACAATTGCACCCACAAACAAATTATTCCATCTGTTGTGGGGTTCGAAAACAATTGAAAATAACAGTTCCTCTGCTGCTTTTTTGCTACCGAAACCAGAAAACAAAAACAGACCAGAAAAATGCCAAACAAAATAATGAAAAAACGAAACGAAATGCTTACCTGCTTATGATGTCGCGCGCGTGTGAAATGCTCTCAGTGTGCCCGTCGCGTTTAGGTTTTGTGTGGAGGCGGAAAAGAAAACTATCAAAAAAACTTATTAAAAAGTCCGTCTTTTATGCCCGCGATCGGGAGACGTGCGGGAGACGGCTAGGGTACCTTGCCTGGCGTCTCCTGTTGCGAGGGACGTCTCCATGCAGCTTCGAGTTCTTGGAGGCGCGTCCCCAACCCGGAGACGCGTCCCAGGGGTCGGGAGACGCGTCTCCCTGCAACATTGGTAATAAGACAGCCATCTCCTATCAATGTATCATGAATTAGGAATGGAACATCAATGCACATCTGCTCACCTATATACTCAATGTCACTATCCAACTCCATACAAAGCTCATTTCTCAAATGCCACATGTCTTGAATCCTGTTTGTCTCAATCATACCATGGTGTATCAAATCAGAAATCTTAAGCCTTGGATAATCCATATACTCATCATGTGTGATGACCAATAAAGTGCCAAAGGTAGGAAGTATCTTCCCACTTTCATTCTTATGAACAATAACTATCACCAACTGATTTTGCAAAAGTGAAAGACTGCTGTCCCAAATCAGAAAATCAGAATGATAGTCATACCTTTTTATAATGCATTTATCTCTTTCAAACACCTTATTCTTCGTTGCATGCTCTTCATCAAATGCTGATCCAAAAGTCTGATTTTCTTCCATTGTTTCATGGCTGCTATGAGATTCTTCATATCTTGGCATCTCATCAAACTCATCTAGTTGTTCAATTTTTATGCCACTTGCATAGACTTCTTACTCTTTGAAATCATTCATCATAAAGCAATGCATACCTTTATCATTAGGAATCTCCTGGCATGAATTTGGCCTTGTACTTGTTGATCTTCCTGAATTAGTCTTCCTTGGATCTACCTGATTAGCTCTATTGTTGTTGTTCCTGTTACCCGTCAAAGCTTGACATAGCCTATCAACACTTCGTTGAATGATTGCATTTGATTGTTGTATGGTTGCATTTGTTTGCTGTTGACTATCCATCATTCTACGCTGATGATACACCATCTCTCTCATCATTTGCTTATTGAACGGAAATAGACCCATTGTTCCAAATCCACAACTGAACCCAATTCTGATTTTTCCCTCAGGCTGGCAGGATCATGGCTCTGATACCACTGTAGTATCCTCACTGGATATATGCTAAAACACAGATCAACACTTGCAATTGATTTACAAACTTAGTTTGCTGATTCACCAACAGGTTGTAGATATATAGAATGATTCAAATTAAAGATTTGAATGATCTTCTTATTGCAATCACAAAATTCTCAGTTCAATCTCACATACCAGTTCAATGCAAATATACAAAGCAAATATACAGTTCAGTCTTCTTTGATTGACAGTCTGCTGCAAACAAACTTCCTGTAGCTGATATGATAGGAAATCAGGATACCTGTAAATACCCTATCAGAGTTCCTATAACTGTTCCTTTCAATGATGCTGGGCAGATTCTTAGTGAAACCCTTGATCTAAAAATAGATTTCAAAAGGCTAAACCTCCACTCTCAGGCCTGGTTGGAACAGTAATTACAAACTGATGTAGATTATCTTGAAAGATGCAACAAATCTGTATCAAATCTATGATCAGCATACAACTTTCCTCCTCATATATATAGCTGATAGAAACTACTGACTGTTCCACTATCAAATGAAACTCTTTATTTTATTACAACCATACTGAGTCAATATGCAGATTTCAAACATATATGGCTGTCAATAGACAAGAAGTGCTCAAACTGAAAATTAACAGAAACTACATCATAAAGGCTGCAGTTGTATGCTTTCAAAGCTTCTCTCCTTCTGATAATACTTCCACGAACTCTTGTTATTATGTAAGCTGATTGTTGTGTGCAATCTAGTCGCTGCCTGTAGGTGTTGATTATTGACAACAGCGATTTCTTCAAACTCACGAATTCCTTTTTATCAATCAGCAAAAGCTTATATCAAGCATCATCAAATACTGCCTTAAATATCAGTGCCTCTAAATGCAGTCTATGGGTGCGGCTGGGCAAAATATTCAATGACTCCTAATCTCTCCTCCCAATGCTCACGTCTCCTCTTATGTTGGCTGTGTTCGCTAAAATAAAAGACTTTTTCCTTAGCCTTCCTCACACAAACACGTCTCCTTCAAAAACTTTAAATTGCCACGATTTCACATACTTCAAGTTTTAAATAAAACTCAAACTAAATACTTCCTTCATATGGCGTGGGGACCACCCTCCACTAAGAATGCAATATGGAAGCGCTGGTTATTTCCATTAGAACTTTCACATAATAAACTATATAACCTGCGATTCTCTTCTATTTGCTTTGTATTATCTTAGAGACTGGATTATGAGGGACCCACACAGTCAGAGTTTGTCTCCAATATGCCAACAACAATAATCTATAACCAATATTAATAGACATTTAAATCTGAAAATATTAAAGGAAATACCAGAGATATTATCGAACCATTCTTGCAAATTTATATTTATTTTCAAGTTAATGAATTTGCAAATAAACCCCTGTATAAACCATATCCAGAAATCTGCAGACAAAACTCTTTAACAATGTCTTCAAACAAAGATCTTCAAATACCAACAATAAACCCATAGAAAACTCAGAACACTTTGAAGCACAATTGTGAAGCCTGAAGCAACTTCACCTCAACGTCAGTAAGGGAGCATCACCAAACCAACTTCTACCAAGGGGTCATCTCCTCGGTACAGCGAATGCAAGGGAACATCTCCTTGACATCAACTGAATACAAACTTGACAAAATAAACATCAACACAAGCATGCCTTCAAATGACTCCCAGGCATCCTTTTAAATCCCATACATCAATTAGGCCTAGCCTAATTTTATTAAATGAAAGTTTATGTGTACACAGTCACACTTAACCTTTTTAAATGCTTGCACTTGAACTTTTTAAATGTGTGTGTACAATGACACTTTAATTTATAAAGTGTTTTTCTAAGAGCTCAAGTAATTTACTAAAATATTAATTTTACAAAGTAATTAAAATACTTTATAAAATTAATTTACAATTAGAACCCATTAAGTTACTTGCAAAAATGGGGACATGACAAATAAATGCAATTAATGTAATAGGATGATGTTTGCATCAGCCCTCGCACATTAGTTTTAATGCACCATCAATAGAAGGGATTGGAAGGTAATCATTTCCCATGCAGTATGTGGTTATCAAGCAAATCTCTTGGGTGTTTGTGTGTAGGCTTAGGTGGAGCTATGTAGCTAGCAAACGGTGCAATAGGTTTTCATCTATTGGTGGTGGCATTACTAGGCATCTTTGTTCTCGTGGCACGTGGTTCTTCTTTGCACAACCCAATGAGACTAGGATTAGATATAGATCATCGGCTCAAAAAGATTTTTAACTATAACTCGACAACTAATCTTAGGATAGTAAAATCTATTCTAGGATTGGAAGGCTTGGCAGACAATGGTAGATTGCACACTAGGGCATCAACTTTGGAGGATTTTATGCAAAAATTGAAGTTGCGATTTGAGGATGAAGATTTAAGGGCTAGAATTCAGGCTTTGTTCGTGTTGGTGGCCTTGGCAAGGATTGATGAGGAGAAAAACTCTTTAATGGTAATGTAGGATAGATGGAAGATAAAGGAAAGCCCCTGTGCAGGATGTTACGGAAAGGATAATTAGGTTTATGAAAAAGGATAATTAGGTTTATGAAAGATGATATAAGTGAGCTGAAGGTGGATGTGTAGATTTTCAAGGATTTTATGCAAGATTTGAGAGTGGTGATAAGGAATATGATTGTCTCTATTCATGAAGGCACCCTTGAAATCTCAAGCGGTTATACAATACCCTTCCTAGACAATGGCCTTTGGACGAGGGCTCTATGAAGGTCCGAGGTGGTTAAAGTCATAAAATTTCATGGGTTGGTGAACACAATTGGCACGATAGTGGATGCAAAGGTGGAGCTCCCCCAATCTTTGGTAATGGGGTGTACGATAGAGCTTTTGATCACTAGCAAGCTATACCTCCTAGGAGTGGGTCTGCTCATGGGGGGTTGTAGCATTCTAGTTTATTGGTTATGGCTTCTGGTTTTTGGGGTCTTTTGCAATATGTATGAGTAGGATAGTTAGTATAATTGTATGGTTGTTGGTAGTGGTAGCATGGCCATCTTGCATTTTGTTATATTGTATATACACAGCTATGCCTGTGTCCTGGGTTGTTTAAGCAGTTTTAGTATATCTAATGTTGTAATCTTAGCTGTGTTGTTGAGTTGGGGCTCCATACATAGAACCCTAATATATATATATAATCACAACACATTGTTAAAATAAACAACACTATTCAATAATACCCAATGTGTCCCAAGAAATAGGTGGAAAAATGCTCATCAAAGTTTAAAGAGGATATACAATAAATACCATCATGTTCAAAAGAGTTCAGAAATTAGCATATCAAGGGAGACAATAAGAATTATTCGAAATCGTCTTTGTTTTTAACATTTCTATCATTGACTGGCCAACAATATTTCCTATCTATACTTGGAAATTACCCTTCTTTCAGACCTCATCATTGTCTTTTTCCCTTTGGATCCCTTGAGTTCCCTTAATCCCTTCAATGGAGGCTCAATTGGATGGCACCTTGTTGATTTGGGTTGATAAAGATTTATAAATGCAATTAGACAAACAAGGATCCACTGAAGTTAAGAGCTAAGAAAAAAAATTTATAAGCTTCATTTAAAGTTGATTTTATACGTCACTTTCCCGTTATTGATTTTGAAAAACACGAAACATTGAGAAGGTAGCGTACAAGACACATGCTTATACTATGATACTTATTTCATTTGGCATGCTCCATCGGAGATCATCCCAAACCAATGGATGAAGTAAACCCAAAAGGCTTTTTGGTCAGAACATCCAATGCACTAGATATTTAACAAACGCGTACTCTATTTTATGTTCACTCAGCAAACATCCATTTCCTAAGAAGGAAGCAACTCCATATCTTTACATGGGAAACAGTTCTTTAATTAAACCCTGATTGTTGTCCTGACCTATTTGTAGCCCCTTGGGTTTCCACAATCCTTCATGTTGAAATTTAACTGGATAAGAAATTGCCAACTTGGCTTACATATTGTCAATGCAATAGACAAACATGACTCAACTATCTTGTCTAAATAACCACAAAGTTTGTTCCAAAGCTTTATTGCTAAGTCTCTCTTTGATCCCATAAATTCAGTCAGTGCTAGCATATCCTTAATACTTATTCATACATTTTGGGAAACTGATGTAGAAGGCCATGAAAACATAATGACATGTGGCCTTAGTGTTGTGGATGCATAAATGAGGGTGATTAATGTCACTATGATAAGTTTCTGAAACCAATACTATCTATTGAATACATCATCATGCTTCTGTGTGAGGTCATTATAGATTAGAGATTGATATTGCATGTCTTTGTGCTTTTAGACTCTAATGTACCCTATGAAGATCTATTTGGCATGACATGTCTATGCTCGTTAATAAAAGCTATATTTATTATTTTGACATTAAGCATTGTAATTCTATATGAGATTTAGTATACAATTGTGTTTTTCATACATTTGTCATCACTTTTGCTTATTTCTGTCCAGAAATTTTGAATTTGGTATATTTTTTATATTATTTTAGATTAGCCGTTTCCGGTTCCATTTTCTCCTTTTCAGGGGGCATAGGGGCTCACAATTCCAAGGCACTTCTCTTTCAGGAACAATACCCATTATGCACTTTATGCAACTTTTTGCAGATAGAGTTTCAAAGAATGAACCATAGTAGAAAAGAGAACATCATTAACAAAGTTTTTGAATGCATATTAGATTTCTCACTTCCAGCCACATTAACATTTTCATGACATTTCTATCCTAGCATCAAGTTTAGGCTTTAGCATAAACAATAGTATTCACTCTTCACATCTTTCATAGGGTTGAAGAAATCCTAGATAAATTTAGGTGAAGCCTTAGATAGTTCGAGGAGGGGCAAAAATTGTTTAATATTTTTCATATGAAGTCTCAGAAATTTCATTGGTGATCATGTTACATTAAGGTAAGGCAGGGAGATGAAGTTGATGGTAATGTTACATAAATTAGAAGATTGTGTCACCAGATTTCAAGCTGTTTAGGATCTTTTAATTTGTTTTTGAGAGCACCCACTACTTTTTGATACTTAGGTTAGGTTAATCTTTTCTTGATCAAGATGTTCATTATCCGAACTGCAGCTAGCACAGGTTACAAGGTTATTAAAAACACCATCTTTTTGAATTGGAGGACATTCAGAGATAGGAGTAGTGACAAGACACAGAAATCAAGTATAAGAAGGATTAATGACATCATTATTACCGTTACAGTACCACTGTGATTCCATCATCCTATTTCTCATGAATTTCTTAATTTCTACTCTAAAATCAACTATTTTCTTTCTTCTGACCAACTTGGCACTTAAATGCCTACATGGTGACTCTCTGATTAGGATGCCATACCAACACCATGAATTTGCAGTTAATATCTATAGGACAGATACAAATCAAATGCTTTAATTAATGCATCAACCAGTGAACTTTCCTTTCTCTTTTGACCTGTGCTGAAATACAGAAGAACACCAAGATATGGTGGATGCCTTCTAGGGAAAACTAAACACAATATATGCAATATAAAATTAGAAAAGAATGAATGATACAAGATGGATATATCTGAGGCAAATCCCTCTATTTATTAACCTATTCCTAATAGCAGGGAAAATGTTCATTGGCCTACTACATTAACATCAATCGCAAGGGTATACCACCATATTGATAACTCAAAAGGCCCAATAAGACGGGCTTTATAACTCTAGCATCCCCCTTAAAACATTACTCTAACACCCCCACTAAAACATAACTCTTAAATAGCCACTAAGACAGGTTTTACTGGCCATCCCCCCTAATGACAACTCCTCAAACCCTGAGCAAGCCTCTAAATCTAATAAACTTAGCCTCAACAAGTGGCTGTATAAAGATGTCTGCAATCTTATCATTACAGAATACTAAAATTGAAGATCTCCATCTTCTCAATGCAATGCAAAACAGGATATTAATGAACCTCAATATGTTTCATCTTGACATGTTCAACTGGATTATGACCAATCAAAATAGCACCCCAGCTATAACTATATAGTATGGCTAATCTGTAATGTGCCGTACAAGTTTGTAAATTTTTAAGATCTTTTTTATGTGTGATTTTTATTAACTTTTTGTGATCTTTCAAACTAGAGAGAAGAATGCAGAAGGGGTTTTCAGTTTTCCTGCAGATGTGTTGCCGAAGCATACAATATAGAGCATATATGGAAAACCCAGAAAATATACAGTGAATATGAAGAAACTATTAACTACCCAAATAGCAAAATGGCCAAGAATGAATTACTATGACATACCCATGTTCAAATATGCAACTTGGTACAACCGCCGGAATGGATCAGCAAGTGGGTATGGCTAGAAATGCCTCAAATCTCCATGAAATGATAAACAATGAACATGCAAGTGATATAAGAAGAGAAATAGGCTCACAACGCCTCACAATGACCAAGTATGGAGCTGTAATGTGAAAGAATGATCCTCTAAGGGACCCACGAACCTCCTCCAGGCTGGTATGGCTGGCTGTAGGTGTAAACAGCCCCTAAAGTCACTGAAATCTCCTCTAACCTTGGCTGTAACTGATCTGCAGAACCTTCATAGGCTAGGCAACCAAGATGGGACAGGTTTAATGCCACAAATCACACCAAAACAGCTGCAGGTAAATGTACAGCCTATATGGGAAAGTACGGCCAGCAAGACAAGAGTACGGCTGCTCCAATAAACTCACTCAAACACCAAGATTATCAGCTGGAATATGTCTTTGTTATTCTTCAATAAATCTGCGAAAGATATGCTCAATAATCCCCAACAAACTCATCCATCAGACTCCATTTCAACACAACTGTGAATGTTGGGTACATCCACCGACAATGGCACCTTTGGGTGGTATTGCACACATGTAGAATGCTGTCACTAATGGAGGTTTTCGTCTCCAAAAGCATGTTTGAAATGCTCAAACCCTCAAACCCTAGCAGAGCTCCAAAGAGAAAATATCATATGAATGAATGAAATGAAAGGTTTTTAATAACGTCCACGAGGCCACAGCAGCCTATGGGACCCAAAAACGCACACACGGACCGCCAAAAGACAAGACAGCGAACCACTAAATGGTTTGCAACCCCTTCTCGAGCTCCAATCTTCTGCTGTGAATTTTGATCAAGAAATTTGCAGTTCTACCCAGTCTGTCCTCTTTAAACAAAGTGCTTAAATCATTGTCTTTCAAGGTGTCTTTGTAGCTGCCACGTATGTCTTCATAAGCTAAGCACTCCTTGATAAAATGCCATTCTGTCTCTACCACACCCTCATTGCAAAAGAGACACTCTCTTTTCCCACTCCTCTTTGGGGATCTTCCACTTGCCTGTTTCACACCTAAGATGGTGCGAGCTAGTCCTTAGCTACGCAATCAACATTTTTGCTTCCCATTTAATATCTACTCCTATGTATGTTTTTTCTTCATGGTCCTGTGTGGGGTTGAATTATTTGATATAGTAGGCTTTTTTTCGCCCCACCTGTTTAGTCCACATGATTGTTCTAAATTTTTCTCTAACATTTTTTTTTATTTCCTCTTTGACATGTGAGCATTCTTGCATGTTAATATCCCACTTCTTTAACCACTTGTCATTCTGTGTCATCCACGTATTCTTTCTCCTATTTAACTCTTCTCCCATAATTAGCTTGGGCCATCGGTGATTTTCCATATTTTGAGACTTCTTTATATAGCTTACCAACCGAAACATCACCGACGCCTCCAAAGGAAACGTACCCGTTTCCGCTAATAGGATTTCATAAGGGACTGTCGTCTTGATTTTGAGACTGCTTATAATGAGGTGCTTATGGATTCTCTCAACTTGCCTACATTTCTGTTCAGACATGCTACTACCCCAAATTTCACAGCCATAAAGAATCACCGGAACAACAAGCAAGCCAAAAAGTGTTCTCTTGGTTTTCCAATCCCATAATTCTGCATTCTTACATCTATTCTGAAGAGAGTAGAGCGCCTTCCAACCCCCCTGTATTCTTTTTGCTCTGCACGTTTTCCAACTAAGTCTGTTGTGAAAATCAAGCCCAAGGTACTTGTACTCATCCACCGTTTCCAGTGGGCTGCCTTCAAAAAGAAAAGTAAATTGCCTCTTTTTTCTCTTCAACGAAAACATCATCACTTTGGTTTCGCTGGTGTTCACTTGCATCCCAACCTCCTGGCAAAAGGATTCCAACGCTTGCAGCTATTCTCTCAAAGTTTCAAACCATAGGCAGTTTTATCAATTAATATGAGATCATCAGCGTATAGGAGTAACTTTATCACGTACTTAGCCAACTGAACGCCTTCCCCAGTAGTCTTGTTTATCCATTCTTCTAACTTATCAATGTATAACCCGAACAAGGTTGGGGAGAGCGGGCATCCTTGTTTGACGCCGATATTGCTGCCAAAGCACTCGGACATCCCATCTTTGGTTCGTATTTTAGACTTAACCTGCTCATAGAGCCTATGGACAGCAACTCTATACACATCAGGGACCCCAAGTCCCTCCATCCTTTTCCAAAGCTTGCTGCGAGGTACCGTGTCAAAGGCCTTTCTAAAGTCAACAAAGCAACAAAAGGCCTCATTACCCTGGGTGTTCCATATTTTTTCGATCATGAACCAAAGTGTGACAGCATGGTCAATAGTGGAGTGTTTCGGCCTAAAACCGCCTGTCCTTTAGCTCTTTTCCCCTCTTTTTCAGCCCAACTGCTAATTCGACCTTCCACCATGCTGCCAAAAAGTTTACCTAAGAGAGGGTTAACCATAATCGTGTGGTAATTTGAAGGATTATTTATATCACTGCTTTTGAAAAGGGGGATAACTACACTAGTTGTCCACTCTTCCGGGAAGCCCTCTTGAATAACACTGTTAAAGATGTGTTTGATACACGGTGCAAGGACCCCAATACCCCATTTTAAATGCTCCGCTTGCAGCCCATCGATATCCTGAGCTTTCCCAACAGCCAACCTTTTGCCTTGTTTTATATCCTCTATGGTGAAAAGCTGCTTATTTGCCTTGACCACCGGTGGTCTATGTTTATCCTCATCCCGTTCATACAGCATTTTTGCATATTCTAGCCATTGATACTCTTTGATAACGTTTTCAGTTTGTATTTTCTTTTGTTGTAGTTCCTTCCAGAATTTTTTGGGATTGTGTTTTCCAAGAGCAATAAGCTCCAATCTTCTATTTTTCACAAAAAATTATTTTTTAACCTGTAGCAGGGTTTTGTACTCTTTCATCTTAATTTTGTCCACCATATCTTTCCGAAGATCCTTCTTTGCCATTTTGCACTCATCATCATACCAGAGGTTTGCCGAGAAAGTGTTTTTTGCTCTTTTCTTTGGTCTAGCTCTCTTACACCCACTTAAAGCCTTGAGAATAAAGGGAATCAGCATTTTTTTGTTTAAATGTTGACTCTTTGTGCCAGCTGTATCGTTCTCATGCTCTTTGAAAATTCGTTCAAGGGCAGTCTTGAAGATTTCCTGATTTTCATGAGTTAAGAGGATTTTTCCTTGTGAAGTTGCCTTCTTTTGATAGGAGTGGGCCTACTGCCCCTGTTGCTTGCTTATGTGGATGTCAAGTTTTACAAAAATTGGATTATGATATGATTTCAACTCTAACGGGCAGTTTCCTACCACCAACTCACTCAACTTTGAAGTGTAGTTCTATGAACAGATAACATAGTCAACAACACTTTGCCCATTGTATGTTTTGCAAGTAAAGTTGCCCGATTTCGGCCATGCCTTCATACCGTTGCATATGACCATGTTGTGTAGACTGCAAAGTCCTAATAATTCTGCCCCGTAATGTGAAACACTCCCTTTGCTATCTTGCGAGGTCCTAGTCCACAACTGGTCAGACTCTTCCTCTAGCCATAAAGGGTTCCCTTCCTCACTGCCTTTGTTTTGTAGGTTAAGAGCTTGATTGCCTGCTGTCCTTGCATTAAAGTCACCTATAATTAAGACTTCACCCATTGTACTAAAGACAGAAATGTCTTTTTTAAGCGATGCATAAGGATCTTCCCGATCTAGATTCCTTATCTTATATGATTTCGAACTTTTCGGGGAGAAGTAACATGCTGCCATCCAAATTGTAACCTGATTTTCTGATATTTTCAGCCATATATACTGTTTGTTTGGGTCCTCCTTCTCCACTTTTATAACTTTGTCCCATGACTCTTTGAAAAGAACCACCACTCCACCATGTCCTTTGCCACTGTATGTCCTTTCATTCCAAACTGAAGCTTTTCTATATCCTTCAAAATCGGAAACTTTACTTCCCTCATGTTCATGAGTCTCTGTAAGAATAATGACGTCTTTTCCTTCCGCTATGGGCCCCAATCCAAGTCCTCTTCTCCACGGATATCCTCTACAATTCCAACTTACCACTGTCAAATACTCCTGGGGGGCCCCGAATTCCTATTTCTTGTGTGTCATTCTATCACTAACTTGGGCTTTTCCATTTTGCAGCCAAGCCCATTTTCCAGCCTCTCTTGTTGCCTTTACTTTCTCCCACTCCTTCCTCCTTTCCTCCTGCTGGTTTATGGTTAAGTCCTTGTCTAGGTATATTTGTGTACCCTTAAGGAATCTTTTGTTTTTTAGTAACACGTTCTTGTCCTCGATAGTTCTGAAGGTAACTCTAACATGTCTACTTTTGCCATCTCCTACCCACCTTCCAATCCTGTTGGCTTGGGAGATGAATCTTGTCCATTGCATTTGGTCTCTAAAAAAGTCTCTTGTTAGTTCCTTCGTAGTTTCTTTCTCCCCATAGCCTTTTAACCCTTTAATGATGATGTTCACAGCCCTACCACTTATGTCCTTTTCTTCTCTTAACTGCCTTCTCACCTGCTTTTCAATGATTTCTCTTTGCGCATCTAGTGGACCCTTCACTACTTGAGCCTAGGATTTGGCCTCCTCTATTTGCTCTTTTAGTTTATTTCCTCTTAACTCCATGGCTGCCATTGCAGATTGGATCTCTTTTAGCTGAGCGTCGTTGTTTTTTGCCTATTATATTCAACTTGCCTTCTTCTGATGCTCTCACTTGCTATAAAGCCTGCCTAATCGAGATCACTTCTCGTTCCCCTTTTGCCATGCTGTTTTGCAGTTTGTTTACCTGTTCTTTAAGCAATTTGTTCTCTCTTGCTAATTCTTCATTGAGTTCTATGATCTCTTTCACTCTGTTGTCCTCCAATCGGTCTCTTGCTTCTAGGGATTGGATCCTCTTTTTCGTGATCATTAACTCACTTACGTATAGATTCGATGACCACATAAGCGGTGTTGTAGTAGGGCTATATAAATCTGCATGTTCTTGGTTGTTTTCCGTCCCTTCTTTCTTATCTGTCGGGTGAGTTTCAACTCCCTTTCACTTTGTGTCTGAAGTTTTGTGACATGTTGAACTCCCCTTTTCCGCATCTTCACCTTGGTTTGCCTCCTTTTGTTCTACTTGTATTGCCTGATCTTTTGTTGTGTCTAGCAAGGTCTTAAGCGTTGTTTTTGGCAATATAGTTGTGAATTTTCTCTTTCTTGCCTGCTTCAGTTTTCGAGTCTGCCTCCGCCTCAGAATCCCTTTGTACTGTTTTTCATTGACATAGATACACCTTTCTATTGTGCCCAAAAGGTTACCCTGGGGGAACCCCAGCATACATGTCCGCCATGTCCCACCAGTTGCTCCAACATGAGTGTTGATACTAGTGTACGGTGTAATGTTTGATGGTTCTGTTGCAAAGTGTGCCGAGAGGTTAAAAGGGATTAAAATACCCCCCTGAGGTAAAACCTCGAGTGCAGACCCCCGATTTCCTTTACTTCCCTGAGTTTCTACTATATCGTCAAGCTTATCTGTGAACTGTAAACCCGGTGCGGACCCTACAGAATCATTTCCTGAAACCTGATTCTCCAAAGGTACGGTATCGCCTTCATCTTTTGTGCCCCCCGGGTCTACCAAACCCCCGCTGTTTTCCATGTCACCTTCCTACTGACCCGCCCTTGCTAGGCAGCAAGATCAGCCTTGGGAAGCGCTTGGGTTTAAGACTGAGTGTTTGCTTTTTTTTTGGTTTGCAGGAATATTGTTTTGTTTTGTTTTGTAGCAGAGACCAAAAGTGTTGTTCTGAGATTTCAGAAAAGCAGAGAAAAAAACAAAACAGTAGACAGAGAGGGTCGAGTGGGTCACACCTGTTTTATCTACTGTCCCTGACCTCTGTGACTCGTCGGTCCCACACTTGGAAGATAAACCCGACAGAATGGGCTTGGTCTTGCTGCTAGTCTGCCCGGAGCCTTGAGCTGCCCCCTTAACACTATATCCGAGCCCGACAGTCTTGGAGCTCACGTCCCTTATCTTCACCGTTCCGAAACCTACCCATCCGTTCCTCAGAAACCCTCATCACTGTTTCAGAAACCTCAAATACTCCAATTATTTTCGCACATCTTTCTTTCCCACTTTTTTTCTTTTTAATTTTATTTGTATAAAGCAAGCATAATACAAATGAGCCACTTTTTCACCTTATATTTCCCTCCTCAAGTTGGGCGTTGGATTTGAGAGGGAAGATTATAATTTTAAACTCACCTTATTACTCCTAGGGATGGGCGCCCATGGTCAAGACATTCACTTATGTCTCTAATTTCATTAAGTCACTTTTCCTCAATATATTATAAGTCCATATTAAATATAACATTAATAAACTTCGGACTTTAAAATAAATATGAAGACGATGTTAGAATGAAGTGATCTATAGCTCGTCGGAAAGCCCTCGATGAGACGAATCTGACCCCACTCTGAAAATCCCGAACCGACACTGACCCCGAACTTACTAAAAATAGTAAGTAATGACCAAGAGCAAACTGAGCCAACTCAGAGGGTGCCAACTGAATCCACTGAATACGAACCACAACTTCCTCACCGACAAGTACCTCCAAGGCCAACTAACTCCAGTTCCCTAACCAAACTACTAGTCCACGGGAACTCAATGATGGACTAACCATGTATCAAGTAGGGGGCATTACATAATCGCTCCTGAAGATCAAGCTCCATCAATAAATATTGCAATCACCTTCTTACAAGATAAAGTAGTAGGACTTCATCCCATAAATACACATAGCTAGAAGTAGACAGCCAACTATCCACATATTTGACCTAATTGGGATCTGTACAACACCCCAAGCACTCATCATTGCCTTCAAAGTAGTACCTTGATACCCAAATGAATTGTACCCTGAATGTACCTCCATAACCAATTGCTCTCCTTAGACTCCTACATATACATGCACACCATGCCCACTACAAAGAAAAGATCTAACCACATATGATTCAAGTATACAAGGCTCCCTCATGTTGCCATCCAAAGTAGCATCAACTTGTGGTGTAGTACACCATGCAATCAACTTAACTCGTGATGCATGGAAGATATCCAATGTTTTGTAATTATCTTTGTTGTAAGCTTATTCAACATGCAAGTTCATACTTTGGCTATAAGTTAAAAATTCCATCCTCCAACTACAATACTGGTAATTCAAAAAGGAATGCAACAAACCTAAGTCATCTCAAAGCCTTCCTCAAATCATCCTTGATGTGATTATTATTACTACATAAAGCAGCACTATAATGCCCAATCTTTCTGCTACCATGTGGCCTTGACTTAGACTCTGATGCATATTCTATATAATAAACTATACTTGGAAATATGTGTCTGATATTGATTTAACCACTGTGAATGGTAAGTTGAGGTGAACTGCAATAATGATTTAAATTTGCTTTGTGCTTGCCTACATCATATTGAGTTACATTGAGGCATTGGTGACTTGGATTGAGTGGATCATATTGGTGGATGGGTGCTTATGCTAACTAAGTTTAGAGACATTTGTATCTCATTATTTCACTGTTATTTCAGTTGGGCTATTTTTATGCTCTGTGGACTTAACAGAATAGTTAATATTTTTATTTTAAAGTGATTAATGATGATTAATGGTACCGAACATTGTAGTTCCATTTAGCTACAGATGTGTTTCCCAAAAGTACAAGGTTTGCTTTACATCAGGTATATATAATTATTCTTGCTGACTGAAATTTCACCCTTGATTGATGGTATATCCACTTTAGAAATCCATTGTGTGGGCTGAGACGTTGCCCTTGACCGGGGTATAAATCCACTAAAATATTCCATGTGTCTGAAAACATTTGTAAGCTATCCTATTTACCCATGTGTGTGGCAGTTCGACTTCTTCTATCTTTGGGGTTGGTTAGAGCACCAGGATAGTCCAATGGTGCTTGATGATGCCATATAGGTCGGGAGGTGGGCAATGCTTTGCTAAATCCCTATGGCTGGACTGGATGGACATTATGTTTGGTGCTGATTGTAGTGAGATGTTTGCAAAGGAGTTATTTTGGGACCATATGTGACAAGCTATGTAACATACCAATGGGCTGTGAAATTTGTAATGTGAAAGAAAAAGGGTAATAGTTGTTGTACATTTAGTCGGTCTCCTGAGTTTTAGAAATACATATGTGGCTGGAAATGTTTATGGAATTGAAAATAGTGTTGTAGATTTATAATGTTTTGAGTAGTATTGAGATTACTGTTTTAAAAGAATCTGTATGTTAAAATCAGCATTAGAGGAGTTATGTAAAAGATAACTATAGTTTGTCTATTCTGAAATTCTTACTCCCTCAAAATGAATGATACGTATACGTCTTTCACATTTGTCAATCCTACCCTAAAAAAAGATGTCATTGATGTATCATGAGGCACTGAAGTATTGATCGTTGTATGACTGCTACATGTTTAATGTTATATGATATTAAAAGAGTCTTTTGAGTTGTATGAAACTGTATTGTTGGAATGATCATGGGATGAATGCTTTCTTGGTTGAGCTGTGTTATCCATTAGTAAAATAATGAGTTGGGTGGCCTTAGTAAGTTAGAAATGTATTCTTGACAATGTGCATATAGTGCAGTTTTGTGGTAAGTGAATACTCTACATAAGTAGTGAAGTTACCTTGAAGACATCAAATGATTGTTGAGATCATATAAATAATAGCTAAGTTGCCAAATCGGAATTGGGGACAGGTACGGGTACGTGGGTATGGTATGCCGGTATGGAAATTTTGAGGGAGGGGGTTGGGTATGTCCATACAAAAAACATATAAAAATCATATACATATACATATTTGCAGCGTAAAAAGCAAAAACACACACACACACACACACACACACATATATATATACAACCTAAAAAACGACACTTAAATTTAAAATACCACATTTGAAATAAATTTGTCAATGTAATTCATTATTCAATTGGAATAATATAAATCTACAATTTTATATTTATTTAAAAAATTAAATATAATACATTAAATTTTAATTTTAAAAAATTTACATAAATTTTAAAATACTATCATTTAAATAGATTTACAATAACTGAAATTTAAATAAGTTTAAAAACTAAAATTTATCTTCTGCATATAATATTAATAATAATATAAAACCAAAACTTACGAAAGATCTTTTTTTAAATTTTCAATAATGAAATATTAAAAACTCTTCTATGGGACAGTTTATATGGGCTGTTTAAAATAAAATTCCTTGAAGATGCACGAATTTCCAAATGTGAAAGGTGCAAATTTGATCCAAGAAGCTTGGAGGGCATTGCATAGCGCTGGCCGTGCATATACATCGTCCCGTACAATATTTCTCACGAATGATGCAAAGAATATATCTAGTGAGGAAATTTTCATCACTTTAAACCCTCCCGTATTAAAACAATACAAATGATGTGAAAATAAATAATAATCTAGGAATCTAAACCTTACGGTGTTCGATTATTTCAGCTCTTGCAAACAAGAATAGCCATGTCGTTTAAAACAAAACAACCTAACGTTTTCAACGTCATCCAATCGCACACGAATTAGGGTTTTAATTTTAAATGGTGACTGAACAACATTTCCAACAATTGTTTAGGGTTTAGGGTTTAGGAGAGGTAAAAAGTCAAAAGAAGTGCACAAAAAATTTCAACAATGTTGGAATCGTCATGAAAACCGTTACATTTGACCTAGAATCATTTGGAATCATTTGGGCACGTGCAACTATGATTCCAAGCCAAAAAAATTGATTCAATTCTGCAAGCAATTTGACTCCATACCCAATTCCAGTACTCATACTCAGAAACACCATATTTTCCCGCCGATTCGATAACATAGAATAATAGTATAAGAATTCTATTTCAGTTGATCACTTATCCTTACTGATGCATTTAAGTAGACAAGAATTAGTTATATTTCCGATGCTTGATCTTCAATTTAATCTATAGGCTACATTTTATAATCTGTAAGTTGTTATGCATATTGTGTAAGTGGAAGCCTGTGGTTGTGCAAGCCGTTTATATTGTGTTACCTATCATTTGTTGTTGTGGTGCAAGACTAAAGCATTGTTGTGCAAGGCACCCTACAAATGCTGCACAAGATGCCTTAGTCGTTGCAGGAATCATTATGTTTAGTCATTGTGTGAGTGCCTTTAGGATGTTGTTATATAGGTGCTTCCTTGTTGCTACAAAAGGTGCCTAGCTGCACACATGGCTATAAGTGGCTGCACATGTCAAGGTGTGAGTTGTACAAGTTGGTACAACATTGTTGTGCAAGCCTTCTTTGAGATTGCTTTAACCATAGCCAGTGATTGTGCAAGACGTTTCACATTACGGCACGAGTCTGCTATGTCTCTGTGGCAAGGCATGTTGCCATGCAAGAAGTATGTTCTGCTGCGCTAGATTAAGTGTGTCGTGCAAGTGTATCTAGTGTTGAGTAAGTGATAGTTGTGTGGCTACGTAAGTTGCTTTCCCCTTGGTTGTGCATGATGACCCCATAGTGTTGGCTGAGCCAGTTTCTGGTTGTTGCTCAAGGGGTTGTGCAAGGTTGTTATGTGTGTGCCAATGGTTGTGCAAAATTATTTGTTGAGTAGTTGTGCAAACTGAGTTTATGTTGTTGCGTAAGCTGAGTTTGTGTGGCTGCACAAGCTGGATTTGCGTTGCCACACAAACTGAGTGTGTGTTGTTGCACAAGCTGAGTGTGCGTTGCTATGCAAGCTGAGTCTGTGTTGTTGCACAAGCTGAACCTATGTTGGTATGTTGTGTAAGCTATTCCATGATGTTGTGTAAACCACATTGAGTTGTTTCACAACTCATTGTAGTTGTTGCGCAAGTCATTGTAGATGTTGTGCAAGCTGTTGAGTTTCTACACAAGTCATTGTAGTCGTTGCACAAGCTATTGAGTTGTTGTGGAAGTGGTTTCATGTTGCAGTACAAGATATCCCTCATTGTTGTGCAAGTCAACATTGCTGCACAAGAGGCTCATAATGCTGCACAAGACATTATGTCACTGCTGTGTAAGCCAAGTCCTAGATTGCTTTGCATGATGTGTTTTATATATATGCATAAATAAATAAAAATTAAAAACTTACCCTAAATCCTAGTCTTCCGCTTGTTTGTTTTGGTGACTTGAGTTGGAGCATGAAAAACACAATCAGCATATAGCCACCAGCATGCTTCACATATACATACTGGATACTGGGAAAGCTACAAGACTGAAAGAACTTATCTATCTTCTCATAGAATGCCCCAGAGGCCAGCTTCAACCCATTGAGTGACTTCTTTGCACACAAGCCTAGATCCGCCATGTTGCTCAAAAGTCAAAACCAAGTGCCTAATCCATACAGATCTTCTCTTGAATATTGCCATCCAGAAATGCACACTTCACATTCATTCAATGAACCTCATATTCAAATCTGGCTGCTTGAGAAAGAATAATATGAATGAATTCTATCTTGATTCTTGGGTACTGCAGCATAAGTCTCTCACTAATCAATGCCCTCCTTCTAAAAGTTACCCTTAGCCACTAATCGGGCCTCATTCCTCTCAATCAAACCATCCTAAGTGAACTGAGGCTTGTGAATCCACGTACATTTCACAATCTTCTTCCACTTCAGATAAAGTACAATCTCTCAAAGCTTATTCTTCAGCCAATTGCTGTATTCATCTCCCCTACCCTTAGCCTCCTTAAAAGAATTGAGAATCACAAGCATCTGTGACCCCAGTCATGAGAGAAAATTTTGCTCACTTTTCACTATGGGTCCTGCATGTGGTAGGCTCATCTCCTTATTCTCCTTAACCTTCTAACGGGTTGCAGTCACCCACTTGCAACAAATAAACTTCCCCCTAGAACTAGGATCCTCATCTATAAGGCCACTGCCTTAATTCTGTTAACTACAGCCACTGCCATGTTATCTTGGGCACAACCATATGATTTATTAACGCTATAGACGTGTGTGGTTTAGTTTGAAAGCTTGCCTTCCTTTTGGCAATTGCTTTGGTACAATCCATTTACCAGGGTTGAAATTCTGCAAACTTGGTCCTTTGATCCTTTATTTATCATTGGAACATGATAAATAGTTTCATAAAACAGGGTACAGTCTTGCCATCATACTTGCAGATTTATTGGTCTCGAAAATCTGTTGTTTTAGTACTGAATACAGTTCTGATCATTATGATTGTTTGAATGGGAATGGCCCTATCAATGATGCTTAAATTATTGTAGAATTTGGGATTGATAGCACAGCAGGTACTTGATCTGGAATAAATGTGAAGTTGAAATCAAGACATGATCTTGAATATAGATAAAGATATTGCATGCAATTATTGAATTTGCTATCATCCAGTGGCCATATTGAAACAATGGAACAATCCTATATTTAGTTGAAAACAACTTCCTTGGTACATCTATAAGAATTTGGCAGAATTTGTGGACTTGTTGATTAAGTTGCATCAATCATCTTAATTCTTTATGTAAGGATTTATTTATGATGCTGCTTTTTAGACCACTCTTAAGTATATTAGACATGACTGCCACAACCCATTCACTAGCCGTAATGATTTAAGAACTAAACTTGATTGGGTCTAGATTGATATGTAACCTTCTCGTTGCTTGAGAAATGGTTAAATACAGGTGTGTATTGAGATGAGCTTGTCTTTAGATGACTCATTGTATGAATTAGAGTTGTTTTGAGGCTTTATGTACTGTCCTCCATGAGATTTGGTTTTGCTACAACATCATGATACCTATCACTCCATCATTAAATCTGATCCAATTTTCCTTTTTAACCTGATCTTTTATTTATAATGAATGCTGGAAAGTTTGACACCTAGACCGATTTCAGGAGATGCCTTGGGGTTTCTAGGATCTGTTGACCTGTCCTAGCTGTGATTATGGATCCTTGGGGTTACTGTGTTTTGCAGTTGTGGGATGCAGCATTTACAAGATAATAACCTAATTGGATTCATGTGTGCAAGTTGAAGTTTTCAATTTTTTGGCCAAAGTACTATTAATGATTCTATATTCTAGTGCAATCAACATTCTCTTTGTCAATTTACATTTGCATGGTTATTGGCAATTAAGAATATATTAACTGTTGTCAGTTTTCAATGTATGTTTACTCACAAATAAAATTATCACTTCAGTCTCTTCTATTGACTTTCATTCAAGAAGCTTTTCATGAAGCGAAGGGCTGCCTCTCGAATTGAGATAGGTTAGAGGGGGAAATGTTATCGGCTCTATGGTTGGTGAAAACGTGCTCCAATGATGCTCTTCCTTGCAGCCACCATTCATTCCAACATATGATCAGCTGTTTGCTTCTTGATAACTTGTACTTCATATGATGTTGTTCTTAATTCATTTTTACCCACATTTTGCTTTGAAACAATGTAAAAAAATTTATGATTTCTGGTTTATATTCAAACTGATTTGAAATCATATAAACCGAAATCAATTATGCATTCTTGAATCCTCGTATGGGATGACATTTATATATTTGATGAGTAGATCTCTATTGTTGTTAATACTTGTTATGAAGCATAAGCTGTCATAATTGCTGTGATTCACTGTAGTTTCGTTGGTTCAAAGATGCAAGTACTATGATGAGATTATATTCTATTTGAAAACTCAGATTTGTAAGCAAACTAGAATAATTATGACTCTTTCTTGTCATTTGCAAATGGGTATATTCATTCTCTTAGGCCTGCGTTATGGATATCCGAACAGCAAGTATGACTGATAAACATTTCATACTTATTATCGATAAAACATTATGCCAATGGTTATTATTAGTGTTGCACTTGAAAAGTATTAACGGTTCACCAAAAACTTTATTTTCAAAGTGCTTTTAATGTTGATGAATGGCTAGCTTTTGTATCACTTATTATTTTTTATTATGATTTAAGTTTGTTGCACCAATATGAAACTCAACATTTGTCGGTTTTATTGTCAAATTGATCATTGTTTGTGTGTCAATCAAAGCCAATTGTGTCTCCCCAGTCAGTTTGCAAGATCATCTTGCCATGGTCTATGTGCTTCAACTAACGCTTTTGCAAGGTGATGATGATCAGCAGCAAATGATGATGTTAGAGAAAATATCAGAGGTAGCAGAGGAGCAGAGAATGATGGAACAGATCAGAGCAAATCAGCAGCATACAAGGGCATTTAGGAGCAAGGAAAAGAGGCATAAGTGAAGAGTTTTTCCCGCCTAGCAATGAAAGGATGGCAACATTGGCGTGTTTCTCCATCTTGGCATAGGTCATGAAGAATTTTGCCTAGCATGCAAAAATTGACATAAGTGATAGTGATACAATATTTGGCCTCAAGTAAGCAAAGCACACTTTTACGCTAGACAAACTATGAAATAACTTCACCAAGTTTGTAAAAATTGGCTTGTGATCTGAACTTTTGCCTGGGATAGGGAAAATGTGGCTAAAGTGATGCAAAACTCCGCTTAGGACTTTTGGGCACACTTTTTCAATGGTTTAGCTGCCTGTTTTTTCCATCCAGCACTTAGAAGCATGGTAGAAGTGAAGAACGCATGCACTAAAGGAGGCTAAGCCATATAAAAAATTCTGCCGGCATTAAGAAAAAGTAGGTTTAAGTCATGAAAACTTCCACCAGGGTTAAGACAGTGAAATGTTCCACCTCACATAAGCTGGGCACACTTCAATGATAGTTGAACCAATCAATTTTTCTGCTTAAGTCAAGTGAATGTGATTGAAGTGAGCCTAGCACGTGCTTGATGGACATCTAACATGTTTGAGTTTTAGGATAAATGGCAACATTATCAAATATCTCCGCCTGAGTTTTTATGATAAAGCTGAGTGCACTTTATGAGTGGCTTTTCCACGACATATCCACCAAAGTGCATTGAGTGGGTTTAAGCATAAAAGGCACACTTTTCTAAAGGTTAAGCCATGACATAATTCTGCCAGATCTTCAAAAAGATGGCAAGTCTGCCTTGAACCCACATTTGGAGTGGCTCAGCCACTAATAAACTCCACCAGGGATTTTAAGGGGCTTACACAGTCTAAGAGGTGCCTGGAAAAAGTAAAAGACAGTTTGATAGTGGTTGCATTATCAGAGTAGCACAACCAGCAGGTCTGATTGTCCTTCAAGCGGCTCAGGTAATCACAAAGCACACCAAAAGAGAGTTTTTGAGTGGCGCAGGATGAATGGAAGCATGCCTAACAGGGTTATCACCAATCAACAGGGTTCTCAGCCTCAGAAAGTGCCACAAACAGTGATTACAGTCACCTGTCGCAGCAGCACTTGGTGTATGAATGTTAAACATTTTGCACATTTCATCACATATCTGTCTCCAAGTATATATCATTAGTTTTGAGCAGTTAGAACAGCAAAGTTTGCTGGGCAGTTCACAGTTATTTGGAGAAGGAAAGTCAGCAAAACGTTGCAGCCATGCTCATGGCTAATTTTTATGTTTGTCTCCACCTTTTGTTGCAGGTTTAGTCAAGTTTTAATTTAAGGTTTTCAAAGGAGGACTTTCTGACTTGGCAGAGGCAAATAAGCAATGCATTCATTTAAGAGTTTCAACTGTCATTTTCAATCTTTACAAAACCCGAGGCGGTTTTTTTAAAATTTGCTGATCAGCACAAACTCTTAGGGTTTCAGAATTGAATCACCAAGTTGGATTAGTGAAGTTGTCAATGGTTTGATAGTTTGGACTTTTTATAAGATCCAATGGTTTTCAGATCAAAAGTTGCTTTAGAATTTCAGAGGATGCTCATGTGCAAATTGTTAGTTTTAGCAATGGCTATATCAAGCAGTGGTTATTTCCTGTCATGTTCTTTTCCAGACAGTGGATGAGGGCCTATTTTTTGGTCGCTTTAGTTAGTTTGTATTTTATTAATTATTGCTTTAAGTTTCTTTCTCTTCGCTTTGTCTGCAGCTTTAGGAGAGGCTGCCTTAAAACATTTCTTTTTGGGATATTTAATTATTATTCTCAAATCCCTAAAGCATATTCATTGTAACCTATAAAAAAGTGCCTTGGGCATAGGATATCTTGAATGGCAGTTGATGATACACTTATGCTGCAGAAACTATCAGTCAAGCTAAAGTTATTGTTTATAATTTCATGAAGCAAATTTAATCTAGCTTGTAGCGTCAAACTTTGTATTGATGACATCTGTCTACCTAAGTTCTGGCTTTGCATGCAACTTAGCTATTTGTTTCTTGAAATTGTGTGTTATATTCCTTCAAATCTTGTTTGTTGTGGATAACTGATCTCTATTTTAGCCAGTAGGAAGTAGTTGTGTTTGTTCATGCTTCAATAGTTTGCTTTCTTTCAAGATCTAAAAATCTTGTTGTAGGACATGGCTGTTAACGGCCTGGTGTATGTATTCAAGGCAAATACATAGGCACTTAGTCATTTTCATTTATGCAAACCCCCTCAATCAAATCTTGTATAGTGTGCATATCTATGTTTCTTGTCTATAGTTTTAGTCCAGGGTTAGTTTAGCTTAGCTCTAGATTTAGTTAGATCTCAAGGAGCTTCCCCTCCTAATTTGAAGAGGTTTTACCTCACACACTGTTTCATTTTGTGTTGTCCTACAAAAGACAAAATAAAATGCTAACAAAGTTAGAGCATGTAAGCCTCAAAGTTTGGGAAAGACAATTATGCAAGATGTTTAACCATGCTAGTCCCATGGTTAGCTTTAAATGTACGAGTGTTGATTAATATTTCAAAAAAAAAAAACTCTAGTGCTATTTTTCCAAGTTCCCAAAATTGGGGGGCATTACCAAAATTTGTCTCCATAGTAACTCTTGAACTTGAAAGTTGTGCCCAATCATCACAGGCACCCATGGAATCCGGTCCATCTTCAAATAGATTAAAGAAAAGTTAGAAGCCTCCAAATGCCAAAAATAATGTCACTAATGCTTAGATCTCTGAAATACCCTTTCAACGCATCAAATTGGAGGTCAAATAGAGTCTATATGACAAGTTATTGCCTCTAGAAGATGAAGACTCAAGTGTCCTATGATGGTCAAATGGGAGTCAAATTTAACTACACATTTAGGCCCTAAATTGCAGAATTTGGAAAATCGCAAAACAGCGACCCTTGATGAAAATTTGCAAGGAATTCAAATATGTAATGTCCCCTATTGAAACAATACTAATTTTTCCCTAAAAATTCAAATACCCAAGTTTAGGGTTAGGGTTTCGGAATTATCATGTAATGTCCCCTTCTAGATTTGCCCTAGATTAAACCCTACAATCACAATTATAATAAATTAGGGTTAGGGAGATGACTTACAGGTAGTTATTTCTTCGTTATGCTTTTGAATATAAATCCTGTAGTCATCACATAGAAAACACAAGTGCATATATTTACTAATGCCATTGTTAGGGTAGCTAAGCATATATTAAACTCATAATACAACTCCAATATTACTATTACTATCAAACACATTTAGAGCATAGGGATAGAGACATGATAGGTTTGACCCAGCCAACCCATACTAAGCCCAAGAGCGGAACTTTGGCCCTCCTAGCTTTGGTGGCAAGACTTAGACATCCACCAAAGTGGGGTACTTAGTAGAGTGCTTTTCTTGCTTCCCTATTCATGCCTTATCTCTTACAATTAACAACTCATCATGGTAGGAATGGTATGGGGATCGTAGCGGAGTTCTCAGTTTATCCAATCTAAGCCCAAGAGCGGGACTTTGACCCTCTTGGCCTTGATGGCAGGGCTTTGACATCCATCCAAGGTGGGGTACTTAGATGGAAACCTTATACCCTCTTACCTACGTCTCCTTCCTTTCCTCCATGACGAGGTTTGCTATCATTTTCATCTAAAATACATTGATACATAATAAATACAAGCATTATCATTTAAGCTATATTAGCATTCCATATTCTATTTGTTTACATCTATTCCTTCTACATAGGTAATGCAATCTGAAATGGATATTGATTCTTTGACTGCTACCGTGTTATCAGATTTATTGATTATTATTATATTGTTGCTTCCTCTAATTGTATATCCTTGTTCGCTGCTTTCCTTCTTATATCTGTGGATTAGATCTTGAATGAATAATGTATATTTTCTCCTGTTATAATCTGTTGAATGCTGTCCTTAACACATTCTCATGGGCAGCTCTAAATATATATTAGAAATAGAACTCAGAAAATATATTCCTTAACTGTTCACGTCTTTCTGTCTTACTGTTGCAGATTTGGAAGACTCAGAACCTGCTGTATATTTTCCTTGTGTTTGTATCCCTGATCTCTTATGCTGACTGCAGATTAGAACTCAGAATTCTTATCCCCTTCTCTTGGTTCGATTGTTGCCTTCCTTTACAGACTCCAACGGTGACATGTCCTTAGATGAGTAGATGTGTCTACTCCACCAATCGCACCTTTTGAATTATATTAAGAGTTATATTACAGTTACTGCATCTACGTAATCATGAATTGGTGTTTCCTTGATGATAATAAATCGCTGGTCCCTTTATTTAGTCATTACCATAGATGATTGCCCCCCATTTGAAAGTATGGTCAACATTTAAACTATTCCTTTTAATTGTGAATCGCTGCCAAGGTAGACCCCACACATCAAATATTCCAACGTATTCATTTCCAAGCCTCCCGTATCATTAGATCATTTAATGAAGCACTTTAAAGAGTTGCTTGAGGAGTATATAGGATCCACATGACTTTTCATAGTCAGCAAAGGAGTCTTCAATAGGCTGCCTTAACATCAGGACATCACAAAATATGTAATCATAATTTTAAAAAAAGTGCTCACCACCTCAAAAAATTCACAATAATCCAAGATCCACCACCAAAATGTATCCTTTGTTTCACTAGCTTCTCAAATCTCTTCTCCTCTTCAAAAAAGCAACCCCTATGAAATGCCAAGATACGATCAAACATCTGCCTTTGTCCTCACCACACCTTCGTGTATGAACAGATTTCAATGGGCCAAAATCTGACGAGCTTCAAACCTTAGACTTTCATATGATGTGAGAACTAATTACAGAGACAATAATCAACAAAAAAGAAAACCTATACATAAATAGATCAATACACAAGAACACCAATATTGGGTATATCTACTAGGTACACATAGTAAATATAGACTCTATTTACATGACGAAATATAAAATAGAATTATATAATCTGAAAGGTCCAAGTCAATGTACAAGTGATAGGTTATTTAAATGCAGATCAAGGGGCGTGTTGATGGGATGTGTCCCATCAATAGGTCACAACTCACATCTCTTGGTAGTGACTATTAATAACTAATTGGGCTTAATTAGGTCTATAACAAAGAAGCAAAACAGAATATACTCAATATAGAAGCAAAACAGAATAAACGATACAATGGGTATGGACAGGGCCAAGCCATCTATTTATACAACTATTTGTAATAACGTGGAGGGTCAACACTCTATGGCCTACTAGGCCGACATCAATCTCAAGGATTTACCACATTTTGATAATGGGCCCAATAAGATGGATTTTATTATTATACTTTAAACCATAGAAGCAATAACTGCGTAAAAAACACAATTTTTTCAAAAAATTGGGAATCAGGTAGAACCCCAATTTTTGCTGCGAACCGTTGACTGATTTTCAGCACTTTTTAGGGCGTTTAAATCGCATTTAAAATCACATTTACATCGCCCCTTGACCCCCGCGCAATTTACCCGTACGTTTTCTCGATTTCGCCTATTTGTAGGGTTTTCGTCAAACTTTTTGGTAGAACGAAACGAGGCCTTTGCAAGGAGGGTTCGCACGACGTTTTGGTAGGGCGCAACTTCACGTTTTGGTAGGGTGTGAGTATTCGAATCAAGTATTCATCGAATCATTCGTAGGTATTCATCAAATCATCATCATATGTATTTTTTTCCGTACTATTTGACTATAGAGTAAATATAGCTTGCGCTCTCTATTTAACAACGACAAGCACAAAATATTAAGTCGATGAGTAGTTTGGTTTCAACGATAGTAAGTTTGTGCTCCATGATTGTGCTATTTCTAATTTTTGTCTTCTAGTTTGTTGTGTTTGGTCTGTTTTGACTTTGAGAAAGTTCGAATTATAGTTAATCGTAACTTCCATGGCATATCCTCTTTCTAGACATAAGAAGTCTCTAATGGTGGCAATATGCGTGTTGTGGGCTTCACTTTAAATCAGATCTTTTTTAATATGCCAAGTTTCATTTATGAGTAGAGTTCTATGTTAAGACCAAGTTCTCAGTATTGCCTATCAACTTTTTGTATTTGGAAGAATTGTCCAGTTCTTTTCACCTTGCTCTTCCTTAGACCACGTAATTTTGGTGTCAAAGCCTAGTTCTTTCCTACTAGTTTTATGCTCCCATCTAGGCTTAAAGTTGTACAGCAAAAAATGGTTAAAAACAATATAGGCTTCAGCAAAATGCATTCATACGCAACCTACATTTGTGATTTTGTTCCTATTAATGACAGAACAGCATTTCCAACAATGGTTTTAAAAATTCTCTAATCTATATTGAAAACTGTGTCCAATGTTTATGACATACAGGGCAATCTCTACTTGTTTTGAACACACCATTAAAATTTACTATACAAGAGGCTATTAAGCAGAATTTGTTGGGGGGAGAATAAGGGAAATCTATTTAAAAGAATTAAAAATTGTTTTTTAATAAAGTTATGAACCAGATCCCTCAAGTAATACACAGCCAGAGAATGAAGGCAACATAACTGCAGAGAGGACTTCTAAGTCACCTATATGATTGACATGTTTTCTTGTGATCATCAGGGTGATTTGTGTAATGATAATATATTGAGATTCCCAAGTGTATGCTTTTAGTTTGGAAACTTTTCTAATCTAGTAGGGCATTTGTGCCATAAATATTTTTGTTTGAGCTTGATAAATTTTAAAGCCTCTGGAAAATATGATAGTTGTGGTTTTCTCCTTCTAATCTTTCTGTGGAAGCTTTAAGTTGTTTTTTGTGGAGTTTATTGTATATGTTACATACCATTAATCAAGTCTACATGTTCTTGGGTTACTTGAATGTTCCAAGATATGCATATTAGGGTGGCGTTATTGTGCTTTCCAGTGGGGTGACATTAATAGGTGGTAGTGACTAGTTATTATCATTAAGAGATCCTAGATTAGATTTTTTTAAATGAAGTGTGGATGTATGCGAAGAGCTGGACTGTTGGTGAAATTTTATTTGCCAGCTTTAATCTATTGGAAGATTCACCATCTCAACTTTCAAGTTTTAATTATTCAGTGTTGAGTGGACTAGAGACTCACATGGTTTCTTCCTGATGACTACAAGGAGATAAGGAATACATATTACACAAGAGAAAGTATACATTCAGATCTGAGAATAGTCTGTGGAATATGAAAAACATTCCTTCAAGTTTATGCACCATTTGAAATACAAGTGTTTGGGGTGTTCTTGCGTTAGCATAGACAATCTAGCGTTAGCACTAGAATTAGGGTGGAAATCTAGCGTTAGCATAGACAATCTCTGACTGAATCTGCCAGTCAACCTCCGACTAACAACAGTGGAATATGATTCTTTGGATTCTGGCCAATCTTCCTTCCACAAATCTGTTTTACCCCGTGTAGTAGGCATACCTGCATTTTTTGATACCATGTACAGTCACCTGTGGGCTGAATGCACCTTTTGCATTTCTTTCTAAAATATTTCTTTTTTCCTATAAAAATAAAATTGATGTTCAAATTATCAGCTAATTACAACATTCCTGCAATGACTAAAACAGAAAATTAATAACCAAGAAACATGTGCAAATTTACAATTATTCGCCTGTTCTAAAGTACAAAGAATTTATTGCTGAATAGGAAGTTCATGTTAGTTTCACTGTGCCCAACTGTACATGAAGACCTCATAACTGTATGTTGCTGATTAGAACTTCATATTCTTTAACATTAGTCACAAGATATATTATTGTATCACAAGAATAGTATGGCAGAAAGTCAAAAAATGTTTCCATATTATATCCTATCTTCTGCAATTCATATAATTAAAGTATGAGTAGCTAAGCACATCATTAGAACTAACCAGATTCAGGGCATCACAAAACTAGCCTTAAAAAACATTTGTAAGGTATGTCCCGTCCCAAGCAAAGTTAATGCTATTGTTGACAAAAAAATAATTTCTGAGTGTATCAATCAACAAAACAAGAATATCATAGCATCCAGAAAGTTGAGTTTGCAAAAGAAACATAGAAAAATCATAGCATTAACAAAGTTTGAGCACAAGAGAAACCTAGAGTTAGCACATCATTTGCCTTGAGAAAATTATTTTTTGCAAATATGGTATCATGAAAGACTGAATTCAAATGCTTTTGCAGATTTGATCATAATGCCACGTCCAAGAGACTTTGCGTGTGCACATTGCACATCAGTCTCAGGTACAACCAAGGTCAAATGCAACTGGTGTAAAAATGATGTCAATGGTGGCATTTATCACTTCAAATGGCATTTGGCGATTTCTGATAATAAGGCAAGAACTGGACAGAAATGGCTTTTAATTCTACAGATGCCAAGAGCAATCCTTTAGATGAAGCAACCGGTGCACAAGAGTCTTTCAAGGAGTTTGGGTCAACACCTTCTTCTACAGCACGTGGCCCAAACACAAGTGGAGGAAACATTAATTCTTTCTTTGCACCTCGTACTACACCAGGATCATAGACCACTTTGGAGAGTATAGGATGGAGGAAGAACATCCATGAACAGGCAAAGAAGGCAATTGCAAATTTCTGGTACTACTCTACTTGTCGTTCCATGTTGCCAAATCTCCATACTGGCAAGGTATGCTCGATGCTATTGCAGCTGCAGGTCCTGGGTTCAAAGCCCCATCTTATGAGACATTGAGGGTTAGTATGCTCAATGATGTAGTACAAAATGTTAATGATGTTTATGAACATCAACTAGAGTGGACAAAGATTGGTTGCACCATAATGTCGAATGAATGGACAGATAGAAGGAACTGAACCCTCATCAACTTCCTTGTCTCTTGTGATATTTGCACAGTTTTTTTGAAATATGTGGATACATCAGATAAGATCAAATCTTCAACTGCATTGTTCGAGTTGTTTGACGAGGTGGTCATGTATGTAGGGCCCCAAATGTAGTACAGTTTATTACAGACAATGTTGTTGCTTGTGTCGTTGCTAGGAGACTCTTGACGGACAAGTATCCCTCTATGTTTTTTAGCCCGTGTGCGGCACACTGCCTTGATCTAACCCTAGAGGACATTAGAAAACTTGAATGGGTTGAAAAGGTATTGCAAAAGGCTCACACAGTTACCAAATTCATCTACAATCACACAAGGGTGTTATGTCTAATGCGCTCCTTCACAGAGGGCAAGGAGCTAATTCGGCCAGGGGTGACACGATTTGCTATGCACTTCCTTGCATTGCAGACTCTTTGCCAACAGAAAATGAATTTGAAGTAAATGTTTGTTTCAAGTGAGTGGATGGAGTTTGGCTTGACAAGGCAAATGGATGGCATAATGGTTGCAGTGTACATTTATTCTACAAGTTTTTGGGGTGCAATTGAACAAGTTGTAGAATTTTGAAAGCCTCTAGTAAAATATTTGAGGCTAGTGGATGGGGAGAAATCCCCCCATGGGCTATTTGCATGAGGCCATGGATAGGGCCAAGGAGGTGATGAGGGGTAGGATGGAAAATGACAGGGTCAAGTACATGCCATTGTGGGACATAATTGATAGGAGATGGGATCAACAGATGCACTCCCCTCTCCATGTTGTTGGATACTATCTGAATCCAACCTTGTTCTATAGCTCCTCATTCGGAGATGATTTTGAAGTCACACAGGGCCTATTCGTGTGCATGGAGAAAATGTTCCCTACCCCAAAAAAGTTGCATGCAGTTATGGCAAAGTTGCCAATGTACAAGCAAGCGAGGGGTTTTTTCTCAAGTATGGTTGTCGTGCAAGGCAGGAAGACCTTCCAACCAGGTAGAGTCTATAAGCTTTGGACAATTTCTCTATATTGTGGACATGTAGATTAAAGGTGTTAAGCTTTTAATATATCTTACATGAAATCATCTCAATATAATTTGTGTTTTTCCAGCACAATGGTGGGATTTTTTTGGCCATGATACCAAAAATCTTAGATGGATGGCATGACGCATATTGAGCCAGCCATGCAATTCATCCGCTTGTGAGCGTACTTGGAGTGTTTTTTAACACATACATTCCAAGAAACGCAACCGTCTAACACAACAATGGTTGAATGACTTGGTGTTTGTTCACCACAACCTCGGATTGAAGCTAAAGAAAGCTCAAGGTTAGACTTTTAATATACTTGCAATCATAGTTATAATTGTAATCATTATGTTTTTCACTTTCAATTGCCAAGACTAATTTCTATATGGTCAAAATCAAGTACTGTGGAGGATGATGAGCCAATTGACCTTGATGAAATTGATTCAGAGTCTGAGTGGATTGCAGATGATTATGAATTTCTCTACCCTGAGGATTTTGATATCCTAACGGAGGCCAACGTGGGTAGTGATGAGGTTGAACAACTTAGGATGGGCTCTGACCCAGGAGCTTCATCATCATGACCTAGAACCCTCTAGTGTAGCTCTCTTTGTAGTAGCAAGACTCATTGGCTACATCTAATTTTTTGGAATTTTGTACTTGGTTTATAGGTTGACTTTGTATAACTTGGATTGTAATTGAAAATTTGTAAACTTTCAGCATCTAGTTATTATTTATGCATTATGATGTATGCTTTGTGCAATGCAATGTAATCAATGAATCGGCGATATGAATATAAACAACAAAAATCTATATTTTACAATTCATGGGCAAAACTCTCGATTTAATTTGCTCTCTATATCTCTATGCTATGGAAATGCCTTTAAATTTAAAAAAACAAGTTTTTGTCCCTTTTTCTACATTATTTTATGTTTTTTTTAAATCTGATTTTTTCCCATTAAATCCCGATTTTTTCAAAAAATCTTATACTTTCGGTTTGCCTTTTTTTTTTCCCAAAAAAAAAATTTCCGATTTTTCCCCGTTTAAATTCCAATTTTTTCAAAAAATCTTATACTTTGGTTTGCCAATTTTTTCCCCAAAATATTATTGCTGCTATGCTTTAAATGAACTCATGTCCCCTGTGACAGATTGCAAGGTTTCGTTGAGGTTATTCATGTCTCCAGTGATAGTTTAGGTCTAATTGAGCTAACTCATGTTCCCAATGACTGATTGTGGGGTTCACTTGAGGTTACTCATGTCCCTAGTGATCAACAATGGGAAACTTTTGGGGTTTTCCATCTCCCTAATGAGTGATCCTCGGATTTCATTGAGGCTACTCGTACCCCAGGTGCATGAATGAGATAGATCAGTTGATGTGACTTATTCTAGATGTATGAATGAGATAGATTAGTTGATGTGACTCATCCTTGATGCATTGATGAGATCGATTGGTTGATGTTAGTAGTTACGCATCCCCAATGACCCATCGGTAGGTTTAATTGAGGTTACTATAGTCCCCAAAGAGTCAAGACTAATTGTGAGGTCTGATTTACCTTACTCATGTTCCCAATGATTGATTGCACATTTAGTTGAGATAACTAAAGTCCCTGACAACTGATGCACGGTTCAATTGAGATAGCTCATGGGCCCCTTCAGACTTGGTAACTCATGGGGGTGATTGAAATGTTTATCAAGTTGAACTAAGATTAAATCATTTGGATTTGTGATGCTTGGGCTGATAGAGAAGGCAAAGATTGTTGGAGTGTAATGTCCCTTTTGTAAATGCCCTAGTTTTTGCCCTAAAATCACAATTCCAAGCAAAGCAAGAAATGAAATAGAGTTAGCAATATCATTTACCAATTTAAATTGTTGAACAAGATAGATCCTAGCTGAGAACCTGCAATCATGTCAGATAATCATTGAAAGCATAATCCATAAAATAGATCTTTCCTACTAGGTTTAGGAACATTATTTTAATTATATGATATACTTAATTCATTAATGGAGTCCAACCCACAAAGGTTTAGGATAAGGGGGCTTGATAGGGTGCCCAAATCGATCCTCTACCCTAGGCCTAAGAGCAGATGTACCATCCCTCTTGGCCTCATGTGGCATTTCGCCATCCATATGAGGGGGTGAACCTAGTGAGGAATCCTATAGCAGTTCCCCCTCTCATTGCCACCCTTACTCTCCTCCCTATGATTGGGACTCCTTAACCCAATAGCCAAACCTAAGGGGGTATGATAGGGTGCCCGAAGCGATCCTCTACCCTAGGCCCAAGAGCGGATATACCATCCCTCCTGGCCTCATGTGGCCTTCCGCCATCCAGATGAGGGGGGTTTGCCTAGTGAGGAATCATATAGCAGTTCTCCCTCATCTCGCCACCCTTGGTTGCTTGATGAAAATACATCCAGATTCATAAATACATCATTATACACAACAATCATGATAGAGCATACATATCCTTTATATGCGAGTAATTATGCATCAATAGACTAATCATCATAGACTAATTAGCAATGAGTTCAATACATATATTAACAAGCACAAAGTATACACGTCATACATGAAGCATACACATCATACACGAAGCAGACATATAATTATTTCAGGTTTCTTATATGACTTCCTTCCAATGAAGATAGCTTCCTTGATTGCTAATTGATATCTCAGATATTTGCTGATTTGATGGATTCAATAGTAAAATTATAGAATGATAGGACGATAGAATAATATAAGGATAGAATAATCGGAAGATAGAATGATAGAATTACAGAGTGATAGAAGAGTAGAAAGATAGAATGAAAGAAAGATATAATAGAATGATATAATGATAGGAGAATAGAATGAAGGATGAATAATAGAATGATGGAATAATAAGATGATATAACGATAGAAGAAGAGAAATAAAGAATGATATAATAACTGAATAATAGAATGATGGGATAATAGATTTAAATAGAATGTGAGGAGGATAGAGTTATAGCATGATAGAATGACTGCAATAAATAATTCTCTGCTGTTATCAATTATGACATATATATCTTCTGCTGATCTATTCTTTCTGCCTTCTATATACTCTTTGCTGATCTGTTGATTCCTCCTATGTATTTCTGCTCTAAATTCTCTTATTTCTCCTTCTTTTAATTCTGCTCTTACTCAGAATATAATTCATTAAGTTTCTTCCTTTCAAAACACCTTTCTACTATCCTTTTATAGCTCTTCCATAGAGATGTCCTTTGTGAAGTGATGTATCTTTTTGCAATGGATACAACTCCTTTGTTGAATAACACCTTTTATTCCTTTACAAATCGCATACTACCTAATAACAAATCACATCCATCACTAACAAATAGCATCATATTATTATCTTTACCTTTTGTTAATTGCCTTTGTTTAGGGTTAAAAAAAAGGAGGGAAATGTTTTGGTCTAGGTTTCAAAGGCAAATCCTCCCTTCACCACTAAACATTCAAGGGCATATCAACCGAGTTGAATCTCCACTAGTAGGAGCATTCACCTATCAGGTTAGGCTGCTACTTGGAATGATGCGAAAGCTCAGATGTATCAAACCATATCTCAATCTAATGCTCAATTTCACTTAAAACCCTAAATATGCAAAACAGTAAGCAAATTATCGAATTACGGCAAATCCTTTCAAACCAAGGTGAAGGACAGAGATATTTAACTCACTGTTTTTCGTAGTCCAGAGAGCAAAAAAGTCAGGGACACAGGGACTAACGCCCTAGTCCAAGGTACACTTTTCGTCACGGAATCTGGAACTTCTCCCGACACTGATCTGCACTATATATTCTGTTTCTACCTCAAGAAAAATGGAAGACACAGGGGCTAACGCCCTAGTCTAGGAATGTTCACCGGAGTCCTCTGCTTCTCAGATCCCAAATCTCTGTTGTTTGCAACTTCCTTTCCGCAACTCCAATTTGTGAAACTCGGTACCTGTAACCTACAATCACAAAGGAGTGTGGGAGGGGGTTGTGGTGTTTAAAAGCTTGCCTCGGTCAAGCACCGGAGAGACATTCAAGTCTTCCAAACACCGTTGTCATATAAGAGTGCGTATCCCAGTGGGATAGAGGCAAAAATCCAAATGATAAATGATAAAGGAATGCTTCTTAATGAGGGTCGGCCTCATTCAGATTTGTTTCTAAACTTCTCAAAAGGAAACTCACATATCATAGGTCGGCCTTGCATTATACACATCAATCGCTGCTTATCATATATCATGATCGCTGCCCCATATACAAATGGTATTTAAGTTTAATGATATATCTTTCTTTGACGTCAAGGGTGTCGGCCAACTTTACTTCTCTCTGACATTGTTGGCCTCCTTTATGATTTAGATTTACTTTGTTTTAAACACCAATTCTTGGCGCTGATTTAGAAGAGTCAGCCACATTTTATTTTATTTTATTTTAATCTCCAAAACATAATACCGCCATATTTAAATTTTCTCAGGTCGGCCATCATTTGGAATTAAATTTATTTTATGGAATTCCTTGCATAGTATGGGACATTACATGGAGTCTCAAACTAGTGATGGCTCACAACAATAAATTAAAGGTATGCATGAATCTATTCAGTAACTCAGTTTGATTACAAACTTTGATGGCTTATATGATTATATCCAGGTAACATCCAAATTCAGTGGGTCTTGCATCTTCTCATTGTATACAGGCATTTGTGGGACATTCTATAACAACAACCTGTACCATAGTAGTCCTTAGAATTAGCTTCCAAATTATATTGCATGCACCTTATTCTATGATATATATCCTCATGCTAGGATAATAGACATTGGTAGCAGTTTTTCATGAAATTTCCTTTCTTAAAAGCAAGAGAATCTGAGGAACCTGCTACCTTCCTTCTTAGATATTCAAATAGTTCATTGTGAACTATCTATAAAAGTGAGCCCACACCCAGCAATTGTAAGTTAAAGTTATGCAGCTTTTTCAGGATGACTGCCCCATGACAAAGTAAGAATTAGTCACTACTTGTACTACAAATCAATGAGCTTTTTTGGACGAACTAAATAACTGTGTTTGTCAGGATAATTTATCAGGAGTCGAAAATACATGATGTTAAACATTGATTATAGTACCCCTCCTATAATATGTACAGATTGGAGAGCACTTATATAGATACCTGTGTCAATGCAAGTGAACAATTGAAAAGAAAACAGAACAAGAACAGTCAAAACAGCAGAAAACTAAGTGCAAGCAAGAGAAATGCAATCAAAATAAGAATTGGCGTTTAAAGGTCACGAGATAAAATAAGATCCAAAAACAAGAAAAATACTCATAAGGACCCCTCTAACTCACCTTCTTCATTCTGTTCTTGCCCATTATCACCTTCGCCGTCAGCATCTGGAAGATCTGCATTCATGCAGGATTCAAATTAAATATAAACATTCCCCTATTAATTAAAAGATCAAAACATCATAATGAAAGTATCTTTGAAACATTATGTTCATGAAGAAACTTAAAAGTTGCATTAAATCAATTTATCTTATTTCATTTCCCTGTATAAAGTGGCACTACGAAAGCTTCAAATACTTCCTCTGCTACATTGCTTTGAAAGAAGTGCGAATACATAGAAAACTCACCTTCCTCGTCAATGTCAATCTCTTCCAATACATCATCCTGATCAATGAAAACTTCATCTTCTTCCTCGTTATCCTACCAGCCAAAATCACAAAAAGCAAGAAAGAAAGAAATTATATCAATGCCCACGAGTGACCACAGTAGGTCAATGAGACACCAGATAAAATCAAACCATTGTACATAGATAAACTCTTGTTTTCTAGTTTAAACCAACAAGGTATTTACTAATTTAGCATAAAAAACAAAAAAGTGTACTACAAAGTGTGCAATGTTCTCCTGCCAGTAGCAAATATTTGGCATTATCTATTATTCGGTGATTGCATTGAGTAAACTCGTCTAAACATCTTAAACTCTTGCTGCCAAATGCAAGAAAAAAGATATATGCTTTACCCAATTAACTGGTTCAAAATTTCTTTGCATGATAAATCTACTCTACAAACATTCTCATCCTTGTTTGTCAACATCTCTTATCATTTTTAATAGCTATATTTCTGAATCCTAATGTTAAAGTGATTTGTACTCTTAATAATCATATAAAGTCTGGTTTCTACGAATTGCAGAAAATTGTGAAATAAAATATTTTCAACAAGCGGTAATAACTTCCAACTCATTGTCCAAGGGATGCTAATGTAATGGTAATCGGGAACACTCATAAGAGCATGACCCAGGTTTCAAATCATTCCCTAGGTATTCTTAAGAAAATTAGAACACAAAATAGAAGTGTAAAACAAACTAATGCTATAAAAAAGTACCTTGTTTTCCAACTCTTGCGAAGCATGGGATTCTCCTCCGGCTCTTTGTTCTTCACCGGCCATCTTAAAAACCTACGAACCGAACAAAGGTTTGAAAATAAGCATTTTCAAAATAAGACAATATGCTTGTATAAATCCGAGCCTTCTCCTACCTGAAATCCTCTTGTCTGTCCTGATATCAGGGCTTCAAATTAACTGAGTTTTTCGCTCAGAGTTCACCGCCCGCAGGAATACCTACCTCTGTGTTATTTCAGTTTAAGCTATGGTCCTACGGGTAGGGGTTTGCTAAAATTTCCAAAAAGTCGAATTTACAGTAGAAATAGAAAAATTGGAGAAAGAAGCGCTTGTTCTAGCAGCAATAGGAGAGGAAGTGGCGTGATTTAGTTCGTCAGCAGGATCGTTCCGGGTACTTCTTACCACCTTGAATAGAGCCTTTGTCGAAGGGTTAAATTCTCTCCACTAAAAAGTTTTTTAGTGAGAAGGAAGATTTTTTTTAATGACGTCCGCTAGACCCACAGGGAAAACAGCCTGCCCAAAAACACAAGAACCAACAGGGAGCCACCTTGTTACTCCTCGCTATTCTCTATTTCACTGCTGATAGCTATTCTCCTGCTATGAATTCTACACAGGTAATCTACCACTTTAACTAACTTTGCCTCTTCAAACAAGGGCCTTAAATATTATGGCATACATTAGTATAAGTAAATTATATAAAAACCGAATATATATATCATCACAATCCTATATAAATTTTGACAGTTTGTCCAAAATCTCTCCTTCATATGATACGGTCTTTTCAAAATTTCAATTGTATTTTACAGCTAAAATGTTTAAATATAGCTATACAACTGCCAAATTTAAGCCCTGCTCGTATGCTTTACATTCCATGTAGTACAAATCCATGTATTTGATCTGGATGTCCTCGTATGTTTTACATTCCATAAGTGCCACTTCGTTTCCACTAAACCCGCCGAACAGATACGGCAAATCTTATCTGCCCACTCCTCTTTAGGCATCTTCCACCTTCCCATTTCACACCTAAGATGGTGTTAACTAGTTCTGAGTTGCGCCATTAACATTTTAACTTTCCATTTGATAGCCGCTCCTATATAGTACTTTTGCTCGTGGTCACGTGGGGTTAAAATGTATGACATATTACTCTCTTTTTTGTCTAAGTTGCCTAGTCCACATGGCAGCCTTGTCCTTCTCTCTTACATACTTTTTTATTTCCACATTTGTGTTTGGGCATTCGTATATGTTAATGCCCCACTTGTTCACCTACTTGATATTTTGCTTCATCCATGTATTTTTCCTTTAGTTAACTTTTCCTCTATTGGGTTAAGCAATTAAACAATAATAATTAAAAAAAACCACATAAACATATAAGTCCTTTTAAGGTAGTGGATGAAACATTTACCGCAATTTTCCAATACCAATTAAAAATGTATAGCTATAAATGTGGGGCTTCTATTTTAAAGGAAAATATTCATTTTAAACATTTTTTTAATTTCATGGTGCGAAGTAAAAAAAGGAGACCAAGCCCCTTCCATGAGACTCTTCCTTAATGCTCCCAATGATTTTGTTTTCTCATTTTAGTTGAAAATAGGAGGATTGTTTTTCCTTTTTTAATTAATTAGTAAATATCAATTTAAAGTGTAGTTGAATTCTAATAAAACATCACATAATTTTATAGAATGCAAAAATGTTACTACGTTAGAATATGTTTCTTATTATAAGGTCTTTTTACGTAAATCTAGGTTATTTAATAAATGTAATCAATAAGCATACAATTGGTTTAGATTTAATTAGGGAGATGACTTGATAAATAAATAATAAATGTAATTGACCCAATAATGGGTTGGCAAGCAATAAGTAGCAATTATCATAAGGTGATTGGAATCGATCATGGGGGGTAGTACGAGGATCCCAAAGGACTTTGAACATATTTTTAGAGAATAATGTCATATCTCTCCATTCCAAAATGATCTTCGAGGCTATTTTCTTAATGGTTTATAATACATGGCAGTTAGTCATCCATCCAACTATGCTCTTCATTGGAAAATTTAATGGCTTCGTCTTCTAAATTGAGGAGGGGCAAGTACTAGAACTAGGGACGCAAAGAGGAAGTTATGGAGTTGGTTGTTAAGGGAAAGGAGAGACACAAGAAGGAATGGGAGACTAATGGTGTGATGCTCAACAACTTTGCCACTTATTTGGAGAAGGAGATCAAGAATCTAGATTTGTGCTCATGGATTTTAAGAATCTACGATTTAGCAAAGAAGATGGATGGTGTGCCATGCATGGGGATCAAGAGTGCAATGGCAAGTCTTCTGTTGGATTCTAGATACTCGTCGAGGTAGAGGAATGTGTTTGATGCCGCCCAATCATTGAGTTGTGCATCACTATTGTCTAATGCAACTAGCACTTGTTGCACAATGATATCAAGGATGTGGAGCACCAACCAAAGATCTAGTTTAACTGCTACATTGACCACCTTAGCACCTTGCAATGCCAAGAACATATGCATAGGGTTAAGGAAGAGATCGTGAAGGTAATTAAGGTTAATATTTCCCCTGATGCTAAAATTGATGTCTCTAGTTACTGTGAGGATGGGGACTTAGAGGATTTGGTGGAGATTACTCCACTAGCGAAACAAGAATTATATGTTAAATGTGAAAATGCTCAAGGTGCTTCAACAAGGCCTATACTTTGTCTCCCCTCCCCATTTGTCATGGATCGGGAACAAATCTATCAAGACTGGGTTGGTATGTCTAAAACAAGGGAGGCATTGTAATTTGCCCTCTTTTGGTCCTTTTGCTTGAACTTGTTGATGGCCAACCCATTCCTTTTTGATGAAGAATTATATGTGTGTGATTGGTTAGGGAGGTTACCAAGATATAGTCTAGTTCCCCATGTATATTTGTCGTAATAGTAAGGATAAAGATGATATAAATATAGGACTAGCTAAATATATGGCTTTGATTCTAATAAATGCAAGTTAGAGGAAGATGGATATGTTGAGATATTATTCTTTTGGCAAGGGTATTCAAAGAATATATGGGGGTGAAGGGGTGATCTTTTTCATTCCTTCTTCCCTCATGAGATAAAATTGAGACGATAATTGTAAATTTAGATGGATCTGGTGAAACTTGATTGCCAAAATCCAAGCTTAATGCTCTTTATTACAGCCCCTAGGTGCCTAACCTAGGTTTAATAGCAAAAAAAATAATAATAAATGCAATTAATAGATAGGGAAATAGATGCACTTAGCATTGGGAACAATACTGAAAATTTAATGTTGATTCTATGTAGAATCCAATCACTAAGGTATAGAAAATTAATATTTACTCTAATGAATGTCTCAAGCTCTATGTAATCTTGAAATCTATGTGTGTCAAATTCAAGCCCCTCGATATTAAACCCAAGCATCATGGGAATGATTTGTTGCACATGAATGAACTATGACCCATGAGAATAATTTGATAGAAAGTTACAATAAATAATATTGTCTTCACCTTCCCTGTATCTAAATTTGTCAAGGCAATGTTTATAAACACCTTAGAGGAGATTGTTGGATCCAAGACATAACAATGATTCATAAAAACATGTGTCAAGTCAACTCACAACTTAGGCTAGTAAAAAAGGGTAGGAAATTTGAAATTTGAATTTGAATGTTTGAATTTTGAGGTCAATTTCAAGGCACTCGAGATTGACCCAAGACAAAAAAAATTTGCTAGTTTCAAGGTAGTGAATGAATGTGTGGACACGGGTGTGAATATGGACGCAATAATGAGAATTAAATGATGAATGTTTATAGAAGTGCAAATGGGGATGAAGTGGATGGGGAAAGGTTTTGGGTTGTGAGCCAAACTTAGTGCAAGAGTGTCGCTTGTCGATATGTAATTGTATTAATACATTCCATCAAAATGGGCCTACAACTAAATGGGAATTGGTATGACTATGCTAATTTTTCCATTTATTTTTCACCTACACTTTGACATGCATGTGAATCTAATATGAGTGTGCATTACAAAGTATATGGTCATTCTCAACCATGCATGAAAAGTAAATGTTAGTCATTTCAAAATAATATTTACTCTATGTAAAGTAATGGACCATTCTTGGATTCTTCTTGTGTTTCTCTCCTTGGCATGGGCACTCCACATGAACCTACAAAATGAAGAAAAGATATGCAATGAGTAGCTTCTATCACACAAGTAAAACATGCACAAATAATAAGTAGTTTCAGCTATATATAAAATATGAGAAATAGAGAAAAAGAGAATGTTAGAAATTTTGCCTATATGGAAAGTGATACAAAATGATATGCTCGATGTGGTGATATGATATGGCTATGTGATGCAATTCTTGGTGTGGAAAATGTGATCTGCTTGATTGAAGTAATGTGATAGAATTCCACTCGATTATAGGCATGTAATATGATCAAAATTTGTCTTGATATAGTGATGATGAGCTCTATGTAGAGTAAGTCACTCCCTAAAATCTCAATCATAGAAATAGTAGCAACAATATATGCCCCTTCTAATTGGTTTCATACGTAGTGTATAAGGAATTAGAGGAGAGGAAAAATTATGCATGAAAAACCATGTGAAAATAGATAATGATTGTCATCATGTGACAAGAAAATAGTGGATAGTTATGTAATCTGGCAAAGTATGTAAGCAGGGAAGCACATAGGTTGGTGGTGATAATCAAGGTAAAGCTACCCCTAGCATAGGCAAGTCAAAAAGGAATACATGGCCTTGAAATATAGATAAAAAACACAAATGTGTATTGAATGTGTAATCAGATTGAAAGATAGGCATACAAGCATAAATATATATGATGTCGTCATGAAATAACATGTAATGATAAAGTTTTAAAATGTGATAAGATCATCATAAGTATAAAGGAATAGACATGATATAATGATAAGCATGAAGCAATAAAGATGAAGTCATAAGTATGTAGGCATGACAAGCATGAAACAAGTAAATATAGGTCATCAAGGTGTATAGTAGACATCACAAGTGTGTATCATGAGAAACATAGATCATCAAAGTGTATATGATTATGAACAATAGAAAAGCCAAAGTGGGAAAGATGAGAAAAAAAGACACCTCCAAGCATGTATAGAATAAAACAACATAGAATATAAGAGCAAATGCATAACACATAAAGAAAGTATAAGTGCTAAGAATGAAAACCGATGTACAAAGGATGCCCCAAGTGGGGGAACATAAGGCATGAGTCTAAATATAGAAGGTGAAATGAGAATGCAATAAACAAGGTGCAATAAAAAAGACCAGGGTGTAAGGAAACAAGCAAAAGACAAGGTGAAAATTAAAACATAGATATATAACTATGTAGTTTATAAGAGTTCTCATGAATCATGGAGCAAATCTAGGAGGATCCTCCTCCAAAATATCATCTTCTTCCAAAAATGTTTCATCATAATCTTCCTCTATGGTTGACATTTGCTTCTCATTTAATTGCTTTTTCAATAACACGTGTTTTATATTGATAAAAAATTTCTACTTTTTGTAAATATACTATTGATGGGTGAAACCCATCTTTCTTCAATCTTTGGAGGTGGTTTATGTAGAGATATTTGGAATCCATGAATTATTCTTGGCACGAAATGTTGGAATTTGTAATATAAGTCTTTTTTGTTTTTTATAATGATTCTAGTGGTGAAATATGTCTAGCTTTATGAAATGCCACCTTAGATATTGTCTTTTCCTTTTCCTTGATTTGTTCTTGTAATTGTTTTTTATATAGATCATGTAAGTCTCTTTCACTATCATAGAGAGGTTTGTTGGGGGTTTGAAAATGAGTGTCCAAAGTGAAGTGACTTGACTCCATAAGAGGTTGGTATGCATCTCTTTTAATCGTTATGACTCTACCTTCATGCACAAATCTTACACACCAATGAATAACACAAGCTATAGCTTTCATGTGTTCCATCTAAGGCCTACTCATTAGGAGGTTTTATCTAAGCACAGCCTTGCATACCTTCATTAGTGCACTCGAGATTGGTCAACAAGCACAACAAAGTGTTGGTGCATCTTCGTGCAACACTATTCATGTAGCTCTATGTACACTTCTCATGAGTAACTAGACCACTGCTCATGTGCATATTGTGGCCCTACACATGGTTGCACATGCTTGTGCCAAGTCAAATATATGTGTGACACATGTAGCACAAACATCCACATGTTTTACTTCCATACACATGTGACACCGTGCAACCACTACACCACATGTAACATGGCATAAAACTAGCACCACATGCATCTAACACATGAAAACATCTAAGCCACATGATATAATAATACAACAAGCACCATGTGGGTTTGACACTTGGCATCACCCTCTTCACATGTGCCACATGTCATAGGCATTGGATCTTTATCAGCATCTACATAGAGCCTAGTTGAAGGCCTACCTATAATGTTGTGTATAAATACCTTGTTTGTGCATCTTGTATAGTTAGGAGATAATTATATAGATTCCTATCTAAACCCTTTATACACTTCCCCTATTCTTTTTGTATAGAAGAGGCACATTTGCCAAAAGATTTCCACATCTCTAATGTGTCTTTGGTATGCATATTTGTTTTTAATTACGCATTATATGATCTTGTTGAATTATTAGCTAATCTACATGGTCATCCATCAATTCACCTAGAAATTAGATCATTAGTATGATAGCTAAAGCTCATTTTTCATGTGAATGCAAATACACACACAATAACTAAGGGATCATAATGCACTGATTAAATTTGTGAAAGTTTAAATCAGCATCAAATAAGTTCGATCAATGAATACATATCAAAGGTATCAACACACATTCAATGAATAATCAAAACAACATTGGAAATATAGTGCCAAGAACTCTTCAAATAGTTGTGTGACTTCATAAATCAACTCAATCCAACACCACAATAGCCCACATAGCTCACACAACACATCAATCCTTTCAGAGTTCAATTGAATCTAGATATTCCTATGTTTGAAAGAAAAATCAATGCCTTAGCACTAAATATCTAGATTCAATAGCTCAAAACATACTTCTCCATCAATAGCTTCACTAATTCTAAGAAGATTTCATTTGTAATGCAAAAATGTTCAGTTTAATGTCCTGTTGGTGGCAAGCACTCAACATATAGTGCAATGGGAATCACCAAGAATTTTTAGCCTAGGATGCCTTTGTCAGTGCTTTGCAAGAGGAGTTTTAGCTCCTCAAACATTACGAGGATGAATACATAATCTTTTAGTAGTTGTGAAAATAAAGTAGTCAGTGGAAGAATACAAAAATGGGTACCATGACTACCACTTGCACTTGCAAGATAACCTTCTTAAGCAACATAGTGCTCAAATACATCAAATGACTATCACCATCTATTTGTGCTAAGATGGAGTTCCTAACTTCAAATACCTTAGGACAAGCATTATGTAATGCATCAAAGATTGAAGGCAAGGCAAATCTCAAGTAAAATTTCTCACCACACAAGAGCAAGCCCACATAGGAGATAAGCAACAAGTCTTTTACACATAGATGACAACCTCTAGAAAAAAATGCAAGACCACAATACTCCAACTAGCCATGCAAATCCCTAAAGCATCTCCAAAATCTTCACCATCCAAGAGCAAGGTAAGAAATTACAACAAGATGACATGTGGTGCCATCATCACTACGCCAACTTTCACAACAATATTAAATGTCATGTGTAATAGTCCATGGTCATGCAAGCCACATCAAATTCTAACTCCATTGAGGATATTGATCAAGAGGTGTAGAGCCTCGACACTAATGTCATAATGACTGACAATTTAGAGGAATGCGAGTGTCTCTTCCACATGAAGTGTTGGGTCAACAGATAACTTATCCACATCATCATTGATAATGACAACCAAAAGAACATCATCATGCATGATGCAATAAGGAATGTAGGTCTCTCTATCACCACACATCCAAAACCCTACTCTCTAGGATAGTTATGGTATGGTAAGGACATTTAGGTAAGCCAACAATGCACTTTCAAGTATGTAGTGATGCAGGAGCATCCAGGTTCACTGGCAATCCTGTGTCACCAAAAATATATTTTATTTTCTAAGTTAGTTTTTGGCTTTATTTTCTTTGCAGTTTTCATTTTGTGTTTCTGGAGAAAATGCAGATTTATTTGGCCAAGTTAAGAGCATCATCGTGTAGAATAGTCTAATGGGTATCTCTAGTTCCAATTTGGTGAAATTTGGATGAAAAATGACTAAGTTATGACAAATTAGAAAATTCTCCAATTCGTGAACTAATTAGTTCATTGATTCTACAGTTAGCCGACAACCCGGTTCGCCGATGGGCAATTTCTCTGACAAGCCTTCAAGGGAAGTTTGAAATTTTCTAAGTCTTCTTCATAGTAAATTTGAATAAGTTTCTTCGTTGTCGGTGAAGTAGTGAGATTGCGAACTTAGTCGGCAAAGCTATTAGTTCTCAAACCCTTAGGTTTGCCGAGGGTTCATTTCGCTGATAAGGTTTTCAAGGTGAAGTCTAAGTTCCTTAGTTCATAGATTGGACACTTTGTCGATAAGGGCAAAAATGTTACATCTTCAGCCAGTTCATGGTTTTGGAAAATTGCTGATATGCCAACAAGGTTTGGGAAAGGCCAATTTTGTTGATAAAGGGGATGAATGATGAAAGGCCAATGTTCACGAAAATGTCTAATTTGTCAATAGAGGTGATGACGAACTTTTAAGTTCACGGAAAGCTACATTTTTCGATAAGCCATTATAACTAAGGTTAGAAAACCCAAACTTTCACTGATAAGAATGTGTAATTGAATTGACCAAGGTTTGGAAAAGGCAACATTTGCCGATGGCATTGGTAAGGTTTTGAAAATTTTCTTTTCACTGATAGAGGCGACAAAAGCAAAAAGACATATGGTTTGTAATATAAATCTTTTGCTGATAAGTATTCTTAATGGTATGTCATGAATGTTAAAGTTTCCAAAGCCTAAAGAATGTCGATGAAGACATTTTAATTTAGTTCGAGGGTAGAATGTTTTGCCGATAAAGAAATCCTAATGAAATACGTTTATCTTCATAATCGAGAGGATTGTTCTGGACTTGACACATGTCAAGTTCTGTGGTGATTTCTATTCTATAACTAATCAACTATTTGGCGACTATTCAATGGTTGGGGGATGGTTCAACTACTTGGCGACTATTATAAAACTGTTGACTTTTAGTTCCTGGTATAAAAGGAAACCCTGACATATTTAGAGGGAGTGAGTGATTGATTGTGGGTGATTCCACTCATTGCAAAAGGTGTTAGTAATTGCAAAACAAAAGTGGGACGATAGTAGATTGGGGGCGATCTTTGTACTCATTGGAAGTATTTTGGTGTTGTAAGTGTGTATAGGAAAAATTGAGAGGTTGAATGATAAGAGCAAAAGTAATGATAATAACAACGCAATTACCCATAACATCAAAAGATCTATCTAAGCAATAACCAAATCAATGAATAAATCAAATTACGAACAAATAAGCTATCACCTAGATTGTTTGGGTCTCTTGGTCGAATGTGGATTGCTTCATAAATTGTGAAACCATGTTTGCAACAAGCAAATGTAGATTGTGTTTGTGCTCAAAAAGGTAGAAGTGTGCTCAACGATGCGATGAATGCTCCAAGCGCTACAAGAATGCCTGAGTATAAATGATCAAAGAGGATTTGTCATGAAGATGAGGGGGGTTTATATAGGTTTCAATAAAGATCGATCAATGGTCCAGAAAATCTAATAGAATCAACGAATGAGATAAATCTAGAATTCATGATGAATGTGCACCTGACATGTGTCACACAAAAGACTATTTTTGTTTGAGTTAATTGTTTTTTGATAAAGATAGGATTTGAATTCATAAATTAGAATGCTTTTTTTTTCTAATTTAAGAGTTGTTGATAAAAACAAGATTGATTAAGTCAATTAACTCAACTTGTAATTTGCTTTTTGCATGATTTGAGATAAATTAAATAATAAGTTATTTAATTTTGTGTGCATGATGAACAAGATTTATTTTTAGAAGATTAGAAGATATTGAAGCAAATTAAATAAATAAATTTATTAAATTGTTTGTGCATGATTAGAGGAATAAATAAAATATTTGATTATATTTTATATTTAGAGATTGAGATTATTTAAATAAATTTGATTTATTTATTTAAATTTGGAAGAATAATTGATTTAATTAAATAATTTAGAATTATTTAATTGTGGAAGAATAAAGTTGACTTTGATTTAAATTAATTAAATAAATATAATTTATTCAATTAATTTTGAATTTTGGAGTTTTTGAAGAATTTGATGATTTTGATGAAATTAATTAAATAATTAGATTATTCAATTAATGTTGAAATGCAAGTGATTCGATGAAATGCAAGTGATTCGAAGACATGGTCATTTTTGGGTGTCTACATTTTGCCCCTCTTTGATGCAATGCAATTTATAGCGTTGTGTCAAAGAAAACAATTGTTAAATACATGATACAATTTTGATGCCCCAGTGTAGCTAGCTGCCCCTGTGTAGCTGGTGTAGGATGCCCCCTCAAGAGGAAAGACAGGGAAGTGACAAAAGAATTAGGTTAACGCTCGACTAGAAGATTGTGTTGGAGATAGGCGAGGTTAGGTAGATGGAAGTTGACACGATGTAGAAAAGGAGTTGACATGAGGAAAAATAGGACATGGGGTGGGAAGAATGAGGGTTGGGATGCTATAAATAGTCTCAAGGGGCCGCACCCTACTCATTTTCACACTTAGAGTTGTCAAAAGTTAGAGCTTGTAGCCTCCTTACTTAGTTTGAGAGAGTTAAGTTGAGAGATTTCACAGCTTGCAGAGATGTTGATTCATGTGCATAAGCATCGGGAGGAGCGGGTGCAAACCTACGGGAGACCGATGGGAGCACCAGCAGTGGTAAGTGTTCGATAACCTGCTTGTGTAAACTTTCTAGGTCATTTCTAGGGTTTTTTCTAGGTTTTGCATTATGTCAGCCAAAAGCATTGCGCAATGCTAGCGCGCCTTTGGTGGTCAAGCAAAGTGCTCTTTGAGCGCGAAAGCACAGTTGGTAGGGATAGTGTAGCGTGTTTGGTCAAAGCTCAGCGCATTTGGTTTTTAGAGTGCATGTCACAGTGCAATTGGTAGATCGTCGCAACACTTTTGGAAGTGCAGTAACACACTATTGGTCGGGTAGCTAGGTGCTCTTGGTTTAGGGTGTGCAAAAAATAAGTTGCACTTGCAACGCAGTAAAGTGCACATGGCCACGCAGTGAAGCACACTTGTGAAAATCAAGTCACCTTTGGTTTTGATAGTAAAGTGCATGTGTTAAAGTAGTATGGTGCTCCTGGTACCACAGTAAAGCGCACTTGGTAAAACAAGTCACTTTTGGCTTCTTGAGATAGTTTGACCTAGGTGGATTGGAACATGTGCATCTAGGGTTTAGGGTAGAGATGTGTAGGGATGACCTAGGGTTTACATCATAGTGTTGTGCTTGTAGATGTCCGTATTGACTTGAGTAGACTTAGAAAATTTGCAAAATGTCTGACAAGTGGTTTTGTGGATGCAAAGAGTCCTTCCTCCTCTAATGTCGAGGGAGCGACACCAGCTCATTGCAGATGAGGTGGTACAAATAACTTGGGAGGAGGATGCATTCTTGGAGTATATGGGACTATGGGATGTGGCACATTTGACACACATTAGGGCAAATCTCGCACTTTTGACAGCTATTGTGGAGAGATACCACAGTGAGACCTGCTCTTTCCACTTTCCAACAGGGGAGGCTACTGTGACACTTGAGGATGTGTATCGCATCCTCAAGATCCCAATTGATGGAGAGAGAGTTGACTTTGACACAGGGCGTGGCAAGGCTAGCATGAGAGAGGTATTCTACATTGACGACCTTCGGATAGAGGATCATGAGATCTGTTGGGTTGATGTTCCGAGACTGTGTGACAGGATCAGATGGATTGTGGCTTCTCTGGTTGGTGGCTTCCTCTGCCCAGATAGGCAATCTCGAGGGTTATCTATTGGATAAGGCACTATACTGTCAGGGATGTTTACGCATGGCATCTATTATGCATGGGGCTCGTGTGTTTTGGGGTAGCTATACCAAAACTTACATGATTGTGTATACTGGAGAGGATGGAGCTTATCAGCTGGTGTGACATTACTACAGGTGTGGGCTTGGGAGCACATCCCAGTATCAGACCAATGACTCAGCGTCGCCACGAGAGGGGGGAGCTTCTGTATGAGGGTGTGATCACACACAAGTAGCTTGGTTCTGTGAGCTTCTAGAGGTGGCAGATTAATGAGATGGATATCTTCATTTGGAGACCATGGCTACTATGCGAGACATGGGAGGATGAGCATGAGTAGCTGATGTACTATAGACAAGCCCAATATCTATTTGGCCGATGAGTGGAGACCATTGAGAGATACCTGCCGGAGCGGGTATTGAGACAGTTTGGTTTGCCGCAGGGGGAGCCTGTTGGAGAGGCGACACATGTGCGGCCACGACGGGAGGTTGGGGATTGAGATGTTGAGATTTCAGTGGCCACAATGTTGGGAGAGTTGCGGGGATTGGCCCTAGTTAGGTGGGATTGGGATTTAGGATTAGCTGATCTGGGGACACTACCAGCTTATGACAGGTACTGGAAGACACGCAGGGTAGTGAGACTGACCACACCAGGGGTGGTAGGAGCAGTACGAGAGGTGTTGGTGCCGGGTGGAGAGGTGAGGGCCAGGTGGGAGGCCAGAGATCAGGCTAAACAACAGACTGGTGGTGAGGACAGAGGCCAACAGGCTAATGTACAAATGGCAAAGGTGGAGGGTCTAGAGCTAGTGATACAGGTGGTAGAGACTGAGTTACAATAGACACAATGACTGCTACAGGAGGAGATCGCGCGGAGGACTTGCTTGGAACTCCAGATGGTGAGGTTGAGAAGGGATAGAGATGCGGCCCAGAGAGAGGCCAAACAGGCTGAGACACAGGCACAACTTCACGCACAGGTAACAACAGCGGCACATGCCTTGCTAGCACCAGCAGATGATGGGCAGATTACCTAGTTGACATTGGAGAGAGATGTAGTAGTACAGTTGCATTTGACAACAGAGGCCACCCTGCAAAGGGTTAGGCAAGAGAGAGATGAGGCATGCCATGCATCAAATCTATGGATTGCAATGTTACAACCCATTATGGTTGTGTCACCCTTCGTGGTCCTACACCAAGTCTCCCAACTCAATCCAATTACAATATTGTCGAACATCTAGGGAAAACCCCTACACAAATCTCCATTTTAGACCTTCTACAGTCATCACCCACACATAAAGTTGTGCTTGAAAAAGCCCTACAAGAGTCTTCGGTTCCTAATGACATAGCGGTCATGGATTTCTAAGCTATAATAGGTAACATTGCGTCACCCTACAATGTGGTCTTCTCTGAAAAAGACCTCCCATCTCATGATCTATGTCACAATGATGCCCTTCATATTGAGGTTCTCATCCATAAACGAAAGATCAAATGCATACTCATAGATGGTGGTGCCGGTCTCAATATATGTTCTCTAAAGTTACTCAAACAGTTGGGATGCTCTAAGGATCATGTTAAAATTGATCAAAGCATTACAATCAAGGGGTATGATGATGTTGAGCACCATTCAGAAGGTGTTATCCACTTAACTATACAAGTAGGCCCCGTCATGCTTGAAACTAGGTGCTAAGTCCTTGACATTGAGTTGCCTTATAACATTATCTTAGGACGCCCATGGATCCATGCCATGAAAGTTGTTCCCTCAATGTACCATCAGTCTCTCAAGTTCCCATTTAATGGTACGGAGATCACTATTCTAGGAGATCCTAATCCCTTTGAATTATGTTGTGTCTTGCAAGGCAGTTATAAGAATTCCAGCCAAGTGCCAAATAATGACAAAGCCCATGAATCCCCATTGTATGTCGACTCTGAAAAACTAAAAAAAGCCTCCAAAGTTGAACCTAATCCTCATCTTATTCCTGAAACCAAATCTCACATCCGTGATATAAGCTTTGGAGAATACGATATTTCAAAATCTTGTTGTGTAGGGCAGGTGCCCTTATCCCCTAAATCCTACGGCCAACCGCCCATAGCCAAAGCAATTAAGAAAGCAGCTATTCCTCCCCCAGCATCCCTAACTTAATTCCAAGAGGGAAAATTATTGGCAGAGGAAACTATTGAAGACATCTCATCTTGGCTCTACAAGGAGAAAGAACCAGTCAAACAATATGGCAATGGCCTAAGAATTGTGAAGAACATGGGCTACAAAGGCAAAGGCGGCCTTGGGAAAAACAATCAAGGTGAAATGGAACCCATTATTGTGAAGAAGAAGCTAGGCAAAAAGGGTTTAGGATTTGGTAGGAAGGTACCACGCGCCTTAGACATCGAGGGTATTCTCGAAGAGGTAGCACAAACTTCTCTCACAGATTTGACGTCTAAAGAGGATATACCTCCATATGATTGACCTATTCACCAAATTCTCCATATTTATGCTATTATCTGTATCCTTAACATCCACCACCAATACCCAGATTGTAACACTTGTCTACCCTAAACTTATTGATTGGGACCAACAAGGGGCCCCTGTTCTAGATGTATTTCAGAATGACGAAGCTATTGCTGAGTTCACGGGACTCTGGGATGGTATCCCTCTTGGCGATCACAAAGTTGGTTTTGTAATGGAACTAGAGCAAACTGCTTATTTTGGTGAGAATGCCAAATCCTCCAGTCGCAAAAGTAAAAATAAAGAAAGATCTCTAGGTGAAAACCACACTGTGGCACCTCCCAATCACAAAATAGTAAAAACAAAGGACGTATCCAAAGGTGAAAACCCAACTATGGCACCTGAGGATGGAGAATTTGACCTTCCCCTACCATCTAAGTATCAAGAGAAATCAATTCTTCTAGTGGAAGATTCTACAGAGATAAATCTTGGCACAAAACAAAATCCTAGAACAACATTCCTAGCATCATCACTATCAGAGCAAGAGCACAAGAATCTTACTAAATTCCTACAAAGAACCATCAGCTTTGCATGGACCTATGCTGATATGCCAGGGTTAGACCCTTCACTAATAGTTCACTATCTCACAGTTGATCCAAAAGCTAAACCAGTCAAGCAAAAGCTAAGAAAGATGCATCCACGGATCACTCTCTTGGTGAAAGTTGAAATACAAAAACTGTTAGATGCAAAATTTATTAAGCCTATTGATTATCCATAATGGGTCTCCAACATTGTAGCGGTGGCTAAACCAAATGGGGGCATCTGCATGTGTTCTAACTTCAGAGATCTTAACAAAGCATGTCCCAAAGATGACTTTCCATTGCCAAACATTGATCTTATAGTAGACTTGACTGTTGGTCACGAAATGCTTTCTCTAATGGATGGATTTTCCAGCTACAATCAGATAATGATAGCGGAAGAAGATCAACATAAAATTGCTTTCACTTGTCCTTGGGGTACCTATTGTTGGTGTGTCATGCCATTTGGTCTTAAAAATGCTGGTGCAACCTATCAAAGAGCAATGACAGTGATATTCCACGATCTCTTTCATCGTATCATGGAGGACTATGTGGATGATATACTAGCAAAATCTTCTGGGGCAGATCACATACAGGTTCTAAGACAAATCTTTGACAGACTCAAAAAATATCAAGACTCAATCCAAAGAAGTGTGTCTTCGGGGTAACCTCAGGAAAACTGTTGGGATACATTGTATCGCAGAGGCATCGAAGTAGATCCAAAAAAAGTCAAGGCTATAGTAGAGATGCCTCCTCCAAAGAATCTGAAAGCATTAAGGAGCCTTCAAGGAAGGTTACAATCCATTAGGTGATTTATCTCACAACTAGCGGATAAATGTCAACCATTCCAACACTTGCTCCGAAAGGATGTCTCATTTTGATGGGATGATAAGTGTCAAGAAGCATTTGATCAACTCAAAGAATATTTAGCTATACCTCCTATCTTGGTACCACCAGTCGTCGATAGGCCTTTGATCTTGTACATCTCAACTATAATTGCAGCCCTAGGGGCTCTTCTAGCACAACATGATGAGTTGAGAAAAGAGCATGCAATCTATTATATCAATAGAACCTTGGTGGGTTATGAACTCAATTATTCACCTATGGAAAGAGCTTGTTTAGCCTTAGTGTTCGCTTCCCAAAAGTTGCGGCATTACATGCTAAATCAACATACAAATCTAATAGCCAAAATTGATCCATTAAAGTATCTCCTAGCAAAAGCAACTCTCACAGGTAGACTAGCTAAATTGGTCATGATCCTTAGTGAGTTTGACATTGAGTATGTGGATCGAAAAGCAGTCAAGGGACAAGCTCTAGCAGATCAACTAGCAGAAGCACCTATGACAAATGTACATCCTATGGTATCTAACTTTTTGGATGAGAATCTCTTCACTCTTTCTACCTCAATAATGTGGAAGTTGTATTTTGATGGTTCCTACACACAGCATGGATCAGGGGCCGAAATCCTTTTTATCACGCCTCAAAATGACTATATCCCCAAGTCATATTGGCTTGCATTTCCTTGCACTAACAACATAGTTGAGTATGAAGCACTCCTCATAGGTATCAATATAACAGTCCAATGGGACATCAAAGAATTACAGGTATATGGAGACTCACAACTAGTCATTCAACAAGTCGCAGATGAGTACCAAACAAAAGATGAAAAGTTGGTCCCCTACAAGCAACTCCTGGATGCCTACAAACCACACGTTTCTTGCATCACTTTTCAGAAGATTCCAAGAGAGCATTATTGGTTCCCGAATCAGCAGAGGGTTTGCCAACTCCAATGCACAAGCAGATTCAACCAATAGATACAGGAGGTTGCGTGAGCTGCCTCCCCTTCACTTCTGGTTCTGCCACACCAAGGGGGTATCCCTATAGCTAAAGATTTGACCTTTGACTCACCTAATGGCAGGGAGATTTATCTTTACAACAAAAAGTAGAATACTCTCATGTGTGGACCAAGATGTGCATGATACATCACAAGTTTGGCAACCTTCTTGGACATATCTAACTGGTTGAGGATGAGAGTATGCAGGGGTCCTAATCCTACTCCTACAAACTAACAGGTTGGGATTATGAAAATATTTGCTTTTTATGTTTGGAGTTATGGGATTTTCCTGGACCCTTTGAACAGACATATTCCCAGACCAGTGCCTTATCTAGGCAGCAGAGTCAAATCCATGAATGCAAATGTTTCCCTATGACAACATGAATTCATATCCAGAGGACCTAGATAAAATATTATTGCCTAACAACAATATATCCAAGAAAAAGTATTATCTATGATGCTGCTTAACAATCCTATGATGTAATCCATTTCCCTTTGTATCTGATCAAAAGCCTATTTAATCCACCCCTTGAGCAAATGCCAAAACCAGACACATAGTACAACAAGTATATACTAAAAAACTTGGAAGCCCTTGACAACCTTGTTTGAAAGGAAAACACAAAACACATAGGAGACAATCATAAACGATACACACACCAAGTGTTTTTCATTTAAATTCAATCTGCACAGAAGATCATCATACAGGAAATTATCATTTACAAACAGGAAAGACTGATACACCAAACTAAGGACCAAATCTGCAACAAGAAAATGTCTTTCAAAGTGTGAACACCTTGTGTTCAGAGTTGGAGAAGAAAACCCAAAAAAAACATCCAACCTCTGCAAATGAGCAACACATTCTGCTATATACAGCAGGAAGGTGTACTCACCATTAAATTCCATGGCAATTCAAAATTTGCCAGATATAGTGCATCATAAGAAAATGGCGCTCGACATTGAATGCAATAGGTAGAGGAGGAGATAGGGTGGTCTCGAGCCCTGCGTCGCTGCCTGGGGATTCACATCTTCAATCGGGTGGTTGATCCGTCCATGCCTTTGCCCATACCCCTGTAACATCCGCCATTAAAGGCATACCAACTCGCAGCCTTGGGAAATGTAGTAGACTGTGCGCCTTTGAAATCTTCACGCCAAGATTCATGACCTGACCTTTCAAATCATGTGGGAACTAATTATCCCACATTCACCCCGCAGTAACCTCCTCAATACTTTATAAGCATGACCGCACCAAAAGATAATAGTCAGTGATTTTGCTCCCAACGACGCCAGTATAGACCCCATCATGATAGCTCATGCCATCGGAAAAAAACACTCCTCATCTGCACCAATATCGCTTCCCCCACTGATGATCCTCATGCATGATATCCTGTCGGCCAGACCCCCAATATCGGCGAACCACCTGCTTGTTCACCCAATATGAAATATTATCCTGATATTTCACATCACCCTGATGCGAAATATCATCCGGCTGACCACATCACCTGATATAAAATATCACCCGATTAGAAACATCACCTGATATTCAATACTAGCCTGATGATCACCCTCATCGGCGCAACCTGATGCATCGGAGAAAAATCCTCCTCATCATATTCATACCAAATACTTCACGAATGATCCACCTGCACTTGCTCATGTCCTCATCGGCGACTGGTGGGACCCTCATCATAGCTGCTGATAATATCATGTTGAAGACCACATGATGCATCCCACCGGATCTTGATGATGTCACCATCATATTGGCAAAGGGTAATATTCCGCAGCAAGGATGATATTCATAAGATGACTGATGTTTGAAAATATCACCCCCCGCAAGATGCATGAAGCTGTTGGACAAGTAGATATCGACCCTCATGTAAAATTGACGTCCGCACCTCAAGGTGATCAGGCGAACATGAGGTGATAAAACAACATAGGGGTGATCTTAACTAAGATCACCCGATATTTGAAACATGACCCCCCCCCTTCGGAATATCAGGTCATATTGAAACCTTGCAGCAGCACCGGGGTGATCTTTGAATATGATAGATATTTGAAACATCACCCCCCAGGGCGGAAGATCAGGTCATATATGAAATATGACCCCCCACAAGAATATCAAGGTGACAGAAACCCTGACATAGAATTTTTTGGGAAGGTGCCTGTAAAATTAATTTCTTGAAACCTGAATGTTCATGCAGGCACCAACAAGCATAACAAAGCTGTAAATTCTATGGCTTATGTGGGGTCACTTATAGACATGGCTGCAAACACATAGAAATGTGAATTCTTGATCGAACAATTGTTGATACAAGCCGTCAGTGTTCCAACTACCAAAATCATCTGCAAACTCATTGGGCCCAACTCCCCATGGTATGAAGATATCTATGAATACCTTAAAAATGGTACCTTTCCCTTTGAGCTATTTGCCACCCAACACAAAACCTTTATTCGTAGATCCTCTCGTTACACCATTCTAGGTGATACACTATATCGTAGTAGTCTCGATGGTATCCTCTTATGATGTCTTAATGTGGAAGAAGCCGATGCTACCTTATGAGACATACATGAAGGTGTCTGTGGCACACATTCTACCGGTCCTAACCTCGCTAAGAAGATACTCCGCACAGGGTATTATTGGCCTACTATAGAACAAGATGCTTTACAATTTGCTAAGAAGTGTCTACAATGCCAACAACATGGAGATTTGATTCATGCACCAGCTCATGAACTGAAAGTAAGATCAAGCACGTCAAACAAAGGTTCAATTGTCCCATTATAAAAAAAATAAGGTGCAACTAGATTATGCACATAGATGATTGTAGTTGTCAATTGTCCCTTATTAAATTGAAGTGTTTGGCATTCATGTCCATTGTCCCTTAAAAAATTGAAGTGTTTTTGCATTCATGTCCATTGTCCCTTAAGAAAGCAATATGTTCCTAAGACTTAGATTGCAAAAAAGATGTTTTGTCCCTTAAGAAAGCAATATGTTCCTAAGATTGAAAAAGATGATTGGTTCAATTGTCCCTTAAGAAAGCAATATGTTCCTAAGATTGAAAAAGATGATTGGTTCAATTGTCCCTTAAGAAAGCAATATGTTACAAAGACTTAGTGTGATAGATTGAGATTCTTCAATGCTCATCCTGTAAGAACATGTTAGAGAAACCCATTTGCTCTATGTGAGTACTATGAAGCTGCAAAAAGTTGATTAGTTCCACACCCACTCAATAGTTGGCCAAAATCAAAACAAATGTTCAGAAGCACTTTATTGTAATACCAAAGGTGACTTATTGTTTTACTAGAGGCGATCTACTGTGTTACCAGAGGCGAGTTACCCCATATCCAAAAGCGATCCATTGTATTACCGGAAGCGTGGTACTGTGCTACCAAAAGCGAGATATTGTACTACCAAACGCGCCTTTCTGCCCCAGATCTAAAAAAAGTCATATTTTGTCAGAAAAAGCTAGATCAAAGGATATCTTCATGGTTGATAGATGATCTGGGATGTTTGATAGAGGGTAAGATCTCTAACCTACAAACAAGAACAACTCACAAGATGCCGTGAAAGGAAAGGTTAACTCAAAAAATGATAATACTCCTAAATACGTCAGCTTAGGCAATATAAATGACAATTGAAAGATAAATAAATCAGCTTTCCAGTCAATGAATGATAAGTATGATGAGTTAGAAACCCTACAAATCAGAAAACAAAATCAGAAACCCTGATAGACTAGAAGCGCTTTACTATTATGCCAAGTGCGCTGGACTATGATACCAAAAGTGCGGTATTGTGCCACTAGAGGCACTACAGTATCGCCCAAAGGCATTGTACTATTATACCAGAGGTGCTACATTGTATTACCAAAGACATTTTTCTGTGTTGATGTGCGCTGTTGCATACTGTACTTAAAAAAATCAATTTCTTAAAAAAAAGAGCGATTAGTGGGTCCCATCGGGCATGCCAGAATGTGTATAGGAAAAATCAAGAGGTTGAATGATAAGATCAAAAGTAAAGATAATAACAACTCAACCCTATAACATCAAGATAATGATCTAAGCAAATAACCAAATAATTGATGAATTAAAACAAAAACAATGAAAGCTTTCACCTAGATTGTATTGTTATCTTGGTCGAATGTAGATTGCTTCATAAATTATGAAACCATGTTTGCAACAAGCGGATGTAGATTGTGTTTGTGCTCAAAGTGCTCAAGGGTGCTCAATGATGCAATGTATGCTCAATGCGCTAGAATGATTGTGAATAAATGATCGAAGATGATTTGCTATGAGATGGGGGGGTTTATATAGGATTCAATAAAGATCGATCAATGGTCCAGATAATTTGATGGAATCAATGGATGAGATAAATCTATAATTCATGATGAAGGTGCACACGACATGTGTCACACAAAAAAATATTTTTGTTTGAATTAACTGATTGATTTGACATAAAAAAGACATGGAACAAACATATTTTTAGATTTCATAAAAATAGAAATATTTTTTTTCTATTTTATGAGTTGGTGATAAAAAAATAATATTGATTAAGTCAATTAACTCAACTTATAATTTGCTTTTTGCATGATTTGAGATAAATTAAATAATAAATAATTTAATTTTGTGTGCATGACGAACAAGATTTATTTTTGGAAGAATTGGAAGATAATTGAAATTAAATAAATAAATTTATTTAATTGTTTGTGCACGATAGAAGACAAAATAGATTTGAAGATTTAAATAAATTAAACAAATAAATTGATTTAATTTATTTTGCATGATGAAGGATAAATAAAATATTTGATTATATATTTTTTAGAGGACATATTCAATTTAAATAAATTTGAATGATTTATTTAATTAAATAATTTAGAAATTATTTAATTATAGATAAGAAGATTTAAATGATAAATTAATTAAATAATTAATTTATTCAATTGATGTGGATTTAAAAATTGAAAGACGATAATGATTTAATTAAATAATTAAAATTATTTAATTTTGGAAGAATAAAGTTGATTTTAATGAAATTAATTAAATAAAGAGGATTTATTCAATTAATGTCAAATTTAGGAGATTTGGAAGAATTTGATGATTTTTCTGAAATTAATTAAATAATTATATTATTTAATTAATGTTGAAATGTAGGTGATGCGGTACAAAGGGTCATTTTTAGGTGCCTACAGTAAGCACATAGTCGATTGAAGATTGCAGTGTGATGTTGAGGCTTTGAAAGGCCAATAAATTTGTAAATGTTGATGTTTTTGAAGTTAATAAAATAGTTTCTAATTTATATGTTGAAATTATGCTTATGTTGTGTTGTATTGGCTGCATGATTGGGTAGTTTGATAAAACTCTTTGGTCGTGACTGCACCAAGTGGTATTAGAGTAAGGTTTTCTTGTTGGGAGGAGATACGTTGCGGAGAATATGAAGTATTGTCTCAGAGGGCTCGAGAGGGTGTTTGTGGATGTGAAGAGGAGTCCCATAATTACTGAGGGCTAAAGGAGACGTTGGAGTTGTGAGCAAAAGAGGATTTTGTTTCCATAGTGTGTGTGGAGAGCAAGCAGTAGTGGTTGTAATTTGAGAAGATGCCCCTGAGAAGAAGAGTTCCTAGAATGGAGGAAATGTTAGAATAGTTTCGTGTTGAAATGTGGAATGAGTTGAGAAATTTAGTTACTAGATCAAGAAGAAACCTAGATTGTGCAGAAGATCATGCTGATGATGAGGACGAAATTGTGGAGGATGAATGAGAAAGAGAAAATGAACAACCAGTAGATGCTGGAGAAGAACGGTTTCTGAGAGTGCTTGCTAGAGTTGGAGGAGGTAACAAAATAGAAATTTGTAATTTTTTTGGAACATTGAATCCCAATGAATTGATAGATTGGATAGGAGAATTAGAAGAATATTTTGAATATAAAAATATTCGTGGCCCTCAGAAGGTGAGATTGGCATAAACAAAACTCAAAGGACATGTTGCTTTATGGTGGAGGGGTTTGCAAAGAGAGAGAGTGGCTAATGGAGATGCAAGAATAACCCAGTGGAATCATATAGTTATTCGATTGAAAGCCAAATTTATTCCTGAAGATTGAGTTGGAGATGTTAAAAAAACTTCTGAATTTGAAGCAAAAAGATATGAGCGTAAAGGACTATACTGAAGAGTTTTATAAAATGGTCATTAGATATGGGCATCATCAAATGGATAAAGAGAAAGTAGCCAGATATATCAATGGGTTGAGATTTAATATACAAGATGAGATGAGTATGCTAAAGATTTCTACACTAGAGGAGGTATATCTGTAGACACTTTAAAATGTCCTCATGTCGCAAATGTGACAGGACAATTTCCTCCTTCAAATTCCATAATTCAAACTAATCATTTATCGATGTGTCTTCTACAATTAAATAATTAATCCTAATTGATTATTTAATTATTCATAATGTCCCCTTCACTTGATTTATTCAAACAAATAAATCATTCCCTTTCACATTATCCCTTTCCTCAAATAAATTCAATAAATGAACACCATTTATTTAATTTGAAAATCATATTACACCTCACCATATTTGTGAATTTTAAATTCACTTTTGTCCTCTAGTGGTGAGGAAACCCTAACTCATCCTAGCCCTCCATTTGGCCTCGAAGTCAACTCTCAATTCTGGCCCTCCATTCAAACTTGGTGTTCTATAAAACACCTCATTCAGCCTCATTTTGCCCCATGATGCTCTCTTGATTCATTTTTCATCTCTTATGCTCTTAGAAGACATATTTTCATGCTCTCTAATCTCACACAACTCTCTAACATCTTGCCATTCCCATGAGCTTCTCATGATTGTGCAAAAATTTGCAAATCTGAGAACAATAATGAAAGATTCAGGAGGACAATGGAGATGAGACAATACTAGTTTAGATTCTATGTTTGTTTCTATTTGTTTGACTGTTATCTAGGTTAGATTGCTCTCCATTGGGAGTTAGGGTTAGTTGTGTTTTCATTTCTGCATGATTAGCTAGCTTTTCCCTGTCTTCATTTGGTGAACCCGATGTGAATGCGTGAAAAATCTAACTCTTTTGGGTGATTTTTGAAAATAAAGCTTCACAGGTGACCTATAGAGCTCAAACGGATCTCACCGTTAAGTCCTGGAGGCCCTTTCGGTGAAAAACAACTGTAAATTTGTCAAATTTTGTCACAGGATTTTTTTAAAAAAAATTTTAGCCCCTCTGCAGGGCCGTACTGTACGGCCTTTGTGCAGGGCTCCCTCTCTGTGCATTTGTTTGGTTACAGAATTAAATTTTTTATTGCAGGTTTCAGTTGGCAGGGTTTTATTTGTTGGTGTAATGATTTGTTGATTGGTGCAGGTCTTTATGGTTATTAGTAATTATTTGTTGCAAGTGTTATTTGCAAATCAACGCCACTATTCTCCCTGTCGCAGTTTGGTGGAACCTTGTCGCCTCCCACTCGTAGCCATCCCGCCACCGCCTATGGTATCTCTGCTCTAAGCCAAACCCTAACCACCCTATATTCGGTCACCACTCTCTACAGACATCTTAGCACCCAGTCACCTCCTCCTTCTTCCACAACTTGGCCTCCACCTGCTTAAACCCTTATACCTCCCTATCGACGCCAAACCTCTGCCCATTTCTTAGCTGTCGTCACCCCTCTAACATCCGTCGCTTCCCACATTTCCTATAGTCATCACTGGATCCTCAACCCGTCGCCACCATCGGTGGCGACCAGGTCACTGTTGCCATCCGCAGATCCTCCAACCTCCGGCTGCATTTAAGCACGTTGCCACCACTCTTTTAAAAATAGGCCACCTCTTGCCTTAAAGCTTCGCTCCGCCACTAGACTCAAACCTTCCCTCCACCTAATCCTCCCATCGCTGCTCCACCTCTGTTCCTTGATTCGTAGACATCCAAAACCCTAAGTAATCACCTTCAAAGACTTTTCCTGCCCAAAGCTTTTGATTTTTACCATTCACCTTTTATCTACAGGTGGCAGCTAACTGCGGCAGCTAGGACTTAGTCTTAGGGCTCGGAGCCCCTAGCCGTAGGTCACACGGGGGAGGGGGGCTAAAGGTCATCGGCCCCCTTCTTTCTTTTATTTTTATTTTTTTGCCTTTGTCTGGTCACATGGTGTTGTGTGGTTACACAACACGCCCCATTTTGACTCGGCAAAACAGGGACCCAACTTTTTGGCTTGGCTTGTGTTGTCTGCTTTCTGGCAGTTTGGTAGAAGTGAGTCATGTGCATCATCATGTAGAGTTAGGATGAGGTAAGTCATCATCATGAGGTCAGTTTGTCAAAATTCATATTTCATTTCTGTGACCTTATATTTTGAAAGAGCGTTAAATTCCATGTAGGTTTACCTTTTACATCACCCTGATATTCATCAGGGTGTGAGAGTTATGAACAGTCAAAGTTTTGGTCAAACCTGATATTCGCAAGAGGAGGATCATATTTTATAACCTCAGTCATGTTGTTGAAGATCGTCCTGATCTTGGTACATCACCCGATAAGTCATGTAGTGCAAATATCCGGACGTCAACTTTAAGTGGTGATAAATCTTCCCTGTCAAACAGTCTTATAAATCACGAGTATCATATTTCCAAATGTGACTTGATATTTCGAAATATCCTCCTAACGCGAAATATCACCCTAGGCCAATATCCTGATGACGTCATCCAAATCTGATAAACAAAGAAACAGACATGACGATGACATCATCATCACATTTACATTTCAATAGGATATTTTCTAAACATGATCATGTTCACATAACATGACGATGACGTCATCCCGATATTCTGAAAGAGAGACATGTAAGTTTGTCTCGTCATCATCATCTTTTAAACATCACCCGATACATTGAAATATCCTCCTGATGTACTAAACATAACCAAAAGGTGCTTTTGTCACCTGAATCTTGTCGCAATAACTATTCCAATTTGATGGAGGAGGATGACATTGAAACTCGACCCGATATTTGCGAATATCATCCTGCCTTCATGATATCCTGTCATATGGATATCCCCCTGCTCCCGTTGCCGCCATTATCATTTAATGCGCGCAAACATGGTAGGTGGTTCCCGCCGACCCCGGAACCCAATGAAACACTTGGCGAGATCTTGCATTTTTGCGCAGATAATCAATGAATACGATCTAATTTGTCAAAGTTGCCCTAAATTTACCCTAATTGCAAGGTTAAAAGGTAATTCAACTGTCATTTTTACATTTACCTTGCGATAAAATTGTTTTTACAGAGCACCAGCTTCCATATATTCATACAGGCGATAGTTGCACGATTTGAGCTCACAGACAGAAGGAAGTGCAGGATCATCAACTAAATTAAGAGCGTTGTTAATAGTCTACTGGTATAAAAGAGAAATCTGCATAATCAGGTAAGTAAATGAAGCCCTCATCATGTTGTTTTTATTAAGGTACGATGATGTAAGTTCTAGTTTATGCATCCATATGATTAAGTAATGTTGAGAAGATACAGTAGGCATGGTGATTTATGAAGTTAAATGCAATATGCATGCATGTGTATACCCGTTGTGAGACAAGATGATTGATTAATTGCAGGTAACCATGGTTGACAAGAGGTTAGTTAAGTGTCAAGAAGAATTCAGTAGGCCCATGTTCTCTTCTCAGAGGGGCGTCCTGTTTAAATACGGGGCAATTACAAATACCCATCAGGGGAGCACCAATTTGGAAGCCTGGTTAGCTAGGCTGAATGATGGGAATGACAAGAGTCCTGTGCTGGATGCGGTGTTCGTATCCAGAATGTGGAACGCTGCCGGTTTTCCATACTCTATGGAATCTCCAAAGCTAGTCATCGAATGTGCCAGGAATTATAACCCAGAGACCAGGCAAGTGATGAAACATGGAAGGATATATGCGGACCTATCCATCAGGGGTCTCTCGCAGACATTTGGATTGCCACTGGGCAGCAAGGTCAAAAGTGTAGACCTGAAGAAGTCAGAAAAGGAATATGAAAACAATAAAAAGCAGGCCAGGAAGAACATGTATCAATGGCGGGCTGAGAACAGTACATATCCAGCAGCAGCCAAACTTCCTGTGCACCTGTTCAAATATGATTTTAGTGAAGAATACCAGTACATGATTGCACTGCTGAACAGATTAACAGGCCAGCCTGATGCTGGTAGTTTCAGGAATTGGATGTATGGTGTAATCATGATGTGCTTGTATTCAGATATCAAGCCACTGTGGGGCCAGCTAATAAGTGATGCTCTGCATGAGCAGCTGATGAACCTTGGAGGTTCAAATTGTGTATTCTATATGTCATCATACATTGTTTATTCATGTGCTTACAAAGGCACTTTTGATGCTTTAGTTACAGACGGAAAGCTTACAAGCACAAATGCTGTGCATATCTGGGATCATCATCCCCAGCTGCAAAGAACCAATTACCTCAAAGATTACAAACTGGTCAATGATGCATTCTCCATGCATCTGGTGAGGACCATGGAGGAGGACAGAATGAAGAGATTGAGCATGGAGGCTCAAGAGATAGTTTATAGGCATAGAGCCTGGTATATACAGTTTGCCACCTTTTCGTATATAAGAATTGAAGGTTTTGAGGGACATCCTCTAATGCTACCGAGGTATCCCACTGATGCAGTGATACTGATGGAGTTCATCAGGCAAGGCTCCACGATGATAAAAATATACAAGGACACCAAGAAGCTACCACCAATTTTGTTTCCAGTCAGCATCGGTTGCTATATGTGCCACGATTCAAACAATATAAAGAAGGTGATGGTCACCCTAAATAAAATGAATTTGCAGCCTTTCCCACTAACAAGACCATATGATCCTTACGGCAGGATGCAGAAGATAATAGGAAAGCCTATTCATCAGAGGCACCTAGAGGACTTCTGGGCCGACTGCGAAGATGAGGCAGAAGCAAGGAGAAGAAGGTATCAAAGGTTAACATTGAATCAAATCAGAACCTTTGATTGCATCTCCATTCCCCAACAATTGAAGAAGGATGATGGTAGGATAATTGCAGATGAATATGAGCAAAAGAAGATATATAATGATACCATCTCTGCACCTGACCTCACTATACAGGAAGATATATCTTTGGACCCCTTCATTGCCAGGACCATACAACTAACTCAAGCTTGGGTTGATGAGCAGGTAGAGGCATTGAAGAAAAAAGGTGTTGCCATCACGGTGGACAACAAGAAGAAGGGGCAGGATATTCCTGGGGATGAGTATGATGACTTCCTGAATGAAAAGAGAAAGACTAAGGGAGACAAGCTACCTCCACAACAACAACAAAGCAAAAGACCCCAAAGGGGCAAGAAAATAGAGAAGGAACCCAAAGGGGTTATTATTGAAAGAGCAGTATTCAACGCTAAGGAGGCAGCGGCATCAGGATCTGGATCAGAATCAGCATCCCCTCCAAGGACAAAGAAAGAAAAGTCCAAGAAGAGTAAGACAGCAGAAGCTGGAATCATTGAGACCCTAGAAGAGGGTCAATCCTCAAGAAAACCAGGAGAAGAGGATATCCTCATGGAGGAAGAGCCTAAAGAAGAAGAGGCTCCATTAATAATAAAGAGGAAAAGAAAAGCTCCACAGGTTCTGGTGTCCACCCCACCTAAGAAACAAAGAACCTCTATGAGAGGTGAAATAAGACAACCCCCAACGTTGTTACAAGGGGCTGGTAGTGAAGTACCTAAGGAACTTCAGCATAATGTTCCACTTCCTACCATCGTCAAGTTTAAAACTGAACTTGCAGAGGAACAAAAGAAAGAAACTTCCCAGACACAAGCAGAAGGTCACATCTCGCTGGACGAGACAATTAACTTGTCTGATGATGAGGTTGTACAGGAAGTGGCTGCACAAAAGATGGAAACGCTTGCTGCTGGTACAAGCATGACCCCTCACAAACCTCCACCAGTTCAAACGATACCGAAAGAAATGAATCAAGAGGAAGCAGAACAGGAAAAGAGCCCAGAGCAGGTAGCTCAGGAAATAGGGCTGGAAACATTAATTGCAGAGGTGACAAGTCCTGTAGTGGTAGACCTGACTGTAACATCCAAGTCTGAAATGACGAAAAGTAACTAAGTTTTCACAACGGTAATTTTTTTTTACTAAGTAATCAAATACAAAAGTAACTCATCTATAATCCAATACAACATTTTTAATTTTGTTATAAACATGATCTCATTTTCATAAAACTGAAAGAAATGATATACATTAAACACTTTGTTTTCTAACAAATGAAATTTTCTTGAAACAACAAATATTGGAAACATACCATAAACATGCATCTCGATTGTCGACCCATCACATTCAAGACTCGGCATTCCTCAGTATTTGGAAGAGAAAGTATCTTCAAGGAGCTTAACCTCCAACCACAGATCGTCGGTCTCCCGCACTCCTTCCTAACCAGAAGTGGCCCTACCCTACTCAAGAGGATAGACTTAGGATAACCATCGGTGTTTGCCATCTGAGCTCTGGTGTTGTAACCTACGTGTCTTGTTATCGTGCAGATCCCTAGATACCCTCTAGTCATGCACGACACTCCACAAGAAACACCATCCAGTTACGGTGAACGTTCGATGCACTTGAGGATAGTACACCACCTTGGCCAAAGGATTTGTTTCTAATTAGCGTTCTAAGAATGCATGAACTCAGTTCACCCACCCTACTCGACTTGAACTGATCGAAATCCTACAGTTTCCTATTTGTATGGTTTGAACTAATTGACGACCTTAATGACCTCAAGGTTTAGGATTTCCTCTTGTAATAGCGCATGGCGCAACATTTATTCTAATCCCGAGTTCATAGTTTTATAAACTCATGTTCATGCTAATACATTATTTATAAGCGCCCACTCCTAAGTGTTTTCATATTCGTTTACTAGGTTCCCATGTTTGCACAACACACTCAAGTATCTAAAACATTTTCTGGCTATACCGAAATTCAAGGGTTCTAGACTCTTAAAGCCTACAAAACGATACTAGCATCGTCCCATGCCACATAATCTGGATTCAACATGCGGGTTTTCCACTCTACATGCTCGTCATAAAAACATGACGGTTTACGACACAAGTACATTAACTCCCTACTTCACTTTTTAAGTCAATTAATTTCACATAGTTATTGAGGTAAGAATCGCAAAATAAAATAATAAAAGATTTGAACTCTTTCTTATGACCTTAGAGATGACCCACACACACAGTCGACCTCTAACAAAAGATAAAAGACGAAAACGACTCAAGCTAGTTGCAACTACAACTTCAGCTATCAAACACATTAAAGTTTACGTCAAACATGCTTTAAATCTGTGGTTTTAATCTCCCACACATCACGCACGTGGAGCAACGTGATTTCTCGCAATGCAGCTATTGTTTTATGTACTCTAGGGTAGTTTTACGTTGATATCTCAGTCTTAAAGGAAACTCTTAATATTTTACGTCTTTAACGACGGTTTGAAGTTTGCAGCTCACATTTGCATCATGTAGTGACCATTCTTAGATGAGGGCACATTGAGGACTATGCTCTATCATAATACGACATTAACCATGAAAAGTAATGATCTATTTTCTAGTTTCTTGAATACTAACCGACGGTAGCATTATTGTTTCTGAGGTGTCTATTGTCATAAGACAATAGTGAAGTTTTTATAAAGATTAACCTCACACAGATTCGCAGTAGAAGACATTGTCTTCACAATCGATTCATTATAACATATCTATTCTCGCACAAATGAGACACATTTACTGGTCTACACAGAAAAATATAAGGGAAAAAGGAAATGAACCTGTTGACAGAGTTAGAGATTACTGTGGCAAGCTCCACTTCTCCTTTGGCTGGTCGTCCTCCTCTGGTTTACAAAACTCTCCCTATCTCCCTCTAACTCAATGACCGTCCACTCCAAACTATCCTCCTCTCTGCCGAACACTACTCCAGACAAAGGCAGGCTTCAGAGTTATCTTCTCTGCCGAACACTACACCGAAGTTTCCATCGTTCTCTCTCTGCCTGATGACTACACAACAGCTTCTACCCGTAGCTCTCTGCCGCTTCCCTTAGTTAACTCTCCTACTACTACTAAACTCTGCAGACCCTTCTCTCACTGACGTTTCCTCTTTCCTCAACTCCGCAGTTTCTCCTTCTCCAAATCACAACCACTTCTCCTCGTGATGAAAACCTGCAGATATCCTCTACACTCTCTATTCTACACATCTCCCGTCCCCACTTCTAACTCCCTCTAACTCACAATGATGGCCTTCTCCCATCTTTTACTGCCGACTCCTCTCTAATAGCAACGACCACTATCCCCTCTAACTACCTTCTCCCTCTCCGATGAAGGTCTCCAACAAACAACACTGCCATTTGTTTCTTAATACTGTGCAGCCTCTCCACTCTCCGTCGATATCTCCTCAGTCCCGTCTCCATCTTCCTCTCTAACGGCTTCAGCCCTCACTCCACTCTCTTCCACGACGGACAAAGCCCCTCGAACTGTGGTTAGTTAGCTTTTTACCAACAGCACACCAGTGATTTCGCTCTCTCAACGATGAGACAACATCGACAATAAATCCAATAGTTTAAACTTCTATCACAATCGCTGAACTTTCTCTCTTTCGCCCATGGTGGAGGAAATTAAGGCATTCAACAACTAGCGAAACATGCCTAAGCTCAAGGTGGTCGACATAACCGAGTATAACCGACTTCGATACTTACTACGACCTCAAGAAAGATTAAAATTCCTTCGGTGATGTGGCTTGCCAAAGGACATAACAACTCCGTCCTTATTAGAACAAAAAGGCATCAACCTTCCAAAACCAACTTAATATTGAATTGAGGAGTTAAAGCTCGACACGGCGGTGGTTACAAAATGGTTTGAGCAACGTTGGGGTCGAGAAGGAAAGAGAGACAAAGACTATCTAATTAAGAAAGCTCACGGTTAGATTGACAACAAATCGCGGTCAAAGCTAGAAGAAAAGACCCACGCTAAACGACGTCCATAAGTAATTATTTCACGTTATGGCTTCAAATCGACATTCGTCGATCTACAAGAAAAGAATAAATTCACAACACAAGTTTGACACGTTTTACGACAATCACGACGGATTGATCGTAACACAAACGAGTTCTTACAACGTTAGACGCACAAAGCTGACTTCTCGCATCTTTCGACTACGAGACAAGATTTACAATTTCACCACAAGATGGTTCATTAAATACTTATAAACGAAAATATTAAACGTCTTAATAAGTTGACCTCCTATGATGGACTTACAATGACATCGACAACTCCAAGATTCTATATGATGACTTTCGACTAGGATGTTATACTTTATCCTTTGACGTCGACCTCTAGTTAACTAACCCAACCGACAACCAAGACTAAAATGATGGTTCCAAGGTTCATCTACCTATTTGGCGTTCTCATTAACAAACACCTTTGGTTAATTTCTAGAGTCTATACTCTCTCTCAAAGATACTTTCTCTTCCCGTTGAACACTGTCCACCTGTTCCTGCAACGACAGACTCACATACAACTTTGTGGTCAAAGCACCTATGTTCAAATCAAAGCATAATATATCCAAACATCATTGCATTTATTATAAAGACATTTAGTCTACAATATCACCTTGATTGTAGTCATTAGATTCCACAATTTCATATAACAACTTTGTAAGATAAATCATCAGTTTCCATGTCCTTCACAACATATTAAATTACTAAAATTTGCAAGAAAGGAAATAACATAATTGTTTCCAAAAAGAGGGATGTAACATATCCTTCCCCTTTAAAAATCATCGTCCCCGATGATTAAGTTTATCAAGCAAAAATTTAAACTTAAAACAAACTTTTTATAACGCAACATTAATGTCTTTAAAAAGTTTTGGAAATCTTTGATAAATGTCTTTGTAGTCTTCCCAAGTGGCGCTATCCTCGCCATATTGGTCCCACTGTATTTTGCATTGCAAAACTTCTCGATTACGTAAACGAAGTTTACGCATTTCGAGCACCTTGAGTGGCTCGATCACAACCACCCTGGGTTCTTGCATCTGTAAGGAATCCCAGTTAAGGATGTGGTTATTACCTACAAAATATTTCTTTAAATACGAAACATGAAAAACATTATGCATCTTAGACAAGGCTGGAGGTAGAGCAACTTTGTAGGCAACCGGATTGATAATCTCAAGAACTTCGAAAGGTCTGACATAACGAGGAGCCAATTTCGAAGATTTACCAAATTTTATAGAACTCTTTTGGGGTTTCACTCGCAAAAGCACTTTCTCGCCAACAGAGAAGTGTCTAGGCACTCGTTTGCGATCTGCATAACTCTTTTGCCTGTCATTGGCTTCTGCCAACCTCTTCCTAATCACTTTAACTTTTTCTTCCATATCAGCAAGCATTTCAGGTCCAATGCTTATCCTATCTTCCAGCTTATCCCAGCTTATAGGAGTTCTGCATTTCCTTCCATATAATGCTTCAAATGGCGCCATCTTAATGGCAGAATGATAGGAGTTGTTATAGGCAAATTCGACAAGAGGTAGATATTCCTCCCATCTGTATTGCTGATCCATGCAATACATTCTCAAAAGGTCTTCTAATACCTGATTCACTCTTTCTGTCTGTCCATCAGTTTCCGGATGATAAGTAGTACTTACATTTAGTTTAGTCCCTAATGCAGAAAATAAGGTTTGCCAAAACCGTGAAGTTATCCGAGCATCTCTATCAGATATTATCTTTTCAGGTACCCCATGCAATCTAAAATTTCCTTGTACAAATTTTCGAGCCAAAAGATGTGCTCCATCTGTCAAATTTCCTGGTATAAAATGTGCAACCTTGGTTAGTTTATCCACAACAACCAATATTGCATCATGCATGTTCTTAGACATTGGCAACCCGTGGACAAAATCCATACTTATAACTTGCCATTTCCATTCCGGAATATCATGTGGGTACAACAACCCAGCAGGATGTTGGTGTTCTGCCTTAACTCTCTGACACTCCAAACAACTAGCTACAAACTTTGCAGCATCGCTTTTCATTCCCTTCCAGAAATATAGCGGCTTTACATCCGCTAACAGTTTAGTTACACCAGGGTGTCCAGAGTAAGGAGACAGTGAATTTCCTTCCACACAAGGTTTCTAAGTTCAACTGAATCAGGAACTATATTCTTCCCTTGAATCTCAGCAATCCATTGGATTCAAAACTGAATCCATCATATCTTGGGTCCTTAGGGTTTAGGTGCAGAGCCTGTTTCACTTGTTCATAATACTCATCTCCAGATAAGTTTTGCAATACTAAGTCTTTAAAGTTAGCATGTATGGAAATTATAGAGGCTATGTGCCTTCTTCTGCTTAAGGCATCAGCTACTCAGTTTTCCTTGCCTTTGATATAAGAAATTTCAAAATCATAATCTGCTATTAATTCCAACCATCTCCTTTGCCTTGCATTGAGATTAGGTTGTGTGAATATGTAGCAAAGGCTTTGATGATCAGATTTTAAAATAAAAGTCCTTCCCAACAAATAATGTCACCACATCTGAAGGGCGTGAATCACTGCTGCCAACTCTAAGTCATGAGGAGTGTAGTTCTGCTCATAATTTTTCAGCTTCCTTGACTCATAGGCTACTACCTTGCCATCTTGCATAAGCACGCCTCCCAATCCTTCCCCCGAGGCATCAGTGATAACCTCAAACTCTCCCTCAGGATCAGGAACTTTCAGAATTGGAGCGGTTGTTAATTTTTCTTTTAACAAGTCAAAAGCCTTTTGACATTCATCCGTCCAAACAAACCTTTTTCCTTTTCTCTGCAAAGAGGTAATGGGGCTAGCTATGCTTGAGAAATTTAACACAAATTTCCTGTAATACCCTGCCAATCCCATGAAACTTCATACCTCTGACACATTGGTCGGTTCAGGCCATTCCATAATAGCTTTTATTTTGGCCGGATCAACTAATATCCCATTGGCTGATATTATGTGCCCTAAGTACTGTTCTTCTTTCTCAAAGAAGGTGCACTTGGAGAGTTTCACATACAATTTGTGTTCCCTTAATTGTTGCAAGACTATTTGAAGATGTCGTGCATGCTCCTCTTCATTCTTGGAATAGATCAGAATGTCACCAATAAAAACTAACACAAACTTATCAAGACAATCTCTGAAAACACTATTCATAAGATTCATGAAGGCAGCAGGTGCATTGGTCAATCCAAACGGCAACACCGTGAACTCATAATGACCATACCTCATTCTAAATGCTGTCTTGGGAATGTCTTCGTCTTTCAACCTCAACTGATGGTATCCAGATCTCAGATCTATCTTGGAAAAGACCGATGCGCCATGCATTTGGTCAAATAGATCATCAATTCGTGGCAAGGGATACTTGTTCTTTATAGTTGCCTTGTTAAGCATCCTATAGTCTATACACAGCCTTAGAGTTCCATCTTTCTTTTTGACAAAGATAACGGGGGCTCCCCATGGTGATACACTTGGCCTAATTAGATTCTTAGACAATAACTCCTACAACTAAGCTTTTAATTCAATAAGTTCAGTGGTAGTCATACGATACGGAGCTTTAGAGATTGGCTCCGATCCTAGTTTAATGTCTATACCAAAGTCAAATGTTCTCTTCAGAGGCAAGCCTGGTAACTCCTCGGGAAATACATCTCTGAAGTTGCATAGATATGGATATCTTTCCTCAAATGATTGTTTCCCCGAGGCATCCTCTACTAGGTCCATCTTGACTGCAAAAAGTTGACATCCCTTTCGCCTAGCCCGCTTTAGCTGTTTTGAAGAAATGGATCTAACCCTTATTTCCCTTTGAATTCCTTGGAGATTCACTGTTTTGCCCGTCTCATCCAGACACTCAATGGTTTTATGAAAAAAATCTACTTTGGCTCGATGTTTCCACAACCAGCACGATCCTAGGATGACATCGTAGGACCCTAAAGGCGCTACGTATAAGTTTGCCTCAGTGGTGAAGTTAGAAACATCAATCCTAGCTTCGAACAAACATTGCTCTACCTGAGCCTTTGAGTTATTTGCATACTCAACTGTCCAGGGTTTTGACATAAAACCAGCTTTTCTGGAAAATTTACTTAAGACTCTAGGTGACACAAAATTTTTTGTTGCACCAGTATCAAAAAGAATAGAAACAGGAACTCCAAATAATGTACCTGTCATCTCAATAGGAGTGATCTGATACTCCGCTTGCCGATTGTCAAGAGTGGCATGAATCCTTTGCTGAAAGGCTTCCTGTTGTGTAGGAAGCTCCGTGTTCCTAGGCCTCCCATTCCGCTTCTTGTTGGGGCAACGGTTGGCATAATGATCTCCTCCACAAGAAAAACATCCTCCTATAGGTCCTCGCTTCTCAGATGGCCTACTTGCAGAATCACCATTCTTCTTAAAATTTGCATTTCTCTTAAAATCTTCACCTCTTCGCTCAATACCAAATCCTCCTTGATTCTTTCCATTTCCCCTATCAAACTTCCTGTTTCCGTATCCCTTCTCATTTTTCCTTTTATAAGACTGATCATTGTAGTTCTCATCAAACTTCTTGTGTTTCTTGTCATGGTAAGCAGAGATAGATTTGATCTTCTGCTCTTGTTTTATTGCCTTTTCATAAACTTGATCCATTGTGCTTGGACCATGCACCTCCACCTCACCGCCGATCTGAGGATTGAGTCCCATGATGAACTTTCTGATTCGGAACCTTTCATCCTTTTGGTATTGAGGAACATACTTCAGTAGTCTAGTGAATTTTTCTGCATACTCGACCACAGATAACTCACCTTGCCTGAGGTTTTGGAAATCCATTAACTTCTGATCAAAGTATAACTGAGGTAACCACCATTTTCGGAATAGTTCCACGAACTCATCCCATGTCACCTTCAAGGGACTTAATTCCAGCTCCATTTTCTTATTCATCCACCACGTGGATGCTTCCCCTGATAGCTGATAGGCTCTCCACACGGCTTTAGTAACCTCAGAGTAGTTTCTGATCTCAAAATATTTCTCCATCTCCGTTAACCATGCCTCTGCTACATCTCCAGTTTTCGTTCCATCAAACTTTGGAGGGTTAACCTTCTTCATATCCTTAGATAACTCTAATGCAAGTTTATCCTTGGTTTTTCTTTGGGCTTGACTGTCGTTAGGATGTTCACTTGACGTGCCATTTTCCCAATGCTTACTCTTGCTTGTGTAGTGTGAGTTCTCATTTCCACCCTTTGTGTTACCAATTTCATCTATTTTCTTCTCTAGTTTGTTCAACCTTTCCTTGGTTTCAGTGAGCATGTTGAGGATCCTATCCAACTTGTCAGTGGAGTTTTCCCGAGAGTTATGACCCTCCCGATCCTCCCCCTCGTTAAACCCTGATTGGTCCATGCTAGTTTAGTTTCACACCTGTTTAAACATATACTAATCAATTTTACGCTTATTATATTAAATATCATAAAAGAACACAACAATTGATCATATTCATAATTGTTCTCAAACCAAAATTTTGTCTTTATTCATTTTGCAAAATTGTTTCAACATCATTAGAGATAGACAAATCTCATGTTTCTACTCAGTGTTATCTAATGGAGTGTAACCTTTGGATTCATTATCCGACACATAATCACGAGGTGTATACCCCTCAGACTCACTATCAGAAGATAGCTCAATAATCTCAGCTCTAGGTACTACACGAGGATCTCTAGTGATCATGGGTATAGTAATAGGTACACTCTCAGGTACACTATCAGTTACAATCCAGGAGCAGCGGTTGATCATGATTCGAGCTGCCGTCGCTGCTCCCTCTAGGAGTTCTCTCCTCACTCGCTTAAGTCGTGACATTGCATTAGCTAAGGTTTCCACATCATCAAGCCAAATGTCATTTTCATCATTGGTTTTCTCTATGGTCTTGATCATCGCAAGCCGTTTCTGCTTAGCTTGCAGATAACGCTTCTTACCCGTGAAGGATTTTCTTGCAGTTTTCTTGGTGTATACCATCCTGGCACAATAAATCAAATCATTAGCTACCCGCATAATGATGATTTCCTAATCAGGTTAGTGGACTCATCAGCTCTAGTGCTGAACCTGGTTAGCTCTGATACCATATGTAACATCCAAGTCCGAAATGACAAAAAATAACTAAGTTTTCACAACGGTAATTTTTTTTTTACTAAGTAATCAAATACAAAAGTAACTCATCTATAATCCAATACAACATTTTTCATTTTATTATAAACATGATCTCATTTTCATAAAACTGAAAGAAATGATATACATTAAACACTTTGTTTTCTAACAAATGAAATTTTCTTGAAACAACAAATATTGGAAACATACCATTAACATGCATCTCGATTGTCGACCCATCTTTTACTGCCGACTCCTCACTAATAGCAATGACCACTATCCCCTCTAACTACCTTCTCCCTCTCCGATGAAGGTCTCCAACAAACAACACTGTCGTTTGTTTCTTCATATTGCGCAGCCTCTCCACTCTCTGTCGATATCTCCTCAGTCCCGTCTCCATCTTCCTCTCTAACGGCTTCAGCCCTCACTCCACTCTCTTCCACGACGGACAAAGCCCCTCGAACTGTGGTTAGTTAGCTTTATAGACTTAGTATTCAACATGCGGGTTTTCCACTCTACATGCTCGTCATAAAAACATGACGGTTTACGACACAAGTACATTAACTCCCTACTTCGCTTTTAAAGTCAATTAATTTCGCATAGTTATTGAGGTAAGAATCGCAAAATAAAATAATAAAAGATTTGAACTCTTTCATATGACCTTAGAGATGATCCACACACACGGTCGACCTCTAACAAAAGATAAAAGATGAAAACGACTCAAGCTAGTTGCAACTACAACTTCAGCTATCAAACACATTAAAGTTTACGTCAAACATGCTTTAAATATGTGGTTTTAATCTCCCACACATCACGCACGTGGAGCAACGTGATTTCTCGCAATGCAGCTATTGTTTTATGTACTCTAGGGTAGTTTTATGTTGATATCTCAGTCTTAAAGGAAACTCTTAATATTTTACGTCTTTACTGACGGTTTGAAGTTTGCAGCTCACATTTGCATCATGTAGTGACCATTCTTAGATGAGGGCACATTAAGGACTATGCTCTATCATAATACGACATTAACCATGAAAAGTAATGATCTATTTTCTAGTTTCTTGAATACTAACTGACAGTAGCATTATTGTTTCTGAGGTTTCTATTGTCATAATACAGCAGTGAAGCATTTATAAAGATTAACCTCACACAGATTCGTAGTAGAAGACATTGTCTTCACAATCGATTCATTATAACATATCTATTCTCGCACAAATGAGACACATTTACTGGTCTACACAGAAAAATAGAAGGGAAAAAGGAAATGAACCTGTTGACAGAGTTAGAGATTACTGTGGCAAGCTCCACTTCTCCTTTGGCTGGTCGTCCTCCTCTGGTTTACAAAACTCTCCCTATCTCCCTCTAACTCAAAGACCGTCCACTCCAAACTATCCTCCTCTCTGCCGAACACTACTCCAAACAAAGGCAGGTTTCAGAGTTATCTTCTCTGCCGAACACTACACCGAAGTTTCCATCGTTCTCTCTCTCCCCGATGACTACACAACAGCTTCTACCCGTAGCTCTCTGCCGCTTCTCCTTAGTTAACTCTCCTACTACTACTAAACTCTGCAGACCCTTCTCTCACTGACGTTTCCTCTTTCCTCAACTCCGCAGTTTCTTCTTCTCCAAATCACAACCACTTCTCCTCGCGATGAAAACCTGTAGATATCCTCTACACTCTCTATTCTACACATCTCCCGTCCCCACTTCTAACTCCCTCTAACTCACGATGATGGCCTTCTCCCATCTTTTACTGCCGACTCCTCACTAATAGCAACGACCACTATCCCCTCTAACTACCTTCTCCCTCTCCGATGAAGGTCTCCAACAAACAACACTGCCGTTTGTTTCTTAATACTGTGCAGCCTCTCCACTCTCCGTCGATATCTCCTCAGTCCCGTCTCCATCTTCCTCTCTAACGGCTTCAGCCCTCACTCCACTCTCTTCCACGATGGACAAAGCCCCTCGAACTGTGGTTAGTTAGCTTTTTACCAACAGCACACCAGTGATTTCGCTCTCTCAACGATGAGACAACATCGACAATAAATCCAATAGTTTAAACTTCTATCACAATCGCTGAACTTTCTCTCTTTCGCCCATGGTGGAGGAAATTAAGGCATTCAACAACTAGCGAAACATGCCTAAGCTCAAGGTGGTCGACATAACTGAGTATAACCGACTTCGATACTTACTACGACCTCAAGAAAGATTAAAATTCCTTCGGTGATGTGGCTTGCCAAAGGACATAACAACTCCGTCCTTACTAGAAGCAAAAGGCATCAACCTTCCAAAACCAACTTAATATTGAATTGAGGAGTTAAAGCTTGACATGGCAGTGGTTACGAAATGGTTTGAGCAACGTTGGGGTCGAGAAGGAAAGAGAGACAAAGACTATCTAATTAAGAAAGCTCACGGTTAGATTGACAACAAATCGCGGTCAAAGCTAGAAGAAAAGACCCACGCTAAACGATGTCCATAAGTAATTATTTCACGTTATGGCTTCAAATCGACATTCGTCGATCTACAAGAAAAGAATAAATTCATAACACAAGTTCGACGCGTTTTACAACAATCATGACGGATTGATCGTAACACAAACGAGTTCTTACAACGTTAGACGCACAAAGCTGACTTCTCGCATCTTTCGACTACAAGACAAGATTTAAAATTTTGCCACAAGATGGTTCATTAAATACTTATAAATGAAAATATTAAATGTCTTAATAAGTCGACCTGCTATGATGGACTTACAACGACATCGACAACTCCAAGATTCTATATGACGACTTTCGGCTAGGATGTTATACTTTATCCTTTGACGTCGACCTCTAGTTAACTAACCCAACCGACAACCAAGACTAAAATGATGGTTCCAAGGTTCATCTACCTGTTTGGCGTTCTCATTAACAAACACCTTTGGTTAATTTCTAGAGTCTATACTCTCTCTCAAAGATACTTTCTCTTCCCGTCGAACACTGTCCACCTATTCCTGCAACGACAGACTCACATACAACTTTGTGGTCAAAGCACCTATGTTCAAATCAAAGCATAATATATCCAAACATCATTGCATTTATTATAAAGACATTTAGTCTACAATATCACCTTGATCGTAATCATTAGATTCCACAATTTCATATAACAACTTTGTAAGATAAATCGTCAGTTTCCATGTCGTTCAAAACATATTAAATTACTGAAATTTGCAAGAAAGTAAATAACATGATTGTTTCCAAAAAGAGGGATGTAACATATCCTTCCCCTTTAAAAATCATCGTCCCCGATGATTAAGTTTATCAAGCAAAAATTTAAACTTAAAACAAACTTTTTATAACGCAACATTAATGTCTTTAAAAAGTTTTGGAAATCTTTGATAAATGTCTTTGTAGTCTTCCCAAGTGGTGCTATCCTCGCCATATTGGTCCCACTGTATTTTGCATTGCAAAACTTCTCGATTACGTAAACGAAGTTTACGCATTTCGAGCACCTTGAGTGGCTCGATCACAACCACCCCGGGTTCTTGCATCTGTAAGGAATTCCAGTTAAGGATGTGGTTATTACCTACAAAATATTTCTTTAAATATGAAACATGAAAAACATTATGCATCTTAGACAAGGCTGGAGGTAGAGAAACTTTGTAGGCAACCGGATTGATAATCTCAAGAACTTCGAAAGGTCCGACATAACGAGGAGCCAATTTCGAAGATTTACCAAATTTTATAGAACTCTTTTGGGGTTTCACTCGCAAAAGCACTTTCTCGCCAACAGAGAAGTGTCTAGGCACTCGTTTGCGATCTGCATAACTCTTTTGCCTGTCATTGGCTTCTGCCAACCTCTTCCTAATCACTTTAACTTTTTCTTCCATATCAGCAAGCATTTCAGGTCCAATGCTTATCCTATCTTTCAGCTTATCCCAGCTTATAGGAGTTCTGCATTTCCTTCCATATAATGCTTCAAATGGCGCCATCTTAATGGCAGAATGATAGGAGTTGTTATAGGCAAATTCGACAAGAGGTAGATATTCCTCCCATCTGTATTGCTGATCCATGCAATACATTCTCAAAAGGTCTTCTAATACCTGATTCACTCTTTCTGTCTGTCCATCAGTTTCCGGATGATAAGCAGTACTTACATTTAGTTTAGTCCCTAATGCAGAAAATAAGGTTTGCCAAAACTGTGAAGTTATCCGAGCATCTCTATCAGATATTATCTTTTCAGGTGCCCCATGCAATCTAAAAATTTCTTGCACAAATTTTTGAGCCAAAAGATGTGCTCCATCTGTCAAGTTTCTAGGTATGAAATGTGTGACCTTGGGTAGTTTATCCACAACAACCAATATTGCATCATGCCTATTCTTAGACATTGGTAACCCCTGGACAAAATCCATACTAATAACTTGCCATTTCCATTCCGGAATATCATGTGGGTACAACAACCCAGCAGGATGTTGGTGTTCTGCCTTAACTCTCTGACACTCCAAACAACTAGCTACAAACTTTGCAGCATCACTTTTCATTCCCTTCCAGAAATATAGCAGCTTTACATCCGCTAACAGTTTAGTTACACCAGGGTGTCCAGAGTAAGGAGCACAGTGAACTTCCTTCCACACAAGGTTTCTAAGTTCAACTGAATCAGGAACATATATTCTTCCCTTGAATCTCAGCAATCCATTGGATTCAAAATTGAATCCGTCATATCTTGGGTCCTTAGGGTTTAGGTGCAGAGCCTATTTCACTTGTTCATAATACTCATCTCTAGATAAGTTTTGCAATACTAAGTCTTTAAAGTTAGCATGTATGGAAATTATAGAGGCTATGTGCCTTCTTCTGCTTAAGGCATCAGCTACTCGGTTTTCCTTGCCTTTGATATAAGAAATTTCAAAATCATAATATGCTATTAATTCCAACCATCTCCTTTGCCTTGCATTGAGATTAGGTTGTGTGAATATGTAGCGAAGGCTTTGATGATCAGATTTTAAAATAAAAGTCTTTCCCAACAAATAATGTCGCCACATCTGAAGGGCGTGAACCACTGCTGCCAATTCTAGGTCATGAGGAGCGTAGTTCTGCTCATAATTTTTCAGCTTCCTTGACTCATAGGCTACTACCCTGCCATCTTGCATAAGCACACCTCCCAATCCTTCCCCCGAGGCATCAGTGATAACCTCAAACTCTCCCTCAGTATCAAGAACTTTCAGAATTGGAGCGGTTGTTAATTTTTCTTTTAACAAGTCAAAAGCCTTTTGACATTCATCCGTCCAAACAAACCTTTTTCCTTTTCTCTGCAAAGAGGTAATAGGGCTAGCAATGCTTGAGAAATTCAACACAAATTTCTTGTAATACCCTGCCAATCCCATGAAACTTCGTACCTCTGACACATTGGTCGGTTCAGGCCATTCCATAATAGCTTTTATTTTGGCCAGATCAACTGATATCCCATCGGCTGATATTATATGCCCCAAATACTGTACTTCTTTCTGAAAGAAAGTGCACGTTGAGAGTTTCGCATACAATTTGTGTTCCCTTAATCGTTGCAAGACTATTTGAAGATGTCGTGCATGCTCCTCTTCATTTTTGGAATAGATCAGAATGTCATCAATAAAAACTGACACAAACTTATCAAGACAATCTCTGAAAACACTATTCATAAGATTCATGAAGGCAGCAGGTGCGTTGGTCAATCCAAACGGTAATATCGTGAACTCATAATGACCATACCTCGTTCTAAATGCTGTCTTGGGAATGTCTTCGTCTTTCAACCTCAACTGATGGTATCCAGATCTTAGATCTATCTTGGAAAAGACCGATGCACCACGCATTTGGTCAAATAGATCATCAATTTGTGGCAAGGGATACTTGTTCTTTATAGTTGCCTTGTTAAGCATCCTATAGTCTATACACAACCTTAGAGTTCCATCTTTCTTTTTGACAAAGATAACCGGGGCTCCCCATGGTGATACGCTTGGTCTAATTAGATTCTTGGACAATAGCTCCTGCAACTGAGCTTTTAATTCCATAAGTTCTGTGGTAGTCATACGATACGGAGCTTTAGAGATTGGCTCCGATCCTTTTTTAATATCTATGCCAAAGTCAAATGTTCTCTTTGGAGGCAATCCTGGTAACTCCTCTGGAAATACATCCCTGAAGTTGCATAGATATGGATATCTTTCCTCAAATGATTGTTTCCCCGAGGCATCCTCTACTAGGTCCATCTTGACTGCAAAAAGTTGACATCCCTTTCGCCTAGCCTGCTTTAGTTGTTTTGATGAAATGGATCTAACCTTTATTTCCCTCTGTATTCCTTGGAGATTTACAGTTTTGCCCGTCTAATCCAGACACTCAATGGTTTTATGAAAACAATCTACTTTGGCTCGATGTTTCCACAACCAGCTCATTCCTAGGATGACATCGTAGGACCCTAAAGGCGCTACGTATAAGTTTGCCTCAGTGGTGAAGTTAGAAACATCAATCCTAGCTTCGAACAAACATTTCTCTACCTGAGCCTTTGAGTTATTTGCATACTCAACTGTCCAGGGTTTTGACATAAAACCAACTTTTCTAGAAAATTTACTTAGGACTCTAGGTGACACAAAATTTTCTGTTGCACCAGTATCAAATAGAATAGAAACAGGAACTCCAAATAAGGTACCTGTCATCTCAATAGGAGTGATCTGATACTCCGCTTGCCGATTGTCAAGAGCGGCATGAATACTTTGCTGAAAGGCTTCCTGTTGTGAAGGAAGCTCCGTGTTCCTAGGCCTCCCATTCGGCTTCTTGTTGGGGCAACGGTTGGCATAATGATCTCCTCCACAAGAAAAACATCCTCCTATAGGTCCCTGCTTCTCAGATGGCCTACTTGCAGAATCACCATTCTTCTTAAAATTTGCATTTCTCTTAAAATCTTCACCTCTTCGCTCAATACCAAATCCTCCTTGATTCTTTCGATTTCCCCTATCAAACTTCCTATTTCCATATCCCTTCTCATTTTTCCTTTTATAAGACTGATCATTGTAGTTCTTATCAAACTTCTTGTGTTTCTTATCATGGTAAGCAGAGATAGATTTGATCTTTTGCTCCTGTTTAATTGCCTTTTCATAAGCTTGATCCATTGTGCTTGGACCATGCACCTCCACCTCACCGCCGATCTGAGGATTGAGTCCCATGATGAACTTTCTGATTCGGAACCTTTCGTCCTTTTGGTATTGGGGAACATACTTCAGCAGTCTAGTGAATTTTTCTGCGTACTCGACCACAGATAGTTCACCTTGCCTGAGGTTTTCAAAATCTGTTAACTTCTGATCAAAGTATAACTAAGGTAAACACCATTTTCAGAATAGTTCCACAAACTCATCCCATGTCACCTTCAAGGGACTTAATTCCAGCTCCATTTTCTTATTCATCCACCAAGTGGATGCTTCCCTAGACAGCTGATAGGCTCCCCACACGGCTTTAGTAACCTCAGAGTAGTTTCTGATCTCAAAATATTTCTCCATCTCAGTCAACCATGCTTCAGCTGCATCTCCAGTTTTCTTTCCATCAAACTTTGGAGGGTTAACCTTCTTCATATCCTTAGATAACTCTAACACAAGTTTATCCTTGGTTCTTCTTTGGGCTTCACTGTCGTCAGGATGCTCACTTGTCGTGCCATTATCCCAATGTTTACTCTTGCTTGTGTAGTGTGAGTTCTCGTTTCCACCCTCTGTGTTACCAGTTTCATCTATTTTCTTCTCTAGTTTGTTCAACCTTTCCTTGGTTTCAGTGAGCATGTTGAGGATCCTATCCAACTTGTCAGTGAAGTTTTCCCAAGAGTTATGACCTTCCCGATCCTCCCCCTTGTTAAACTCTGATTGGTCCATGCTAAAATAGTTTCACACCTGTTTAAACATATACTAATCAGTTTTATGCTTATAATATATTAAATATCATAAAAGAACACAACAATTGATCATAATCATAATTGTTTTCAAACCAAAATTTTGTCTTTATTCATTTTGCAAAATTGTTTCAACATCATTAGAGATAGACAAATCTCATGTTTCTACTCAGTGTTATCTAGTGGAGTGTAACCTTCGGATTCATTGTCCGACACATAATCACGAGGTGTATACCCCTCAGACTCACTATCAGAACATAACTCAATAATCTCAGCTCTAGGTACTACACGAGGATCTCTAGTGATCATGGGTATAGTAATAGGTACACTCTCAGGTACACTAACAGGTACACTATCAGTTACAATCCAGTAGCAGCAGTTGATCATGATTCGAGCTGCTGTCGTTGCTCCCTCTAGGAGTTCTCTCCTCACTCGCTTAAGTCGTGACATTGCATTGGCTAAGGTTTCCACATCATCAAGCCAAATGTCATTTTCGTCATTGGTTTTCTCTATGGTCTTGATCATCGCAAGTCATTTCTGCTTAGCTTGCAGATAACGCTTCTTACCCGCGAAGGATTTTCTTGCGGTTTTCTTGGTGTATACCATCCTGGGACAATAAATCAAATCATTAGCTACCCGCATAATAATGATTTCCTAATCAGGTTAGTGGACTCATCAGCCCTAGTGCTGAACCTGGTTAGCTCTGATACCATATGTAACATCCAAGTCCGAAATGACAAAAAGTAACTAAGTTTTCACAACAGTAATAATTTTTTTTTTACTAAGTAATCAAATACAAAAGTAACTCATCTATAATCCAATACAACATTTTTCATTTTATTATAAACATGATCTCATTTTCATAAAACTGAAAGAAATGATATACATTAAACACTTTGTTTTCTAAGAAATGAAATTTTCTTGAACCAACAAATATTGGAAACATACCATTAACATGCATCTCGACTATCGACCCATCACATTCAAGACTCGGCATTCCTCAGTATTTGGAAGAGAAAGTATCTTCAAGGAGCTTAACCTCCAACCACAGACTGTCAGTCTCCCGCACTCCTTCCTAACCGGAAGTGGCCCTACCCTACTCAAGAGGATAGACTTAGGATAACCATCGGTGTTTGCCATCTGAGCTCTGGTGTTGTAACCTACGTGTCTTGTTATCGTGCAGATCCCTAGATACCCTCTAGTCATGCACGACACTCCACAAGAAACGCCATCCAGTTACGGTGAACGTTCGATGCACTTGAGGATAGTACACCACCTTGGCCAAAGGATTTGTTTCTAATTAGCGATCTAAGAACGCATGAACTCAGTTCACCCACCCTACTCGACTTGAACTGATCAAAATCCTGCAGTTTCCTGTTTGTATGGTTTGAACTAATTGACGACCTTGATGACCTCAAGGTTTAGGATTTCCTCCTGTAATAGCGCATGGCACAACATTTATTCTAATCCTGAGTTCATAGTTTTATAAACTCATGTTCATGCTAATACATTATTTATAAGCGCCCACTCCTAAGTGGTTTCATATTCGTTTACTAGGTTCCCATGTTTGCACAACACACTCAAGTATCTAAAACATTTTCCCGCTATCCTGAAATTCAAGGGTTCTAGACTCTTAAAGCCTACAAAACGATACTAGCATCGTCGCATGCCACATAATCTGGATTCAACATGCGGGTTTTCCACTCTACATGCTCGTCATAAAAACATGACGGTTTACGACACAAGTACATTAACTCCCTACTTCGCTTTTAAAGTCAATTAATTTCGCATAGTTATTGAGGTAAGAATCGCAAAATAAAATAATAAAAGATTTGAACTCTTTCTTATGACCTTAGAGATGACCCACACACACGGTCGACCTCTAACAAAAGATAAAAGACGAAAACGACTCAAGCTAGTTGCAACTACAACTTCGGCTATCAAACACATTAAAGTTAACGTGAAATAATTATTTATGGACGTCATTTAGCGTGAGTCTTTTCTTCTAGTCTTTGTCTCTCTTTCCTTCTCGACCCCAACGATGCTCAAACCATTTCGTAACCATCGCCGTGTCGAGTTTTAACTCCTCAATTCAATCTTTAAGTTGGTCTTGGAAGGTTGATGCCTTTTTGTTCTTGTAAGGACGGAGTTGTTATGTCCTTTGGCAAGCCACATCACCGAAGGAACTTTAATCTTTCTTGTGGTCGTAGTAAGCATTGAAGTCGGTTTAACTTCTTATGGTCGTAGTAAGTTTTTGAAGTCGATTATACTCAATTAAACAACTTCCCTGAGTTTAGGCTGTTTCAGTGGTCTTTTAATGTTTTAAACCACTCTCACCATAGCACGAGTGAGAGGAGGATGGGCGGTTGAGTTGCGAGAAACCACAGATTATGGCAGATGCCCCATCATTAAGGTGGGTGCGAAGGCATCAAAGTTAGTGGTTGTGTAGATTATGAGGAAAAAACCGCAGGGAGTTTCCTACGCGGTAGGGAAGTTAGACTGGGAAGGTAGTTAGTAGTGGAATGAGCAAGTGGAGACTCGGATGTGAAGAAAAGGCAAAGAGGAGACTGTCAGGGATGGATAAAAGGAAAATGGCAGAGAAAAATGCCACTTTTCACTCTTGTATCGTGGGATATAGGGGAGACACTGTCGACGGAAGAGGAAGTCTATTGCTACGTGAAAGGAGAGTGCTTGAGTAGTGGCAGGCGGTTGAGAAGAGAAAGGGAAAACTGCATAGAGGTGAGAGGAGTTTTAGAGAGTAGCGGTCGTGGTTTGTAGGGGGGATAGCAAATCGGGGGTAGAGAAGAGCAAAGGAAAAGGTGACTGTCGTGGTGAGGGAGAGAAGGAAAAATAGCAGAGAGAGAAACGGAATTGTTTTTACTTCTGCATCATGGAGAGGGTGAGAGTTTTGGGTAGAAGTTGGCAAGCGTGAGTGAGGGAGGAGTGGGAGATAGTAAGAAGTGGGAGAGACAGAAATTGAAGGGAGTTTGTCGTTGTCTTGAGGAGAGAAACAACAGAGAGAGAACAACGGAAGCTTCTGTGTAGTGATCGGCAGAGAAGATAATTGTGGGAGCCTGTCTTAGTCGTGAGTTGTGTCCGGCAGAGAGGAGGATAGCTTGGAGTGGGCTGTCATTGTATTAGAGGGAGATAGAGAGAGTTTTGTAAACCAGAGGAGGACGACTAGCCAAAGGAGAAGTGGAACTTGCCGCAGTAATCTCTTTCTCTGTCAACAGGTTCTTTTCCATTTTCTCTTCTGTTTCTCGGTATAGACCAGTAAATGTGTCTCATTTGTGCAAGAATAATTATGTTACAATGAATGAAATGTGAAGACAATGTCTTCTACTGCGAATCTATGTGAGGTTAATGGTTATAAATGCTTCATTGCTATCTTATGGTAATAGAAACCTCAGTGACAATAACGCTGCTGTCGATTAGTATGCAAGAACTTAGAAAATAGATTATTACCTCTCTTGGTAGATGTCGTAAGACGATAGAGCATAGGTCTCCATGTGCTTTCCTCAAAGATTGATCAATGCATGATTGCTAATGTGAACTACAAACTTCAAAAGACGTAAAATATTAAAGAGTTCCTTCAAGACAGAGATATCAACGTAAAACTGCCCTTGGGGCACTTGAAACAATAGCTCCTTAGTGAGAAAATACTTTGCTCCACGAGCGTGTTGTGTAGGAGAGATAAACCACAGATTTAAAACATGTTTGACGTAAACTTTAATGTGTTTGATAGCCGAAGTTGTAGTTGCAACTAGCTTGAGTCGTTTTCATGTTTTATCTTTTGTTAGAGGTCGACCGTGCGTTGGTCATCTCTAAAGTCGTAAGAAAGACTCCAAATCTTTTATTATTATAGTTTACAATTATTACCTCATTAACTGTTGTGAAATAAATTGACTTGAAGGAGAATAGGGAGTTAATGTATTTGGGTTGGTCGTAAACCGTCATGGTTTTGAAATAAGCAAGTAGAGTGGAAAACCCGCTTCTGAAACTAGATTACATTGCATGCAACGATTCTAGTATCATTTTGTAGACCTTATGAGTCTAGAATCCTTGAATTCTGGGATAATGGGAAATGGTTTAGATACTTGAGTATGTTGTGTAAACATGGGAACCAAGTAAACAAATATGAAACCACTTAGGAGTGGACATTTTTAAACAATGTTTTTACAGGAAAATAGGATTATGAAACTCTGAACTCGAGATTAGAGTAAATATTGCGCCATGCGCTATTATAGGAGGAAATCCTAAACCCTTGAGGTCATTAAGGTCGTCAGTTAGTTCAAACTATACAAATAGGAAACTGTAGGATTTCGATCAGTTCAAGTCGAGTAGGGTGGGTGAACCAAGTTCATGCGTTCTTAGAACGCTAATTAAAAACAAATCCTTTGGCCAAGGTGGTGTACTATCCTCAAGTGCATCGAACGTTCACCGTAACTGGATGGCGTTTCTTGTGGAGTGTTGTGCATGACTAGAGGGTATCTAGGGATCTGCACAATAACAAGACACGTAGGTTACAACACTAGAGCTCAGATGGCAAACACCGATGGTTATCCTAAGTCTATCCTCTTGAGTAGGGTAGGGCCACTTCCAGTTAGGAAGGAGTGCGGGAGACCGACGGTCTGTGGTTGGAGGTTAAGCTCCTTGAATATACTTTCTCTTCCAAATACTGAGGAATGCCGAGTCTTGAATGTGATGGATCGACAATCGAGATGCATGTTTATGGTATGTTTCCAATATTTGTTGTTTCAAGAAAATTTCATTTGTTAGAAAACAAAGTGTTTATTGTATATCATTTCTTTCAGTTTTATGAAAATGAGATCATGTTTATGATAGAATGAAAAATGTTGTATTGGATTATAGATAAGTTTATTTGTGTTTGTTTACCTAGTAAAAAAAAAAAAATTACCGTTGTGAAAACCTAGTTTTCTTGTCTTTTCGGATTTGGATGTTATATATGGTAATGAGCGAAGAGGTGAAGATTTTAAGAGAAATGCAAATTTTAAGAAGAATGGTGATTCTGCAAGTAGGCCATCTGAGAAGCGAGGACCTATAGGAGGATGCTTTTCTTGTGGAGGGGATCATTATGCCAACCATTGCCCCAACAAGAAGCCGAATGGGAGGCCTAGGAACATGGAGCTTCCTTCACAACAGGAAGCCTTTCAACAAAGGATTCATGCCACTCTTGACAATCGGCAAGCGGAGTATCAGATCACTCCTATTGAGATGACAGGTACCTTATTTGGAGTTCCTATTTCTATTCTTTTTGATACTGGTGCAACAGAAAATTTTGTGTCACCTAGAGTCTTAAGTAAATTTTCCAGAAAAGCTGGTTTTATGTCAAAACCTTGGACAGTAGAGTATGCAAATAACTCAAAGGCTCAGGTAGAGCAATGTTTGTTTGAAGCTAGGATTGATGTTTCTAACTTCACCACTGAGGCAAACTTATACGTAGCGCCTTTAGGGTCCTACGATGTCATCCTAGGAATGCGCTGGTTGTGGAAACATCGAGCCAAAGTAGATTGTTTTCATAAAACCATTGAGTGTCTAGATGAGACGGGCAAAACAATGAATCTCCAAGGAATTCAAAGGGAAATAAGGGTTAGATCCATTTCTTCAAAACAACTAAAACGGGCTAGACGAAAGGGATGTCAACTTTTTGCAGTCAAGATGGACCTAGTAGAAGAAACCTCGGAGGAACAATCATTTGAGGAAAGATATCCATATCTATGCAACTTCAGAGATGTATTTCCCGAGGAGTTACCAGGCTTGCCTCCGAAGAGAACATTTGACTTTGGTATAGACATTAAACCAGGATTGGAGCCAATCTCTAAAGCTCCGTATCGTATGACTACCACTAAACTTATGGAATTAAAAGCTCAGTTGCAGGAGTTATTGTCTAAGAATCTAATTAGGCCAAGTGTATCACCATGGGGAGCCCCAGTTATCTTTGTCAAAAAGAAAGATGGAACTCTAAGGCTGTGTATAGACTATAGGATGCTTAAGAAGGCAACTATAAAGAACAAGTATCCCTTGCCACGAATTGATGATCTATTTGACCAAATGCGTGGCGCATCGGTCTTTTCCAAGATAGATCTGAGATCTGGATACCATCAGTTAAGGTTGAAAGATGAAGACATTCCCAAGACAGCATTTAGAACGAGGTATGGTCATTATGAGTTCACGGTGTTGCCATTTGGATTGACCAACGCACCTGCTGCCTTCATGAATCTTATGAATAGTGTTTTCAGAGATTATCTTGATAAGTTTGTGTTAGTTTTCATGGATGACATTCTGATCTATTCCAAAAATGAAGAGGAGCATGCACGACATCTTCAAATAGTCTTGCAACGATTAAGGGAGCACAGATTGTATGCGAAACTCTCCAAGTGCACCTTCTTTCAGAAAGAAGTACAGTACTTAGGGCACATAATATCAGTCGATGGGATATCAGTTGATCCGGACAAAATAAAAGCTATTATGGAATGGCCTGAACCTACCAATGTGTCAGAGGTACGAAGTTTCATGGGATTGGTAGGGTATTATAGGAAATTTGTGTTGAATTTCTCAAGCATAGCTAGCCCCATTACCTCTTTGCAGAGAAAAGGAAAAAGGTTTGTTTGGACAGATGAATGTCAAAAGGCTTTTGACTTGTTAAAAGAAAAATTAAAAACCGCTCCAATTCTGAAAGTTCCTGATCCTGAGGGAGAGTTTGAGGTTATCACTGATGCCTCGGGGGAAGGATTGGGAGGTGTGCTTATGCAAGATGGCAGGGTAGTAGCCTATGAGTCAAGGAAGCTAAAAAATTATGAGCAGAACTACGCTCCTCATGACCTAGAGTTGGCAGTAGTGGTTCACGCCCTTCAGATGTGGCGACATTATTTGTTGGGAAGGACTTTTATTTTAAAATCTGATCGTCAAAGCCTTTGCTACATATTCACACAACCTAATCTCAATGCAAGGCAAAGGAGATGGTTGGAATTAATAGCAGATTATGATTTTGAAATTTCTTATATCAAAGGCAAGGAAAACCGAGTAGTAGATGCCTTAAGTAGAAGAAGACACATAGCCTCTATAATTTCCATACATGCTAACTTTAAAGACTTAGTATTGCAAAACTTATCTGGAGATGAGTACTATGAACAAGTGAAACAGGCTCTACACCTAAACCCTAAGGACCCAAGATATGACGGATTCAGTTTTGAATCCAATGGATTGCTAAGATTCAAGGGAAGAATATATGTTCCTGATTCAGTAGAACTTAGAAACCTTGTGTGGAAGGAAGTTCACTGTGCTCCTTACTCTGGACACCCTGGTGTAACTAAACTATTGGCGGATGTAAAGCCGCTATATTTCTGGAAGAGAATGAAAAGCGATGTTGCAAAGTTTGTAGCTAGTTGTTTGGAGTGTCAGAGAGTTAAGGCAGAACACCAACATCCTGTTGGGTTGTTGTACCCACATGATATTTCGGAATGGAAATGATAAGTTATTAGTATGGATTTTGTCTAGGGGTTATCAATGTCTAAGAATAGGCATGATGCAATTTGGTTGTTGTGGATAAACTAACCAAGGTCACACATTTCATACCTAGAAACTTGACAGATGGAGCACATCTTTTGGCTCAAAAATTTGTGCAAGAAATTTTTAGATTGCATGGGGTACCTGAAAAGATAATATCTGATAGAGATGCTCGGATAACTTCATGGTTTTGGCAAACCTTATTTTCTGCATTAGGGACTAAACTAAATGTAAGTACTGCTTATCATCCCAAAACTGATGGATAGACAGAAAGAGTGAACCAAGTATTAGAAGACCTTTTGAGAATGTATTGCATGGATCAGCAATATAGATGGGAGATTAGGGACTAAACTAAATGTAAGTACTGCTTATCATCCCAAAACTGATGGATAGACAGAAAGAGTGAACCAAGTATTAGAAGACCTTTTGAGAATGTATTGCATGGATCAGCAATACAGATGGAAGGAATATCTACCTCTTGTCGAATTTGCCTATAACAACTCCTATCATTCTGCCATTAAGATGGCGCCATTTGAAGCATTATATGGAAGGAAATGCAGAACTCCTATAAGCTGGGATAAGCTGGAAGATAGGATAAGCATTGGACCTGAAATGCTTGCTGATATGGAAGAAAAAGTTAAAGTGATTAGGAAGAGGTTGGCAGAAGCCAATGACAGGCAAAAGAGTTATGCAGATCGCAAGCGAGTGCCTAGACACTTCTCTGTTGGCGAGAAGGTGCTTTTGCGAGTGAAACCCCAAAAGAGTTCTATAAAATTTGGTAAATCTTCAAAATTGGCTCCTTGTTATGTCGGACCTTTCGAAGTTCTTGAGATTATCAATCCGGTTGCCTACAAAGTTGCTCTACCTCTAGCCTTGTCTAAGATGCATAATGTTTTTCATGTTTCGTATTTAAAGAAATATTTTGTAGGTAATAACCACATCCTTAACTGGAATTCCTTACAGATGCAAGAACCCGGGGTGGTTGTGATCGAGCCACTCAAAGTGCTCGAAATGCGTAAACTTCGTTTATGTAATCGAGAAGTTTTGCAATGCAAAATACAGTGGGACCAATATGGCGAGGATAGCGCCACTTGGGAAGATTATAATTACCAAAGATTTCCAAAACTTTTTAAAGACATTAATGTTGCATTATAAAAAGTTTGTTTTAAGTTTAAATTTTTGCTTGATAAACTTAATCATTGGGGACGATGATTTTTAAAGGGGAAGGGTATGTTACATCCCTCTTTTTGGAAACAATTATGCTATTTACTTTCTTGCAAATTTCAGTAATTTAATATGTTGTGAATGACATGGAAACTGACGATTTATCTTACAAAGTTGTTATATGAAATTGTGGAATCTAATGAATACGATCAAGGTGATATTGTAGACTAAATGTCTTTATAATAAATGCAATGATGTTTGGATATATTATATTTGGATCATAGGTGCTTTGACCACAAAATTGTATGTGAGTCTGTCGATGCAGGAACAAGTGGACCATGTTCGACGGGAAGAGAAAGTATCTTCGAGAGAGAGTATAGACACTGGAAATTAACCATGGGTGTTTGTTATTGAGATCGCCAAACAGGTAGATAAACCTTGGAACCAATAATTTAGTCTTGTTTGTTGGTTGGGTTAGTTAACTAGATGTCAACGTCAAAGGATAAAGTGTATCATCCTAGTCGAAAGTCGTCATATAGAATCTTGGAGTCGTCGATGTCGACGTAAGTCCACCATAGCAAGTCGACTTATTTAGACATTTATTATTTTCGTTTATGAGTATTTAATGAACCATCTTGTGGCAAAATTGTAAATCTTGTCTCATAGTCGAAAGATGCAAGAAGTCGGCTTTGTGTGTCTAACGTTGTAAGAAACTCGTTTGCGTTACGATCAATCCGTCGTGATTGTCGTAAAATGCGTCGAACTTGTGTTGTGAATTTATTCTTTTCTTGTAGATCGACTAATGTTGATTTGAAGCCATAATGTGAAATAATTATTTATGGACGTCGTTTAGCGTGAGTCTTTTCTTCTAGTCTTTGTCTCTCTTTCCTTCTTGACCCCAACGATGCTCAAACCATTTCGTAACCACCGCCGTGTCGAGTTTTAACTCCTCAATTCAATCTTTAAGTTGGTCTTGGAAGGTTGATGCTTTTTTGTTCTAGTAAGGACAGAGTTGTTATGTCCTTTGGTAAGCCACATCACCGAAGGAACTTTAATCTTTCTTGTGGTTGTAGTAAGCATTGAAGTCAGTTTAACTTCTTGTGGTTGTAGTAAGTTTTGAAGTCGATTATACTCAGTTAAACAACTTCCCTGAGTTTAGGCTGTTTCGGTGGTCTTTTAATGTTTTAAACCACTCTCACCATAGCGCGAGTGAGAGGAGGATGGGCGGTTGAGTTGCGAGAAACCGCAGATTATGGCAGATGCCCCATCATTAAGGTGGGTGCGAAGGCATCAAAGTTAGTGGTTGTGTAGATTATGAGGAAAAAACTGCAGGGAGTTTCCTACGCGGTAGGGAAGTTAGACTGGGAAGGTAGTTAGTAGTGGAATGAGCAAGTGGAGACTCGGATGTGAAGAAAAGGCAGAGAGGAGACTGTCGGGGGTGGATAAAAGGAAAATGGTAGAGAAAAATGCCACTTTTCACTCCTGTATCGTGGGATATAGGGGGAGACACTGTCGACAGAAGAGGAAGTCTGTTGCTACGTGAAAGGAGAGTGCTTGAGTAGTGGCAGGCGGTTGAGAAGAGAAAGGAAAAACCACGTAGAGGTGAGAGGAGTTTTAGAGAGTAGCGGTCGTGGTTTGTAGGGGGGATAGCAAATCGGGGGTAGAGAAGAGCAAAGGAAAAGGTGACTGTCGTGGTGAGGGAGAGAAGGAAAAATAGCAGAGAGAAACGAAATTGTTTTTACTTCTGCATCGTGGAGAGGGTGAGAGTTTTGGGTAGAAGTTGGCAAGTGTGAGTGAGGGAGGAGTGGGAGATAGTAAGAAGTGGGAGAGACAAAAATTGAAGGGAGTTTGTCGTTGTCTTGAGGAGAGAAACAACAGAGAGAGAACAATGGAAGCTTCTGTGTAGTGATCGACAGAGAAGATAATTGTGGGAGCCTGTCTTAGTCGTGAGTTGTGTCCGGCAGAGAGGAGGATAGCTTGGAGTGGGCTGTCATTGTATTAGAGGGAGATAGAGAGAGTTTTGTAAACCAGAGTAGGACGACTAGCAAAAGGAGAAGTGGAACTTGCCGCAGTAATCTCTTTCTCTGTCAACAGGTTCTTTTCCATTTTCTCTTCTGTTTCTCGGTATAGACCAGTAAATGTGTCTCATTTGTGCAAGAATAATTATGTTACAATGAATGAAATGTGAAGACAATATCTTCTACTGCGAATCTATGTGAGGTTAATGGTTATAAATGCTTCATTGTTGTCTTATGGTAATAGAAACCTCAGTGACAATAATGTTGCTGTCGATTAGTATGCAAGAACTTAGAAAATAGATTATTACCTCTCTTGGTAGATGTCATAAGATGATAGAGCATAGGTCTCCATGTGCTTTCCTCAAAGATTGATCAATGCATGATTGCTAATGTGAACTACAAACTTCAAAAGACGTAAAATATTAAAGAGTTCCTTCAAGACAGAGATATCAACGTAAAACTGCCCTTGGGGCACTTGAAACAATAGCTCCTTAGTGAGAAAATACTTTGCTCCACGAGCGTGTTGTGTAGGAGAGATAAACCATAGATTTAAAACATGTTTGACGTAAACTTTAATGTGTTTGATAGCCGAAGTTGTAGTTGCAACTAGCTTGAGTCGTTTTCGTCTTTTATCTTTTGTTAGAGGTCGACCGTGCGTTGGTCATCTCTAAAGTCGTAAGAAAGACTCCAAATATTTTATTATTATATTTTACGATTATTACCTCATTAACTGTTGTGAAATAAATTGACTTGAAGGAGAATAGGGAGTTAATGTATTTGGGTTGGTCGTAAACCGTCATGGTTTTGAAATAAGCAAGTAGAGTGGAAAACCCGCTTCTGAAACTAGATTACATTGCATGCAACGATTCTAGTATCGTTTTGTAGACTTTATGAGTCTAGAATCCTTGAATTCTGGGATAACGGGAAATGGTTTAGATACTTGAGTATGTTGTGTAAACATGGGAACCAAGTAAACAAATATGAAACCACTTAGGAGTGGACGTTTTTAAACAATGTTTTTACAGGAGAATAGGGTTATGAAACTCTGAACTCGAGATTAGAGTAAATATTGCGCCATGCGCTATTATAGGAGGAAATCCTAAACCGTTGAGGTCATCAAGGTCGTCAGTTAGTTCAAACTATACAAATAGGAAACTGTAGGATTTCGATCAGTTCAAGTTGAGTAGGGTGGGTGAACCAAGTTCATGCGTTCTTAGAACGCTAATTAAAAACAAATCCTTTGGCCAAGGTGGTGTACTATCCTCAAGTGCATCGAACGTTCACCGTAACTGGATGGCATTTCTTGTGGAGTGTCGTGCATGACTAGAGGGTATCTAGGGATCTGCACGATAACAAGACACGTAGGTTACAACACCAGAGCTTAGATGGCAAACACCGATGGTTATCCTAAGTCTATCCTCTTGAGTAGGGTAGGGCCACTTCCGGTTAGGAAGGAGTGCGGGAGACCGACGATCTGTGGTTGGAGGTTAAGCTCCTTGAAGATACTTTCTCTTCCAAATATTGAGGAATGTCGAGTCTTGAATATGATGGATCGACAATCGAGATGCATGTTTATGGTATGTTTCCAATATTTGTTGTTTCAAGAAAATTTCATTTGTTAGAAAACAAAGTGTTTAGTGTATATCATTTCTTTTAGTTTTATGAAAATGAGATCATGTTTATGATAGAATGAAAAATGTTGTATTGGATTATAGATAAGTTTATTTGTGTTTGTTTACCTAGTAAAAAAAAATAAAAATTTACCGTTGTGAAAACCTAGTTTTCTTGTCTCTGATACCATATGTAACATCCAAGTCCGAAATGACAAAAAGTAACTAAGTTTTCACAACGGTAATTTTTTTTTAATAAGTAATCAAATACAAAAGTAACTCATCTATAATCCAATACAACATTTTTCATTTTATTATAAACATGATCTCATTTTCATAAAACTGAAAGAAATGATATACATTAAACACTTTGTTTTCTAACAAATGAAATTTTCTTGAAACAACAAATATTGGAAACATACCATAAACATGCATCTCGATTGTCGATCCATCACATTCAAGACTCGGCATTCCTCAGTATTTGGAAGAGAAAGTATCTTCAAGGAGCTTAACCTCCAACCACAGACCGTCGGTCTCCCGCACTCCTTCCTAACCGGAAGTGGCCCTACCCTACTCAAGAGGATAGACTTAGGATAACCATCGATGTTTGCCATCTGAGCTCTGGTGTTGTAACCTACGTGTCTTGTTATCGTGCAGATCCCTAGATACCCTCTAGTCATGCACGACACTCCACAAGAAACGCCATCCAGTTACGGTGAATGTTCGATGCACTTGAGGATAGTACACCACCTTGGCCAAAGGATTTGTTTCTAATTAGCGTTCTAAGAACGCATGAACTCAGTTCACCCACCCTACTCAACTTGAACTGATCGAAATCCTACAGTTTCCTGTTTGTATGGTTTGAACTAATTGACGACCTTGATGACCTCAAGGTTTAGGATTTCCTCCTGTAATAGCGCATGGCGCAACATTTATTCTAATCCCGAGTTCATAGTTTTATAAACTCATGTTCATGCTAATACATTATTTATAAGCGCCCACTCCTAAGTGGTTTCATATTCGTTTACTAGGTTCCCATGTTTGCACAACACACTCAAGTATCTAAAACATTTTCCCGCTATCCCAAAATTCAAGGGTTCTAGACTCTTAAAGCCTACAAAACGATACTAGCATCGTCGCATGCCACATAATCTGGATTCAACATGCGTGTTTTCCACTCTACATGCTTGTCATAAAAACATGACGGTTTACGACACAAGCACATTAACTCCCTACTTCGCTTTTTAAGTCAATTAATTTCGCATAGTTATTGAGGTAAGAATCGCAAAATAAAATAATAAAAGATTTGAACTCTTTCTTATGACCTTAGAGATGACGCACACACACGGTCGACCTCTAACAAAAGATAAAAGACGAAAATGACTCAAGCTAGTTGCAACTACAACTTCGGCTATCAAACACATTAAAGTTTACGTCAAACATGCTTTAAATCTGTGGTTTTAATCTCCCACACATCACGCACGTGGAGCAATGTGATTTCTCGCAATGCAACTATTGTTTTATGTACTCTAGGGTAGTTTTACGTTGATATCTCAGTCTTAAAGGAAACTCTTAATATTTTACGTCTTTACTGACGGTTTGAAGTTTGCAGGTCACATTTGCATCATGCAGTGACCATTCTTAGATGAGGGCACATTGAGGACTATGCTCTATCATAATACGACATTAACCATGAAAAGTAATGATCTATTTTCTAGTTTCTTGAATACTAACCGACAGTAGCATTATTGTTTCTGAGGTGTCTATTGTCATAAGACAGCAGTGAAGCATTTATAAAGATTAACCTCACACAGATTCGCAGTAGAAGACATTGTCTTCACAATCGATTCATTATAACATATCTATTCTCGCACAAATGAGACACATTTACTGGTCATTTCAGACTTGGATGTTACACTGACAGAGAAACAGGATGCAAGTCCTGAACATCTAGCAGGATCACCTGACAAAGGGCACCCGACAGAAGAAATAAAGATGGCAGAATCAGAAGGCCATACTCCGAAATTAGGCCAACAAGGTCCACAGGATACATCAGCGGAACCTGCTATAGTAGAGGTTCAGGAAACGAAGGTTGATGAAAATGAGAAAATAATAGAGGATCCTGCTGCTAGAACACAAGAGGTTGATAGTGCAGGCTCGGAACAAATAAAGGCTGCAGAACAAACGCCAGCACCTCAGGCAGAATCCATAGTATCTAGTGCAGTGGGTATACAACAAGGGGAAGAGTTTGAACTAGATGAAATAATGACAGAGAAGGATCATGATCATCATGATCAACATATAGATGCACCACAAGATCCCCCACCCCAAGAAGATGCTCCTCTGGAGAAGGAAGTTCCAAAACAAGAAAATTTGCCACAAGATCAACAGCGAAGTGAGAATTGGGAAGAGGAAATGAGAAAATCACCATCTCCACCACATCTACTGATAGAGGCAGAAGACACAGGTGAACATCATGATGATGCGGAAAAACATGATCAGGTGCCTCTATGGTTGGAGAAAGAGATAAATGAAGAAGAAGAGTTGGAAATCCAAGAATTTGATGTCTCCACATTATTCTCCGGGGATATAATGAAGCCTAAGAGGAAGGCCAGAATGACTTCGGCCATCAAGAGAGATCCAGCAACCGGGAGGAGGACAGCACAAATTGCAATACCTACGGTGGAGAAAGAAAAAGGTAAAATTACCTTAGATGAATTCCAAATCAGCACAGTAGATCTGGGTTTTGCCAATGAGGACCAAGAAGGTCAAGAGGGCAAAGACATAATTGATTCTTTAATTCAAAAGGTAAAAAGAGAGAAGGAGAAAAATAAGCAACACAAAGAGCACATTGCTCAGTTGCATGCCTACATAAGGAGGCTGATTAATCCTGATGATACTACAACTGAACATGCAGTCCCATTGACTGCTATTTCTCAAGAGGAAGTAAATAAACTAGACCTCATGAAACATGAGGCATTTGTGATGAGGAGATGGATGTCATCCACATTGGATGATGTAGAAGAAATGGTAAAGTCTCCTTGAAGAGGTGGAGCATTCTCAGTGACTCCAGGACCAAAGTAGATAAATTGCAAATGCAAACAGGGAAAAGGTCCTACAAATTGGAAAGGTATTAAATCTCCTAGGAGAAATAAAGAGGATAAATCCTCAACTGCTTATCAGTAAGCAGGTACTGAACATCCATACTGCATTGTTGGTGGACATCTAGTATAAAGACATTCAGTTTGAATGTGGAGTGCTCAGAAGATGCAATAATAAGCTGAGAGAGGTTAGCATGAAGTTGCACGATTTAATGGCTGAAGAGGCAGAAATATTAGAAACATTGGAAGGAAAAGTGGAAGAAAAAATAGAAAATCAAGATGAAGAGTCTGCCATCAAAGCTTTACACAGCAACTTCCAATTAGAGGCAGATGGTCCACTTGTCCACTTGACGGAAGAAGTTGTAAATAAAATAATGAGAATTAAAGTCAAGATGGAAAAGTACAATGAGACACTGCAGGACAAGAAAGACAAACTGGATAGCAGTAGAAATAAATATGAGGCACACAAACACGCCATCATCAAAGCAAAAACTCAGGACGGTGGAGCAATAGACCCAATTGTGCAGTCATATGAACAAGTCCGGAGCACCATGCAGCCTCATATGCGACATCATCATCATCAGGATAGTGAAAGTTTAGGGAGCGATGCACATGATGATGATCCACATGAATCAGATGAGGAGCATGATGAGGATACTCCATAAGGGGATAGCGTAAGTAGTCCAGATAGTTGCCAGCTGGCAACTTGTGCCATTTTTGTAGAGGTTGACAAAGTCAAGAGGAATGATAACTGTAGATTTGCATTGATAAATCAAGATCGTGGATCTTTTTGTAACGGATTCCTCACCTTGTTCTATAAAAGGTGGTGGAATGCCTCATTGTAAACATTCAAAACTTAATTGAAATCCGTCTGCTGAAACATTCAGAGCTCATTTCAAAGTTTTTGTATACATTTATATTTTTGCATGCTTAATGAATGAGAAGACTGTGTCGATTACAATTCATAGTAAATCTTGAGTAATTCGTGTATGAATTCTGGATATATGTGGTGATTTGCTGCGTCCCTTGGAGTGCATGTCTACTTACATGTGTTTTCTTCATACAAATTCCTTTGAAGTTAGCATCAACTATATCTAGCTGTGGAATGTCCTGGTGAAAATATGGTTTAGTTTTCTTCTCTTCATTACAGTATCTAATATACATGTGGTTCAAAAGCTAAAGGTTCAACTTTAATTTGAAGCATTTCTTTAATTTCTTTTAAATTTCAGAGTGTTTCATCCTCATAATTGCAAATAATTGATGATCTTAAGCAAATAACATAGATATGCAGACATCTCATGGATAATTGCAAACATTTAGCATATGTGAATACAAAGCAGGCACAATTGAAAATATCATGCAAAGATTGAAGTATTTCTGCATCTTTTCACCAAATGACTATATAATATGACTTCTCTGTAAAGAATTTCTGCAGGAGTGTCATGATGATGTTTAACTTTCACGTAAGGCCCCAAAATGGAAACAGCAACTCACATTAACCTCTGAGTAACTTCAGACGATTAAGACCTAATCACCAGAGACTTGGGATCGCGAATTCTTTGAATTCATCGTATCTTTCAAGATGAATAAAGGTTAATGTGTACTTTTATTCTATGCTTGTTTGTGACTAACATCATAACCAACACATGGGTGACCAGGGGGCTATTTAAAACCCTAACCGCAAACACCAACTGTTATAACATTAACCGCTAGCGTAAATAGTTTAGACATGACAGTGCATGTGACTATACTGTGATATAACCGCTAGCGGTCTGTGTAACTGCCAGACCTGAGCTCTTTGCCTCTTACATGCATAAACAGATAATTTTTTTCAAATTTTCATAACTTTTGTAAAACATATCAAAATTTCACGAAATAAGTTGCGTTGCATAGCAGACTTGCCCAACTTCACTGTGACGAAGTTAATTTTAGGTAATGATGCCTTTTTATCAGGTATATTTTGGTCAAAATCAACCCTCATTTAAAACTTCAAACGTCCATATCTCATGCAAAATTGCTCAGATTTTGGTGAATGTTTTTTCAAATTGCATGGAATTTCGTCAATTTTCTGATTCTGCTATTAGTTTTTCTGTCACTGATCAGATTTTTAGCAGATTCTATTTTTTGACCATTTTGACTTCAAGGTTTGCAAAATGAGGCATTCACTCAATATTTCTTGTTTTTTACATTATCATGGGGATTTTCTGTTACTAATGTCTGATTTGCAGCGTGTAGCATTTGCTGGTCAAAGACATTCAAACCAAAAACTACTAACACATTGTGTTGCAGGGTTTCATCATTTCATGTGCATGTGTTTTCTTGTCATAGGAACATTTGGATTTGGTGCAATAAAATGAACATTGGCTTGCTTTTTCACACATATTTTTGGGGTTTAAAATGAATCAGTGTCTGCTTTGCTTGGTGACTTTGCTTGTGTTTTTGAAGTGTGTATGCTCTTCCCTCATGCTTTAAGCGATCTTGGGAATCAAAAACACTTCTTGAACACTTGCATTTGTCACACCACACATTTGATTTCTAAGGGTGAATGAACCTTTGTCTAGTGTGGCATAAGTTCAAAAATACGTATGCTCTCCCCTCGCATTGTCATATGAACTTGGGGATCAAAAGAATTTTTGGTGCTTAGGTTGCTTTTGTTACCCTTTAGAGTGGGCCTGCTCTTGAGACACATCCACAAGGAGAACTCATTTGCAACCCCAAGAGGTACTTTCATCTAGTCCGCTATACAAATTAGAATAAGGTGAAAGCCAAGTCCCAATCGGTATGAGCACTCAACATACAATGCTAGCTTGAAAGGAGGCATACCTTTGTGTATATTAAAACTCCTAGTAGGGTTAGTTAAATCCTTTAGTGGCTTGCTGAATGCTCGTGGGGTGCTGGTCCCCCGGATATTCACTACAAACCATTGTTTAGTGGCCAAAAACCCTCTACTTGTTTGATGCAGGGGATCGGATGATAGATCCCTGGAGCCGTCCCACACTTTTGCGGTTTAAAGTAGAGATAGCAAAGTTCCTTAAGATTTGCGTGTCTTGAGGACTTGGAACTTGGTGTGCCTGAGAAGTGAGTGCAGTGTAAGGGGGAGCCTGTGCCACCAAGTTTCTAGAGCTATCCACTTTAAATAGGCGTGGCTGGAGAAATCCAAGTGGGAACTCAGCAAGTATTGTCCTTTCCTAGCCTAGGATTATGCATGTTTACAAGTGTTTGCAAAACATCACGAGTCATCAAAAACAACCAATTAATTGCCAAGTGTCTTTTATGATTGATGTGTGTGCTTGCTTAATCATCATTCCAAACACCCTAGTCCACATGTTCATTCCAAGTCATCAAATCACCATCACATTCATACCATATCCTCATCATTCAACCTTCATCCTATCCTAATCATTCTTACAATCATTCCTAGTCACCTTCATCCTTATCACCCTTCCTAACCATCCTCCTTGTCATTCCACATCATCCTTGTCATTCCACATCATCATTTTCCTACATCATCCTAATCACCTTTCCTAATCACATCATCTAACTTGTCCTGATCCTAATCGCATCCTAATTACATTATCATCCTTCCACATCATCCTCTTTCTAATCCAACCAACACCATTCCAAGTCAAACCCACATCTAGTCATCCAATCTCGTTGTTCCACTTCATAATAATCATATCCTAATCACATTATCCTTATCCATCCAAGTCACCATATCTAATCACCCTCCTAAGCCAAAACATTCCGGGATCATATCCTAATCACATAATCCTAATCATATCCTAATCCATTTTCATCCTAATTAATCCAAATCATCCAAACTTGTCCTTCTCCAACATCATAATCATCACCCTCCTAAGCCAATCCATTTCATCCAAATCACATTATCCTATTCATAATTTTTCATCATTCAACCTCCTCCTAATCATACCCTATTTGTCATTCCCAATCCTTACACCTTGTCATAATCATATGCTCCTCACTATTACTAATCACTCCACCTCATCTCAATCTTACCCTATTCATCCTTCCGAATCATTCCACCCCATCCTACTCATCTCCTATTCATCATGCCTAATCATTACACCTCATCCTTATCATATCCTCCTCATTAAACCTCATCCTTATCATATCCTACTCATCTCCTATTCATCCTTCCCAATCATTCCACCTCATCCTAATCATATCCTATCCATCCTTCCTAATCATTCCACCTCATCCTAATCATATTCTATTCATCCTTCCTAACCACTCCACCTCATCATAATCGTCATCTTAATCATACCTTAATCATATCCTAATCATACTCTAACCATTTCCAACTCACCCTAATCACCTCTTTCATCTAATCACCATCATCTTAATAATCCTTATCAGACCCTAATCACCTCTTTCATCCAATTAACATCATCCTAATCATACCATATCATACCATAATCATACCCAAGTCATCATAACGCAAACCTTAATAATCCCTTGTCACCTTCTCCCTAATCAAACCCAATCATTCCTAATCATTACATTTCATCATCCTCGCCATTCGAATCCAATCAATTTCATATTATCATTCCACATCATATCACTATCACATATCCTAAACATATCCAAGTCATCCCAATCATATCATAACCATTCATTCTAACCTAATCCATTTCATCCTAATCATTCCCCATCCCAACATGCCATAACCATAGGAAAACCTTTAAGCATCTACTCTCCCTATCAAATCCAATTGCAACTGTGTCAAAGCATATCCAATTTCATTCCACTACATATCCAATTTCATTCCACTACATATCCAATTTAACCCACTACATATTCAATCTCATTCTACTACATATTCAATTTCATTCAGCCCTTGACATTTATAGAGGACCCTAAACATAGTCTTCCTAAGGTTGAAACACAAGGAGAAACTATTGAAGCTTGACTGTATTACAAGTACAAATCTGTGGACCAAGAGACCTTGACATCTTTTTCAAATCAATCACAACTTGGGCTTAATACTCCAAGGCTAGTTTAAGTCCATTCTTCCAAGTGAATTCTAAAACTCATGGGTTCACTTTAATCAATCATTTCATTCACACCTCAAGGTCTCAATAAATCCAATTTATACTTTGACAAGGTCATTAGTAGACGAGAGTACCCTCTTGGAGCTAGACTCTTTGAAGACTATTATCATTAGCCTCTATCATAGTCTCGGCCTCATCACCTTGCATCGGCATCCCCATAGCACCCCACAATTCACAAGCCTCATTTGGTAGACACGGTTGCAAAAAGAAGAGAAAGGGAGTAGATCCTCCTTGTCATCCCTCATTCCAAACATTCCTAATCATTCATCATTCAACCTTCACATCCTAATCACCCTTTCTAATCACATCGTTCAATCAAATTCATCCTAATCACCTCACCCCTAATCATATCCTAATCATTTCCAAGGCATCATAATCAAAACCTTAATCATCCAATCCAATTCACCCTAATCATTATCTCTATCACATCTCATTCATCCTAATCATTCCAAACCATCATCATTCATCCTAGTCAAGCACAACATGGTCCTAATCCCATAAGAAGATATACAATGATATGAAGATACATGTCATTCCATGCCAATCCTAGAAAACAAGGTTTTAGCACCCCAAGCCTATTCGCAAGATTATCCAAGTCCACCTTGGCAACAAGACAAAGTGCCTTCAAACTCCAATTCTACCTTTGACAAGGGGAACATAAGTCTACCTCATCCATCCTATAAGTACATTCTACCACCGCACTTTAATCCTCCATCAACTCCACGTCCTAGAATCAAACATTACAAAAGTAAACATGTGGAGTCATCCAAATCTACCATTTCATTCAATCCTTTTGACACTCCACCTACTCAAAATGTAAACCCTAATCCTACAAAACCATCTTTCCCTCTTATCCCTCCACCATGGGAACTTTCCACCCCACCTAATACTAATCACAAGTTTGCATCATCTACCACTATATTGTCCTTCCACGCATGCCCTTGCACAGGATGTGATCCATTGGCTACTAGCATGGAATAGACTATCCCCATGTCAAACACCCATTCATGTGCTTATCAAAGAACCTTTGAATGCCATGTCCAAGTCTTCCACCCCATCATGTGGTCCATAGACCATCAAGTCCATGCAAGAATTTTCCACTTCCATTTCCACTCAAAGTTAAGAGCATAATCCTATGCATGAGGAAACATTAACCCCTTGTTCAAATCAAGATCAAATCCCTTCCATTGCACCCATCCACAACATGCTTGTCCCCATTCATGATCAAGCTCCCATCTATGATCATGATCCCCTCTATGATCAAGAAGGCCATTATGAATTCCATGGTCAACAGCTTGCCACCTCACCTATCCATGATCTACAAACATCCCCTCCCCATGATGAGACAAGTGCCTCCCAAGAACACATAAACATAGAAGATCAAACAAATAACTTGGATCTTAATGCTCATAATGAAAGTCAAGATCCTAATGATCCTTCATCATTGTCCACTATCAAACCCATTTCAAATCCATCATATCCCCTTGGCCTATCAGCCTTCATTCATGAATGTTCCTCCTTGGGACAACATCAACCTTTATCCACTTTGCCTTCTCCATCCATCAAGAAACTCATGTCTAGTTCCCAAACTACACCTAGTCCCTTTGGCAATCACATCCTCCAAAACATAAACTACCAAGGTAAAGGTTTAGGCCTTCATGAACAAGGTATTTTGGAGCCTAGTCATGTCAAAATCCCTCCATGCTCATATGGCCTTGGATATACAGCCCAAGGTAAGCAATCCAAAGATGTTGGTAATTCCTCCATGCCTCCTAAGTCCACTGCTTTCCATCGCACATCCCGTCACTTTCCCAAAGCATATGTTGCTATTTTGCCTCCATCATCCTACAAATGTCAAAAGTATGTGACCATTCACCTTCCACCATCCAATCTACCTTCATTGCTTCACATCCCTATCATCCATACATACCCTAAATATCCTAGTCATGACCAACAAATGTACACATTGTCTAAACATAAAGCTTCCACTCATTCCATCCATCCCATGGGATTCAAAAATAAACATTTGGATGCCTCTTTTCATAAAGTCAAAAATCCTAAGGGTCCTAATACCTTAGGAAATCAATTCAAAAATTCAAGGAAAAATCCATTCAAAAATCCATCCAAACCCATACCTTCACAAGAAAAGTCCAAAAGAAAAATGGTATGGGTTCCTAAGCAAAAAGCAATTGGGTCACATGAGGCATCCACCTCTCAAAAATCCCAACCATCCTCTTCCATCCATTCCATTCAAAAATATCAAATTCCTCCAACCCACATGAAAATCAAAAGTCATACAAATACTAAGTCCATGTGGGTACCAAAAGTCCCTAAATGCTTACATCATCCATCCACTAAGAAAACATCACCATTGCTACCTACATCACCATCCACTCAAAAGTTTCCATGTTTATCACACTGTGTGCAACCATTGGTCATGATTCCTTTTCACACCTCCATCACCCCATCATTCAACCATTACCTACATATTTGCCTTATCATCCCCCTATGGTCCATGCTTTTGCATAAACATTTCATCCATCTTCCTTGCATAAGTCCAACATAATCCACATCATAATCCACTATTGTACCTTTCATAATTCACTATCTACCTACTTCATTTCACTTTCATGCAATTCCTTATCAACATCGATGAGCACAATGACACTTGACATGGTCCATGCGACGACATCACTCTCTAACAGGACTATCACCCTTCATGGAACTAGACACTTGAGTCCCTCCTATCCATATCCACCTATCCCATTCAAAAAATAGAAAAGTAAAAAAAAAAGTAAAGATAAATCCCTTCATCCAATGGTGAAAACCTGGTAAACAGGCGCCTTGGATAAGTACCATGATGAAAACTTGGAAAACAATGTCATGTGTAGGTTGATCTTTCTATGTCACTTACACTTGGGGGCACATTGTCTCATCCAACCTATCATTTCTATCCTATCATACCATTTCCATATCATCCTATCCATTACATTCATACACTTATCCTATTTGCATTCATTCTCCCTTCCTCTTTTCATCTTGATAAAGATTGGGGGCAAACTGTTGAAAAATACTTTGGGTATCTCTTAACATACCTAATCCTTTCCGATCCATCCAATCATCCTATTTCCATAAGCTTTTCCATGTCAACTCCTAAGCATACTACCTACAATGGGGCACATTATTCTGATGCGACATAGTCCTTGGAGATCACATCCTTGCCCTCTTACGCATCCATTCCATTCATTATCACCCACCTTTCAACCAATCCCATTCATTCCCTTGCACCTCGACTTGGTTCCTCCCTTGTCATTGGTATCTAGCATAAAAGGCTATTCAAATTGTCATCCAATGCCATCCAAAACATACCAAAAAATCCAAAAAAAATCACAATATTCCCAAAATACAAAAAAATCAAAATATTCCCCAAAAATCCAAAAAAAATCACAACACTTCAAAATCGAAAAAAAATCACAACACTTCAAAATCCAAAAAAATCACAACACTTCAAAATTCAAAAAAATCACAGCATAGCAAAAACACAAAAAAATCAAAACATTTCAAAAATCCAAAATATCAAAACATTTCCAAAATCCAAAAAAATCAAAACATGTCAAAATCCAAAAAAATCAAACATTTCAAAAACCAAAAAAATCACAACACTTCAAAATCCAAAAATATCACAACATAGCAAAAACACAAAAAAAACAAAACATTTCAAAAATCCAAAAAAGTCAAAACATGTCAAAATCCAAAAAAAACAAATATTCCCCAAAAAACACAAAAAAATCAAAACATATCAAACTCCAAAAAAATCACAACATAGCAAAAACACAAAAAAATCAAATATCCAACAAAAATCCAAGCAATAAAATCAATCAACTCATCACATCATTCCAACCAAATCAATTCTTCAAACAATTCTTAAAATCATTCAATTTCCTCAACTAAATCACTCAATCAAATCTCTCGATCGACCCATTCAAACCATCCTAATCAAGGACATCATCATATCATTTGAATCATTTCTTTAAATCATCCACAGTCTGCATGGTCGAACTATGTCACCTCTGAGATTTCACGTAGGCAAGGCCATCTTTGATGCGCCCCTGAGGCATTAGGTCAGTCCCTTAGGGCCCATTGAGTCAACCATCACAATAAGTCATCCTTTCATGAAATAGACACTTTGATCAGACAGTCAATCTTTCAAACAAATGCGCACCCAAAACAATCCCAAACAACACGACAAGCTATCCAATCAGTCAAACCAATCAATCACCTCGTGATAATCATATGTCACTATCAACCATTCTTATCAACTATCACATATCTCATACAGAATGGGGCATCGTCGAAACTAGGACTTTGTGCCTTATACGACATGAGTCATTTCTAAAATCAGTCATCAACCAAACCCTGGTGTTTCTCGCATGGCCAACAACACTAGTGTCAGTCAATCATATCCCTTGCCTTAGACATGTAGGGGCATTGTCAAAACCAGACCATGCGTCTTATACGACATGCTTCTATCCTAAAACCAGGCCTTCTTCATTGATTCATCTAATCAATCAATCAAGCACATATCACTTGGCAAAAGGTCCAAATAGTTGTTGGTCCAGTCTGCCTTATCTTTCATTTGGATTGTTGTTCAGTCTCGTTCTTATGCTTCTCAAGGCAGTCCCTAAGTGATGAAGAAAGTGAGGATAGGGCAAGACCTTTTTCTTTGATTGTTGTTTGTGGTTTGTCTTGGCAAAATGCCTGGGGCAACTTGGTGTCTTGCGTGTGATTGGGATTCCATTGGGTGTGACTCAAAGACATCCTATGCATTGGAAAGAAAAATTGCTTCCTTGCATAAGGACTTGCACACCTCACAGTTATATCATTCCATGTTTCGACAAGGTATCACGGTTACTAATTTGAGTCAGGTATTCCTTGTTTGTCATGTGCCTGTTTTGCAAGGGACCACACTTTCCACTTTGGCCTTTCACATGCCATGGTGATTGTCATCCTTTGACATAATAAGTTCTATGATGATAAGCATAAAAAAATTGCAAAAGAGAAGCTCAAAATCTATTAAAGTAAGATCTCATTTTCCATTCTTCTAGACAAATCTTTCATTCCTCCACCATATCTCTCTCACATATTCATTCCTCCACTCTCATTGCAGCTTAATGCACCATTCATTTCCTCTATCCATTCCCCAACCAATCCCTTTCATTTCAAGAGCCTACCCGTGTTTATCCAACCCGCCTATCCTCTCGAGGGGGCATCATCATCTTATCTTTCCATCATCATCCTTTTCCTCTATACATACTTTAATTTCTTTGAAATGATGTTAACCGACATAAATCTCATCATCTCGAACATCATCTCAAAGAGGGGCAAAATGTAGACACCTAAAAGTGGCCTCAGATCGTGAAACCCTAATTTCCTCCACATCCTACCAATTTCCCCTAATTTGCCTCTATGGTTAAATAATTAATTTTAATTAATTAATTGTTTAATCATTCATGTCCTAGTATCCATTTCACTCACTTAAGTAAATAAATTCCATTTGTTTAATTAAGGTTCACATGTCCCCTTCATTTGATTTATTCAAACAAATAAATCAAACCCATCACAAAAACCCTTTCTCAAATAAATTAAATAAATGCATACAATTATTTAATTTAAATCACATTTCCCACCTCACAATTTATCCCAATTTAAAATTCATTCTTGTCCTCTAGTGATGAGAAAACCCTAATCAACCTCCACCCTTGATTTGCCTCCAAAGTCAACAGGCAATCCTGACCATTCACTCAAATCAGCTCCTCTATAAAACACCTCATTCAACTTCATTTTCACTCCTTATGACCCCTTAACCTCTTAGAATTCTCTCTCAGCTGCAAACCCTCCAAAGTCTTGCTAATCATACCTAAGAGCTTCTCATGATTGTTGCATGAACTTGCAAATCTGAGAACACAATGCAAAGATGGAGGAGGACAATGAAGATTAGACAATATTAGCTTAGAGTTATCATTTATTTTCTATTTGATTGCTTGATTTCTAGGCTAGATTTCTCTTCATTGCAGTTAGGGTTAGCTGTACTTTTATTTCTGCATGTTTAACTAGTTTTTCCCTAGCACAATATCAATATGCTTTGAAAGAAGAGGAAAAGATAGAAAGAAGACAACAGAGTAATGCAAGAGGAAGAGGAAAATTCTCTGTCGGGGGAGGACAAGGAAGCAGTGGTAAAGGCAAATAAGTTTAGGAAGAAGAAATAAATTCAAAATGAAATAAGGAGTCAAGTCAAGGAATGAGAGGAAGAGAATACTCTACAAGAGGATGTGGTAGCAGTAGCAAGGGGTTCCTTGGGAAATGTTTTCAGTGTGGTGAGGCAAGACATAGAGCTTATGATTGTCCACAATTACATGAGGAGAAGAATAAGAAAAGTGTAGCCAGAAATAACATGGTACAAGAAGATGAAGAGAGTGTGGCATCACCAAAAGTAGAAGAGCCTAAAGAAGGAGAGTCTCTTATGTTCAAGAGAGTGTTGATAACACCAGAAGTGAAGAAGGATGAAGCATCTCAGAGGAGAAGTCTTTTCAAAACTGTATGCAAGTCTAGAGGTAAGTGTTGTAAAGTAATTGTAGATAGTGGTAGTATTGATAACCTAGTTTCAGAGGAAATGGTAGAAAAACTAGGTTTGAAAAAGATGAAATATCCTAGTCCTAATAAAGTTACCTAGTTGCAAAAGGAACATGAATTAGTGGTGAAAGAGAAATGCATGGTTAGTTTTCAGATTGGGTCATATAAGGATGAAGTCTTGTGTGATGTTATGTCGATGAGTGTCTATCATGTGTTGTTGGGTAGATCTTTGCAGTTTGATAGAGAAGCAATCTACGATGGTAAAAGGAATTTGTATAATATTGTGAAAGATGGGCAAAAGTATGTGCTGAGTTTAGTAAAAGAGAGGACACTGCAGGTGAAAGAGAGCAGTTCAATAATTTGTTACAATTCTAACAAACAATTACTTAAGGTGACAAGAGAGATTGGGAATGACTCAATGAAGGGTCCCACGGAGGGGACTGCAGTCGACAATAAAGGTAGTGGTGCTGGTTTTGTACAACAACAGTATAAAGTCGTGGCAAACAGTGTGAAGATTGTGAGTATTGAATAAGGAAGTGGTGGTTTGGAGAGGAAACAACACAAATCATAGCTTGGACACTTAGAATTGTCTCAAGAGAGATATAGCCCATGAGGTGTAAGTAGAAGTGAAGCGTTTCAGCAAGTGATGAAGAGGAGAGGTCAGGTAGACAAAGAGGAGGTTTGGATAAATAACAAGCATGGGATCACCATCTCAAGCATTTTCAAATGCTCACAAGTTTTCCAACTCATGGAACATTTGACTTACCTAGCGTGTTTGATGCAGGAGCATCCGAGTTCACTGGCAATCATGTGTCACCAAAAACATATTTTCTTTTCTAAGTTATTTTTTGGCTTTATTTTCTTTGCAATTTTCATTTTGTGTTTCTGGAGTAAATGCATATTTATTTGGCCAAGTTAAGAGCATCATCATGTAGAAGAGCCTAATGGGTATCTCCAGTTCCAATTTGGTGAAATTTGGATGAAAAATTACTAAGTTATGACAAGTCAAAAAATTCTCCAGTTCGCAAACTAATTAGTTTGCCGATTCTACAGTTAGCCGACAGCCCAATTCACCGATTCTGCAGTTATCCAACAGTCTAGTTTGCCGATGGGTGATTTCTCTGACAAGCCTTTAAGGGAAGTTTGAAATTTTCTAAGTCTTCTTCATAGTAAATTTGAATAAGTTTTTTCGTTGTCAGCGAAGTTGCGAGATTGTGAACTTAGTCAGAAAAACTATTAGTTTGCAAACCCTTAGGTTCACCGAGGGTTCATTTCATTGATAAGGTTTTCAAGGTGAAGTGTAAGTTCCTTAGTTCGTAGATTGGACACATTGCCGATAAGGGGAAAAATGTTACATCTTCAGCAAGTTCGTGGTTTCGGCAAATTGCCGATATGCCGACAAGGTTTGGGAAAGGCCAATTTTCCCAATAAAGGGGATGGATGACGAAAGGCCAATGTTCGCAAAATGTCTAATTTGCTGATAGAGGTGATGACAAACTTTTAAGTTTGTGGAAAGCTACATTTGTCAATAAGCCATTATAACTAAGGTTAGAAAACCCAAACTTTTGCCAATAAGAATGTGTAATTGAATTGATCGAGGTTCAGAAAAAGTCAACATTTGCCGATGGCATTGGTAAGGTTTTGGAAAGTTTATTTTCGTCGATAGAGGCAACAAAATCAAATAGATATATGGTTTGTAATATATATATTTTTCTAATAAGTCTTCTTAATGGTATGTCGTGAATGTCAAAGTTTCCAAACCCTAAAGAATGTCGATGAAGATATTTTGACTTAGTTCGAGGGCAAAATGTTTTGCCGATAAAGAAATCCTAATGAAATAAGCATTTATCTTCATAATCGAGAGGATTGTTCTGGACCTAACTCATGTCAAGATCTGTGGCAATTTCCATTCTATAACTAATCAACTATTTGGTGACTGTTCAACGGCTAGGTGATGGTTCAACTACTTGGTGACTGTTATACAACTGTCAACTTTTAGTTCCTAGTATAAATGGAAACCTTGGCATATTTAGAGGGAGTGAGTGATTGATTGTAGGTGATTCCAATCAATGCATAAGGTGTTAGTAATTACAAAATAGAAGTGGGATGATAGTAGATTGGGGATGACCTATGTACCCATTGGAAGCATTTTGGTGTTGTAAGCACATAGTTGATTGAAGATTGCAGTGTAATGCTAAGGCTTTGAAAGGCCAATAAATTTGTAAATGCCGATGTTTTTGAAGTTAATAAAATAGTTTCAGATTTGTATGTTGAAATTATGCTTATGTTGTGTTGTATTGGTTGCATGACTAGGTAGTTTGATAAAACTCCTTGGTCGTGACAACATCATGTAGTCAAGCCTACATAGGTCATTATCACTTGTGATATTGCACCTCTAGAAGTCTATGGCATACTACTTGGAAGTTATACATGTATGATCAGGATGAGATTTATCATTCCAAACCACAATAGTGGATAATACACATCAATAAATAGTGCTTCAACCTCAATGAGTCTAAATCATTGGCCAAAATAGCTTTGATATTTATTAAATAATGCCACAAGATCATTTCTACACAGACAATTATGCTTCTCATGGTCTACCTAGAGGCACTCGTGTAAGCAAGCTTGTAAGTACTAGCAATGTGCATGAACATGCCAACCTCATTGCAACAACAAAAGATTGACAATGTATTATAGTAGTATGAATATGTACTTAAAGAATGCAAGGGTTTTCCAATACACTATGTAGTACAATATTGAATTGATTTGGTTGCTAGATGCCCTCTCCCAAATCATTCTTTGTATTGCAAGTCTACTTTGGAGAATGATGAAGTTCAATGCCAAATCCAAGAGTTACTTGATCAGGGCAAGATTTAACCTAGCTCTTCAATATGCAACAACTTGATAGTTATTGCACCTAAGAATGATGACACCTAACACCTATACATTTAATAACCTAAACTCAATAAGATCATAGTAAAAAATAAATATCATCTAACATGCATTGATGACTTGTTGGACCAGCTTCGAGGTTCACAAGATTGACATCAAATCAAGATATAATTAGGTACCAATTCAAGCTAAAGATATTTGGAATACAACTTTCAAAACTTAGGAAGGATTGTACGATTCAATGATTATGTCATTTGGATTAACCAATGCTCCAACCACATTCATGCACCTAATGAATGATATCTTATGACCCTTCACTAATTCCTTTGTCACTATCTACTTGGATGCAATCCTCATCTACAACAAAACCTATGAAGAGCACATGGAACATGTCTCACGCATACTGGATAGACTATACCAACACAAGTTGTAAGCCAATCCTTACAAATGCACTTTTGGCACCACATAAATCTAATACCTAGGTTACATGATTGACCACTCTAGTATATATGTAGACCCTTACAAAATCAAGGGAATCTAAGATTGGCAAATGCCACAGAAGCTTGATGACTTGCACAACTTTCTTGGACTTGCCAACTTCTACCACAAGTTCATCCATGGCTTCTCTCACATTCTGTGGTCACTCAATTAGATCATGTTTTCCAAGACACCATTCTCATACACACCCATGCAATAGTGTAATTTTGAGGAGCTCAAGAAACACCTTTGCATAATGCTTCACACAGTGCACCACTTTAAAATCAAGATTGATGTATCTAACTATGCACTAGATTCTATAATACATCTAGTCATGTATCATTCCAAGAATTTTAGTGGCAATATTCAATGATACTCCATCTATGAAAAGGAGATGTATGTTGTTGTACAAACTATCAAGCAATGGCTCCACTACATCCTAAGTAAGAAGACAATTATTCACTCCAATCATAATTCACTAGTTCTTACATACACAAAACAAACTTAAAAATACATGCCACATGAATGAACGACATATCTATAGTATTTCTTTTTGGTGATCAAGCACAATAAGGAAAAATACAAGGTAGTTGTTTACTTCAACCGAATGCCAATTCATGTGCTCATCATAGTGCTAGACTCATATGATCACAACTTCTATCCAATAGACATAGACTTTGCATAAACCTATGCCAAGCTAGTGTAAGGTAAATAAGTTAACTTTTATTTTATTGGCAATCTTCTCTGCAACCTTAGACATTTTTGTGTTCCAAAAAACACACCACACTAAAGGGTGCATTATAGCTAGATAGTTGGACAATTTAGTGTTACCAAAACACTAATAGTGCTTCAATAATACTTATATTAGCTTCACATGTACATGTATACATTGATTGTCACACCAAGTCCTGCATTCCTTTCAACATTACCAAGCTTGCAAATGGGAAGCTTGGGCTCTACATTTCTCTTTGAATTCTAACACAATCATGGGAATCCATTAGCATGGATTTCTTGGGCAAACTACATATAATCAAGTGCCAACATGCTGTTGTGTTTTTTTGTGGTAAACATATCCTAAGATGGACATCATGATTGCACACAAGAAAAGCCTCACAATGCAGTACTTGCATGCCTTTTCTTCACTAATATTTAGGTCCATTTTAGCTTGCTGACATCCATTCTTTTGTATTGCAATCCATGGTTTGTCAATCATTTCGAGAAAATTTTGTGGACCATGTTAGATATGTAACTAGACTAGTCTACAACTTTCCATCCATAGACAAATGGCCAAACAAAGATAGTCATTTGTACTCTCGTGCATCTATTGTGCATTTATAATAGTGCACATCTATGCACATGAGATTTATAATAACAAATTTATTGTGTTTTACACTCATTTTAGGTGTCCCCTTTAGCATGTGTTTTCACCTTTGTTTAGCCCTTATTCACACCTATTTTAGCTTTGTGTTCCTTTGTTTTTCCCTATGTGTTTGTGTTTTCCTTTCCCATGTGTTCCTACCCCTTATATAAGCCTTGTTTAAATTTCTCATGTGATGTTTATCTTTTCCCACCTACCATTTAATGTTTGTGTGTCCCCTTCCATGTGTAGTAAACCCTTCCCCTTATTTCCCTAATATTTCACATCACATGATTCACAAAGACGTGAAATCACTACCATCCATTTCTTATTGATCCCCTTAACCTCCCATAGAAATATGAGCCTCCTTGGATGAACAAACAAATGTGTCATTTTCCATGTCCCCACCTTAAAATTATCTAATAAGATCATCATTTTCTTATGTTGCCACCAAAATTTAATGCAAGGTTGAATACATATTGTGTTTCTACCCTTCCCTTACTTGAATTACTCCTAGAAACCTATAAATAAGCCCTTCTATCTCTTATTTTCACCATCATCCATCATAATCAAGCTTCTTCCTTGCATGTTGTCATCTTACAATTTTCTAGCTTTGGAGTCTTGCTAGAGTTTTTATTTGGATCTTTGGAGCCATACTTTAAAGTCCTTTGGAGCTTTTCCTTAACCCTTTTATGGCTTCATTTCTCTCTCATCTCTTGCCATCATGTTATCCATTTCTCTTCTTCCATAACCATTGGGTTTTTTCTCATTTCCTTACCCATTTTCCACATACACCTTATCTCCACATCCCTCTCCTTGTCTAAACCCTTGTCATCGTCTTTTGTGCCCTAGTGATCCAATTTTACCCTCATTGTATTTTCTTTCATCTCCTTTCTTCCTCTTTGTTGTCCTATTGCACCTCCTATGGTTTTACCATTTTAGCCACCATTCTTGCCATATCCTTTTGGAAACAATAATTTGATTATTCTTTTTTCCATATCTTGTATGCATGTGGATTTTGTTAGAATACCCATGAGGGGGATAACCTGTTGACAAGAGACACTGTGTGGCTTCATGAATATTGTCATTGATGGCAACAAAGTCTTTCCCACACATCCGCAGCACATAGTATGTCTCTACCGGAAGACAGAGTGAAGAGTGTTTTGGTCCAGTGAGTAAGAACAGAGCATGCATCAAGGTCCGACAATCAGGTTCAGATCTCTCAGAGGGTGTAACTTAGCAAAGTGCGGACTTGGGCAAGTCAAGAGGAGTATCATGACTACTAGATTGTAGAGATTGAGCCTTCAGTGATGAATGAGTGAAAAGATATGAGAATCTAAGTGTTGGGGTCCTGACAGGTAGAGTAGACTGAGGAAGAACTGACCGACAGAGAATCAGACTTCAATCCAGATAAGAAATTGATGGTGATAAAGCTAATTAAGGGATCATACATGGTTAGATGACATGATTGATGACTTCCATGTCTATGTCTTTGATACGCATCACATATTAAGCATGGATTCAGCCGACAGATCAATGTCTTAGAAATATCTTGAGTATTCCGGTTGCCGACTAGATAGATGTTGAAATCCTTGATGTAGATATATATACCAAATGGATTTAGGTATAAAGGTGTGCATGTGATGACATAGTGTGCGAGGAAAGGTAGAAAGAGGTGTGGAAGCAGCAGGACAAGTCCAGTATGTGACAGAACAACAACACCAGAATAGAGGAAGAATGAAGTGCATTAAATCAGTATTTTGAGCCTAACCGAAACTGAACCTCAGCATTGGCAGATGCTTCTCATCAGTTCAAACACCTGGTTACTTTCTATAAAACCTTGTAGATAGTGAGTCTCTTGTAGGCAGTTTGCCTCTTGTGAGCAGTGTGCTCGGGTAGTGAGCCCTAATTGGCAAGTGCCATTTTTGTACTTCTTATTCTTTTAACAGGGAATACAATCTTGGGTTAGTCACCCCGTGGTTTTTCCCTTAACAGGGTTTTCCACGTAAAAATCATTGTGTTATGCGTGTTGATTTTATTTCTGCTTTCATGGTTATGTATGCTTATATGTTTTGAAGTTGCACTATTTGTTAAAGAAGGAAAGAAAGTTAAAATACTTAAGATAACTGATTCACCCCCCCTCTCAGTTATCTACCTTGTTTCCAACATAACCAAGTTAGACTCTCCATTAATATTTCCATTTTGTAGGGTTTTCTTTATCAAAGTTTTCTTACAAGTTGATTACAGAAGGATTTGTGCCTTTTTGATAGTCAGAGTAGAAGACAAAAGTGCTTATAAACCTTTTCTATAGACCCATGGTTAGAATGACCTAAAATTTGTTAGACAACTCTCTCCTTTTGTATTGGTCTATAACATAGGTTTTTCGTTCATTTTTCCTTTTTGTTATGATTCTTGGTAGGTGTTAGACTAGAGAAATGTTCTAAGCATCAAGACAAAGTTATCCTAGAAATTTGAAGCCATTTTGAACACTAGACAAACTAGACATTTCTAGTTCTACTTGAAAAATGCATAAGAGCATGTTTGTCCTTATCTCTGATTGCTTCCAAATTTGGACTAAATCTTCTTTGTTGCATTGTAAGCCTATTCCATCATTTTTAGTCCACTTATAGGTGCATATGAGTCCTTTGTTTTATTGTTTTATGTTTCCTAGTTATAGCTTGTTTCCATCTAGTTTTTGTTTCCAAGTGCTTGTATTTAGTCCTATCAATCTTAACACTTGTGTAGGTTAATTGGTTGTAGATTAAACTATTTAGTTTAATCTAAAAGATTTAATTTATAAAAATGAATATACACTTAAGAAATAAGTAACACTTGTTTTTTCATTTCTATTTATTTCATTTAGCGAACCTAACATTCCTAGCTCCTTGTATTGGGTTCACTTAGTTTAGATTTGAATGCTTGAGTTGCACATGTTTTAGGGTTATTCAATACAATTAAGAAAGAATATGTTTATGTTTGGTTCTTTTATTTGGTGAACCTATACCTTGCATGCTTGTTTCGTCATATCCTTGTGCATACACTAGCAACATATTTATCTCCTTTTTCTCATATCACTCCATTAGTCATGTTCATC